>JANXHW010000010.1:12090833-13339166 GCA_026170595.1 Plestiodon gilberti rubricaudatus
GTTTTTAATTGTAAATGCAGACTCAGGAGGGTTGTAAAACTTTTATTGCGTTTGGGTTTTGCTTTTCCCCTCACCCCCCCCCCCCCACCACTGACTGGCTCTTGCGTCAGCACCGTAGGTTTGGCATGCTTCAGCTGGTGTCCCTCCCTCCCTGCCAGTTGCTTTGCTTTCTGCAGGGCATCTCTGTAATGATCAAGCTTTGTAAATAACTTTTTTTACATTTTAATCTTTTTTCCATTTAATTAAGAGGGGTGGGGTGGGTGGGGGAGTGCAGTTTAAAAAGAGAGCCCCGTCATTTTAAACGGTTGCAAAAGGAATTATGCAGGAATTGGTAATGAATTGTACTTCAGAAGCTATCACGTTAGTGAGAGAATGCCGCCCAAGCTTACACGTAAGGTGACAGAAATCCATACCCCAGCTTGATTCCTAAGCATATGGACTTGGTATTGGAAATGTCTCACTTTGACTCCTTTTTCGTTTTTGAGTTTCAGATTTTCACAACTCCATTTTCTTTATTCCATTTTTCTGTGTATGAATTCTGTTTTGAAAGCCGAGGTGGTAATTTGTAACGGGGGGCTCCCAAGCCCCTGAAACCTAGGCCAGGAAATTTTACTAGGTCAGTAATTATAAGATTTTTTGAGTCTTTAATTAAACAGAAAAAAGAATAATGTGAAATACAAATGATGCCTGTATATTGAACTGTCACATGTTAAAATACGTAAGCTTTTTATAGAGCCTCAGTCTTGCTGATTTCAAAAGAATTTTCTTCTATGTATCGCTTTTAAGAGAGCTATCAGGTTAGCTATCCAATTCTAGGTTGATGCATTTTTGTACTTAGCTGTACCGTGTGATATTTTTCATTATTTTAGGAAACCAACATGAGACAAAATGTTATAAAAATAAATAATGGGGTTTGGACTCTGGGAAGGAGAATATACTGCTGTACAGCTAATAAATAATAATGAATTAACATGTGTGCCACCTTTCTGCTTCCTCGGAACGTCAAGCCAGTTATGTGAGTGGTAGGGTGGAGAAAGGCTAAGATGGCCGCCTCAGCGGAAGGGGAGAAGAACATACCGACCTTCCACATTAATGTTCGTGGCTTCGTAATGCGCGAACGGGACCTACCGTATGTCATTCTCCCACACGCAGCTGGAGCCTGTGCAGAAAATACAGTCTTCCCTTAGCGCACTGTGCATGCCAAAGCCAGAACCATAAGTCAACTTATGCATCTGTTTTCCCTCTAACAGGCACTGCAACCTTTAGGCTGTTTTTTTTTCCTTTTTTCTTTTTTCATACTGTACTCTTTTTCTCCCTCTGACTGCATCACTAGCCTATGTCCGAGTTCACGCCCATAACCACAAAATGAGTTGGCAGTCTCTGGCGTTAGCCCTTCAACTGTTCTTGTAGCCTAGTCTGCTTACAAAGGTCGGATTCGAGAGCTGTGTTGTGTTCAACACTGCCTTCATGATAACATTTATAGAGTGCTTTCAGCTTACAGCAACCCTGTAAGGTAAGTTAAGGATTTAACCCCATGAGAACCGAGGTGGAGAGGGAATGGCTTGAGCGAAGAGGTGGCTTTTCAAGTAACAGGGAAGAGCAACTGTCCCTCTTCACCTCAGCGCAGTTTCTTTTCTAATGGCCGATTGTGAGCCCTTTTGGGACAGGGAGCCAACTGTTTTTCTCTGTAAACCGCTTTGTGAACTTCTTGTTATAAAGCAGTATATAAATATTCTTGATGTTATCTAGTGAGAATTCATGACAGAGGTAAGATTCAAACAGCGAAAGTCCTAATTCACAGCTCAGTCTGAGGCACAATGCTACAGCAGATTCTTGCACCTTGTTTACCTCAAAAATGCTATCCTTCCCTGTATTTGGAGTGCCACACTGGCTGCCTGCCAAATTTGTTTGCTCAGTGGGCTTGAAGCCTTCTCAGATATTCTTCCCTCATTAGCATAATTAGAATTATGCTAATAATCCTTGGCATTCTCATGCTAGCACTGAACCATTCCCAGTGGCACGAAATTCTTTCTCCGTCTTACATGCATTGGTGGTGGGGAAGATGAGCCCACAACCTTCTTCAATGACCTGAAAAAGGGGGGGGATATTTGATGAAATATCAAGTTCCATGCTTTTATCACAAAGTACATAATATATTTTTGCTAAGCTGTATATGAAGCACTTGAGCAATTAGGAAAAGTACACATGAAAGGCATAAGTAGAGAATAATGGCTAGGGAGGCTATTATTCCCTCTACAGCAACGCCCTGCCACTCCCTATGGGGGTTTGCGATGAAGTGAAACAGACCTAGAACAGGGGTTCCCAACCTGTGGTACTAATACCACCAGTGATACTTCAGCCGACTGCTGGTGGTACTTGGACAGCTGGACCACTGGAACCTCATACCGATGCGGCGCTTTTGGTGGTGTGTTTTTGCTCCCAAGAAGCTCCTGCCTTTGGCCGAGCCTCTCGGGAATGCTGAGAAGGGCCCTCCCACCTGCCCAGAGGCCCTGTGTTTTCGGGCCTCTGGAAACCTGAAACCCCAGAAGTAACTGGTGATGTCATTGCCAGTCACTTCTGGTGGTACTCGGGAGAGTGGCGCTTTGGGAGCCCCTGATCTAGAAGCAATCCTGTATCCTTGGCTGCAAACTCCATTGAGCTCAGATTTCTAAGAAAGTTAGGAAAACTTATTTCCAATGAAGTTAAAGAGTGTCAGCAGGTTGGATTCAGCTTCCTCTAGATCAGGGCTTCTCACTAAGTGGGTCGCCAGTTGGACCCCGACCCCCCCTTGGCTCTGTTTGGAAGCCACTTCTGGGGCCTGACCCACCTTAATCAGCCGCTCCTGTGTCGTTCCAGCCCAGGAATGGCCTCCAGGGGCCTCAGAAGGCCTCGAAGTGACCCAGAAGTCACTTCTAGTTTTGCCGTCATGACTTCCGGTTGCATTGGGAGGCCGTCCCTGGGCCGGAGCAATGCAGGAGCAGCTGGCTAAGGTGGGTTGTGGCAGTGAGGATTTTGGGATCTGCTGTTCTAGATCAAACACAGTGAACTTAGCTGAAATCTTGTACTTAAAAACCATTTTTATCCAAGGGTGTATAGACGTATCTGGAGTTAAGTGCGTACACCTGTGGCTTGGAAGGAATTAAACAGATAGTGGGTTGGAGCCAGAGGACGCTCTTTTGAATCCAATGCTCTAAATGCGAGCTTCATAAGGTAGCCTTTTGTACAAACACACAACTTGGTATTGCAAAGTATAGAATTTTAACTCTCATTGTGGCTTGGCCACAGGATTAATGATTGCCAGTAAATGTTCTAGCAACCTGGTGATGTTGGCAGGTATTGGAGCTGCCATAGTAGCAGTAGCTTTTTCTGGATAGTACTACAGTACTTCAGGTGGTGTGTGAGAAATGTAGGATGTGGCCTTAAGCTGCCGTTGGACAATAGTGTTTCATGCTTTTTGAAAGCATATGTCTGAATATGCTTTCAAAATAAGACTCATGAAGACCTTGAAACACATGTTCAGAATAAGACACATAAAGGCCTTGAAACACATTTCAAATGAAGACATTGAAACACAAATCACTGCCTCTCACCACCAGTTTGAGGATTGTCTTTTTCTCTTTTGGTTTTTAGTACCCCTTCTTTCTCCCCCCCCCCATTTATCTTGCAGGCAAGGCCTACCTATCTTGCAGGCAAGGCCTACCTTACATAGGCAAGGCCTATGTTTGCAGTTGTAATGGTAAATGTGTGGATTCATCTGCAATGTTAGTCAGATCTGCACAAATATCACAACGTGTGACCCAGCAGCCCCAACATCCTCTGTTGTGACCATGCATGGTGTCCTAGCAGGGCCTTAAGAGACCTGCTTTTGCTGCTGTAGTACTACTGGAAAGGTGTGAGGTTGACCATGTCTAGGCTTACCAGATCTCCAACCGGGACAGAGTGCTAGACCTTTAGGAGAAGGAATGTGGGCAGGTGTAGCTTGTTAAACCTTAGAGCACAATCACCACAGGGCTTGCTTCTGAATAGACACGCCTAGGATTGTGCTCTAAGGTTTAACAAGCTACACCTGCCCACATTCCTTCTCCTAAAGGTCTAGCACTCTGTCCCGGTTGGAGATCTGGTAAGCCTAACCATCTTGCTGGTGAGGTGTGTTCAGTGTGGTGAGCCCAATTATGGACGGCCTGACATGAATAGTAAATAGTTCCAGCCTTCTGATTTGCTCTCCAGCGGATGAACTAAGGAAGATTCAAAAGCTGCTGTTTGGTCTTTTTCTTGCTATGCTGTTTTCCTATTTGCAGAGCTTTAAATGGAGGAGAGCATGAAGGAAGAGGACAGAGCAGAACAGGCACAGCATCTAGCGGTTTAGTGACTGGTATCCCACTGGCCTCCACATACCCTTCTACTGGGAAAACTGGCATTTACTGGGAATTGGTAGCCTCTTTGCTGCCACCACCAAGGCTAGGAAGTTCCAAAAGTTTTGGTTACAACAGCCTGAGAAATCTGCAGTTGCAGAACATGTTTGGACAACTGGTCACAACGTTCAATTTAATAACACCCAAGCCCCTACCTACAATGAATACAGACCTTGGTTAACTAGGGCAGCTATCGAAATCCATAAACATCAACAAAATTTTAATCGCAAAGAAGAATGAAGACCGATTAAACAACAGTTGGATTCCTGCCCTTAGCTAAAACCAGAATCAAAAGCGTTATAACACCATGCCTGATACAAACCTTTAAAAACCATGCTCCTTTAAGTGCAGGAGATACCAATTAACAGCATGTGTGTCATCTTTGGGTGTAAAATCACTGCACCTGGTATTCCTTCCATTTGCTGTGTCTTCTGAGTCTTCTTGGGATTCTCTACAGACCCTGAAGAAGCTAACCAGCCGTGTTAGCGAAATGGTATGATAATATCTTGCTGTTCTTTTGAACTTGTTTTTAAAACTTTCTTTCTTTTGAAAGATTTGTTGGAATGTTCTTCGTGGAAGGTGACAGTATGAGAGGTGTGGCATTGATTTAAGATACTTGGATCCTGCTTTTCATCCTATAAAATGAGACATTCAAGGCGTACTGGCTCCCTCTCTCTACCAGGCAGGTAAAACTAAAAAAAATTGAGATGTTTATTAAAAGGCAGAGGAATCACAACAGTGGATGGTGAAAAGAGCCACAGATCAAATGGTAAATGAGAACGAAAAGAGGGATTGTTGGCATGGAGGTACAAGGACAAGCCAAAAATAAAATCATTGAGTGTCTCCCTACTCTAGTTGCTCATGTGGTTTGAAGTTTCTAGACCCTTGATGGTGAACAGGTGACACGTGAGGTCATTTTGGGTGACACACCAGTGTTTCCCCCAGGGCCCCGACACACCTTATATTTTCGCAAAAGTGTTACAGGATCGTCTTAAACATTTAGGGCAGGGATTTTGGCAAACCTCTTTCAAATTACTCTCTAGTAAAACTCAGCAACCAAAAAGTCACCAATTGAAAAATGTAATGTGTTCTCTAGTTGTTTTGTGTTCAGTTCAGTTCAAAATTACTATTAAAAATAGTAATAGTCAAAGTACTATTAAAAGTTTTTGGGGGGACGACACACTAGAATAGTCAAGTTAGGCATTTTCAAAAATTTTGACACACCAAGCCCAAATGGTTCACCATCACTGTTCTAGACCCTACGCTCACAGGGTAAGTGGAACTACCTTTCAGACACTTTCAGTGATGGATTGGGGCAAACGCTTAACTTCCTTGTGTGTGACCTTAAAATACTAGGATGGATGATGTCGTAGATCCATCCGCTTGGATGTCTTATACTACCAGTGTTTCCCAAACTTTTTTGATCTGTGGCTCGCTTGACCATTGGTGACCACTGGCCATGGCTCCCCATTACATTATGTTGATGCCTGCCATTGCGCTGTTTTCTGTGAGGATTCCGTGGCACTCCGCGGCTCCCCTGGAAGCCACGCCTCCCAGTTTGGGAACCGCTGGCTTACTACCATCTGGGCATCCCTTACCTTCCCCTTGAGCTGGTCAGGTCGACTTGGATGCCAATTGACTGGTGCATGCCACTCCCAGGAGGGGGACTGGTTAAGATCTGTTATTGCTTTATAGACGAGTTATGCGAAGTGCTTTACAGAGCAAAATCAAGGAACAAAGGTTCCTTGTCCCCAAAGGGCTTGCAATCTCAAAGTGACACCAGCCAACAACCCCTGGGGAAGATGCTATGTTGGAATGACCAGAATCAGTTGTGTTCTCTCCAATATGAGACCCACCACTTAACAGGTGCTACTCTGACTAATTAGTTCTCGGGAAGCCAGACAAAAAGCCAGCAAGCCCACGTTGGCCATCTGCCACAAAGCTGACTGTAAAGTCAGGGAAGTATCTCGACTCCAAAAAGGGGGAAACCCAGGTTTTTCACCACAGGGAGCATTCAAAACCGTCACCTTCCCTCAGACTTCTAAAGTGGCGTCGTCTATTCTATCACCACCAGCTGCTCCTCACGTAGACTGGTTCCATGCTCCTTGGATACGATGTAGGGCAAGCAGTTGCTCACCTGTGGTGCTCAGTACTGCGTGGGCTAGATTTTGGCTTTTGCCCGCTTGCTCTGTGCTGGCTCAGTGTTTTCTCAAGGTGGGTGGAAGAAGGAGACAGGAAGAGGCACCCTGAGGTGTAGAGGAGATAGAAAGCATCGCAGCTGCCGCCTGTTTAGTAACCTTCTGAAGCTCGACGGAAATAGAAGCGTTCGTTCTGACTGGGGCTTGGCAGAGAAAGGCCTCGGGTTTCTGATGTGAGCAGGATCCAGAAGATGGCCGCCTCCCTCAAAGAGATCCCAGGAGAATTGCGCGGTAAGTAAAGGCCTCACAGCCCAACCAGAGAAAGGCCAAGAGACGGCTATGGTCATCTCAAGTTTTAGATGCCCTTGCTTTTTGTGGGGTACTTGTCTGGACCCCACACACACACATACACGGTTCTCACAGCATTCATGGGCTGCTGGTTCAATCCTAAGGGTTGGAGATGAGCCGGCTAGAACTCTGGGTTTCTTTTAAGGTGGGAATGTCATTGGTGAGGGGGAGGAGTGGAGCGACCTCAAGCCCTAATTGACACACATGCCTGGCTTCAGTTTCGTTAAACAAGTGCTGTGGGTGGTTGGCAGCTCCTCTGTAATCAACAGGACTAGAACCCCACCATTACCATCTGAATAAAGTAAGTGGAATGCACAAATTCCACAGATCTACAGGCTGTGGCTGGTCATTTGGTTCTCTTCCTAACTGCTTGCTTATGTAACTGTTGAAGCTTCCAGAGGGATAGCAGTGAATGTTGTGGCGTGTTCAGGGTGGAAAGGAGAAGTGGGTAGATACGTACATCAGTCAGTGGGTTTCAGGTATAAGGTGGTGTTTATGTCCATTGTAAATGAACCTCCTGCATGGAGGGTCTGTCCAGGCTCAGGTTTGTGATGGGGTGAAAGCTATTGAGGTCCTGGTGGGATTTCTTGTGGACCACCTGTCTGTGGGTCCTGATTATTAAGCTGTCAGTAGTGTGTATCAGGTAGAGGAGAAGCGTCGTTCCCAGTCAGCCATGAACTTTGGTGTACTTTCAAGCTGTGAGTGTGCTGTCAGTGTAAAGACGCACACTCCCCAAATCTGCACTAACTGTAGGTGAGGACAAAGGGGCAAAACGGGGTGTCCGAAGGTGCTGTAGCATCATCAGGGATGATGTTGCCTGTGGCTTGTATAACGCCTTAGCATCCATCGTGACCAGGCTGGTATCCTCTGGCCTACTGCTGGTGGATTGTTACTAACGTAGAAGCTTACATAGGCAGAAACCAGAAGGCCTGCAAAAGACAGCCACCTCAGGAGCTCCTTTGCAATCCCAGAGCCATCTCGGTTGGAGAGAAAATCTTCAGCTGCAGTCAAATAACCAAACCTCAAAAGACGTGAGTGTTTAATGAGAAATAACGGCCCTTTATAACAATTGTCTTTGACGGGCAATGATTTGCATTGCCTTTTGCAAACTGGCCATAGCTAGCAGCTCAGAATATCATTTGCAAGAGTCTTTTTATTATTATACTGAATTAAACATTTGCAATATAATGGCTTTAGAAATTCTGGACACCCCCATCTTAATGGAGAAATTGTTGGTCCGGTTGTGAAAGTTGCCGTATATCATGCAAGAGCCAGAAGATTTCTTGCTGAGTTGGTTACCTTTCCTGGCCTTTGTTGAAAGGGAAGAGGAAGTATCCTGGATTACTACGGGAAAAACCAGAGACCTGACTGAGGTGCACTGCCTTGAAATTACCGGCTAGCACACAGTGTCACTCCCCGCTTTCTACTTCCCTCTCCTTATACTGGGCAAGCTGGGAGACTGGTGGTAGTTTCGCTACTACCATCCAAAGTTAGGGAAGCCCAGATAAAAAGAAGTCACCTGGGGGGGGGGGGAACCCAGGTGAACAGGGAGCCCCCAAATCTTGGGGGATTTCTCTTAAAAACAAACATGGTAGCAAAACTATAACAATTTGGTAACCTATTCCCTCCCAGAAGAATTTGATCCAGGGAGGTAAATAAATCAGTGTGTGTGGTGGGGGGGGCGAGGTTTATTTAGCAGGTGGAAGGAGCAGTACATAAAAGGGAAGGAGAAAGGGAAAAATGAAGCGCATATCAAAAAGCAAATAATAGGAGGTTGTTGGCAAGGCGGTTACAAAGCAAGCTGATAAGAAATAAATCCATCTGATGTAGCTAAGCTGGATAGATCCAGGTTCAAATCGCCGCTCAGCCACAAAGCTTCCTGGGTGACCTTGGGCCAGTCACTATCTCTCAGCCCCACCTACCTCTCAGGGTTGTTGTGAGGACAAAAAGGAGGGGAGGAAATATGTACACCAGCTCCTTGGAGGAAGGGCGGTATAAAAAAAATGTGAAAAAAATATAGTCCCTATCTCAATTGTATTACACCACCCTAGTCTCCCAGTTCTTACTCCCAAAGCTAGCCAGGAGATTGGGCACAACACACCCTGAGCATCAAATGCTCCAGTGAGTGAGTGAGTTGCCCCGAGTTTTATAGCCAGTGGGCATTAATTAAATGTGCTCTACCCAAGAAATGGTCATTTGATGTGACCTGGGTTTTTGAATTTCCCACTCTTGGATGTCAGGTGGGTATCGTGGTGGAATATGCTGGCTCTTAGTCAAGTTTCTTTGGATACTAGTCAGAAGAAGGTGGAGATGTGCCAAGGACAGTAACAGGGACAATGGCTACTGCCTGGAGATGACTCACCCCGGTGGGGTGCTAGACAGATCTACCAGAAGTGAACAAAATGACAAAACATGAGGGGAAGATTGGAATTTCCTCATCCCCCCAAATGAGGGGCCAGATTTTGCTAAAAGCTTAAGCCTGTGACACACCACTTGCATAGACCTGAGAGTAGCCGATGTGTCTGACCACACCGCAATGCACCCTGTCTATACCAGAGCTGCTTTGGTTGCGTTCACTTGCGGGTCCCCAGTGATTGGTTGCTTTGCGGTGGAGGAGGAGCAGTGCTTCAGGAAAATGAAGTGAAGGAGAGTTCTGATTGGCTAAATAACCCCCAGCTCTGATTGGCCCAACATGTTGCTCCGCATTCCACCCCCACAGCACCAAACACGGCCTCTCATTGGCCGAAGTTCAATTTTTCCAACTTTGCTCGCACCGCAACGCAGCTCTCCTGCATTGCGATACAATCTTGTAAAAGACAAGACACGCCAAGATTTTTCAAGCCGCACACAGACACTGCTCTTTGCAACACACTGCAACACGTGCGGTGTGTGTTATGAGCTCTAGACTAGGTCTGTAAACAACTTTTTGTACTAGAAGCTGAGCCATCATCCTTCAATTCAGCTTCTGGCTAATTTCCAAATCTCCCAGCCTCTACCTGTAGTTGTTCTGAAACTTGTAACACCAGCTGCTGGAGAAGACAGGAGCAACAGCAGGAGAGGAACATTTACCTACAGATCACGCTTCTGACCTTCCCAACAATGGTGTCTGTTGGTCACAGTGGAAAACAGGATACTAAATGAGATGGACCTAGGGTGTTGTCCAGCAGATCCCATCTTATTTTCTTATCCCCCCACTTCTAGCCATCTTTTGGGTGTATTATTTCCCCTGTTTCTGTTGATTCCTCTCTCTTTTTAAAAATGTAGTTAAAACGCTAAAACATTCTCCTCCAAATCCATGCAAAGTGATGCAAATTTGCACAGCTTGTTTAATTACTCCAACATAGAATTTGTGAGTTTTTAGCACAGAAACTCCCCATAACACCAACTAACTCCCAACTAACCAGTGGCTCTTTTGCCTCCCATCACTTGAGATTAATGTTGCTGTTACTCCCCATAACACCATTCAGCTGGAGTCAGTTTAAGTAAGGCCCAAAACGTACCTATCAATGGAATCGGGACCTTCTCCTCACCCTTCACTTCTGCGTGTGAAAGGCTACAAGCACTCTTGTCTGCCTATTCACTGCCCATTCACTTTTTCTGCCCATTCACTTTTTCAGAAAGCATCACCAACTTCCTAGGGGTGCCAGAGGTTGTCTTACAAGCTGCTCAACTCCATGTCAAATCCAAAGTTGAAGATATTGTGTTGGTATGTATTGATTGCTCCACTTTACCACTCTGTTTTCAGCATGTCTAGACATAACTTCTCCAGGTCTCTCCCCATGCAGTTGAAGACCAGGGTCACTTAGTTCCCCTAGGCTGTGTTCATATTATTATTATTAACAGTATTTATATACCACTTTTCAACAAAAAGTTCGCAAAGCGGTTTACAGACAAAAATCAAATGATTAAATGGCTCCCTGTCCCAAAAGGGCTCACAATCTAAAAAAGATGCAGAACACCACCAGCAAACAGCCACCAGAAAAGACACTGTGCTGGGGTGAAAGGGGGGGCAGTTACTCTCCCCCTGCTAAATATAAGAGGAGCACCAATTGAAAAAGTGCCTCTTGCCCAGTTAGCAGGGAGCTGGCGATAAGGAACTGCCTGCTGTTAACTCGGAACACGAGCTCATCTATGATGGTTTATTCCGATCGAAGGATGATGGCTCTTGCAAACAAGAGGATACCCCTGAAGAGGAACTGTGTGCGATGCGAATGCCCAGAACCATCTTGGAGTTGCAAGTTCTCTAAACTGGCCCCAAATGGTTGGCTACACAACCAATTACATTTTGGAACTTGACAGAGAGTATCCCCCCTCATCAGAAATAACTAGCCAGTGGCACTTTTGCCTCCCATCACTTGAGATTAATGTTGCTGTAAATCAGGTACTGCCTGTGTGCTTGTTTCTGCACCCTTGCCATATCTGAAAGAACCATATGCAGCCATGTGGATATATTAGAAAAAAATCCCAAAGCCACACTCTGATGATATCTCTGTTAGGAGACAGTGACACACTGTTGGGAGTCCGTCAATCATGTGTGCAACATTTGTCTGCAGTGACAAAGGTTGAATATTTATTTATTTTTATTTATTTTTATTTTCTGTATTTATATACCACGTTTCTCATCATCAGATTTCTCATCAGATTTATTCAAGGCGGCTTACACAGGCAGGCTATCTTTAGACCTGATAAGGGTCTTTACAATATTGTTCTATTCCTATATAGAACCTTCCATGCTCGAGATGTTTTCCCTTCCGAGTGCAGCCCTCCTTCCGGCTTGTGCTTTGCACTTCCAAGCTTCACAGTCCACCACAGTTCACCCTCGGACGGTTGTCTTAGATGTTCTCTCTCTAGCTGACTCCTCCGCATTCCACCCTCTCACGATGCCTTCTCAACGTTTTTGCGAGGTTCGTCAGCAGCTTCTGTCTCCCATTCAATCAGGAACCAAGGTTGACCCTGCTTAGCTTCTTCAGGCAGGGCACCGGCTCAAACCTCCAGGCCACACTTCCTATGGAGGTTCCGGGGTGACAAACACAGAAGGAAGCTCTTCCACATAAATTCCTGGTTTGTACTGCGTGTGGAAGGAAACACAATCAGCCTCCTTATGTCTGCTTGTCTTTCCACACAGGCGTTGATGCCTTGGCGAGCATTTGTGTTGCTGGCACAGCTTCCACTCAAGGTAAGTCTTGGTCTGTCCATGGACCTTGTAGGTCTTCCAAACAAGATGCAAATCCATGCAAAGTGAGCTCTTACCCGGATAAGCCTGTGAGCTGGAGGTTGTCAGTTTGTCCAAAATGACCGTGTTTCTCTGGCTTTTGGCTTTTTTTCTTGGGAGGATAGGTGACAAAAATTAATCTATTTTGGGGGCACCCACTGAGAACATAAGAAGAGCCCTGCTGGATCAGGCCAAAGGCCCATCTAGTCCAGCTTCCTGTATCACACAGTGGCCCCACCAGATGCCTCAGGGAGCACACAAGACAACAAGAGACCTGTATCCTGTTGCCACTCCTTTGCACCCGGCACAGAGAGAACCTACTCCTACAACGAGGAGGTTGCTTTTCCCCATCGTGGCTTGTAAGCTGTGATGGACTTTTCCTCCACTTTGCCCCACCTATTTTGTGATAGGCCACACCCCTTTACTGCTGCATCCCACCCCTTTTGCCTGTGGGCCTCAGCCAGGTACCAGATCTTTTTCTGCCATTTTTTACCATTGTGGCGCCATCACCGCTGCCTCCCTCTAGCCCGTCACAGACGCAAGCTGCATTGATCCACTTCCCACTCGCTGAAAGTAGCGAGAAGCGGATCCACTTCCTTACCAGGCGGCTCTGTCATGTGGCTTTTGCAAATCTAGAAGCATAGGGCTTATTTACAGAGACCGCATGAATGAATGAGCAACTATTGTTTCCTATTAGAAACAAAACATTGGACTAGGGCAGTGGTTCCCAAACTGGGAGGCGCAGCTCCCAGGGGAGCCGCGGAAACCAGCCAGGGGAGCCGCGGAGTGCCGCGGAATTCTCTCGGAAAATAGTGCGATGCCAATTGGCAGGCATCAACATCATGTCATGGGGAGCCGCAGGCAGTGTTTGCCCAATGGTCAAGGGAGCCGCAGGTCGAAAAAAGTTTGGGAAACACTGGTTCTTGACCTGATCCAACATGGCATTTCTTAAATTTTTAATAGCACAATCCTATGCATGTCTATTCAGAAGTAAGTCCCATTGTGTTCAATGGGGCTTGCTCCAAGGAAAATTGTGAATAGGATTGCAGCCTAAGTGGAGGAAGATGGGGCTGGCCTGTCCGTGACACCACCCGAGGCAGTCAAGTGGACGCTTGGTTGGGCACCTGCCTCCATCCTCCAGCCACCATCACCCCGCACAGCTCCTGCTCACTGGATTCAAAGAGAGAAATGGAGCCGAAGAAGAGGAGAGTGGTGTGGCTAGAATGTCTTTCCATGCTCTACTACACTCTAGCCCACCACTTTCTTCTCCTCTACTGCTCCATTCTCCTCTTTTATTTTTGAATCCAGGAAACAGGAAAAGGAGCTCAGTGTGTTAACTTCAGCTGCCCCATGATCCCTTCTCCCAGTCGCCGCTAGCAGGTACTTTGAAGGCAACGGTGTAAATTCATTTTTGCATGTCTCCATCTGCAGGTTCAAGTTAGCTTCAGCTTCTTAGCAGTGCGGGTGATCTGGATAAAAGACACTAACCAGGTGGGTGCACATTGGCAGGCGGGAACTGTTATGTACTCCCTGCAGTGAGAACTCCTTCCCTTCCCCCCCCCTCCGCATGCCCAGGGTCCAGCACCTCGTGGGGCAGGCCAGATGCGCTTCCCGCAGGGTCAACATTCCAAAGCCATCAGAAGCGCGCACTGAGCGCAAACCTGTATATCGCTAGTCTCAAACGTTCTGTTTTAATTAAAGCCTTTGAGATCCCGACACTGTTTTTGCCGGCTCTGCGCCCTTGCTGGTTGCGACGAGCTTCCCATGCCAAAATTAAGCCGCCAAAGCTTTTCTTCGCATGGAATAAAGTGACGGGAAGACTTTTAAAGCTGCTTAATTTTCTGTGTGTCAAGCTGCTATAAAAGCCAGCCGGGCCAGGGAAATGGTTGATGGCCCTGACATTTAATAGTCAGTTCAATGTCATTAAAAATTCTTCATCTCCAGCAGCCAAAAGGCAGGAGAACAGTCAGCAGTCTCTCTTGGAGTCAAATCCAGTTTCTGATGATCAGTGAGGAAGCAAAAGAACACTGCTGCTTGGATGGATGGATGGAAGTGCCCCCCCAAATTCCAGTTTGCTTTCTCTAGCATACAATGCACAGCTTAGCACAGGGGTTCTCCACCTGTGGTACGGGTACCCCTAGGGGTACGCGGACCTCTTGCTGGGGGTACGCCAAGCCTGCCCTTTATCTGCCCCATCAGCAGCTAATTAAGTGTTAAATAACATGGATTTTAAATTTTAATTATTTTCGTAGCCCTTCTGTGTCTCTGATTTTGGTTTTGGGCTTATTTTTGTACTTTGGAAAATGTACTTTGGTGGGGTGGGGGAGGGAGGAGCTGATTTTGGGAAGTGTGACTTGGAGAAAAAAGAGATCCTTGCATATGTGTGTGTGTGTGTCTCTCTCTCTCTCGCACGCTCGCACGCACACACACAGTTAAATAAGACATTTTTTCACATTTAAAATTGTTTTAGTACTTTTTATTTAACAAATAATTACCTAATTAATTAATTGATTGATCCAATAAATTAGCAGTTAATTAGCAGGGGGAACTTCAGAAAATTGGGCCGTGATAGGGGTTACCCGGGCCTCCAAAGGTTGAGAAACCCCTGCTGCAGACCACTACCTTACTACCCAGGGGCATCCAAATTTAGCAGCAGCATGTTCCCAACCATCCCAAAGCCTTGTACAGAGAAGATTGTGCATATGTGCAAACCTGCTGGATAGATTTTCAATTCCTTGTCCCAAACAACCAACAACCGGAAAGGAGGCATTTGGAATGAAATTTGCAGACTGACCAGGGTTGCTCTGCTATTGATTCAGACTGTGCCGCCGTTAGCCTACGTTGGAGTGTTTTGCCAGCCATGGCAGCAGCAGCCCAATGCATCTGGCAGTCTTTCCTAATCAGATTAGGGGGTTGTGAAGGACACGGAATGGGGCCTGCAGCATCGGAGCGGCTTGTTGCATCATTATAAAGGCCGCACACCTCATTTGGCTCGTTTGTTTGGTGCCAGGTTTGTTCTTCAGGCACCAAGTAATGGATGGTTTTTATATACTTGCTTTCTACATGGTTTTCCTTTTTTTAAGACAGTATTTGAAATCCTTCTGCCTTTTTTTTAAGGACTGGCATCTTTGTTTATATCTTTATTTATTTATTTATTTATTTATTTATTTATTTTTCACATTTTTATACCGCCCTTCCTCCAAGGAGCTCAGAGTGGTGTACATATTTCCTCCCCTCCTTTTTTTTGTCCTCACAACAACCCTGTGAGGTAGGTGGGGCTGAGAGATAGTGACTGGCCCAAGGTCACCCGGGAAGCTTTGTGGCTGAGCGGGGATTTGAACCTGGATCTTCCAGGTCTAAGTCCGACTCCCAAACCACTACACCATCCTGGCTCTTCTTCCTTTCTTCTCCTTCCTTTCGAAGCTCAGAGCTTCTTATGAGAGGATCCAGGGGGCCAACCACCCAGCACGTGAGGGGGACATGTGCCAAACCCGGACTTCGCCTGCCAGCATCTTAGCCACCATTCCTTCTCCTTCAGCTCAGACTCACTCCTCTCTCTCCACGTCATCTTCCTTTTCCAATCCAGGAAGTGGAGGAAGAAGGAGAAGTGGAGGTGGGTGCTTTTCACCACCTGATCAGAACTGCAAAATATTCCAGTTGTGGTTGCACCAGAGATTTATATAGTGGAAATAGAATATTAGCAGTCAGGCAGGCAGCCCAATCCTGTGTAACTACAGGCGGCTGGCCTAAAAGGCTGGCCGCTGTATCCTAGGCTCATTGCAGCCTACACCGGCACAGCCCTGGAGCACCTCGGGAGGTGACATTTGTCCCCTTCTCCCGGCGTAAGTGGCGCGGATGCACACCAGGTCTGAAGCTGGCGCACACCTGGGGAGGCTGTGTAAGGACGGCCCGGGCTGCAATGGGGCATAGGATATTGGCGCAACCCAGCGGCAATATTCCCACCCCCTCTCAGCCCATTTTGGCCCAGCGGTTCCCTTGACCTACTGGACCACTGGCCGCGGCTCCCCATGAGGGTTACAATCTTATACATTGTATAGGGTGGCGGGTTTTTATGGGGATTCCGCGGCTCCCCTGGCTGGTTTCTGTGGCTCCCTAGGGAGCCACGGCTCACAGTTTGGGAACCACTGCAATAGCCCCTCCCTTTCCACCCCTGCCCGCCCCCTGCACCGACCGGTGCAGCACTCAAGCTGCGGTGGCCGTCAAAGGTCCAGGCAGGTCGCGGAGTAAACGGTGCTGGCCTCCATACCGGCGCCACTTACTCTCCAGGTGACGCAAATGTGCTTTACGTTACGGCATGTTTGCAACACCCTAGGCTCCGCCGGCCTATAGTTGCGCAGGTTTGCGCTGCTATTCTCGATCCCTTTCCTAATGGTGCCAGCCAGTCTTCGGCCATTGCTGCGGCTCTGTAACGTAGATCCATATTGTTCTGCATATGTTACAAACTGTGCCTGAGAGAGGCAGGTTGCTTCATGCCGGCTTAGAACCACCTACTGGCTTCTACAGATTTACTTCTTGGTAAATGTCTGAGTAATACCAGTGCGGTGAGAGCCTACATTTGGGTTTTGAATTAGTTTTCACTAACGAAGCAGGGGGAAAACTAGTAGAGAAGCCTTGGGAAACACCATCCGTGTTGTTTTTCCCCCTTATCTCTCCAGGTTGTCATAGAAACAGATGCATCTTCCTATGAATTTGAGTTCTTGTCATTGGGTGAATTGGAGCAGGTGGTGATCCATATGGTCGTGTCCCTTAAGAAGATCTTCCCAGATTCTTCACCGGGGTAAGGCGGGTGTAGCATGTACTTTTATTATAACCACCAAAACATGGGAAGATCTATGACTGTGCAGTAGATTTTGGAATCCAAGGTTAAAAGCAGTTCCAGGGGCAGGGATTAGTCAAGTCAGGAGGTTTTTATTAGATGTCTCCACTTTTGCTTTTTGTCAACGATACCCCAAACATTCCTCTCCCACTGGAATAGAAAAAAACACTTTAATTAAGATCTATCTAACATGAATTGCAAATGTATTGCAGAAAAATCTCATAGAGGCAGATAGCAAAGTGCATCTACAATTATTTCACTCATTGCAGCACATGAAAAATAGGCCTAGGTGCTATACAAATATATACAGAACTGAGCTATAGACTAAAAGCCATATATCTCAATACTAAAACTGTATAGTCCAATGGTACTAGTTGGCTAATCAGGGGGGGAAAGGCATAAGAATACATTGCTTGCTCTGTTTATACCTACAAAAACATGCAGATACAAAGGCATGTGAGAAACAGAGAGCAATGTTTTCTTATATATTTTTTTTTCTTATTAATTAGTTTATCCCACAGGACTGCTGTGCAAACAGTACAATTCTGGTCTTTAACAAGTAGTTCCTGGGGTTTGGAAGCCTTAAAAAAAGCTATAAGCTCACAGGTGCAGGTAGAATACCATAGCACAGGATCAGCTTGTTAGAAATGAATGCCCTCTTGGATTTTCTAACTAGTTGAATTCTGTTCTGAAGAAGCATTTTCTGTGCTCTTAAGGAAGGCTCTGATCAAAACATGTCAGGCATAGATGGGTAACTTGTGAACAAATGCATTGTTTTGAGTACTTTATTGAGGCTTTGCCTCCCTTTTTCCCCTCCTTTTTTTGGGGGGGCCCTTCATCATGGTGCTGCCCTCCCCCCCCTTTTTTTGCTCTATTATAATCCAAGAAGAGAATAGTTCTCCTTTGGTCAAGGGTGCTTGCTTAACATCTGTGTATTTGTTTTTATTCCTGTTTGGCACCTTCAAGGCAAGCAATCTCTGTGTTGTTTAAAGAACCAATGAAAAATATTATTTTTAAAAAATACAGTGTATAGCGTATACAGTCAATCCTCGCTACCTGCGGATTCACTTATCCATGGGGAGCAGGAGTGCCATTTATCTCACGCCATTCGAGGTCTGTTCTCGCCTATCCGCGGCCATTCTGAAGCTATCCGCGGCCATTCTGAAGCGATCCCAGCATCCGTGGTGGCCATTTTGAAGCCATCTGCGACCAATTCTGAAGGTATTTGTGCCCATTTGATTTTCCCCCTAACCCCATTGATCCCATAGGATCAATGCTTCAGTATCCAAGAATTCAGTATCTGCTGGGTTTTTTAGGAACCTAACCCCCGCGGATACTGAGAATTGATTGTATTAACCATTTGTGCAGTGCTTTAGAATGCTCAGTGCACTTTGGGTACATGAGCCCAGCAATCGCCTTTCTTTTCTTTTCCATGCAAATGTCGTGTTTCTTCGTTTTGAAGCCATCTGCTCCAGAATGCCCCGCCCAGCTTGCATGAGAGAATTCAAGGGATAACCGATTCCATGGTAGAAGCACTACTGGAAAACCAAAGCCCATGTGGTAATCTTTTACATATGAAAATAAGGCTTGAAAAAGCATGCTGTAAATGTGGCCAGTTGCAAGGGAAGAAAGACAGGGCTCCTGTCTTAGCATTTGTGTAGGAGAGGGCATTTTAACAGGGGCAATTATTCTCATTGGTTCATGATGACGACACCTTCTGAGGTTCTCTCTTCTATGCAAATACAGTGGCGTCGTACCGTAGGGGGCGCTGGTGTGCAGCGCCCCAGGCGCCGAGAGAGAGCGCTGCTTCCAGGGGCGCCGCGGACGCTCGGAGTCGCGCCTGCGCCTCCATTCCTCCAGACCACCCAGGCGTGCGAGGAGTCCTGCCGCTGTGCGCCGCCCAGGACCTGCTCGCGCCCCTAGCTGGGCCAGTGACCGACGAAGCCGGGAAGGGGAAAGGAGAGGCGGGCAGGCGTGTGCGCTCGCTCACGCACAACACTCCCCGCCTCCGCCTCCTCCTGCTGCTGCCGCCGCTGGACCAAAGAGGCAAGTCCTGGGCGGCGCGCTCTGTCTCCCCATCTCCAGGGGTGGAGCGTGCTTGTGATGTGCGTAATGACGTCACGCCACGGCACTTTCGGGGGCGCTTGACCCCTGCCCCCCCCAGGCGCCGGGAGGGCGCGCAATGCCACTGTGCAAATATTAAACGTATTGTATCCTTTGTATCAGGTCATCTGTTGGAAGAAAACAGGCACACACGGTTGAGCAAAAGTTGGAAGAACAGTCCTAAAATGGACATTTTAAAATGTTTCGGTTGCTTCATTTGCTATCCTAACCAATGAATTCTGCTGAATATTTTGTGTTTTTATATGGTTCGAAATGGAGTGGGTCGGTGGAAGAAGCTATGCAAAGGACCTCTTTGGCTGACATGAAACTTTCTTTTGTGACTTTCTTGTCTTGTATACATGGCATACTTTGATACGGCATTTGTATCATGTTTATAGTGTTCCAAGCACATCACATGCATTATCTCAGTAATCTTTGAGAATTTGGTAATGTAGGTTAGTATTGCCTTTTTTATATAGAGGGGGAGCTGGAGGTTGACAACCCAATCCTATGCACAGAGGCGAAACAAGGGTGGAGCGGAGGCAAGTAGTTCTGCAAGACTCCGTTAGACCGGAGTCAGCGCCCCCTCCCCCTTGCTGTTGGAGCCATTCCAGCAGCAACAGGGGAGTGTCCTGCGTGTTGCCTTTGCTGCCAGAATGGCTCCAACAGCAAGGGGGAGGGGCCGCTGACTCCAGTGTAACAGAGTCTTGCAGAACTACTTGCCTTCGCTCCACCTTTGTTTCACCTCTGCCTATGCATATCTATTTATAAGTAAGTCCCATTGAGATTAACATTGACTTGCTCAGAGTTACAAATTTCATGGGATTTTCAGCCATGTGATTTCAGCTCTTAGAAATGAAGAAATAAAGATCGATCTTACAGTTGTCAGTTGAAATTCCTCTTCCTGATTCTACCGCGATGTGGAGCGGGCAACCGGGACGGTTATGGACACCTTCCAGCTGCCAGCTGGGTTCTCTTTTTGCTTTCGAAGAAGCCCCTAATGCCTGGGGAGAAACGTCAAACACAGAAGATTTTAAGATTTCAACGTTTGTCAGCCTTGGATAATCCGTCCCGGTTGCCCGCTCCACATCGCGGTAGAATCAGGAAGAGGAATTTCAACTGACAACTGTAAGATCGATCTTTATTTCTTCATTTCTAAGAGCTGAAATCACATGGCTGAAAATCCCATGAAATTTGTAACTCTGAGCATAACAACTGGCCATGAAAACCTGCATGTATACTTAACATTGACTTAGTCATTTGGGCTTACTTAAGATGCCTAGGATTGCAATGTTAGATTGAAATGTTACTATGCCACAGTAGCTCTCAGTAGACCATGTGCCCAAAATGCAAAATTACTACTTAACTGTTTGTTTCAATTTCATCCCATTCTTCCTCCATTGAGCTCAAGGCTGTGTATATAATTCTCTCCCCCCCCCCCGGTCCATTTTACAGTATTCTCACAACATCTCTGTGATGTAGGTTAAACTGAAAGGGTGGTGACTGTCTAAACCCACCTAGCTTCAAGATTGAGTGAGAATTTGAACCCAGACCTCCCTCGTCCTAATCTGAGACACTAACCACTACACCATGTGGCTCACCTTAAAATTGATGTCTGGGATACAAAGTGTCTTTCTCTTGCTTGTCTTCAGAATATTCTTGTGAGGTAGACCTCTGCGGTTCTCAGTTTACAGATGGAGAACTGAGGCCGAAAGAACAAAATGCCCATCTGTTGACTCAACAGGGATGATTCTGGGATTTGAAGCCAATCACTCGTGGCTGATTTTCCCTTTTGGTTCCCTAAATGGATTGATTTTCCATCTTGTAAATGCTTCCCTTCCCTGCACACAGACAGTCTCCGACTGCAATATTTATCTTATTTTCTACTGTCCTCTCACATTGGCAGGTGGGTTTTCAGAGACGTATACAGCCCTCTGTGATTACAGTGGCCTCCCTTTCCGAGAGGAGATCCAGTGGGTAAGGCACCAAGAACGTAAGAGAGAAGATGAGTAATTCATAACAAAACGGCAGGTATAAAAATAACCTGTGCGGTGAGGTGACTCTGCGACGCAGCGTGTCCGTATGCCCCCGCTTGCTGGTTTGTGGGCTTGAGCAAGGGTTGTTTTTCAGGAGACCTGGCGCTTGGCCAAGGAACACTCCTCCTGTTACCAGTTGATTGGAAACAACTCGGCATATGCCAGCGTCTGCCTTGGCTAATGAGAACCCTGAACCAGAGCTGCTGTCTGTCTTGGCAGGAGGGGGATCCTTTGGAAGGGCACAAGCTTGGGGCATGCAAGGATGGCTGCTCTGCAGTTTTCATTCAGGGTGGTGCACAAAGGTTGCTGTATTGCAAGCCCCAGAGCAGTACTGTTGTGCCTGTAACTGCCCACTCTTCTGCCCACTCTACTGTTGCCCTGCCCACTCTTCCCTGGGCAATTTGGGCTTGGATTTCCTTGGGGGGGGGAAGAGACCACCTGGAGACTGGCAGGCTTTGCCAGCAATGGAGGCAAACAGCAGTGGATATTCCAGATCCCCAGAGCGACACACCTTGCAACCCCAAGGTGCATTGATTGCATTCACAATCACCTCTGTGTCTCAGTCTCGAGCGGGCCAAACCACGCACAACGTTGAAAGCGTTGTTGATGGGCTTCGTCTGCAATCCACTACACTTACCCGGGGAGTGTGTGTCATTGAACTCTGTAGGGTTTACTTCTGAGTAGATATGCCACCTAATTTTGATTTTGGCCACCTAATGCGAAGAGAGGACTCTCTCTGGAGAAGACTCTGATGCTGGGAAAGATTGAAGGCAAAAGGAGAAGGGGAAGGCAACGGATGAGATGGTTAGACAGCATCACCAATGCAACGAACATGAAAATGAGCAAACTCAGGAAGATAATGGAGGACAGGAAGGCCTGGCAGGATGTGGTTCATGGGGTCACGAAGGGTCGGACACGACTTAACGACTGAACAACAACAAAGATATGCATAGGATTGTGCTGTTGAGGTTTTCTTTAGTCAGAAGCAGCTGGATTGGGACTGTGATGGTGAGGTAGGCAGTGTTCCCCATAAGGAGTCTCTGCTAGCGCACAGACCCCTTCCGTAGCTGCACAGTGTCGCGACTGCATTGCGATGCCGCCTTTGGATGTTCGGCGATGACATCACCACATCATGGCCAAACTTCCGCATTGTTGAGCTGCACAGACCTTGGCTTGGAGGTGCATCGCCACTCTGCCGTGCCTTAGAGGGAACAGTGGAGGGGGGCAGGGGGGCACACCCCCTCCCCGCATGAGCCTGATCGGCTTGGATTCCTGTTCCACCTGTTTACACTGTAACACGAATGTTTGCACAAAACGCAACACTAATGGTTTAAGCATCACACGTAGTTTTCAAACTGTGAAACTGCTGTTTATATACTGTATATACAGACACAGACACAGACACAGACACAGACAGAAGCGTTGCCTGATATGGGGCGGTGGGCCCCAGGGCGTAGGGGTGGAAAGGCTCCGGGGGGGGGGCGGGAGCCTCCTTAAGTTTCGGGGTTTTTTTCTTTTTTTCGCTTTTTTAAAAGGTTTTTATGGGATTTTTAGCGCTAGCGGGGCTTCTAATAGTTTATGTATGCTTTGCGCAACTTATCTTGTGTATAGGACCCTCCCGCGACGATCTTCCGGGGCGCAGATCGTTCCTCTGCTCCCGGGCGCGAACTCTGTAAAGCACCCAGGAGCGCTTTGCAGAGTTCACGCATGCGCAGAGCGACGATGTTTCCAATTAGCTGCTAATTACCCTGCAAGCAGCTTTACTTGTAAATAAATAAATAAATATATTTATTTATTTCTAGATCACCTTTTTTTAAAGTCTCGTAAAGCTAGGTGGGTCCTGATAGTGTCATTTTAAAAAGTGGGTCCCGGTGTTAAAACGTTTGAGAACCACTGGGCTATCACTTAAACAGAGATTCCTAACTCCTCCTTAACCATCCCATCAGCTGAGCATCAAACAGCCTATCTGCCTGACAAAGGGACAGTCAGCCAGGAGGCATAGCAATTCAGGAGACAAGACAATCGTGTCTGCTCTCTCCTGTTCTTTCCCCAGTTCTGTCAGTCGCGGCTGCTCCCACCTGCTGTGCAGCGCACCTGGAGTCCTGCTTGTTACCCGCAGGAGGGGGCGAGCAGCGGATGATGGGGCCAGGAAAGTAACGGCCGGGAGAAGCCATTACTCATCTCATACTGCGTTGGTGAATTTAGCAATGTGTGTACTTTCTCTGGATAACAAGCCGCCAACCCAATTGTTGTGGGTTGTGTTGTGTGTTTGTGGGGTTATTTTTTTTTTTTCATTCATACTCCTATGTTTAGGAAAAAAAATAGGATGTATGATGGAGCTGTCAGGCACAGGTATGCCAAGAATCTGGGTCAGCATTTTGATGTGCAGCTCATGATTAGTCACAAGCATGAATCTTCCGATGTTCCCATTTTGTGTGTGGGGGGGGGGGGGAGGCTTATGGTGTGTGGTTGCAAGGGAATCGAAAGCAGCCCTGAGAAACAGTGAGATTGTGCCTGTGCTTGTATCTTTAGATCACAAACTCTTCTGGAACCACTTGTTTGTATGTGAACTTTTGTTGTTGTTGGAAAGCAGTTTATAAATACAGTAGGCCCCCAGTATCTGCAGGGGATATTTTCCTGGCCCAACCCAGCGGATACTGGGAACCCGCGGATAGGGGGAACACTATCCCTGCCCCCCCCATGCCCATTACCTTTTTCTTCTTAGAGCTGGCACCAGGTCAATGTGTTCCTTGCTTAACCAAATGCTATATAAGCAGTCTGTATGCTTAAACAGGAAGCAGGAGTCCTCCAAAGGCTATGTAACCAGTGAGTGGACAATCCTAGTCAGGTCTGCTGAGCTTCTGTAGTTTTATCTTTGTTTTAAATATTTGTAACTGTAAATAAGTTTTGTTGATATGGGGAATGGTCAGAGGAATGGCAAAGGGGAAGTCCCCTTTCCTCCAGTCATGTGCTAATTTTTCTTTTGCAGGATGTAGATAATATTTATCACAACCAGGGATGCAGGGAATTCAATCTACTGGACTTCAGCTACCTGCATAGCCAGTGAGTCCATGCAAAAGCATTCTTCTTGTTAAACTCTTGGGCCTGTACTGAATAGGATGGACAGGAAGAGCAAGTGGGAATTGAACAGAATCGTTATTGAAAAGTTTTTTTAAAAAGATATAACTTGTTTTGAAAAGTTGTTACCTGGACCGAGAATAAAACAGGTTAAAAATCTAAACTTTGCTGCACCTTGAAAAATGTTCTGTCTACCCTAGTTATATAGCTTATTTGTGCTTTTGCCGTGCTTAACTGGGTTAATGCTTTCTTCTGCTGTAGGGACGTAGCTCTTAGTGTGTCTGCCTTGTCCTGCAATCGGTGGTTCACAAGACTGCATTGCAAGGACTTCAAACTGGTAAGTGCGACAAAGGGAGCAGAGGATTATTAGTGGGGAATTCTGACCTCGGGTTGTGATGCAGACTCCCTGCTTCCCTTGTGGTGGGAAGTTCCCGGGGCAACTCTGGCCAGATTCTGGATGGCTTTGGAAGAGAGATCTATGGAGATCTATGGAGGCTTACTGGGTCTTTGTAGCATGGGGGGGTCCCCGAGTTATGTACACCAGCTCTTATAAACAAACTTCCAGTAATTATTACTCCTCGGCATACAAATACCAATCCAAACGCGCAAACGAGGACACACATGCTCAGTGAAGATCCACTGTGACTTGTGATGATGTTAGAAGCCGCTGCTGACTACAAGAGAACTGTGGTCCCGATCCGACCAAGGAGTGGAGTGCAAGGATGGAGGGAGAAGGAAGGAAAGAGAGAAAGTAGAGGGGACAGGGTAAAGAGGGAGAAAAATGGGGGAGAGAGAAAGCAGGAGACAAAGCAAGAAAGAGGAAGATGATGGAAGGACAAGGGACAGGACGAAAAGAGCTGGTTAAATGGACTTTTGCGGGCTAACCTAACAACCTTTTATAACACTGAGAATGTGTTCCATTTGTAGGTTGGGAAGTTCTGTATTGGCTTATTTACAAATACACAATTTGAGCACTGGAGTGGAGATAAATAGCAAAGCACTCCTTCCAAACAACCCTAGGGAGGGGGGGGGGCATTGTTGCCCATCCAGCATCCATGACTGCTGCAAATTCATTACAGTTGTCTTCTCTTCTGCCCTAGAATCTGGATATTCTCGAGCAGATCCTCCATGTGCTCAGCAAGTCAGTGACCCTGGAAGAGTTGGTGCTGGAAAACTGTGGCTTGAAATGGTAGGCAAAGGGGCCCCGGGCACAGCTGTTTGCTTATGAACAATTCCTTGCAAATTTGTTGTAAAAGCATTGTGGTGGTGGGTGTGAGGCATGGAATGTTTTTGTCCCCTTCTCCTGGGGTAAGCCGGCTGGGGCCCTATGGGCCTCCTCTGATGTACGCCAGCTGTGAAGCTGATGTATATCCAGGGAGGCCGTGTAAGGCCGAACAGGGCTGGGAAAGGGCCTAGGTCCAGGATATCAGTGGAGCACACCGCCAATATCCCCGCCCTCTCCCAGGCCGGGCCAGCCAATGACTACCCCCCCCAGCTGCCTCTGCCCACCCTCCCCCCTGCCCCGACCGATGCAGGACTTACCTGGATCAGCGGGCGCAGGGTCTGGAGGGCGGCGAAGTGCACCAGTGTCCCTTATTCCAGAGTTGTCACAAATGTGCTTTACAGCACATTTGCAACAGCTTAGAGTGGCAAAGCGTGCACAGAAGTGTGTGTGTGTGTGTGTGTGTGTGTGTGTGTGTGTGTGTGTGTGTGTGTGTGTGTGTGTTCGGATAGCATCCCATTCTGCAAATATTAAAAATGTTCAGCATTTCATAACTGTACAATCCCAAGATCGACAGTGTTATGCCCATTGGCAATAAAGTGGCAGGTATGCACTGATATAAGTTGCAAATACAGCACACGCCACTAACCTGCATGCTGCAGAGAGAGTTGAGTAAACAGATACTTAGCCCTAAAGAGGTGTATGCAGTGAATTAGTTCTAGGCTCTAAGCCAGTGTGTGTGTATACATGACTCATGCTATAATTCCGGGATTACAAGGCATATGTTTTACAGTCAATAAACCTGGTTGCTCCCAAGAAGACAACCCCAAAAGGCTGAGTAGGTGTTTGTGCTGTGCTCATGCGGGTTTAAGAGCAGGTTCACCTGGGCGTTGTCCCAGGTTGTTCTCAATTTGATTGACTGTTGCCGTCACGCTGGCAGGATGCCCACCAGTGAACATGGGTGGCGGGGTTCGCACTCAGTCCCTGCCTCTGGTTGGGCTCCTTGTGATAGTTGCATGACATCTTTTCCCTTGCAGTGATTTTGCTCAGGAGATGGCCCAGGTTCTCAGCGATCATCCAGACTCTGCCTTAAACACAATTAATCTCTCTGGAAACCCACTGGAGGACCGAGGTAGCGCCGCATTCTCCATCTGCAATGAGAGAGTATTTGTTTTGTTTTGGCTTTCTGAACTTCCAGAAAGCGGTCTATAAATACTGGTTGTATTATTATTATTACTATTACCGTATTGTCCCGAGTATAAGACGCACCTGATTATAAGACGCACCCTTAAAGTTCAGTGCTATTAAAAAATTTTAATTAAATCACTGGCATTAAATTGCAACAGCCTAATTATAAGACGCACCCCTAGTTTAAAAACTTAAATTAGGAGAAAAAAGTGAGTCTTATACTCAGACCAATACGGTATTACTATTATTATTATTATTATTATTATTATTATTATTATTATTATTATTATTATTATCATCTTGTTATGGAATCATTGTAAACGGCCTTGGGCATATGCTTAGGCATGGGAAAGGCAGGTTATAACTTCTTTAAGTAAATAAATATTATTGATCCCCATATTGCAGCTGGGGAACTTAAGCAGAGAGGGAGTGACTTACTTACAAGGCCAGCCCCAAGACCACTTGGGCCTGAGGTGGTGCCAGTAGCGTAGTTGGCGCTTTTCTCAGCTCTAGAGCGCTCCACCACTCTAGGACTTACACACGATCGGGCTGTAGGTGACCTTGGGTGAGCAGCTCCCTCTCTGGCTTAGTCTTCCCCATCTGCAATATGGGGATACTAATACTTAACCTTACAAAGTTGTTGTAAGGATTACATGAAGAGGATACACGTGAAGTACCTTGCACACTCAGAGAGAGCTAAACCAGTGTTTCTCAAACTGGGGGTCGGGACCCACTTGGTGGGTCGCGACCTGATTTCTGGTGGGTCCCAGGTGATGGAAAGATCAGATAAGTCATTGCCACAAGCCCTGAGGCTATTCAAAAATGAGATAGCTGCTAATTGCCCTTCAAAGAGCTGAGCTCCTGCAGTTTGCAAGATAGCTGCTAATTACCCTGCAAGCAGCTTATAAATAAATAAATAAATAAATTTATTTATTTCTAGATCACCTTTTTTTAAGTCTCGTCAAGCTAGGTGGGTCCTGATAGAGTGTCATTTTTAAAAAGTGGGTCCTGGTGTTAAAAAGTAGGAGAACCACTGAGCTAAACAAATGCAAAGTATTGTCAGTTGGGGTTTCTCTTCCTTCTGCAGGTATCATTGCTTTGAGCCAGACCTTTGAGAAGCCTTTCAAGAACCTCCGGAGTCTGAACTTTGCTAGGACCTCCTTGACGCTGAAAGGTACAGCGACCGTACCTGGCCCGTTGTGGGGTGCTGGGGAAAACTATAGGGGTGATGCTTTTTTAGGAGAATGGTCTTGAGCATATCAGAGTGTACAGGAATCTGGTCTCTGCTCTTTCAAAATGTGCAGCCTCCAGTGCTCTCTATTTAAAATGTACAATATCTTTTGTAATATTCTTATTCACTGTATGTTGCTGTGAGGCATAGTAGTCCTTAGCTTTGTTTGTTTGTTTGTTTGTTTTGCTTTTTTTCAATGCTTCTGTATGGACATTTCTTGATTGGGTCTGTTAAATTCTGATTTACCGTAACTGTCATTTTAAAAAAAAGTATGGTATCTGAAACTCACAAGTGCTGATTCAGGTTTCACACAGATGTTGATAACTGACCTGATTTATTTACAAAGGGATATATGTACAACACTCCCTGGTAATGCTCCTAACCTAGGCCTGCAGCAACATCTTCTAGGCCACTGAAAAAGAGGGAGAAGAGAGTCTGAAGGCTGGGTGGTTACAGCACAGTGCATTGTTCACTCACTGAACAATCTGAATAGAACACACTCGCTGCATGTATGGATCAGGCTGTCTAATCCCACCCACCCACACTGACCTTTTGATGGGGCACAAATATTTTTTAAAATAGCTGAAAATGTTCTGCTCCTTAACGGCACCCCAAATCTGTCACCTGCAGCAGCTGCTTCGATGTAAGGGTGCAGGCACTGCGTGTACCAGTGGCTGATATTTAGCAAATGTGCAAGTCGTAATTGGAGCATATAATCCAACTGTGCCTATCTGCTGGTTGGACGAATGCCTCCTTTCTTCCTTCAGTTCTCTAGTTAGTACATATTGAATTTCCCCAGCCACGGTCTGAATCAAGGAAGGCCGGCCCTCCACCGGGCCATCCTGTCCATAGGAGTATTGGCAGAAGACACCAACCACTTATTTATTTATTTATTATTTTATTTATTTTATTTATTTTATTTATTTTATTTTTCATATTTTTATACCGCCCTTCCTCCAAGGAGCTCAGAGTGGTGTACATATTTCCTCCCCTCCTTTTTTTTTGTCCTCACAACAACCCTGTGAGGTAGGTGGGGCTGAGAGATAGTGACTGGCCCAAGGTCACCCAGGAAGCTTCATGGCTGAGCGGGGATTTGAACCTGGATCTTCCAGTTCTAAGTCCGACTCCCAAACCACTACACCATCCTGGCTCTGTTTCTCCTCCTCTTTCCACTCCCTAGATTCCAAAAGGAAGAGGGGAACAGAGGGGAAGAGAGGAGTGTGGTGGGCTAGAGACGCTCTAGTCCACCACTCTTCTTTTCTCCACTAGAGACACTCTAGCCTACCTCTCTCTAGCCTCTCCTTCACACTTCCTCTTCTGCTCTGTTTCCATCTTCCTTTTTGAATCCAAGACTTGGGAAGATGAGGAGAAGCAGTGGCTGGTGTGCTGGGGGAGCACACCGGGGTGGGGGGAGAGAGCAGCAGCATTTGGCACTACCAGGAGGTACTACCATCATTGGCCCTGGCTCTCCAAGTGATGCGGTTTGGTGTGGCTGTGCTTCTGGGACTTCAGTGTAACTTGGCACCCTCCAGCATTAACCATCTCTTCATAATTTCTCTCTCCTGCTAGGAGTGATGGCCCTTTGCAGATCTCTAGTCTTCAATGAACTATTCAGAATCTCTCTGCGCCTTCTGGATCTCTCTGGAAACCCAGGGAGTCTGGCCACCGATGATGCAGCAGGTGTGAGTATGAAAGCTGGGAGCTGTCATCTGGGAGCTGTCCAGTAACAGGGTCCTGCTTCCTCTGCGCCTTTCGATGACCCAGGGACAAGAGGGCTATTCACACATTACATTGTACGTGGGTAGAGGTCCCTTTGCAGCTTACGTGTTTCTGTGTGAACGATGGTATATGTGTGTTCTTTCTAAAGTGAATTTGGGTTCAAGTATAGGTACAGATTATGCATAATGTATGAATGACTGCATTCACGTACCGATCAACCATCTGTATGCACAGCAGCCATGTTGTACATGTGTATGATGTAATGTGTGAATAGCCCTAGGATGTCAGAATTTGCAACTCAGCCCCAATAATAATAATAATAATAATAATAATAATAATAATAATAATAATAAAAAATAAGCATTTGTTTAGAGCAGCATTTCTCAAAGTCCTACAGGGGAGTTTACTCCCTTGTAAGTCTTTGCAGGGGTAGGGCGATGTTGGAGGCAGCGCTCCAGGATCGCACCCACCGCCAACCCCAAAATGCTTTTTTCAACATACCTGGTTGTCCTGCCAGCTCCCGAACTGGTCCGGGGGTGTCTGTGGCCGGAGGGTGGTGTGATCTGCCTTGTGTTCGGACTGGAATTACGTATTATGAAGCAAATGCAGGGTTTCCAACCCCATGTTTTTCCTGGCCGTGCTTATGTGCAGGGATAGAGGAGACATTTCCAGGGGGAAATCAAGGGGTTGGCATCTTGCTGGCTGCCAATGGTTTTCCAGAGTCCCAAGATTTTTCCCAGCCTGGAGTTAGATGTTAAACTAAGGAGGTATTTTGAGTCCTGCTTCTGTATGCAAAACATGAGGGTTTTTTCCCCTGATTTTGAGCATCAGATTTATGGATCTCACTCTAGTTGCACCACTAATCCACATCACAATTTCTCTTTCCCTGAGCTGAAGTTCCACTTTTTCCTCTTCTAGGGCTTATTTTCTTTCCTGAGTCAGCCAAATGCTTTGGGTCACCTCGACCTGTCGGGGACGGACTGCGCTTTGGACGTGGTGAGCACCTGGCAGCTGCTGCTATTTTTTACACTTGAGCATGATGCGACATTTCTCCAGAGAACTCTTGCGGTGGTGCATTAGCTGTCCACCAAGTTCCCCCTCCCATGGTGTGAAGTGAATTGTTGCTTCGGTTACAGAAGGGGTTAGTCTGATTTGCTTCTTTCAAAATTTACCCATGGTTATGTTTTCCCGTTTTCAGCTCTTTGGCGCATTGGCCAGTGGGTGCTGTGGGAGTCTTGTCTACCTGGATCTATCCAAGAACATCTACTCTCGCAAGTAAGTTCTCTCAGGAAGAACTTGGCAGTGTTTTTCTTGCACTGTCCTGGCAGCTTAGTTGGGACAAGAGGGCTGGCAGTTGGCTGTTGTGATAGCCTCACACTGATATCGAAACATAGAATGGAACGGTGAGCAACAAGAGGAACCCAAGCGCACTGTTGAGATGGAGGTTCACTCTTTCCCTTTGCACCTTTTCCCCCATGAAGGAGGATACTCTGCAAGTGGGTCTTTGCAACCCAATAGTAATAATGCTTAACATATAGTGTGGGGGGGGGGAGGCTAAGAGGGAGTGGGTGGCGCAAGACCTCCCAGTGAGTTCATGGCAGAGGTGAGATTTGAACTGGGGATTCCTGATTTATAGCTCAGGGCCCAATCCTATCCAACCTTCCAATGCTGATGCAGCTGCAGTTCCCTTACCTTGAGGAGGCCTCTGTGACTCCACCCCGCCCCCCCCCACTGCAGGAGCTCTTTTTCCCTGACTCGTACTCGCACTCGTACTCGTGACCCACTGACTCGCACTCGCACTCGCACTCGTGACCCACTGACTCGCACTCGTACTCGTGACCCACTGACTCGCACTCGTACTCGTGACCCACTGACTCGCACTCGTACTTGTGACCCACGGGACTCGCACTTGACTCGCACTCATGGGGGTAACGACTTGCCATTTCCAAGTCATAGGGGAAGCCAAGTGGGTGCTTTAAAAGCCTCAGAGGTCCCCACACCCCACACACACAGACACCACACACCCCATTTTCAGGGAAAAAAGCCATTTTCCCCCAAGTGACTCGATTTGTGACTTGTGAGTTTTTGGCCTTACTCGTACTCAACTCGCACTCGTGCAAAAATGACTCGTACTCGCACTCGCGACCTAGTTACTTAGATACATCACTGCAGGGTACACCACGACCGCAACAAGAATCCATGCACACTATCGCCACCGAGAGCCACTTCTAGTTTTAAGCATGACTCTTTTAATGTTTCGCTCCACACTGTTGTTTCACTCCAGGCTCTTCAGAACATCCTTGGGAATAATGAACTGTGTCAGTCCTACTCTGGATCTCTTGCCACCAGTTGTGTAGTGCTAAACCTTGAAGCGCAGGAGCTGTCGTGATGCAGCCCCCCTAGCAAAGACATCATAGCCACAGACAGGGCTGGCCCAAGAGATCCTGGCATGCCAAATGCTTTTCCCCTCTTACCTGATGATGTGCAGGCCTCAGGTCTTCCCACTCCCCTATTTTCTATCTCGGCACTTCCCTCCCTTCCACATTTCCTCTTCGTCCCATTCTTCCCCTTTCCAGTGTAGGAAGGAGAAGGAGGAGCAGCGGAGGCAAGGACACCAACCTACTGTCTGAGGCGACCGCTTCAGTTGGCCTCATGAATAGGCTGGCCTTGGCCACATACTGCTATGATTCTATGGGGCGGGGGGGGGGGGATCAACTTTACATTTCTTCAACTTTACGTTTTTTTCAATTGGAGAGCCACTTCTTATTTTCAAGCATGACTCTTTTAATGTATTTAGCTGAATGTCCAGTTTGGCCCAGAGTTGCCAGTCTGATGAATAGTAGATTATTTCCCTCTGGGTTCAGTAGGACTCGAGGGGGCTTCCGGTTTTCAGCAAGCCTCTTTTAAAACACATTAGCCAAATGCCTTGGCCCTTAAGTCGTTCTTCTAATTCTCTTGCACAGTTTAGTCTCCTGAAGTGGAGCACAAGCATTTTGAAAGGGCAGCTGTGAGATGTTCTTCCATTTTTCATAACCATTATCGTATAATCTGTCCTGGGGTGTACCGAGTCAAGATAACCTACCTGCAGAGCTGTTTGTATCCTCTGCTAGCAAAAGACAAACTCTACGCCCTGCACAGAAAGCTTCTGTGGTCACACGCTTGATATCCCAGGGCCTAGTCTGGAAACATCACAAAATTTGCTGAAATGAAGCAACTATGGACCTGGTCAGGGTCTGGATGAGATTGATTTGGAGCCTTCTGAAGTCTGCCTTGAGTCCACAACGGGTGAAAGGCAAGAATTTACATCTAATAAGTAAATGTATCATATGCAGAACAGGAACAATTGTTTAGTTTTCTGCAAAAGTGCCTTACTGTGCAATCTCCTCAAATTTTAACTTGACATTTGGCATTTTGTTGGGGGGGGGGGCGTGTTTGCATGTGCGCACAGCATGTTTGAGAGGTGGGTAAGTGCTTTAATTTTGTGAGTTCTAGGATTGAGGATCTCTTACTGATTGGCCAGTTCAATGTGTTGCCTGATTGGACTGTGTCCTGCTATATTATTATATCCTAGCGCTGGGCTGGAGGTACGTATGTTCTGACATCCAGACAGACCTCTGGAACGGAACCCCTACGTAATGTTGGGGACCTGCCCACAAAATGTAAGGCACTGCCTTTCTTTTCAGAAAGAACAGAGACGTCCCTCTTGCTATCAGCAAATTCTTCAGCAAAGCCTCTCTCCTCCAACATGTCTCTCTGGCAGGAACCAAGCTACCACCAGAGGCTTTGAGGTAAGGAGGGCTGGCCTGCCCATGAGGCAGATTGAGGTTGTTGCCTCAGGCACTTGATTTGTGTAGAGTGGGGCCTGACGTCTCTGCTATTACTGCTGTTCCTTCTCCCAGGCTTGCTGGATTTGAAAAGGAAGAAGGGGGACCAGAAGTACGGAGCCCAGAAGTATGCACTGCAGCCCTGGAACTGGAGGTTCGAGTTCTGTAGAGCTCGAGCACGCGGGTTTCCAGGCTCGGAAAAGACCCTCCCGCGCTCCTTGCCTTGCCTTCACTGGCCTCCAGCGTGGCGAAAACCAGGAAGTGCCAATGACATCATCTTCCTGGTTTTGGCCAGGCCAGAATGTGGCAGGCCTGGAAACCCATGCGCTCAAGCTCTGCAGAGTTCAAGCTGCTGGTTCCAGGGCTCTAGTGCATTGCGGTGCGGGTGCCCTGGCAACCGCCATCTTGGCAGCCAGGGGCCCACGTACTACCGGTTGAGAACCCCTGTCCTAGTTCATAGTTAGTATGCCACCAAGTATCATTTGCTGTGGGGGGGGGAGAACAGTGGGAGGGGGCTATTGCCTTGAAGTCTTGCTGGTGGACTTCTGGCTGAGCAACGCGGGAAATAAGATGGTGCCCTGGGTGGACTGTTCTGATCCAGCAGGGCTCTGTTTATATCCTTGAGGCCCAAGGAAGTTGTGTGATGAGCTCCTAGTGGAGAAGGAAAACATGGAGGGGATTCAGATCTCTATGGGGCTGTCAAAGCTGGCTTGACCCATAACTCGATCCTGCATCCTTTCTCTCCTGGTTCGTTACAGAGCCTTGCTGCAGGGTTTGGCGTATAACACCCAACTGAGCGGACTGCACCTGGACATCAGTTGCTGCGAGGTGAGAAGAGACCCCTAAAAAGGGTGTACGGTGGGGGTGTTGCCCAAGTGGTTCGTAGAACTTGTTGGCGGAAGAGCGGGTGTGAGCTTCCTGGCACAGCTGCACGAGGGACCTTTTTGATGAGGCTGAGTTTGCTGAGATCAGAGGGATCTGGTCTGCGAAAGGAAATGCGAGCAGAAATGTGGTGGTGCGCAGTGTGGGTCTGAAGACTGGGAACGTGGCGTTCCTGTGTGTATCTGGCATCTGTGCAAAACAGAAGATGAGAATATGCTGCTAGAAAAGCTTAAGGTTTAGAGTGCTAATTTTGAAAGGGTGTTCACATGCAAGGCTGGTCTAAAATGGAGGAGTGTGGTGGGCGACTGCTAGAGCATCTCCAACATCTTGGCCCATGGCTCTTCTCTCCTGCATGTCATGTTTCTATGTCCGCTTCATTGTCCTCCCCAGATTTGAAAAAGGAGGAGTAGTGGAGATGGGTGCGCCCACCCACACCGCCAGCCCACCACCTGAGGCAATTGCCTCAGGCGGCCTCCTGGGTGGGCCGGCCTTGTTCATAGAAATAAATGTCGGCTTGGTGGAATGTCAGCCATCAGCAGAAGCTGCAGCAGCACCACCGAGGAAGGGGCCTGGATTTTCTCATTGCTCAAGCATGTAAATAAACCGTCCATTTGTTGTCTTCGTTGCAAAGCTGAGGTCGGCAGGTGCCCAGGTGATCCAGGACTTGGTTTCGGATGCCAGCTCAATCAGCGACCTGAATTTGTCCGACAACGGTAGGCATATCGGTTCTTTTGCTGTCCCGACAGCTCAATCTGCCTTTGACCTTGGGAGCGAGGCTGTGCACCCTGTAGCTGAGAACCAGCTTCCTCCAGCCCACGTAGCCTAACTAGCCATATCTGGAGTCTTGGGACTCATACCTTGTCTTAGACTAGAGCAGGGGTTCCCAACCCCTTCCTGGCCGTGTACCACCTCTGGCGCCACTCCCCTTCTGAGTACCACCGGAAGTGACTGGCGATGACATCATCGCCAGTTACTTCCGGGTTTTCAGAGGCCAGAAAACGCAGGTAGGAGGCTCTGGGCGGGTGGGAGGGCCCTCCTCAGCGTTCCCGAGAGGCTCAGCCAAAGGCAGGAGCTTCTTGGGAGCAAAAATGCGCCACCAAAAGCAGGATTCCAGTGCTCCAGCGGTCTGAGCACCACCAGCAGTCGGCCGAAGTACCACTGGTGGTACTACTGTAGTACCACAGGTTAGGAACCCCTGAACCTAGAGCAAATCTGTAGATACTCTTTTGTCTGCTGAATGTTAAAAGTATTCAGCCCACTTGTGGAGGGTGACGCCTGCTTGGCCCTACCGAAAGGTCTGCAATTCTTAGAATCTAAAAGGCGAAACTAGATGTACCTTTAATTGCATCATTGACCTGGTGTGCTTGCTTTGCCTTATGTAAATAGTGCGTGGGTGGGTGGGTGGGGAGGGCCTGATGCAGATTGGGAATACAACAGGGGGGTGGGGGTTACGATTATCCCCCCACCATGGTCCTAATCCAGATCACCCTTCCCCACTTGTTGTTTACATAAAGCAAAGCAATTACACCAGGACTGATGACGTGATTAAAGCCACATCTTTGCAACAGGGCCGGCTTGAAGCCAGTTGGACCGATTGCTCCCAATTGGGTCCCATGCCTAAGGGGGCCCCATGCTACTGTGGGAAGCAGGGTCAGGTAGGGCTCTTCTCCTGTTGCATTATGTTCTTATCTGCCTGGCATGACGTTGCTTCCAATCCCTCGCCCTGTGTTGGTTGGTTTACCAGCCTTGGGGCACCACCACCACCACCTTCCCCCATGACTCGGCCATCGTCCTTTCTGCAGGTTTTGATTCGGACATGGTGACCCTCGTGCTAGCCATCAGTAGAAGCAGGTCCATCAGGCATGTAGCCCTGGGGAAGAACTTCAGTATCCGATCCAGGTGAGTACTTCACAGTCCGTTAGATCTCTGGGTCTTCCAGAATCTCCAGCTCTTGCTGCCCTTTTATCTTATGCACTAACTCAGAGTGGGAGGAGGGGAGGAATTGCCTTATGCGTTAGCCCCTCCTTTTGGGTAGATGTACTTGATGGTCTTTCTTGAGCACTCTTCCTTTAAGCTGCACAGCTCAAAGCCCTGGGAAGCCAAGCTCCAAGGACCTTGGCATTCCCGGAAGTCCGGTGATAACCTATGACATCATCACCATGTGTCTGGAAACGCCGCAGGGCTGCCACACAGCAGCCGAAGGGCTCCCACGCCGTGACACTGACCCCTTAGAGGGAATATTGGAGGGGACCCCTTAGAGGGCAGGAGGTGTGGTCTGGAGGTTGAGCTGCTGCCTTGCCTGAAGAAGCTAAGCAGGGTCAGCCCCAGTCTTGCTTTGGAAGGGTGACAAATGCCGCTGATGGAATGCCGGAACCGACAGAGCTCCAGAATGGAATGCGGAGGAGTACAGAGTCTATACTGTAGACTACGGAGGTATCAGCTGGCAAGAATGGATAGCAGCTTGTGAGCCCATCTGAGGCTTGATATGCGGTTGCCTGTGGAAGCTTGGAAGGCAAGAGCCATGCGGTCAGAACAACAACTGCACTATGAAGGGAAACATCTGGAGGAATGGAGGGTTCTAGGAGTTTCTCTCATAGAATAACATTGTTAAAACCTCAGTTTGGAAAAAATGGGGTTTGTGGTCGGCTTGCCTATGAGTCTATGAGAAAGGCGGTTACAGAAATACTGAAATAAATAAATAAAATATTGGTCTTGAGGACTCCTGATGGAGATTCCTTTCCATTCAAGACTCCCAACATCAAGGAGTTGATAAGAGCCATTAACGCACCTCTTGGCTTTTTAGCTTGTCCAAAGCACAAACTGGCCAGCATTTCCGACTGCTGACGTGTTACAGTACGAATTCCAGGGAGGGGACTAGGAGAACTGTTCTGCTTCTTTCCCCTAGGGAGACCCTGGCTGATGTTCTGCACCGAATTGCTCAACTCATGCAAGATGATGACTCTGTAAGTAGGGAGTCCTAGAAGGACAACTCCCAACACAACTTCAGCCAGTTTGGGGCCAAACGTACAGTTGCAATTATTTCGGCAAAGTCCTCGTTTCCAACACTCAGTGCTACTGACTTCCATCTGATTGTTAAGGGGATAGGGGCCCTTGTGGTCTCTGCCGTCTCCAAGACTTGGTTGTGGAGGACTATAGATCTGTGTCACAAACTTGGCCCCGTGTACGTGAATTCTGTGGTTTTTTTCAACCAACCAAGATGGATTGAAGGGCCCCATTAGACCGGGCAACACCACCAGGGATTGGTCTGGTCAGGCACTGGCAAAAGAGACCGTGCTTGTAAGAGGGCCCACTTGGCCAAGCTACTCCCCTGAACCCCCCCAGTTACCAGTGGCAGTGGTAGGATGTGTCAGCTGAGAGATTTATGCTGCTGCCATACCTGACGACACCGTCTACCAATGGGAGCATCCCTTGGAGAACCCTGTATCATCACAGGCCCTATAGGACCCTGTCATTGGCCGGCAGGGAAGGCAAGAGAAGGAGGAGCTTCCGCGCCACACTTTGGCCCAGAGACTCTTGATACAGCTCCTTCTCTTCTGACCTTCCCCACCAGCCAATGGGCTTCTCCCAAAAGTCCTGCTGCCGGTGCCGAAAATTCACCTCCATTTCCCAAGGGGGGAGATTAGGGGAGCCACCACTTGCTGGTAAACTTGGGGAAGTGCAGGAACCCAGTGCGCCATGGGAGGCCCAGCGCAGGGCTCTGCCATAGCGCCTCCCCCCCCCCCCCGCAATCTGGCACTGATATTCTTCTCTGATTTTCTTTCAGCCCATTGAATATCTGTCAGTGGCAGAGTCCCGCCTGAAATTAGGAACCTCCATCCTCCTAGACAGTTTGGGGGGTTTGGGCAGCACCCTTGTGAAGCTGGATATCGGTGGCAATGCTATGGGAGACGTGGGCGCGAAGACACTGGCCAAAGCCTTGTCAACCAACACAACGCTCAGGTGTGTGAACCCCGTGGCTTTCCCCTGTGCCCGAGTTGGGGAGGAGCTATTGCAGACACGTGAAAAAGCTACACGCTTGGGACTGAGCAGGAGTTGCCGCCGCTGTCATTGCGTGGGGCACCTGTGTGCCATGCCCCACTTTTTGAACCCTTCCTACAACCAGCAGAAGAAGCACGAAACGTATACAAGTGTTCTTGTTTGCGTAATGTGTACAAGTTCAAAAAGACCATGGACTCCCAATGCTGTCATTAATGTGGGGTTGGGAATATTTGCAGGGAAGCATGGCAGGGTAGGAGCAGTGGCGTCGTCAGTGGAGGGGGCTTTGGGTGGTGGGCCCCCGGGCGGCAGGCGGGGGGGGGCTGTCACAGCAGCTGGCGGAGGCGCAAATCATCCCATTCGTCGGGGCGAGCAAGGAGCGACGGTGGCGTGTTTTGCCCTCCCGCCCTGCACCTCGGTATCATGCAATAACGGCTGCAGCCGTTACGTCACTTCCAGTGCGGGCAGGGGACAGTCATAGCTCCGCTACTGGGTAGGAGGGGAATACTTTACCCTTCCTATCCCTGCAAGTCTTCCCTGCAAATGCACTGCGTCAGGTCATTGACGTGCTCTCACTCCCCAAACTGGGATCCAAAACTCAGGGCTGGCCTGGCCTGTCCATGAAGGTGACCGAGGCATTCGCCTCCGCCAACACATTTTTTTTCACATTTTTTTTAATACCGCCCTTCCTCCAAGGAGCTCAGAGTGGTGTACATATTTCCTCCCTTCCTTTTTGTCCTAACAACAACCCTGTGAGGCTGAGATGGGGCTGAGAGATAGTGACTGGGCCAAGGTCACCCAGGAAGCTTCGTGGCTGAGCGGGGATTTGAACCTGGCTCTTCCAGGTCTAAGTCCAACTCCCAAACCACTACACCATCCTAACCAGCCAACAGGTTAGAGGTAGGAGTGCACCATTGCCTCCCTGCATCTGCCTCTCCCTCTACTGCTTCTTCTGCTCCCTGGAGAAGAGGAAGTGGTGGAGGAGAGGAGAGTGGTGAGCTAGAGTGCCTCTGATGCTCTAGCCTACCACACTCTACTCCTCCATGCTTCCTTCCTGCTCCTTTTCCCGTTTTGAATCCAGGGAGCAGGAGGAACAGCAGTGGTGGAGGAGCGACATTTGGCATGATGCCACCTCAGGCTTGGGCCAGCAGCCCTGCCAAAGCTGTAGTGAGAGCCTAGCAAGGAGTGGGGTGAGGGAATAACTTCAAGCAAGCGTGGAGATTGGCAGGGGAAGGATTCGCAAGCCTGGAAGGGGGTTAGCAAGCATGCCATTCTCCCACCTGCTCATCCTGCTCTGAAAATGCCTCTGCCCCCGCATTTTGCATTATCTCGGCAGGCAAACAGGCATAAAGTGATCACACAATTTGGTAGATAGCATCTAGCTTGTCCCACCATCGAAACTCAGCTTTATCTGATGGTTCATCGCTTTGGTGCAGAAGTTTTTTGAAGCATAAATTATCCGCAGAAATGTTTATATCTTCTCTATAAGAATCCAACATGTTTTACTGAGTGTGTCTTCTCATATGCTCCTAGGACTTTAATTTGGGACAAGAACAACACGACTGTGTGTGGATTCTTTGACGTTGCCCACGCGTTGGAAAGGTAGGTGCCTCAGCTCTTCCTCAGTTGACAGACCCCCCCTGCTCAAAATTTAATCCGACCACCACTTCTTGCCACTTCTCCTGCTCACTGGGTTTGAAGGAAAGGGGGATTAGGACAGCAGGGAAGAGAGTGATGGGCTGGGAGTGTCAATTGTCCTTGTGGATGGGCCGGCCCTGTGAGAGGGAAATGGCAAAACTCATTTGGAACCAGGAGAGTTTCTTGAGGATGCTATCACCTTTTTCTGCCCAACCATCTTTTTACAGCTGGAGGAGTGCTAACAGGAAAAGTCACTCTTAAGCCAGTACTGTTTACAGCTTTGTTTACACCAGGGGTTCCCAACCCCTTCCCGGCCAAGTACCACCTCTGGGGCCACTCTCCTTCTGAGTACCACTGGAAGTGACTGGCAATGACATCATCGCCAGTTACTTCCAGGTTTTCAAGTTTTCAGAGACCAGAAAACACAGGGAGAAGGCTCTGAGCAGGTGGGAGGGCCCTTCTCAGCATTCCTGAGAGGTTCGACCAAAGGCAGGAACCTCTCGGGAGCAAAAATGTGCAACCAAAAGCTCTGTATCGAAGCAGGATTCCAGTGGTCCAGCAGTCGGCCGAAGTACCACTGGTGGTACTAGTACCACAGGTTGGGAACCCCTGGTTTACACACTTGTTAACACACTGTTAATGCCACATCTTTAATGACACACAGTCGGAGCCCCTTCACGTGCATGTGTCTCCTGTACGCACATCACTTTTTAAGGAGAGGAAAATGGCCACCATGTGATGAGTGCATACACATCTTTTGCCATGTGGATCAGCCCTGGAGGCCACCTAATATAAGCCATGCCTCTTCTCCAGGAATTTCACCCTAAAGATCATGCCTTTGCCACTGAGTGATGTGGCTCAGGCTTACCGAAATCATCCGGAAAAAACAGAGGAGGCTGTACACAAGGTAAAGAAACCTGAATGTTTGTGCGCGCGCATGCTTTGGGCTTAATTTGGCGATGGGCTTGCTATAGCTCAGCCTTGGAACCCAGTTCTGAGTGCCAGAATGAATGAATCAAGGGACATAGAGGTTGGCATATGTGCATATGTTACGCAGTATATCCTGCAATCCACAACCACTTGGGGGGGGGTGTTGGGGGTAGAGGGGGTTATCTGCATCGTACCTCTTTTGTCTGCTACAGATACAATCTTACCTCGCACGGAATCAGATGCAAGAGACTTTGTCCAAGGAGGAATCCCAGTTACACCAAGACATGACATCTTCTGAACAGGTGGGGACTCTTAGAACCCCCGCCCCCAATCATGGCTTTGCAAGGAAAAGACAGAAGAGTGAAAGGTAGTGTGTAAAGGGCAAAGGAGCAGGAGTACTGGACCAGAGTTGTTATTCTCATAATCTTTAGCACTTGTATGTTGTGCTACTCCACTTTGGGAGCATTCAATCAGAGCATTTCCCATACATAATCTCATAGTCATTCTTGCAACGGAAAGGTGGATGGTGTTATCCTGCTGCCCTGCGTCTGGTCCTCTGTTCTAGGTCGTCAAGGATATGTCTTGACTGCGTCTGGTCCTCTGTTCTAGGTCATCAAAGATATGTCTTGACTGCATCTGGTCCTCTGTTCTAGGTCGTCAAGGATATGTCTTGACTGCATCTGGTCCTGTTCTAGGTCATCAAAGATATGTCTTGACTGCGTCTGGTCCTCTGTTCTAGGTCGTCAAGGATATGTGCCAGTCTGTGCAGGACTACATCAAGATGCTGAGCTCTGTCCAGGACGTGGAGGTCAAGGCTGACATCCTCCGGGCAGAAGAAGCCATCAAGGATGCAAACCTTGCCATCGGTGTGAGTGCCCCATGTGTGTGAGTTCGTGCAAGTCTCCCCCTTGGCTCTGCTTGGAACTCAGGGTGCATGCAAACATACATTAAAAAACAACAACCGGTATGGGTGATGTTGGGGACAGGCGCCTTCCTAGGGTTTGTGTCACCCGGTGCGGGAGGTCAGTGTGTCACCCACATGATGGACCTCCTCCCATGCAGTGGGCGAGGCAACGCATCATCACTCCACCCCCATGTCATTGCCCCGCCTCCCGCGTAATCAAAACTACACCTTTAAATTACAATATTATACACACAGCCTAAATGTACGGTATGTTTGCAGCCTGCTTGCGCCGTCAGAATGGGCTTTGGCTGAGGGCTCTGACACCTGTCAGAGGGCTTACCAAACTGGATTGACCCTGACCCTCAGTGCTGATGGCAATGGAGACGCCCAATGTGCAGGGCTAGAGATGTTCTAGCCCACCACTCTCCTCTCCTCCAGACTTCCTCTTCCGCTCTGTCCCCCTCTTCCTTTTCCAATCCAGGGAGTGAGAGGAGCAGAGGCTGGCACAGCACCAAGTAAGTGGGGCAGCATTTGGCCCACCACCTCAGACACAAAGGGATGTCTTGGCCCAGCCCTGCTTTCCAGGGAGACTTTGGAAAGGACTGGCTGCTGTTCTGAATTCGGCTCTTTCAACACTTGGATTCTTTTCTTGCATGGCTCTTTCAAAAAGTGCTTTTGTTGCGCCCTGTGTGAGCATTGCTAATGGATGGGGCCATAGGAAGAGAAATCAAACGTACATGTAAAATGTAAGCTTTGCATTTGAATTCAAGACGGGTTTTAAGTGCAAACAGGTTGATGCTGCCTTTCATGTGAAACACCCTTGAATTTCTGTGTGTTTCTCTTCCACAGCAGATTTTGCCCTTTTTGTCCAAGGCAGGAAGCGCAGCATACCACCAGAATGGTCAGCTGGAGGACAAGCTGGGAAGCCTCCTTGGGGAAGTCACTCAGATCTGCAGCAGGGAGATCCAGGTAAAACTAGCAGAGTTCTGTGTGCACCGAATCTGCTGTCTTTCACCCCACAAGAACAGGGAGGGAAGGTAGCTCTGCTGCAGGGCCATCCATGTGCTTTGCTTGCTGAGGGTCCCACATTCAGTCCCTGGCACCTCCAGGGCTGGGAAAGACCCTTGTTCGAAACACTAGACCAGTGTTTCTCAAACTGTGGGTCTGATTTCTGGTGGGTCCCAGGTGATGGAACAATCAGGTAAGTAATTGCCTCCAGCCCTGAGGCTATTCAAAAATCAGATTATAGCTGCTTATTGCCCTGCAAAGAGCTGAGCTCATGCAGTTTGCTAGATAACTGCTAATTGCTCTGCAAAGAGCTGAGCTCCTGACGTTTGCAAGGAGCTGAGCTCGTGCAGTTTGCAAGCTTGTGTAACTATGGGGAGATAAATGTTTGAACATCTCATAAAGCTAGGCGGGTCTCAATAGCGTGTCATTTTAAAAAGTGGGTCCCAGTGCTAAAAAGTTTGAGAACCCCTGCACTAGAGAGCTGCTGCCATTGTAGTCAATACTGACCCAGGCAGATCTGATTTAGTATAAGGTCCTATAAGATGCGTCCTATCATTTGATGCAGAAATCGGCATTGTGAGAAACTCTGCTTCCATTTCCCCTCCGAGGTTTCTAGTCCTTATGGATGCGGAAGGACGCCTGAAAAGGTATAGGTTGTGCCTGCTGAATTCTCAGAAGCCAGAGGTCATTTGAGCTGGCAGTGACTGTATGAAGCTTCTTTGCCCCTCCATTATCATCATCAGAAGCTGCACAAATCATGCAAATCTTTATAATTTTCGTAATGTATTCATTAGCAACCTTTGATTGATTTATTATTTAATATCTCTGGAGAAGACTCCGATGCTGAGAAAGATTGAAGGCAAAAGGAGAAGGGGAAGGCAAAGGATGAGATGGTTAGACAGCATCACCGATGCAACGAACATGAAAATGAGCGAACTCAAGAAGATAGTGGAGGACAGGAAGGCCTGGCGGGATATGGTTCATGGGATCACGAAGGGTCGGACACGACTTAACGACTGAACAACAACAACAATATACAGCCTTATTGGATGTGATCCAGCAAATGTTTCCATGAACATTTCCCAGTATACCATACTGGTTAACTGGTTCTGTTCTATTGTTCGCTGCCCATAACAGCAGGCTCCTCCTCCCGCCGGCCTTTGTTTTGTGCTTTCTTCCCAGGCCATTTTGCATACCACAGTGGACACTGCCCATAGCGTGTGCCCCAAAGCGCTACCCCATTTCTGGGACCACTTGATCCACAGCGTCCCCGAGAAGGCCCTCCTGGACCAGTTGCTCACCGAGGTCCACGGCAAGCTCACGTGAGTGCCAGGCTTCACATCTCTCTTCTTTCGGGAATGCCCAGCGGCTTCTGTAGGTTGGAAGTAAGGGCTGAACTATATTACACGCAGAGGCTCTGCCGCCGCCTCTGCCTCTGCCTACGCGCTTGGTACGGGGGAGTGTCTTCTCGCCTGTTGTCCCTCCTGTTGTCCCGCCTTCTTAAGAAGGTGATTGGAGGTAGTTCTGATTGGCATGCAGCCACTCTCCCCCCTCTCCTACGATTGGTAGGCTGCAGTAGCTCCGCAAACCGCCCCCTAGCTCTGCAAACACGCCCCCTCAAAAGTAGGATTCCAGCTTGAGGTACGCGCCGGCAGTGCGGAGGTCGCAGCGGCTCCGCTTGCTTCCAATATGATGTCAAAAGCTCTGCGACGCATGTAATGTAGTTCAGCTTTAAGTGCTGCTACAGCCAGGCTGCTTGCTGCAGAGCCCTTCCACTTTGAAGCGAAAGGACGAGGCTTTGCCGTGGGCTGTATTTCTCCTTGAGATTTCTGCTGGCTTGGCTGACAGCTTCTCGGTAGGGAGGCGTGCAGGGTAGGAGGGGAGGTGGGGGGTTCCTTGAACTGTCTTTTTTGCTGGTATAGAGAGCACAGAGATGGTATAGACAGCACAGTTTTGTAGCAATCTCTTATAGCTCTTGCCTGGTATATGGACCCATACAACAGTCTCTCCATCACAGAAGCAGAAGAGGCCACTGCCTTGCCCTGTATCACAGTCCGCTCTCTAGGGACCCATCACGATGACAGCTGTCTATGCTTCCAGTGCATCACTACACTACAGACTTAAACTGGCTTGACAGGCACTTCTCCTTTCCAAAGAATTCTGGGAGTTGTAGTTCTGTTGATGGCTCTCTTGTTACCAGAGAATCTCAGCACCTCACTGGACAAAAATTCCCAAGATTCTTTGGGAGATATCCATGACAGTTCAGTTAATGTAAGTGGTATAAAAACCATACTAACAGCGCAATCGTCTCTAAGAATAGAGTGGCAGAGCATGCGCTCTGCCACTCTAAGCCGTCGCAAACATGCTGTAAAGCACATTTGCGATGACTTGGGTGTAAGCAGTGCTGGTGCTGAGGCTGGCACCGCTCACACCCCTGGCGGACTGAACCTGCACTGGACGACGCAGGTAGGGTCTCCACCAGTCGTTGCAGGGGCGAGGATAGATGGGTCGGTGAGGGAGGGGGCCATTGGCCGGCCCGGGCTGGGAGGGGGCGGGGATATTGGCGGTGTGCTCCGCCGGTATCCTGTGCCCGTTCCCAGGCCAGTTCGGCCTTACACAGCCTCCCTGAATGTATGCCAGGTCTGTACCTGGTGTACATCCGAGGAGGCCCACAGGGCCCTGACCGGCTTACACCCAGGGAAGGGGACTAACAGCCTTTAGGATTGTGCTGTAAGTTTATAATGCAGATAAACATCTTTGCTAAGTGCCCGAAGCTTGCAAAAAGTGTCTTAGGAAGAGACGGGTACCTTCCCCACCCACCCAGGTCCCGGGTACTCATGCATTTTGGACTGCATGACAAGTGTCTTAGAAATGTCGGGATGTGGCACATTTGTACCAAGTCTCTTGGAAGTCCTCCCTTCCCCCCCCCCACCCTGTTACTTGGGAAACAGCATCCGACTCCACAAAGGCTGTAACCCAGGCAGCCTTGTGTTCAGCAAGCAACCAGCCACTCTGCCCACACGGTGCCACCTGGCAGCTATGGCAGGGAACATTTCACTTCTCTGCTGCAATACACTGAACATTTACAAATCTATTGAGACCTCCAAGCACTTGGGGTGTGGTGTAAGGGGGTCGTCACTAGGGGCCTTGAGCAAGATTCTCATTCCTTTGCCACAAACAGAGAGGAGAGAGGAGCGACTCAAGGGAGATAGTTCTCTGACACCACCAGCCTCTCTCCTCTTCTGCTTCATTCTGCTCTTCCTTTTTGCACCCAGGGAGCAGGGAAAGAGCAGCAATGGTTGGCATGCCACTGGGCAAGCCGGGGGCATATGACACAGCAAGGCGTCCTCGTGTGGCATAGCGCCTCATGCCCTGGGAAGTTGTGGACCAGCCTGCTGGGGGAGAGCAAATTGATGGGTAGTTGAGCAGCAACTGTGTGAAGGGGAAATGAAGGACGTGGCGTGCTGACTCCTGAGCTGAAGCCGATGGTTAAAGTAGTCCTGCAGCATCCCGGCTTCCCCCAGTCCGCTTCTGTGTGCGGCACATGACACAAGTTTGTAAAAATGGTAGCATGGATATTCTCAGGGCTAGGTATACTTTCAAAAGAGGGAGAATGTATAGGTTCAGAAGCCATTTAAAAATTTTAAAACATTTTTAAAATACGTGAAAAAATTTAACACGTTTAAAAACACGTACAAGTACATACAATTAAAATCATGGAGAACGAACTTGTACTAAACATTCAGAAACGTTGGACTCTGAATTTTAGTACGTGTTTGTTCTCCATGATTTTAATTGTATGTACTTGTACATGTTTTTAAAGTGTTGAATTTTTTCACGTATTTTAAATTTTTTTTAAAAAAAATTACATGGTTTCTGAACCTATAAATTTTACCTCTTTTGAAAATTTGTAAAAATTATTCAGGCTGTGGAGAGGGAGAGAGAGAGATTGACTTTATCTCCTATACCTATAAAAGACAGTTCTAGAGCTCTGAGTCACCCAGTGAAATTAATTAGGAGTAGATTGTTCAGGACAGACAAAAGGAAGTGCTTCTCCAGACAGTGCATAATTAATTTACAAAATTTGCTGCCACACAATACGGTGATGTCCACTAATGCAGATGGCTTTGGAATGGGATGAGACAAGTATAGACCTATAGCTGGTTATTAGGTCTGATGGCTGAGGACATCATCATGTTCAAAGAAAGCTGGCTTCTGAATATCCGTTGCTGGGGGAAGCAACTAAAAGCAAGAGCTGCTGCCGTCGTGCTTTGCTTGTGGGGTTATTGGAGGCCACTGCAGGATGGTGGATATTGGATTAGATCAGTGTTTCCCAAACTTTTTCAACCTGCGGCTCCCTTGACCATTGGCGACCATTATCCGTGCTCCCCATGACATTTATTTATTTATTTATTTTTATTTTTCACATTTTTATACTGCCCTTCCTCCAAGGAGCTCAGAGTGGTGTACATATTTCCTCCCCTCTTTTTTGTCCTCACAACAACCCTGTGAGGTAGGTGGGGCTGAGAGATAGTGACTGGCCCAAGGTCACCGAGGAAGCTTCGTGGCTGAGCGGGGATTTGAACCTGGATCTTCCAGGTCTAAGTCCGACTCCCAAACCGCTACACCATCATTGACCATTGGCCGCGGCTCCCCATTACATTATGTTGACGCCTGCCAATTGGCATTGCACTGTTTTCTGAGAGGCTTCCGTGGCACTCCACGGCTCCCCTGGGAGACACGCCTCCCAGTTTGGAAACCACTGGATTAGATTATTATTTTTGGTCTGATCTCGCAGGCTTTATCTTCTGTTCTCCACTGGATTAGATTATTATTTTTGGTCTGATCTCGCAGGCTTTATCTTCTGTTCTCCACTGGATTAGATTATTATATTTGGTCTGATCTCGCAGGCTTTATCTTATGTTCTCCACTGGATTAGATTATTCTTTTTGGTCTGATCTCGCGGGCCTTACCTTCTGTTCTCCTCTAGGTATCTTTTCTGGTCACATGCCAAGCATCTGATGGTCCAGGGGCCCTAGCAGTCACCTCACCTGGTTTCACAGCTTCCATATTTACCCATTTCCAGATAATTTATCAGTCTCCATAGGGAGTGGAACTTCATAAGGACTGCAGCCTTGTGCTGTCCAATGCTAACAGCCTGCTCTGTCCCCATTTATTTATTTACAGTGCAATCCTCTACTCAGAAGCAAGTCCCACTATGTTTAGTGGGGCTTACTCCCTGGTAAGTATGTGTAAGATTACAGCCTTAGTTATTTCTGGATTTAAATCTTCTTTACTAGGGAAATCCAGCGGTCAATCACTCAGGCAATGGCCAGAGGTCTCATTGACAAGACTGTGGAGGAGTTATCCATCATTCATGGCAAGCTGGTAAGTGCCAGGCAGGATGCGAGGAAGTGTGTCAGGGGGCAATCCTGGTTGAAATAGGAGTTAAATATGCGGTGATGATTTTTGCTTTGCATTCTTGTGGTTCATACAAGCTAAATGTACCCTTGCTAACTGTGCAAAGAGGCACCTTTTAAAGTGGTTATATTTAGCAGGGAGAAAGCAACTGCTGTCCCTCTTCACCCCGGCATGGCGTCTTTTCCAGTGGCTGTTGCTGGTGTCTCTTCTGTATCTTTTTTTTTTAGATTGTGAGCCCTTTAGGGAAAGGGAACCATTTTATTGATTTATTTTACTGTGTAAACTGCTTTGTGAACTAGTCCTGTTGAAAAGTGGTGTATAAACATTCATCATCATCATAATTTAGACTTTAGAATTCAAACAGATAAACACCTCGAACATAATATGCCTGATATAACAATAATAGAAAATAGAAACGTCCGGATAATTGATATTGTAATTCCTGGAGACGCCAGAGTCGATGAAAAAGAACTGGAGAAAATGACAAAATACCGAGACGTGGCCATTGAAATCTCACGGCTATGAACAAAACACACAAAGATGGTCCTCATTGTCATCGTGGCACTCTGAACAATTGAAAATATTTGCAAATTTTAAACTGCAGGTTACTGAAATAACACCATCAGATTTGCAAAAAATGGCGCTTTTAGGAACATCATACATTCTGGGTAGATATCTAGTTGATACTTAGGCCTCAGGCTAAGACTTGTATCAATTATTCAATGCCAGTCAGTGATATTTCCAGCCATTGACTGTGTCATATGTAGTTATGGATGATCATAAATAATAATAATACATCTTCTACCTTAAGCACAACCAAGAATGTGTTCCAAGCTCACTATTGGTAATACTAAAAGTACTTAGCATTTCTATAGCACTTTTGAGAGTTTAAAGTGCTTCCTATATATTATCTTGTCCTTAGGTAAAGGTAAAGGTGACCCCTGACAATGAAGTCCAGTCGTGTCCGACTCTAGGGGTGTGGTGCTCATCCCCATTTCAAAGCCGAAGAGCCAGCGTTGTCCGAAGACACCTCCGTGGTCATGTGGCCGGCATGACTCTCCTTGCCGCAGCGCGTAGCATGCGGCTGGAACACGGAGCGCTGTTTACCTTCCGGCAAGTGGTACCTATTTATCTACTCGCGTTAACATGCTTTGGAACTGCTAGGTTGGCAGGAGCTGGCCAAGCAACAAGAGCTCACCCCGCCGCGGATTCGAACTGCCGACCTTTCGATCGACAGCTCATGGTTCAGTGGTTTAACCCACTGCGCCATTATTGGTCATTTAGCCTGATCTTGTCCTTACAACAGGCTAAATGACCAATAATCCCCGTTTTGAGGATGGGGGACGGAGGCTTGCTTGCCCAGCTTGGAAGCACACCTTAATTCCTGCAAACATCCTAGTTTGGTCCTTAGGCTATTCTTGGGATTGCCTGATGCAGATTTTATACCTGGTGCCTACCTACTTTGGCCTTTGCAAGGCCCCTCCAAACTGAACTTCAAGTGGCTAGCATAAAACCATAACCAGTTGATTCTGCCAAACACCCAGATTCTTAAAGGAAAAGAAATAGCAAGAAAAATACTGATTTGCTGGAAGCAAGAAGCTACCACCATGACACACATCAAGTGCACTTTCTGAAAAGGAAAAATACTATGTTCACTCTGCTTTTAATCATTGCAGGCAAGGAACTTTCCAAAACCAACAGAGGTATTGCAGCCGGCTAACGCAGCCTGGAATGTTTTGGAACAAAGGCATGGAAGCTTGCAGAATATTGTGCAGAAGGACTTCCAAAATAAGGAGGTATGGGGATTTTGCCCCCTCAGTGCATCCATGTGCTTGCATATTCCTGCAGCAATTTTCTACAGGGATTGTCCTAGGTATTCAAATGATCTAGACCGGATTCTGGGCAGGATCCTTTATCTTGCTTGTGCTGGCTTTCCTTTTGCCTTTGATTGCCAGCATAGTTGAGGACTGCATTCTGCAATGTCTTTCTTCCCTCCCCCCAAACTAGCATCAGGGGAAGTGACCAATAAGATGGCTGATTAACAACTTCTGCAAGCCTATCAGCCCAGACAAATGTCTCATTCACTTGAGCAAAGAACTGATTTTACACCCCAGGCTGCTTGTCTTCTTAGGTGTCTTTGAAATGTGTGTACTTTCTTTCTTTTTTTTCACATCGCTGGGAATAGCGTCATCATCCTTCCTCTGACATTACTTGCATTTGACAAGATTTTGGAAAAGCAGTGGTAGAAAATGCTCCTGATCTGTTGCCCGCACTTATGCTTCATGCTTTCCAATTTGGTTCAATAGCCAAATTGCCTCACTCACTACTAGACCTTTCAATGTATCTCTTCTTTCCTTCTGGGATTTTGGAGCTTTACATTCTAGCAGCTGATGAAGCTGCAAATTTTCCATCTATGCTTTTGGAGACTGCTAAGACTATGAGGCCATATCTCTGCAGACTTGAAATGGTTTAATAATCATTTCCTCTCCCCAGAGACACCTGGGAACTGTAGTTGTCTAACACAGCATTCTCAGCACCTCATCCAAGTACAAGCTCTTTGCAGAAAGCTGCCCGTTTAAACCGGTGTAAAACTGATATAAACTTGTAATGTAGATGTGGCCTAAGGTGGCTCTTGTGCAGCAGTACTTTTGAGAGTGCTCATTACAGAGGGGCCCTCTCTCAGCCTTAAGAATTTTGTTGTTGTTGTTCAGTCGTTCAGTCGTGTCCGACCCTTTGTGATCCCATGAACCATATCCCGCCAGGCCTTCCTGTCCTCCACTCTCTTCCTGAGTTCGCTCATTTTCATGTTCGTTGCATCGGTGATGCTGTCTAACCATCTCATCCTTGGCCTTCCCCTTCTCCTTTTGCCTTCAGTCTTTCCCAGCATCAGAGTCTTCTCCAGAGAGTCCTCTCTTCGCATTAGGTGGCCAAAATATTTGAGTTTCAGCCTCAGTACCTGTCCTTCCAGGGAACAGTCAGAGTTGATTTCATTTAGGATTGACTGATTTGATCTCCTAGCAGTCCAAGGGACTCTCAGGAGTCTTCTCCAGCACCACAGTTCGAAAGCATCTATTCTTCGGCGCTCAGCCTTCCTTATGGTCCAACTCTCGCAACCATACATTGCTACTGGGAACACCATCGCCCTGACTATACAAACATTTGTTGGCATGGTGATATCTCTGCTTTTTATTATGCTATCTAAATTTGCCATAGCTTTCCTTCCAAGGAGTAAGCGTCTTTTAATTTCATGGCTGCTGTCTTCATGGCTGCTTGTAAGAATTTTACAAAGGCTTAATTATTTTATGACTAAACTGAAGGGAGTCAGAGGGTGGAGCTTGTGGATTTCATTAAGGGCCCCCCCCACCTACCCTCTTGCTTCAGTCCAGTGGTTCCCAAATGTTTTCGACCTGCGGCTCCGACCCTTGACCATTGGTGACCGTTGGCCGCATCTCACATTATGTTGATGCCTGCCAATTGGCATTGCACTGTTTTCTGATGCGATTTTGTGACACTCCGCGGGTCCCCTGGTTGGTTTCCGCGGATCTCCCAGTTTGGGAACCACTGCTTTAGACAGGAACCTGTGGCAGAAAAGTTACTGAATTCCCGCTCAGTGGGAAACCAAAGCAACAGTTCTCTTTGTAGCCACCAGGTATCCTTCCCTCTTCACTCGCAACAGACCTTGTCTGGGTGCCAGATGTCAATCCTATGCTTATCCCAGAGCGCCATCTCCTCCCTACATTTATCAGGGCCAGCTCAAGATCTCCCAACACCTGAGGCAGCGCACCAAATGTTGCCCCCCCTTACTCGAGACACACCAGCTGCTGCCTTCACAACTTCTCCTCCTCCCTCGATACGGAAAGGAAAGGGGGAATGGAGTAGGAGAGGACGTGTGGAGGGGAGGGGAGAGTGGTGGGCTAGAGTGTCTGATACTCTGCCCCGCCAGTCTCTTCCACACTTCCTCTTCCGCTCCATTTCCCTTTTCCGTTTTGAATCCAGGGAATGGGAGGGAGAGGAGGAGAGGCAACAGGGTGCCCCCCCCCGCCACCCACCTCATTAGGTCAAGGTGACCCCTGACAATGAAGTCCAGTCGTGTCCGACTCTAGGGTGTGGTGCTCATCCCCATTTCAAAGCCGAAGAGCCGGCGTTGTCTGAAGACGCATCTGTGGTAATGTGGCTGGCATAACTCTCCTTGCCGCAGCGCGTAGCATGCGGCTGGAACACGGAGCGCTGTTTACCTTCCCGCGAGTGGTACCTATTTATCTACTCGTATTAACATGCTTTGAAACTGCTAGGTTGGCAGGAGCTGGCCAAGCAACGAGAGCTCACCCCGTCGCAGATTCGAATTGCCAACCTTTCGATCGACAGCTCATGGTTCAGCGGTTTAACCCACTGCGCCACCCGCTGGCCTTTTTACCCACCTCATTAGTCTCATGGATAAACTGGCCGTGAGAACAACACTTGCTTTTTAAAGGATCTTCTCTCTCTCTCCCCACAGTCCAAAATGGCTGCGCAGTGGAAACGCACCTGCTCCATGAGTGTTCTGCCAACACCCGACCCAAACAGTAAGGCTTATATCTGTAAGATATATTTATAAGAGCCAGGATGGTGTAGTGGTTTGGGAGTCGGACTTAGACCTGGAAGATCCAGGTTCAAATCCCCGCTCAGCCACGAAGCTTCCTGGGTGACCTTGGGCCAATCACTATCTCTCAGCCCCACCTACCTCACAGGGTTGTTCTGAGGACAGAAAGGAGGGGAGGAAATATGTACACCACTCTGAGCTCCTTGGAGGAAGGGCAGTATAAAAATGTGAAAAAAATATTCATGATTTAGGAGCACCTGCCTCCAAATCCAGGAAGCTCAGAAGCATTTTAGGTGAACCCCGAATTTATTATTATTTAGCACACACCTAAAAAATTAAAGCGTATGGTTGTGACAAACATGTGTGAAACCATATGCGGATACCGAAAACTAGGATTGGCAATAACACCCCCCCTCCCAAAAAATATAAACATTACGGGCCAAACTATACATTATGTTCATTGCTGTGTTCTGTGAAATGAAGTGTCCTAATTGCATCACATGCATTAATTCCTGTATCCATCGGCTACATGTTTCTGCGCTCCTATGGAGGGCTGCTTTCATTATCGTGGTTCTGGTTTTAGCATCTAGCATGGGCATAGAATTGGACAACCCGGTTAAAAGTGAAAAGCCTGTGTTAGCTAATCTAATTTCTGCCTAAATACTCATTGGGACTAAGTGACAAAAATCCACCACCTCTTGCTTGAGTTTTCAGCAGTGGAGATTTGAATGAAAAATCCTTTACTGCTTCAGGAATTATATTTATTTCTTATTTATTTTTCACATTTTTATACCGCCCTTCCTCCAAGGAGCTCAGAGTGGTGTACATATTTCCTCCTCTCCTTTTTGTCCTCACAACAACCCTGTGAGGTAGGTGGGGCTGAGAGATAGTGACTGGCCCAAGGTCACCCAGGAAGCTTCGTGGCTGAGTGGGGATTTGAACCTGGATCTTCCAGGTCTAAGTCCGACTCCCAAACCACTACACCATCCTGGCTTGCATGGGGCATGTTTGTATCCATCCCCCCCCCCTCCATCTCCTCTGGGGATAAAGGTGGTGGCAAGGAAAGAGAGCCTGACCACTGAATTGGAGGTGGCAGGAACAAGGGCAGGACTTAGGGGGAGGAATTTGGGTCTCTTAAGTTCCATGGACCATGTGTGATTGCTGCTGCTGGGTGGGCTATGGGGGGGGCACCGTGGGGACCCGGATCGTAGGACATGCCTGCTGTTCATGTGAGTGGGTGGTTGGCTTTGGAGAGTCGGCAGAATATATTAGCTTAGTTAATTAGCAAAGGGGACTTGGGCTGCCTCTGGTCTTGAGAGACTCCTGACTTCACACAATCACAGGGAAAAAAAAAAAACCACAAGCAGACAACAGCAGCAGCAGGCTATATACAGAACCTCTCGCCCCTTTGCTAGAGGGCTGCAGATGAAATTAAGCCTGTAGCTGTTCCAGCTGCCTGCCGACCGTTCCTCAAAGTATGCATGATACAGGAAATAATATCCTGGTGGCTTCTCACCGATATGAAAGCTGTGTGTGTGTGTGTGTGTGTGTGTGTGTGTGTGTGTGTGTGTGTGTGTGTGTGTGTGTGTGTTGTGGGTGGGTGGTGACAATTCTGTGCAAAATTGGCTCAGTCAGTCCCAGGCAGCAGGGGGTGTATTTGCTGCTGCTGCTGCTGCGCCTTCCCAAGGCAAGGCAGCCTTTTCCCATTGGTGTGCAGCAGCAGCAGCCAGAGAGCCCTGAGCCCCCGTTTGCAGCAGTCGCCAAGTCTGCCTGTCAGTTAGTCGCCTGGTATGTGACAAATCTGCCTGTGACAGGACTAGAGAGGCTGCTGCTGCTACATAGGGCATCGTGGCAGCAAGCAAGCCTCCTGCCTGCCTGGGAGCGACAAGGATCCCCCCTCCACCTCTCCCTCCCCCTCCCTCCCTCTCTCCCATCCTCCTCGTCCCGTTTCTCCCTTTCAGGTCTGTCGGAACTCGATCTGAAGGTAGAGGCCGAAGAAAAGAACAAGCCCGGGACTCCCCCGGCTGTGCTGTCGCTCAGCCGCGCTGCTGCTGCTGCCTCCACAAAGTCACGCCCTGCCTCCACAAAGGATGCTGAGGCTGGGAGCCGGCTGCTTCCTCGCACAGAGCCGCCTGCATCCGCACAATCCCTTATGGACCTGCCGACTACGGGAGAGCGATTGGAGCACTACACCCGAGACAGGCCCAGGCCCAACCGCAGGAACAGGCAGCCCCCCAGCAAGCCCAATGTAAGACTCCCCCCCCCCTTCCTTTTTCCGTCTGTCTTGCATGCTTTTGCAGATGTGCAAGGCTGGGTGCGGGGAAGGGTGTGTGTGTGTGTGTGTGTGTGTGTGTGTGTGTGTGTGTGTGTGTGTGTGTGTGTGTGTGTGTGTGTGTGTGAGAGAGAGAGAGAGAGAGAGAGAGAGAGAGAGAGAGAGAGAGATGGGCAAATGTTTTATTATCAGGTGTTTATTGCAACCATGGAAGAAGAAATAAACAGAGCAGCAGTTGTCTGATTATGTGCTTGTCCCTGCTGCTGCATAGAGGACAAGGTTGTTTATATATAGATATAGATATAGATATAGATATAGATATAGATATAGATATGGATACACACACACACACACACACACACACACACACAATTGGTGCTCGAAGCAGATCTTTACTGCTTCTGTTTATTTCCTGGGTGTTGTGCGGGAGGGGAGAAATCTGAGTGTTGCCCAATCCGGAAAAACTGCAGTCTGTTTAGGAGGACTGTGTGCTAGCCCACCTGCATGCATGTGTTCTCTTTCTTGTGATAGATGTATGGTTATTCCAGCATTTTACAGAGAAACGAACTTGTACTGTTGCAATGGACCATCTACTGCCTCATTCAGAAAACTGAGGTTTTTATTTGATTTGATTTTTTTAAAAAAACAATTAGCTACTTATTTTTCGCAGGGCACCCACCACTGACATAATCCATGCTAAGGCCTCTGCTCTTGGAGCAGGTTTGACATAGACCTGATACATTTCCTCAGGCTAAGGAAGGCTGGATTAGCTCCAGATGCCCTTTACTGGCCAGTGGTCCATTTGCACAAAGGGATCGTTTGGCCCCTTGACTACAGTGGGAAGTGGAAACAGTGTGGGGCAACCAAACTAAATATTGGACAACTTGAGGAAAATCTAGCAGGTGCAGAGGTGTGTGAGAGAGGGAGGGAGGGAGAGGTATTTATGCCATGAGCAGAGCAATATGTGATCCTAGATCCTGCAAATAGCAATAGCCTTAGAAAAAATAAGATGGAGAGATTGAGAGTAGTATGGTATCCAGGATAGCTCAAGAGCCTGGGCACCTGGAGCACTGCACGAATACCACCACCACCCCTTACCCAGTGGCACAGACTGCTGCCATGACTGCTCTACCTCCTGCTCCCTGGATTTGAAAAGGAAGAGAAGAATAGGAAGTGTGGAGGAGGGAAGAGGAGAGTGGTAGGCTAGATTGTCCGACATCATAGCTAGACCTTTGCCCTGATCCAGCAGAGCTGCTGTTATATTTAAAACACGCGTCTGGTGCTTGAAGTGACGCAAAGTGATAGTGTTCCAACCCTCTGCTGTTTTCTGCAAGAGTAGTCTATTATTATTAGACCTTTGATCATAAAATGATGCCCAAGGTAGCTTACAATAACAGACATAAAACAGTAAGTTCATCATCATCATCATCATCAATAATATCTGCATCTCCATCAATGAGGCTGAACCAAGCAGTCCTCCCAGGAGGTAGATTGGCACCTCTGTCTGCCTCCATCGCTGCTCCCTTCTCTCTCTCTGAATCTGGAAAGAACGAGGCGAATAGAGCGGAAGTCTGGAGGAAGGGAGAGTGGTGGGCTTCTAACATGCCCAGAGCAGGGAACATGACAATTCTTTCTCCCTTCTCTCGTAAGGAGAGAACAATCCCTTCACCCTGAGTCGCAGAGGATTTTAAAGAAGCACATTGCAAAGGAGCAAGATATTTATTTTTTATTTATTTTTCACATTTTTATACCGCCCTTCCTCCAAGGAGCTCAGAGTGGTGTACATATTTCCTCCCCTCCTTTTTGTCCTCACAACAACCCTGTGAGGTAGGTGGGGCTGAGAGATAGTGACTGGCCCAAGGTCACCCAGGAAGCTTCGTGGCTGAGCGGGGATTTGAACCTGGAACTTCCAGGTCTAAGTCCGACTCCCAAACCACTACACCATAACACTTCCTAAGCTGAGTAAAACTGAGAACTGTGCAGGCCCCCCTATTTTGCTGGGACCCTACTCTCTAGCTTGCTTACCGTTGTGGTTAATCTGGTCTTGCGTTTTCAGCCAGTGCCAAACTATAGGTTGCTTGGCTGGGGCTCATCTTGGTCACGATGTTCCCCCAAGTGGACACCAGGGACGCACAGGGTGGCGTTAGTCAGTGTGTGGAAGTGACATGACATCTACTTGCCTCCTTTCTTTCCCAATGTCCTTGGTTTGCTTACCTTACAGTCTGCATCGTTCCCCCAGGAACTAGTTAGCTGGGTACCGGTGGGCTACTCTCCATGAGAATAGGGTAGTCACTGTGCCACCTGCCAGCTTTTGTGCCCCTACCCACTGTGCAAACACAGGCGCATCCTGCTTCAGCCCCCTCATCGCTTGCCACCACACAGCTTCCGTTTCTTCTGCTGTTAGAGCAATTACGATTTGAAGTCCTGAATCACAGCAGATCTTTTGAGCATGAATTTCCTTTATTGGAAACACTGCCATTTCCTCATCTGTACTGCAGGACTGCTTGTTTGTGGCTAGCACAGAGGAGTGACATTTGCCCTACAAGACAGAGAGGCAAGGGGCTAGTTGCGACCTTATGCTAGTTGGTGTCTTTCCAAAATGAAATGCAGGATCCAGGGATACAGTTGTTGACTACAGTCTTCAGTACGGAGGGCAGGGCTGTGGGAGGTCTCCTTGGGGGCACATATCCTACTCAGATCTTACTTGATCACCTAGATCACCTAGAGGTGTATCGGGAAGGAGACATTCCGGGTTTTGGAGCATAATATCATGTGCTAAAGTATGGCTTTCTTAGGGACCCTGCTGTAAGGCACCTAAATCGAACTTACGGTAGACTGAAGGGTGTACTGTGTATATTCAATCGGAGTTGTCCCTTCTGGGCCTTGGCTAACATTTCCTCCTAGTACTTAATGATTAAATAAAAACTTGGGTTGGAGAATTGTCTAATATACTTAACCAAGTCTCCCTGGAGAAAAGCCTTTGTCTTACTCAGATTTCAACTAATGCCAGCTGTGGTTTTAGATGGCAGATCCTGCAACACCACCTATAATCTGTGGTTTTGTGTACATGGTTTAGATTAGAGGTTCTCAACCTGTGGTACGGGTACCCCTAGGGGTTCGCGGACATCTTGCTGGGGGTACTCCAAGCCCTGCCCCTTATCTGCCCCATCAGCAGCTAATTAAGTGTTAATTAACATGGATTTTAAATTTTAATTATTTTCGGAGGTACCTCCCCCTTCTGTCTCTCTGATTTTGATTTTGGGCTTATTTTTGTACTTTGGAAAATGTACTTTGGTGGGGTGGGGGAGGGAAGAGTCTCTCTCTCTCTCACACACACACACACACACACACACACACACACACACACACACACACACACAGTTAAGACATTTTTCACATTTAAAATTGTTTTAGTACTTTTTATTTAACAATTAATTGCCGCCTTCGGCATAGGTAAGGCGGGATATAAATCTTTTAAATAAATAAAATAAAAAATAAATAATTACTTAATTGATTAATCCAATTAATTAGCAGTTAATTAGCAAGGGGTACTTCAGAAAATTGGACCATGATAGGGGGTACCTGGGCCTCCAAAGGTTGAGAACCCCTGGTTTAGATGAGATTGAGGATATGTTACATTGCCTCTTTTGCTGCCCCATAGACCTGTCTGTCAAGAGACAATTTGCTTCCAGTGTCACTGAATGAATGCAAAGCCTGGTCTAATTTATAGAAAATTGACTTTCTTCTTGCAGACAGTAATGAGAAAATCATTCAAAAAAGGATTGTTTGCATTTTAACCCGGAAGCTATTTGTTTGTTACGTGATGTTTGCCTTGTCTTTAACCAGCTAAAGAATGTATATGGATTTCCATGTTCTTTCCATGTGACAATTTTTAGTATTTGTGCCAGTCTATGCTCTTCTGAAAGAATTTCATAGTGTCTATTTTGATCCTATATTGTTGAGTTCTTTCTGATTATATTCTGCAGTTCCTGGCTCTTGGTTATTTGTTTCTGTAAATGTTTATATGGTGCCCAGTTTGTCCTGAACGTTTTTTTTTAAGTCAACACATTGTTTAATTTTTGCAATGGCTTATGACCCAAACAAATATCATTTTGCTTTTAAACCTATGTTTACTACTGCTTTAATGTTTGCTACTCAGTTTACTCACACACTGATAAGCACCTGTAAGATTTCCACAACCTCTCTGTCCTCTTCCCCATCTCCTTTTTGGATTCATTGGGTCTGTTGTAAGAGTTGTGTAGATCCATGCAACTGAATGTGTTTTAGCACAAGCCCAACTCAGCCCGTATTTAATGTGCTGGTACAGAACCCATTTTTCATGTAGACTTGAGTCTATTGACTCGGACTCAAGTCATGTCAATGACTTGACTCGGACTTGACTCGGCGATCATAAAAGACTTGAAAGACTCAACTCGAGACTTGGGGTCTTTTATGACAAGTCGAATTTTATTCAGGTTTAAACCTGTTTTCCCCATTAAATAGATAGGGACTCGCAACTCGCAACCAAAGACTTGGGGGCAAAGACTTGGGACTTGACTTGAGACTTGGACCCAGAGACTTGACCCACATCCCTGCTAAGCCATTTTGTTGTCTGTCCATCAGAATTGGATCAAAAGGTGGTGAACTTCAATGACCCTCACTTTAAAGGGTTGTGCAAGAATAGATGCCAACAAGTAAGGGGATAGCATGTTCCAGGCCTAACAAAAGTGTCTTTAACCCACCAAGCCATGTTGGACAAAGCCCCTCCCTCCTGAGAGACTTCAGTCATTCGCAATCCTTCCTGTCTTTTCCAAAACCTGATTGGGTTATTTTCTGGTTGGAAACCTCACATTTGTTGCCAAAGCTCTAGTTTATTTTATTTATTTATTTATTTTTCACATTTTTATACCGCCCTTCCTCCAAGGAGCTCAGAGTGGTGTACATATTTCCTCCCCTCCTTTTTGTCCTCACAACAACCCTGTGAGGTAGGTGGGGCTGAGAGATCCTGGCTTTAATGTCCACCTAATGCTGGGAACAAATGCTGGGATTAGCTCAGGAAGCCATGTGGATTATGTGGTCACCCGCCATGTATGATAACTTCAAAACCAGAATATTTGATTGGAATTATTTGAGATATATTGGAGATAAATTTCCACATCTGTGTATGCTTTTGTTAGTGCTGTTTGTAATTGTAATGCATCCAGTATGGGATATGTTTAGGAAGTACATCCATCTTCTCTCTCTCCCCCCCCCCCAAGAGAGAGAGAGGGGATGGGTGGGTGGGAGGGAGGGAGGTTAAGGACATCCTCAGCAATTTTGCCTTTATTCTTGATATACCAAACTACTGTAGTCCAAAATGTTGAGAAGTGGTGGGTGGGCAAAAGGCACAATGCCCCTCGCCCAGAAGGAAAGGCTGCCTAAGATTTCTTTGCTTGTTAACATCTCTGTTTGGCTTATAGAACTGTTGCTAACCTGTGTTTACAAAAAATGGTGAAGGCAATACTAAGACCTTAATTCATTCTCAGACTCAGATTATTTTGTCCCCTCTGTTACCGGATTTCCATGTTTGGAAGGTGAATGGTGGTCACGACTCTAAACTGGACTTCCTAAAGAGGTCAAACACAGCCAATCAGTGGAGTGCCAAAAGCAGAGAACAAGATGCCTTTATATGTTTGCTGTGGCAAAGTAATGTCTGGATATGAACTGTGTAGATCCAGGTGTTAAAATACATGAACGTTGGGGGTTTTGTGGCGCCTGTTCCAGTCGCTGAAAATGGAGCCAAATCCTAGAGAAAGATGTGACAAATTGACCAGAAGAACACCCTGGGAGAGAAGACCTTGGCCACAAGCAAGGGAGATTCTCCCTGTTGCATAGATGGTAGCAGTGGTGCTCGGACTTCTCTACTCCTCTAGTCATGTTCAAATGATGTAGTGTTTCTCTGAGGTTTCAGTTAAAGTTCTGGGGTTGTACCATGTTTTCCCGAAAAGACAGTGTCTTATATTAATTTTGGCTTCAAAAATGCAGTAGGTCTTATTTTCAGGGAGGTCTTTTTTTCATGGAGGTCTTATTTTCCCAACCTGTGGCGCGACCCCCCCCGCGACCCCCCCCGGCACTTACTTTGACCGATTAAAGCTTCATTCTTTCCCGAGGGTGCAAGGCCTGGAAGGCCTGCACTTGAGTCCTCCACCATGGAGACGACGTGCTAGAGAGACTCTGCAAGGTTGCAGCCTCCTTGCTGGCCTCTCTAGCACATCGTCTCTATGGTGGAGGACTCAAGTGCAGGCCTTGCACCCTCAGGAAAGAATGAAGCTTAAATCGGTCAAAGTAAGTGCCGGGGGGGGGGGGTCGCGTCTGTCTGGCTGATGATCCTAGCTAGGTCTTCTTTTCAGGGGAGGTCTTATAGTGCCAGCAAAAATCATGCAAGAATGACGGTAGGTCTTACTTTCGGGGGAGGTCTTATTTTCAGGGAAACAGGGTAACTAAGGGACTGAGGCCATAGCTTTGCATGCAGGAGGCCCCAGGTTCAATCTCCGATATTGCCAGGTAGGGCTGGGAAAGACACACACACACACACCCCCGAAACCATGGAGAATCACTACCAGTCAATGTAGAAAATACTAAGCTAATACTGATGCACTGTATTCTCAGACTCAAATCTTCACAGACATTTCTCATCTAAAGATTTGTATGGCAGACCCAGACAAGCAGCTTATTCCCTGAGCCTGAACAAGGGCAAACGCTTGCATGGTGGATCTCTTTCCCTAGGGAAGTCAATTCCACCGGACTGTGTTCCTCGTTTCTCTTACCTGCCTTTCTAACCGTAGCCCTTGCTCCTAGGTGCAGCCACCGTTGCGTGAGAATGATGAAGACAGAAGCATCGCCAGGCTGGATGAAGGGCTAGATGAATTCTTCACAAAGAAGGTGATTCATGAGTGCTTACCGTAAGTGAAGATTTTGTCTCCAATGTGGGAGCTGGTAGTGAAACTGGGATTGGGGAGGTGATAGAGAAAGAGGGGCAGGGACCGTGCTGCTTTGCTTGGGTTACAGGGTGGCAGCCAAGGAGCCAGCTAGTCATTATGGTAAGGACCTTTTAAAACTGACATTTATGGGAGTTTAATGAGCTTTAGGCAACCATTTTCACAGCAGGCGCGTTTGGCAGAGAAAAGCAGTTCCTTGGATTGTTTTGCTTGTAAGAATACAGTCAGTCCTGAGCTGGATAACAAAAGTGGTTTCCCAACAAGTGCCGTGACACTCCAAAACTGTCTAGGGGCCCAACACACATGTCTCCACTGGTGCAGTTACTGTACTGTATTGGCAGTTATTGGCAGTGGTGCTGGAGAAGACTCCTGAGAGTCCCTTGGACTGCTAGGAGATCAAATCAGTCAATCCTAAATGAAATCAACCCTGACTGTTCCCTGGAAGGACAGGTACTGAGGCTGAAGCTCAAATATTTTGGCCACCTAATGCGAAGAGAGGAGTCTCTGGAGAAGACTCTGATGCTGGGAAAGATTGAAGGCAAAAGGAGAAAGGGAAGGCAAAGGATGAGATGGTTAGACAGCATCACCGATGCAACCAACATGAAAATGAGCGAACTCAGGAAGATAGTGGAGGACAGGAAGGCCTGGCGGGATGTGGTTCATGGGATCACAAAGGGTCGGACACGACTTAAAGACTGAACAACAATTGGCAGTTATACTTCTTATTTCCTGTTGTATGAGCCACAGGGAAAAGCATTTGCATCATTGCAGTCTTCATACGTCTATATAGGCAACAGAGTGAGGTGGTAAAATGCTGAACTGGTAAACTGGAGCAATGCCACTTCAAACTGCAGGTTGGGGATACCTTTTTGTTACAGAAAAGGTTTTCTTAAAATATTTTGTGATTACAGTTCCATATAAGAGCTAACAGAGAGCACGGCACTCATCTCTTCCATTCAGTTCCAGTTGGTAAATGCACTTTTGAATGTTCTCCAAGATGATAACCTGAGAATGGCAGAAAACTAGCACATCAAGGAGACAGCGGATTTTGTCAATGCTTTGGCCTGTTATGCAGGTGTTTGTAACCTGCAGGGAGTTAGTAACATAGGGGAGCATTCAAAACTGTGTTTCCGCTGCCTGTAGTCTGAAGTGGCGCAGTCCATGGAGGGGGTGCAGCCCTGTAGTCTGAAGTGGTGCAGTCCATTCACACATTAAACTGTATCTGGGTGTAATCATTGTGTATCTGTATCTGACTTCAGTTGTCCACACATTCCATTCAGGGGAGGTACCATCTGTAAAAAATAAATCCAGGTTCAGTCATTCACACAGATGTGTATAACCCAGGTACAAACATAACATGTGAACAGCCTTTATATTAGCACCTCATTCTGCTGCCTGGGTAGACCACAGCTTCAAGGGCCAAGGTCAGCTCCAGATGTGGTTTCCTATATATGTTGTTAATAATAATAATAATAATGTATTGCTGGCATCTGTCCAATTCTCCCTCCGTATAATGCACGTATAAGTCAGATGGTGGATCCGTATAATGCACATTGGGATGTGGACAGGGCCACTGGGACTCTGCCCTGCCCCTGCCACCTAACGTTTCAGTCTTGACTGCAGCTCCTCATGTCATTCTCTGCTTTTCTCTTTGCTGTCCGACTGCAGCCCTGTTTTGTTGGAGGCCTCCCCGGTGGCAGTGGCCACACCGGTACCTTCCAGCTCCCGGACTCTCAAAAAGAAACTAGGACACTTCTTTGCCTTCAAAAAGCCAAAGTCGAGCAGGAGCCCCAGGCAAGAGAAAGAGCCCGAGGCAGGTAGTCCCTCCTCAGCAGCGAGGGGCAGGAAACTGATGCTTAGTGACATTTTAAGAGCCCCCAGCAAAGCCAGCGAGTCGACGAAAGCGCTAAGCAAGTCTGAGGAAGGAGGGCTGGCTGTGGACAGTAGAGGCCACCTGGAGCAAAGCCAGACTCCCGACAGTGGCCGCAGGGTGAGGCCCAAGTATTCCCGGGAAGGGAAGTCCCAGTCCCTGATACTCCTATCAGGGGAGGACGAAGAGACGCTTGGCGTGAGACATGAGAAGGTAAGACTCTCTCATCTCATGTGTGACTCTGTGGGATGGCAGCCTTTGTTCCTGGGCCTTTAGGGTGGAAGACGATACGTCCTATGGTAGAGTTGACTGGGGCCTCGCAGATATAAAGGAAGTATATTCTTCCCAAAGCAGCCGGGCCTAAGTTGATCCTGCGGGTTTCTCTGATTCTGCTTGTAGACCAACTGACAAAATACCTTAAGCAAGATGTCTTCTGATTAGGCTTACCAGATCTCCAACCGGGACAGAGTGCTAGACCTTTAGGAGAAGGAATGTGGGCAGGTGTAGCTTGTTAAACCTTAGAGCACAATCCTAGGCATCCATGGGGCTTGCTTCTAAATAGACATGCCTAGGATTGTGCTCTAAGGTTTAACAAGCTACACCTGCCCACATTCCTTCTCCTAAAGGTCTAGCACTCTGTCCCGGTTGGAGATCTGGTAAGCCTACTTCTGATGAATACAAGCGTCTTGTTGTGTTCTTGATTTAAGTGAGTCAAGTGCCCTGTAGTTGTTGGCATCCTCATTATGACAGGAACGTGATACAGTATGGATGTTGAGCAGCTTGAAACAGCAGGAGACAAGTGTCAGTGAGCTCATCATCTTAACAATTATTGCTGTAGGAGACTGGTGGAGATTTCAGCTGTATCGGTGAAAGGGAGTGAGCGTGCATAGGGCATATTTCATTCCCAGCAATTGGGTTATCTGAGTGAAAGCAGATGGCAATTTGTGAACGAGGGCACCTGGTCTAGGCTAGCTTGCCTGTCCCTCCTGGCAGTGACCCAAGTAGACTACAGTATCTCTGAAAAGGTGTGTGGCCTAGCCAAGCAAGTTTCCAGTCTGTGCTACTATAGTAATGAATAGGCTTACCAGATCATATCGGGACAGAGTGCTAGACCTTTAGGAGAAGGAATGTGGGCAGGTGTAACTTGTTAAACCTTAGAGCACAATCCTAGGCATCCATGGGGCTTGCTTCTAAATAGACATGCCTAGGATTGTGCTCTAAGGTTTAACAAGCTACACCTGCCCACATTCCTTCTCCTAAAGGTCTAGCACTCTGTCCCGGTTGGAGATCTGGTAAGCCTACCTTTAGGAGAAGGAATGTGTAACAAGTGTAGCTTGTTAATTCCTTCGAGCACAATCCTAGGCATGTCTACTCAGAAGCAAGCCCCATTAGGATTGTGCTCTAAGGGCTTAACAAGCTACACCTGCCCACATTCCTTCTCCTAAAGGTCTAGTACTCTGTCCCGGTATGGATCTGGTAAGCCTGGTAATGAATGACATCAGAGTCTTACTGAAGGTGCCCAGATTTGTCGTCTTTTTGCCCTACAGAAGAGGCCCTTTGAGAGGAGTGATGGTGAGCTTCCCAGCTCCTTTGAACAGCGAGTCCACGTCATGCTCCATAGGATTGGAGTCACCAAGGTTTTGTCCTCTGAAGGCAAAAAGAAACAGGTGAGAGATGATGCCCTCTTTGAGGATGAGCTCTTAATGGGTTACGTTGCTGGTTCAAAGCAAACGTAAGCAGAACTGCTGCACTTGGGACAGTCCCCCCACTGGGATTCTCCTGGCAGGAGGTAGAAGCAGGGATGTGGATCAAGTCTCTGACTCCAAGTCTCACGTCAAGTCCCAAGTCTTTGCCCCCAAGTCCCGAGTCTTTGGTTGCGAGTCCCTATCTATTTAATCGGGAAAGCGGGTTTAAACTGAATAAAATTCGACTTGTCGTAAAAGACTCCAAGTCTCAAGTCGAGTCTTTTGAGTACTGTACTCAGAGGAGTCACATCTGAGTCAAGTCATTGACGCAACTCGAGCCCGAGTCAATAGACTCAAGTCTACGTCACTGGGTTAGAAGCGTAATGATATTTGGGGGCTGGAATCTGCTCCTAGGCTGGCCTTCTCTGACTGGTCAGTTTAAGTGAACTATTGTACTGATGTTCATCACAATCCATCTTTGTCTTACAACTAAACTTAAAGAGGAAGTCCTTTTTACAATATCAAGATACATGAATCTCTCTTAAAAGAAACGCGTGTTCCAAGCAAGCAAGCGTTTGTGTGCGTGGTTGATTCGAGTTTTGCTTAGTTCTATTACACTGGTCAACACACGTTTTCTGGCATAAGGTATTCCAATGGGCACTGATTCCAAATCTGTCTTTGTCTATCTATCACATCAGGTTTTTGAGATATCAAATATTGCATTTGATAAAATCAATGAAAAACAGCAAATTTACACTGGTCTCCAATTTCTTTTTTCTGGCCTGGACTTTTGCAGCTGTTTTAGACTAATTTCAGGGTGCCGATTCCAAATCTGATCTCAGATTTGCTCTGTCACATCTTGTTTTTATGCTAAAACAGCTTGTTTATATCCTAAAACAGCTGCAAAAGTCCAGGCCAGAAAAATATATTTTTGTAGACCAGTGTTATAATCTTTTGGTCCACTCCAGCCCCATGATAATAATAGTTCAATTTCAAGTCTCTGAACAGGCACTTTGATGGGTGTGATGGGATATTCCAAGAGAGGCAGTATATTGAAAAATGATAGTGTAAAAATCCTAGAAACTCAGGCCTGTCCCAACAGCACCCTTGTCCTTGCTCCACTCCCGCTGAAACCCTTCTATTTTTGTACCAGGTTATAGGTTCTCCTTTTTCCTGTCTCCTTTACATAAACCACTCTACAGCAGTGGTTCTCAAACATTTTAGCACCAGGATCCACTTTTTAAAATGACCCTCTATTCTAGCTTTATGAGAGAGATGCTCATAAATGAAACCCATCTAGCTTTATGAGAGATGCTCAAACATTTATCTTCCTATATTTACACAAGCTTGCAAACTGCAGGAGCTCAGCTGTTTGAAGGGCAATTAGCAACTATCTGATTTTTGAATAGCCTCAGGGCTTACGGCAATTTATCTGATCTTTCCATCATCTGGGACCCACCAGAAATCAGGTTGCGACCCACCACCAAGTGGGTCCCGACCCACAGTTTGAGAAACACTGCTCTACAGAGTGTTTTCTGGAAAGGATCTGCCCTGAGAGTTTATTTCTTTCCATTCATTTGCAGAGCAAAGATGGGGAAATCAAGAAAGCTGGGTCTGATGGTGAGTACCAGTTGATCCCCCTGGGTAATCAACAGGGTATAAGATGCTGTTCCTCCACCCTTGTATTTACTGTACTTCAGTCCGCAAGCAGAGCAAGGAACAAATAGTCCTTGTGGCCTCATTAGCTTAGGGTTTCTGCTTGTATCAGGGCAGAAAAATATTTCAGATTTCAAAGTGGCCATGGGGGAAACAAAAGTTTTAGGCACCACGAGCCCTGAGCCAATCAGGGCTGTGGGAAAAAATTCAAGAACTGGAATGGAAAGGGTGATGTTGTGCATCAGACATCTAGCGGCTTTTAAAAAAACCTTAGAACCGCAACCCGCATGCCATATCAAAAACGGCTTTTTAAAAAACTCTCTTCCATTTTGAAATTGGTTTGCTGTGTAACACTTGAGTACTGTCCATGTTTTATCATTTTGAAACATTAAAGAGGCCCCTGGGCTCGTACCCTGCTTGATAAAAAGGTAAAGGTGACCCCTGACAATTAAGTCCAGTCGTGTCCGACTCTAGGGTGTGGTGCTCATCCCCATTTCAAAGCCGAAGAGCCAGCGTTGTCCGAAGACGCCTCCGTGGTCATGTGGCCGGCGTGACTCTCCTTGCCGCAGCGCGTAGCATGCGGCTGGAACACGGAGCGCTGTTTACCTTCCCGCAAGCGGTACCTATTTATCTACTCGCATTGACATGCTTTGGAACTGCTAGGTTGGCAGGAGCTGGCCAAGCAACGAGAGCTCACCCCGTCGCGGATTTGAACTGCCAACCTTTCGATCGACAGCTCAGAGTTCAGCGGTTTAACCCACTCCGCCACCCTGCTTGAATAGTGAGCATTACAATTAGTTTAGAGACAAGAGGCAGTACAGGGAGACCTACCATCCTTGACCTATGAATGTGTGTTGCACATAGATGACATCTGCTGGACCTGAAGGGAAAATGCCACAGTATATTCAGAGGCACAGAGCTTATGCTCTGGGTACAGAGCTTAGGGGTCTGCTTATGCTCACCCATGCCTCACTCACTGTTTTCCTTGTGAAGGGAAAATTAATACTGCTGGCTTGTTTGTTGTATTTTTACAACTTGTTTGAGGCATTGCCAATACACTCTAGAAAACCTGAGCAAGGTTAGCTAAGGCACACAGGTTTTTTTTCTGCTGATAGGAGGAAAATAAATGACACATTGGAAGTAGCATGTTGCAAATCTGACAGAAGGTACTATTCACAATGTCACACCTCCATCTGCAACATTCCAGTGGCTTGCTCTTTAAATACGGGGAATTGTTCCTCTCATGCTAGCTTGTATATGGGCTCGGCCTCTTTCTGCAAGCAGGATCAGAGTGATTTCCTACAAGGTGAGCAGACTACTCCTGCTACAGCCATGGAAAGTCCTTAGGGACAAAAAGTTGATAGGAAGTGATTTGTTAAAGGCATAGCACAACTGCTAAAAACTGGGGCAGCAAAAGACAGACAGGGAAACAAATTCCCTTGATCTACCACATAGTGTTCAGTAAACTTCTGGAATTGGTACTAAGTCCTAGTTTTCACTGAGGTGGTAAACCTGTGCCTGGGGTGTACCACTTCAGACTGCAGGTGGGAGCTCACTTGATAGAATGCCCCTCCATACAGAAATATTCCCTGCATGCAGAAAACTAGATGTCAGGAAGGATCTTAGCCTTGGTTTCAGCCTGTCAGACTAGTTTCCTCTGTGTTGGGATTTTATTTTATTTTAGTAGAGAATTCCATCCGCTGATTCTCCATCACCACTTGCAGCTTGAGGTGGTATAGTCCAGACGCTCCTATAAACATCTCAGTGAGAAGTAGGTTAACTTCAGAGCCCTCTACAGGCCATGACTGCCCTTTGGATAAGTAATTCCTTGGAGGCCTTTGTGTGTGTGCAACTTGTACCCACAAAGAACCTTGCCTGTTCCTACCGTTTCTAGACTTCTCCCTAACTGTAACTGTTTGATTTCCAGGGGATATTGTGGACTGCTCAGCAGAGTCTCCTCCTTGCTCCTTGAAATCACGCACTCACTCCATGTCCACAGGTAGGTGTGCTTTGCGACTGGAGAGAGTTCCTGTTCCGTGCTGCTACTGTCATTGTCCGCAGTCTCATAAACTGTTCACCTTCCTTTGCAACATATGTCCTCATTCCACAGCCCAGATTATCATGGGACAGGCTTCTTACCTTGCAAGTGGCAGTGGAATGGGACTAGCACAGTGTTTCCCAAACATTTTTTACCTGCAGCTCCCTTGACCATTGGCCGCGGCTCCCCATTACATTATGTTGATGCCTGCCAATTGGCATTGCACTGTTTTCTGATGAGATTCCGTGGCACTCTGCAGGTCCCCTGGCTGCTTTCCGCGGCTCCCCTGGGAGCCACGCCTCCCAGTGGGAACCACTAACAGATTGTAGTTTTGTAGCCCCTTCATGATTACGTTGTTTTGCTTGTTTCCATGTTGATCCCACCCCTCGTTTCCAAAGAGCTCGAGATGTCTCCATGCCTCATGTTATCCTCACAACAACCCTGTGAGATGCTAGGTCGCAGGTATTGCACTAATAGCTTGCATCGCTCTATTGCAGACCCCACTGTTCGGATAGGTCCTGCTGATCTGGCTGGCAGAACAGGTATTGACCCAAGCAGTGGCTCCAGTGAGGGAAGACTATCCTGGAAGGCTCTTGGGAAGCAACTGAATGCAGAGCTCAAGGGCAAATGTTCAGAACTCAACTCTTCCCCCAAAAGAGGGTTTGCTCTGCAGGAGCCAGCCAGCCCCAGGGAGCAGAAAAGCCGAGAGAGCTGGAGTAGCAGTTTGCCCAGGATCAGGAGAAATGCAGCAGGCCCTCCTCCTGTCAGGAGAACCAGCAATGCTGAAGGAGGACGGGCATTCTCCGAACTGCAGAATTCATTGGCCGACGTAAACACGATTGCTGAAGGTATGCGATATGGGTGCTGGTGCGCTCCTACACTGAAATCCTACTCCATTGAAATCCAAGCACTAATCTTGGTGCTTGCTTCTTCAACAAGTCCCCTCACACTCATACAGCCCACAGCATTGTGCAGCAAGTTTTCTCTGACCTACCTTGCTAGTACCCACCTAGTACTGACGGCTTAGTACAAAAGAATAGGGAGGCAATAACCTGGCCACCTCAGTGAGCTTGACTGTCTAGGACAGGGGTTCTCAACCTTTGGAGGCCCGGGTACCCCCTATCATGGTACAATTTTCTGAAGTACCCCTGCTAATTAATTGCTAATTAATTGGATTAATCAATTAATTAGCTAATTAATTGTTAAATAAAAAGTACTAAAACAATTTTAAATGTCTTACTTAACTCTGTGTGTGTGTGTGTGTGTGTGTGTGTGTGTGTGTGTGTGTGTGTGTGTGTGTGTGTGTGTGTGAGAGAGAGAGAGAGAGAGAGAGAGAGAGAGAGAGAGAGAGAGTCAGACGGGGGTTGCACTTAAGTTCTAATTAACAAGTAATCAACTACCGATTGATGCTGATAAGGGGCAGGCTCTGGCGTACCCCCTGCCATTGGTCCCCGTACCCCTAGGGGTACTCGTACCACAGGTTGAGAACCCCTGGTCTAGGAAAGCTGCTTAGAATGCCAGAAATGTGCCAGTGATGTACTGACAAAGGCTGGGATAAGTGATTGGTACGGACAAGCTTCTCTCTTTGGCTCCTCCCAGAACTCCCCCCCCCCAGCGCCATTAGCCAAGGCCTGCTAAGATACTGCATAATCACACACGTTTCCTTTCAGACAATCAACTCAAACCCAAATCTCGCCTGAAGCCAGTGGCAAACCGGAGAGCCATGTCTGTTCATGAGGAACAGCTCAGGGACCAGGCTTGTGTGGCAGAGCTGCACCGTAAGTAGACACTGGGGGAAGACGGGGAAGTTGGGTACCGCCAGCCACCTATTGGGGGATGTTGTAGTTGTGGACAGCCTGCACTGGAGGTGGTTGGACTCTGTGACCGTGTAGGTCCCTTCCAACTCTATGATCAGTCTTGTGACTGAGAAAGAGCCGCCTCCAGCCATTAGGATGCTTTTCAGACCATCCCAAATCCCATTCTCTTCTAAGAGTATTTTATTTATTGTTCATATTTTTATACCACCCTTCCTCCAAGCTCAGGGTGGTGTACATGGTTCCTCCCAGTCCCCTCCTTTTGTCCTCACAACAACCCTGTGAGGTAGGTGAGGCTGAGAGATGGTGACTGGCCCAAGGTCACCCAGGAAGCCTCGTGGCTGAGCGGGGATTTGAACCTGGATCTTCCAGGTCTAAGTCCAACTCCCAAACCACTACGCCATCCTGGCTCTCGGGATGGTGTAGTTGCTTTGAATCCTGCCCCAGCATTTTCAGACCAGGGTTTTCTTCATCCTCCGTCAAAACCTAATTCACAGCAAGATTGCCCTTCAGATTAGTGGGAAAGAGAACAGGCACTGTTAAGTTTTAAAGTACCATTGTAAGGTTTAGTGATTATATGAGAGCTTCATAAAGTTTAAAAGCTTAATAAAAACGGTGATTTTTAAACTGTGTTCTCAGAGGGCTAAATACTTGTTTAAGGGTGGGGGGGACTAGACTTCAAGTCTGCAATCCAACCCTATCATCTATTCTGCTTTTTAATTCTAAGTTTGGGGGGGGGGGGGTGGAGTAGGCTACTGTTGTTCCATAGTGAAAATAGGGCACTTATACAGAATTATTCTTCTGTGTCTGATGTTAGCCCATGTTTGTTTTTTAAGATGGGAGATTGTGGTGCTAAAAGGATGGCTACGAAGCCAAGATTAACAGTGTCTGTTGAAAAGGTTTTTTTTTCCCTACTTAAGACGAGCTTTGCTTCCATTCGCATTATTATTATTGTGAGACAGTGCTATTAGACCAGTTATTAGCTTCCAACTGGCATCCTTCCATGCACTGCAGGCCGAATGGAATGAGCAGGGGCGAGGGACTCGAGTCATGTCGGGAAAGAGAAAACACATGGCAGGGAGTCAACAGATGAGCTGGGGTAAAGAAAGAAAAGGAAGCGGGATGAAAGTTGTTAAAGAAAAAAGAAGAACAGTCAGATCTGGTTATGGTGATGACATAGAGACCTTAGCTAGATAACTGCAATACTGGCAATGTGGGGTTGCCTTTCAGGAATGTCTGGAAACTGCAGCTGGTTCACAATGCTGCACTCGGGTTGTTGATTGGAGCTGGACAGAAGGAGCCTGCAACACCCTTGCTGAAACAGCTGCGCTGGTTTACCATTTGTTTCTTGGCCCAATTCAAAGTGCTGGTCTTGGCTTTTGAAGTCCTGACCTAAACAACCTGGGGCTAAGATGCTTGAAAGGAACTGTCCCTCCTCCGTATGAACCTTCCCAAGTATTAACATCTGCTGGAGAGGCTCTCGTCCACAGATGTGCACATCTGTGGAATGCAGGAGAAGGCCTTCCCTGTTGCTATGCCCAGATTGTGGCATTCCCTCTCCTGGGAGGCAAACCACACACCTCGCCCCCTCATTGACAGGATTTTGGTGTCACATCAAGGCCTTCGTTTTCTGCCAGGTTTTTCTGTATACCTCCTGTTTAACTACCATTATGTTTGAATACTGACGGCGTGAGGCTGTTTTACACTGACTGATACAGTGATAGGTTTTAATTGCCATTTTGTATTCCATTGCAATTGTTTTGTTCATTTAAAACAATTCAGTTTATTCGGGTTAAAATACTGTGTCAATAAAGTAAGTACAGATAAGTCTCTTTTCTTTACATACATTTTACTCTCAATCTGTGTAGGGCAACATCAGAAGTTCCAGCTGTCATTGTTTCTGGACAGCTGGAATTTCTATTGATGCCCTAAACAGATTGAGGGTGAAACGTACGTAAAGAAAAGAGACTTTTCTCTTTACATAGTATTTTAACCTGAATAAACTGAATTATGTTATGGACTGTGAAACACTCAACTCCAATGGGTTTTGTTAATTGTTTGATTGCGTAGTTGGAGGTTACGTTTCTACAGTGCTCTATGGCTGCTTTTTTGATGTGAAAATACCACCAAGTCCCTAAAAGGGATACAGTTGAGCACTAAAATATTTTATACTGTACGTAAGTGGTGTACAAAACACAGAAGGTTAAAAACATTGAAACGTTTCAGCTTCCACCTTTTTTCAATAACAGTTTTTATTTAAGTGCAAGCCAAGGTGGTGACAGTTTAAAGAATGTATACTGCTGTTAGTCACCATCTTGAGCATCTTATTGAAAATGGAATGGTGGGTATAAAAGCATAAGACCTTTTATTAAAAATAGAGGACAGCACTGCCCATATACGTAAGCAAGATTAAACCTCCTTTCTAGATTTGCTTTCTGATGTAAGGAAACACATCTTGCTAACATTAGTCTGGCTTTGTTCCGTGCAGATGTGAAAATCCCTCTCTGTCTGCATCGATCTCCAATACTGAAGTGGAAGATTAAGCCCAAGTCCCTACTGGAACCTGAGACAGCGGCACCATCAGACTCCCCAGGTAAGGGTGACAGCTCCCTTTCCCTAAATGCAAATAGCTGTTCTATAAAATATAGTGGTGGTTATTCCATAAAAATGTCCACATTTTATTACTCTCCTTACAGCTGCTGGTACAATCACCTGGCACTTAAGGCAGCCAAATCATAATCCATTTTGTCCTACTCAACTATTTGCTTTTGGGCAGCTGTAAGCATCTAGCACAGGGGTTCTCAACCAGTGGTACTCGTACCACCAGTGGTGCCACGGCCAACTGTTGGTGGTACTCAAACCACTATAACTTTGCTCTGATGTGGCACTTTCAGCGGTGTGTTTTTACTCCCAAGAGGCTCCTGCTTTTGACTGAGCCTCTTGGGAAGGCTGAGAAGGGCCCTCCCACCTGCCCAGAGTTTCCTACCTGTGTTTTCTGGTCTCCGCAACCCCAAAAGTAACTGGTGATGATGCAATCGGCAGTCACTTCTGGTGGTACGCAGTAGGAGAGTGGCGCCGGAGGTGGTACTCGGCCGGGAATGGGTTGAGAACCCCTGATTCTTCTAGCACACAATTGGAACTACACAAGTATGAGCGATTCTGCATTCAGATTTCCCGTGTGTGTGTTTCAGTAGGAGGTTTACCAACCAGGCTGCTGGTGCTATGGTGACAGAATGTTTATGGGGTCTGTTGTAGGCACTCCGCCCCAGGAAAGGAACACAGCAGCCACGGAGTCAACGCCACAAGCAGAAGTGGGAGAAGAGTTGCAACCAACACTAGAGAATGCACAAAATACAGCTCTAGACCAAAGAACTGCTGTGCCGCTCCCCAAGTCACCGACACAAGAGCACTGAGTAGGTACCTGCTGCATTTCTGCATGACGGCAGCTCAAACCAACGAGCATGAAACAAGGGCGTAGGACTTGGAAGTAGCAGCACAGCCAGCTGTGGGGTGCAAGCAAGCCCCATCCTGGCGTCTTGGTTGGTGGAGACAGCGTTGCCATGGACAGGTGGTGGCGTCGAAACTCTTGCACGTCTTCTGGGCAGTCACCTTTTGCTCTTGTATACTCATGTAAGTGCCCAGTGTTCTGCTGGCTCAAGGGGGGGGGGAGAAGCCACAATGCAAAGTATCCAATGGGTAGGCTACTTCCAGCAACAGTTGTACAGCTGGGAGCTGGTGCAGATGCTAAAACGTGTATAGTGCCAGAAACCGAGAACCACCAGCAGGAGGGGTGGGGATGTCTTACGTACACTAAACTTGCCTGCCTTGTGTTGTATTTTTTTTTTTTGAGGAGAATGGGCTTGGCCAGCTGTGTGGTTTGCAGCGACCGCAAAAGGCAGGAAGCCTCAGGCTGGTCTGTCTCCTGTTGACAATCTTACTCCTTCCTTCAGGCTGCAACATTGTTCCTAGGGTCTCATCTCCTCTGACCACCTCCCTTTATAGCCTAGGTACAACCTAAGAACAAAACCACTAGTGGGTGTTTCACATAAATAAAGCAGGAAGGAGTGTGTGTGTGTGTTGGCAGCTTTCAGCAAGTTAAACTAACAGCAGGAGTCTCAACCCCCCCTTCCCACAATTAAATGAGGATGATAATTCAAATCAGCAGAATTGTTCTTGTCATTTATTGTGGTATTAGAACTGTTGTCTTTGCTTCCCTGGTGTCTCCAAGAGCCAGCAGTGCCTTGCTGTTACAGGAGGTGGGGGTGGGAGAAGATGCTTAAGCTCCTGGGGCAGTAGTGAGTTGCGGGGTGTCATGTTAAGCATGATGCTTCTCTTCAAATCTATGGTTAACCACTAGCCCTCAGATGGATATTCAGGACTATAAAATCCATCTTAAGTGAGAATAGCTCACCGGAATTGGTCATAAAGGAGCCTGCATGCGATTGTGCAGGTTTACGAGACATTTAAGGTTAGACATTTCTTACTTGGAAAGCACTGTGGTGTATGACAGTAGGCGCACGCACGCACACCCTCTTCTTTACAGTACCGAAAACCTGCGACTGACCAATGCTACCATGTGCAGCAGCATTGAAGATAGTTATCACATATGATAACTGCCTGTGTGCTTTGAATTCCAATTTCCTGCACTCAAGAAATTTGGGTGTAGGAAATACAGTATGAAAGTGGCCGTCGAAGCCTCAGCCTCACTTTTATTCAGGGAACCAGGAACACAACAGGTGGCTCTTGGCCCAAGGTATTAAGGGGTAAACACACCAAGTGGCAGATGTACCATCCTTTTATGCTCCCCCATAATGCAGCTGTGCATCTGGGAAGCTGTTTCTGTGCACAGAGCAGGAGCCATTGATATAAGAATACAACTGCTAAACTCCTACTGATCTTGACCAATGCTCAGACCAAGAGGGACTCCAGCTCTCTACATACTGTCCTTTTGGTATCTACCACCCATTACCAGGTGACTATTGCATGTATATTTAAGTATTCTAGCACAAACAGCTGGTTTTCTTTACATTAAAGGCATTATTATTTTTAAAGCAAAGGATTTTATCTTCATTTTTATTTCCACCTCCAAGGCATGTTTCAGTTACACGCACTCTTTTCCCCAAAGTTGAGTGCAAAAAGTATATTTTCTATAAAGGCTGTGTGGTTTTCTAATTTGTTTTACCCTCAAACATGTTATCAAGCATGTAAACTATATGAAATATTTTGTAATTAAATTAAATGGGAAGTTGATCAAAACAAAGTTATCTAATCCAGTTCAGAATTGAGGTTGGCACAAGAATATATTCTCGACAATAAAGGATTCTGATAGGTTCCTACTTTCCTGATTTTCTCACATTTACAAATGCCTAATATGGGAACAATCCACATAATCACCTAGCTAGAGAAGAATTACTACATCAGTGTAGTGCTTTTCAGAATGCAGAGTGGCTTACAGGTTTTTATCGCTTAGAAAACGCTGATTGAGCAACTGCATCAAACACCATTACTCTGGAGTAGCTAAAAGCTGTTTTGTGGATTGTTACCTTACCTCCAAATCAAATGCAACCTGTGAACAAGGCACTTCTAAGGGCCAAAGCACACATTACTTTTCTTTCCTTTAAAAAGAGTGCCGAGAGAGCAGTGAAAAGGGGGGAGGGGAACACTTCCCCACATACACAAACACTTTTATCTGAATAAAAAATTGGCTTTGAACGTTGCTTCCAAAACTCTTTGGGCAGACATTTTTATGTACTATGGCACAATTATTCAGTCATTCCCTTACAGAAGCCGACATAGCCGTTTGTCAGAAGTACAGCTTTCACTTGACACACACACATAGTAAGAGAGTTCATAAAAAATACCTTTACTATGAAAAACACAAAATGCTAACAAGGCAGCTAGAGACATCCAACCTGAGGTACACAAGGAACTGTAGAGACTATTGCTCCTGTGGGTTGCTGAAAACCCAACATGCCCATCCCAGCAGTGCTCTTGAGATCCTGTAACAAAAGAACAGAAAACTCTTAAAACGGGATTGCAGGATCTGGGGATAAACAAAGTATTCCCCACTGGTGTGTCTTTTGAGCAGAACAATTGTCATTAGCAAGAACTTGAAGGAAGTAGTCAGAGAAAGCAGTCAGTCACTGGGGCTGCAGGATTTAAATCTCCCAGTGCAGAAAGAGAATTATGTACTGGAAGATTTTAAATTGTGCAGCCACAGTGATCCAATGTACTGGAAGATTTTAAATTGTGCAGCCACAGTGATCCAAATTCTGCAAATTTGCATCAAACAATCTATACAGTCACCAAAGCTGGGGGGAGGGTCTCCCCTAACCAGAAATTGGAATTGTCCAGCTTTTTGAAATAATTTGAGCAGAATGGTACTGGCCTACACATGGAAATATGCATTGACTGACACACAAGAGTCAATGGAGAATTTGCGCAGGTTTTGCTCTCCTGGTCCAAAAGGCAGTTGGCACGATTCCTCTGGATCCCAAGCTGAGCAACCTTTTTGGAAACTGTTAAGTTTATAAGCCTCTCTCTCTCTCTCTCAAGCCCACCCACTTCAAATTCTGCTGGCTGCAAGACACTAACCTTGTAGAGCGTACTTGGGTGCAGACTTCAGGTGTTGGTGGTTTGATCGTAAAATCAAAAGAGGAGATTGTCATACACTCCTAGAAGGAAGGGGAGAGAAACAGGCTGAATCTAAACTCAAAATTCCTACTTTATTCTACTTTTGAAATTTACAGGCCACGTCTTCCACAATCAGCTCTCTGCAGGAAAACTGGCCAGGTGAGGGGGGGGGGGGGGGAGAAGAGGCTCCAACTCACTGGAGCAACTCACTCTGCCTAGTGGCTGAATCAAATATGCAAGAAAAATTGGGAAGGGGGGGGGTCAGAGGAGAGACTGGGCTTTCTCAAACAACTGCTTAGGTCTCCACAGCGAGTCCTCCTTTCTGGGAGTGTCCTGGCCATAAATAAAAGAGTCTTACTAATGACCACCACCATTGTGCTTTGCCTGGGATCCCAGATTTACCTGCTGTGGGGATCCCAGCTGGTCACAGCAGCAATCGCCTGGTCTTCCAGTGGCAGCTTCTGTTGCTACCTGCTTCCTCTCCCTTCCCAAAAGTCTCTCTGAACGTCTGAGCTGGGCAGATACCTGTTGTGGTTGTTGAACTCTGGTCTCCTGCACCCGGCTCTTCTTGGGCGTGCTCACAAATTCCAAAGGAGGCTTCCAAGCGACCAGCTGCCTGTCTGGCTTACTGTGTTTTGGAAAGACCATAGGGGAAGGCTGGTGGAGAGCTTTCTGACTGACACTGGTTGGACTGGAAGAAGTAGGTTCCTCCTCATCTGAAACCATCCGTTTCCTTTTAGCGACTGAACGCTTCCTGCTGTTTTCCAAGAAGTTCTCCCCAGCTTTTCCCACCATTTTATGACCCTGTAAACGGGTCAGATTATCCTCCGTTGTATTTTCAGACAATGGCCCAAGAGACAAGTCATTTCCATAAGTGGAATGGACAGAAGAGAGAAGGCGCATGTTGGCTTCGGAATGTGAATTTCTCAATCGCTGGCCGCAGGGAATACTCTCGTCAGTGTCTGAAATTTTGCTGGTGTGATGTACAGCAAGTCTTGATTCCTGCCCGGCGAGTTCTTGGAGAGATGCGTTGCTGTGAGAAGGAAGCAAAGATGGGGACGGGGTTCTCCTCTCCAGTGGCTCAGCCTGGGCAGAACTACAGTGGGGCATGAGATCATGAGACTCCAGGAAATCCGGGGTGCAACTGTTGGAGTGAGCAGCCATCTCTTCCTCAGCAGTAGTAGCAAACCGCAGTTGCTGTACATGGGGAAGCCTAGATGGGGTGTCGGACATTTCTGCCAAAGCAAAAAGACACTATTTTCAAAACACACAAGACTAAGAGACATGCAGCACTATCATAAGGAAGCTATTCTGAATAATATCTTGCACCAGCAGAGCAAGAACAGCATTTTGTAACAAACTCAAACCCACATGAGAAGAACGCTGGCCCTTCCGGAGACCATGAACAGCAAGCTGTTCATGAGGCTATTACATGCGAGTAATTTTTTCAGCTCCCCCTCGAGGGCCAGAGGGAGAGGACAGGTAGGTGCTCGTCTGTAAGAGATTCTGAGCTGTAAGGTGCCAGCTGGTTCAAAACAGGTCCTAGCAGAAGACAGCTGTAAGATAAACAATTCCTAAGCTACCTCTGCAAAAGGGATATAGACATCTGGTCAGCAACTAACTTTTTTAACAGATTTGAGCATAAATTCAGTAATATTCTAGTTTCCCTTTATGCTGAAAATTCCAATCAGCTGTAATGATATCATCATTGTGAGTGAGGTCAAGAGAAATAACTTTGGGTGCAAATATTTTGTACACAAAGAAAAGGAAGGATAGTAGTATACAGTATAGTTGTAATCTCCCCACGTACTGTAGTAATACAATGCGAGCACTCACCGCTGGAGGAGGTCAGCGACATGCCTGGAAATACGTCCCAAGGGTTTGCCGGGAAGTCCCCTACACTTTCAGAGTCCGCTGTCAAAAATAAGAATGCATAATCAACCAAACCCCTGCAAACAAGCCTAAGAAAGGTGCAGGACACCCTGAAGGCAGGATACAGTCAACAGGAATGGACACTCAAATGTTGCAAAGGATTCCGGAAATCCTTCAAGCAAACAACCAAGTACTTACAGAACTGAACCCATTAAGTTTTAGAATTCCCACTGACAGTACAGATGCGATCTCAAAATTTGATCTGGCAAGGAGCAGATCTCCAAAATGAGTTTCTGGTTATGAACAGGAAAAGCAAGAGCAGTGTTGGGCTCCCAAGCTACAGTTTTATAGTGAATTGCTTTTACCTCTCCTCCCCCCCCCCCCCGGTGCATTCTCCAATATTCTAACTAGAGACACTTCTTGACTAATCTTGAGACTGTAGCAAGTGCACAAAGTAATTCACAAGTGATTTTCGTCCTCTTCCCTGTCTGGTAATACCTGTGTACAAATTGTTCTCAATGTGCTAACTAAAGTACAGGTGGGCCCCCATATCCACTGATCCGCTATCCACGGTTTGTGGGGAACCCCCCCCCCCCCCGGTTTTTACTTTTTCCCCAGTAAGCTTTGTTTCTTCCTTAAAGGAACAGGAGAAGCAGCCTCTGGCTGCTTATTACAGGCAAGTAGAACGAGACTAAGTCCTAGCGAGGCTCTGCAAGGTTAACAGAAACCTTGCAGAGCCTCTCTAGACTTAGTCTCGTTCTACTTGCCTGCAATGGAGGCTGCTTCTCTGTTTGTTTTAAGGAAGAAGCAAAGCTTGCTGAAAGAAAAATAAGAGCTGGGGCAGGCGCGCACGTCTGCCTGCAGGGGAAGCAGGGCGGGGGCCCCTCAGGAAACCATGGAGGGGGTGTTCGCACCTATCCACGGTTTCAAGTAACCATGGAGGGGCCTGGAACATATCCCCAGTGGATATGGGGGGAGTACTGTACTTATGCCACAAAATGTCATCCTAAGATCCAACAGCAAGCAAGTCTTGGATACATCTGTAAATGGGCATGAAGGGTGTAAGCAAATGAACCAGTTGTGAACTACCTCAAGCACAGCAACTGACGTTCCTCAGCAGATTTGGCTCAGACGTAGCAACAAGGGATGGTTTGCTCTTATGAGTAAGAGCTGCCTCGGGCCTGTGTGCTCCTCTCATCATGTGCAAGGGGAAGAGATTTAAGGCTTCTTTACCTAGTTTGTTATGAACCAGTTTCCCATTTCATCTGAACAGGGTTCATATCTTGGCTTCTTAACTAACTTTGGTTTGTACAAATCACAGTTTCCAAGGTTCCATCAAAATGGGAAACTGCGGGTTAACAAACCAGGAACAGAAGTGTTTCCAGGGTGGAGATCCTAACTTAACTTCTCTAATAGAAAAGCCAAACATGTCTCTGCCCATTAGACCACAAAAAGACAGCTAGTGGTACCCACCGCTAAAGAAAGATAAAGTACTAAGTTCATCATCTTGACCATTTTCATCAGTATCCAGAACAGCTAGAGAAGGTTCTGTAAAAAAAGAAGGAGGGGGAGGGGACAGTCCGGCATTCAGTATCACTGGGGACATGCTCCAAAGTCATCCTCTCCAAAAGTCTGATCTATATTGCTTTCCAGTATAGGAGCCCTAGAAGCACAGCAAAACATGCAGGCAGGTTTCATCTACACCTATTAGGTCAGGGGTCCTCAAACTACGGCCTGCAGGCCGGATCCGGACCGCCAAGGCCTTTTGTCCGGGCCGCCGGCAGGCCAAGGCACCCTCCGAGGCCCCCGCCGGCTCCACGCGTCACCCCGAGGCGGGGAGAGGACCTCACTCAGCGCGTAGTCTTTGGCGGCGGTTCAGCCTCTTCTGACAAGGCCCTCGTCGGCATTTTTGCACATGTGCACAACGCCGCTGAGGGCAAGAGGGCAGCGCGGAGCCGGCGGGGGCCTTGGAGAAGCCCTGTAGGGTGCTGCGCAGAGCCTCTGGTGAGGGGGGGGGGTGACGGCGCCAGGGGGACTATAGTCCCGCCCCTCAAGTCCGGCCCCCCCGAGCAGCTTGAGGGGCAGTGAACTGGCCCCCTGCTAAAAAAGTTTGATTAGATGAAATCTGCCTGCATGTTTTGCTGTGCTTGGAAGCAGATTCCAAATTCTTCAAACACAAAAATCAACAAATGCATGATGGATATTAAAAAGCAATCATGTAATACAGCTTAATTTACCTAATTCTGGTTTCAGTACTTGCCTTGTGTGGTTTTTTTTTTTTTTAAGACAACTGATGCTGGAAGAAGTATTGGGCATTATAAACAAGGATGACTTCAAGGATCAACCAAGTGATCAACAGCCATTTGCACTCAATGCTTAATGACAACCAGATGAGACAGGATCTACAGGACCTGGAGCAGTGGGAAATTGAGCAGTGGGAAAACACCAGTGACTCTCTCAATAAATGCTGTACCCTCTCCTCCTTTATAGCAGCTTGGGGACATTAAGATAGCTGCGTGTAGCCACACAATTCTGACCACAAAAGCATAACCAAAGACCTCAAACACATGTGGCCTCCAATACGCTTTTGCTATTTCTTATGAGCCGCCGTTGAAATATAGTACTCTTCTATGACATTCTATAAAGCTGGGATATTCTGAAATAAATGACACTGTCTCACAACCCAATCTCCATCCACAACTGGTAGTAAACTGCAGTAGCCTTAATCTCTTACTTGATGAGCAGGACTTGCAAACTGCCACCTCATTGTCCTCACTGATGGCTAGGAACTTCCCTGGAACAGTAAAGATGTCTTGATGCATCTGAAATGAGAACCATTATCCAATTTCTGCTCCCTACATACTCCATACTAGAGTCACACATTCCGAGTCAGTGACATAAGCCCAGAGCTCTCTACAAATTCTTCAACTCTCCAATAAACTAGGTCGGAGAATAAATGTAAATCTGCACCAATGACTGACAGCACAGAAACTCCATCATCACATCCACTGCTTTGAGATGCAGACAGATTCAGCATCCACTTCGTTGTCAAGGATAAAGACTTGACCACTTTTAATCTTTGTGTGCTTTATTCTGCTCTCATTTTTGCCCTCACTAGAAAGCAACTGTGCCCCTAACCCCATCCCCCAGTCCCAATTACAGGTGTCCCCCGCTTAACAAAGGGGATACATTCTGAAATCCCTGTCGTAAAGTGAAGCCTTCATTAAGCAGGTCTTGCTGTGCTTTGAAGTTTAGCACTGTGCTTTAAACATTCAAGCTCTTATCTTGCCCATTAGCTGTTTGGCTTTAGAGAAGGGCTTTGAAGTTCAGCACTGGGGCTTTAAGCACAGCGCTGAACTTCAAAGCCCTTATCTAGCACGAAACAGCTGAGGATTTAAAAAGATGCATCTTTTTAAATCCTTTGCTCTATTTTACTGGGGACCTCCGTCATATACCCGGATCGTTGTTAAGTGATCCCTCATTAAGAGGGGGACACCTGTATTTCAGCTGAGATGTCACAGCCAGGGCACAGAAGACACGTTAAGACGGACCTCATCACGCTCACGTTCCACCTGCCATTTGGTGTCAGGATATGCAGCCAGCTGCTCAGGATCCAACAAACTGAGGCAAGTCTCGACATTTTGTTTCAAGGTGCTGAGCTGATTCTGCTTTATCTCTCTCAGTACTTCAGAAACGGATGATGGTTCTTAACAGGAAAAGAACACACACACAGGCAATAGAATGCTGGGGCCAAGCGACACATAATGCTAAGCTGGTGACGTTTCTAAAGATGGGTTTAATGCGGAAGAAATTCATTGATAAGATGCAAAATAGCTGCAGGAGACTCTGGCCTAGAAGCATGGTGTGCAGCAAGGAGGAGGAGGAGGACGTTAATTTTTTTTTTTTACAATATTTTTACCCCGCCTTTCTCCCCAAAGGGACCCAAGGCGGCTTACAACATGGGAAAGTGATACAAAAAATAATCACATTTAAAACAATAAAAACAACTTAACACTTTCCCGTGCACTGCTTTCAGTCCACACAACCCCCAAACTAGCAATCTGTTGCAAACAGGCACTGGGGACAAATAGCTAATTCCGGGGGGGGGGGGGGAGAATTTTCAGTGCAAAAGTAGGTGGTGGGAACACACACCCCATTGGTGATCCATGTCTCTGCCCCACTCACAGCAGCTAATTTTTAAAAGGCAGAGTTGCAAAGAGGAGTTTAACCGTTGTATAATTTGGCTCTTAGCGTACAAAAAGGGTCCCATAACTAGCCTTACCATCATCCTGGAATCGACGCTGGCGTCGGCCTAGAGTGGACCCGAGCCGCTCCCAAGGGTGCACTGCGTCTGTCCAATGGGCTTCCGGAACTTCCAGTCAACGACGCGACAGAAGCAGGAACCCCATTGGGCAGCCGCAGTGCACCCTTGGGAGTGGCTCGGGTCCGTTCTAGGCTGAAGCCAGCGTCGATTCCAGGACGATGGTAAGCCTACCCAGTAGGGCATTCCACAGTAGGTCTCAATGGATACGAAACAGATACCATCAAACGCTAGACTAGTTAAAAATTAAAAACCTAGAAAAATGCAGGCATCAGGCTTTTTGTAACTGTACCTAAGCGAATTTCTGAAACAAGGTGAAAAAAATTATGCCGTAAGCAGAAAGACAATGAGAAAGGAATTTTACAATAAGCAAGTGGGAGCCATTTTGAATCTCTTTTGGCCTAAATTCTCCAGAGTTAAATCAGAAGGATGTAAACTATGCAGAGGAGAGGAAATTCTCCCTTATCCCACATGCCAATCGCTTCTCTTCTGATGTTATTTTTAAAAGTGGGGTTGGGGCACTAAGTGCATGATGCAAGCACCTCTGGAGAAATCAAAGAAATTCATTTTACACCAACGACTATCACTAATATTTCACAAAAAGGAAAAAAAGTCTCTGATGAGCCAGGATGGTGTAGTGGTTTGGGAGTTGGACTTAGACCTGGAAGATCCAGGTTCAAATCCCCGCTCAGCCATGAAGCTTCCTGAGTGACCTTGGGCCAGTCACTGTCTCTCAGCCTAACCTACCTCACAGGGTTGTTTTGAGGACAGAAAGGAGGGGAGAACTACTGTATGTACACCACCCTGAGCTCCTTGGAGGATAGGCGGTATAAAAATAAATAAATGTTCATTGCATCGTACCTGAGCTGGGACAAGACTGCAGGGCAAAACTTCTCCTGAAATATGCAAACAAAACAGAATCAAGAGTTAAACACTACAACACTTGGAAAATGCCCCCCCCCCCAATTTTGGTGTTTAACCAAAATGAAGTAGCAGAACATGGTGTTGTGTTTTTATTTTATTCCATTTTTTCCCTTTTTTATCAATTATAACCACTTTTAAAATGTGGTATGGGTTTTACAGTGTCAGCAGATGAAGAATGATGCAAAATTACATGGTTTTATTTTATTGTTCCCCCCCCCCACAGATTTTAGCAGAAAGCGGTGTTATGTGTTTTTATTTTATTATCACCATTTTCTCCTGCCCCTAGTAATCATAAAATGATTAAGAATCCTTGCCATGTAGGCTCTCATTCCATGGTAACCCATACCTCACTTGCCATTTATAAACTGTGTGCTTCCTTTGATCAGGTGATCAGTAATCTTTTAACTAACTCACATTTCAAACAACACAGAACAATTGTTGGGCCATGTAGGTACTTACTGCCACAGTTCCTTTATCTTCTGCACTACTGACGGCTCCCGATTGCTATATATTAAAAAAAAAAAGACCACGACATCTTGCTATCTCAACCATAATCAAAAGTCTTCAGTAACAAAACAGTTGCCCTGCACGGTCAACCAGTGATTCGCCAGCAAATGTTTCAAGCAGCAAAACGCCAGCAAAACGTTTCCTGGATGAATCAAAATATGGTGCAGGTTCATTCAAGAGTCCTCCAGTTTAGTTCTGTTCTCCCCCCCCCCCCCCAGCACATAACGAAGCTAGAAGTGATATGTTTTACCAATCCTGCTGGCTCATTCTCGGCCTCTTCATGGGCATAATAGAGAAACAGTCAAGCATAAGATAGAATCTACACTCCTCCTGAAAGGGGCAGAGAAATACAGTTAGACGCATGGTGCCCAGACTAGAGTCCCAAATACAGTCCCTCCCAAATAATACAATTCTCCCCCCCCCCCCCAAACTGGATGCTAGAGCTTCCTAAATCAAAAGCAGGGACTATCAGAACCTGAAAAATCCACAAAGCAGCTACTGGAATAAAATCACCACTGGGGTAGATTTTCAGTGTGAAAATGGCACAGGAAAGTGTGTTAAGCTTGCACTAACTACACTCCCGGGCTGGATCACCCCATGCTAACTTCAGAGTTAAAAGTATTATTTCCAGTCCAGGGTTTAACATTACGTGAAGCTTATCCCATATTCACCCTTTCAGCAAAATGCTACAACTACATTGTTCACATGGGACGAAAAAGGCTGATTGATAGAAATTTCTATCAGAGGTTCAAGATCCATCTTAAGACAGTTTGCCACCGCCCATGATAAAATGGTCTTTCAGAAAGACCTCGGGTGTAAAAGTTTTTAATCAATAAAATACTAGAAAACAAGTGTTTTATATATTGCATTTATATCCCATCGTTCATTCAAGGAGCTCATAATAGAGTATTTTAACTCCCACACAACACTTTTATTCTTACAACCACCATGCGAGGACGGCCAGGTGGAGAGAGTGACCCAAATTCACCCAGTGAGCTTCATGACCAAGGATCTGAACTCGGGTCTTCCCAGCCAAAGTCCCCATATATTCTAGCTCCTATACTACACCAGCTCTCATTAGTAGGACATTTTCCACTAGTAAGTTACATTTATATCCTTCCTTTTAAGAAACTTGTGAGGTAGATTTTGACTCAGGGTGGTGGGCCATTTGCCAGCTTTCATGACAGAATAGCCATTTCATAAACTCACACCCATCACTCTTGGCAACACATCAGACTACATCCCCTTTTCAGGACGCAAACTCAACTTTAAATTTGTTTTTCAATTTTTATCCCGCCTTTCATAACAAAATCAAAAACACAACAAGGTCAAAGGCTTCCCTTTCCTACATTGGGCTCAGACTGCGCAACGTTATACAGGAGGGAAAAAAGGCCACTTTCATGAACGGGGGGAAAGCACCTCACAAAAGCTCACTTCTCCTGGCCTATGTCAAGCCAGACTTTAGGAGGTGAAGTTTACTAAGACCTGGTCTACACTATTGCAATAGAATAGTTACTGGTCAAGTCCTGAGGTGGTACAATGGACTGTACTACTTCAGACTGCAGGAGGGGAATCACATTTTGGAATGCTCCCCGCATTAATAAAAAAACCAAGAGAAATTCCCTATAAGTAGAAGCTATCATAGGAGGTAGCAGGGTCTTTCATCCTGAGTATTTAAAAACAATAAATTTCAACTCTCTGTAGGTTTGGGTTGATATTTTTTTTAAAAAACTATGTGAAGGAGCATTCCAAGTTACAGCAATCTGCAGTCACCCTGCCATCTGAAGTGGTACAGTCCACTCTACCATCTCATTTGACTGCTGTGCAGATCAGGCCCAAGAGAGCGAGAGGCCAGCTAAGTATGGCAACTATTTTGACGATGTCCAACAAGGCTGGCCCAAAACTTCCTGGTGCTCGAGGTGGCCTGTCAAATGCTGCGTGCGTGCGCACACGCACGAGTTATCTGATTATGTGCCAACCTTTGCTTCTCCTACTCCCTGGATTAGAATAGGAAAACCCTGGACCCAATTGGTACTGACATTTCAGGAATGTTTCATGTTTCACTTGCCTCATTTGGCAACTCTTCCATCTGGCCTGTTGTCCTCACCCTATCTCGAGGTTTCCACGTTACCTACTTAGTTTGATTATTCCTTCTCCGGGCCAGTTTGGAACGGTATGGATCCCATCCGGCCAACCCTACTTATTCAAAGATGCGCATGCTCAGAGTGCATTTACATCCTGGCCTTTCCAGGTGCCATCACCACATCCTGTGGCAAGGAGTTCCACAGATGAATTACACGCTGGGTGAAGAAATATTTTCTTTTAGTCGAGTCTGTTGAGTCTCTCAATCCATTCTGAAGGCCTCGTTTTCTGGTCCTTCTGCAACACCATCCCATGATGGGCACACAAGAATCCCCTAACCCCCAAACTACCAAGTACATTACAAGGGCATCAGAATGCACGCGCTTTCAAATATACTAAGGACCTGTGTGCCTTACCACTTTAGCTGCCTCCTTAAAGCACACCCTATAATCCTGCAGTGTGATGAAATGGCCAAGGATGCTGGAAAATCCAGACTGTGGTAAAGAGCTAAGAAAAAGACAGAGGGACAAGGATATGGGTAAAGGCAGCTTTGAAATGTACACAAGCAACAAGTCATCGAGAGAGACACGTACTGCCCCTCTCATGCTCAGAGCAGGTCATCTGCAATGCTAGGTCTGGAAGAATCGTCATGAATTTGGAATGTTGAGAAGGTATTTAATAAAATGAGAATTGTAGATGATAGAGTAAGCATCACACACACACACACACACACACACACAATTTTAAAATGTGCATATCACTTAAGAGTCAGTATGGTTTACGCAGAAATGCAATACAACAATATAAGAATGTAAGGAATAGCCACAAAAGGCTTTAGGATTAACAAGCCGAGGTTATGCGGCCTAAACATATTTAAAGGCTCACAGTCACTAGTATCAGCCATTCGTTCTTTGGGGAATAGACTGTGCAAATAAGTTGGAAGCTAAAACAAAAACAAAAGCTAAAGCTAAAAATTAAAGCAAAGCTAAAACTAAAACCAAAACCAAGGCTAAGAGTAAAAACTTTACTCTTAGTTAGCCTTGGTTTTGGTTTGTTTTTAGTTCTGCCATGGCTTTTAGTTTTTGCTGTAATTTTTAGCTTTTGTTTTAGCTTCCAACTTATTTACACAGTCCATTCCCAAAAGAACCAATGGCTTATGTGGCCTGCTTCCCCTCACTTTTCCCCAGTTGCACACATATTATTGCCCGTCACAGACCCACACTTCTTCTCTTGCTTTACTACAACTGTTCTTCAAACAGGAAGAAAAACCAGAAATCCTAAGAGCTACAAAAACTCAAGCAGGGAATGCAGACTGAAGTTTGAGAATGAAGTCCCTGTAAAACCTGAATTGTCTTGGGAGTTAAATAATATTTCTGCAGGGCTTAACACATGCTAGAACTGCAGTTCCCTACCACAGGCTTCTCTCTGTAAATACCAATTACCGTATTTCTTCCAGTCTAAGGCGCCATCGATTCTAAGGCGCACCTTTACTTTCAGTACCACCAGCAAGGGAAAAAAAAATCCACCGATTGTAAGACTCGCCTCCCTTCATTGAATCTACTCGCTCAGCACCAACTCTCCCCAGCATGTCCCGCACTGCAGCTGACAATGACAATGAGTGCCTTTGCTTAGCATTTCTGGCCCCGCCAGAAAGTGCCATTTCCTTCATTACCTGGGCTTGGGGGAGCTTCAGGGAGGCCTGCGCAACCCTTCACGAAAATCGGAAATGGCCAAAAATCACAATTTTTCGCCAAACTGAAGATCAGGGAGGCCTGCAGAGGGTCACGCAGGCCTCCCTGAAGCTCCCCCAAGCCCCGGTAAGTAAGAAGATAGCATTTTGGGGTGCTTTTTGGAGACCTTCGATTCCAAGACGCACCCCATTTTTTGAAATGCTTAATTGGGAAAAAATATGCGTCTTAGAATTGAAGAAACACAGTAACAACCTCAGGCCTGACCCAAGTCCTCCTGGCAGAGACGAAGCTGCACCCCCACGTGGGGGGGGGCGCAGATGCTATGTCCCTACGTGACGCCGGGCGTGACGTCACCCAGCTCCAACCACGCCCCCCGCGCCGTTTTCCTTGCTATTTTGGAGCCAAACGGCTCCAGGGCAGGCCCAAACCCCGCTCAGCGTGAGCGACAGAAGCATCGACGAACAAGCGGACTGCGTCATCTAGGCAAGTCCAACACCTTGGAGCCCACAGCCCCCCAGCCCCTACCCCCGCAACGCTTCTGCCTCCTGGTCTCCGATATGGCATGCCAAATGCTCCCCCCCCCCCCCAAATACCAGGTGACATACCAGCCTCTGATCCTTCCACTCCCTGGATTAGAAAACGAAGAGAGGAATAAAGTAGAAGAGGCTAGCCCACCACTCTCTTCTCCTTCACACTTCCACTTCTGTTCCATCCCCCATCTTCCTCCGGATAGGAAGAGGCAGAGAAGCAAGGGAAACAAGTGGGCAAACTAAGGTGGACACCTACTGCCAAACTGCTGCCTGAGGCAGCCATCTCAACTGGCCTCATGGGTGGACCAACTCTGAACAACCTCTTAAAAATTCAAGAACAGTTTCAAAAATACATATTTTTTTCACAAGTGAAAATAGCAACCATTGTTTTTCATTTTCATAAAGTTGCACTGCAAGCAAAAAAAAGTTACCGGTATGTATTATTCTGCATGAATTGTATGTCCCAAATCTGTTCAAAGTGCCTGAACAACCAATTCTACTTTTCAAAGTTAGCGTCTGAACCAAAACTGAGCTGGCGAGTTAAAAACAAGCAAACCACCACTGATAAACATAAATCAGAAAGAACCAAACCCAAAACCTTTAGCAGTTTGACTCCTTGAAATTAATCTTTAGGGAGAGTGCATCTTGTCTACATTGCAGCAGAGCATTCTTCAACACTGTGCCTAAGTAATGCATAATTTCTGAAATACTGCAGAAGACACATGAATATATCATTATTGCTCCCACATATTACCAGGAGCTCCACAAACCTCAAACCAAATGACCTTCCAAATTACAGCACGGAACAGCCTCCAGAATCGTTTTCACTATATCAAAAAACCCAGAGCAAAAAACTGAAGCCTACCATTTTGATATCCGAGTTGCTTTGGCCGTAACAAAAACTTGTATATAGCAACGCCCATCTCCAACGTGCATGACAGCTGCTGGGCCCTGCCCATCATGATGTAGACCTCTGGATTCTTTCAAAACCTAGTAGCAAATTTGGAGGAGAAAGCAGGAAAGGAGGTCAGGCATTTCCAACACTTGTAAGAAACAGAGGCCAAACTGGTCTCCCATTGAAGGACATGGAGGGGGGAAAGACAGAAATCTTGCAATTTGGAGATTATGGAGGTGATATTCTCCTTTCCTCAATTAGACTTGTGTTTGTCACATCTGCAAGAGTATCTTGGTTTGAACAGAAAGCCACACAGTCTAGTTTTAGGCAATTTGTTCCAGGCTCTAAGGCTGCAATCCTATACACACTTTCCTGGGAGTGAGCTCCCTTGAATACAATGGGATTTACTTCTGAGTAGACATGCACAGGACTGCACTGCAAGCCAAGGTGAGGAAAAACAAGGCAGGAGGGGCAAAGGCTGTTATACTTGGGACCACATGAAAGAAGTCTCAACTCATACAAATTCTTGTCACATAATAAGTGAATTGTATCTGCATACATTTCAATAGAAGAAAAAACTCAGAGAAAAAAGTATACTTCATTTTAAGATTATTTTATTTTTATTTATTTTTCACATTTTTATACTGCCCTTCCTCCAAGGAGCTTAGAGTGGTGTACATATTTCCTCCCCTCCTTTTGTCCTCACAACAACCCTGTGAGGTAGGTGGGGCTAAGAGATAGTGACTGGCCCAAGGTCACCCAGGAAGCTTCGTGGCTGAGCGGGGATTTGAACCTGGATCTTCCAGGTCTAAGTCCGACTCCCAAACCACTACACCATCCTGGTGGAATGATGCATTCCTATGTTCCGCAGGCATCATCTTGGAAGAAGCATTTCTCCCTTTTATGGAAATAATAATACAGTAGGGCCCGGGTATCTGCGGGGGATAACTTCCTTTCCCTCCCGGATACCGGGAACCTGAGGATAGGGGGAACGCTATCACCTGTGGATCATGCCCCACCCAGGGCACATTGTTGTTGTTCAGTCGTTAAGTCGTGACCGACCCTTCGCGATCCCATGAACCATATCCCGCCAGGCCTTCCTGTCCTCCACTATCTTCCTGAGTTCACTCATTTTCATGTTCGTTGCATCGGTGATGCTGTCTACCCATCTCATCCTTTGCCTTCCCCTTCTCCTTTTGCCTTCAATCTTTCCCAGCATCAGAGTCTTCTCCAGAGAGTCCTCTCTTTGCATTAGGTGGCCAAAATATTTGAGCTTCAGCCTCAGTACCTGTCCTTCCAGGGAACAGTCAGGGTCGATTTCATTTAGGATTGACTGATTTGATCTCCTAGCAGTCCAAGGGACTCTCAGGAGTCTTCTCCAGCACCACAGTTCGAAAGCATCTATTCTTCGGCGCTCAGCCTTCCTTATGGTCCAACTCTCGCAACCATACATTGCTACTGGGAACACCATCGCCCTGACTATGCGAACTTTTGTTGGCATGGTGATATCTCTGCTTTTTATTATACTGTCTAAGTTTGCCATAACTTTCTTTCCAAGGAGTAAGCGTCTTTTAATTTCATGGCTGCTGTCTCCGTCTGCAGTGATCTTGGAACCCCAAGAAGTAAAATCTGTTACTGCTTCCATTTCTGCCCCTTCTATTTGCCAGGAATTGATGGGACCCGATGCCATGATCTTAGTTTTATTAATGTTGAGTTTCAAGCCAACTTTTGCACTCTCCTCTTTCACCCTCATCAAGAGGCTCTTTAGTTCTTCTTCACTTTCTGCCATTAGGGTGGTATCGTCTGCATATCTGAGGTTGTTGATATTTCTCCCGGCAATCTTGATTCCGGCTTGCAATTCATTCAGCCCTGCATTTCTCATAACGTACTCTGCATATAAGTTAAATAGGCAGGGTGACAATATACAGCCTTGCTGTACTCCCTTCCCAATTTTGAACCAGTCGGTTGTTCCATGGCCGGTCCGAACTGTTGCTTCTTGACCCGCATACAGGTTTCTCAGGAGACAGGTAAGGTGGTCTGGTACCCCCGTCTCTTTAAGAATTTGCCACAGTTTGTTGTGATCCACACAATCAAAGGCTTGTCAACCAGGGTACATTACCTTTCCTTTAGTTGATATCGCTGGCGCCAGGTCAGGGGGCTTCTTGATTCATCAAACACACTATAAGCAGCTTGTTGTTTATAGCGACGAAGCAGGCAAGCAGCCTGTGTGCTAGAAAGTCTCCATCCAAGCTTCCTGTTTAAAACGGAGACTTTCTAGCACGCAGGCTACTTACTTGCTTTGTCGCTATAAGCAGCAAGCTGCTATAGCGTTTTGGTGAAGCAAGAAGCCCCCTGACCTGGTGCCAGTGATATCAACTAAAGTAACGGGTGTGGGGGGGGCATGCAGGTCCCCTGCAATCCGCGGATAAGTGAATCTGCGGATAGTGGATCCGCGGGCCCCTGTATTTATTATTTTTTAAGCACCAAAAAACCAAGGCAATGGAAATGCATAAAGTTGAAAGTGACAAGGTCCAGTCTGTAAGCTATTATCTAAATACCCAAACACATAAGGGGGGGGAAGAGAGCCCAAGAGGTACTATAAAATCACATCAGATTAGGAAAGGCTTTGGAGAAAAATTGTGTCTTAAGGAACTTCTCAAAGAAAGCGAGAAACTTTAACATATGGATGTCTGGGGACAGTGAATTCCAAACACAGGGTGCTGCCAAGGAAAAAGGACAAACACAGGAAACAGTAAGTGAAAGTCCTTGTGTTGTCACGAGATTGGTATCAGAGGAACACAGAGTTCTTGGAGGAGTATGAATCAAGGATAGAAAGGAGCAATAGCGTATCGGCCAGGGGTGGCCAAACTTGCTTTAATGTAAAAGCCACATACGATAAACTTCGGATGTTTGAGAGCCGTAAGAGAGATATTTGAGAGCCACAATATTTAAGAAGCAATTAAATATATTTACTCAGCATGAACATTAAACATGTTTTAATCCAGTGGACTCTCAGTTTATACCTAGTAAATCATCAAGCTTGAAAATTTCGTATTCACCTTTTCTATTAATTGTGACGCAAAAAGGAGCTCAATCAATTTCCGATAGCCACACATTATACGTCAAAGAGCTGCATGTGGCTCAGGAGACGCAGTTTGGCCACCCCTGGAATAGGCGTTTCAAAATGACTGCAGCCATTGTTACACATAACAGTTAACAAATAGGAAGCAAGTCCTTCATCTCTGTGCCCAGAGGGCGAGATAGAGTGCCTTGCCTCCCTCTCAGGGACGGCCCCTCCACATCGGTGGGAGATTACGAGGGGCCCAAGGAGGCAGTGGATTTGGGGTGCCCTTCACCCCAAATCTGCAGCTGCAACTTCCCTCCTCAATCCAAGAACAATCTGCTTCATGCGGGAGTAAGCATAAACCAGAGACTCTGCTCTGTGCTCACTTGAACATTAAGCAAACCATTCCCGTACTTATCATGCTCCTCGCGCATTGCCTGGAAACCCAGAAGAGCAGGGCTTGCAATGAAACTGGAAGCCTCGCACTTCTGGGTTTCAAGGCAGAGCGCGAGGAGCGCGGTAAGGGTTTTTGCAGCGGACCCAAGCCAGCCTCAGGCAGGGTTTCAAGTAACACTGCCCCTGCTTCCCCTAAGAGAAGCTGAATCATGATTTGCCACATCACAGGATCATGAAAAGGATGCCCATGCCATGTTTGATATTGAGTTTTCGATCCATTGCTGCACACGTGTGCCCACCTTCAGGATGTGCCCCAGCTGCCCTTCTTCTCTGGCGTCATTCTCCTTGTACTCCAGCAGAAGGTTCAGAATCCAAGGCTCCAAGTAGGAATGGCTGTCCGCATTTGTCTGGCTGGGCTCGCTATCTAAACTGAGAAAGCATGGCGTTAGTGAGGACAGACGACTATCCAGTCTCACTGGGAAAGTGAAAAGAGAGCCAGTTGTTTGGGAGTTGGACTTAGAAGATCCAGCTCCAAATCCCCACTCAGTCGTGAAGCTTCCTGGGTGACTACGGGCCAAACACTATCTCTCAGCCTAGCCTACCTCTCAGGGTTATTGTGAAGACAACAGGGGGGGAAGGAACCATGTACATCACCCTGAGCTCTGGGGAGGAAGGGCGATATAAAAATGTGAAAAATAAAAAGAGAGAGCACTTAATCGCAAGGATACACAGTGGAGGATATCACAATTTATGCACCTAGCATTCATGCACCTAGCATTCAATTGCACTTGCTGTATGTATACGGCGAATCCCATCGATTACAGAAGAGAACCTCAGAGAAGGCAGGCCTTACCAAGGGAATTAGCACCTAGTGCACACATGCACCCCCTTCCTGCTTTCCATTTACTGGACCAGCAACTGAATGGAGAAGAAGCTTGGTAGTTTATTAAGTACCGCCACCATCCCAGGCTACAGAGACCAGGCAAACAACGGCTGTCTGTGGGGGGGGGGGGGAGAGAACCCTCCCAGGAGAGCACTGAAACCCAGGAGGTCTTAATAAAAATCAAACCCACAGTAACATCTGCAAGGCGAAGAGACATGACAACCCATTGAATTACCTATGCACATGGACTAGGCAGGCAAAGAGTTAAAATGTAATTAGTTTATTAAAAGTCCAAAAGGAAAAGAATTAAACAAAACTGGGGGAGGGGGGAGTAGACTGATGCCTGAACTCAATGGATGAACGCAGAGCAGAAGCTTCATCGAATGTATACTGTGTAACCAGTAACGCTCAGATGACACAGCTGGGATACTATTTGGGGACGAAGTCCACAAGTCACCCCCAAAACCTTGCTGTCATTACACCAGCGACGTTTGCAAGCTGGCTTGCAGTGAAAAGAGCAAACAGAGCAAAATAAAATTTAAATCCCTAATGCTCTAGCTAGGATTACAGTCCCAATCAGTAGCTACTTTCATTGTCCCAGGAATCGTGGTCCCTGCAGTTATTGGAGAATAAGTGGGTGCCCCTCCCATGAATTAGCATCAGATATCACAGACAGAACACACACCTGAGCATCCATGTGCTTGGCCTTAAAAAAAACCAGGTCTGATGATATCATCAAGTTACTTGATTGGAGGAGTGAAACCCACCTGGCTGTTCCATCCCACCCCCTTTTACCTGGACAGACAAGTTTGCTGCCCAATTGGCAGGGTAGATCTATGTGAGTAGATAAATAGGTACCGCTTGCGGGAAGGTAAACAGCACTCCGTGTTCCAGCTGCATGCTACGCGCTGCGGCAAGGAGAGTCATGCCGGCCACATGACCACGGAGGCGTCTTTGGACAACGCTGGCTCTTTGGCTTTGAAATGGAGATGAGCACCACACCCTAGAGTCGGACACGACTGGACTTAATTGTCAGGGGTCACCTTTACCTAACGTTATACTGTAGGTAGTTAAGATATAATGCCTGAAGGTGAGCTTGAGTGACATTTAAAGTGACATTGAGTGACATCCGAAATGTCTTGGCAGCCACAATTCTGCACCTGCTGAAATGCCCTCACCTATACAACCATTGTTAGGCCAGCGGGTGGCCCAGTAGGTTAAACCGCTGAACCATGAGCTGTCAATCGAAAGGTCGGCAGTTCGAATCCGCGACGGGGTGAGCTCTCGTTGCTTGGCCAGCTCCTGCCAACCTAGCAGTTCCAAAGCATGTTAATGTGAGTAGATAAATAGGTACCGCTTGCGGGAAGGTAAACAGCGCTCCGTGTTCCAGCCGCATGCTACGCGCTGCGGCAAGGAGAGTCATGCCGGCCACATGACCACGGAGGCATCTTCGGACAACGCTGGCTTTGAAATAGGGATGAGCACCACACCCTAGTGTCAGACACGACTGGACTTAATTGTCAGGGGTCACCTTTACCTTTTTATAGCTACCCCGGACAGGAAGAGATTTCGCTTTATGCGGATTACAGTATCAGTATTACCCTGGAACCATTTTCAGCACAGATGTCCCTTTCATATGCGACACAGCCATGGAGTACTGGGCCCAACCCATGTTCAACCATCTGAATGCAACAGCTAATGTCTTGACATTTCTAGAGCCTATAGACCCATCTTTTCACAGGCAAGAAGCACAAAGAAAACATAATAACCACAAACGCGACTCTAAATAAGGGTCTCTAAATTAGCACGCAGAAGGTTCTAGCCGTTCGCTAAGAACTTGTTCTTTGTTTCTTATCAAGTAAAAATGGTGTTTTAGTTACAATCAGATGCCGTCCACAAAAGTCATAAATATGTCAGGAGATCATATTCCAGGCTGGGGGCATTTCAAGAAACACAAAATCCAAATTCTGCACCACTGAAACCCAAACCAGATGTTTGAAATTATGCACTTCATGTGAATTTATGTAAATATAACAAAGCAGCATCATTTTTTCCAGTTACACAAAAACACACACTAATGTGCAATTATTTCCCACCACAAAAACTAGAAAATTGCTTTGAATCAACATGAGATTCCTAAGAAGGCAAATTCTGCAGAGCCCAGATTTAAGACAGTCGTGTAAATCAGAAGGTAAAAGAAGCAGCCCAAGAACAGAAGTTTGGCATGTAGTTTCGTGCATTAGACTCACTCCTTTTTGCATTATGCTATTTAGATTCCCCGGCCGTCCACAGGGACACACAGAGGAACTGCATTTGCTCAATAGAGGCTATTCCTTGCATAGAGCAGGTGGGCTACATTGAACGCACACAATGAAAACCTTGTACAGACATGCCCAAAACGATCCCAGTCCTTATCCATACTGGTGAAGAAAGCCTAGTAGAAATACACGATTAGCACCTACAACGTGCTTGCGGACGTGGTAGTACCTCCTCCTAGCTCATGACAATGGCTTATCTGACTTGTGTACTATGAATAAAAATATATATATAGTTTGGGATGCTACTGCAAAATGACCCATACGACCCAGGGAGAAGCCACGACTGGGGGTACAATGTCTTTTCAAGTGGCGGCGGTTGCTGCTGGTGTTGCTCTGCATCTTTTTAGGATGCGAGCCCTTGGGGACGAAGAGTGATTCTATTTTCTCTGTAAACAGCTTTGTGAACCTTTTTGTTGAAAAGCGGTATGTATATTATTATTATTATTATTATTATTATTATTATTATTATTAATAGCAGCAAAATCTGAGAAAAACAAATGAACGAGAGAGGCACTATAAACAGTCACCGTAGTAGCAAGCAGGGGCACAAGATTCCTATCAATCAAAGTGAAATTCAAACTAAAAAAAACCCGATCAAGAGACTCTAGAAACTATCTTATTTCCTGGAGAGATGGGGAGAGGGAAGATCCAAAATATGTGGTCCAGAGAAGACAGTGTACAGTACTCCACTCCTTTTAGCTGTGGGGTCCCACAAGCATATGGGAAGCTATTAGAATTGCCAACTCTCTCTCTCTCTCTCTCTCTCTCTCTCTCTCTCTCTCTCTCTCTGACTAAAGTTATTACTGGACCCCCCCCCCCCATGTAGTTTTGGAAGTCCCTGGAGTCTCGGTTACAATCTCTTTCAGAGGCACTTAGAGATTGATGCCAAGCGCTGGATACTCCAGGCTAGTTGGCAATCCTTAGTGGGCTACCCAGCTTGGAGGGGAATAATTCCACTGGAATACAAATCTGAGATTTCCAAGAAGTACACAAATAAGGAAGTCGAAAGACACCAAAGTAGCCCAAAGCAAAAGGGAGGAGAAGTTGACGGCGACCATGAACGAGAACGCCAACCGAGCCTAGTGGGGGGATCCTGCCCGCACCCTGGAGAGGGTGGCACGCTGCAAGCTTACCTTTCGGAGTGCGGGGGGCCCCGGGGCGATCTCCGCTTCTGGTTCATGGAAGCGGCTCGCTGAGGTCTTGCACCGGGCACCGCTGTCTGCCGTCCCCTACTCCGCATTGAAGAGGGCCTCATCCCCGAGGTGCCCTCCGGCTCCTCCTTCCACCCATAACTACACGGAATCCGATCTAGGCGGCGGTGGGGCGGGGAGCTTGAAACGGGCGGAGCGTCTGCACGAAATCGTGCACCCAAGCTGAAGTTGCAACTAGGCAGGAAGAGGAAACGACGACACCAGGGAGGCTCCGGTTCCTAGCGGCTCGGCTCACCCCAAGATGCCGGGCTGCAGGCAAACAAACAGTTGCTGTGTCTCGCAAGCCAGGGAGAAGCGCCCGGTGTACGCTGCCGTTAAAAGTTCCACTGAGTGCAGGAGAACTTGCTCCTGAGTAAACACGTGTTGCTCTGGGAGCGTTCACACGACCAGCCACGGAAGTCTTGCCTTGCACAAAGGATGGAAGATTTCCCAGGCCTGGCACTTGGCAGCTTATGATCCTTCCTTCTTCTGCGTGCAATTCTTGCTGTTAACTTTTTGCAGCTGCTGCATGCATGCTCAACGGCAGAACACGGCGACGCAATTCTAGGTTTTGCGTGCAAAGTTTCCGTTTGGATTAAAAGGGCCAGGAGGGGTTAAGACACGAGGGGAGGTGGTGGAATTACCTTGCAAGCTGGTTCCTTTGTCCTCAGAAGGAAGGCACGGGATGTTTTAAATAAATAAAGTATATAATATCTAAAAACGAGACCACACACTGACTGGGTAAAGTGTGTCTAAACTTTAAAAGGCGATTATGCACTCTATTAAAGAATTGCCACCTGACCTTTTTTTTTTTTAATTTGAACTGTGCCAAGACCTCCTGAGGCAGATGCCAAATGCCGCGCCAGCCCCTGCTCCTCCCGCTCTCCCGTGTTCTAGCTCAGCACTCCCCTCCACATTTCCTCTTCCTCTCTGCCCCACTTTTCCGTTTCGAATCCAGGGAGTGGAATGAGAAGGAGTAGCAATGGAGGCAAGTAAGCTGGGTGCACCCCCCCCCCCAAACAATAGGCCACCTGAGGCAACCACTTCAGTTGGCCTCACGGATGGGCCGGCCCTGGGTAGCTGTGTTACAACATGATCCTAAGTGCCAAAGAGCCACAGTGTTAGTTTGCTATACAGTGCTCCCCCCATATCAGCTGGGAATATGTTCCAGGCCCCTCCGTGGATACTTGAAACCGTGGATAAGAGTGAACCCCACTTCCATGGTTTCCTGAGGGTCCCCGCCCTGCCTCCCCTGCGGGCAGGCTTGCGCCCCCCCCCAGCTCTTGTTTTTCTTTCAACAAGCTTTGTTTCTTCCTTAAAACAAACAGAGAAGCAGCCTCCATTGCAGGCAAGTAGAACGAGACTAAGTCCTAGAGAGGCTCTGCAAGGTTTCTGTTAACCTTGCAGAGCCTCTCTAGGACTTAGTCTCGTTCTACTTGCCTGCAATAAGCAGCCAGAGGCTGCTTCTCCTGTTTGTTTAAGGAAGAAATGAAGCTTACTGGGGAAAAAGTAAAAGCCTGGGGGGGGGGGGTTGTCCCCGTGATCCGTGGATAACTGAAACCATGGATAGCGAATCCGTGGATATAGGGGCCCACTTGCAGTCCAAAAGCAAACATGTGACCCACCCACCTCCAGAGGCTTCATAAACTTGGTTGTGCTGCCTTGTAGGGCTGGGAACGGCCCTTGTCTGAAACCATGAGGAGCTGCTGCTGTGGTCAGTCAGGTAGACAGACTGAGCTAAGCAGAGCTGGCCCATCCATGAGGCCAAATGAGACTGCTGCCTCAGGCAGCAGATTGGTAGGAAGGTCCCATCTCTGTCTGCCTACTTGCCTCCACTGCTTCTCCTGTTTCCACTCCCTGGATTGGAAAAGGAAATGGGGAACAGAGAAGAGGAGGAAATGTGAAAGGGAGGAGAGTGCTAGGCTAGGACACTGGCAAGGAGTGGGAGGAGCAGAGGCTGGCACATCATCTGGGATGGGAGGCAGCATTTGGCATGACACCTCTGAGCTGGTCCGCCCTGGTAGATAGGTAGACCAATGGTACGAGCCCATGGAAGGCGGGTTGTTAAACTCATGGTATTTAATCCTAGTCTATGCCAGCAGTAAAGAGTAAAGAGAGACGTATTTCTTGCACAACAGCGCCAGCTGTTGGATATTGCAGGAGGTGCAGAATTGGCCATTTAAGATACCAGAATCAGCCCAGAATCCAAGCCTGCACCAACGGCACACACAGAGAGCAGGGAGGGTCTGGACATGCACAAACCTTATAAATGTTGGGAGATGGTAACTGTAACATTTGCATCCTCTTCCGTTGGCTCAGTGTGGCTGCCGCTCCATTAACAGAAGAGATGAAACAGAAACAAGATGGCAGGTTACGTTTTTGAAGCTGCCAGCAATTTGGTTGCTCGCTGTAGCCCCCCCCCGCCCCGCCACACAGACACACATAGCATTCTAGTAGACTATGGCAATGTGGAATGCCATGTGCATTCTGCATTCTGTGCATTCTGCTGCCCCCCATCTCTCCCCAGTTAGCCAGAGCCCCAAGAAGGGAGTAAGGGCAAGGAAGAGAGGCCTGTCATGTACATTCTGGCACAGTTCAGCCCTGTGCGTTTTTAGGAAGTGGAAACAAAGCACTTAGCTCACAACTCTCGTCCACCTGCCCCAAAGTGGTGTGCGATAGATCAGGGATTCTCAACCGGTGGCACATGTACCACTAGTGGCACGTGGCACACTGGTTGGTGGTACTCGAACCCCCAACCAGCAAGATGGTGGCCGCCATTGTGGCTGCGCTGCACCGGAGCCCTGAAAACGGCTCGAGCTCAAGCGCGCGGGGGAACGACCCACCTTTGCCCCCTTACCACTTGACTTCTGGGCAGCAAAAACCTGGAAGTGGCGATTACGTCATCATTGCCACGTACTTCCGGTACGAGAGGTGGTACACCACGCCGAGGGGTCATCGTTCGCATTCTACAGATAGGGAACATATACACTCAAATTCCAGCTTGCCCAAGGCCAACCCACAGGCCTGTGTCGCAGCTGGAAATTCAACTCCTACATTACTCAAAGCAACTCCACTTGGTTGACCACACTCATCAGAGACTTCCCTATCAGGGAGATGCTCCCAGCAATTTGACAACTTTTTTTCCCCTTAGAAATTAAACACTGATAACCACAATAGGGAAGAGTAAAAAGAACATCAGAAGAGCCCTTCTGGATCAGGCCAAAGAGCCATCTAGTTCAGCTTCCTGTATCTAGAGAGCCAGGATGGTGTAGTGGTTTGGGAGTCGGACTTAGACCTGGATCCAGGTTCAAATCCCCGCTCAGCCACGAAGCTTCCTGGGTGACCTTGGGCCAGTCACTATCTCTCAGCCCCACCTACCTCACAGGGTTGTTGTGAGGACAAAAGGAAGGGAGGAAATATGTACACCACTCTGAGCTCCTTGGAGGAAGGGTGGTATAACAATGTGAAACATAAAGATAAAACATCTCACAGTGGCCCCACCAGATGCCGCCGAGAGCACACAGACAACAAGATAACCTGTTTCCTGTTGTCACTCCCTTGCACCTGGCACAGAGAAAACCTTCTTCTAAAGCCAGGAGGTTGCTTATGGCTTGTACCTGTGATGGTCTTCTCCACCATGAATCTATCCAAACCCCTTTTAAAGGCATCTAGGCCAGGTACCATCACCACATCCTGTGGCAAGAAGTTCCAAAGGAAAGTCTGGCACCATTGATCCAGAACTGACCAATAACTACAAAGGCATCTCAGTCCTTTTTGCCATTCATCGGACAGCCAGGATCCATCCACTAATTCCTGTAGCTTGAGCGTTTCAGGAAGGATAATTTTTCTAGCAATGCAGGCTGAATATAATGCAGGCAGTAACACCTTTGAAGCTTTCACATGAAGGAGAGAACATAAGCATCTGAAGGATTTGATTTGTACTCTTCTTCTTTTTTTTTTTAAGTCTCACACTGTCGGTGTCCGATACACTTCCTTGAGCTTTTAATGCATATACGCAAGGGATTTTGGAGTGTCTGTTATGCGCTTCTTATTTTAACAGAACTGGATTGCACAGCAAAAAATACCATATATTGGGGATGGGGGAGTGGAGGGGAGAGCTGAGATTCTTCTTGCCCAGCTAACATCAGATCCTGTCAGCCTGGATTCTTGATGTGCTCATTGTGGCAAGTGCAGTCACATTAATACATGCAAAGTTGACCTGTGAAAATGCGGCCGGCGTCAACTGCGCTAGCAGCATGGATAGAGGGGGAGCTGTTTGGAAGCTTGCAAGACCTACAGTAGCTTCATGCAGCACAAAAGCCGAAGCACACAAGATGGCAAGAGGCCCTTCAGCGCCATCAGACATCTGCTAAGTGCTGACTTCAGGCCGAAAGAACATCTGACATAGGGCGACAGATGCACACAAGCTCAGCACCAGCTTGACGAAGCAAGATATCCGCAGGGTTTTCTGCAACCCACATTCTGGGCAGATCAGATAACGGCCATGGCAAGCTCCCAAAGTGGAACCGCCTTCAAGGTTTTCACCCAGCCCAGCTTCCAAGCTAGAGGGTGTCAGGAGCCACAGCCAGGGTTGGGAGGGAGACTCCTAGTTGAGGAGCAAGCTGTCAGTCCTGAATGGTTTACATCCTTCCTGCAGCGAAGGGCAAGGGATTTTGAGGCTGGGGAGCCACAAGTCCAATGCATCAGGAAGTAGGAAAAACACCAGCAGAGAGCAGCCACGGAATCTTCAAAATTGGACAATTCCATGCACAATAACTCAATGCTACTCTGGCCCTATGAAGATGCCAGCACTATGGTCTCCATTGCAGATCATGTGGTCCTGTTCTGTGTCGGCAATGCAGCAATGTACAGCCCCTCCAGGATATCACACAAGCTGGGTGTACATCAGTCTGCAGCCAAGGTAAATCTATTCACAAATTTGTCCCTCTGCAGATACAATCATAGTCCTCTCTTGGGAAATGAGTGTGAACTCTCTCTGAATCCCGGTACAGATGGACTCCCTGTGGGGAAGAGCCACTGATATTTCCTCATGGGTCAGGAATGTTTCCAACAACCATGTCTCAGCTCAAGGGGCCTGCTAGCTGAAAAAGCCAGAGACCCTCTCCATTGTCACAAACCTTTTGTATTTTCTTAGATTGCTGCTTGATTGTGTTTGGTGGTGGTTGCACGTCATCTTGGAATATCTTGGTGAGATATCGTGTTTTAAAACTAAACGACAACAATAAATAAGACCACAGATGGAACTATTTCAGTTTTGAAGAAAGACGGATGTTGAAAGGGACACAAATCCCTTCTATGCAAAATGAATCCTAGGGTCTTGAGATCAGCCCGGAAGGCTAACCATTGAAATGTTGGGAGATTTATTTCTACGGACATTTATATGCCGCTTTTTTTTCTCCATGAGGAGAGACTCAAAGCAGTTCACAGATCAAAACAATTAAAACCCAAAACTTAAAGCTGCAATATAAAAAATAACACAAGAAACGGAACAGTGGTACCCAGTGATATCAATCCTACAGTCTGACCGAAAAGGAATGTTGTAATTTTCTTACAAGAAGTGGACAAATTGGGGGTGGGTGAAGTCCAAAGGCATACCTTTCCAGAAAGCTTGAGTCCCTTCATCTTTTATTTTTTAAAAAATAAGCATGGATTTCAATATGCTAGAGATAGCTGTAGATCTGATGACATCAATGAGAACCATTTATTGTGGTGGTTAGAGTGGCATGTTGTTGTTGTTCAGTCGTTAAGTCGTGTCCGACCCTTCGTGATCCCATGAACCATATCCCGCCAGGCCTTCCTGTCCTCCACTATCTTCCTGAGTTCGCTCATTTTCATGTTCGTTGCATCGGTGATGCTGTCTAACCATCTCATCCTTTGCCTTCCCCTTCTCCTTTTGCCTTCAATTTTTCCCAGCATCAGAGTCTTCTCCAGAGAGTCCTCTCTTCGCATTAGGTGGCCAAAATATTTGAGTTTCAGCCTTAGTATCTGTCCTTCCAGGGAACAGTCAGGGTTGATTTCATTTAGGATTGACTGATTTGATCTCCTAGCAGTCCAAGGGACTCTCAGGAGTCTTCTCCAGCACCACAGTTCAAAAGCATCTATTCTTCGGCGCTCAGCCTTCCTTATGGTCCAAGTCTCGCAACCATACATTGCTACTGGGAACACCATCGCCCTGACTATGCGAACTTTTGTTGGCATGGTGATATCTCTGCTTTTTATTATGCTGTCTAAGTTTGCCATAGCTTTCCTTCCAAGGAGTAAGCGTCTTTTAATTTCATGGCTGCTGTCTCCGTCTGCAGTGATCTTGGAGCCCAGATAAGTAAAATCTGTTACTGCTTCCATTTCTGCCCCTTCTATTTGATAGGAATTGATGGGACCAGATGCCATGATCTTAGTTTTATTAATGTTGAGTTTCAAGCCAACTTTTGCACTCTCCTCTTTCACCCTCATCAAGAGGCTCTTTAGTTCTTCTTCACTTTCTGCCATTAGGGTGGTATCATCTGCATATCTGAGGTTGTTGATATTTCTCCCGGCAATCTTGATTCCGGCTTGATCTTGATTCTGGCAATCTTGATTCCGGCTTGATTGATTCCGGCTTGATTGATTCCGGCTAGGGCTAAAAAGACTCAGGTTTAAAACAAAAAATCCCTGCTCAGCCACAAAGCTTTCAACCCAACTTATTTCACAGGATGGCTGTGAGGAACCAATGAATAAAACACGTACTGTAGCTGCCTCCCTCCACAGACCCGAGAAATATCTATCCCAGGGGTTCTCAACCTCTTTCTGGACGAGTACCTGCTCTCCTGCTGAGTATCACCGGAAGTGACTGGTGATGACATCATCACCAGTTACTTCCAGGTTTTCAGAGGCCAGAAAACACAGGTAGGAGGCTCTGAGAGAGGGCCCTTCTCAGCATTGTCAGAGGTTCGGCCAAAGGCATGAGCCTCTCGGGAGTGAAAACGCACCATTGAAAACGTCACGTTAGAGTGGGGTTCCGGTGGTCTTGCAGTCTGAGTACCACCAGCAGTCAGCCGAAGTACTACTGGTGGCACTAGTACCACTGGTTGAGAACCCCTGATTCAGCCACATCAGTGCCAAGTGACGTGAGCAAGACAAAAGCTTTTGCCCCCAGAAATGTTGAGAAGGACATTTCTGGAGATGCAACGAGACCATTAAGGAGAACCTGTCCTCCCGCTGGTGGCACACGGATGCCTCATCTTGCTGGTACCCATGTTGGTTTTGCCTTTGTGGCATTGGCCAATCCTCAGGTGAAGGGAACGAGAGCGTTCAGGGTCATTGGGAACCAAAATTACTTTGCCAGAGTCCGAGAGGAGAAAAATGCATCTGGTCACCGCATCCACAGGACCACAGCTTGCAATAAATCCAGTGAGGGGAATGGACCGAAACGTTTCCATTAATACTGAACAGCAGCATCTGCACGTCCTGTTCCTTCCGTCCCCCGCACGGTCTTCATCACAAACTTAAGCCAGGCTTTCCTCATCGAAGAGCAGCCACCCCAAGGTCATTCAGAGAAACTTGCCGAACAGACTTGTGAACTTGTGAACAGAGAAACATTCAGAGGAACCAAAATTACTTTGCCAGAGTCCGAGAGGAGAAAAATGCATCTGGTCACCGCATCCACAGGACCACAGCTTGCAATAGATCCAGTGAGGGGAATGGACCGAAACGTTTCCATTAATACTGAACAGCAGCATCTGCACGTCCTGTTCCTTCCGTCCCCCGCACGGTCTTCATCACAAACTTAAGCCAGGCTTTCCTCATCGAAGAGCAGCCACCCCAAGGTCATTCAGAGAAACTGCTGCAGAGCTTGGCTTCAAGTTAAGAACTCAGCCTCCTGTTTGGGGGGAGTCGGGGGAAATACATTGGTCATTAGTTATTGTTTTGCTTTCTCTCAAAAGACAGTCACTCTTGCCCACTCCATCTCAAACAGATGGCCCGGCCTTGTCATTATTGCTGGGGCAGAAGACATTAGGAAGATGAAGAGAACGCTGTTCCCTGTTGACCTCTTCCTCATCTTCCCACCAGGAAATGATGCACTTTCATTCATCCAAACTACAGTGGGATGCAAATACAAAAGACAGGAGCCACTGTGACAGAGAGGCTCAAATATTCTGTCAAAAACCAGGTTCACATTGCAGGCTCAGCAAAGATTCTGAGTACTTTTTCAGGCACATCAAATTCTGTCTGGAATCAGACATAACGCTAAACCATGAAGAATTTACTGTTTACTACCTTGGGCTTAGGGGGCCGCGGTGGCTTAGTGGTTAAGACGCTGAACTGCAGACCGGAAGGTTGGTAGGAGAGCAGTTCAAGACCCGAGTGCCGTGTGACCGAGTGAGCTCCCAGCTCCTGCCAACCTCGCAGTTTGAAAGCAAGAAATTGCAAGTACAGTAAATAAATAGGTACCACTGCGGTGGGAAGGTAACAGCATTCCGTTAGTCATGCCGGCCACATGACCACGGAAGCATCTTCAGACAACGCTGGCTCTTTGGCCTTAGAAACGGAGATGAGCACCGCACCCTAGAGTCAGACACGACTGGCTTTTGAGCAGGGGAGACCTTTACCTTGGGTGCTCTCCCCCCCCCTTTTCATGTACGAGAGGAGGAAATTTGCTGCTTCTTGGTTTAAAATAAAGCACAATCTGTGTTGCATCCAAACATAATAAAATTGCGGTTTGTGAATGAGCCAGGATATACAGTACAATAAATTGCTGTTGGTTTTAAACCAGGAATGGAAGCAACAAATGTCTTCCCTTGTGCATGAAGGGGAAAGGAAACCCACAGACCTGACAAAACCAGCCCAAAATCTCCCAAAAGATTTCCTCTGGGTAAAGAAGGACATCACAGAGGCTTATAAAATTATAGATGGTATTGCAAACGTGGATAGATGTTCTCTCTGCTGTAACACTACAATTGTACATGGGTCACCCAATGGAACCAATTGACAGTAAATTCACCGCAAGCAAAAGAAAGCAGTTCCTCACACCAAGCATAGTTAACCTCTGGAACTCAGTGCTACCAGGTGAAGTAGCTGCTGACTCAAATGGTTTTAAAAGGAAATCAGACAAATTAATGGAAAAAGATTGATCTCTCAATGGTCAGTTGCTGGGGCTGGCATTCACATGAGAGCTGAACTGCTTTTGTGCACTCCTTGTGAGCATGATCTCTCAATGGTCAGTTGCTGGGGCTGGCATTCACAGGAGAGCTGAACTGCTTTTGTGCACTCCTTGTGAGCATGCCTAAGTATACAGATGCTAGCCTAGGCTCTTCTTATGTTCTTACTTTGCAGAATCAGTGTGATAAGAATTGTAAAGCACTATGAATGCTGAATGCACCCCGAATGCTGTCACAGAAAACTATACATAACTCAACCGAGGACAACTCCTGGCACCACTGTTGTTGCCAAGCCAATTCCTTCCATTTTATTCTGAGTCTTGCCAATCTGTAGATTCCTTTAAAGCGTAAAATCAAACAAAAAGGCATGCAATGAAACTGTGAGAAGAATCACTTTCATGTTTAAAAAGCACATCTCCAACCCCTGTGGTGGTAAGGAAACTTGGCGCAAACGTCAACGTGACAGCAAAAAGATCTAAAGGCTTTGATCCAAAAATAAATAAAGAAGTTACATCAAGAAACTCCCCCCCCTTTTTTTTATAAGTTAAAATTCATGACACTCAAACAATCTCATGGGGCTGAGGAGGGGTATGTTGATCCAAGGTTTTGAAGACTTGCCACTGGCAACTCTCCCTTGTTACTATTTATAATGGCTGGGCAGAGAAGCGGCATAAACAGAGTCTGGATTTTCTATGGCAGGGAGGAGGAGATGGGGCTGAGCTCATTGCTTTTTGTGCATGAGTTTGGGTTGGGCTTATCACTGCCACACACACAACTTTGTGAAACTCTGCTCATGAGTGAAGATAACAGAGTAGAACGAGGAGACCGGCAGGACGGGAGAGCTAAGAGGAGGAGAAGGGTCATCAAGAATGGGCATCAATCATCTCCTGAGTCAGCTTTAGGCATTATTTGACTGCTGCCACAGCCCTACCGCCCTGGCTGGTAAGACACACCACTGCTGCCCCTTGCCCTCAGGTCCCTTATGATAGGCATACCAGATCTCCATCCGGGACAGAGTGCTAGACCTTTAGGAGAAGGAATGTGGGCAGGTGTAGCTTGTTAAACCTTAGAGCACAATCCTAGGCAGCCTAGGATTGTGCTCTAATGTTTAACAAGCTACACCTGCCCACATTCCTTCTTCTCTAGGCATGTCTACTCAGAAGCAAGCCCCACGACTCAATGTCCCACTCTCAGTAGCACAGATTCTGCTTCTGCCAAGACGGGAAGACAGATTCTGCTTCTGAAGACGGGAAGCGTCCCCTCACCGTTGGGGTAGCAGCCTTGTAAGTCTCACTCACTCTCCCGCACTCCAGTCAGGGATCTCACTCAGCCACCACCCAAATGATGTGCCTCAGATAGCAAGCAAGCCATAACACTCACTTTGCTCTTTACCAATAGCCAAAGCATTCATTTTGCTCCCTCGTACCTCTGGCCTGACCTCGTCTCCGCGCCTTTCCCCGTCGCAGAGGCTGGATTGCAGCCAGGAGGTTATCAGTCTCACCCTTGTGTTTCCGACTCGGAGGAGGAGTCCACAGGCAGCTCGTTTGTATTACAACAGTCGCCTGTCTCCGGTTTATTCTGAAACCTAATGATGGCAGAGAGGTTGTCACCAGAAACCACCTTCCGACGTGCGAGGCAGAAACAATCAGGCTCAGCTGCCTGCAGCTCCCCAGAGGTAGTTTCCAACCTGTGCCCTCTGGAGACCGAGCAGCACCACTCCCACCCCCAAGCAGAGGAAGCCCCTCTCCCTGGCGCTCGCCTCGCCCTCCTTTTGATCTCAAGCTGTTAGATACACCTTGGAACGCCCCGGGCCCCGGTTACCTAGGCGACGTTGTCAGCAACCTTCCATCCTAGCGCCGGGGACGTTCTGAGCCCGCCCCCGTCTGCGGGCCTGCGCCAATCGCGCGGTACCCCCAACCTGCTGGGAGGTGACGTCATGGCCGGTGAGCTCTCCCTCCCTCCTTCCTTGCCGCCGCCGCCTCCTCCTCCTGCTGCTGCTTGCTGTGTCCGCTGGTGGAGCAGCAGCAGCAGCCGGCAGGCGGTGCGGGGCGGGTGGAGCAGCAGCCGGCCCAGCCCGGCCCTGCCCGGCGCAGCATGGCCAAGCACCACCGCACACCGGCGCGCAGCCCGGAGCCCGTCATCGAGGTCAAGAGCAAGGTGAGGGCGCTTACCCCGGGGTGGGCGAGGGGTAGGAGGTGCCGCTGCACCGAATGCCCGCGCAAGGCAGGGCAAGCTGCGTGCATCGCGGGGGAACTGCAGCCTCCCCCACTCGGGGCTGCTTCTCAGACGGGCAGATGCAAGGCTAGTCGGGCGCCCTTCCCTTCCTCCTCCCCGCGGCCGCCCTCCTTCTTTCCCTCCGGCCCAGGTCACGCCAGTGGCGTTTGCCCTGCTGGGGGCAGCCTTGATCCGGTTTGCAGCAGGTGCACCGGGGATCTGCTGCTGTTTCTGTTCTGTTCCCCTCTCTCCCTCAACCGGGCACGGCTTGCTCCGCAGCTGGCACCGCAGCCCGGCGCGGCGCCTTTCGCCCGTCCCGACGGTCTGCCGAGCGTCTCGCCTGGCCTAGTGCAGGATGGCTGATTGCTTATATATCCCCCCACCCCGGACAGCGCAGACAGAGACGGACAAGCACAGGATTATCGCTCCAGTCCGATCCGTAGGGATTTCTGCCTCCCCGCGCATGGTTTCTGTGCGGATCCTCCGTTCCCGGGAAAGGCAACCGGAGTCCTCCGCAGGTTATGCAACGGTGCACCAGAACCGGGCTATGGCTACTTAGCGTCAGGGCCCCGGGTATCCCGAGCAGAGCTTCTCTCCTCCCCGGGAAATGCCCTATTAGTAGGACTTCTTGAGGGAGGGGGGGAGTTCCCCCAAGGACTCGACACTGATCCAGCGGTAAATCCAATTTTGAAGTGATGGGAGGCGGGACTGGTGCGTGTGTGTGTGTGTGTTTCTGTGCTCTTCTAACTGATGAACGTGCCTAAGTTTGGGAGCACAACAAGAGGCAATGGAGGGGAATCCTTGGAAATTATTTTCCTTGACAGTGCAGATACTCCACTCCCCACAAAACGCAGCAGGGAGGTTGGCTGTGTTTTCAGCCGCCGAGAGGGGACTGCAGAGCCAGAGTCGGACAGCAACTCTCCCTTGGCATGAAGGCTATTAACCCAGATCCTCCAAGTATCATGATGATGATGAAGCTGACCGTCGTCCCCTGCAGTCGCACAGAGGGGCTTCTTGATTGTCTTGCAGCAGGGGGCCAAAACAGGCCCCAGGCTGTGCAGCGTTTTTGGAGCATCCCTTGACCCAAGTCTTGGGTGGAAAGGGTTGCCTTTAATCTTCTGATTTGGAGGAGCCTGTGTCTGTTGTGAGAGAACAGTGTGGACCCCAAGGATGGAAGGCAGTTGTTGTGTGTTGTGTCCCCTGTTGGCCTGGGGTCCAGTTTCAGGAGGAGACCAGGGATGTGGGTCAAGTCTTTGCCCCCAAGTCCTGTGGTTGTGAGTTGCGAGTCCCTATTATCTATTTAATGGGGAAAACGGGTTTAAACCTGAATAAAATTGGAGTTGTCGTCAAAGGCTCCAAATCTTGAGTCGAGTCTTTTGAGTCTTTTACAATCACCGAGTCAAGTCCGAGTCGAGTCATTGACGCGATTCGAGTCTGAGTCAGTAGACTCAAGTCTACATCACTGGAGGAGACTATATTGGCACACTCTCCAATGGGTGCCTGGTCTGTGATTGATTTGAGGACTGGGAGGGACAATGGGGAAGAACCAGGTGGGGAGGGGGTGAAGTTGCTGTCATCTGTAGTCTTGTAAACATTTTTCATTCACTTTGGCTAGGGCTGGTAACAAAAACAGACACCTTTCCCCTGCCCTGCAATATTTCCTGGTTTTCATAGGTGTATATTATATTCCTACTGTGAATGGATCCATTTCACAGGTCCATGTGTCTAAAGTATATGTGTAGCAAACTCCAGATCTCCCCTAGGTTGGTCTTTGCAATTCCTTTGTTCCTCTTACAGCACAGTCCTATACATGTTTACCCAGAAGTGAATCCCTTTTTTAAACGGAGTTTAATCCCAAGTAAGCGTGGTTAGAGCTGATGCCTTAATTCATTTATTCTAACATTATACCAGTTCTTTGTTAGCATCTTTCCTTTACAGGGAGAGAGTGGAATTTGAGTAAGGGCTTGTTCAAGGCTGGCCCAAGTTCTCCTGGCCTGAGGCAGGATGCTCAATACTACCCCTTACCCAATGATGTGCCGGCCTCTGCTTCTCCCACTCTCCAGTGGTCTAGCTCAGCACTCTCCTCCCCTTCACATTTCCTCTTCCTTTCTAGCCCCCTCTTCCTTTTCCAATCCAGGAATGAGGAGGAGGAGCAGTCGAGGCAAGTAGGCGGACAGAGATGGGCGCCACCCCACCAATCTGCTGCCTGAGGCAACTACTTCAGTTGGCCTCATGGATGGGCCGGCTTTGGATATCTACTAGCTTGAGGTGATTTGCCATCCTTTCCGGGGTACTGATCTGTATACCATTTACTGGGCTGTTTGCTTCAACATAATAAGCATCGTTGCCTGCCTGGTGTGGTTAGGTCCCAAGGTTGTGACCACAAGCTAGCAAAGTACAGGTGTCCCCCACTTTATGACGGGGATACGTTCTGAAATCCCTGTTGTAAAGTGAAGCCGTCATTAGGCTTAAAGCCCCAGTGCTGAACTTCAAAGCCCTTATCTAAAGCCAAATAGCTGATGAGCTGGGGCATTAAAAAGACAGCGTCTTTTTAAATCCTTTGCTCTTTTTTTACTGGGGACCTCCGTCATATATCCGGATTGTCGTTAAGTGATCTGTCATTAAGCGGTGGACGCCTGTAATTAAAACACACATGTGGGGGACTTTGCTGATTCATTATAACGACTCTGAAAGAATCATGTGAACTACTGTGAGCGTAGTGCACTGTTTCATGTGTACAGTGCAAACCGTCTCTAGTAAGATGCCAAGGCAGTGACTCTTAAGGCAATTTGTTCCCTAGGAAGAAGGAAATAAAAGAAAATGAAGTAAGAATTCTGGATATTTGTATCCAAGCTTTTGAGTTACACAGATGGTTAAATGGTTACCTGTTCACAAAGGTTTTCACTGCATTAGAACACTACGTCACAGGAACATAAGAACATAATCCCTGCTGGATCAGGCCAAAGGCCCATTTTGTCCACCTTCCTATGTCCCACAGTGGCCCTACCAGATGCCTCAGGGAGCACACGAGACAACAAGATACCTGTGTGTCGCCACTCCCTTGCATCTGGCATTAAGAGATAGGTAAGGTAAAGGTATCCCTTGACAATTAAGTCCAGTCGTGCTCGACTCTAGGGAGCGTTGCTCATCTCCGTTTCAAAGCCGAAGAGCCAGCGCTGTCCGAAGACGTTTCCATGGTCATGTGGCCGGCATGACTCAACACCAAGGCGTATGGAACGCTGTTACCATCCCGCTCACGCGGTACCTATTAATCTACTTCCAATTTCTTGTTTTCGAACTGCTAGGTTGGCAGGAGCCGTCGCACAGATTCGAACTGCCGACCTTTCGATCAACAGCTCATGGTTCAGTGGTTTAACCCACTGCGCCACCCGCTGGCTTTAAGAGATAGCCTACTATTAAAACCAGGAGGTTGCTTATACCCATCATGGCTTGTAACCTGTGATGGACTTTTCCTTCATAAATCTGAGTTGCAGGCAATCAATCAAATCAATCAATAGGAGTTGTAGGCAATGCTGGAACCCCAGGATCTTTGCAAATACTTTCGTCTTCATCTGCACCAAGGTCATGGATTTGAATTTCCAGGCATACCTGTTAAAGGTGCTACACAGGTGTTATTTAGGACCAGAACTGATCTAAGGTTGAGCACTGAGGAGGAAGAGGGGCTGATGGAGGTGGAGCCCAAAGTCCTTTGGCACCTATAGGACTGTTGACCATGACAAACCTCTGGTGAACCACAGTCTGCTTATTGGTGTCTGCTGCTTTGCGAGTGACCCTCCTTTCCTCTTGTGCAGTTCGATGCCGAGTTTCGCCGCTTTGCCATGAAACGCTCCAGTGTGGGCGGCTTCCAGGAATTTTACCAGCTGATCCAGACCGTCCACCAGATCCCCTGCGTGGATGTCTTACTTGGCTACACAGATATCCATGGCGACTTGCTGCCCATCAACAATGATGACAATTACCACAAGGCGCTGTCGTCCGCCAATCCACTGCTCCGGATCATCATTCAGAAAAGGGGTAAGTTGGTAGCTTTTCCTTGAACCTAGTTAAGAGATCGGAATGCTGTGATGCCACAACCCTGTATATACATCTGTCCCCAAATTCTAGGTTCGACACTAAGAAAAACCCAAATTACTTGAGCTGAATAAATCATGCAAATGTAAACCTTGGGCATTCGCCTTTGGCATAGGATAAGGCGGGATATACATTTTTAAAATATTTTTTTAAAATAAACAAAGCCCGCCACAGAAAAGAGCGAGTTGCTAAGAAAAACAATGAAGCTCTTTCTCCTCCCCTGATAACTCTGCTCTGCCGACTTGCTTTTAGTTTCATCTTTGTTGGCAAGAGGACTAGTAGCTTGACTTCTAAAACCAAACAGCGATAAAGGCACGTGATGCAGTAACCTTGCTGAAGTTAAACAGGTCCAGATCTGGTCAGTGCTTAAATGGGAAGCTGTCTCTGAATACCCAGATTTTCAGGGTTGAATCCTGCATTGGCCAATGAATTCTGTGCTTCCACCATCAAATTATGTATGTGTGAAATATTCCTGCAGTCCAGATCAGTGAGCTTAATGCTCAGACCACAGATGTCTGTGGCCATCTAAGATTGAGGTGCCCAGAAGCCATGATACTGAATCTGATGGATTCCCAGATGTCACCAGGTAAGACCTGAGACAGAATTCTCCTTTGGAATCTAGTTGGTGGCAGCACCTTGGAGTTGCCTGTGATACCCAGGCTGAAAGTAGGTCAGGCCTGTTTCGTGCCAATTGTTGTGTTAAGTGGTGTGTGATCACAGCAACCAGGTGTGAGAAGTGTCCTATGGCCTTTGGCATCTGTGCTGTATGTTCTCATAGCAGAGCCCCAGGTAGCCAGAAGGACTGTGGGGAGGTGATGGAGAATGTTGGTCAGTTGGCGCAACACTCATGTCTGTAATGGAACAGTATCCCACAGTATTCTTGTTTTTGTTCCCCAGTGAAGGTGCTCTGTGTTTGAAATGGAAGAGAAAAAGTCTTTTTGTATTTAGATATCTCCCATCATCAAGGTCAAGAATGTGCCCTTCTGAAACTGGGACCTGTGCAAATCTAACCGGTTTTATTTTTCCCTATTGGTTCATTTATGAATTATTGTTATCCTTCTAAAATTCAGTAATGAAAGGAAACTTTGCTTTCCTTGGCGATTGGTGATGTTTGCTGGTGTGCGTGCATGTGTGTGTGTGCGTGTGCGTGCGCGCACCCTCTGCTTTCCCTCTTCCCTGGTTTTGAAAATAAAGGAGACAGAAAGGAAGAAGTGTGGAGGAAAGGAAAGCGGTTGCGTAGAATGTCAGGTACACTGTATGAATCCAGGAAGCAGGAGGAAAAAGGAATAGTGGCAGTGGGCTGGCAGGTAGAGGCCGGCATCCTATGCCAATCCACTGCCTGAGGCATTTGCCTCGGTTGGCCTCATGAATAGGCCGGCCCTAGTTTTCAGAGACAATAGTTGGCAAAAACAATGCTTAAAGATGGGGCAGCTTTCCTTTCGAAACAGAGACATTCTACCATTGCCTCTAGCAGCCAACCCATTTTTGCTCCACACTGGTTTGTCTCTGGGCTTTATAAGGCAATAACACTAATTATAACAGGGGCTCTTTTAATAGCTTCACCATGTCACGATTCTCTCCCTGTCTGTTCAGGAATCGCAGTGGACTGTAGAATCCAATGAGGTGTAGCTCGGTCAGGGGCATCACTCCTTTCCCTAGGGAGTTCGTCCCATGATGCCAACGCAATAACAGCACTCTTTTGCTTTAAGTGCACAGAGCTGTAGTAGACTTCAGAACAAAAACAAGCCAGCACTCCACCTGCAAAATACCCTTCTGTATCTTGCAACCAAACCTGCTAGAATCTGTTCTTGGAATATAAACTATGCATGTTAGATAAGCTGCACGAGCTTATATTATACAGACACTGAATCTTATTGTTTTTCTTGCAAAGCATAGACTGGCAGGGCAGCCAGGAAACATTGAAGGTGATACTTGAGCAGACTCAAGGAAGGAGCGGTAGTTTGGTGACAAAGCCCATTTTTTTGTATGTAAGTAGTCCCAGTGTTGGTCGCAAGCAGCGTCTCCAGGTAGGACAGAGAGAAAACGCTTGTTTGAAACCCTCAGAGCGGCTGCCAGTCAGTGTTGACAGCTCAAGTGTCCGACTCGGTATGGCAGCTTTCTTTGTACCTCCCTCTTAAATTCCAGAGCTGCCAGAGATACCTGGCTGGCAGTGACTGAGCAACATCCTCTCTTGCTTTGACCTTTGGCAGGCTGTTTATAAACACAAGAAGCTGCCATACTGAGTCAGACCTTTGGTCTGCCTAGTTCAGTGTTGTGTCAACACAGGCTGGCAGCATTTCTCCAGAATTCAGACAGGAATTTTTTCTTTGCCCAACCTGGAGATGCCAGGGGTTGATTCTGGAACCTTCTCCATGCAAAGCAGGTGTTCATCTATTGAGCTACAATTCCTTCCTAAGATACCTTGCAGAGGACATGGCCTGCTTCTTGAAGCAAGAGGAGGAGGCGCTAAAGGACAGCTACCCTTTTCCTACACCAGTGGTTCCCAAACTGGGAGCCGCAGGAACCAGCCAGGGGAGCCGCGGAAACCAGCCAGGGGAGCCGCGGAGTGCCACGGAATCCTCTTGGAAAACAGTGCAGTGCCAATTGGCAGGCATCAACATAATCATGTAATGGGGAGCTGTGGACAGTGGTCACCAATGGTCAAGGGAGCCGCAGGTCGAAAAAGTTTGGGAAACGCTGCACTAGTTTTCTCTGCCATGTGGTTTTTGCCTTGTCTGCCCCAGTCATGCAGAAGCTGCTAGAGAACCACTGGGTTGATGGATCTGGGTTAATAGATCCCATTACTTTTTTCCAGTTGCTGGGAAAAAGACTTCCACAGCCCTTTATGGTCTCCCTGGGCTAAAAATACCCAGCATGGTATTTATAACCTAGGAGCCCCATTTGACAAGCTCTGTAGAACGAAGGATGTACCACTTTGGCTCCATGACCCGGCAAGGTCTTTCTCTGCCACTTTGGGACATCTCTAGCCCTGCATAGTTCCCTGTCTACAGCCTCCGTTGAGCAAGGAGAGCACCAGTGCAACGCTGATAAACACATAGCGGATCACCTGTGGCAGTAAAAAAAAAAAAACTCAACCAGGCAGGGTGAAATTATAAATGGGAAGAGTGTGGGTTGTTTTTGTCTTTCTTGCTACCTCTGTGCCATGGACAACTTGCAAAACAAGCAGGCTGGTGAAATGGTTGGAGGCCAGGGCGGGTCTTATTTGGCAAGGCTGCCAGGGCGTGAAATGAGACATGTGCCCCTTGAGGACATGGCGTATGAGTTCCATGACCAGGTTGGCGTCATCTGCTGGGGTTCCTGTTTTTATGTTGTTTGGTCCTGGGTGCCTTGTTGCTCCTAGCTGTTTGTTGTGGTTGTGTCATCGTTTGAGGTGCTAAACTGGTTGGCTGGAATATTCTGGCTCAGCAAGCCTTGTTTGTTTTTTTTCAAAACCACCCTGCAGTGCAGCCCACATTATGCTCCAATTGCCCTCATTATTACTGCCTTCCCTTAGGTTCTGGTTCTGTGGTGGAATGTCTCCTTTGCATGCAGAACATTCCAGGTTCAATGTCCAGGCAGGACAAAGGAAAAATTCCTGTCTGAAATGCTAGAAAGCTGCTGCCAGTCTTTGTTGACAAACCTGACCTCGATGGGCCCATAGTCTGACTCAGTAGGCAGCTTCATATGATTCTTCCTACCACAGTCCTGATGGCAGCGGTTACCTGTCCCTGATAAATGACTGTTCCTACTTTTGCCTTCGGAGCATGCCTGGTTAAAACTGAGGTAGCTTGTGTTTCTAGAACTGTCATCCTTTACATTTCTGTTACATTTCTGAGTAGGGATGGTGGTGGATATATCTTATCTGTAGCTCACATGCTTGTAAATGTGCACATGCTCAGGCCCCAGCATAGCAGAGCCCACTATCTCAAATGCTGTAGCTGCTGAGGTATGCTTTAAACTACTGATGGCAGATAGGACAAATGTGTTTATCTAATATACCTTTTAACTCAAAGTACAAACAGTGTCTTGGCTTTTAAATCACTGGAATGCATGGGGGTAGGTGGGTGTTGTCGTCACCCAACCACTAGGTAATACTACCCAGCGTGGCTTCTGTTAACTCATCAACTGGCACATCTTTTCTGCTCTTGCATGGAACAGGCATGTCCTGATTAGTACCGGAGACTGATCTGAATAACTGCTAGATTTTGTATTTATCTTTTTTTTTAAAAAGAGCCATTTTTTGTTCCTTGGTTGTGGACTGAAATCTGTCTTGCGTCTAGCAAAGGCTAATCAAATTAAGTCCACGTAAATTCTTTTGCACTCCATCTTGTCTGTTACAGATTGCAGACTCGTCCCTGGCACCAAACGTTTGTCTGTTTCCCTGCCCCCTCCTTTGTTTTGCTTAACATTCATCCTGAGGAAGCGTTCTGTACAGCTCAAAAGTCTGCTGATTACATTATAATATTTTAGTTGGTCCTCACCAAGACATTTCGCTCCTTTTAACATGCGGCAGACAGAGTTGAGTGTTCAGCAATGCATTGTGTGTGTGTGTGTGTGTGTGTGGCGGGGGGGGACCCTGGAGCAGCAATATATAAGAACAGAAGTGTTTATAAGTTCCTTTGCAACTATCTTTTTTTCTACCCTGATGGTCCTTTAAGTCTTGCCAACTCTCTGGTATCTTGCACATACATACTCCTTCCCCTGTAGCGTCGACATCTGGTGTAGACAGCAGAACAGTGCGCACTCCTGGCAGGCATCCTTCGGAAACACAAAGCAGGAAACAGCGCCCCCTACGGAGTCAGCTAGCTTGTTCTCTGCCAAGTCCACCTTTTCTCCCGTTGTTGGCTATTTACATTACATGTTCAGCCTGTCCTTCAGTGATGACTGAAGGGGGGAGAGAGGGCAGCTGTCTGGCCATATCTGAGGACTCTGTTTTCTTCCTCTCTGTCATGCTGAGCTGGTATGAGGGCTGCTTGAGAACCTGTTTCTTATTGCATGTGACTGGTGCATACCCAAGAAGCTCACCTTTTATTTTATTTAAAGCATTTTTTCATAATACTTAACATTTATACAGCATGTTCTGAGTGTGCAAAGTGTCTCTCGGATGTTATCGTGATGTAATACTTACAACCCTATAAGGTATTATCCCCATATTACAGACGGGGAAGACTGAGGCTGAAAAGGAGCGACTTGCCTAAGGCCACCAAGTGAGTTTGTGGCAGAGGTGAAATTGAGGATTTCCTGGTTCTGTGGCTCAGTCCCTGAGCTACTGTGCAAACACCAACTCTCTTGAACCCCACCTTTTGCAAAATAGCTTCACAATAGCAGCTAATAATAAAACATAATGGCAACAATAACAAAATCAGCAGATTTAAGGCAGCATATAAAACAATAAACGTAAGCCAGTAATGCCAGCAGAATAATACCTTCTAAACAGTCCCAAATCACCCTTTAGAGTCTTAATCAGGATGATCAAAGAACACATTTGCCTCACCCATTCATCCTTCTGGTTCTTAAATGTTCACGTCCTCGGCTTACCCTTCGCAATGGCCAATCCTGCATCACCCCAAGTAACTTGCGTACCTCGTTCCTGCAACTGGTTGTGTGTGTTTACGGCGTTGGGAGGAGGCTTGGATATTTGGGTCGAGGGGTAATCCTAATCTGTACTGATGGTTTTTGAGTTTCAGTTTATTCCTGGTTGCTGCGTCTACTCTAGAACAACACTGGGTTCTGCAGCAAGTGGCCTGGGCATGCATGTGCCTCAAGGGACACAATCCTGCGTTTGGCTGCTGGAATTCCAGAGCCTGCTCTGTCTGTTTTGGAGCAGGCAGCTACAGAGTTAACTCTGCAGGGCACAGCTCAAAGTGTGATTAAAACTAAATTATTCATATCCCTTTAATCCCAGCCTGGCAAACAGTGTGTAATCCCAGGGAGGCTGTGTCCCTCGCAGTGGCAGGTACCATACATGTCATCCAGGCATTGGTCAGAATCTGGCATTGGAGAGAGGGAGAGAGATGGTGCGTTTCCTATGAGTCTCCCTTTTCTATCTAGACCAGTGTCGCCTGCTCTGACTGCAGAGGCTCACTGGCATTATTAACCAGCCCTGCCTGAAGATGTGAAGGATTCAACCTGGGCCCTTTTGCATGCAAATCAACATTGCATGGAGCTATGCCCCCCCCCCCCAGTCCCTTTGCTTCACACTATTGCAGTCACAGTTGGTCTGTGTGATGTCCTAATGTGATTGACAGCATCCCCTTGCTGTTGTTTCCTTGCCTTCTCTGCCATGGCCACCCCTGCCCCAGGGAACTCTTTATGTACCGTTCAGCATTTTAATGGCGAGGAAACAGGTGGAGTCATTTTATATCTCGCACAACCGTGGGGCTCATCAGATGGTCATGAGCAAAGCCATGTCATCCGGTGCCGTTTGTTGCTCTGGAATTATAAAAACATCACCCCGGGCTTTTCCCTCCCAGCCAGAAAGAGGTTTTCATATTTGGATTCCGTGAATGTTAATGCTTGTGCTGTTGTACGTCGCCCCATCACACAAAAGCATCCTGCATTTCAACATTCCAAGGCTGTGAGGATCGGCGCCCAAGGCAGGCAGATTAGCTGCCAAAATGCAGACAGGTATGGCGCAGCGGGTTAAACCGCTGAACCATAAGCTGTCAATCGAAAGGTCGGCAGTTCGATTCCCACGACGGGGTGAGCTCTCGTTGCTTGGCCAGCTCCTGCCAACCTAGCAGTTCCAAAGCATGTCAATGCGAGTAGATAAATAGGTACCGCTTGCGGGAAGGTAAACAGCGCTCCGTGTTCCAGCCGCATGCTATGCGCTGCGGCAAGGAGAGTCATGCCGGCCACATGACCACGGAGGCGTCTTCGGACAACGCTGGCTCTTCGGCTTTGAAATGGAGAGGAGTACCACACCCTAGAGTCGGACACGACTGGACTTAATTGTCAGGGGTCACCTTTACCTTTATACATGGACAGCGTAAGAGAGAGAGAGAAATCTAGTGCTTGGTGCCCAATTCTACGTTAGCCGCCAGCAAAAAAACTGCAACCAATTATGTAGGTTTGTTATGTAACAGTTCCCTGACTGTTCCCTGGAAGGACAGGTACTAAGGCTGAAACTCAAATATTTTGGCCACCTAATGCGAAGAGAGGACTCTCTGGAAAAGACTCTGATGCTGGGAAAGATTGAAGGCAAAAGGAGAAGGGGAAGGCCAAGGATGAGATGGTTAGACAGCATCACCGATGCAACAAACATGAAAATGAGCGAACTCAGGAAGATAGTGGAGGACAGGAAGGCCTGGCGGGATATGGTTCATGGGATCACGAAGGGTCGGACACGACTTAACGACTGAACAACAACAAATTATGTAGGATGTGCAAAAACTTACTTCTCTGCTGAGACAGGCTGTTCTTTGCACATATTCAAACTCCAGAGGCAGTTTCTCTCAGCAGTTTAAGTGACCTGTGTATTTTGTGTTAGCTAGGTCTAGTCCCTGGAACAGGATGGTAGAAAACCAGCGTGGGAGAGGAGGGAAAGAGTCAAGACTGACGGATACTATGGATCACACACTTGAATTCCACCCTTCCTCCGAGATGCAAGGTTGGGGTTGAGCTACACATACAGTCAGTTCTCTTTATATGCGAATTCACATCTGCGAGGGGCAGAATTGCCACCTACCTCTCTCTATCCACTGCTCTCACTATCTGCGATCTTGTCAGGGCCATTGTTCTCACAGGTGTGTACTTACCTTTTTTTCGCTGGTCTCCCCGTTGCTCTGGGAGCACATTCCCTGCCTTGCTCCATTTACTGTAAAAGGTCATCATTCTCTTCTGGAGTTGCTGTGTGTGTGTGTGTTTTCTGTTGAATGCCATTTGCAATACAGTGGGAAGCGTTTGTGCTCTCTCTGGGCTTCCAGGATGCTGTACAAGACCTTTTATATTTACATAATGTTGTTAGGAAGGAATAATAATCTTTCCATAACGAAGAACCATTATGGTATACTGGATGCTACCCCCGCTATCACCCAGGCCATAGACTTCAAGGTAAGATTCAGGTTCACAAAGTTCATATAGTGTATGAACCCTGGAACCACAAAGTTCATATAGTGGGCCCCCTGGAACCTAACTCCCTTTTCCCCATAGGCTCAATGGTTCGGTATCCGCTAATTCGGTATCCACTAGGTTTTCCAGGAACCTGATCCTAGCGCAGTGGTTCCCAAACTTTTTTGACTCGCGGCTCCCTTGACCTCCCTCGCCGTTAGCCGTGACTCCCCATTACAGTGCACTGAAGAAGCAGGCACTCTTTACATGCTCAGAGGCACCCTTTCTTATATGTATGTGTTTATGTATGTGTATATTCCCAAAATGAGCCCTAAAGTGGATTTTCTATGCTTATGCTGAGCAGCAGCTAAGCCAGGAGTGCGCAGGGTGGGGTTGGGATGCTGCCCTCCCTCCATTGAAAGGCCTGGGGTTACCTACCTGGTAGAGGGCACTAACTTAGAGGTGGGTCAAAAAGGAAGGAGGAGAGAAATCCTAATAATTAATCAACCAAACAAACATAGCGGCAGCTTTTTGTTTTGTGTTTGCTTTCTTAAAAACATTCAACAGAAAGAAAATACTTTACTTGCAAACCTGCAATGTCTCAGGATTAGGAGAGAAAGGAGATGCTCCAGCTCCAAAGTACTTAGCTTATCAATGGAGTTGTTAATTGTTCTTTAACATAAGATAAGCAAGGGCTTCACTCACTGTGGTTAAAAACAAGATGTGGAAAAGCTGCCTACAAACCTGAAGTCTTTTGAAGTGAACTTTGAGTGACCCGATGTGAAGAGGCAGCTTTTCCGGGTCTTTGTTTTTGCTCTCTCTCTCTCTCTCTCTCTCTGGCAAGCAAGAATATGTGGTAATTAAAAGACTAATTTAAAAGTCTTAATTTAATTAAAAGGGGTGAACTAACAGGATGCCCCTGGCTGCTTTCCACTTGGGAGTCGCGCCTCCCACTTTGGGAACCTCTGCCCTAGCGGATAACGAGGACTGTACTTGCCTGTCTGACCCGTGCTTCCTTTCCTGCTTCCTTACAGCAGAAGCTGACACCAGTGTCTTTGCCTCCAACTCCCTGCAGCGGAAGAAAAAGGGGCTGCTGCGCCCAGTGCACCAGCGGGCGAAGCCGCATCTGCTGATCGGGATGCCGCAAGACTTCCGCCAAATCTCCTCCATCATCGACGTGGACATTCTGCCCGAGACTCACCGGCGTGTGAGGCTACATAAGCATGGGTCTAACAAGCCCCTGGGCTTCTACATCCGGGACGGCGTCAGCGTGCGTGTGGCCCCCCACGGGGTGGAGAAGGTGCCTGGCATCTTCATCTCGCGCCTAGTCAAGGGGGGCCTGGCTGAGAGCACCGGGCTGCTGGCGGTGAACGACGAGATCCTGGAGGTGAACGGCATCGACGTGGCGGGCAAGTCGCTGGACCAGGTCACGGACATGATGGTGGCCAACAGCCACAACCTCATCATCACCGTCAAGCCGGCCAACCAACGCAACAACGTGATCCGCAGCAGCAAGGCCTCGGGAAGCTCTGGCGTCTCCACGGACAGCACTCCCAGCCAGCAGACACCCAGCCCGGCTTCCCAGTACCTGAGCAACTGCAGCACAGCGGAGGGGGAAAGTGATGAAGAGGGGGACCTGGTGATTGAGAGCGATTTGCCCACCGGCTGCCCCAACGGCGGCCTCCTCGAGAGCCTGCAGCACAGCCTGTCGCTGTACAGTTCCCAAGGCTCCCTGCCTTCCCTGAACAGTCACAGCGGCAGCGGCAGCCCCATCCGGGGTAGCCATGCAGGCAGCCTCCGGGAAGACGGCACGGTCATCACCCTATAGCCCTCGGCACTGTCCATCCTTTGCGTTCTAGCATTTCCAAGGCCAGTTTGGTGGGCGGCCTCGTTCCCGGCTGGCATCTGGGGGCCGCACAAATGCCCCACCTGGATCTCGAGACCGTGCTCAGTCCCGCCGTTGCCGTCCTCCTTTGTGCACTGCCTCCCAGCACAACAGCGCTTGCTGCGGCCACTGCAGCAAAGGCGACAGCCAGGATCGGTGCAAGAAGGGGCTACTCCACCTTCCCCAAATCCTTTGCCAGCTACCTTGCTGGTCCCCATTGAACCAAAGTTATGGGGTTTTTACGATCTTTCTCCTTTCCTTCCTTGAGCCCCTCCTGCCTCTTCTCCCAGCGGACAAGGGGCCTCCCTCTCGTGCCCCCTAATTCCTGCCCTCCTCGGACTACCGATTCCCATGAAGTGTTGGTTTTAGTTGTTTGTTTTTATGATAACATGCATCACAGATTAATATATTGCAACAGACTATTAAACTTTTTTTTTTAGAAAAAAGTGCGCTCACGTAGTTTTTAGAAATATTGCAGAGGGGAAGGGTGAAGAAGAGAGAGAAAGGATATACAGGAAAAGGCCTTGAAACCGAATCAGCTGTGCAATGAAATGATTGCGAGTGGCCTGGCTCTACAGGGGAGCGGCATCATCCAGCCCAGTTTGGATTGGCGCTGAAGTGTCAGGCCGTAGCTCAGTGGGGAGTCCCCTGCTTTTCATGCCATCTCCAGGTGAGGCTGGGGGAGACTCCCACCTTAAATCCTGGGGATCTGGTGCCAGTCTGTATGGACAGGTCTGAGCTAGGGGGCTCAGACTCGGCAGACTGCAACACCCCCTACCTTGTTAGGGCAGTATATACTCGAGTATAAGTCAATCTCATGGATAAATTGAGGGCAATTTTAAGCCAACAATCATGGAATTTGCTATGACCCATGGATAAGTCGAGGGTAAAACTTAGGGGTGTATGAATTTATTTGAATTCTTTGAAAATGACCAGTGATTGTTCTGAGGCGGCAACAGAAATTCTCCAAACAGAATTCCCAATTCCACATTAGTTGTTGCAGGGAGGGCTATGATTTTGCTAAACTTATCGATGGAGTGGGACTTGTGGGCTTCAGTACTAGTCCCACATCCACTCCTTCCCCCTTATAATTTGAGCTTCCTGGGTCTAAAAAGGCCAAACATCCCCTGGGCCTAATTCTTACTTTGTTGAGTGTTTGGCCCTTCCTCTCTACTCTGCACAAAAACCCTAAAGGACATCCACTCCTCAATGACAGCCAGCACAAAGAAATCCGCATGCAGATGCAAAGTATGTGGCTTATGCAAATGCTTATGCTAATTTGATTCTCCCAGGATGCCTTGGTGCAAAGATGCTACATACCTGCTGGCAAAGAGGTGAGAACTGTGAGCAGCCTGTTTTGCATCGTGGGTTAAGCTGGGCCATGGCGCGGGGGGGGGGGGGGGGGCGGCTGGCAGTGGTCCTATTAGCATGCTGAGTTGATCTGGTCTTCCAAGGTGAATAGCTTCCCTCCAGAATTCTTGCCTGGGGGCTTCGCACGCACCTGCTTTTCTGTGACTGATGTTCGTGGAACAGTAGAAGCATATCTTTGCATTGTCGCCTTTCATTTTCTCCTGCTTAACAGCATCTGGAGGAGAATGGGGAAAAAAAGAAAAGGAATCTCTAGCAAATAAGCCATTGATCCTAGCCTATTGTTAGTGCTGCCGTCCCAGCAGATCAGGTTTATTTGCAACAAAATGGTTGTTGGCAAGAGGCTTAAATTTAGAACGTGAAGTCCCCGAAGGAAAAATGCTAGTTTTTCTCAGTTTGAAGGCCAACCAGTGAGAGATGTTGAACCCACAGGCAATGAATTCTTTCCATTTTTAAGTCGGCTAGGGTGAAGCAGGCTTGTAGAGCTGCCCTTTTTCTCAGTATGAAGCCTCCGCATTGCCGGCAGCTAAGTCCCACTGAGGTCAATGGTAAATTCACAGATGTGTGACTTTGAGAATAGGGTACCCATGTTGTTGACAGCTGCTTGTTTCTTGGGGCAGGAGCTTAATGCCAACTGGGCCAGTAGTCCACTACCAACTGCATATATGGACATCACCAGAACCAAGTTAAAGGGGAGAACAAACCTCCGTTGCCTGTCCTCTAGAAATGAGCATCTGTCTCCAGGTGATGACAAAGCAATCCTGGGACTTTTAAACAAGGTTTCCAGGAACTTCCAGCATTACATCCTGTTGGGGGAAAAATAATCTCCAAGAATAGCTTCACTCGGCAACGTCAGCCAAGAATTTGTCCTTGTGTTTGGCCACAATACTAAACACGATGCTTATAAAAATAAGGCCATTGCTGATGAAAGTGTCTAGCTTCTTCTGCAAAGATGATTTCTTTTGAGAGGATATCTATGACTATCCCCAAGTTTGCAAAGCCTTTGTCCAGAAAGGTACCACTATACAAATTTACATGCGTAGTCCTATTAGTCAAAGTGAGACCCTGCTACAGCAATGCCTGCTCCTCCGAGTCTCTAGATTTCCTGGGCGATTGACAAACGTTCAGGGAAATGACTTCCACTTGCGATAGGTGGCTAGTAGGGAAATATTTGTGCATCACGTGCCTGTGCTATCTTGGTATTCAGTGCTCATGAAGGCTTAAGGCCGGCCCATCCATGAGGCCAACTGAGGCAGTAAACTGAGGGGAGGCACCCAACTCCACTGCTCATCGTCTTGTGTCCTGGACTCAAAGGAAAGCTGTGCAGAAAAGGGAGTATAGAGGAGAGCCACTACTCTTCTCCACTCCACATTCCCTGCTCTGCTCTGGTCCTGGTTGTTTTCAAATTGAAAAAGCAGAAGGAGAAATGGCTGGCACCTCTCAACCACTAGGAGTTTCCGGGCCAGCCCTAGGTGGACTGTGCATTGTCAAGCTGATCCCATTTCCCCTGCGTGCATGTGCTCCTGCTTATCCCCTAACAGGTGCAACGGGTCCAGGACAAAACTGCTAACCTTTCACTCTGCCGACCGGTAACGTATACAGTAAGTCCTCATTGAAAGTCGTTTCAGTTAAAGTTGATGGAAAAATGCCATGGGAATATTTACATCTATCAATTAGCCTATTGTAAAATTGGCTTCATTATACAGGTGGGCCCCCATATCCACGGATTCGCTATCCACAGCTTCAGTTATCCACGGATCGTGGGGACCCCACCCCCAGGCTTTTACTTTTTCCCCAGTTAGCTTCATTTCTTCCTTAAACAAACAGGAGAGGCTGCTTATTGCAGGCAAGTAGAACGAGACTAAGTCCTAAAGAGGCTCTGCAAGGTTAACAGAAATGTTGCAGAGCCTCTCTAGGACTTAGTCTCGTTCTACTTGCCTGCAATGGAGGCTGCTTCTCTGTTTGTTTTAAGAAACAAAGCTTGCTGAAAGAAAAAAGAGCGGGGGGGGGGCACTACGCCTGCCCGCAGGGGAAGCAGGGTGGGGGCCCCTCAGGAAACCATGGAGGGGGTGTTCGCACCTATCCACGGTTTCAAGTATCCACGGAGGGGCCTGGAACATATCCCCAGCTGATATGGGGGGAAGTCGTTTCGCTTAAAGTTGCAGTTTCCAAGAAGAACCTATCGACAAGCGAGGACTACGTAGTCAAGTACTTTCAACATGTCCTAATGGCTGGTGATACAGATACCGCATTACCCGGTTCATATACAGGTATATCTCATTCCAAAGCTTGATTTAGGAGGTAGGGGAAGGATCCAATAGACTCATCCTGGATAAACTGTAGTGAGTTTAAACGCTGCCAGGAGCAGTTGTGAATCTTATTATAGAATTACGAAGCCCTACCACCAGAGGGCAGCATGAACCGCAGTAGCTAGGGAGAGGCACAGGGGTCACGCCATCTCCCCACCCCACTGGGCTAAAACATCCAACTTTCTATACTGTGTTGGTCTAAATTAGGAATAAGGATTCCCAGGTCTATACAGTTCTTCACTTGTGGATAGTTATTTGGGGAGGGGGATGAGATTTGTGACCAGCCAGCTACAGCCTATTAGGTAAGGGTATCCCCTGACAATTAAGTCCAGTCATGTCCGACTCTAGGGAGTGGTGCTCATCTCTGTTTCAAAGCCAAAGAGCCAGTGCTGTCCAAAGACGTTTCCATGGTCATGTGGCTGGCGTGACTCAACACCGAGGCGCATGGAACGCTGTTACCGTCCCGCTGACACGGTACCTATTAATCTACTTGCAATTTCTTGCTTTCGAACTGCTAGGTTGGCAGGAGCCGTCACACGGATTCGAACTGCCGACCTTTCGATCGACAGGTCATGGTTCAGTGATTTAACCCACTGCCAGCTACAGCCTATTACTGTATAGTTAAATCAAGTGTGGTAAGTAAGAATACAGCAGGTGGAGGAAAACCTTACAGAGTTGTCCCCCTGCAACTGGTTGGGGCAGGCGCCTCCCAGACGCGCACGGAGCTGTGCCGAGCTATGTGGTCACCATTCCGGAAGAGAGCAGCTGAATGCAGAGCAGCTGTGATCTCCCGAGTTCCAGTACGTGCAGAAAGTTGTTTGCCCATCTTTTGAGGGGGCGGTATGCGGAGCTACTGCAGCCACCAATCGGATGAGAGGGTGGGATGAAAGGGGTTGTCAAACAATTGGAACTCACTTGACTCTCCGATTTCTCTTGGATCCATTTCTCCTTCTCACAAAAGTTAGCAAGATGAATTCTATTCCCGGCACAAATTGTTTTGTTAGTTTTCTCTCCTTCTTGCCCCTCTCTCTCTCTTCTCTTGTGTATCGGACCGCACTTGTGCTTAGCGAATCACCGCTGCACTTTCTAAGAAGGCAGGACAACAGGAGGGACTATTCACTGGGAGACACTCGTGGAGACGAGTTCAGCGAGCGGAGGCAAGCGGCCAGGCACCTACGCTCGCTCACCTCCGCGCCAGAGCTCGTGTAGTGCGGGTCGGCCTTTACAGAGCAGGTAGCCCCAGCCAGCATGGTCTTGGAGAGCTGAAGCCAAGATAAAATCCGTCAATCAGTTCTTGAGTGTAGGAGGGATGCTTGACAACTGCTTATAGGCTTAGATGGCAGCACTAGGAAATTTCTAATCCTGCTACTGCATTCTGTCATCCTTCCCAGCCATTCCGGGCAGTCCTTAAAGAGACACGTTGCCCAGCCTCTCTTCTGTGGATTACACAGATGTCTCTAGATAACGTATCCGTTTGGCAGCATTATTTACCTTTTTCAAGTCTGCAATAACAGAGCATCTTTGCTTTGGGTTTTATCTTGCCCTCCCCTGTTCCCCAAGAAACCTGCAGCCAAATTTGGCTGCAAGGTTCTTCGGGGATAGAAAAGGGCCAGATTAGATATATAATAATATACAGTATTTATATACCGCCTTTCTGGTCATTGGATTTCTCCTCTGACTTTATTCAAGGCGGTGTACATGGGCAGGCTGTTCTAACCCCCAAAGGGTTTTTACAATATAATAATGTTCTAATCTTTCATAGAACCCTTCATTCAAGATGTTACCTGCACAGTCCAGCTCTCTCTCTCTCTCTCTCTCTCTCTCTGGCGTTCGCCTCAGCATGCTTCAGCTGCAGCTCACTCCCCCACAGAGGCTCTGCAGCTTATCAGCTTGGCGTGCCAGCAGCTCTCCGACAGACTTCCGGCTGTCTTGAACTGCTGTCCTGCAGATCTTCAGGCATTTGTGAGATGAATGCTCTAACCAACTGAGCCAGACGTGCTGCCCGTGGACTTTCCAGGCAATAAAGCAAAGATGGCACCAAAGATCTACCAACAGATCCTGATCAACTTTCTCCCCCCACAGTACTAGAGCATTCATATTAACCAAACACAGCGGTAGGAACTTATCGCTTGAATTGAAGATAAACATGGTTGTTGATGTTAAACATGTTAAAAATACCCCCGCGGAGACATTCAAACAGAGTGCAAAGGCACTCCCAGTTCCTGCTTGTGTACTTCACTCTGCGACAAGTACTTACAAAAATTGCTTTATTTAAAACCATCCAACTGCTTTAATTACAATTGCACATATTCCTCCCCGACGCTTAAAAGCATTGTTCACTCACCACACTGTGCCATGTAGCTGTTGGATTTCCTGAACGGCCTCACTAAGAAGATGACAGCGGATTTACAATGCAGGTCATCGCTCCCTGGGACCTGGATCTGCTGTATTGCTAGTGGGTCTCCCACACACATTTCCCTTACCTATGCTGGAGGGGACTCCTGAATATTCAAACGGTGGCTAAGGAGAATCAAGGACTTCCCCTCCGGCAGAAATTATGTGCAAACACAGATAAGCTGCTAGATAGGGGCAAGCATCTCTTTGCTTCCTAAATCCTGGAGGACTGGGTGTTCAGAGGAAAGCCAGTGACCGGTCAGCCACAAGGGTGTGGAACAGGTTTGCAATACTGGCACAGTGCAAGGAGGGACAGGAAGGGGGGCTCTGGCTGAGTGCAAAAATGAGGAGCAAAAGCTAGGCCTTCCCTTTCTGTCCCTGGTGGTTTAGACCAGGGGGCTGATACAGGCAGCATCTTTTTCCCCACTTAGGAGTCCAGCTTGACAAAAACTTTGGGCCGTGAGAAGATCTTCAGCGCCTCCTCGATCTGCACCAGCTTCTTTTCCAGACCTGCTCGTCGGTTTTGGACACTCAGCGTGTCTGTTCGAACTGGAAGCAGCACGAGGTCTTTCAAGAGCTGGTCTTGGCCTACAGAGCAGGAAGAAGGACCGGCATCATGTTAAAATTAAGGCTGTTGCTCAAGTAAAGAAATCCTTGTCAATTCTGTTGAAAGCTCACACGATTAAGATCAATTAAGAAATCTTTGTCAATTCATTAATCAGTTAAAAGCTCACACAATTAGATCAGATCAATTGTGGAGATAAATAAAATGTAAAGAAAAATAAAGGATTCTCTCTTTGCCTTTAAACGATACACAAGTCACAGAAGAGGTGTTCCTACCTTTGTGTGAGAGATGGTGGAATGCCTCTCCTAAATGACACCTTCCACTCAAATGATTTATATACAGGGTTGTTCAACAAGGATGGTGCAAAAGTAAAGCTGATTTATTCTTTAATGAACTGACATGCCGCCACCTTTAGTCATGATATGAAAAGTCAGGAAAAACTGTACAAGTTTTACAAACACATTACAAATGTCCGATGTGGGTGTCGTCGGTGACACAGCAGTAGTCAAGACGGTCATCCTATTCTGTCCAGACGTGTCCCAGCATATCCTCGGATATCGATTCCACTGTATCAGAGATGTGTTGTTTCAGGTCGTCCAGTTGTTATGGCAGTGGGGGCAGATATGCAGCGTCCTTGATGAATCTCCACAAAAAGAAGTTGGAGGGTGTTAAATCTGGCGATCGTGGAGGCCAGGGCTTCATTGGCAAATCCTCATTTCTGGCACAGCCAATCCAACGTCCCAGTAGAGTGTCATCAATATCTGAGGATATGCTGGGATGCATTTGTAATCTGCATGTGAAACTTGGACAGTCTTCTCACTTCATGATGGTTGTGGTATGTCAGTTCATTTAAGAATAAATCAGCTTTACTTTTGCACCATCCTTTTTGAACAACCCTGTATTTCTTTGTTTAGATCAGGGGTTCCCAACCTGTAGTACTACAGTAATACCACCAGTGGTACTTTGGCCGACTGCTGGTGGTGCTCGGACCGCTGGAACCCCACTCCGACGTGGTGCTTTTGGTGGCGCGTTTTTGCTCCCAAAAAGCTCCTGCTGGGAAAAAAAATCTGCCACCCAGTTTAATTTGGGGGTGGGGTGGCGGCGGCACCTGTTTCAGCAATCAAAACTCCATTGTCTAAATTCTGCAGCCTTTGCTACTTTCACTACAGACTCCACTGAACACTGCTGTGACGAGGTAGTCCCTGTGTCAAGCATCCAGACAAGGCTTAAAAACACCTAAGCAACTGGTGTTGGCTGGAATCGCATCACAGAAGACAAGGGAAGGCTCCCTTTGCAGTCAAGATACCCAATGAGGAGCTCCTTCACTGGTTCCATGAAATCAGCAAATCAGTAGGATCCCAGCTTAGCTCGAGCCCAGGGGAGAGGAGGAGCTATAAAGCTCAGGGCTAAGAGAACTCAGCTGGATGAAGGACCAGGAACCAAATTCTGTCCCCTCCAAGGAAGGCCTACCGGATGCAACAGGTTTCACTGGCTAATTCTTGGTCCCTCAAGAAGCCAAGAATGTAGAAGGAAGTTTGTGATGCTCCAGTTCATCCCAGAGCTCAACGTCTTAGCAGTAAGCTTGCACGAGGCCCCAGCTTCTATCCCAGGCACTTCCAAAGATCTCGAGGCTGGAAAGACCTGCAGCCCAAGACCTTGGAGAGCCACAACCAATCAGATGGACAATACTGCACTAGACTGACCCATGGTTGGACAGTCTGAAGCCGCTATCCTATGGCCCGCCTCCCCCGCCCCCCCCCCCCTTACTCTGTTTGAGTTGGTTGAGCGTTTCCAGCCGCTGACTCTCCGGCATCTTGGCATGGCCAGGTGGCATGGCGGGGTCAGGCATGTTGCGCTGGCGTTCCTCTGCCTCTTTCCGCCAGTGGTCCTTCCTCTCAACCAGGCTGTCCCCAAAAGAAAACAGTGTGTCAGGAGGGGCAAGAAAGCAAGGAGAAAACCAGCATGCTGCAGTTATGAAGTGAGTTTGGTCCGACTTCACCCTATTGCTCAAGTCCGACCCAGCAGACACAATGGCCAAGTGGTGACTTAGGGAAGAACTGGACTCGGCTCGGCAATAGATGCCGTCTTGGTTGCATTTGGGGGTCATCAACCCTCTTTCTGAGGAACAGAACTGAACTAAGGGAGGAGTGTGTAATCCCAGGGGGAGAGAGCAAGACACGGTATATAGGTTTCAGCTCTTTAATATCCTGTACCGTTATCTTTCACCTCTCCTCCACAAGCCAAACATAGTCCCTCTATGGCCGTCAGAATTACACAAACACACAGTGTGAAACAGTGGACCGAGGGGTGGGGAAGACTGAGACCCTCCGGTTTTGTTTTGTTAAATCAAGCTTCTAGATCTTATGACTCCAAATCTGGGCTTGAACACTTGTGAGTCATGTCTGGTGAGATCTTAGAAGCCAGAGAGGGGACCGCTGAACAGGTTCCCCAATGGCAGGGAATCCCGACTCCTTGTCCTTCTGTATGACTAACAGAAGCAGGCCCTACTATATAGCTAATTGAAGAACAGTTACTCTTACTAGCATATATAACAGGGGTGGCCAAACTGTGGCTCCTGAGCCGCATGTGCAGGACGTCTGGCTCAGTTAGTTAGAGCATTCGTCTCACAAATGCCTGAAGATCTGCAGAACAGCAGTTCAAGACGGCCGGAAGTCTGTTGGAGAGCTGCTGGCACGCCAAGCTGATAAGCTGCAGAGCCCTGTGGGGGAGTGGAGCAGCTGAAGCGTGCTGAGGTGAACGCCAGAGAGAGAGAGAGAGAGAGAGAGAGAGAGAGAGAGAGAGACAGCTGGACTGTGAAAGCAACATCTCGAATGAAGGGTTCTATGAAAGAGTAGAACGTTATTATATTGTAAAAACCCTTTGGGGTTTAGAACAGCCTGCCAATGTACACCGCCTTGAATAAAGTCGGAGGAGAAATCCAATGACTAGAAAGGCGGTATATAAATACTGTATATTATTATATTATTATGTAGCTCTTTGACCTATAATGTGTGGCTCTCGGAAAGATGTTGGCTGAGCTCCTTTTTGCATCACAATTAATATAAAAGGGAAATAAGAAATTTTCAAGCTTTATAATCATTTACCAGGTATAAACTGAGAGTCCACTGGATTAAAACATAAGTTTAATGTTCATGGTGAGTAAATATATTTAAGAATTTAAATGCTTCTTAAATATTGCGGCTCTCAAACACCTCTCTTATGGCTCTCAAACATCTGAAGTTTATTGTATGTGGCTCTTACATTAAGCAAGTTTGGCCGTCCCCGATATGTAAGGTCTCTGATTCCAGGCGTTGTCAGTTGCACTGGATAATTCGGAAGGCTACTTTATGTACTCTCTAAACCTCTGAGAATGCCTGCCACAGTAGCAGGCAAAACCTCAGGTAAGAACTGTTTTATTCAACCGCGGCCCAGTAGCCTGGATAATTTTAGTTTTAACTATTCTACGAATACCGGCTGTGAAAGTCTTAGCATTTATATCGGAACAAGAATGTGCTTGCAAGTGACCTTAATTTGCATAATTCATCAGATTTTCCAGATGCAGGTTTGTGTGTGTGTTTTTGTTTGTTTGTTTAAAACACTGGAAAAAATGAGCTGGAAACTTGCTTAAAAAAAAAAAAATCAAGATTCCCAGGAAGCCAAATTTAGCAGCAGACGTTCGATTCATGCTTGCATGGCAAAACTGGGGCTGTGGGAGTTGTCTATCCACACGACGGCGGCTGCCTGATGCACAATAGGATGGCATGGTACATTCTAGTTCCCGCCTGCCCTACCCCCCCCTGGCTCAATACGTACTAGCGGGGGACCTGGCCCTTCTGTTTGACATCATATTCCTCCTGCTCCTTCCGTTTCTGCTCCAGGACCTCGGTCAACGACTGGAGGGAGCGCGAGCGCCGCAGCTGGGCTCGTTTGGCATTTTGGGCATTGTGGCTGACAAAGTCCACCTTCTTGTCCTCCTCTGGGCTCTGAAAGGAGAAGAAGGCAAGAGCTGGAAGGCGGAGCTCTCTCCGTGCAAGGACCCTCGCAGCACTCCTTTTCCATAGGGATCCAGTGGTCAAATAAAGGAGACTGAAACACACAGCCAGAGGTGGGTGAGCTCACCCGAGCTTGCCTCAGATCAGTTTGGAAGTGACCCGAGATCTTCCTAAAAGTAGACGATCTCGGACCATTTTCCAAGCCCATTAGCGGCCCGGAAAGAAATGACCCAGCACCATTTAATGCAATATTAAATTGTATTGAATATGGGCAAATTCAGAGGCTACAGGGGCAACAACCAAGGGTGGGGGAGAAGCCCACTCGCCTTTGGAGGACCAGCAGCAGGTTGGCTTTTCTCACCCACCCTCAGTTTTTGCACACCTGCAGCCTCCAAATTTCACCCCCTATTTAATGCATCAGAGCTACAGAGCTCCATTACATGAAAAGGGGGCCAAGAGAGGCCAGACATGATTTGATCTTGTATCCTCCTTTCACTTAATTTTATTTTTAGCTGAGCTGGAAATGAATCCAGGGACTTGCAATGCTTCCTGCCGCCCCTCGGAGGCCCGATTTAAACGGAGGCTTGCTTCCAAATCTGGCCCAGGAGAACTTGAACGGAGCAGCAATAGAAAGAGTGGGTGGGGTGCAACGTCTCTTCTCTCACCTTGATGCGCCCATTCTTCGTTTCCACCGCTGCAGTGTTCGCCGCCTCTTTTGGCTGGGCGTGGCTTGGGGACCTGCGCGGGTGAATTCCTGTGCCACAGCGTGAATAGGCCCTCAGGAAACTCTGTGCCTCTGGAGACGGAGGAACAGGGCTCTCCTGGAGAAACAAAAACGGGGAAGAAAGGGAGGAAGAATGACGGTGTGGCAAGGAATAGCTTCAAACGGAAGCCTCAAGGCGCCAGTCGCAGCTGGTACGCTCAACCGCTTGAAACTCAGCTCAGTTTCTTCCTGTGTTCAAAACTGCTCTTCGTGAACACCTACGTCAATGCTCAAGTTACTGGGGATGGATGGGAAAGGAAGGGACAAGTCCCTTAACCCCTCCAATTTCAGCCAAATTATGTCCCCCATAATATTTGAAACACAATAGCTAAGACAGCCCCTTCTGGGGGGCCCTGTAATTCTAGTACTGACTTCCACTCTTTAGGAATTTGGACCATCAAATGACACACTGACTCTTATCAGAGATGAAACACAGGCTGCTGGGCCAGGAAATTAAAAGGCCTGGATACAAGGACCTTGGTTACCTAGATCTTGGTATCAAAGGTTCAGTGTGGGCCCAAGTCAGGCCTTACCTGCCTCTTCCAAGGCAGAGGGCTTCGCCAGGCTGTGGGCATTTTTTCTGCATCTCTGGTGAGGTATGAAACTAGGGCTGGCCCATCCATGAGGCCAACTGAGGCAACTGCCTCAGGCAGCAGATTGGCCGATTTGCATCTCAGGCTCTTAGCCGCTACGCTACGACTACTGACCCCAATATGGCATCTACCCTGTAAGCTTATCTGTCTCTGTGTGCTTGATGGCCTCGTGCTCAGCACAGACAGCTGAAGAGCAGGGAGGGGCTTAGCAGTACCTGCAACTTGGCCTTCACCTTCGACTCCACATAATCATACTTCTGAGACTTCCACAGGGCTTTCACAGGCTTTGGTCGGCTTAGCTCCTGGGCCTGCTCCTTCTCTCTGCATCGCCTCTGAATCTCTCTCATGCGTCTTAGATTCTCCTTCTCATGGTCCTTGGAAACCTTCCCTGCGTGATGAGAGACAGAAGATGTCTCTCTGTATGCAAAAGCCTCCTATCCTTTGGGTTTCCTCGTGGGCAACAGCAAGTTATATGGTCTTTGGAGCTTACCCAGACAGGAGGTAGAGTGAGAAAGGGCACTCTGGTTTGGGGCCAAAATGCCTTTCTGAAGGCAGCAAATCTACATTATTTTGTGTTTGAAGAGGTACCCAAGGGTATGTGGAAGGTCAGGTTCACGTTTTGCTTCTTCCCAGCATCATCGCACAAAAGACCGTAGGGTAACAAGGCCTCCTCCAGATCAACACAAGGGCACCAATTGGCAAGCACCCACACCGTCATCAATACATTTCTCCCCTCCCTGGAGCACTTTTTCAACTTTTTTCTTAATATAAGGTGCAGGATGAACATCTAGGCACATACACACACACACTCAGACTTTAAAAATATTGTTTTAAAACAGGGATTCTCAACGGTGGTACAGGTGGGCCCCCATATCTGCTGGGGATATGTTCCAGGCCCCTCCGTGGATACTTGAAACCATGGATAAGAGCAAACACCCCCTCCATGGTTTCCTGAGGGCCCCCCCACGCTGCCTCCCCTGCAGGCAGGCATGCTTGCCCCCCCCCAGCTCTTATTTTTCTTTCAGCAAGCTTTGTTTCTTCCTTAAAACAAACAGAGAAGCAGCCTCCATTGCAGGCAAGTAGAACGAGACTAAGTCCTAGAGAGGCTCTGCAAGGTTTCTGTTAACCTTGCAGAGCCTCTCTAGTACTTAGTCTCGTTCTACTTGCCTGTAATAAGCAGCCAGAGGCTGCTTCTCCTGTTTCTTTAAGGAAGAAACGAAGCTTACTGGGAAAAAAGTAAAAGCCGGGGGGGGGGGGTCCCCACGATCTGTGGATAACTGAAACCGTGGATAGCGAATCAGTGGATATGGGGGCCCACCTGTACTTTGTGTGACCGCCGGTGGTACGTGACAGGCTGGTGGTCCTTATCTGGTTTTCTGATCAGAAGTTAAGAAAAAAAAACCCAGCGGGGCCCCCCCCCCCCATTACCTTTTTTATTTCTAGCCTGTGTCTTGCTTTAACAAAAAGTCTGCTTCTGTGCTTTTAACTAGCACGGAAGCAGACAAGCCGACTGAATGGTAGAGAGGCTTGGCTCAACATTAACAGGAGGCAGTTCCAGTTCCTGCTTCTTATTAATTCAGCCAAGCCACTCTACCATTCAGTCGGCTTGTCTGCTTCCGTGCTAGTTAAAAGCACAGAGGCAGACTTTTTGTTTTAAAATTTAAAAGGACATCTCACAAGACACGAAGCATGGGAGAGCAACAAGACTTAACAGCTGAACCAGCCTCCAGTTTCACAGTGATGGTTGTTAAAAATGTCTGTCTTCACCCTGAATTTTATTTGGCACCAACATTTTCCGGCTGGGACTTTTTAAAAAATTGATTGTGTGTGTGCCACTTTTCACCTCAAAGTGGCCAACGACAGAATTAAAACAAAAACACAGAACCATGGTAAACAGAAAATTCATGAGAGTGGGCGACAAGAGGTGCCAGTCCAAACACGTGAGGTTTCTCCATGCCAGCATTTCACATTCCTAGTAGCAGATGGAACGTGAGTCTCCAGCATGGAGACTCTTCATGCGACTGGGCTAAAGCACAGGGTTAGGAGACTGGGAAACGTACCCGCTGGCTGAGCAGAGTGCTGACAACTGGAAGTGCTATCTGCTGGTTCCTACGTGGAAGCCGTAATGTTGGAATCAGTCTTCTGTCTCCCTGAACATTGCTCCCTCAAAGCCCAGAGCATCACAGAGACATCATGAGCACCCTACTGGCAAACTTACTGGCAAATCCCAGTAGCATACACACTCCCCGACACTGCTCCAAGCAGCTGCCCCACTTACGCTTGGGTGGCAAGTCGTGGCACAGGGACATCTCATCCAATTGCAGCAGGACCCCCACAGTCCCCTTCCGTCCCCTTTCCAGAATGTCCATGGCGTTGGGTTTAATCCGTGGAGGAGGGCAGGCGAGGCGAGCACTGTAGCATGTTGGGTAGAGGCTGGATTCTGGAGGAATGGGGCCCGGGAGCAAATCCAGCTTCAGAGAGTTCCCTTCCAGCCTCCCCCGTGCTAAAGACACAGAAAGAGAGGGAAGAGAGTCGAGCTGCCCTAAGTCGGCTCTTTTCCTGGCCCACGTGGCTTTGATCACTATGGAGGAAGAATCTTCTTTCCCAGCCTGTTTCAACTCAACCTCTAGCACTGGGCAACTTCTTGGTCACAGTTCCAAGACTGCCCTAGTGTATATTCAGATGCCCAGAGGAGTCAACCCCTTTATGGAAGAAAGAGGGACCACTCCTTTTCCCTGGAGAAAAAAATGGGGCCGTTCTTTTCCCATGCAAACTGCACATGCCCCACGATGATCAGGATGCCCAATAACCCCGGCACCACACAATGCACTCACCTGACAGGGGGCGCCTGTAGTAATTTGGGCAAAGGCTGGGGTCAGGAGGAATGGGCCCCGTGATTCTGGAGGGTCCCTCCGACATCTCAGTCTCGGCTCTGCGCCCACAATCAAAAGCTCTAAGATTTTGTTTTCCTTGGTCTCGCACGCTGGAGACCTCCTTCTCAGTCAACACAGGCGAGTGTGACCAACGTATCCAGAAGGATGGGAAGCTAGTGGAAAGAAGCTGCAAAAGGAAAACAGCCACTGTATCATTAGGGAGCAAGCAGACACGAAAAAGGCATTTGACCCATGTTAGCATTATGCTGATGTGACAGTTAATTCTCCATCCCTTGGTCTCATCCATGCACCGACAGCACAATCCTATGCATGCCTACTCGGAATTAAGTCCCATTGTTTTCAATGGGGCTTACTCCCATGTAAGTGTGTACAGGACTGCAGCTTGAGAAGGTCAACAGAGGGCTTTCTCTGGGTGTTGCTACTCTCTGCGGTTTGTTCATTTAAGTATTTACCGTATTGGTCTGAGTATAAGACTCACTTTTTTCTCCTAATTTAAGTTTTTAAACTAGGGGTGCATCTTATAATCAGGCTGTTGCAATTTAATGCCAGTGATTTAATTAAATTTTTTTAATAGCACCAAACTTTAAGGGTGCGTCTTATAATCAGGTGCGTCTTATACTCGGGACAGGTATATCCTGTTTTTCCACTCTGCATAAAAACTCGCAAGGCTTTTTGTCCACCATCCTGAATTCCACGATGGAAAAAAAAAGGTGGGACTGAAATGCCGTGACAAATTAAAAGAAGCAGCAAACCTTACTGGCTAAGGCTACAATCCTCTAGGCACGCTTTCCTGAGAGTAAGGAAACGCAGTCGGACTTGCTTCCGAGTGAACACACACAGACTTGCACCGGAGGAAGGCGGTCTATCCCAGCCAAGAGGATAACTTGCGAGCCATTTTCTATGCCCATCCAAGCACTTAGCTCAGAGCACATCACTAAGCTACACACAAATTCTGCTTGCACCGAACAGGTGCAACCCCCACGGCTGAGTGCTCCAGCAGACTTCACAAGCCATCCGCACAATCAAGCAGGCACAATAGCAACACCAAAAAAATCGCTCTAGCATCTGCCTCATCTTTCTGCAGCCTCCTCTGAGATGCTCTAAAAGTACACTGTAAGCATCCCTCGTCCAAGGCAAACACTTAGATGAGGGAAAGCCAGACAGGCTCTCACTGCTTTGCAGAGGATGGAGCCCAGAGGAAAGACACTGCCAGAGCAAAGCTCCTCTCATCAAAAGGAGGCCAAATGCCTTCCTCACACCTCCATTATTTAGAAAGAAAGAAAAGCACTTAGCAGGGCACTATTGGCCTCCTTCCAAGCACAGCTCAGAGATGTATTTGTTCTGTTGGCTTGGAGGGCAAACGGCTGTTCAGAGGTGAGTGCAAACAAGCGACAACAATGCTCCTGTGCCCTAAATCAGGGAAACTGCCATGACCAAAAAGCAAAAGACAGGGAGGCAAATAAGGGACAAATGGCTCAACCGTGCAGAGCTGCTGGAACGTCAAATGCCCCAGGGCCAACCCAAGACGTCCTGATGTTTGAAGCACCATGTCAAGGCCCCACCACCACCACAGCCATCTCTGCTGCTTCCCCTCCTCTTCCACCCCCCACCCACACTTCAGGGTTTCTCAAAGTGTTGGTCACGACCCACTTGGTGAGTCGCAGGGACTACACAGCATGGGTCACGGGTTGGGCCCTCTCACCCTCCCTTACTCCGGTTTGGCTCCAAATCGGAGCCATTCCAGAAGCTGAATGACTTACTAGGAGGGCGGGGAGGCCTCTTCTGGGTCGCAACCGGGCTAGCGATCCACTGCACAGACCTCTGCGCCTTGGAAAGTCATTTCCAGTTTGCATCCAAAAACCGGAAGTGGCTTTCTGAGGCTTGGCCTGCAGAGGTGGGCTAGAGTGTAGCCCACCTCTACAGTGGTGGTCCACCAGTGGTGGTCCCCCCTCCTAACTAAACACTGCAAACACCTTGCAGCAGCTGCATGTCTGTCAGAGATCTGCTCGCAGTCCAATGACATTGGCCTTCCAGTTATTCCTCTCCCCCCCCCAAAAAAGGCTGTCCCCTTTCTTTGCACTATACAGGTACTAGCATTTTTCTAAGTGTGCTCCTAGGAGCCCGGGGGCTCCTTGAGACTTCAGGGGCTCCACCAGCACACCATAAGTGGCCACCATCTGTTCACTGCTGTGCCACTCTGTTGCATGTGCCAGCGGGACTCCCCGAGACTCTGTTTAGGAGTGCAAAGCGCTCCAGAGACCGAAAAGTTGGAGACCTGCTGCACTATACAATGCGGCCAGGCAGTATCCCATTCAAGGGCCTGCAGCTGCAGCTACGTTCAACCATTTTGCAACCCCAGCTTTGAGGGTATTCTTCCCCAGCCATTACAGATGCTCTAATACTTCCTAATTCACAACAGGCACAGTGTGTCGTCATCCCCAGCCTTGCCTGGGGTGAACAATCCCACCACCTCGCCCGCCCCCCGACTCTGCCCCATCCCAGTCTCACACTCACACGTTGAGGTCCCTCTTTCTAGCAGCAAAACCAAGACCCAGGCAGTTGTTCTCCCCGCCTCCTGTTTCTAAGCAACAGGTACTTCCTGTTGCTGGTTGTAAGCGGAACAGAGGCTTCTGGGAACTGTAGTTTTTTTCCTTTGCAACGCTTTCCATATCAGCAAGGTATCAGGAGAGCAAATTCTTCTTGCTTAGGAATTTACCCTCGTGCCTCGTCGCTACAGAAACAATCAGTTCACCGTCTTCCAGGTTTTTGATTCCCAGCACAATATCTGGAAAACGGGGGAGGCGTTGAGAATGGGCAAGCAGATTTTTGCTTTCCATAAAATTGCTGAATTATAGCCTTGAAAATAAAATAAACATGCCACCCTAAACATGTTTCCTTCTTAATAGTTAATGCTGTTTTATTTAGAGTATTTAGGTACTGCTTTTCAACAAGAGCTACTAAAGTTCACAATACAGTTTTCGTAGCAACGTATGTAAATTTAACTAATGGTTCACTTCACTGTCCCTAATGGGTTCATTAAAGAAAGTCAGTAGAACGTATTTCAGAGGAAACATGTTTAGGATAGGAGCATTTTAATGAGAAATACGGGGTTATTTATCTTTCAGAATATAGACATGTTTTTCAACATGACTGTTTTTTAACAGCCAAGGAATCCCTGTTAAAATCTCCAGGATTGGTTTCATATTATATAGGAGGAGATCAAATGCTGATTGCTGGAGACTCCAAGTCAATCCTGGAGGGTTAGCAATCTTACACCACTTCTGTCTCACCTACCAACTACCAATGGTGTGAACAGAATGCTACTGCCCTTCAGTAACCTAGCAACAGACACTAAGGTAGGGTAGAAGCCATACCTACATGGCCTACCGCTACCTACCAACCTTCTTTGACCACCCGAGAGAGCAGGCTGTTTTCAGTGAGAAGAATCAACCTGCACTTGTAGACAGAGCACCACAGCCCTGACAGATCACATACTTCTCTTAAGAGTGAGAGAGTAAACTTCTGGAAAGTTGCCAGATCTCTCATTGATTTTTGGTCCAAGTTTCAGGTTGGGGAGGGCCTGGGACTTAACGCTCCAAGGAGGCCCACCTTCACTTCTTCCTCCTTTCCATTCAAAATGAAAGCATATGCTGGTGGCTTGCCACTCCAACGCCTCCCTTTGCCGTGGAAGGAGAAGTTGAAAAGGCGGAGTGATGCGGCAGCAGGGATTTTGCAGCTGTGTAACTTCTAACCATATGATTTTCAACATTTTGCCAAGTTGCCACTGGAAACATTGGAGAAATTGTTCTAAAAAATTAGGAAACCCCCCCCCCATTTTAATGTCCTTTTCCCCATCTCTTTGCTATGAGACTCCATGGGGGGGGGGATGTCATTCAATAGTATGCAACTGTGTGATATCACCAGGCCTGCCCCCTGAATCTCAAGTTTGGGGGGTGCCTCTTACCCACTAGCTGGAGGTGTTTGAAAATGGTGTGGCTTTTTTGGGGGGGGAAGTTTGTTAAATTAAAATGTAAAATGTGTTTTGTGTTTTTATTCACAGGTGCGAATTCTTAAACATCAATGTCAGGTTTAATATCATTACATTACAGTCTTCAATGCAAAAACAACAAATTATTCCATTATTTCTAACTGGAAAAGTAATCTGTTTCAACCAGATGCATTCCACAACCAGTAGAGAGTTGGTAATTTGGTTCCAACTCTTCTTGAAAATGTGGTGTTTTGTGTTTTTATTCGGTTTGAAAAAGGTGGTGTTTTGTGGTTTTTATGCAGTTAACAAAACAAACACCCCTACCAATAGCCTGAAACTTCTGTGTTTCACTCAACTCAAGCCCACCACTGAAATTATGGTTCCAAGGAGTTGCTAAAGGGGAACTAAACTAAGTGCCTTTGGATGTTATAACATGTGTGGTTCTTGGGATCACAGTCCAGAAAACAATTATCTTTGTTCCCGTTCACAAAAGAGGTAAACTACATATTTAAACTGGATAGCATATGTGATCTATCATCAGGTAGGGTTGCCAATCCTACGGGACTGGCCTGGAGTCTCCAAGAATCAGCAATAATCTCCAGCAGACTACTGAAAGCAATCCTGGAGATTTTAACAGGGCCTCCCTGGCTGAATGACATTACATCATGCTGGACAAAACATCTCAAGGAATAGTTTCCATCAGAGTTGGCAACCCTGAGCATCAGGGACAGGAAACAGTGATCTGGAAAACAGCTCTGTTTATTTTCATCGTTAAAGAAGTCACCAGTCTTACCCCATCTCTAACTCTCAGCTATTTCTGAGCAATGTGGCAATTGGAAATAGAACTGGGGGAAGAAAAAACAACAACAACCTTTCCAACTTGTTAAGCTACAGTTTTCATCAGATTTAGGATTTAAGGCTTTAAAGAATCAGTCAAACCCCTCACGGCTCATGAGCTGAGAGAGAGAGATGAGGCATGCCGTGTCGTGACCTTGCAAACTGACTTTCTTAGCTGAATGAATACAACTCCTAGCAGGGAGCATCAATTAAGGGAGGAAGGCACATCTGTCAGTGAATTTTAAGGGCGGATCTGACTAGGGAGAATCTGTCTAGCCTTGGCGCATCAAGAATTAATACACGAGGCATGCCTTCAGAGTTGCACTGATAGTAGCGGATGCAGGAAAAGCAATACGATTAAAGGGCCTTTGCTCAGATGCCTCCAGCAGCCCTGAGCAGTTTTTCTCAGAGGTTGGAACAATGATGAATAAATTGGTGCCAGTTGTGGGAAAACGTAGCCCAGGGCCCAGCTCTGCCCTGTTCACCTGAGCCCAGTAGGCATATACTCCAGATCATTTTGTTGTTGTTGTTCAGTTGTTAAGTCATGTCCGACCCTTCGTGATCCCATGAACCATATCCTGCCAGGCCTTCCTGTCCTCCACTATCTTCCTGAGTTCGCTCATTTTCATGTTCGTTGCATCATCGGTGATGCTGTCTAACCATCTCATCCTTTGCCTTCCCCTTCTCCTTTTGCCTTCAATCTTTCCCAGCATCAGAGTCTTCTCCAGAGAGTTCTCTCTTCGCATTAGGTGGCCAAAATATTTGAGCTTCAGCCTCAGTACCTGTCCTTCCAGGGAACAGTCAGGGTTGATTTCCTTTAGGATTGACTGATTTGATCTCCTAGCAGTCCAAGGGACTCTCAGGAGTCTTCTCCAGCACCACAGTTCGAAAGCATCTGTTCTTCGGCGCTCAGCCTTCCTTATGGTCCAACTCTCGCAATCATACATTGCTACTGGGAACACCATCGCCCTGACTATACGAACTTTTGTTGGCCTGGTGATATCTCTGCTTTTTATTATGCTGTCTAAGTTTGCCATAGCTTTCCTTCCAAGGAGTAAGCGTCTTTTAATTTCATGGCTGCTGTCTCCGTCTGCAGTGATCTTGGAGCCCAGAAAAGTAAAATCTGTGATTGCTTCCATTTCTGCCCCTTCTATTTGCCAGGAATTGATGGGACCAGATGCCATGATCTTAGTTTTATTAATGTTGAGTTTCAAGCCAACTTTTGCACTCTCCTCTTTCACCCTCATCAAGAGGCTCTTTAGTTCTTCTTCACTTTCTGCCATTAGGGTGGTATCGTCTGCATATCTGAGGTTGTTGATATTTCTCCCGGCAATCTTGATTCCGGCTTGCGATTCATTCAGCCCTGAATTTCTCATAATGTACTCTGCATATAAGTTAAATAGGCAGGGTGACAATATACAGCCTTGCCGTACTCCCTTCCCAATGTTGAACCAATCGGTTGTTCCATGGCCGGTCCGAACTGTTGCTTCTTGACCCGCATGCAGGTTTCTCAGGAGACAGGTAAGGTGGTCTGGTACCCCCATCTCTTTAAGAATTTGCCACAGTTTGTTGTGATCCACACAATCAAAGGCTATATATTAAATACTTCTCAAATATTCATTAGCCACCTTTCCATTCTCACAATGAATGAGGGCATCAGAGCGAAAAGAGTGACATCATGTAATCAAACACAGTGGGACACATTTCTGAGTTGACATGCATGGGATTGCACTGCAATTGGCCTTAAACAAGCCACTTCCTCTCAGACCCAACCCCTCCCTCTCATTGGAGTGAGTGCACGCATGTTAACAGGACAATAACATTCACCTACCTTACAGAGTTGTTACAAAGAGTGCTACAAGACAATGCCTTTAAAAGCATTTTAAACATGCTAAATATTATTAAAACTGACATTTGGCTCTCTTTCAATATATAGATGTTGCGCGTACAGAGTGTGGAACACGTAGGATTATTCCAACACCATGGGCTGGTTTCACACACGCACGTCCATTGCTTGATGGCAGCAACAGGATAACATGCATGTGTGAATGCACCATCACAGACATAACACTACAAGCTGAATGTTTACATCTCCTCTTATCACCACTTTAAAACAATGCTTTTCCCCCTTTCCAGGCAATGGCCGGTTCTACAAGGAGCCCTAACGAGAAGAAATCCGGAGGGAAGGCTTCATCTCCTCACTTCCTCGTCCAGTTGGCTGCAGCCCTGGACAATCCCAATGTCAAGTCACTGGAGGTAAAGGGTACACACAGTTTGCAAGAAAAGTAGGGAACGCAGACAGTGGAGGATTGGTTTACACAGAGGACATGCTACAGCTGGAGGGAGCAAATGGGGATTCGGTTGCAGAAGGAGCCAATTTGTAAGGTATCAAAATACCAGACTAACAGCGCAATCCTAACCAACTTTCCAGCACCGGTGCAGCTGCAATATAGCCCCTAGATGAGTGGATAGTTAACCCCTGCTAACTGGGCAAGAGGCACTTTTTCAATTGGTGCTTCTCTTATATTTAGCAGGGGGAGAGTAACTGCCCCCCTTTCACCCCAGCAGAGTGTCTTTTCTGGTGGCTGTTTGCTAGTGGTGTTCTGCATCCTTTTTTTAGATTGTGAGCCCTTTCGGGACAGGGAGCCATTTAATCATTTGATTTTGTCTGTAAACCGCTTTGTGAACTTTTTGTTGAAAAGCGGTATATAAATATTGTTAATAATAATAATTAATAATAATAATAGATAAGGGAACAAATGTTATCTCACCTTGAAGAGGCCTCCATGACTGCCCCTGCACTGCAAAATGCAGTGTGCGTCCTGTTTGCACAGCTGCATTGGTGCTGGAAAGTTGGTTAGTATTGCGCTGCAAGTGCAAGGATGATGTAGGCAGGTGCAAGAACGATGCCCTCCCAAAGTATCTCTTGCTATGTCATGTATCCAGTCAGAGAAGGCACATCATTTCAGCAATTACAGCAAATTAATTATCAGACAGTGTAGATTAATGTCCGAGTTTGAATTCAAAAATGTTTAAAGCCTGCGGGTGGTTTTACGTTTTCTTCAAAAGGCCTCCCTCCATCTCTCCCCCAACTAGGGACAGTAGCTAGTAATAAAGAAAATAAATACAATTTTAACATATTTGTTCCACCAGTGCGGTACTCCCCAAGTGAATTATTCTGGAGTCACTTCAGTTCCCTTACTTGTGCTTGCCCTTTCCTTTCTCAGCATCATTTTGCTTTTTGCTAGTTAACCAGCCTCTGCAACAGCCAGCCAGGGGTATACCCATTGATCTCACCCTCAGACAACCACAAGCTGAAAGCATTCCCCTCACCTGCAGGTCATCAGTTCAGTGGCAAAATTTATTTATTTATTTTTCACATTTTTATACCGCCCTTCCTCCAAGGAGCTCAGAGTGGTGTACATATTTCCTCCCCTCCTTTTTTTGTCCTCACAACAACCCTGTGAGGTAGGTGGGGCTGAGAGATAGTGACTGGCCCAAGGTCACCCAGGAAGCTTCGTGGCTGAGCGGGGATTTGAACCTGGATCTTCCAGGTCTACGTCCGACTCCCATCCTGGCAAATGGTAAATGGCAGCAGGCTGCTTGTTTATCCTTTTTTTTTCTTGTTTCTGCATTCTTATCCATTTTTCCTACAAGTTGCTCAGGGCAGTGTGCATCATTCTCCTCCATGTTATCCTCACAGCAACCCTGTGGGGTAGGCTGGGCTGAGAGTTTTCCCTGACCCAAGGTGACCAAGCGAGCACCATGCTTGAGTCATGATTTGCACCTTGGTTGACCAAGGCCAAGTCATAGTCCAGACTGGCTGCTGGCTCAGTACAAATTCAAACACATAACCTGCAGCTTCCCCTTCCGTAGTCTCCAGCAAACCTCCAGAGAATCACAGAGCCAATTCTGTGTTCTTACCATTGGCCTTCGGTGTGGAGTAACTGTAGGTGTCCTTCCGCAGTGGCATGAAGATGGGAAGGGCATTCTCCTCCATGCCAAGCTCTACGAGGACGAGATCCAGAGGCACCAAGAACTGTTTCCAGAACTTAAGAATCTGAAATCCGTCTCTGTGCTCCAGGCCTGGCTGGCAACCTATGGCTTCAAAGCAAGAACAAAGTAGGTCCTGAGAGAGTTCTCTGTCCCATAGCATAGTGGCAAAGCACTGGGATTCCTGAAGTCAAAAGCATTAAGGATGTGAGGTAGCAAAGCTAGGAAAGACTGCTGGAGGCCTTTGCAACCTGCGTCAGTCAGCGCCGGGCTAGATGAACAAGTGCTCTGACTCATTGGAAATAGTCTTAAAATGTGTGTGCAAAGAAGGGCCACATTCAGCACAGGCAAAGCACCCCAGCAGCAAAGGATGCCTTGCTCTTCCTGGCAAGGAGCTTAGGACCCGACTGCTATAGGCTGCAAAGGGGCTGTGGCATGTTGACAGAGAGCTACTCCTCAGCAAGGGGCTTTCACGGCAAGGGGTCCATGTGCCTTTTACCATAGAGGACAAGACTGTAAAGAGAAGCAGAGGGAAGGACACAGATGGATCCAGCCAAGCCAGCAAATAGGGCTAGATTGTAGTGGGTCATCATAGGTGCTTTACTGGAAGCGCCGGTAGCTCCTCCTTCTCCAGCCATTTTGTTCTTGGTGTCTCCCCCACCCCACAGAACTGACTCCGACCTGCTCGTTTTCCAACATGCAGACTTCAAGAGACTCCCTCCGAGGACAGAGGAGACTGAGTGCCCCAAAGCAGAGGTCCCTCTCATTCCAAAGCAACCCAAGAAATCCAAGAAGCGGAAAAGCGCGCTGGATATCACAGTGACCCCGCCTGCCAGTACAGGGGGTGCGATGCCCTCAGAATCTGCAGGAGTAGAGAGTGAGCACAAACGAATAGGCAGAGTGGCAAGTCTCTCTCAGCAGGGCTGGCCCATACATGAGGTCAACTGAGGCAGTTGCCTTAGGCAGCAGATTGGCTGGGTGGTGCCCACCTCTGTCCACTCATTTACCTCCACTGCCCTCTCCTCCCATTCTAGCCCATCACACTCCACATTTCCTCTTTCTCTCCACCCCCATCTTCCTTGTCCAATCCAGCAAGGGGGAGGCTAGCGCATCAGCGCCATTTAAGGGAGGCAACATTTGGCATGTGCTTTTAGGCACCAGGATTCTTGGGTTGGCCCTGAGCATCAAGATATGGTTTCTGCTGAGAGAGACCTGGGCTGGGGTAGAAATGGACTGTCCTTGGGACACGAGCATTACTACCTATTGCTATCCAGGATGGGATACTGATAGCCTCTGATGCCAAGACCACCCCTCTATGCTAATGGTAACCTATTAGTAGGGGCAGGAGAAAATGGTGATAACGAAATAAAAACACATAATGATGCTTTCTTGCTAAAAAAAAAATCTGCAAAAAATAAAAACATGTAATTTTGTGTGATTCTTCGTCTGCTGACACTGTACAACCTATACCACCTACCTACCCAGTACACTTTTAAAGTGGTTACAATGGATAAAAATGGGAAATAAATTGGAACAAAAACACACCACCACTTTCTGCTATTTCATTTTGGTTAAACACCAAAATCTGCGAAAAAATGAAACCATTTTCTCCCACCTCTACCTATTAGTTATATGTGTAACTTCTTCACCCAGCGTGTAATTCAACTGTGGAACTCCTTGCCACAGGATGTGGTGATGGCACTTGGCCTAGATGCCTTTAAAAGGGGATTGGACAGATTTATGTCCATCACAGGTTACAAGCCGTGATGGGGATAAGTAACCTCCTGGTCTTAGTAATAGGCTATCTCTGAATGCCAGATGCAAGGGAGTGTCAACAGGATACAAGTCTCTTGTTGTCTTGTGTGCTCCCTGAGGCATCTGGTGGGGCCACTGTGAGATACAGGAAGCTGGACTAGATGGGCCTTTGGCCTGATCCAGCAGGGCTCTTCTGATGTTCTCAACTTACGCAGAAACAGTGACATTTACTGCTGCTTATCTTTCTCAGTTGACTTTTCAGGAGAATGGATGTTGCATCTAAGTTCTAATCTTTAGTTTTGTGACCCCCCAAATCATTCCCAGCATACAATTTCTGCACTTCTCCAGAAAGGCCACAATGAGAGACAAACAATAAGTAGTTTTGCGTTTGCTTGGGCTACCCAGAAGATAGCCACCACTGTTTCCCAAACCCATTTCAACATTTGGGAATGGGAACTCCGGTTCAGTAGTCCTTGCGTTGTATTCAAGGGAAATATGCTCTTCTCGAAGGGGGATGAACAAGACCCTTCTAGGCTGCCACTGTTCAAGCAATGACATGAGTCTGTCAGACTGTTTGCTAGGATGAAGCACAGATAAAGATAGAAAAGCCATTCTAGCCGCAAACGTCTCCCATACTGGCAAAACCCACCAAGGTATGGCAAATAGATGCTACAGTTCTTGTCCCACCCGTCGCTCAAATATGCCTGTCCTCCCACATTCACTTCATCTCATTATTTCTAGGGAAGTCCCAGCGCCTGCGCCCTTTATACCAATACATCAACTACGACAACCCAGAGATGAACAGCCCGTCAGACAAGGAGTGGGACCTGCCCCAGCTAGAGGCACCTTCTACCCTGGAGAATAAAACAGCGCTTGTGGAACCAAGAAGAACTCCACCCAAAGGTAACAAGTGGAGAACAAAGCAGGAGGGTGTAGCTGTCCACACACACACACACACACCTACCTACCTTGGTGCTTTAGGGGCCTTGAAGCGCTCAGTGGTGAGATGGATGAGCCCATTCTTGATGTAGTGTTAAAACTCCCCACCCAAGCAGAAGTTAGGTAAAGGTATCCCTTGACAATTAAGTCCAGTCGTGTCCGACTCTAGGGAGCGGTGCTCATCTCCGTTTCAAAGTCGAAGAGCCAGCGCTGTCCGAAGACGTTTCCATGGTCATGTGGCCGGTGTGACTCAACACCGAGGCGCATGGAACGCTGTTACCGTCCCGCTGGCGCAGTACCTATTAATCTACTTGCTTTCGAACTGCTAGGTTGGCAGGAGCCGACCTTTCGATCGACAGCTCATGGTTCAGTGGTTTAACCCACTGCGCCACCTGCTGGCTCTAGGCAGAAGTTACTATGGGCGAACGTCTAGCTGCGTGACACAGCCAAGAGAGGCAGTCGTCAACTAGCATCGCCTTCCATCCACTCATGAGATAGGACACTGTTCCTTTTAGACCAGGGATTCTCAACCCCTTCCTGGCCGTACCACTGGAAGTGACTGGCAATGACATCATCACCAATTATTTCCGAGATTTCAGAGGCCAGAAAACGCAGGTAGGAGAGGCTCTGGGAAGGTGGGAAGATCCTTCTCAGCGTTCCCGAGAGGCTCGGCCAAAGATAGGAGCAAAAATGCACCGCCGAAAGCACCGTGTCGGAATGGGGTTCCAGTGCTCCGAGTACCACCAGCAGACAGCTGAAGTACCACTGGTGGTACTAGTACCACTGGTTGAGAACCCGTTTTAGACCTTTTATTGACTGTTTCATCATCAGAGGCCCTCCTCCAAGTCCCCTCACCTTCTGAAGTCAGGCGGCTGGGGCGGAAGCTCTCTGCTGTGCCCACCCCATTCATGGCACACTCCCTTAGGAAGGCTAGCCTGGCACCAAATCCGACATATTTTCAGCACCAGATGAAGATCTTTTTTTAAAAAAAATTTCCCCAGCATGTAATAAAAACTGTTTTTAATAGATGGGTTTTTTTTAACTGCATCTTGCTTTTTTGTATTTCTGCTGTCTTAAAAACACAACATTTTATTGCATTTATTATTCTTCGGTTATCACTTCTAAAAACCGAAGTGCAGCAATAAGCTTTGACGTTTCAATATTTCAGTTGCAGAGGACAAAGGCAAAGAAGTGCGGAGCCCGGCCTGTGCAACTGCAGGAATTGTCGCCAAGGCAGAGGTGGACAAGTCCACGCAGGTTGCCATCGATAAGATGCTCAGTGTCTGTGCAGCCCACCTGGTTCCACCGTTGTCACCGCAACTCAAGTAGCAACATAGAGCGGGCTACACAACTCCTTCAAGAGATGACGAGCTGAAAACTGGCAAGGCTGACTCCATCCCTCACAGCGCTCACCAGAGGTGGCCATGTGGCTATATGCTCCTTCTTAAGCCTATCTGAATTATATTCAAATGAGGCGTTTGTGTTTGGTCTTATCCTGTGCTTGCAAAATAAAAGATACAATCAGTTCTCGTTCGTTCTCCATTTGGTTCCTGGAAAACCTAGTGGATACCTAGTTTGCCCTCCCCTCTAGCATTGCAGTTCACCCCAAAGTTCTTAAATGCCAAATATCTGCATACCGTGAACACAGGACTGATGAGGTCCCCTTACTGTGGAATTTGGATTTTTCTAGCACTGAGCACGGTCAGCCCTGCATTTTGTTAGTCCACAAAACCAACATCTGCGCTTAGAATTAAGACTATGGCTGTTATGGTTAGAAATAACTGTAAACACTCCAAAAAGGAAAAAATAAAAAAAAGGCAGAGAGTCGTCTTCTAGGGAGCAGGGCAAACAGATGATATGGCTGCCAGTTGTAACTGCTCTTGGTTTCCCCCCCCCCCCAACAACTCACCATTCACAAAAACACAGGATGGTTGTTTGTTAATGCTTTATAGTAATGTACAGGATTAAAACCTAGTAGGAAACGATAAAAACATTCAAGTAAACAATATAGCTCATACAAAAAAGTTAGCTACCCCTCCTCAGTTTTAGCCCAGTGAAGAGGAGCAGATACTTGGGAGCTGCACGTTAAGATTGGCTTTGCAAGCAGCACAGGATACAAGCTGGGAAAGGGACAGGGAACCTTGTCCAGTGTTTGATTAAATCCACTTACCTAACCAAAACCATTTCTTAAGTGCTTCCAGTTAACTATTCTTACAGAACAAGCACACAGCCCAGGATAGCAATGGGGTATTTGTTTTCCCATCCAACTTTGCATCCATGGAAGGTTTAAATTCCTGCTTCGTTTGGAAGCCCGATACAACATCTCTTGAATCACTATCAGGCTCGCCAAGCTGGCTGTGGATTTGGCTTAGAGTGTGGGCAAACAGTCAAGACCAGAAGATCAGAAGTGGGGTCTGCTTGGCAGCACTGAACAGGGCAGGAGAGAATGTGGGAGAAGAAGTGCAAGAGGTCTTCTGCCCCACACACTTGTCAGGAAGGAGCAGCCCCATGTGTGCCAACAGCAGCTAAGTCAACATAGCTGTCAACCCTAGGAACAGGGAGAGCGTGGCTGGTATCGTAGAGCCCACAGGCTCCATCTGAAACATTCAACGCAAAAGTCAGACTAGATGTGATGGGGCCAGCATTCACATCTCCACCCCATTCATGTATAAAAAGTGGGGCATGGAAGTGGGTCTCTAATAGCAAAGAGACAGATGCTGAATCCATCCCCACATCCTGCACCTCACCTCCTCTCTGTCTTTTGCTCCAGGTACTTCTCTCTCTTCTGGTAACTAGAGCGTACAGCACAGAAAAGAGTGGCTGGTGGAGAAAGATGGAAGGGGGTTCAAACGTCTTCTTTGGAACACTCCTTTCATTGCGACAGTTAATAGCAATATTAATATCACTTGATATGTGAACAGAGAGAGGACGTGAACATAAACTTGGGCAGCAGAGCACCATCACATCTAGGTTGGCCTGAAACTAATTTTAGGGACTACAGCCTGCTCTTTCCACTTCCCTGGTTGACAGATTTTAAAAATTTGCTGCCTTGTGGTCCTTTTGCAAGTCCGTCCATCCGTCCCCCCATTAAGAATAGGAGAAAACTCATGTTCCTATAAAAGAAACTAAAACCTCTAATGCGCTGTGCAAGGAAGGGACACTGTCTCCCCCCCCCCCACACACACACACATTTGTCTTGTTTTAGCTACTGCTGAGTGCAAAGGGCAATTCAAGTTTTCCTAATGATCCACAATTCAGAAAGTTTAGCTTTTAAAAACAACAGCACATACACACAAAAACCTGCAACATTTAAACCTCTCTAAAATGAGTTTGAACACAAAAGTATTTCCTTAGAGATCCACAAGTATAATTCCCCATTTTTCCTTTCCCACCCTTCAAAACAGGAAATAAAACGTATCCGCCTTAAAGAGTTCTGCACATTTGCAACGTTTCTGTGCTCCACAAATGCTCCCATTAGAAGTTATTCCTCTGCAGAGCCTCACACAGGTTTTGATTGGCATCTGGCTCCTCAGTCATGTCCTCCACAGCTTCCCAATCCCCAGACCGGCTGGATTTTCGAATAGCGTCTACCACGCTTTGCATGTAGAGGCCATCTTCAAAGGAAGCTGCCATGGCAACTGGTTTGGGATCCCAGGTGCGCTGATCCTCCTGGTCCTGGAAGGACTGACGCAGCGCTTGCACCAGATACACCATCCCTTTGAGGTACAACAGGGGTATGTCTTTGAATCCTTTCTCGGAAAGCCCAGCACTGATGTTCAGAGAGTCTGCAAGGAGGAGCTCTTCCTGGGAAGCAGTGTTTTTCTGACCGTACAAATCCGTGCCACGTGCTATAAGGCGCCCGGCAGACCCGACAATCATGACCTCATGGACAAATGACCCGGGCATGTTGAAGTTGAGCGTCACGGTGCTACAGATGCCGCCTGCCGTCAGCATCTGGAAAAAGCAGAAGTCATCACTGGTGACGTGGCGGATGCCATTGATGACCGAGTTCTGTTTGACAAAGGTTTTCAGCAGGCCATGAACCTTCTCCGCCTTTTGGCTCGTCAGGTGCGTGAGGAGGTCTATGATGTAAGTCCCCATGGTGTGCAAACCACCCCCGCCCATCAGCTCATCGCAAATCCAGTTGTACTTGTGGCTAAGAAGGCTTCCCCAGTACACTCGCACGTCACAGACGAGGATGTCGCCCACATAGTGGTCTTCGATTAACTGCTTCATCTTGACAAAGGCCGGCAGAAAACGCAGGACGTTGCCCACAAGGCTCATGAGTTTGGGGTAGTATCTGGCCGCCGTGACCATCCGGAAAGCATCCACGGAGGTAGCAGCTTTTTCGCAGATGACGTTCTTTCCAATTCCTGCAGAATAAAGGCAATCATAGTTTGCAGAACGTTGTAAAGCATCATGTAAGTGGAGTAAGTGATTTAAGGTATCCCTTTTCTAAGAAGCTAAATCTCTTTTAGAGGGAGAGGGGAAAAGAGAAAAAGAGATCGAAGACAAAGTTAACAAGGGATCCAATAAAATAGTGAGGAACAGACACAAAAGATTGGCTTTACCAAACAGAATGCAGTCTTAAGGATGAACAATTCCTTGGGCCAGCCAACGGGTTTGTTTGGCCCAAGGATAAGTCTTAGCCAAGGTAAGTTCTGCAGAAATCTCTCCAGCACACACATCATTTTTATAACAAGCCTTGAGAGCATCGGCTGAGTAACCAGATCTGCCCTGCGTTCATTCAAACATCCAATGATTCTTTTAACCACCAAAGAAGTCTTTAGTGCCCCCTTGGCAGAACTCCCATAATACATTCCAGTCACACACACAGGTACCTCTACGTCGTCTTGGGCAGATATTGCTGCAGAAACAGATACGGAAATGGAGCCCTTCTCTGCTTCAGATGCCAGTCTTAACATTAAGAGACCAAGATCCATTAGAAAGGTCCATTAGAAAGATGTTTAGCGACTGGCAAGGCAGCTGGTGGGTCTCACTCTGTGCTCCAGCAAACACTAAGTCTAGCTTTCTTGAAGGAGCTGCCTGTAAAGTTTTAGTCATGCATAGTTAATAATGCTTTTGCTCCCTGAAGAGCTTCAATGTTGAGGGCACACCAGGAGATATACAGCCATGTAGCCTGCAGGAACAGCACCACCATGGAATATCAGCTTCCATGCTCCGGCTATACCACATGAGCATGAAGTCTCTGTAGCCATTTCCAGTAGTTCTCCAACAGCAAGTTTACTGATCCACCTGCTTTTCTGATTGCTAAGTTATGGCAACAGGGATGATTGCCAATGCTGCACACAAACATTTAATGCTTTCCTTTTTGCTAAATTTCTCCTGGTATTTGTTTCCTAGAAAGGATTAAATACCATGAAGCAGTCTTTGTAGACACCCAGTGGTCAGTGAAGCAGCAACAAAAGCATGCTGGCATATTTTCCTCTGTCCTTCGGGGCTTTGGGAATGTGGAAATTTAATCACAAATATAGTAAGATTCCCTTTCTAACCTCTATAAAACTATTCTTGTTTTGGAGGCCTGCCATCCAGTGTCGACTGTGCTCAGAGAGGAATGTGAGATCCATTCCAAGAGACACTTTAGCCTTGTTGCTTCCTGTTTATCACACCCCTTGAAAGACAGAAGCCCTCGCCCGGAGAAAATCCACCAAGCCCCCTCCCTTTCTGCTTTTAGACAGGCCTTGAAAACTGTCTTCTGTAAGGTATTTTATTTATTTATTTATTATTTTTATTTAAAGAATTTCTACCCCACCTTTCTCCCAACAAGGGCAATCAAGGCAGCTTACAGATAAAAACGTTAAAATACATATATACATTAAAAATTATTAAAAACAAGTAATTAAAACAATTAAAACAAACAGCCCCAGTGGGTCACCTATATTTACATTCGTTAAAAAGCCAGCCCACCATGTCAGACATCAAATGCCAACCTGAATAAAAATGTCTTAAGGCCCCGCCGAAAGGTCTCTAAGGAGGGAGCCGTTCTTAATTCCAGGGGGAAGGAATTCCATAATTGGGGTGCCACTGCCGAGAAGGCCCTATTCCGCGCAGCCATCCCCCTCACCTCCATCAATGGCGGCACAGTTAACAGGGCCCCCCCGATGACCTCAGAGTACGGGTCGGATTATAAGGAAGGAGGTGGTCCCTCAAATACCCTGTACCCGAGCTGTTATTTTACCTCTGCAACAGATTTTTAGGACAATATATTTTATGTATCTAACCATCATAAGCAGCTGAGTTATACACAGTAGCATCTACACCGACTAGCAGTGGCTCACAGTGACTGAGGCTGTTCTCAGCACTACCTGGAGATGCCAGAGAAGGAATTTGGGATCTCCTGCATGCAAAGCAAATGCCTGAGGTATGCCCTACTGACCCCGGTTAGAGTAATCCAACTCTTTTTGCAAGCCACCTTGCAAAAAGCGCTGCCCTTTTAAAAAGGAGAAGATACAAACATGTACATAAAATACTTGTAATACTTGCACAGGCCAAACAATTATAATGTATGTCCTTTTAACAACCCTAACTTCCTCTGCCAGGATGCAGATAATATGCAATATGCAACACAATTCAGAAAACATAACAAAGGTTTGCCTACAACAGCATTTCTCAAAAGTTCTCCCCGCAAGACGGGGAGAACTTTAACTGTTTGCAGGGGCGGGACCAGTGGCAGCGGCGATCCCAGGGATCGCCACCACCGAAAAAGCACCTGAAAACATTTTTTTAAAAAACTTACCGGGGCTTTTTTGGGGGGGGGGTTTCGGGGAGGCCTGCGCGACCCTCCGCAGGCCTCCCTGATGTTCAGACTGCTGCTCTGCAGCAATTTTCGACCACTTCCAGGTTTTGCGAAAACCAGAAGTGGTCGAAAATCACCGTTCCACAGCGATCTGAAGATCGGGGAGGCCTGCGGAGGCCCAAACCCCACCCCCTGTAGCCCCGGTAAGTTAAAAAATAATTTTGGACGCTTTTTCGGCGGCGGCAATCCCTGGGATCACCACCATGGTGTCCCCGCCCCTTTAGGGGGAAGGGGGCAGTTAGTGGTTCCAATGGTGCGTCACGACCCACCACTTTGAGAACCACTGGCCTACAAAATCCAAGAGAGTTTACTCCTTCCATGAGCCCCTACAGAAAATCAGATGTTTTGGGATCCGTCGAAGCAGGTGTGGCAATATCAGATCTAGCTGCCTCATAAAATTCAAGGAGGAATTCCTCCTTCCCTCTATTCCCCCAAGTATTCTTGTTCAGTCTGTATTGCACTATTACGCAAGACAACTTATAAACCCACAAACCAATATGAGAGGGAAAAGCCTGGATTCAATTTTTTTTTCACACATGTCGTCAGACTGACAGTACACACACAATGCCTCAAGCACTTTACCCAAGTACAATCTACAACAAGGCACATACCAAGTATTGCTCCAGTTTTTGTAACACAACATACTGTTCTACTATGATTCATCAAGACAGACTTGGTTGTTTTTTTCCCCATAACTATACAATTCTAACATATTGTCCACAAATGAAGTGTTCAGTTTATACTATCAATTACTCAGCAACAGCCATCAGATCCCAGCTGGAATCCAAGAGAGAGAGAGAGAGAGGGAAGATTTTAAACCAAAGGTAGAACTTGTTTGAATGTACAGGAAAAAGACCGTACCTAGCGCTTTCACAGCAATTTGTCGTGTTAGCGGTGGGGGAATGTTGATGCAAACCAGATCTACATCCTGGTGGAGCAAGACGTCATCTGTCCGACTGGTGTAGAAGGAAATGTTCATTTCCTCAGCTAGTTGCTTTGCTTCTTCTTCAGTCTTACCCCAGAGTGCCTGGATGGAGAAGCCTTCTGCTCTGAGCAGAGGCACCAGAACTCGAGCTGAGCTCCCAGTCCCAAACACCCCGACCCCTGGAAGCATTTTCATTTTGCGTCTTTTCCGCAAGTTAATTCCTGAGCACGAGTCTCAGGCATGAAGACGAAACGCTTCCACATTCTGATTCATCCACAGCTCCTAAAACAGTGGGGGGAACAAATTGAATATCAGTAACAGGTCCCTTTTAGATGTTCTGCATAAGTCACTAGCTATTACTGAACACTCACTCTGAATGAAGCAGCTCATTTTAACACGAGGTCCATTTTAAAACTTTAATTCTGCACACAGACTGTATTTCTGTTTTCAGACAAAATCCAAAGATGCATCTTTTATTACTTTGAAAGTTGCTATTATTAAGATACCTTCCACCTTAACCTCGGTAGGAAAGTACACTATTTTAAAAAAAACGCATTAAGCAGCATCTCCATTAGATGTCTTCAGCATTTCTACGCTGCATGAAGGGAACAAGCACTACAAGAAATCAAGCTGTTGATCATGTCTCAAGGGAAAAAAGCGACTCCCAGAATAGCTGAGACATAAGCAACTGTGTTGGATGCCCATAAAGTTAAGTAGTGGGGAAAAGCACATTATAGAAGGATTCCGTTTTATTTTATCATAGCAACAATATATATTTGCTTAGTAGCAGCCAATTTTATGGGCAGAGATATGATTCACAAAAACCTTTTTGTGTGCACAGACACACCCCACCTGCCATCTATACTGTATTCATCACCCTTCACTTTATTCCTATCACAGCCAAATGGCGCTATGAATTATTGCTTCCATGTGGGCTTTGCCCAGAAATGTCACAGATTGATCACTCACATTTCATAATCTTTCTTTTGGTTCCACTGTTTACATCTTTCCCCTCTGTACCCACCAAGGATTATCCTCTGTTGGCAGCTATAGAAGGATAACATTCCCTACGTCTGACGAAGTGGACCTCAGTCTAGTCCATAAACAGCTGATGCCACAACAAAATCTTCATGCGACAGAAACTCCCTCTCATACCTCCAACATTTCACAGCAGAAAACAAGGTCACTGTTTCGCCATTGCACTCTTAACATGTCTGCTTGAAAAACCCACAACAATCAAGCAACTAAAGCACAATTGCCACTAGTTCAATTAAGATTTCACACAACCAATGCAACATATCAAAGCACACCGATTGTGCTGCGTATTTCTAGATGTCAACACATCTAGCTAATATCAGGAAATAATGATTTTACATTCGTACGTTTCATTACACTCATTTTTAATTCTCTTTTCATCCCTTTTTTTTTTTTACAGTCCCACATGTCTTCATAGTAAGCTTTATGTCCCTTATAAACCACATCATGTTTTATCATTGCAAAAGTTCCATTAACAAACAGGGAATCTATTCTCTCAAACACACCAAGGACTGAGACCAGATCAGCATCCCTCTCTTTCTGCTTTTTCACCTTGCTGAAGAGTCCTCTCCACTGCTCGGCGCTGTCAGAAGATCAGCCATGATAACACTTCTATTTTTTTAATTAAAAATTAAAATTAAATCAAAAACAGATTAAGAGCGCCACTTTTTCAAAGTGAAAAATAAAAACAAGAAGAAATCAACAAAACCTGAAGAAGAATGCTTAATCCTGCAGCAAGTCTTGGTTGCATTTATAGGCTAGCTGCCACCTGTCTAAAAAGCTTTATAGGTGGGGCTGCAAGTGGGGTTGAAAGGAATGGCAGCCAAACCAGGAATCAAAAAGCGGGTCCCTCTCTCAAGCACAGGGCAGCAAAAGGGAGGTGGGCTGCCCTTAACAGGGACCCTCTGTTTTGGGGTGCTTGCTGTAAAACACTCATGGGGTTTTGGAATGCCCCCTTTTTGCCTCCTTAATATCTCACTCCCGTGTTCTCAAGCCTTCCCCACCTTCTGCCCACCCTCCTTTCACGTTCACACGTACTGTACTGTACTTTCCTCCTAGACCCGTGTTTTCACTTTTACTTACACATTCCTTCCCGCGTGGGAGGGCGGGGGGGGGGAAGAAGGAGCAGCGCAGGGAGCCCCCCACTCACCTGAGGGCCGTCGCAGCAGCGGGCGCAGCGCCCCTCCCACATCCTCTATCCGCCCGCGCGCAACAACCGCGCAGGACACCGGCCTCACTCGGGGCGCACTCCCTCGGTGGCTTTGCGCATGCGCGGGGTGGGAGGGGCGGGGACGGAGGAGACGACGTGCCTGGCTCTCCCTTAAAGGCGCCGCCGCCGCCTTTTCTACCGGCTGCTAAACCGTGGACAGAAAGTTCGGGGAAAGCGTCTCGCACGCGCGCGCGCTGTTTTTGCTCCCTCTCTCACTGACAGTGCAAGAAGCCAAGTCCATGCAGGCTCACACAGAAGTCAGTCCCCCGGTGTTGGGTGGGGCTTACGTTACTCCCGGGCCCCGGAAAAGTCTACCTAGGTTTGCATGTGTCTGCCACTGGTTTGTAGTGCTAAGTTTTGAAATGCAGGAGCTCGTCGTCCTGACGCTCTTCCATGGTGGCCATCTCTCCCCCCCCCGCCCTTAAAACCTGAAAGAAAGGGGGGGGGGAAGGAGTAAAGTTCAGTGTCTCCAGAGTGTTTTCTTCGCTTCTATCCCTTACTTTGAAAATGTATTACACATCATTTAGCAGACCAGCTCTCAGACTCTCTTGTAAGGAGGTTCATGAGGATTTCACAGTGAGTGCGCCTTACAGGGCAATCCTAACCAACTTTCCAGTGCCGGTGTAGCCGTGCCAACAGGGTGCATATACTGCATTTTGCAGTGCAGGGGCAGTCATGAAGGCCTCTTCAAGGTGAGGGAATATTTGTTCCCAGTAGCGGGCCTAGACCCCTGTAGGGGGCCGCCACCGCAACACCCCTGTGGGAGGGCCGCCGCTGCAACACACCCCACCGGCCACCACACAGCCAGCCACTGGGGGGGGCGTGACATCATCTTCGCACACCATACAGAAACACTCCCTGGCGCTTTTTGGAGCCAAACGGCACCCGGGAGGGCTCAACTTGCAGCCCAAGACAGTGGTGGAGGAAGCTCTTTCTTGAAGTAGTGAGAAAAGTGACCTTTTGATTTCTACTCCACTACTCTGTGAAATGTAGCGGAAAGATTGCAGCTGGAAAGTGAAGGAACTCTTCAGATAATTTTTTGTTACGGTGAAAAATTGTTATAGGAATGTGGGAAGTCACATGACCACGCAAGAAGCAAGCAACCCAAGAACCAGAAAAACCGGACTCAAAAATAATGCTGTTATCTAGCTGAACACATTTCATGGGCTGCAATGCAAAAGACACATCTATCAGGCAAAGGTGATGAGAAAGTTGAAAACAGGAGTAGGAGAGCCTCTTTCTGAAAACATTTATTCTTTAGCTTTTAGAAGATCAAGCACAAAATGTCAAAGTTGTATAACAAAGCTCGTTTCTGTCTTCGTCAGCTATGATATGGCAACTGTCTTTTACTATCAACTGATGGAAAATAATGACATTTGGGTATTTACTAAAGGTTCTCAGTTGGCTTTCAGTTACGAACAAACATGAATTTCCCGCTAGGTTTCCTACAATGTTAACTACCGATGTGTCAAAATGCATCACATTTGATTAATCCTGAGTCATCCGAACACTGGATGCTTTGGTGTTCAACGCATGTGTATTCTCTTCTCTTCCTTCTCCTGCTTTAATCTCATGGCACCAGCTTATCCAGACAAAGCACGCAAGGCTCTAATCTACAAAATATGTAAAACTATTCCCATTCTTGGAGATAGTGCCTACCTAAAGCTTGCCTTCGTCCTTTACACTGGTTCAATCATCCAATAAGACATCATAGCTGCTCCGAGTTGTCATGGTGTGTAGAACCACCCAGCACACACACACACAGGCATGTACACACTCATGTTCTGAACCACACACCTCCAAATTGAGGTTCAGATACACACTTACGGTACACGCCCACTTCAAGCAGCAACAGAATGGAGAGCAGGAGAACGACACAGGACACTGGCAATTTGCACATGGATGTATATTTTAATAAAAATAATTCTGTCAAAATACAACAGAATGTGGGGTTCTTTACCATATTTCCAGTACATTTTTCAATAATTTCTCTTCAGTTAAAATTTCCTCCCCTTGGAAGGTTTCATGCTAGCATTGGATAACTGAACTCACAAGTACTAAGCAGAGACTGAACCAATGTGCACAGCTGGCGAGTCAACGCCCTCAATGGAGAGAGAGAAATCCACGTGATGATTGACAGAAGCCTTGTGGAGCTGAAGTTTGGCTCAGCCTGTTCATTTGGTGGTTGGGTTGTTTTTTTTGTTTGTACAGTTGGTACTATTAAAAAAACCAAAACCAAGCAGAAGTGTCCTGACATTCCATGCTAAGCTGGTACCTGAGTTTTGAGCAACCAGAAAGGGAGGGGATAAAAAAAGTAGAATGTACTTCATTGGGTTATTTCCTTTTTTTTTTTTTGTACGAGCCTGTTGCAGAGAGGTCCCAGAGGCAATCCAGTCGTGTCCTGCTCGAGACAAATACACGCGTACTCAAAAGTTAAAAGTCAAACTAAAGGCATTACTCAACTCCAAATATTTAAACCTTAAATAATCCCACTTTGTAGTAAATCTCAATGTCTTATTTTCAAAACACTTCAGAGTCCGCTTCCTCTTCCCCACCCCTGCAAGCAATGTGAACCCACCAAAAGCCAATGGTTGCATTCAAGTCCTCGTCAGTATCCAACTTTGTGAAGTAAACTGGGGAGGGGGGGAGAACAAGGCCCCAATCCCCACTGGCCTGCCAGCAAGTCTCATTGTTACCTATGTTTCCCTCCACATTAAAAACACACACACACACACACACACACACACACACACAGTCACTGGGTAGGCAACTGGAGACCAGATGGTACCCATCAGGTATCCAAGAACAGACCCAGGAAACCATCAGCTTTAGAGCTGCTGACGAATTTCGAAAAAAAACCCCTATGGGAGTTTAGTTGAAAAGCATTTATGGAAGACAAATTTAAAGCAGACTGTGCCTGGTGAAGAAATGGGTACTGATGGGAGGCATATACCCTAGGGTCATTAAGAAGCTACATGAACAAATCACCTTGCCAGACTTCTGAGTTTTACCTATAAAAAACATCATGTACCACAGGTCTAAATAACCAAGATAGATCTACCAGACTGTAGACTCGCAAAGTGGGTTGGGCAGGTCAACGTGAAGCTACTCTAAAAGTTGCACACTCTTGCTTTTGTGTACAAGGAACGGGGTGAGAGATGAAGCTATGTCAGCCAAGACCAAGTCTTGGTGATTAGAGGCCTATTTCCAAACCAAGCTATAGAAGGGTTGGGCTGGTCCCTCCACATTAAAAACAACCACCTCCTCCTCCTCCTCTACCTGGGAGAATTGTTATGCCAGTTTAAGAGGGTCAACCATGGTACAGGGAGGGATACAAGTTATGAACATAGGTGGAAGCACTCCTCAGGGTAATGTTTCAAAGAGGCAGTTTCAAGCCAGCTATGAAGTAGAACAGAGGCTCTTCCATTGTCAAGTTAGAGGATACCAGAGTGGCAGCTACCAGACCCAAGATGTGAGATTTCCTTATGTCAATCTATAGGCACCATTACTAGGGACTTTCATTCTGTATTTCATTAATATAGCAAATGTCCAGGAAGGGGGAGAGTGTTTCAATCCCAGTTATTTTCGCCCTACAACCCAGACAAATATTACCTACACTAATTATTCCATGCTCGTCTTGATCATCATGGCTCTGGAGAATATCCAACCGATGCACCCAAAGTCAGTTTTGTTTGGGGGTGTGTGGACAAGTTTTCAAACGATAGTATGGGACCTAGGAAGATTTGATTCACAAATGATATGGGCTTTGAGGACATTGATTTTCTCTCTAGATAAAAATACAGCGTAGTCCTGTCCATTCAAGTCCAATTGTTATAAACCGATACAAACAGTGGCATCTTCAATGCACACTCCAAGAGTTTCTGACTGTGTCTGAACATTAGTTGTATCACAAGGGGAGATTCTGGGTTATTGAGATGAGCGGGCTGGCACTTACTTCCCTAAGTACGACAAAAAAATATCTGCAACATCTAAAAGATCAAACTTTCATGCATGACCAAAGCAAGAAGATTGTCCTAGACAAAACTTGTTGTTTTAGAGCAAAATGTATTTGATGACACCAATGCAGGCCACAATTTGCTGGCTGCCTAAGAAAACTAAGTGAAAAAAACCATGAGAAGGGCTAATGGGATCATCAAACCAATGAACCACAAAGAAACCACAGCTCTGAGAAAAGAGAAGCTAGCCACACCACAAACAAGCCCTTCAAAGCAACTCTGTTAAAAAAAGAAAGGAGGAACATGGTAGGCGAGGGTAGAGAGAAGAAAGGAAGTCTGCACCAAGGGCAGGGAGGAGACAGCTTGCTGAAGACTCATTTGAAATTAAAAATGAAGCTGTAAAACATGAAGTGCTGTGAAAAGCAACAGCCACCAAAGGAAAGATTGCAACACTAAAAATATGCGCCCGTGAATGTGACTGGGCATGGCATAAAAAGACATGGCTGTTTACACAGGCATTTGCCATCTAGGATGTACCTCTGAAGATCCTGCTGAAATGGATTTCAATTGCTGTTTGCAAACAAATTTTCATTATTACAATGAACAAACAACGATTAAGTTGCTTGATAGGAGAGCTGTCAGCTGCCCTGAGAGTCCTTAGGGCTCTCAAGATGGGGCGAAAGTGCTGACACAGCTGGTGCCTGCTTCCTTCGCAATTGCTGGCGCCTGGCATAGGGGATCCGGATCCCAAAGAAGAACCTGTTTCTTCAAGTGAATGCACCTAAAGATATTTTGCTTGGCTCTAACCAGCACAACAAAGTAGTCATAGCCAGTTAGGCTATGCAGCCTGCAAGAGAGTAAATGACAAACATGGAATGACTGTGAACTGTGCTTTCCACTGTCATCCCTTTGACTTCCAGTGGTTTTAATGTGGCGTCTTTCACGGATATTCAGTCCAGCTCTGTAAGGGATGAGGCAATGTGTTCCTCCATTCCCATCCCTCTGCTAGGTGCCTTATATATAGGCTTACCATTGTCCCGGAATCGAGCCTGGCGTCGGCCTAGAACGGACCCGAGCCGCTCCCAAGGGTGCACTGCGGCTGCCCAACAGGGTTCCAGCTTCTGTCGCGTCGTTGACCGGACGTTCCGGAAGCCCATTGGGCAGCCGCAGTACACCCTTGGGAGCGGCTCGGGTCCGTTCTAGGCCGAAGCCAGGCTCGACTCCGGGACGATGGTAAGGCTATTTATATATGCAGCCAGAAGCAGGCTTTAGCAGAAGTACACTTCCTTGGGATCTCTACTCAGAATCTATGGGCGACTGCTTCTTCACTGAAATGAGTGAGGACTGTGCAAGAGCACTGCCATTTACTTGCACAGTTCCCATTCCTGTAAATGGTGCTTGCACATGAGATGCTCTCGGCGCACTGCACCTTTTTTTTTTTGGCGTGGTCTCCCATTGGCTCCTGCAGGACTCAAAAGCCAAAATGCCACTTTCCTTCTCATGTGATTCTTCAGCCTCCCAAATTGACATGTCATTTATCTGCCATTGTCTCAGGAGTTTCAGTTGAACAAAAACGTCTTGCCGAACTCATGGGAATCAGGTTTTTCCTTCCCTTTCGAATCAAAAGCACATTTTAGAAGGTAGCAAAGACACTGAAATGCACCAGCAAGCCAATGATCTGGCAGTTTCATCACTCTTGTTATTCCCTCCCCGACCAAACTGTTGGTATAAGCATTTCTCTCTTGATGCGCGCACGTGAACACACACACACATATATATGCACCCTTGCACAAATGAAGCCGGGGTGCTCGCTTCTCCCCTACAATGCTTAGCAGTAATTTGCAATATACTTGCTCAGAAACATCTGTCCTAACAATAAAAAACACTCATGATGGCAACTCCAAGGATAAAAACCGCGCACATTTCTTTTCTTCAAAAGAACATGAAAGATTAGCATAGGCCAGTACTTCCCAAAATTACCACTGTCGCAGCACCCTTACCGCCACAGAAGTAGAGCTCGGCACCCGGACGTGACGGTGATGATGCAATGATGTGATCATGTCACCGCCATTACTTCTGGGTTTGGGACCATGACGTGACCCTGCAAACCGGGGTAAGAGGATCAGGGCGGAGAGTCTTTTCAGGCAACAAAAACGTCACGCTTGGAGCTCTGCCCGCTAAGCCGAACTTATGCTCCGCAATCTTCACAGTTGTGTCATGGTCCCGACCCCGTAAGTAATGGCCGTGAGCGTCCCCGCAACACCCCTGGGGTTTTGCCACTGCATCTGAAGGAGCCACGACGCACAATTCAGGAAGCACTGGCTTACGCTCTCAATTTCACATTTTAGCTGGTGGCTAGTTCGATAAAAATAAGATTGCGATGTAAGCTCAGTCTGTAAATTCAGCGTAAAATCCGGGATCAGCAGGAAAACAAGGGAGGTATGAGCTGACTCCCTATGTGCCCACCTGAACCCCAAGGTTAGATGGAGTTTCTTGCCAGCTATGACCCAACTACAAAGGGGATGGGAAGTTATGGAGACATACAAATATCAGCCCAAGGCAAACTGGATATGCTAGCGGTACCAGGGGAAATAGCTTGGGAGAGTGTCTGTAGAGTCAAGAAAAGGCTTGCGTGGCACACAACTTTCACTTCCCAACCCAGTTTGACAGCTGCCATTGGGTGGCAGGATTATGATGCTTATTAGGTAAGATGCTCAACTCCCCACATCTCTGTGGGGCAATCCTTATTATGCATTGCATTGTCACCCACCAAGCAGCCAGGTTCGACAGAAAATAAGTCCCAGTCTAACTCCAATGGGTCTGGACTCTCGTTCCAATCTCTACTTGAGCCAATCAAGAGATTCTTCTTGCTCTCTACGCAGCTTGGGGTAGGCTCAGTTATAGCATCTTTCCCAGAGGTGGGGTCGTGGTGCAACATTCAATCTAAAGGCCTAGACAGGTGCCTGTCTCTCTGTCAGTCTGGAACGGACCCTAGAGCGGCCATCTGTCAAACTGAAATGCCTGGGCCTGGCATTGCACGGCAAGGAAGAAACAGAACGACCCATTCTGCTGAAGTAGCAGGGGGTGTTTTGCAGTGGGCTGGGTCCAAACAAAAACACAAAGCCTCCTCCCTTTAGAGGCCTAGTGCTAGGGAATACTGTGCGGGTGGCGTGCAGTTCGGTAGACGGTTTCCCTCATCAAAATAAAAACAGGCCATCACCAACTCAGATACAGTTTTATCTCTAAATTAGTAGAAACCAGCTCAGCACAAACTCTCCAGGTATAAATACTGGTGGCTCAGTCAGAAAAATAATAATAATTATTATTATTATAATAAAGATAAAATCCTAAAGTCGGAAGGCGCTACATCAGAATGACCAGTGAAATACTGAGTGCTGCAGGAGCTGCAGGGCTGATCAGGCGGTGGTGATGGCGGCCCTGCCAGTAGTTTCCAGGGTGAGGAACGAAGGCGCGACAAAGAATCCCTCGGTCAGAAATGTGTCCTTCCACTGGGTAGCATGTGGGTAGACCAGGAGGAGAGGGCCGGTGCGGGATGCGAGGTGGAGAGAGGCGATGGTGGCAGCACTGGAGGGGTCACTCTGGCTCACTCAGTGGCTAGTGCAAATAGTCATCCACTCTGGCAAAGGAACAGGAGCCCAAGCCCACGCGAGCCATGAGTCGCAAGCACTCCGAGGCCTGGCCCAGGGCGAGCAGCAGCGGGGGCTGTTTTGGCAGGTTCTGAGACTCTGGAGAAAGGGGCGGGGGAAGAGAAGAAACACTGCAACATGTGAGGAGGCACAAAGAACATGCCATTCATACAAGCTACCTCCCTCTTCTCCCCCCCCCCCATGCAGCCCCAAACAAGGGCCTCCACTACACAGGGCTCCAAAATTTAGGACAGGTGGCCTTGGCGGCTGCTGTTTCCCACTGAGGCGCTAAGCCATGCAAGGTAATGAACTAGCGGCCGCTTCGCTCTGTTCATTACCTCAAACTACAGCAGTGGTTGGTGGTACATTTCCAGACACTCTGTAGGGCTGTGATAAAATGCAGAATACAATGGCACAGAGAAAAAGCTCTCCCGTGATGGCCACCACAGGAAGCCACTGCTGTGCGCAAACCTGTGAAGTGGACTTCCACATGGCAGCAGCTCTGATAAAAAGAATAAATCAGGCTTGGACAGGAACGCTTTGACTGACAAGTTGGTCAGTGGTACAGAGCATGTGCAAATGCAGGAGCATTTCCCTTTAGCTTTTCAGCAGAAGAAACGAAGTAGAGAGTATGGCTGCACTGTGACTCCACCTCACAAACCCACACCCACACCCCTTGCCTGGCAGAGATAATTTCACAAGGTTAGCAATTATTCTGCCGCGACCTCCAGCACTAGCCTCTCACCACGGAAACAGGTGCACAGGACAGACTGACAGCCCAACCCTAACCAACTTGCCAGTGCTGATGCAGCCGCCATTGAGCCCTGAAGTAATGGAACAAAGTTTCCTTAACCTGGAGGAGACCACTGTGACTTTTCCCCCACTGCAGGATGCAGCGCATGCCCCATTGGCACGGCTGCATCGGCACTGGAAAGTTAGGATTGGGCTGTAAGTCTGGGTTAGGTCACCATGCATCACCTTACCCAATATAGCGCTATTGAGTGCAGCACACACTGGTTCCCTTTGGATCGGATCCAGCTGCTGACCAACAGGACAGTTCCACGGATCAGAGTAGGCTAGCAAGCTGAACGCATCCTGTGAGACAGGAGAGAGAGAGAGAGAGAGAGAGAGAGGCTTGAGCAGCACTGCAACACACAGAGCAAAGAACAAGATTCCTGAACTGTCATGGGGGGCCTTTTCAAATTATTCACGCATGCACGTGCACACGTATGTGCATGCGTGCGTGCGTGTGTGCGTGCATACACACACACACACACACACACACACACACACACACACACACACAGTCGGCCCTTTGTATCCATGGGGGTTCCGTGCGAAAATCTGCGGATACTCAAGTCTGCTATCGGGTGGGGGGGTTAGAGAGGGACACCACTGTACCTTATTGAAGGGTTGTGCGGGCCTGCCACCCGCTCTTTCCCTCCGGTGCTGCGTTGTAATAGTGTAAAATGCCTGTTAGAAGAAAAAAACGCAACCAGAAGTCACTTCCAGTTGTGATTTTTTTCTTCTAACAGACATTTTACATTATTACAATGCGGCGCCGGAGGGAAGGAGCGGGCCTGCGCCGCTCTTCAATAAGATATAGTGGCCCCTCCCCCAGTGGGTTCCCTCCTTCCGCGGATAGTCAAATCTGCGGATAAGGAGAGCCCATTGTACGTATAAAGGTGTTCAGCTTGTCACACTAACATTTTTCCTCTGTTTGGGAAGAAGTGGAGCTAAAGAAACTGCAGGGAACAAAATTACATGGATTCAGAATATGCTTTATACTGCTAGATCAAAAAGCTTTGTGAGGGGTAAGGGAAGTTTTGTCTCATTGGCACTGATCCCAGTACCAACAAGATGCTGACTACTGAGAGTTGGTTCAACAAAGAGATATGATGCCTCAAGGAATCTTAACGATGACTTGGCATCAGGTCTGAATTGCTAGTTACACATCATCACTCCACCTCTAGTGGCTGTTGAGCCATGAAGAAAGGAGTGAACTCATGAAGCTGAGGGGACAGGAAACAAAAGGCAAGCAGCTGTAAACCATGGTTTGCTTGCACCCAAACCATGGTTTGGCATGATGCCTGAATTAAGCCAATAGGTGAGATTCATAGAGGACTTTGATCCTCCATTGTTTTGTCATATACCCATATCTGATTCTCCCCACCCCACCCTTTTAGGACACGGTTGTCTGGATATCCTCCCATCACCCAGCAGGGGGGTGCAGAGGGGAAGCTTCCTTCCCACTGCAGGGAACCTTGCCCAGAAAAGCCTATTTGTCCAGAAGGAAGGGCGGGCATAGGGTTTTGCCTTTCCATGCTAGAAAATAAAAGGTGAGCTCCTTTGCCCAGGAGTACCACACACAGACTGTGCGCAGCCCCCTCCCTCTGTCCCAACTCTTGTATCAATTCTCGCCAAGAATGTGAAAACGGTTTCAGCCATATGCCACACCTGCAACATTTTTTTGTGTGTCGTGTTCTTCCCATACTCTCTGCAGAGCTGTTCACTGAGAGTCTGCAGCTCCCGCCCAAACTGGATCATCCGCTCTGTGGCGGCATGGTTTCCCCCGCAGAGTTGCCTCTGAGGACAGCCATCTTCTAGAGCAAAGGAGAGAAGAATGAAAGAGTCAGGGAATAGAGGGAAACCCATGCAGCGTAAAAGCACCTCCCTTCCTCGGTCACATTAGCCGGAAAGCCAGCAGGGCAATTCCAGTGGGTTAGAAGGGGGAACCACCATGGAAGTCTCATGAGAGCCCCAGGACCAGAAGCATAAATCAACGCTTTCTGATTTCTGAGCTCCCAGCATTCAGATGCTGCATCTTGACAAACAAGAAGTTTAAACTTCCAGGCATGTCTGAATATTTTTGCAGCCTGCACCTACTCTGTTTCAGAATGGGAAGACCCTCCCCCCAAGTTGTCTTGTCCCCCCGGAAAGTAAGATCCATCCTTACTAATGTTACTGTTTTCTAGGAAGGGAAGGAGAGGAGGAGAGAATGTCTTTCACTGTGAACTCTACCCATGCTGGAGTCGTCTGTCTGCAGGATCTCTTCATGCTTGTAAGTGCCATTCATTATCCTAGTAGCCGAATTCTCCAGGACTCCATTGGGGTAATGCTCTGCCTCCATCTCCATTTCACTGTCACTGCATGGAAAGAAGGAGACATAAATGGCTGAGAAGGAAAGGACAGAGCATCAATGAAGACTAAAGCATGTTGCATATTAATTAAAGGGCCTGGGTGGATTTTCAGACAGAAACAATAAGTAACAAAAGCACCAATTAAGCCAAAGAGGAAATTCAACTGGCCCAGCAAGTTGGCCGTAGCTTGTCTACAGTTTGTGTGTTGTAAACCCTCTACAGCTCGAAGCGTGAACATAAACAGCAGAACAGGGCTTGAATTGCCCCCTCCACAGCACAAAGCGTGAACATAAACAGCAGAACAGGGCTTGAATTGCCCCCTCCACAGCACAAAGCGTGAACATAAACAGCAGAACAGGGCTTGAATGGCCCCCACCAACTGCTGCACCTGGCTGCAGATATAGCCCTCCCTAAGAAGTCCAGAGCGACTGAACTACCTAGTCTCTTGGTTGCTGGTGCTGCTGTGCTGCTGAGACTTGGTGGAATCCGTGGAGTTGGATTCTGAGTAGTTCACCGATGAAGGGGACGAGGAGGAAGACGAGGAGGAAGAGGAGCTCAGTGCTGGGTATTTACTATGGCTCTGTTTGTTTTTCATGGAGCTAACTCCATTGCTACAGCTCGGGCTATCCGCTCCTGAAAACAAAAGAAGAATAAAGACTGTTACCCATGGCTCTGCATTCATTCTTCCAGGAGAAAATACAAATGTGAGTAGACCTATCTTTGAAAGAACAACTTGGTTTTAGAACACCACGTCTGGACAAGAAAAGGCATGATGGCTCTCACTGGCAATGACAGTTTCCACGGCCTGTCTTTTTAGAAAAGATCTTGGCACATTTGCTGCAAATCTATAGTACAAAGTGAACACTGAATGCACATGAAGGCAAGGTGCAAATAGGCAGACTAACCAAGATCTACATTCTGCTCAAGCTTGGCTCTTCACACAGAACACAGGAAATACTCTCACAGGGAGAACATTTCTCCCAATAAGGAAGGTGCAGTGTGAATACACAGAATTTTTCTGGAAGACTAACAACGCAATCCTATCCAACTTACGCCACCGCTGTAACCAGCGGTGCAGCGAGAACAGGAGGCCCCAGAACAGAAAGGGGATTCAAATCCCCTCCAAAGGAGGATTCAAAGGAGATTTAAATCTCCCCTCCCCCGTCCTGTCCTCCCTCGCTGGTTACACCAGTGGTGTAAGTTGGATAGGATTGCGCTATAAGTCTTACAGGAAACTCCACTGGTGTGCCTTTATGAATACGCACTGCACAAGCAATTCCCCTGGGCAGGGGTGTGGGAAAAATGGGAGTTCTGAGAAGGTCGCTCCCACTCAATCTGGCCAAATTCAACAGCTGCTCTAGTGCTCGGCAAGTCCCCCTGATTTACAAGCCTCCTGTGGTGGTGCGTGATGCTAAGAGGCTAGAAGAACACAGGCACTACCAGGCACAGAGACTTCAGCACAGTCAATGGACTACCAAAGCCACACACACAATGCATCTTGAAAGCTGCCTCTCAAATATGGGAAGGCCAGGGGGGAGGAAGACCTTGACACTTGCAAAAAAGAGCTTTAATTATGCTAAAGAAATAAGACATCCTGTCTGAGGAGCACAAAACAGCACTATATACACCACTGAACATATTCACTGAGGGAACTGCCCGTTAAACCGCTGAACCATGAGCTGTCGATTGAAAGGTTGGCAGTTCGAATCCGCGACGGGGTGAGCTCTCGTTGCTTGGCCAGTTCCTGCCAACCTAGCAGTTCCAAAGCATGTTAATGCGAGTAGACAAATAGGTACCGCTTGCGGGAAGGTGAACAGCGCTCCGTGTTCCAGCCGCATGCTACGCGCTGCGGCAAGGAGAGTCATACCGGCCACATGACCACGGAGGCATCTTCGGACAACGCTGGCTCTTCGGCTTTGAAATGGGGATGAGCACCACACCCTAGAGTTGGACACGACTGGACTTAATTGTCAGGGGTGACTTTTACATATAATATTGACTTGCACAACCAACATAAGGAGCTGTCCAACACAGAGTTGGAACCTTGCTCCATCTAGATCTGCACCATCTCCTCTGACAGCAGCTGTCCAAAGGCTCAGACTGGCCCTTTTCCGGCAGCACAGGTACCAGATACCCTTTTCACTGGACAGGCTTTGGCTGGAACTGGGTGGTGATGCATAAGCTGCATTCATGGGAGTTGTCAGAGAGATTTAACCTGGGGCCTTTATGCAGTGCATCTGCTCTATCCTTTCTGGCCTCCCGTAGCTCTCGAGGTCTCCCAAAGAGAACAGATAAAGAGTAACACAGATCTAGCACAAAGCTGAGAAACCCGGCAGAGAAGCGAACTCTTACCAGTGCTGTGAATGTGCAAATTGTTCGAGCCGCGTCTGGGACTCAGGTTAGGGGAGTCAGGGTAGCTGTCCTGGGATTTGGGGCTGCGGGCGCTGAAGCACCGTACTTCGCTGTCTGTTCCATTCACCATCTCTACAAACTGCCGGCATCTGTGTTGCCGGAGAAAGGAGAGTCAAAACACAAAAACAGCAGGATGCGGGACAGACGGTGCAATGGTTCAAGCCAAGTCTTCTAGAACAGATACAAATTAGAACAAACAAGGTTTTCTAAGAAAACACACGTCTGAGGAAACATGCTGAAAGCAAGGTGACAATACAATGCTAAATGCTAGGACCCACAGGAAGACAACGAACAATGATGCATAAATGGAGTGTTCATTCATAAATCCAACGCAAGAGAATTGCGTACAAGAAGCATTGATTCAGACCAAATCCTTGCTCATAGTTCATTTTTTGAGGGAACACTACTAGCAAAATCTAGCAGCTCATTCCTTATCCCATTAATTCAGAGATGCAAGTATATTAACATATGAAGTTGCCTTCTTGGTCCATTTAGACCAGGGTTTCTCAAAGTACCAGTGGTACTTTGGACAACTGCTGGTGGTACACAGACCGCTGGATCGCTGGAACCCTGCTCCAACACGACGCTTTTGGCAGTGTGTTTTTGCCCCCAAGAGGCTCCTGCCTTTGGCTGAGCCTCTCAGGAACGCTGAGAAGGGTCCTCCCACCCGCCCAGAGTCTCCTACCTGTGTTTTCTGGCCTCCAAAAAACTTGAAAACCCGGAAGTAACTGGCAATGATGCCATCGCCAGTCACTTCCGGTGGTACGCAGCAGGACAGTGGCGCTTTCTGGGATTAAAAATTACTTAAGGTAGCAGGCTATATTAAACCCCAAATCATTTTGTTTCAGCTCTTGCTCTGCCTGATGGGGCAAGTGATGTCTGGATGTACTCACTTTAACATAAACAGGAGGTTAGGATTGTGCTCTAGGAGTCCGGGGTACAACTGCTGAGTGGCTTCAATGGCTTCCCCTACTCTTCCTGCCAAGACCAGCTTCTGTATTCCTGCAGGTGAAAATTAGAATCCATTTGGGATACAGGCAAATTCTAATGGTTCCAGTGACAGATGGAAGACGATTCCCATACATACATAAGAGGTAAAAACATTTCATTTGTCTACAAAAAAAAATCACCGACTTGGGCAGGGTTTTCTTCCAGCTCTGAGCAAGTGAGAGGAACAGATGTGAGCGCGAGGCAAAGAACAATACAAAGCAAGCTTCCTTATCAAATCCCAGGTATTGTTCTGCCTATTGAGTCGTGTTCCAGGTACCATCTATGGCTGGTGCTGGGCTGCCCTTCCCTGGGACGGAACACCTTCCCTTTGAAAGTTCACGGCAGGCATGGTTTTCTCCCTTTTCAGCGTGGAGTGGAAACATACCTTTTGCACGGTGCCTTTGGTAGTTAGATACACTTAAGAACATAAGAACTTAAGAAGAGCACTGCTGGATCAGGCCAAAGGCCCACTTAGTCCAGCTTCCTATATCACACAGTGGCCCAAGACAACAACAGACCTTTATTTTTGCATTGAACACTTTATTTTGCTGTTTTGCTTATTCTGGCAACCGCTTTGTTTTGATTGTCCTGCTGTTGTTTCTATTAAGCTAAACTTTTTGCGTATTTGTTTTCAGATCTGATTTTTTTAAACTGTACGAATAGAGGTTTTTTAAAATGGTGGTTTTTTAAAAAAAAATTGTTGAATTAAAATGCAAATGTGGTGTTTTGTGTTTTTATTCAAATCTTAAGCATCAATATCAGGTTTAATATCATTAATGCAGTCTTCAATGCAAAAACAACAAATTATTCCATTATTTCTAACTGGAAAAGTAATCTGTTTCAACCAGATGCATTCCACAACCAGTAGAGAGTTGGTAATTTGGTTCCAATTCTGTTTGAAGATGTGGTGTTTTGTGTTTTTATTTGGTTTGAAAAGGTGGTTTTGTGTTCTTATGTGGTTTTCAACAAAAACAAAACACCCCTATGTATGAACTACCATAGGAGCTGTTACGGCTGAAAGGCAGTCTTGTGAATATAACAGATTGAAACAGACACACAAACTCAACAGCTAGAAGCTATGGATGCATCACTTGAAAGGCCCCTAGAAATCCTTCCTCAAGGCACAGAGCAGCAGGGACTGAAGCAAGGAGCTCATATTTTGCACAGAAAACTCAAGAACAAAGCCTGGGCTAAGTTAGGCAAGCAGACAAATGAGCATGTATTTCCTTCAAGCAGATTCTTCTGTTGCTAAGACTTTGGAAATGTGGACACTGTTTGGGCATGGAAGAGGGATGGAAAAAGCAGCGGGAGGCTAAAAGACGGGCATACGTTTGGACAAGAGGAAATTTTCAATTGGTGCTCCTCTTATATTGAGCAGGGGGGAGTAACTGCCCCCCCTTTCACCCCAGCAGAGTGTCTTTTCTGGTGGCTGTTTGCTGGTGGTGTTCCGCATCTTTTTTTAGATTGTGAGCCCTTTTGGGACAGGGAGCCATTTAATCATTTGATTTTGTCTGTAAACCGCTTTGTGAATTTTGTTGAAAAGCAGTATATAAATAATAATAATAATAATCTGCACAAGGGGGCAGCAGAGGGAGCAGCGCAAGGCCCTGAAGTCCGACTTCCTGGCCACCGGAAACCTCCATCCAATACACCTAAGCCAGTGGTTTCCAAACTGGGAGGCGTGGCTCCCAGGGGAGCCGCGGAAACCAGCCAGGGGAGCCGCGGAGTGCCACGGAATCCTCTCAGAAAACAATGCAATGCCAATTGGCAGGCAGCAACATCATGCCATGGGGATCTGTGGCCAATGGTCGCCAATGGTCAAGGGAGCCGCAGGTCAAAAAAGTTTGGGAAACACTGACCTAAGCATTCAGACATGGCACTGAACTTAAGTTGCAGGCAGGCAAGACTTATTTTAGGAAAGTAGAGGAAAAAGAAGAGGGGGATAAGAATCGCTTACTTTGTCTGTTCTTTATGGAGATCTGTTCTTCCTGGATTGTGCTCTCTGTCACTCTGGCAAACGCCGTCGCTGTGGCACAGTACCCATGATGCACCAGATAGGAAGAGACCATGCTGACAAAAAACATGAAAAAGTGAAGGGTACTATGTCAACACAGATCCACAGCAAAGCTGAAAAATATCCTCAGAAGGAGCATATTAATTAAAGAGAGGTGCGTTGGGCATATCCCAAAGTTGTCGCTGGCTTTGCTACCTACAGTGCAAATAAGCCACACTCAGTAGTGGACAAACACGTTCTGGAAAAGAAACAGCTGCCCCTGCTTCTGTAACACTGACACCAACGAACAGCGCAAGAGTTAGGCTATTACACTGTACAAAGAAGAGCCTGCTCCTGTTCCTGCCTTGCTTCCACTTCGCTCAGTGTGAACAGGAAAGGAACTAAAGAGCATTAAGGATGTGAAATATGTCATGCTGAAGGAACCCTGCATACATGCCAAATATTTTAGGCGAGGCCTAAAAACCTTCTTGTTCAAAGAAGCCTTCTGAGTCCTTGCCTTTTTTTAAATTCCTGCTGGTACAGGTGGGGCGCTGCTGTTTTTTATGATCTTGTTTTAATTGTAATAATCTTTTTAATCAATTTTTAGATGTTGTTTTTATTAGTTTTTGTTATTTCTTACTGTTTTAAAAAGTAACTATTTATGTACCGTATGTACTTTTTTTTTTTGGTATTGTATTTTCTTTTCTGTTGTAAGCCGCCTTGGGTTCCTTCGGGGAGAAAGGCAGGATAAAAATATTGCAAATAAATAAATAAATAAATAAATAAATCCGCATCTCCCAGCAATCATGTGTCTAGAAGGGCAAGCAGCATTGGATTGATTTATCAGAAAGGCATAATAAACCATCAATTAGTCTGCCTTACTGAGGTCTGCAGCTGTCCTTCTATATACAGTTGTCTAATCCTTTTTGCGGGTGGCGCAGCGGGTTAAACTGCTGAACCAAAAGCTGTCGATCGAAAGGTCGGCAGTTCGATCCCCGCGACGGGGTGAGCGCTCGTTGCTTGGCCAGCACCTGCTAACCTAGCAGTTCCAAAGCATGTCAATGCGAGTAGATAAATAGGTACCACTTGCGGGAAGGTAAACAGCGCTCCGTGTTCCAGCTGCATGCTACGCGCTGCGGCAAGGAGAGTCATGCCGGCCACATGACCATGGAGGTGTCTTCGGACAATGCTGGCTCTTCGGCTTTGAAATGGAGATGAGCACCACACCCTAGAGTCGGACACGACTGGACTTAATTGTCAGGGGATACCTTTACCTTTTTAATCCTTTTTGAAAGTCAGCCACAATATTAAACTAATCTTCCCAAGGCAATAGTTTCCATGGGGTGTGTGCATGTATGAGAAAATGGGCTGCCTGATGATTTTGTTAAGACTCATCTGGGTTTTCTTCTAAGGGGAAGTAGGAACAATCAGATCTTCAATTACTTTTAACCAATCTGCACAGGAGCTACACTTATATACTCTTCCTTTTTCCTTATTTTCTTCTGGGACACAGACAGAAATTATTATCCTTCTGCAAGCTATCCACTTCCTTCACATCTGGCTCCCTCGCTTGCGTCCGCAGAGGGGCTACAAAATCATCAAGCCAAACAGGTTTCTGAAATGACACATCACTCCAAGACTGCGACTAAAGGTAAAGCTTTGTGCAGCTTTGTTTTGTTCTTAAAATGGGTACAAGGCAAACAACCAGCTGGTTTCTTGGTCATTAGCATGAAGAAACCTGTCCAATACCACACTGTTCATGAGGCAAGCAGGAAAATGAAGCAGCTTAAGGAAGAGGAGTCAGGAAGGGGCTTGGTAGCAACTGGTGGTTTCAAATTATGCTTCTCAGTCTCAATAAATTAAAAAAACCCACTCACTTCTGCAGCATGGCTTGCCATTCACCTAGCCGGTCGCCTATGGGAAAACGCTTAATGGTGCCCTGAATCTTTGCTCGCCACTCCCTCATGTAATCTTCAATGTCGAACACAAATGGCTGCTGTCCAAAATTGGCATCCACTATCTCTCCGGGCGTCTGGAGCCCCACAGTGGGATACAGATTGGCCTGTCAAAGGAAGAAACTCAAGTTAAAATGCCAGGGCCATCTGGAAAGCAAGAAAAACAACCACAACAACAACCATACATTTCTCTCTGAGTCTGCAAGGGTGGGATGGGAACAGGCAGGAATGGTAATAGAGGATGTTGGAAGAAGCCAGATGCAAGGGGTGATATACGGAAAGCACACCACTGAGGACAATTTCTAGGTGACTGATCAGCTACGAACATCTTTTGTGACACAGCAACTCAATCCAACTGGATCTTTTGCGACTTTCAGTGGTAGCTTGGAGTGAGAGAGAAAGATTAAACACACTGTCAATGTCAATCCTTGCATGAGTAGACACACTGCAGGATTCCCCCAGGGATTTTCAATTCCTAGAAAGAGATTTGTGCAAGTGTGTGTATAAAGTGTGCTTCCCAGTGGTCGTCACAGAATGCTCCAGTAACCTGCAAAAGCTGAAATGAGCTCTCCATTTCAAAGCCTCAAACTCTGCTTGTGCAGTTTAAAAAAAAATAGCGGCAGTTGCCTATAGCGAAAATATTATTGTTGTAAATATATTCCTATGCACCTTTACACATAATCTTTGAGAAAGTAACTATTGTGTGGGGTAAGGTAAAGGTGACCCCTGACAATTAAGTCCAGTCGTGTCCGACTCTAGGGTGTGGTGCTCATCCCCATTTCAAAGCCGAAGAGCCAGCGTTGTCCGAAGACGCCTCCGTGGTCATGTGGCCGGCATGACTCTCCTTGCCGCAGCGCGTAGCATGCGGCTGGAACACGGAGCGCTGTTTACCTTCCCGCAAGCGGTACCTATTTATCTACTCGCATTAACATGCTTTGGAACTGCTAGGTTGGCAGGAGCTGGCCAAGCAACGAGAGCTCCCCCCGTCGCGGATTCGAACTGCCGACCTTTCAATCGACAGCTCATGGTTCAGCGGTTTAACCCACTGCGCCACCCACTGGTGTGGGGTAGACATCTGAAAATACCCAAAGGTGGATGAAGAGAAGGCTGCTATGGAAAACTGGAACTACTTCCAACATCAGGAGGTGGGTGGGAGAAAAGAGATTTTCCAATCCAAATGGGCATCCATAGTAACAGGTGAGCTTTTATATACCCCCTTACAGGAACCAACTTCTCCCTCACCAGAGAAAAAAGGACACAAAACTCATGAGACTATACTAGCATGCATGAGAAAACAGAATTGCTTTCTGGCACGTACTCTCAAGAATGCCAAGTTCAGTCTTTAAGAGATTTAGAAGACATTCCTGTTATCCATATTTTCATTTCTTTTCCAAGATGGAGCTCACACCTCCCCATCCCCTGGGGGTGGCACTCTTTATAGGTTCTGGTTCTTTCATGCATTCATTTGCAATGCAAAAAAAGAAAAACTTGTTGAACTTGGAAAAAGCAACTCACAATGCAAGAAAGAACCCTGAAGCTAGAATAGTGAGATACAAACATCTCTCCACACTATACAATATTAGTAAAGGAGAGAGTGTATGTATGTTCGGACAGATTTTTAATTGCAGAACGCATAAGGAAATTGGGGATCAATTCTTATCTTCTCTAATCGTTTACAGGTGGCTTCCAGTATGGCGCTTGCCTGCTCGTCACCCTTCTGTTCCAGATCCTCACACCTGTGCGGTGCTCCTCTTTTGTTTACCAACTGAAAGCTAAAGGCTTCTGTTTCCTGCAGTTCACTCCTATTTGAAACTCAGTACTCTAATGATCAGATCAGAACATTTCCTGATCACAAAATCTCACTTTAAGCACACATTATTAATATTTTGCTGATGCTAATGTCCCAAATCCTGGGATGCTACTGCTACCGAAACCAGATCCACAGACCATTATTATTAATACAAGAACCCATATATCAGGAGCAAGCAATTGCTGGTTAACTGGTTAAGCATACCTTGAAATCCACTGACTGGATATCTGGAATACAGGTGGGCCCCCATATCCACGGATTTGCTATCCACGGTTTCAGTTATCCACGGATTGCAGGGACACCCACCCCCACACACGCTTTTACTTTTTTCCCCAGTAAGCTTCGTTTCTTCCTTAAACAAACAGGAGAAGCAGCCTCTGGCTGCTTATTGCAAGCAAGTAGAACGAGACTAAAGCCCGACCCACACTACATGAATCCCGACGCGTTACGGAGATGTGCGGAGCTCTCTGTCACCATTGCGGAAGCAAGCGGAGCAGCTGTGATCTCCTGATTTCCGGCGCGTACATAAAGCTGAAAACCCATCTTTTGAGGGGGCGGGTTCGCGGAGCTACTGCAGCCACCAATAGGATGAGAGGGGGAGGAGAGTGGTTGCATGCCAATCAGAACTACTTCCAATCTGTAAGCTGCACTTTCTTAAGAAGGCGGGACAACAGGCGGGAAGACACTCCTTCCGACCAGCTCTGCGCGTGGAGGCAGAGGCCTCCGTGCCTGAGCTTGTGTAGTGTGGGTCGGACTTAAGTCCTACAGAGGCTCTGCAAGGTTAACAGAAACCTTGCAGAGCCTCTCTAGGACTTAGTCTCGTTCTACTTGCTTGCAATGGAGGCTGCTTCTCTGTTTGTTTTAAGGAAGAAACAAAGCTTGCTGAAAGAAAAATAAGAGCTGGGGGGGGGGCGCGCACACCTGCCCGCAGGGGAGGCAGGACGGGGGCCCCTCAGGAAACCATGGAGGGGATATTCACTCCTATCCACGGTTTCAAGTATCCACAGAGGGGCCTGGAACATATCCCCAGTGGATATGGGGGGAGTACTGTAGTGTAATGTCTTTAATGTATGCCACTCTTTTTTTCCATTTGGAGTCAATTGATTTTCACAGTACCATGAGAGGAAGGAAGAGGTTTGGTTGACTGGATGTAGCCTCAAACTGCAAAAAGTCCACCCAGACCTGTCTAACCAGTGATGATATTAAGACTACTTTGCAGGGTATCAGTTTTGCAAGAGAAGAAAGTGGAATATCATGTCTGACTGGTGAATCTAAAAATTGCTCACAAGCTGGTTTTCATCTGAAGTGTTGCCTGAACACCAGTCAAGAACAGATTATATTTTTGCCTGTCTTCTTCATTGCAGAGTTTGGATTCCAGTGATACTAGGGATAAGGATCTCACCAGAAGAGAAGTTCACTGCCATGCTATAACGAACAGTAAAAGACCTGTGGAAAGAATAAAAGCTCCACAGGACTGGAAGACCTGACTTTTTAAGGAATTCAGACACTTGCAGCTACCTTAGGAAGACCAGCAATTTGAATAGGTACCATGGGCAGAAAGCAAAGAATATAAAACAGGCAAACTGAAAGAGTTCAAACTCAGAATAAGACTCGGTCAAGCAAGAGAACAGTGAAGGGTTAGATTTAGAGAGAGCAACATGAAGGTCAAGAGAATGGAGATCACAGATTTTTTTGGGGGGGGTACTAAATAGTACTGGAAGAAAGTTTCAGAAGTTAAACACTGACTTGTCTATGACCATAAGAGCAAGGCAAATTGAAGCAGGAAGACGCACCATGGAGTTGCAGGCTACAATTGCACAAAAATCCCGTTGGAAGAGGGGGACGTAGAGGCTGTCCAAGCTATCTGAGATGAGGGCCAGGCGTAATGGCAGACTGACTTAAATGTCCATTCCACTGCAAGGGGCTGCGTGTTTCAGCTCTGGAACGTAAGTGAAAAGCCATACGTACTAACCAACCCCATCACCTTAAACAGGGAGCATTCTGTCCTTTTCACCCAGAATTCTGGAAGAAAAGGCGCAGGCCAAGGGAAGAGGAATATGAAGGTTCAGCATGAAATGGCACACAGGCAGGCAGGAAGTTCTTCAAGACACAGAAGCAATGGAGGGCAGGGGGGTGGGAGGGAACTAGTAATTGCAGCTGGATGAGAGGAGAGAAGAGAAAGAAATAGCTCTTAAATTATTACGGATACCAATTTAAGAGTGTACCCTCTCCCTATTTAGTTTTAAATTTACACAAAGTCCTGTTCCTCCACTGGTTCTTGTACAGGTCATTATCACTGTCTGAAACGGACAAATGCTTTATACAAATCATCCCATGAACAAGAGCAGATCGTAAGTCTGAACACAGCAAAGAAACCACCAGACACTGACAAGAGCAATGAAAGCTTCATTTCCTGGGTCTACAAACTAAATCCTGACATCAACAGCTTAAAAACTGCTTCCCCCAGTATTCCCTCGTATTGATATAAAAGTACTTAAATCTGTACGCAAAAAAAGGGGGGGGAATAGGCAAAAGGGTCATTATTGCACACAGTAAGGCCCTATTTCTACAGTCAGAAGCAAATCGCCTCGAAGACGTCAATACCCTCCTTCCACTGGCCAAATGGGATTGCAATTCAGGGGTGCTCCTGAAGATTTCAAGCTAAGAAGGACATCAGAAAATTCTTCCTGGGCCTACAGAGGCATCCAAAAATAGAAAGCAAGCAAGGAGGGAGCAGTAGTTCAGGTAAGGTTCCAGCAAGGTGTGCAATGCCCAGCAATTACAAACTGCTAAGCTAGCAGAGACAGCTGTTCCACACTTCTAGGAACTGCTGTTCAGGAGCTCTGCATTTTCACATAACGATGGACCACAAATGCATTTTCTGCACTGGGAGCTAATCTCTATGTAGGAAGGTATGTTTGCCATAACACATGATATGGCCTGGTTACTGACTGCAGTCATTTCCATCACCTGGGTTCTTTTTTTTGTTCTCCCTGAAAAAAAGTGACTAGGTCCCCCTCTCCAGTCTAGGCCATTAGCACGCCCTGCTTTAAACACCTCTGAAGTTCATGCAACATTGCAGTGAATAATCAGTTCAGTTTGGGTTGCATGTTTAAGTTGCAACTGCATAAAATAGGAGATTCAGAGACAGTACGTCAAAGGGTTGTACAAGCAGAAAATAAAATTGTGGAAGGAATGCCAATATATAGGGTTTACTCTTGAACACGTCTGCATAGCTATACGTTCTGGTTTGAACTCAAGCTATAAAATACTAGAAGTTATACAGGCATGTGTCCTCCTGTCCGTGGGGGATAGGTTCCCGCTCTCACCGTGGTTAGTTGAAACCGTGGAAAAAAGAAAACCCTATCCCTGTGGACCCCCCATGCCCAATACCTTCGTTAGTGTTTGTAGCGGTGGCGCCAAGCAAGCGTGTGTCTTGCTTTAACAAAACAGGAAGCAGGAAGTTAACGTTCGGGCTGAGCCTCTCTAGCATTCCAGCAGCTGGCCTGCTTCTGTGCTATAAGCAGCATGCTGCTTATAGCATTTTGTTAAAGCAAGATGCACTTGCTTGGCACCACCGCTACGAACACTAATGAAGGTAATGGGCGCGGAGAATCGCGGGTCGTGGATACAGGAGCGCCTGTATCTCAATACATAGAAAAACAAAACCCAAACTTCAAAGCACTGTCACTGGTGTTATCTTTAACTTGCATACGTTTAAAAGTCAGTCATCAGACAATCTGGTCTCTCCCTACTCTTTCCACTGCAATTTGCAATAGGTTTTCCACAGTGCAACCCTATGCATATCTACTGAGAAGTAACTTCAATTGAGCACAATGACTTACTCCCAGGTAAATATGCATAGAACTGCAGCCTTAGTCTGCCTTTTACCCACTTTTTACTTACCACTTCTGCAGCTAAAGGCTAGTTCTTCCATGATGTTTGACACTGATGACAGAGGACAAGATACATGTGCCTTGTGTCAGATTTGAGCAAGAAAGTACTGGGCCTTTGCTCATGTGTATTTCAGAAGGGAAAACAGTATTCACAAACACACACACACACACACACACAGTTCGTATCTGCTAATACAGATATTTATTTTGTATTCTGGATTTTGTAATCTACACTGGCACCCAAGTACAAAACTCCCTCAGATGACCATCTGTCTGAGCTCTCTCAAAACACCCCTAAATCGTTCAAGTGATCTTGCATCTTTGCCTCATGCTGAAAAGGAAAATATTTGACCCGATTCACTGGGCTGCCTAAATTAAGCGACTACAACTGCATTCCAGTTAGCAGGACTGTCTGGATTTCACATGTAGTTTTAGTTCAAATGGACGTTCATTTCAGAGCCTGGGAATTCCCCCTCCCCCCCTTTTTTAATTTTGCTTAGCTAAACCATGCTGCTTAGTAATCCACTAACTTAGAAGTTATTTTTGGTTTGCTTTGGGCAGCCAATGCAACTAGGGGAAGTGGGGGTAGCGAGTGCCTTCTTCAAGTTGGTCCTCTCTCTGAAACATTGCAAAACATCAGTTTTCATTTGAATGCAGCAGTTTCATTCTGTGTACATTTCCAGTAAATACCAGGAAAGGTCTGATCATTACCGACGCCCTATCTGAAGCTACTTTCAGAAATTTAGGAAGCTGCCTGACACCATGTCAGACCACTGGAATGTATTTACTGGGAACAGATGGCAGTGGCTCTACTACAAGGTTTCAGACAGGAATTTTTCTCTCTCCTACCTGAGGCTGCTGGGGATTGAAGCTGGGACCGTCTGAATGCAAAGCACGTCTTCCACTGAGCAAGGGCCTTTCCTAGGATGCATCCCTCCCTCCCGATAGGTGCAGCCAGATCAACACACAAGCAGAGCTGTCATCTTTCCATGTGGCTGAGACCTGGCTGACTGCATGACTGCCTGTGATGTGACTGCAACCCCTTCAATCAGGCAGCCTAACACTAACCACTTCCAAATGACATGGCAAAGACGACATCGGTACATCCCGCTCGCTTGCCCCCCTCCCTTCAATTTGCAACTTTTGTTAGAATACTGAAAATAGTTGTACTTACAGGGAGGTCTGTAAAGGCTATACCTGTGGGGGGAAAAATATTAGAATTAAGACAATGGATTTTTCCCCATTTGCCTACAACTTTAAACACATACCACAACATGCCAATAAATTCTAGGTTGGGTCCCAGTAGAAGCACCCTTGCATTCCTAACCTTCTGTGACACTGCACCCATGAGAAAAAGACTCAGTTCCTCAAGCTAACTTGCAACTCAAGACTGACTTAAGAGCGTCATTCACTGCTGTATTCAGGAGGGTTAATAAGCTGCCAATATATTCTCACAGACCCACGTCTGACTCGCTATATATTTGTCCCAGTGTACACAACCATTAGGCATTTTAATACCGTTTCACAAAATTAAAGATTAAAGGCACTTTCACACAAGACTCGCTATCTTAAGGAACATTTGTTCACTGTGGAACAGTGATGCATGTGCTTTTTATTGTCCGATTCCCTCTTGAGAAAGATGGAAACCAGCCGACTCGCACACAACAGAACTGAAATGAAGTGAAGCCGATACTGAATCATTCAAGTTACACTGGCAAGGTTGTTTTGACATGGATGGATGTATCACAGTAATAGCTCTGAAACCAGCAGGTTTCAAGATGCAATGCAATTTCTGCACCGAACAAGTGATACACAGCCCAACACGATACTCCTGCATCTTTCCACGTTCAAAGAAAGGAAGCCCACAGGGGGAAAAAACAGCTATTAACCTTCAGGTTCTCTGGAGCACTGCAGGTCTCATCACTGAAGGCGATTTCACCTAGAGAAATTTTTTTTATGCCCTTACTGAAGCAACATCTGCAAAGAGTTTCTGTCATGCAGGAAATTATCCTTTGACAAGAGAATCACAGATCTGGCTTTTAGCAGAAGATGCGTACTTTGGGGGTTAATGAAGCCTTTGGCACCAACACTGAGCAGTGATTTTTGCTCCATGCAGGTAAGATCAGAGAAGACACTGAGAGGGACAAAGTGATAGACCTTCAACTCAAAACAGTCGTGCATTCTAGCGGGACTGCAACTGTTTATGCTGTCGGTCTGTTACCATTCCTAATGCACTATGCTTCACACTCAAGCTCCTCCCAAGAAAGCAAAGCTGTATGGTGCGCTCAAAGGGTCAATTCCAAAAGTAGCTGGTGGGGCTCTTCCCCACTCTGTGCATGGCAGCCGCCGCATCAAGGAATGGAAAGAGGGTACCACACAACACAAGGCTGTTCTTCCTTCTTAGCTGCATCATTCACTGATACCCCATGTTTTACTGGAATCTGCTGCAAGTTCCGGATGTCAGATGTTATGGGGCCCCTACTACAAGGGATGTGAATCACAGCAGCATCACAGACCCTGAGACTGCCCTCCCATCACACTCATTAAGAATCAGACTTTGTCAGACTAGGAATTCACGATCGTGGTTGAAGATTTTACAGAAAGATGCTGAGCACGACTACAGATGAGTCAGGATTTCACAAGTGTACACTGTAGGAGTGAAATCTTAGAGCATGAGATTATATAGCAAATATGAGCCAAGACAGAGGTTACTGAATTCTGGAGGTCTCTTATTATTTCTGTCCACCCTCTGTTTGCGATTTCTTGCTGCCTGAAAATTTACCTGTACAGAAGCAAGCCAATTATATCATCTGACTATGCTGCAAATGCTTGTTTCCCCCCCTTCAAATCAAATGCAGTATTTTAACAGACAGATATAGATGTGTGCTTTTTAAACAAATATTTTGGGCACACCTTGTCTCAACAGAAGTTGCATGGGAGAAAAACAGCCAGTCAACTGATCAGTTTCTTATGTGGTCAAATTCTATCAGGACTCTAACAAGGAACTGCTACGGGATCCAGACAGACAGCTCGGCAAACATCTTATTGTTTGTAGGTTTTGGAATGCGATCTTGGTGCCTTCAGCAACCAGACAGGGCAGGTCCTGGCGGTACTTGAGATCTGTTCCTGAAAAACCTCATTATGGCAGTAATTTACAGTCAGACATCACGTGCGGTTTAGAGATTGTACCGTTTCACGACAAGCTAGAGGGCAATCAGGACCATTGTCACTGCGCGCTCTTCACCACAAAATATATAGTATTCCTTGCAGATCCGTCTCTGCCTTTCCCTTCCCAGCTATAAGCACTTGAAGACTTTCAAGCGATTTTCGGAGGATTCACTATTTGCTCCCTTTGAGGCAGTATAATTTCTCTCTAGGCTGGATACCTGAGCATGCAAACAAATCAGCAGAAGTGCGAGACAGACTTCCACAGCATGTGGGGAGCCCAGGACTGTAAGAACTGTTAATTGGACCTGCAACTGCCTGATCAGACAAGATCAGCGAAGTGCAGGTTCAATCGCAAGAGCCAGCGTGAATGCCAGTATGCACAGACATATTGCCTCATCTGACCAGTAGATTTCCCCCCCCCCCTCCTGATCTTTATATATCAGCCTGGTCCCATCTGCACCAGGCCAAGAATATACTAGCAATGTTCTCAATACCTGGAGATAGTCTGCCCTACTTCTTCCTTCTTGCCAGAACAACTCTGTGAACTTAACCCTAATTGGGAGGTTTGCACGAGAGGCTGCCCTTTTCTGGTGACACAGTTGTTCTGTAGGCATTTAGAAGGCTGTCGCTAAAAGAGGAGCCTCTCAGGACAGATTGCTTCTCGTTTTAGCCACGCACAGCAGCCTCGACACGTACAGGCCAGCAACACTGCAGGCTGCAAAGGACAAACGCTGCATAGGGAGGAGTGGGGTGTCAACAAAATGTGGTACGGATGCAACTGCAAAACAGCATTTGATAGTCAGAAATAAGCCACTTGGGAGTTCTGAATGCACATTACACCCAAACCCAAGAGGCTCTTTTAGGAATACCAGTACGTTTGGCACTGGCGTCGCTGCAGGGGGGCGGAGCTCTAAGTTCCACCGCGGTCCGACCCTCCGTTACACCGGTGCACGAAGCGGCCCCGCCCCCTCGCCTTCGGAACCATTCAAGGCGGTGAAAGCAGCCTTGAATGGTTCCGAAGGTGAGGGGGCGGGGCCACTTTGTGCACCGGTGTAACAGAGGTTTGGACCGTGTCGGAACTTAGAGCTCCCCCCCCCCCCGCAGCGACGCCAGTGAGGTTTGGTCTCTGCACCATCTTCCTTTCCATTCCACAGTAAGAAGGAAATAGGACTGTTAAAGAATAAAGCTGAATAAAGAATTGTTGAATTGTAAAAAAGCTTACAAACTCCTGTGACAGGAGTTTACACCTGAACATAAGCAGAGCCCTGAATCAGCAACGATGCTGAATAGTCCGGTATCCTCTTTTCCAGTGGCCGGTCAGACGTTTCTGGAAAGCCCACAAGCGAGGCAATCTTAAGGCTACAGTCCCTCCCCATGGCTGCCCCAACTAGCATTCAGTGGCATACTGCTTCCAAACCTGTTTGTAGCTCCCATTGCCACTAGCTGCCCATTAACCTCTCCCCCACAGCTCTGCCTAGTGTCCCTTTCTAAAGCTGTCTACCCTACTGATCATCACCACATCTTGTAGCAGTGAGTTCCATCGCTTAATTACACACTGCGCAAAATTGTACTCTTGTCTGTCCTGAATCAATTTCATTGAGTGACTGGGAGTTTTAGTACAAGAGGGAAAACGAGTTCTCTTTATTAAAGAAGCATAATTTTATTAAAACACAAACATCCTGCATCATATTTTTTCGAAACCAAACGCCTCGAATGCATTAGCATATCTTGACTGCACTGAGAAGCAGCTAAATGCTAAAATACGCACTTGCTGGGATTAAAACTTAGGAACCACTAAATGGATGAACATTATCCACACAGCCCAAGCCAAGATTGTGCAGGGCAGTCTGTCTGGCTAGGGCTTGTTGAACTAGGAACAGCACAAGCCCAGCCAGTGCTACGGTACATGACAAGGCCAACTTCTCAGTTCTTCAACTGGAGCTATATTGGTTACAGAAATTCCTTCATGTAGGCAGGCGCATGTCCTCCAAAAATCTGGTGTACTCAAGCTGCATCTACTGAAGCTCAGAAGCAAAACAGAAAAGAGGACTGGATTTTTAGAGGACAGGATGAGGACGTACTATGCTCTATGCAGCACCTTGGCTTTTGGCCAATATCTTCTCAGCACAGGCCCAAACATGCCAACAGAACGCAGATCAAGTGTGTGGACACGTGCGTACTTTATATCAATTGAGCAGAGAAGCCCAGATACTGTGCAAATGAACTTTGGGGGCCACAGAACATGCCCAATTCTGTAACAGGGCACGGTACGGTACGGCCTGAATTACTGGATGTTAGGCAGTGACTTCCTGAGTAAAGGAAAGGCACAGCGTTTATTATTTAAAGGATTTGTATCCTGCCTTTCCCCCCCATTATGGGCAATCAAGGCGGAACATTAAAATAATAAACCATTAAAACAAGTAAAACAAGACAAGCTCCATGTATCACATAAAACAGATTAAAATGATATTTGAAGCCAGCCTATCAAGTCAGCTATCGAATGCTAACCTAAATAAAAAGGTCATAAGTTAAGGCCCCGCCAAAAGGTCTCCAAGGACAGAGCCGTTCTTAATTATAAGGGGAGAGAATTCCACAATTGGGATGCCACCACTGAGAAGGCCCTGTTCCTCGCCGCCACCCCCCTTGCCTCTGTCAGTGGCGGCACAGTTAAAAGGGCCTCCTCTGATAACCTCAGAGGATGGGTCGGATTATATGGAAGAAGGTGGCCCCTCAAATACACTAGTCCCAAGCCATAAAGGGCTTTAAAAGTCAAAACTAGCACCTTGAATTGTGCCCGGAAACAAACCGACAGCCACAGAAGTAGTGGCCCGACTGAGTCAAACAGATGAGCCCTCACAACCACATGGGTAGCCGCAGTCTGCACTAATTGCAGTTTCCGGACAGTCTTCAAAGGCAGTCCCATGTAGAGGATGTTGCAGTAATCTAATCTAGATGTCACTAGGGTCACCTTGGCCAAGTCTGAGCGATTCTGGTATGGTTGCAGCTGCTGGATCAGCCGAAGCTGAGCAATGGCTCCCCTCACCACAGCCGCCACCTGGGAATCCAGAAGAACTAAGCTGTGGACCTGCTCCTTCAGAGGGAGTGCGATTCAATTCAGAGCAGGGTGATGGTCCAACACCTGAATCGTGAACTTCAGAACCAGGAGAATTTCTGTCTTATCAGGATTTAATTTCAGCTTGTTCGACTACATCCAGCTCCCAACAGTCTCTAGACAACAACCCAGGACCTCAACCACCCCCTTGGAATCAGGTGGAAAGGAAAGAAAGAGCTGAGTGTCATCAGCATATTGATGGCTCCCTACCCCAAATCTCCGGAGGACCTCTCCTAGCAGATTCACATACAGATATTAAACAGCATGGGGTATAGTATCAAACCTTGTGGCACCCTACACCTCAAGGGCCAGGGTGCTGAGCAAGCATAGTCGTATGTGTTTACAAGGCCTCCCCAAAACAGTTCAAAAATCAGGGATTTCCACGGTGGCTTTCATTACGTGCTCTCAACATAAAGAGCATCTACCAAGTAGCTTCACCGGCATTAAACGCTGCAAGGGCATAGTTTGCCACTCTTTTTAATGTGGGTCCAAGTTGTCAGGCACTGTACTTGGGCTAGCCGCTAAGACATCTCACAGAGAGCTCAAGAATCCTTAGTGTAAATATTTATTGGGATTCTTCTCTCTCCCCTCCCCTCCACATCACAGCAATTTGTTCTTCTCTAGAAAAGAACTACCAGGACTGCTCGATGATCCTGCGTATATTTCTCAAGCAAACTAACAGCGAGAACTCTTGCTCCCGATTATAAGAGTGAAAAACAGGAGCATGTCCTTCCCAGCCCTTCAGTTCCTTCCTAAAAAACTAAGGAGTGGATCCTATTCCATGGCAGACAGAAAGATCTTGTGTAAGCGGTTTGTTGCAAGGGCCCTAGAGATAAACAGAATACTTGCAAAGTGGGTAAGAAACAGCAGTGAAGGAAAGAGGCTAATGTAGATAACTAGATACATGAATCATTAAAATCACTAGTTGAAACCGCCAAGCATTATTACCAGTAATTATGCCATGTTATCCCTGTCAGTATTTTTTTTTCTCCCTACACGTCTCAATCTCGACTGCAAGTTACAGCTAGAGCTGGGAAAGAGTGAAACAGCTGCTCAGTTTGCAATTTGGAAACAAATATGTCAAATGCCTGCTGGCCTACCTAAACTGTGCCCATTCTTTGTGTAGAAGCAGGTATTGTTAATGAGGTTCACGCAGCAGCCAATCACATCTCCAGTGGTGAATGTGGGGCCGTAGGGTTGGCCTGTCCCTGAAGAGCAGAAGGAGTGTCCATCATCACCGTGGTAGCCATAGGAATGTTTATCCCAACCTAGAATATAAAAGATCAGAAGGCAAATTTAAACAACTGGGCTGACAACAAACAGGAAACGGCAAACAAGTTGCACCACACATCACAAGGCACAGTGACACATTATCATACAAAGCAAAGAGTAAACAGGTAGAGGTGTAGTTAATATTTCTTAGAGCGTTACTGGGAAAGGAAGGGTTGCTGAAAGACAGGGCAGTGACTTTTAAACAAGCACTAGATTACAGGCTAGAAAGTGTCAGGAGACTGTAGTTAAGATTTGCCTAGAAAACACACACACACACACACACACACACACACACACACACACACACACAGTTCCCATTTTTAATACCCTGGAGGGAAGAAAAAGGTAATCAACTTCAGGTTAAAAGTCATAATATATCTTCCAAATATTGCTCTACAAAAAGATACATGATTAAAGTTCAAGATTTACACCCAATTACTGAAAGCTTCCTATGGTTGTAAAACGGCCCTTAGTAACCTAATGTTGAGGCCAAAGAAACCCCAGTTACCTTATTGGCGTATAAGACGCACTTTTTTGTCTAAATTTGTGACCCAAAATAGTAGGGTGCGTCTTATACGCCAATACTAAAAATCCCTCTTCCCCCCCACCCGTTTTAAAGCATTTTTAGGGCTTACCGGGCTTTCCAGAGCGGGAGAGCTCCCTTGTGCTTTCTTCCCTGACTAATCTATCCGATGTACAGCTGTTTGTCGGGTTTAATTTATGCAGGTGCATGAGTTGAGCTTCTCAGCAGCCAGCAGAGGGCGCTGTGCTCAGTTCAGTTCAGCTGAGCTGCCGAGGGCCTGCTCTTGAATGCAGCATGGGTAAGCTTCTGAACTGGGCCTAGTTGGGAGGCTTTGGAAACTGTGCATAGGTGAGGTGGGGTGGGGGAAAAGAGTTGAGTCTGGGGTTTTTGTATTTGGGATTTATGTTGTTTAAGAGTTGGTAAGAGTTGAGTCTGGGGTGGTAAGAGTTGAGTCTGGGGTTTTTGTATTTGGGATTTATGTTTAAGAGTTGGTAAGAGTTGAGTCTGGGGGTGGTAAGGTGGTAAGAGTTGAGTCTGGGTTTTTTTTGTACTTTTATGTTTTTTACTTTGGAAACTGCATGGGTGGGTTGGGGGGAAAAGAGTTTAGTCTGGGGGGTTTTGTACTTGGGGTAAATGTTTTTTTACTTTGGAAACTGTACATGGGTGGTTGGGGGAAAAAGAGTTGAGTCTGGGGTTTTTTTGTACTTGGGATTTATGTTCTGGTGCATTTTGTTCATGTGTCTTATTGCTGTGTGTTTTAAAAGAGATCCTGGTATTTTTGTGCAATTTATGTAAATTAGCTAATTAAGCAGCCAAGCGGTAAGTGGCCAAGTGGCCCAAAAATGCTTTAAATGTTTTTTTCTTGAAACCCAGGGCCAAAAGGAAGGTGCGTCTTATACGCTGGTGCGTATTATACGCCGATAAATACGGTAAGTTGTAGGCTTGCTTGTTAAACCACAATCATGACTGCAAATGGAAAGGCTGGGAAATTCTGACTGCTCGGTGTCCCCAGATCTCTTCCTTTAGACTGTTTTTAGTGTGGTGGCTAAGAGACGAAAAGCGCAATCCGACTTAACTTTTGTGCCGGTGTAACAAGCGGCGCAGCGAGAACGGGAGACCCCAGAACGGAAAAGGGATTCAAATCCCCTCCCAAAGAGGAATTCAAAGGGGATTTGAATCCCTTTTCTGTTCTGGGGCCTCCCGTTCTTGCTGCGCCGCTGGTTACACCGACACAAAAGTTAAGTCAGATTGCGCTGTAAGCTATGAATCAGAAAGTTCCTAATTCAAATGTCAGCTCTGCCATGAATTCCCTAGCGAGCCTTAGGCAAGCCAATGCCTTTCAGCCTCCGTTCCCTAGCTGCAATGCTGGTTATACTTGTTATCCATACACCTTGTACAGCAAACAACAAGACAATAGACATAAGGTGCTCTGAATACTCGTAAGTGCTATAGAAAGGCTAGATTATATTATTACTATTCCTGGCCTGGGTGGAAATCTCCTCGTAGGACTGGGAAAGACCCATGTGTGAAACCTTGGAGACAGACTGCCACTAGTCAGCATAGGTAATCTGAAGCTAAATGGACCCATGGGCATGACTCAGTAGAAAGCAGCAACATATGATGTGTGACCCACAGCATGACCATCAGCATTTAACCCAAGGCAGGCAGCGCACATGTACTGGTAATTCCCCATACCTCTTAACTGTGGTCAAGAGATTGGAAGCAGACTACAGGTTTATATGCACCCTCTACTGTCAGCCACTTCACGAATTCCACCCATGTTTCTCCCAACAGTCTTACTGACAGCACCCACCATAACCAGGGCTTGCAAGCAAGCTTCATATTTTTGGTTTCAATTATGTTTAAAGGGGCACCAAGGGGTGGGGAGCACGTGGCCCACTCCTAACCTCCCAATTAGTATTAGGAGGCAGATGAATTACCGTATTGGTCTGAGTATAAGACTCACTTTTTTCTCCTAATTTAAGTTTTTAAACTAGGGGTGCGTCTTATAATCAGGCTGTTGCAATTTAATGCCAGTGATTTAATTAAAAAAATTTAATAGCACCAAACTTTAAGGGTGCGTCTTATAATCAGGTGCGTCTTATACTTGGGACAATACGGTTTGCACTAGGCTGCAGCCCTGCAGGAAAACAGAGAAAGTCACCAGCCTTATTCAAAAGTGCTGAAGAGCTAGTGCTAGAGTATTAGCACCCCTGGCTATGCCGGAACAACTACACCAACACGCTACCAGGTCTTTCCGTCTCACTGGAAGCAAAGCTTGATTGGGATGCGTGGCTAGCATTCAACCCCATGGGATGCCTTCAACACTGTTTGGATGTATTCCCCCAAAAAGAGCCAGGAACAGACACCTGCATCTCCTACAAAAGCTTAAAGGGTCCTTTATGAAAGCCCACCTTTGAGCTGACGGAGAGAAGGCTTCTTTGTTTTAACAGAAGGGTCTTGTAGTCACAGAACTAGCTCTTGTGCAGCTTCCATAAGGTTTAGGGTCAGCCACATGCTATACACACATTTTCATGCTCTCTCTCTCTCTCTCTCTCTCTTTTTAATGTAAAAAAACAGATTCCAGTCAAGGGGGGCATTGAAGCATCATGTTACACAACCTACAGTCAAGTCATCATGGACTAAATATACTCTGCTGTTCCACAGGTGATCACCGACTGGCGGAGAAGCAGGATTCCCACCCTGAGAGGAAAGCTACCAAAATAACCCACAGCTTGCTCAGAACAAAGAGCCAAAAACATGAGACTATTTGCCCCGTGTTCCCAGGGCAACAGTCTGCCCCCGGATTTCCTCTAAGAAGTGAAATTCAAGCTGCTCAGTTCCAGACAGGTTTATTTGTGGCTAAACCTATGTAACGCAGAGTGGAGAATTTGGCACACAATATGGTGGGGTCTGAATGGATTCCGCTGCCAATTTCAGGAGCAGCGAGCATCAAAGTGGCACAGCCACGCTGGGGTGGTTGGCTGAAGAGAATGTTTCCTTCTCCACACACACACACACACATGCATGCACGAACGCCCAGGCACATGACAGCAAGAACTGCATTTATCTTCCGAGCACTTTTTTTTAATCTGTCAGGCTATATCCCAACTGCTTGTTGACACCTTTATCTAGAATGACTCAAGAGTCTACCAAACTCCTTCACCTGAAACCCACTTCTTCCTCACTAATTCAGAATCAAACAGGAACAGAGTGACCTACTTCATCCTGACTGCCACAAACATGTAATCATCTAATTTAAGAATGATGAACAACATCTGACGTTTGCAACAATGGTTTCTGGAGTATACACCCATATGACAACTCAGCAGTGGAATCCCTAGTATTTACCAGATCTTCTAGTCACCACACCCTTGGGGAAGTGATCTCGAATCATTCACCCACTCGGGCCTTCTGGATCTCTAACTGCCCCTATTTTTCATGTCAAGGTAAGAACAAAGCAAAGAGGCAATTAGAATTAGATGAATGAACCTGAGCTCTAGTAAATCTCTGAAGACATAAACCGAGCAGCCAGCCAGGCACAGTCACAAATTCTCGCTCACAATGGGTACTGTGGTTGCTTCACATCAGTAACAAAGGCGGCTAACACGGGCGCCGAGCATTCCTCAACCAGTGGGTTTCTATTTCAGCAGGGAAGGAAACAGCCACACAGTGATGGCACAAGGATTCCGAAGTGGTTGCACCAGCTTTGAGGAGCTTTTCCCTTTTTCAACTACTGTACCATCTCTAGAGGTGTGCGAGATCTGAAATTCTGCTTCATGTACAAAGAAAGCCAGACTCTCTTAATTCACCAGCTGCAGATATTTATAATGTTTTAGCGTTTATATACCATACCTTTCTTCCATCACAGCACCATACACAGAGCTCCCAGGCAGCGTCCCATCCAGTGAAATCCCTGATTTCCCCCCTTTTAAACCTGTTTTTAACCTTCCTCATTCCCCTTGCCTGAACCGGCTCCTGTATGAAGTACAACATATAGCTGGTGGTACATATTTAACGTAGGTAAAGGTAAAGGTATCCCTTGACACGTAAGTCCAGTCACATCCGGCTCTAGGGTGCAGTGCTCGTCCCCGTTACAAGCTGAAGAGCCAGCGCTGTCCGAAGACACTTCCGTGGTCATGCGGCCGGCATGACTTTCCTTGCCACAGCGTGTAGCGCGCAGCTGGAACACGGAACGCTGTTACCTTCCCGCAAGCAGTACCTATTTATCTACTCGCATTAACATGTTTTCAAACTGCTAGGTTGGCAGGAGCTGGGCCGAGCGGCGAGAGTTCACCCCATCGTGCCGATTCGAACTACCGACCTTTTGATCGACAGCTCATGGTTCAGTGGTCCCTAAGGGATTTAACCTTGAGGACCACAAAATTGTGCAAGCTGTTTTAGATTTAGAAGACAGCATTTTCAAACACCATTACCACGTTGCAAATTCTAGCTCTGACTCTACAAATATGGAGTGGCTCCAGACAGCCAAGCAGAACGACCGTTCTCCCTTCGCCTTACACCCCACCACTAAAATCCAGGCTAAGCGCGCTTCGGGAAAAGTAATAGTCTCATACGAGTTTCGCAAACAGAGCTCAGCAGCTGTCATTTCTAGTGATCCCTTGTCGATACAATGGATTGCTTTTGCTGGAAAGGACAGGCTGCAGCCCAAACCTCCATTCTCTTGGAAGCTACAGCCTGATGAGTTTTTCTGGTAGCTAGCGACAAAAGCGTTAAGCAGCCAGCGCAGCCCAAAAGCCCTGCATTTAGCACGAATCACATGGGCACACTCTAATAATGTTCCCAGTTCTCGCCTGACAGGGTCATTTGCATGTGACCTTGCAATCAAGTTCAAGCGCTAAGCACGTGCAATTCCAGGCTGAGTATGAAGCCGCTACAAGGCCTGCTCATTAGGAACTCTGCAGGGGTTTTTTTTTTAAGACTATGGCCCAACTATTCAAAGAGCAGGTGTTGGAATAAGCTCCAAGAGATGAAAATAAAAAGCAGGAGAGGTCCGGCTTTGAATGAAGATCCGACAGGAGTTTCCAGAGAGCAAGTAACATTGCAGCCTAGGGAACGAGGCAACTGAAGTTCTTCCCAGGGCTGAAGACACCACAGTAATCCCTGATCCCAGGAACTCTCCCCATCTACTACAGACCTATACCAAACCCAGCAAATGGATGTTTAACCTTGTGCATACAATGACTTGGGCAAAGGCTTACACCATAGGTGGCCAGCCCATGGCACGGGTGCCACTTAGTGGCACGCCGCGCCTTTTGAAGTGGCACGCACTGCTGTTCCTGTTCGAGTCAAGCGCCGAAGTCCCTCTCTCTTTCTCGACCCCAGCGCACCTTTCCAAGCCTGTGGCACTAGAGGAGGTCTCTGCACCCCACTGCGTCTTATTCTTGTGCTGTCACTGTGCTTTAAACATTTTCATCACCTTAGATTTATTTATTTAAAGTGGCACGCTCAAGATTACCGTATTTTTCGCTCCATAAGACGCACTTCCCCCCCCCAAATAGGGGGAAATTAGTGTGCGTCTTATGGAGTGAATCCAAAAATGTAAAAAAAATACTTGCCGGGGCTTCGGGGAGGCCTGCACGACCCTCTGCAGGCCTCCCCAATCTTCAGTTCGGTTTTCTGAAAACCGGAAATGGCAAAAAAATAGCCATTTAGCGCCGAACTGAAGATCGGGGAGGCCTGCAGAGGGTCGCGCAGGCTTCCCCAAAGCCCCCACAAGCCCCGGTAAGTTAAAAAAAAGAATCCCCTATTTTTAGCTCCATGGGATGCATGCGTCCTATGGTCCGATGCGTCCTATGGAGCGACAAATACGGGTTATCTACATAAGATGTGGCTCATGGCATGCCACGAGCTGGCCACCACTGGCTTACACGGTCGTCCTTCTTCTGCATTTCAATTCAGCCAACATTGGGAGGGGAGAACACGTCCCTCTTGCCAGGGCCACGCAGATGCTCCCTCACACTGGGATGTGCATCTTAGCGAAGGAATGCACGAGGTCATGCAACTGAAGATGCATGCTGCTCCTCTGCACAGCACTACTTTCAATGGGAAGGGATACGCATCCCCAATGGCCCAGTTGCCTCAGCAAGAGGGAGGAGTTCCTTCTTCAACTCCTGTCCTCTTGCAAAGAGCTATGCACCCAACTGGCAAGAGAATGGAGAAGTAACAGCGGTACGTGGGCACCCTCCCAAAATGTCCAAAAGAGGGAATAGATGTTACACAAGCATTCTGTGCCCGCCAAAATTCAGCACGACACCACCTCTCTCACGTTGCATGTCAGAGGTAAATAGCTGCTTGACTGAGTTAAGATGCAAGCTCTGGAAAAGCCTCTACTGCTGGTCCAGGCTGGAAAGAAGGCTAAAGAGCCCATTGCTATTGCCTCAGCTCCTGAGGGAGTGAGTCAATAAGCACAGCCAATGGCTCTTCCCCCACACTTAAGCCTGAACTACACTATACAAATCCCGGCGCGTTGGAGATTCTGACAGCATTTCGGAAACAAGCGGAGCAGCTGCGAGCTCCCGAATGCCGGCACGTACGCAAAGCAGGAAAGATGGTGCCTACCCATCTTTTGAGGGGCGGCTTCGCGTACGCACTGCAGCCTACTAATCGGATGAGAGGGGGAGGAGAGTGGTTGCATGCCAATCAGAACTACCTCCAATCACCGTGGTTTTACTTCAAGGCTTATTCCCAGAGGAAAACACAGGACGAGGAGAGAGAAAACCAGAATGGCGGGAAATACTCAAAATAGCCCAAACTCCTGTCACCGTGGAGGTTTATTCCAAGAGGATTAATTGAAACAAGAAAGAGTAGGAACAATCAGAGAGATTTGTGAGTGTGTGTGTGTGTGTGGGGGGGGGGAAGCGTTTCAGTGCTTGCTTGCTGCTTGCAGCAAGGGAACGGTCTGTTGTGTGTGCACAGGCAGAGCAGAACAATATTTCCACCGCAGACCGATTATGGATTGAAAGCAAAATATTGCTTACGACTGCTCCATGTTTACTCATTCAGAGATGACCGGGAAGTTGAGCAGTACCCGAAACCCCTCAACGTGTTTGTTAAAACGAAATAGAGAGAAACGTGTGAAGCTTGTGGGTGATTTTGTCTCGGCTGCCTTTGCGACTACGTAAAGATGCATAGGGTAGGGTTGTTAAAAAGTAAAAACCGGCAATGAACTTGACGGCCCCGCTGTAAAGAGCAGACCTGCAAGGTTCTCGGCCAATCAGAGCGCGCTTGTGTTCAACCAATCACAGCTGCGCTTTCTTAAGAAGGTGGGACAGCAGGAGGGACAACAGGCGGGAAGACACTCCTCCGACCAGCTCTGCGCGCGGAGGCCTGGGGCGGAGGCAGAGGCCTCCGCGCCGGGATTCGTATAGTGTAGTTCAGGCTTTACTCAAAGCCCATGTTAAAAGCTGTTGCAACCCAGTCCTCTCCTCAACACAAGAATATCTGGTTGATCCTGAGTAGGTCTTTGGAACCACAATCTCTTTGGGGTTGCCTGATTAGCTTTGCAGCCTGTGCGGCTCTTTGCTAATCACCTGAGGATATTCATGTTTATGAATGAAACGTTGTGCTGTTTTTTAGCTCGTTTTTAACTTCGGCGTTTGTTGTTTTTAACTTGTTTTTTAAACATAAACATTTGATTTTTACATGTCTTTTAATTCCGTTTTGAAGTTTCAATCCTACTACATATATGGATTTAATCCTCACACGTCACAGGAGGGAAGGATGCTCTGCAGCCACCCCCACTGTGGAGAGATCAGATGTCTTTTGTAGCAGAAGGAAACTATGTTGTAACTGAAGATGGACTGCAACTCCAAGCTGTATTGCAGAAGTGAAAGGACTGATGAACAGGTACACAGTTTTTGGGCATAAAAGCAAGGAACAAGAGATGCAAGGAGAGTCGTGGAAGCCACCAAGAGACAGGCTACGGCTGGTTGTCACAGTCAGTATCTACCTATTTCTAGAGTAGAGTTCCACGTGTCCCGTTAAGTTCAAAAGAAATGAAGTTACAGTTACAGGAAGACCAGATCTAGACGGGAAAGCCAAGCCTCCACTTTGTGAAATTCTCTCTGATCAACACTGCCTCCAGACACCAGAGGAAGTGGGCACATTTTGTTTCCCCCGGAGAATTGCACCATTTCAGTATAGTGATTATTAACACAGCACAGGCTTAGCGGCACAAACAATTCTTAACAGTGACTCACCAGGAAGTCTGTTCATGTTGACACCTTGGGCCGAGAGTCCTATCCCCATGTACCTTCAAACAAACAGAAGTTTGTTAATTCAGCAAACAGAGAATGGCCAAGCAAACCCACACCATGTTGCTCTTCCCTACTGGAAACACAGTCTGAATGGGAGGAAGCTTAAGTTATCCCTTGGAGGAAACTTGGGCCAGGTTTCCTCTGAAGCCAAGCACAAAACGCTTCAGTCAGCTGGCCAGGACAACAACTTCCTTATTAAGCTTTTTTGATGCACCCAGCAAACCACCTCCATCTTTGCGGAAAGCCTCCCAGTTTTTGGACAAAAGGAGCTGTGGGTCACTAACATGGACATTATTTTCGCTAACATGAGAATTTTGCATGAAGACACACTGGATCACTCTTCGACCGGATTGCACACCCTTTAAATCAACTCCCTTGCCCCCAACCAATCAGAATGAGCATGCAGCAAGCTGGGGACAGCAGCTGTGTAGATATAGCGCAGGCATGCCTCATCTCCAACCGCAGACAAGATGTTTCTTTCGCCAGTGACGAAGCATGGCACATTGTCTATTGCAGATAACTCATTTGAATTCATTATCTGCTGCTAGCAGGAGGGCTTCCCTGTCATAGCCACCCTTGGTTTAGGCAGGTTCTGGTCCTCACACTTTTACAAGATTTGTCCTTCAGTCACATCAGAAAGGAACCCTATTTGGCTGGAACCCTGCCAACTGCTATTAGACTCCAACGGAGAGGCATACGTTTTCGAGGAAGTGGTGGTGTTACTGCCATTGTAGAGACTGCTTTGCAGTAGAAGATAATCATCCCCCTGCTCCAAGGCAGACATCATGTTTCAGGACAGGGGGACCTTTGGAGGCCAGGGTACCCCTTACAATGGTCCAATTTTCTAAAGTATCCCCTGCTAATTAATTGGATTAATCAATTAATTAATTAGGTAATTATTCGTTAAATAAATAGTACTAAAACAATTTTAAATGTGAAAAATGTCTTATTTAACTCTGTGTGTGTGAGAGAGAGAGACAAGCATCTCTTTTTCTCCAAGTCACACTTCCCAAAATCAGCTCCTACCTCCCCCACAATTTAAAATCCATGTTAATTAACACTTAATTAGCGGCTGATGGGGCAGATAAGGGGCAGGGCTTGGCGTACCCCCAGCAAGAGGTCCGCGTACCCCTAGGGGTACCAAGAACCTCTGTTTCAGGAAGAGTTCATGCTTTAAATTTTATCCTCAGATTCAATTCCCTGGTCTGCCGCAGATCAACTACGCGAGGCTGGGCAAATCCTAACTTCAGCTTTGCAGAGCAGAACTGTCTGCCTGAGTCTGCAAAATGATCGGCTACTAAGAATCTCGCATAAGACGGCATAGCTGGTGAAGAAACAGAATACAGAGGTTACTGCCTTTGTAAACAGAACCTCAGGTTAAAGCAGAGCTGGTGGAGAAAATGCATACATCGTATGGCCCTTACTGCTGACAGGCTTTGCTGAGGGAGAGAGAAGGCAGAGTTTTGTCACTCACAGTAATGTACACTGGCTACTAAAAGATGATAGAACTGGGGAAGTTAGTGTGCTAGGACTATCTAGATCAGGGGTTCTCAACCCCTTCCCGACCAAGTACCACCTCCGCCACCACTCTCCTGCTCCGTACCACTGGAAGTGACTGACGATGACGTCATCGCCAGTTACTTCCGGGTTTTCAGGTTTCCGGAGGCCAGGAAATGCAGGTAGGAGGCTCTGGGTGGGTGGGAGGGCCCTTCTCAGCATTCCTGAGAGGCTTGGCCAAAGGCAGGAGCCTCTCAGGAGCAAAAACGTGCGGCTGAAAGTCGCTAGTAGCTTTAAGAAAGTGTGCCTTATAATTGATCACAGAGACGGAGAAGGACAACATTACAGAGGCAGCAGAACCAGTGAGGAGAGGCTGGCTGGTTGTGGCTGTTACTGGGATTCAAGGGGCAGCACTGCTGGGAAGAAGTGGAAGACAGGCAGATTAACTTGAGGCTGATCATCACTGAAGAAGCTGCAAGACAGAAGCCTTCCCAGAAGCCATTTCTAAATTAAGAGCCAGGAGTTGACCACTTCATGGGGGGTGATTCAGCTGGAGTGTGAGTGTCCCGAGGCCTACAGAGTGAGGACCCAAGGGAAGACTTCAGGAAGGAACCTCCAAAGTCCTAAATCCACCTGAGATGTGGAAACAACCTGTTGTCCAGGGAAGCCCTCCAGTGTGCAACTGTGACTGGGCTGGAGATAGGAAGCAGCAATTGGTTATCTAAATTACACAGGGAATTGAACTAGTCGCAGGCTCTAGTCATTCTTGAGAGCTGCTGTTAGAGTAACATTATAAGCAGGAGAACAATTCTAAGCAAAGAAAGCAACTTGTGTATTTTTTTGTACAAATAAAGTTTGTTTTGTTGTTTAATTTAATATTGATTTATGTGATCACTACCATGCATTACAGGGGGAAGGATTTTTTGCATATGGAGGCAGCAGACAGTAAAGGAGTCCATAACGGGAAAGAAAAGGGGGAGGGTTTTGTAGGAGTCCCACCCCAGTTACCATTGATGATGATTTACAGGAGCGAGCGGGATGTTAGAATCCCACTGTGGTCTTTATTTAAAGAACCACATGAGGGGGTTAACAGACACGGGGACGTGGTGGGTTCTGCTTGACCTTGGTGTTTAACACATCCCTCACACACACACACACACACACACACACACACACACACACACACACACACACACACACACACACACACACACACACACACACACACACACACACCATATATCCATGTCCTGTTGGGTTCCTCAACAGAACTGTCTGTGAGGTCAAAGCGCAGCAAGCCGTTTACCTGGGCAAGACCTGGTTGAAATAATACACTGCGTTCTTACCTTTGTCCCCAGAACTATCTAGGCAGCCAGCCATCTGACTGGACATGTAACGAAATCTATTTACTTTGAACAGCAATTTCTGTACACTTTTAAAAACCATAGCTAAGCTGAGCTAGTCCAATAACAGAACATTATTATCCATACTAAGGGTTTATAGATAACAGATGAAGGAGGCTCTGACCAAACATAAAGCTTACAAGTCTCATTTCATGAGACCACAGGAGAACATTCAAAGATTTCAAAAGTGCTGCCTTATTTTTTCCATAATGTCCCCAGCTCTCAATACCTTGTCCTTAAACATAAAACTGGCATTAACCAGAATTTCTGGAAGTCATGGACCATAAGTCATGGATTCCTACGGTCTCTGTGGAAGTCGATAGCTCCAACTTAGGCAATTCCACAACCTAAAGCATTTTGAACTTCAGGCCAGTACTGCTCCCTAGGAAGTTGCTGAAGACTTGGGTGCCAGGACAAAAAACCCTGTTGCTCTCCCTCAAAAGGAAAAAAAAAACCTAAAATGCCCTCCAGTGGGCAGCTGGCAGTGACCCCTCTGCACTGCAGGAAAACAAGATGCATTCCAACCCTATTATAAACAAGAGCTGGAGAACAGCATTTTATAAGTGCAAGTAACTCACATGAAAGAATCCAAGTTCTTTATAAACACTACATGCCAGAGATGAATTACTACTACATGTGACACTTGCACAGTTCATTACTGTATTAATAGCTCATCCTTTTCTACAGAATATCTACTCTCACCGTCTGGCATAAATCCTCATTTAGAATTGTTGGACCACCGCTTCCGAGTACAGCCAGGCTTCTGGAGCACAAACCGAGTATACCACCCAAGGATGCCATGCCATACTGATACAAGAAAATGTACACAAAGTTTACTAGACTAATAACATTCATTCTCATTCAACCTGGAAAGAACACTATGAGTAGAGGTGTTTGAAAACAGTGTTACGGTTGGACCTCACTATCTGCAGGGGTCCTTTCCAGACCCCCCCCCTTGCAGATAGCCAAGATCCACGGATAGTGGAGTCTACAAAAAAATGGTAAAAAAGCCCCCAAAGCCCTGTTTTACCTTTAAAAGTCAAACAAACCTCTAACTATGAGACAGGATCACTATTAAGCCCACTTTACAGGTGCAACTGAGGCACAGAGAGTCTGACTTGGCGCACTGAGCTCATGGCTCAGTGGGGTTAGAAAACTGATACCTGTGACCAAACTCACCAATAAGCTACAAATGTCAAAGCTGCCATGTCACAGCACTTGTACCCTGGGGAAAAGTACTGCATTTATCAGAATCAAAAAGTCAACCTCTGCATAATAATTATGTAAACCTACATATGTGACAATGTCAGATCACATTATTCCTTGATCCACCACCACCCCGTCTGAAAAAAAACAAACACATCCTACGACCCAGGATTTCCAATTCGGTAGCAGAAAAATTAATATCGCAGTTAAGCACAGCATGCATTGTGCCATGTTCAAAATGAGCATAAAATCCACTCTGTTGTGTCATCAAATCTGAAACACTGGCTATCAGCACCCTGGTACACAGGTGAAACATGAACACACTGGCATTAACATGTTCCAATTGGGAAGCAGGGATGTGGATCATCATTGTAACAAGCAGGGATGTGGATCAAGTCTCTGACTCCAAGTCTTGAGTCAAAGTCTTTGGTTGCGAGTCCCTATCTATTTAATGGGAGAAATGGGTTTAAACCTGAATAAAATTCAGCTTGTCGTAACAGGCTCCAAGTCTCGAGTCTTTTACAATCGCTGAGCCAAGTCTGAGTCAAGTCATTGATGCGACTTCAGTCCGACTCGAGTCCAAGTCAATAGACTCAAGTCTACATCACTGGTAACAAGCTTACCCCTGGCCATTGAGGCGGCTGAAAAATCAGCCTCTGATAAGCCTGCAAGAACAGACCACCGCTAGTCTCTCCCCCCCCCCCCTTCATCAGGGGTTGCTTCAGCCTGGAGCCCAACATTCTCTCTCATCTCTTCTTTACGGTTCCTTTTAGCTACTGGTGCATGCCAATCTTCAATGGCTTTCCTTTGTCATTACAGATAGCTGGCTTTGCACTGGTATGAACACACTGCTCTGCGAGGTACATTTTGCACAGAATTGTCCAGCATCTTAAAACCAAGACGACTTTTATTTTAAAACGACCAGAAGACTGACACTCTCGATGACTCTCTTCGCCTACTGAAAGAATTCAGAGTTCTCATTTCTGCATGTCTCCACTTTCAAATTAGAAATGAAATGCATACACAAAATACAGTATAGTCAAGATGAGCTGCATTTCCTCTGGACCCTACAGCCCACATCTCACATCAAAGTATAATGGTCTTTTATACTAGTTGCCCTGTTCTGAAGGATAAACAGACAAGAATACACTCGGTTTGTTACCAAGGTAAACAAATTCGGAACAAAAATAGATCATATGCTGCACGAGTCCTTGTTTTTCAAGCTCTCATGGAATGATGACACTGAGAAAAACCACCACGGAAACTCTGACATGGGGCACAGAGCCTAATGTTCCATATTTGGTCTGCACAATGAACATTTGTTCGATCCAGAATGTGACTGACATTAAATTGGTGAGATACTTGGCCTGGAAAGCTCAATGGGTGCTCCAAGATCATGGTATGTGTATAATTCACAGTTCTCTGACACTACAGTGACATTTTCGACAAAAGAGATCTCTGCTTTCCCCATTTTGCCAACAAGCCTCTTGCTCCAAACTACCTCACAATCCCACACCTGTGACTTGCCTGCAAGAAACATGAAAAACAAAACTGCTGCATGTTGAATCCATAGTCTTCTGATGCTTTGCCAAAGAAAATCTGAATGCAGTAATGAAAATCACACTACAATGCAGAAAGTTGTATACTAAGCTACAACATATGCAAGATTAGAAGTTAAAAGCCAAGTGCTGAGAGAGACAGAGTAGCTTCACCAAAGCACACTAATACACCATAGATTACACTCCCTGCAATATTGGTTACAAATTTAAACATTCTATGCAATTATTGGTCATAATTTGTCTGTACAGAACTCTAAAATGAAACTATTTAGGTTTGTAGAACTTCTGACACTTTAGTAATGCCTAAAGTATATACTGCAAGAGGAGCTAGCATCCATGTTCTCACTTTAGCAAGAGGGACCAAGGCTCAAACATGCACCCATGGCATCAAAACAATACTTTGAAGAGGTGTTTTTTCGCACCCTTAAAGAAACACTGGATTTACATCAGCCTGGGGCCCACAGATGTGATTTCATCACTACTGTGACAACACACAAGTCTACAGCATAACCATTCTTCAAAGGCAAGTCAGTGAAGTCCATCTCTCATTGCTAAGCATTTATTCCCAGTACCCACACTGGTTCCTTTCCACTGTGCAGGAATGACAACAAAAGCAACTGATTCAACCTTCACTAAGGGTTTTACATTTGACCTTGCAGTCCTTGCACTCAAGGTGGTTTTCAGGGGGCGGGGGGCTCTTTAAAAAAACCACATACCACCTCCATGTGAACTGCCTCAAGAAGAACAGCATGAACTACGAAGGTTCAAGAATATTTTTCTTTATTCAAAGCCACTTACAATAGCGCCGAAGACAACGAGACTACCTCAGAATAATGTTTTGAAAACTATAGCCTAAGGCAGCAAAAGAAAACTATTTCTTGATGCTGCTTCAACGGATGAAAGCAGCTTTCCCCCCTATTGATTAGGGATTTATGGATATGCAGTTCTCACTGCCCTGTAGATTTAATGGCTCATCTATGCCCTTCATTTTCTCATGCTTATGCTAGAATTGCCTAACTGCTAGGGCCCTAGCATAAGCCACCCATATCCTCTCTTGGGTAAGGACTTGCAGGGAACTCTGATATAAAATGGTTTTCCATCCAAAGGAACTACAGCTTGCTCGGTTCCATTTAGCTACATAGATGGTTTTCCACCACATCCTCAACAGTCACTGCCATATTGAGTTTCAGCCCCCAACACACCAACAAGCCACATTGGAATTTTAAGACGTAAGCTTGGTATAATTACCCATAACAGCCAGCAAATAGAACAGCATAATAAGCATGCCTCATCTCAGTATATGTTACTGGCTTGGCATTTAATAGCAGGAAGTCAAACCGGTTTTTTAACTTGAACTGGAGTTGAACTTGAATCACACTTGTATCACAACTGGACCTGAATCCAAACCAAATTAAAAACTGCCTCAGCTCCCCATTTCAAAATTAAATTGGGACAACTTCCTTCCCTGTTGTATAGAGAGGTTGTGCTCAATCCCTCATTCCCCTCCAAGATGTCTCCATCTCCTCCCTTTCAAGTGCAAGTAGGACCAGACTAAATTTCGCAGAACACAGAAACAAATTTCCCAGACAGATCAGAAGGACACACTTACCCATCTCTACCTTTACTGACTATCTTCACTTCAAAGTAATAAATACCACAGGCTGCAGGGATGGGATGGGTAGCCCTGACTGAAGCAGCATCCTTGTGATTTTTCCCATGTCCTGCAACAAAATTGAGAAGGGGGGAAAAGGGTGTGTGTGAGATCACAGACCCTTCTATTCCACAGTGCTAGCCATTAAACTAGACCAGGGACTGTGCCTATGCAGGAATCATTTTGTACGGAAGCCCAGAAGAGGAAGAGATTGTCTCACTGAAAAAGCAATGGGCCCCTGCACTGCAGGGGGTGGGGGAGGCAGGGAGAGACAGCACACTGTGGTTCTTTCCTTTATCCCCAAGAAAGAGTCTCTCTCTCTCTCTCTCTAGGTTTGGGGAAGGCAGAACCAGCAATCAAAATTCCAGGCAAAGGGTACCAAGCCAGGATTTGTTGCTGGGTTGTTGGGCAAAATCAAGACTCCCACAACTCTTGCAAAGGATGTACCCTGGAAAGAGGGGCTGATGATGACCCCTTACTTACAGTCAAAGAGGCAGACAGCAACGGTACCCCAGGCAGGCTGGCCTGGCCTTTGGAAGATCTTCTCTGTTGGCGAGGCGAGCCCCCCCCCTTCCACTGGCACTGCCCCCCCTCAAAATCTCGCCTTAGTCCAGGCTTCTCTGCCCAACCTACCCCTGTGGCAGGCTCCCCCACAGATCCCTCAAACCCCGGAGGATCCTACCCAGGAGGCCTGACAACGCCTCCCTCGGCGCTCCCTTCACCCCACGGACCCACCCCCCTGCCTGAGACCCCGAAATTCCCCCTTCCTCATCTTCCCGGACATTTTACTCACCCCACTCCCAGCCCCCCCAGGCCCAAATCTCCCCAAGGTGGGCTCCCCGGAGGGGGGGGGAGAGGGCGGCGGCCCGGCTCTCCCCTCTCCCTTCCCCGCCCCGAGCCTTCTTCCTTGTTCCCCTCACCGCTACCTTTGTAGTGGACGCGCAGGTTGCCCTGGGAGAGGCCGATGTAGTTGTACTTGTCCTTGGGGCTCCAGGCGCGCGGCAGCGGCGTCTCGGCCTGGTTGACAGCCGGGTAGAGGCGTCGGAGGCGCTGGCTCAGCTCTTGCTCCTCCGGCGGGGGGGGAGGCGGCGGCGGCGGCGGGGGAGGCAGCGCCGAGTCTCCCCCAGGTAAGCTCGCTTCACTCGCGTCCGCCATCTTGGAATCACTATTGTGTCAGCAGGAGGGGAGCGGGCCCCGTTGCCCTGGCCGTCCAATGGGAGGCGGCCTCGGCCACAATGGGGCCAAGGTGGACGACGGGAAAACGAGTCCAGCCTCCTCTTCGGAGGCAGCCAGGACTTCGGGAACGTGGACTACAAATCCCGGGAAACACCGCGCGGGGGGACACGCCTACTCTCTCCGCCGCAGAGCATGCCGAGATAGCGAGTTTCTCCGAACACCCAGTGTGTAGAAATTGGATAGTTAGGGGACCTCTAAGCTTCAAAGGGTGTATATAGCCCGTGCACACGTCATAGGGATAAGGCTTATTTTCTGGGATTTACTTCTGCATTGGGTAGCACGGCTGAAATCCTGTACAAGCTTAATAAAGTGGGAATAAATAAGTCCTACTGGACACAGTCCCCTCCTGCATAGGATCTAAACCTGTAAACCAGTAGATAAAAAGGAGGCTAGGCGGACAAATCTCGTTGCTTCTCCCCGGTGTGGTCCTGGTCCCGAAGGCTGTCTTGTGTCACGCCTGCTGCAGTAAACTGGGTAAACTGTGTTTCGAAACACACCACGCCTGCGGTCGGGGCTAGTCTAGATACATCGAGTCCCCTAAACGAGTAGTTGCAGAAGCAGCAGCAAAACGCTTCTGTGCAAAAATAGCCTTGTCGTGGACGTGGTGGTGATGCTTTGCTTTTATCTCCCGTTTTACATTCTTGTCCTGTGCCGTTCCCTGAAATAGTTCAGCGCACCACCAGCGTTTCCCTTAAGGACTTGCACATAGCAAATGCTTTGCACCACCCTTCTGCAGCCAGGCATTGCAAAACACTCAGCAATGGATCAGTCCCCGCCCCCCCCCGCCCCTTTTTAGGCGCCCGGCGCAGGCTACCCCTGCTAGGGCACCACTAGCACGAAGCGCTTCCCATCCCCAGACGTGTATCTCGGGCTCCTCTAGGGGTCGCTGCGGTCCCAGTCTAGACAGCAGGCGGTGCTTGTTGCCATGGTAACCGAGTGTAAACAGTTTCTCCCGGCTCCGCTCCTCTTCCCTTTGCTGCCATGGAGAGCCGCGCCTCGACCTTATTCGGGTGAGTCCACGAGGAGGGAAAGGAGGAAAGAAAGCCCCTTCCAGAAGCTACGTAGAGCTACTTTACCCCTAATCCTGGATTTGTGCATATGGGCTCAGTGCTTGTTTAGGAAAAGCACTTTGCACATGCTTTGACGCCTGCTATTGTTGAGCCTAATTTTTAGCGTTGCTGACAGTAGCGCCATAGGAAAAATAATATGGCGGGAGGGAGGAGCATTGCATGGAAGCGACAAAATGCATTTCTGAAATGGCTATTTGCCAGGAGAGAAGCTGTCATTAGCAGCACCAATACCAGCTTCCCTCCCAGGGAGAATAGCAGCTGGGGGAGCCCTTGATCAGAACTGAGACCATAGTTGAGGCAAGGGGTTAACTTTTCCTGCTCTCATGCTATGATCCCAGTTCCCTTTAGGAAACTCAGGCACCAACCTGCTCAAGGGCCAAGGAGGTGCTTAATGGATCAGATATTGGTTATAGATATTTTTAAACACCTCCAGGATGTTTAAAACATCCTCAGGAGGATAAACGGCAGCAGCTGGTACACCCTGGTGGGCGGGGGGGGGGAGTATTTGGAACTGGGAATCGTCAGGCAGGCCTTCCCTGGCACTCTTTTTCAACTGTTTTGCATTTCCCCCCTCTTATCATTTTCCAGGGGGAAATCCCAGAAGAGTGTAGCTGACCAAAAACACGTATTTGTTCCGAAGAAATCGGCTCAAAAGAAACCCAAGTCTCTGGTGCGCAGACCAGTTCTGACAACATGATGCTCACACCTCCCTCAGGGGCAGTGCCATCCAGGGCCACTCAGAGGAATTGACACACACACCCTGCCGCCTGGGACCCGATCCTGCCTCCCGGGGGCCCACCGCCCCAAGGCCCCCTCCCTGACGACGCCTCTGCAGGCTGTGGCTGAAGTGGCACATCAGATTTGGGGGCCCGTCCTGGTCAGTGCATCAGCCACCTTCGCCTCTGCTGCTTCTGCTCCTCTTCCTCCCACTACCTCGACTATTCAGGAAGGAAAGAAAGTGTGGACAGGAGAGTGGTGGGCTAGACTGTCTCCAATCAGGGCCAACCCTTGAAAACTATTCAGGAAGGAAATGAAGTGGAAAGAAAGTGTGGAGGACAGGAGAGTGGTGGGCTAGACTGTCTCCAATCAGGGCCAACTACTGGCAGAAGTGGCACAAATTGGCCAAGAGACTTGTGCCACAGATGTGCCCAGTGGGTGGATGGGATACAAACAGCCATGTAAAAAAAAAAAAAAAAAAACACCCACCTGAATTGGGGGATTTAACATCCAGCATTGTGACCCAGACCCAGCGCACAAAGGCTGGACCCTTCATACAGCAGTCTCTTCTCCACAGTTTAACCCCCGTGATCCAAGTCATGGTGTGCTGTATTTGGAGAGCCAGATAACCACGTACATCATGACGCCTGCAGAGCAGATAACGGTGGTTGAAATGACCCAAGCTAGCGACACAAGCTGCTCATTCCACAGGGAGGCCAACAACAACAACAAAAGCCTCTCCCTTTTGTTTCTCTCAGGCGGTCTCTAGCAGTCAGTTGTCATCCTGGCCTGCATATGCACCGGGGCAGGCGATTCTGCAGAACCGGAAACCCTGTTCTTTGCCTGAATGGCAGAGGTATGTGTGTGTAGGAATGACACTGGAAACCAGCACATTAAAGCAAAGCCTTTCGGGCCAGAAAAAGAGGCCTTGGTCTCTATCATACTCTCTCTCTCTCTCTCTCCCTCTCTCTCTGTGCGTGCGTGCGTGCGTGTCCTCTGTCCAGTGTTTGTCAAGTTATGAACGTTTATTACCTACTGTTTTGGTTTTTTTTATTACTGATACTGTATTGTAATATTTTTTACATATTGTTAGCCTCCTTGTGCACCTCTTATTAGAGGGAAAAGGTGGGGCATAAATGTTTTACATACATAAATAAATGTGCTTTTCCTGGCTGCAAGATAGAATTTCATTTTCTGTCTTTCAGTAGCAGCAAAGATGACATTGCTGTTTCCCTTGCAAAGCCACGCTACCTTGAAAAGCTGGAATCGTACCTGCGGCAAGAGTTGCAGGCTCTGGATCTTACTAAAGGGAAAGTCCAGGAGCTAAGACTCCAGGTCTGAGCAACTGGTAGAAGGGTGGTTGTAAACCTTGGGGTGAGGAGTGGGCAGGATTGGCCCATCTATGAGTCGGCGGCTGCCTCAGGCTGCAAATAGACTAGGGTGCCTGCCGTCCACCTGTGTCTGCTGCTGTTTCTCCTCCTATTCCCTGGATTCAGAAAGGAAGAGGGGAATGGAGTGGAGGAGGAAGTATGGAGGATAGGAGAGTGGTGGGCTAGAGCGCCTCCAACAGGTGCCTCTTCCTCTTCTTGCCTCAACACTTCCTCTTCTGTTCTATGCTCCTGGAGGCGGCTGGCACACACCACTGATTGAGGGGGATGGCATTTAGTACACCACAAGGCGGCACCAAGCAAGGGGGCCAATATTTGTCCCTGAAAGTGGAACACTACTATTTAAGTCCACTAAGACACTCGTTAAAGGGAAAGAGGGAGAAATGAACTATGTCTCACTTGGGCCACAATGGGCAGTGGGAGTCTGATTACCAAAAGCAGAGAGAGCCATTGTAGAGATGCCACAGGGAACAAGAGTTGCTGGTAATACTGGATCTGTTCTTTCTTTCTCTCATTAGCCTTACAGAGAAGTATTTGAGTTCTTCATAGAGGAGTTCAGAACCTACAAGCCTTTGTTGGCTTCTATCAAGAATGAGTATGAACAGACTATTGGTAAGGGAGCCCCCTTATGACTCACAACACATAGGACTCTCCAGTGTGAATGCCCAGAAAGGAAGGAATTCTCAAAACCTAACGTACTCATAAGCTGAAAAGGGCACTCCACATACCCTGTTTCCCTGAAAATATGACCTCCCCCGAAAGTAAGACCTACCGTCATTTTTTTGCATGATTTTGCTGGCACTCATAAATATAAGACCCCCCCTGAAAATAAGACCTAGCTAGGATCATCAGCCAGACGGACGCGACCCCCTCTGGCACCTCCGCGACCCCCCCCCAGCACTTACTTTGACCAATTTAAGCTTCATTCTTTCCCGAGGGTGCAAGGCTCTGCAAGACCTGCAGAGTCTCTCTAGCACATCGTGTCCATGGTGGAGGACTCGAGTCCTCCACCATGGAAACGACGTGCTAGAGAGGCCAGCAAGGCCTGCAAGGAGGCTGCAACCTTACAGAGTCTCTCTAGCACGTCATCGAGAGTCTCTCTAGCACGGGGTCGCGCCACAGGTTGGGAAAATAAGACCTCCCCGAAAATAAGACCTACTGCATTTTTTGGAGCCAAAATTAATATAAGACACTGTCTTATTTTTGGGGAAGCACGGTAGATTCTGGAAGGGATTGCCCCTGAGGATCTCAGTAACTGGGAATTTGCCTTTTGCCACCTCTAGCACTCCTACGGGAGAAGATCCAGTCCCTGGAGGCAGTGAATGCTGTTCTGGTCACAGCCTCCGATCAATGCACACGGGAGGTCCTGGCCTACCAGGAGCAAGAGAAAGAAGCAATTGTGAAGCTGAAGAAAGACAGGCTCTACTTGCTCAAGCTGATTGACCAAATGAAGGAGGAGAAATGCTCTCTAGAGACCCAGGTAAGGCAGGACGTACACCCACGTCTTACACAGCTAGCTCTCTAGAGAGCCACCAGATCCTGCATTTGAGCCAACGTGGTGGTTGTCCCTCTGGCTGGTGGGTCTGTCAAGCTAAGGCCTTGCAATTCCTCTGAAATTCTCCTGAATATACAAAGCCACCTTTGTGGAGTGGGGACCTGGAGCAAGCTTAATGCCTGGGCAGGTTTGGTATGGAAGAAGACAATGCTAATGTCTCCTGCAATGTGCACTTAAAAGAAAATGATGGCAGAATGTAGCAGAAGGGTCGTACAGACTGATTAGCCTTGTAACTTTCAGCTGCCTCTTTACTTACCATATTATGTGTTCGCTCCACCTGTCCAAGTGGTGAGAGGTTCCAAGAACCATGCTGACCGGACGCTGGCTTCCTTGGAGGAGGGAGCACTGGAGGCGTACAGCCTCTTGTTAATATTTGCTTTATTTACAAAATGTATGCAGGTTGAGCACGTAGATAGCAGAGCACTCCTTACAAGGCTAACAAGTTGCATCAGTTCTCCAGAAAGGCGTCTCCACACCCTCAAGGAGCTCCTGCTTAGGCCCTCTTAGCATCCATTCTATTCTTCTTTTCAGCCTCTGGCTTACTCAAATGAAGCCACTAGAAAACGGCTTCTTTTGTTATCTTTGCTCACTTCCTTCTCAGGAGCACGCACTGGACAGCACTGCACCACCTGCGATGGTTTCAGAAGCGGTTCTGAAACATCCTTTTTGTTCCCCTTTCAAAGGTACCTGTTGGTGCGGCTGTAGCAAAGCCACCATATTTGCTTCCAGGGCTGAGGCTGCCGCCACTAACAACATGAGCATGTCGCGGCTGGTGGCGGCTCATGGCCTCCTCTCTCTTATGCTGAACAGGTGTCTAGGATGCGGAAGACAGTGGCAGAGGAATACCTCCGCTATCTGAACGAGTGCGATGCCCGCAAGCTTCTGCTTATAGATCTCAACGAAATGTATCGGCTGAAGGAGGAAATGAAAGTGATGAAGGTCCCAGGTAAAAAACAATGAAGGCTTCCAACCAGGTGGAGGAGGGGGAGATCGTCAACTGAGCTGAAAGCTTTACCTCTGGTAGCAGATGCAGAATGGAATTTGGGGGTGGTGCACCTGCATCCAACATATTGTAACATGCTTGTGCTCTACTGTCCCAAGCAATGAGAAGTCCCAAGGGCACGTCATTCTGGCGTCCTTTGGAAGTAGAGGTCGTTGGGCAATGCACAACAATGCAAGCTACTCCTGGACTTGAATCCACCTTGTAAAATGCAGTTTCTCAGTCCAACGAAGTCCGGCCCAGCTTAAAAATATTTCCCATCCGTTGTCAGAGACAAAGTGGGATTTTCTGCTTAATGCACAGAGATAGGCTTACCAGATCTCCAACTGGGACAGAGTGCTAGACCTTTAGGAGAAGGAATGTGGGCAGATGTAGCTTGTTAAACCTTAGAGCACAATCCTAGGCATCCATGGGGCTTGCTTCTGGATAGACATGCCTAGGATTGTGCTCTAAGGTTTAACAAGTTACACTTGCCCACATTCCTTCTCCTAAAAGTCTAGCACTCTGTCCCGGTTGGAGATCTGGTAAGCCTACTTTTAGGAGAAGGCATGTGGGGAGGTGTAGCTTGTTAAACCTTAGAGCACAATCCTAGGCATCCATGGGGCTTGCTTCTGGATAGACATGCCTAGGATTGTGCTCTAAGGTTTAACAAGCTACACCTGCCCACATTCCTTCTCCTAAAGGTCTAGCACTCTGTACCGGTTGGAGATCTGGTAAGCCTACACAGAGAGGTAACAGCAAAAGCGTAGGAGCTTTTGACAGGTTGCTGGAGGCCCTGGGAGTAAGCCCTGCATTGGGCTCCCAGCCAACCCCCTGGTAACATACTGGGTGCTACTGCTGCCACCAGTCTTGAGGGTTCAGGGAGTAGCTCAGTTCGGTGAGCCCTCTGATGGGTGCAGGCCCCCAGCTAGTGCCTAACCTGGCCGAAACTGGACGCCACCCCTGCAAGGGACAGTGCAGGTGCTCCTATCCTGGTGGAGAATTTTGTCCTGCTAGAGAACTGGTAAACTAAGCATGGTGGTGACCTGGAGCTGGCTGGCACCTGCCTGACCCTTTTTTTTTTTCCTTTTAAAGATGAAGGGAAGGGAGAAGACTCGGTGAAGCTGACACTCGCATTAAAGATGGCACGGCAGGACCTCACCAAAGCTCAAGTGGAGCTGAACACCATGAAAGCCAACTATGGAGATGTGGTGCCCAGAAGAGATTTTGAACTGCAGGAACAAAAGTATCAGGAGTTGTTTGAGAAGGTACTCGGATTCAGGGATGTGTGGTGCTGGGGCGGCAGGTGAGGCAGAACCGCCCTGTCGTCGACCACAGAAAATAGCCGCAGCCTAACCCTGAGATTGCACACGCCACACGCCACCCACGAAAGCGGGTGGTGCATGCACCATCACAGGGTTAAAAAGGTAAAAGTATCCCCTGACAATGAAGTCCAGTCGTGTCCAACTCTAGGGTGTGGTGCTCATCCCCATTTCAAAGCCGAAGAGCCAGCGTTGTCCGAAGACGCCTCCGTGGTCATGTGGCCGGCATGACTCTCCTTGCCGCAGCGCGTAGCATGCGGCTGGAACACGGAGTGCTGTTTACCTTCCCGCAAGTGGTACCTATTTATCTACTCGCATTGACATGCTTTGGAACTGCTAGGTTGGCAGGAGCTGGCCAAGCAACGAGAGCTCACCCCATCGCGGATTCGAACTGCCAACCTTTCGATCGACAGCTCAGAGTTCAGCGGTTTAACCCGCTGTGCCACCCGCTGGCCTATCACAGGGTTAGGCTGTGGCTATTTTCCGTGGACGACGACGACAGGGCGGTTCTGCCTCAGCTGCCGCCCCGGCACCGCACGTCCCTGCTCAGATTGCTGCTCCTTCTTGCCATTTCCCGGGATGCTGGATTTGTGTGATGAATCTACAGCCTCGCGAACTGTATCTGGTTAGGGCAGCCATGGGCTGAAGCTTGAAGGGGGTCGTTTCAGGTGGCGTGCTGGAGGAGGCAGTAAATTGATGAGGGATCTCTCTCTCTCTCTCTCTCTCTCTCTCTCTCACTCACACACACACACACACACACACACACCCATCTACCCAGTTGCTTCGCCATGTGCTCTGATCCTCTTCTGGCTGAGAGCAAATGAAAGGAGGGCTGGGGCTGCGGCAACCCACCTATTCCTTTACCGCCACCGCTGCAAGCAGTCGTGGAGGCAGCGGAGGACTGAGTTCTCTTTTCTCTCCCAACATGATCCACCTAGGGCCCTGATGGCGAACCTATGACACACGTGTCACAGGTGACACGCGAGGTCATTTCGGGTGACACGCCAGCGTTTTCCCCAGGGCCCCTTACATTTTTGCAAGCTTTACAGGCTTGTCTTGAACATTTCGGGCAGAGATTTTGGCAGACCTCTTTCAAATTATTCTCTAGTAAAACTCGGCAACAAAAAAGTCACTCATTGATGTTAAATAAAGTGCAATGTGTTCCATAGTTGTTTTCAGTTCAGTTCAATTCAAAATTACTATTAAAAGTAGCAATAGTCAAAGTACTATTAAAAGTTGGGGGGGGGGGGAGACACACCAGCAGAGTCAAATGAGACCTTTTCAAAACTTTTGACACACCAAGCCCAAATGGTTCGCCATCACTTGTCCTAGGGCCTAGGCCATGTGTTTGGGGATGCACCAGGGGGGAACCATGCAGGCAAGGAGGGCAGGGTGCAGTGTAGTGCTTCCGTTCCACCCCCACCCAGCTTTCCTTACATGGCAAGGCATGCAGGCAAGAGGGGAGGAGGCAGGGTGCATGTCTGCTGATGTGCACCAACACATGCACACAAGACAAAAAGGCACTGGTGGAAAAAGGGTTAGGGTTAGGGCAGGAAATAAGGGCACCAACTTGAGCGAGGCCTGTGTCTAGCCCGTAGTTTTATCCCTGTCCTTTGCCTTTGCCTTTCAGATGACAACTCTTCAGCAAAACTTTGATGATCTCATGGAAGAACATGACACCATGCTGGAAATCCACAAACAGGTTTCAGAAGAGCGAGACCAGTTCTATAATGACTTTCTCAACGTCCAGCGCACCTCCACTCCTCGGCCTGACTGGGGAAAATGTGCAGGTACCTGTTGGGCTCACTGTAGAGGTAGTGCAGCAATGCAGAGTCAATGAGTGGAAACTCAATCTGCCCATAGCATATGATTCAAATGGACACAGTATCTGCTGCATATACCGTATTTCTTCGATTCTAAGATGCATGTTTTTTCCCAATTAAGCAATTCAAAAAATGGGGTGCGTCTTAGAATCGAAGGTCTCCAAAAAGCACCCCAAAATGCAATTTCCTTACTTACCAGGGCTTGGGGGAGCTTCAGGGAGGCCTGCGCGACCCTCTGCAGGCCTCCTCGATGTTCAGTTCGGCAAAAAACGGCAATTTTCAGCTACTTCCGTTTTTCGTGAAAACCGGAAATGGCCGAAAATCACAGTTTTTTGCCGAACTGAACATTGGGGAGGCCTGCAGAGGGTCGCGCAGGCCTCCCTGAAGCTCCCCCAAGCCCCGGTAGCTCCCCCAAGCTCTGTCAAATCTGATCGGCGAAATGAAACGGCAGGCAAGCTGGGGAGAGGTTGAAGGAAGGATGTCTTGTAATCGATGTTTGCAATTGAAGCTGTCTTGCAATCAATGGAGTTTTTTCCCTGCTGGTGTTCCTGAAATTAAGGTGTGCCTTAGAATTGATGGCACCTTAGACTCGAAGAAATACGGTATAACTGATTTTGCAGAAATTGGTACTTGAGTACTGTATTTGCTGAATTTGCAACTTTAAGGCAAGACATGGGGCCAGGGAGAGATGGGTAAGCAATAAGTTAGTATAGGCAGTAGGACCGAACATGAAAACATAGGCCGTCATATATAAGGCATAAAGCCTGCATGCTCTGAATTGGCATTTTGCAAAATTTTGCCCGTTACAGCATACATTTAGATTGCAGAATCTAAGTACGCACTAAAATTAAGATAACATGCATTCTAGGCGTGATTTAATTCTTAGACTCTGCCCAGGAGGCAAGCAGATGTTGTTTGTGTATGTGCAGACCAGGCCTAAATAGTGGTTACAGCTATTATGTAAAATGCTTGCTCTGGTCACCTTGAGGGGAGCCCCCCCCCCACCATGCTGCAATTGCTTCTCCTTATATAACACTTTGCATCTTGCTGCTATTGCAGAGATGTTTCCTGGTGGGGCTGTGCGCTGGAACGCTTTGGCACAGGGCAAAACTAGCGACCAGCTGGTTGATGTACTTCTGGAAGATCTTGGTGCGGCGCTGCTAAGAGAGAAGGACAGCTTCGTGGCACTGGTATGGCTGGAGCTGCTTGTGGCACCAAGAGACCTTTGCCTTAATGTTCCCCTCCTGTGTTCTTGAAGATAGAAGGGCACGAAAGGCCAATAGGATTGGCAGGAATGTCTAAACAACTTGCTCCTGGTGGTGCTTCTGGATTCTGTTGTGATTTGACCATTTGGCTTGATTCAGACTCTGATATTCTTTCTCTCCACAGGGGAGAGGTGAGAAGGTTCCTGTGTACTTGAGGTGTGATGGCCTGGTTAGAAACAAGAAGCTGTCCAAAAAGGAGGTTGTGTCCATTCTAAGAGAGATCTGGAGAGAGAAAATTGCATCCGATGCACAGGTCTCTGGTCCAGCTTTTGTTTCTCTGATGCATGATTGTCCAAAGCAAGTGAAAGGATGGAAGGGCCCTGCTATTATTCTTCACTGATCCTTAAGCCACGCTGCTCCCTCTGCAAAGCTCACAGTCAGAGAGAGGCACATGGAAAGCATACACATCTAGAGACTCTCTTCTTTCTATGCACTACATCCTGTCCTGTCTGTAAAAACGGTAGCAGTAGACAAACATATTTGCTCTTTGTGTGCTGGCCAAGCTAAGTTATCCATTGGTTGGGAATATGTCCCCTTCTCTCTGAGCTTGTAATGAAGGAACAGCAACCACAAGAGGGACATAAGAACATAGGAAGAGCCCTGTTGGGTCAGGCCAAAGGCCCATCTAGTCCAGCTTCTTGTATCTCGCAGTGGCCCACCAGATGCCTGAGGGAGCGCTCAAGACAACAAGATACCTGTATCCTGTCGCCACCCCCTTGCACCTGGCATTCGGAGACAGGCTACCTTTTAAACCCAGAGATTGCATATAGTCATCACGGCCTGTGATGGACCTTTCCTCCATAAATTTCTCCAGTCTTCTTTTAAAGACATTTAGGCCAGGTGTCATCCTGTGGCAAGGAGTTCCACAGATTAACTACACTGCAGAAAGCTTAATTCTTACATATATATTCTACCTTGAGGGAGTGAGAGGTGGCACATATTGCACTTCACTGCCTCCCCTTTTATCCCCACAACAAGCCTGTGAGGTAGGTTAGGCTGAGTGAGAGTGACTGGGCCAAGGTCCCCCAGTGAGCTTTGTGACGGTGCAGGGGTGACTTGATCCTAGACCTTCCAGTTAATAATTTAGCCCCTACACCACACTGGCTTGGGTTGATGTTGATGTCGCAGTAGCTTATGCAACAGAACATAATTCTGGTCTGAGCCTTTTTGACAAGCTAATCAGAGCAGCCCTTCGACTTACAAAATGCTGAACTAGGAACCCTCCATATCTGTCTGCTAAACGTTGGCCAGCATTGTAGATTGTGGCTGCCAGTATCTTCTAACTGGCTATGGCTACGGTTTTGTCAGTGATGTTGCCTCAGTTGGATTTGGACTGGTTTCCCTCTTAGACCAATTTCCCCCCCTTCTCTCCAAATCTGAGGAAAGATTCTCAGTGTATTAGTAGTGTATTCTCAGTTCTGTGGCCCATCAAGAATGATAAGTCTTATGCTTCCTGGTTGGTCCATTCCTTGTGGATTTAGGGATGCTCTTCCACAAGGGAGTGAAAGCTTCCTGCTTTGGTGAGTTTAGGGACTGACTCTGTGATTAATCTAGGCCTCTGCCCAATGAACTTCAAAATAGCCACCCAAGCCTAGTTGTGCAACTGCTTTTACCAGAGACACAAACCTTACCATCACCATGAGGGTGAAGAATTGGGAGCCAGTGTGATGTTAAAGGTAAAGGTGACCCCTGACAGATAAGTCCAGTCGTGTCCGACTCTAGGGTGTGGTGCTCATCCCCATTTCAAAGCCGAAGAGCCAGCGTTGTCCCAAGACGCCTCCGTGGTCATGTGGCCGGCATGACTCTCCTTGCCGCAGCGCATAGCATGCGGCTGGAACACGGAGCGCTGTTTACCTTCCCGCAAGCAGTACCTATTTATCTACTCGCATTAACATGCTTTGGAACTGCTAGGTTGGCAGGAGCTGGCCAAGCAACAAGCGCTCACCCCGTCGCAGGAATCGAACTGCCGACCTTTCGATCGACAGCTCATGGTTCAGCGGTTTAACCCACTGCGCCACCCACTGGCTAGTGTGATGTTAGCTATAGGTAAATAAACTGACTTGCAACAACTAAGCACTGTCCTTAAAACTGTTGCAGAAAGGAAGGAGATCCAGCCTTTCAGAGTTCTTCCTTAACTTCTTCCAGAAAAGGTATGGTGAAGGGGTTGCTTTTGATTGGACTTACAGTGTCTACGAAAGTATCAAGCTCTATCGGTCCAATGAAGCCATGTCCTTGTTCCATCACATCCTGACCGGACAGGTGAGCACTTGGTCACTTTATTATTATTATTATTATTATTATTATTATTATTATGCTTTTCAACAAAAAGTTCACAAAGCGGTTTACAGACAAAATCAAATGATTAAATGGCTCCCTCTTTGTATGCCTTTACTCTTTGTATTGTGTTTCTTTAGAGTAGATGTACAAAAATAAGGTATGGGGACGGTGGGGCATTTCTGCAAGGTGATGCTCCAGAAGAGTCCAGGACAGGCTATGAGAAAATTCCACCCCCTTTGCTTCTCTTGCTTGGCTGCAGGTGGTATAATTTTCAGCTAGATATTCTCAAGCGGTGTCTCCCTAAATCATGGGGAGAAAAGGGGATGGGATTTCCCCCTTCTCCCAGAACTTTCCCTTGCAACCAGTTGTAGGGGGTAAATGCAACACTAAAAAGTGTAGTCCAGTTCTGCTGGTCAAAGTTTCACTAGCTGTTTTTCAATTGGTGCTCCTCTTATATTTAGCAGGGGGAGAGTAACTGCCCCCCTTTCACCCCAGCACAATGTCTTTTCTGGTGGCTGTTTGCTGGTGGCATTCTGCATCTTTTTTAGATTGTGAGCCCTTTGGGGACAGGGAGCCATTTAATCATTTGATTTTGTCTGTAAACCGCTCTGTGAACTTTTTGTTGAAAAGCGGTATATAAATACTGTTTATTATTATTATTATTATTATTATTATTATTATTATTATTAATGTAACCTGCTCCAAATGCCATGGGCCTGTGGAAGGAAAGGACTGAACAGTTGAGATGTAGTGGTCGAGTAACACTTCATGCGCCTGTACAGCTATTTTACTGCAACTGGGCAGAGGCACCTTTTCAAGTGGAGAATCTCTTCTATTTAGGAGGGGGAAAGCAACTGTTCCTATTCATTGCAGCAGAGCATCCCTCCCAGTGGCTGGTTGCTGGTGTCTCCCTTCTGTCTTTTTTAGACCATGAGCCTCTTTGAAAGAGGGAACTCTCTTTTCATACTGTCTGCTGTTGTCTCGACGGGATGAAAGACAAGCAGACAGGAGTCAGGTTCAGGGAAGGCACCCCGATTGCTTTCGAGTCCTCCCTTTTATTGTTATACTGCATTCCTTAGAGGCAGGCTGATTGGATACAATAAGGCATACTTGCATTGTGCTGATTCGTCAAGTAAGTTCATACCAGGCTAATATTAAATGGCTACCAGCTTATCATGTACTGCTGTAAACATGCTGTGCTTTTGGGACAATCTACATGTTCCAGATAGCATGAAGAAATGTGCTATTAGCGTGGTTTGCCAGCCACTGCCCAAGCCTTTTGTCTCCACATCTGCTATGTAAACCGCTATAAAAAAAACATTTACGTTGACAAGTGGTATCTCAATATTCTTAATTTTAAATAAGTGCATGTAACAAATAATTGCATATCCTCCTATTTAGCCATCCCCACTTCCCGCTCTTCCTCCGTCGTCTCTCTCTTCTCCATTTCGAGATTGTAAGCCCCTAAGGCTAGGGACCTGTAAGCCCCTAAGGCTAGGGACCTGTTCTCTCATTCTCTGTAAAGCATCTTGCATGTAAATAGCACCGCATAAATGACTGCTAAGATGCTGATGCTAGGGAAAGTGGAAAGCAAAAGGAAGAGGGGCCGACCAAGGGCAAGATGGATGGATGTTGTTCTGGAGGTGACGGACTTGACCTTGGGGGAGCTGGGGGTGGGGACGGCCAACAGGAAGCTCTGGCGTGGGCTGGTCCATGAAATCACGAAGCGTCGGAAGCGACTGAATGAATAAACAACAACAAACTACTGCTAATCCTCATCAAAGCAGACAATATGCAGATAATGCTTTAATAAAACTCTTCTGCCTTCATATTCACAGCTGGATGAAGGAATGTACCACAGTCACCTCCACCAACTTTCCACTTTGCTAAAGGAGCTTGCTGCTGTGGACTCTACAAATACCGGCCAGCTTACGGCTGAACAGTTCACGTAAGAGCTGGGGGGGGGGGGGAGGAGTAAGCAGTGCATTACATAGTTAGCCTCGGCAATCCCGAGCCAAAAAAAAAAAAGTGTCGGATAATTTACGTGTTTTAAATTTGTGAAAACCCACACGGCACACGGACAGATGGGCTGACGTGTTTCCTTGCTCCTTCTACAGCTTTGGCCTGAAGGCAGCTTTCCCTGTAAAAACTGACGAACAGATTCTGGAGTTGGTAGACGCAGCAGGCTACAAACCCGACAACCCCGAGGACGTCCTCATGTACAAGCTGTTATTCCTAGAGGTAGGTTACAAAAATACTTTCAGGACTAGCAGATTCAGAAAAGGCAAAAGGAAGTACAGTACTTCCTTCATACAGCTTGTGGAAATCACAGCCACAAGATGTGGCGATGGCCACTGGTTTGGATGGTTTTAAAAGAGGGGACAGATTCATGGCCTGTCAAGAGCTGTAAGCCAGGATTGCCACACATCCCTCTGCAAGCAAAAAATACCACTGGCTTCATGCATCTGACTGGCCTCCGTGTGAAAGAGCATTGTGCAACAGATCTGGTCCTAAAAAGGCTTCTATGTTCTTGCAGGATGAGGAGGGGAAGACAGAACCTTTCATTAAGAAGCTTAGGACCCAGTTTATGAACGATAAACAGTTATATATGTCCCAACTCCGTGCGGCCTTGGGAAACTTGATGTGAGTATCGGAGCTTTGAAGAGATGGGACTCCAGCTATGTTTGTGTGTGTCTTTCTCTCCCGAGAAGTAAAAATGCTTTCATCCTCATATATTCAGAACCCATTGAAGAAAAATGGAGGGCAGAGGAGAAGGATAGTGTAGTAGTTGTGGAGTTGGACTTAGACCTGGAAGATCCAGGTTCAAAACCTGTCTCAGCCATGAAGCTTCTTGGGGGACTTCAGGCCAGTCACTGTCTAACCTACCTCACAGGGTTGTTGTAAGGACAAAAAGGAGGGAAGGAACAGCGTACACCACCCTGAGTTCCTTGGAGGAAGGGTGGTGTGAAAAACCACCCAGGGAGCCAGGATGGTGTAGTGGTTTGGGAGTCAGACTTCGACCTGGAAGATCCAGGTTCAAATCCCCGCTCAGCCATGAAGCTTCCTGGGTGACCTTGGGCCAGTCACTATCTCTCAGCCCCACCTACCTCACAGGGTTGTTGTGAGGACAAAAAGGAGGGGAGGAAATATGTACACCATTCTCAGCTCCTTGGAGGAAGGGTGGTATAAAAATGTGAAAAATAAAAAACAAACAATAGAGCTCCGTGGAGCAGAAGTCTTCAGTAGGTGGGTCGGGACCCAGAACTGCATCTCAACTCACAGCCCGACATCAGGGGGTTGTGTGCCCCTGCTGTGTTGTTTTGACGTTCAAGTCTGCACACTTGGAACAGAACTAAGGGTCCTAGATGAGATAAACCCTGTGGGAGACTTTGGAAAGATTGCTTTGGTCAAGTCTGCCTGCTCTTCCCCACCATGGCACCCCTCTGCCTCACCTCACTTTCCCTGTCTCTGCCTCTTAAAACTGAGCACATGCTGTTGCCATGTCACTCTCTGTTCTTCCTTTCCTTTCAACTGGCCTGGAAGCAAAGACAGGGCAGAACGACGCAGTAGGTTGGCCACCACTGGGAGGGAAAAGAGCCACTGTGGCTGTTCCATTGTCTGTTGCTTTCACCAACTGAGCTCTTGAGGGTCGGTTCCATGTTGCAGGTTGGGGTTTGAGGTGGGCTCCAGCTTTTACCCAGGGCCCAATCCTATCCAGCTTTCCAGCCCTGATGCAGCTGGCCCAATGGGGCATGCACTGCCTCCTGCAGTGGGGGAGCAGTCACGGAGGCCTCCTCAGTGCAAGAGAAGGAGACGTGATCAGGGCTAAATGACGGCAGCACAAAATGCATTGGAATCCAACTGATCCAAGACAGTCCGGCTGTGGAGTACTGTCCAGCTGGAGGTGTCCTTACAAAGTCAAGATGCTTTGCCATTTTACTGACTGCTTGTTGCCATTTTACACACAGGGATGTGAGGCCGGATGACATGCGGGCAGCTTTCTGCATAGTTGACCCTACTATGAATGAGCACGTCTTGGAAAATTACATCTGTGAAATCTTTGGAGTTACTAGAGACCAACTAGATCCTGCTGTGTCCCAGCCTATAGACTTAGTGATGCAAAGAATTAAGTCTGCAGACATCAGGCGACATGGAGCTGCTATTCAAGTAGAGCCAAAGAATCCACCTGTAGAAGTATCGGAACTCTCAGCCATTATCTAAAGTGACCCCCCCCCTTCTCCTTTTAAGTAGTTATGGAGCATTCATTCAGAACACTATTGCCCTGCAAGAGCTCAGGTGATAATTAGCCCTGCAGCCAGAAGATTTTTCTGCTGCAACAGTGCTCCCACCTCCCTTTATAGCCTCTGAAGAAAATAAAGAACATTGCAGTGCAATACATCCAAAATCTAACACGAGTCTCTTTAAAAATGTACCTTGATTGGTAACACCCACGATTTCCATTTCAGACCATACCATTTTTCCAAAAGCAACTTCTCAGACCGATTAGCCCTGATAACTTATGATACGTTGTCTGACTATTGTAGAAGGCAGGCTGAATGTTACGCTCTGACACAAGGGCTAGAGGCTGTTCACACAAACGGGCAGCACTTACTTTCTCCTGACAGCGACGTACCCCAATCCTTGGTCACTTACCAAACTGGATGCCTTTTACAGTTATAGGGGATTTATACAGTACAGATATACAGATTTTTATATAGTAAAAACTGCATTTTACAGTTATAGGGGATTATTGCATCCGCTTTCCTTGCTATGACTTCCACAAGGTGTAAATGAAATAGTTCAGTTGCTCTCTTTGTTTCTTGTATTCTTGCTAAACCTAAATTTGGTTGGCACTTTGTTTATTTTTAATTAAAAATAAACGATGTTACTTACAGGCAATGGATAGTATTAAGAGGCATTGGACGATTTAAGACTGCCCTAAGTAACTGCCATGTGGGCTGCCTTTCCCTACCCCAGGCCACCCAGTTCAATGAACACCCTACAAAACAACTTTTGATGAGAACGTTGTACTTAAGAGAATTAAAATGCACTTGTGAAATCAGAGAGGGAGATTCACTGCTGATTGTTCCACCTCACTTCTTTAGTTTCCTAAAAGGTTACACAAAAGCTAAAGAATTTTCCAAGTTGGGTGGATTTGAAGTTTGAATCAGTCAGTGTTTGGTGCTGCAAAACTATGCGCTATGGAGCCAGAGACTGGGTTCTTTTACCTGAGAAGGCAAAAGTAGGTTGAGATCATGCTGTGTTTTTTAACGGTACTATAAAAACACAAGTACAGAGCTTATGCTCGACAAAACATTTTATTTACAACCACAGTTCAGGTATAACACAAAGCAGTTTCTACCATAGACACTTGGGGCAGGGGCAGAATTCAGCCAAATGGAGAAATGATTTACAGTTTTCAGATTTTCCCCACACACACATTCTCAAAGTACATCGGGTTGGCTGATGTGCTTTGTACACTCCAGTTTTGCATCTCTTAGCCATTTCTGGACCCAAGTTCACTTTCCTTAAGCTAGAGAGAGGCTACCTCCAGCATCAGCACACTCTGACAAGATCTCATCGTAGCTTCTGGGGGACCACTTTATTTCCACTAGTGGCAACAGGAATTAGCAGCTTCCTGTACTCCAGAGGCAAATGACGCTCTATCAGCACATTTAGAGGCATATTGTCCGTTATCAGCCCCTGCCTGGAGAAAAAAAAGTGGAAGAAATGATGGAGTACAGTGTTGGCAGGAAGTCTGTATTTGTTCTTTCAAAACCAGTGGTCATAACTGCCCGTTTACTAGAGACATTCACTGAGGCAGAAAAGGAATTCAGTCAGATTTGTCAATTCTGTCCAGTTGCATTCAGGAACTGTGACTGCAGGTTTTGACCACCAAGAGCCCGGCTAGATTTCTGAGTGGCAAGCCAGCAATTCATGGCAATGCATAGATTTTGTTTTCAAACTAGATAATTGTTATCTTCTGGGGAAGGGGGGGGGAGAATCAGTATTCTTGGTGCATCCCACTGAGTGGCAAAACCATTTGAGTAGCAAGTGCTCCTGGAGAGGCCAGCAAATCCCCCCCCCATCAATCCCCCCTTATTCAAGGAGCAGAATCCAATTCCTCCCTGCTGAAATTCCTGTTTCAGTGCCTATTGTGCTGCATATGCTGCAAAATGCAGCTGCTGCATGGTGCACCAGAAAGGGTTCTTGCCGCGATCTGAAAACTTTATTTAGGAAGACTCCAATACCATCAAGTTATAGGTTCTCCTTAAAAACATCAAGTAATCTAGACCTTGGGGGAGCTGGGGGTGCACCAGATCCTAGACCAGGAGGAGAGCTGAAGGGCAGGGTTAGAAAGGCTGCCTGCTGACTGGGAATTGGCTTACAAAACACCATAAGAACTTGCACTGCGCCAGAGTTCAGACGCCCTGCTTGATCACACTTGCCAGAAACATTAATAGCCCTTACCGCCTCATGAGAAGCTCCAGATCGGCTGGCTCTATAGTCTTCCTTCCAGCATGATTTGTATAAGCTCCCAAGTCTCCGCTAAGATTCTTGAAGTACAGGTTCACGCTGGAAAGATGGGACATGGAATCAGCTGGACAGGCTCCAGCTATCCCTCACACTAAAATGGACCGTGTTGCAAAGCACCAAGAAAATTCAAGGTGACCCAACTTCAAGGGATACTTGCTGGAGGCACGTTGTCAGGAGAACACACCTCCACAGCTAAGAAACCAGAATCAAATGGCAATGATGGAAACGGACAGCACAACATCCTTTGTGCTGGGAAGGAGCTCTTCAGTTCTTCCAGTCCCTTCCCCAACATCATTAATTTATATGAAAAAGTATCCGTCATTACTCACCACCTCTCCACAGCCTTGAAAGCGTCCTTAGAGACGGGCATCCTTGCATAGTGGCTGAATAGCTTTTTCACAAAACTGCTGGGGAGCGATGGTTCACGTTTTCCTCGGGGTACTCTCGTGGTTTGCTTTGGAACCCGTTTAATCAGAGGCGGTTTTGAAGATGATCTTCAAAAGGAAGAGGAATCTAAGGAGCACACTCAACAGCAGATGCATCCCATACAAACTCCCATGGTAGAGAAGGACTCACTCTCCCAGCGAAGATTCACATCATTTTTTCTCCCGTTAGAAGAAGCAGTGCCCTCATTTCCTGACAATGATAGTCAGTGTGACCAGCTTTCCAACAGGTGTTTGTGTAGGGAAAAATGTAAAGCGCAAGGTAGTCTTCAGCTGACATTACACTTTACTAAGGCATTTCTATAGTAGAGCCTCATAAAGACTAGATGTGGAGAAGTTTCCCCAATTGCTTTACACAAATGCCAACCAGTCCCTCTAGGCCAGTGGTTCTCAAACGTTTTAGCACCGGGACCCACTTTTTAAAATGACACTATCGGGACCCACCTAGCTTTATGAGACTTTAAAAAAAAGTGATCTAGAAAGAAACATTTAAATATTTTATTTGCAAAAAAACTATCCATTTCTCGTAATCAGGCAGCCCTATTGAATAGACTCAAGGCTTGAGGAGCTTAGTTATGTGACCCAGCCTTCACCTGCCCCCACTACCTGTCATTGACTTGGAAAAAAAAAACCCAGAAAAAAAGAGACGCTCAAACATTTATCTCCCTATATTTAGACAAACAAACTGCAGGAGCTGAGCTCCTTGCAAACTTCAGGAGCTCAACTCTTTGCAGGGCAACTAGAAGCTATTTTTTTAATAGCCTCAGGGCTTAAGGCAATTAGGGACCCACCAGAAATCAGGTCACGACCCACCAAGTTGGTCCTGACCCACAGTTTGAGAAACACTGCTCTAGGCTATTTTGACCATCAGTTATCCCAGTAGTTCCTGAAGCCTCTGCAACAGCTCTGAGCCAAAAACCAGGCAGAAAAAAAGATGCAGAGTTCCAATATCATCTTTAGGCTACGCCAGAAACTATCAGTTTAACAGCTCTGCATTCCCAGACCCGGCACCTGCCCTTTCAGGGCTGTTGTAACACGAAGGGCACGGAATCAGGGTAGTTCTAGAACAGCTTGGTCAAATGGAGCATAGACAGGGCACCTGGCTGATTGCCATCAGCCAGACACCTAGGACTGGAGGCAGAAGAAAACGACCCCCAGGCATAACAGCCCTGGTACCGCAGAGTGGTTGGAAGCCAAGCACTGCAATCCGTAGTCTGTGGCAGGCAGGCGGCAAAGCAGAAGAGACTGCAGGCAACGACAACAGCGTCCACGCTGCTTAACAGCTGAGCTCTGAACTAAGCTTCAGCCCCACTGCAACTCAGTACTTACTTGGAGGCGGTCACTTTCAGAGAGTGTGGGGTGGACAGCAATGGGGAACACTGGAAGGCTCGAGTACGCACAAACATTGGTGTCTTCCCAGTTGGCTCTGATGGGAGAAAGGAAAGCATGCCGTGTGTGTCAGCTTCAAGAAGCATCGAGAGGGGGGTGGCAGTGGCAAGTCCTAGGAAGAGCGGCTTGAAGTGTGTGAGAGACTTTTAGTGATTCGCCAGCAACTGGTTTCTCAACACTGGGGGGGGGGAACAAACAAGCCGAGAAGCTCAAGTGGCAGCTTCGAGTGTGGAAGGGGAGAGGAATAATTCAAGACGACGAATAATATAAATAAGAGAGAGGAATAATTCAAGACTGTTTTGGGGAAGGGCTGCACTTTCCGGCAAGAATCGCGACTAGACCGTTTCCTTTCTGTTCCGAAAAGGACACCTGCAAAAATGGCCATGCAAATATCATTATCCGCAGCCCCATTTCCCAGCACCTCACAGGTTTCCTCACCATCGTTCTCAGACTCGGTTTCCACCTCCGACAGCTCCGCAGTCCCAGGATCCATTTCAGCACCTTCAGCCTCTCTCATTTCACCACTACAGCCAGCTTGTTCATCTACCGTTTCCCTTGTAGGTGGCCACTGCTCAGGGTCCTTTCTGCTTACATGTCTGCTTGGAGTTCCAGCTTCTGTCCTTTGGGAGATCCGCATTGCTGCGTGTCAACCACAAATAATTCAATGCTTTTTAGACACACAGCTGCTGCTGCTGCTGCTTTCACATTATCTCCAAGTGTTCCATACTTCCTAGACTTCCACAGCAACAGGCTTGGTCCGAGTTACTGTGCTGGAGGTGGCAGAGCAGATACAGAGGCAAGCATGTTTACCTTCATGTATTCCATCTCCATAAAGGGGGGGGGGGGGGAGAACCCAAGAGGCTACTCCGGGCACTGCAGCTCCACCCTGCTGCTGCCTTTGCCCAGCCCCACTTCAGCCCATGCAATTACACCAGACATGGCTCACACATTCTGTCTGCATAACGTGCAGACAGAATATCTCTGCAACCTCATGATCCAAAAATCTTTGAGGTGGTCAATGCGATATGCAGGATGTACTACTTGAAGTAATCTTACAGTGTAGGAAACACACAGAAATACCTTCAAGTGGTTTCCCCGAGTTAGAACTAGGGATGAGGAATCCCAGACCCATGCATACAATCTAGCTTCCTTCACCTTTAATCTGATGCAGCTATTAATATTAAGACCTCTTTGGTTAGCCAATAAACCATAGTAATAAATATGGCTCAACCCTGCTTCTTCCTGCCTCCAACCCCATCTCTGTGCAGTGTATTCCTTATGTGTGGGGGTATCCAAGTGACAGGGGCAGGACCCAATTCGAAACAGTTATTCTGGAATGTTCTCAGCAGTACGAGAAAAGCAATGGCTTCCTTTCATTCTCAGAAGCAGGTTCAAGGCCCCGAACGGATGGCAATTAGCATGTATGTGTGGAGAGACAAAAGGGAGACATCACATATGCCTCACATCATTTTTGCAGAGTCTTCAATTTATTGATCGGTGTAAACCGGTCACACACGCGCCCTCTCCCAAGAGAATTCCCGCTTACCCCCTTCCCGAGGGGGAAGTTCCTCCTCCACGTTGGCCTCTGATCCACCCCGGTTCACAATAGCTAGAGCCACACTGCTGTCTAGCTCCTGGATGATGTGCGTCACCATTTCTTTCACCGAGCGCTTGGCAGTCTTCTTATGCATGAAAGAGGACAGGTTGCCAGGATGTACTTTTGGAAGTTTGGCACCAGCTGGCGTGGAAGTCCTTGCCGTGCCAATACCTAGATGGCCAGTTAAGTTTGACAGCAGTTACGTATGTTCAAGGCAACGAGTTAGAGAGACAAGAGTAAACATCCCAAGGGGGGGGGGGGAACACAACATATAAAGCCCACACATTCCTTCTTTGTGCAAGCGGAAAGAGGGATGAACTTACCACTGACCAGATACTCTCCAGAACTCAAAAATTGCTCCAGGTCACTGTTTTCATCCAGGCTCTCTTGCTGCCCCCTCTCAGGAACCACAGCCGTTGCCAGACACCCAGCGCCCATCCCGTCAGCCTCTTCAGTGCCTGGTGTTGCCTCCTTTCGATTACTGCACTTCAGTCCACCCTCAGCATCCTGCAAGCCCTCTTGTGGCTCTTCCCTTGAACTCGCAGCCCTTTCCTCAGGCGTTGCTTCTGTCCTGTCAGCACACCCAGCCTCTGCTTCTGTCCTGTCAGCACACCCAGCCTCTGCTGTCAGGTTCTCTTTTTGGCCAGTCTGCATCACTCCTTCAACATCCGTGTCAAACTTTGCACCTTTGGGCGGTGTCTGAATGAAGGGCAACATGCTTTGTCCAGGCAAAGACTTTCTTATTGAGCTTGGTCGAGAATGGAGAACAGAAAGCCCTGATCCACTCTGCCCGCCGAGTTGAGGCTGGGCAAAGAGCTCGGTATCAGGCAAGTGAGCCTCTGTGTCATTCGATGACAGAGTTGTAGCTTGCAAGTCCACAAGATGGTGCTGTGCTGTTAAAGCAATTCCAAAAAGGTGATCACCCTTCAAAAGAAGATACCTCCCCGACTTCCGCCCCACAGCAAAAACATCCATACTCTTGCTTCTGCCTTGAAATACTCTACCCCTGTGTCTCGTTTCCTCACAGGTTGCTACTCAGACAGACACAGATGCTCCAGGTCAGGAAAGAACCCACGCAAACTCACCGCCTTTTATCTGCAGCAAGTTTTGTTCAATGCCTCCTTCAAATGCCTTCACGTTAACACCTCTGTAATTCTTTGGCCTACGGATCAAGCCTCTTTTTCCAGCATTGTCCAGGGGTTCTGGGGTTGCAAAGGAGCTCTGAAGAGACCTGAGAACAGAACAGCCCACACAAATTAGATCCATTGTTTATCTAGCACTGGATTCATTTGCTATTTCTGTAGGTTAGCATTATGGAGTTGCATTTATATCTCGCCTTTCATTTTGCTCGATTCCAAGGCAGCCAACAAAATGAGGAACAGAGAAATAAAATATTTCGATTACAACAACATGCAAAAATCCAACGTTTCGGCTGTCAATACTTACTGGCAGCCTTCGTCAGGGAAACAAGACGAGACTAAGGGAGCTATGCCTCCAGCAGGAGTTATAAGACTGTTACTGAAGGCTTCTATGAAGGTTACTTCTAATTCATTTCTGATCTTAAAGAGGACTTAACCATCATCACAGAGCAAAGAGATTCTTGAGTCAACACTTACCTTGTTAGAGTTGTATTGCCCAACAACGATGTAGCTGAAAAGAAGGTTGAGGCACATATTAGCTGGGTATGCCAATGAAGTGTGCATGTTTTAAGTCTTGCAAAAAAACCCTACTATTTATATGAACTAAACTATGTCTTCCTGCAGGAAGTTCAGTTGCATAACACTAATGAAAAAGCTGGAGAGGGGGAGGGAGAAATCTCTATTTATGTTAGTCTCTCAAGGCATGGTAAAGAGTATTTCACTTTTACTCTGCTCTCCTTCCAACGAGCCCACAGTGGCTTGCATGTGGCACCCTAGCAGTACGCCACCCGCCAGGAAGCTTACAGAGAGATTGTAGAAACACCTAAGTGGTTTTCACAGTGCGAGGCCATTTTAAGATCAACGATCGGCTACATGAGCGAGGGCTGTTGCGCTTTGCTGCCCCATTTTATATCTGGAAAATCTTTGTAGCTTTGGGGCTGTGTTATAAAAATGGTGGTATGACTTTAAGGAACCTGGCAAAGGCAGCAGTTAATCTTCCAACTGTTAACAACTTGTGCCAAGAAGAACTAGAGCAGACAGCAAGTTGCCGCACCTTTGAGAATGCTCCTTGATAATGGTTTAGGAGCGAAACGTTAACAAGAGAACAAGGGGTTGTCTTAACAACCAGAACAACCTGGAAAATTTTAGAACGGAAGCTATCATGGCCAGTTACAATATTACACAAAACAGGTTTTATGGGTAAGATGGCCATGTATTTTAAATTGTAAACAACCAAAACTCACTGATAAAACACGCAGAAACTTTCAGTAGAGCCACCGTAAAGGTAAGCACTCAAAAAAATCTCTCAAACGGGTTAAAATCAGACAAGTCTGGAGTTACAGGAGTCCAACGTTTCGACCTCTTGACCGAGGTCCTTGTCAAGGTAGACAACAGCGAAGCTGCAGAGATGGTGTTACAGTTAGATCGGAACTGCTGTGATTATACAGTTAAGATCTGTTGGAAGCGCCCGTAAATAGACCAAAAGGACAGGAAAAGTAGGTGATGTATCTGCATTAGAACGTGAGAAACAAACTATTTATGACTCTCTTAAAGCCAATGGCTACAAAACCGCACAGATTGACAGAAATTGGAACGAACAATATTGGAACAAACAATATAAGAAAATAAATACTATACGACCACCCAAAGAACAGGAAGAGGTAACAACGAAAGAGGATAATAAATGGGTGATTTTGCCCTTTATTAAGGGTGTCACAGATAAAATCGCCAGGACCTTTGCTCATTTTAATATAAGAACGATTTTTAAACCTACGATAATACTGGAGCAAATGTTACGTAACCCAATGGATCCAAGATCTCGGCTGTCAAATTCAGGAGTGTACAATATACCATGTTCTTGTGGCAGAAGTACATTGGCACAATGAGAAGAATGATCAAAACCAGAGTGTCGGAACATGAGAAAGCAGTCCGGTTACAACAAAGATATTTCTGCACTTGCAGAGCACTCTGTGACAACGGGTCATAGCATTTTGTTTGAGAATACCAAATGTTTAACCAATAATGCGAACAACAGAACCCGTCAAAATTTGGAGGCTGTTGAAATCAGTAAAAGGAAACCACAAAATTTACTTAACAGGAATTAAATTGATAAAATTTGGTTTCCTATATTATACAAGCATACAACCAAGAATACATAGAGACTCCACTTCAATCACGATTGCGCTAGCAAGGTTACTTGCGGTCATGACCCGATTGTAACTCTAGCAGCTTTTCCTGTCCTTTGGTCTATTTATGGGCGCTTCCAACGGATCTTAACTGTATAATCACAGCAGTTCTGATCTAACTAACACCATCTCCGCACCTTCGCTGTTGTCTACCTTGACAAGGACCTCGGTCAAGAGGTCGAAACGTTGGGGCTCCCATAACTCCGGACTGGTCTGATTTTAACCTGTTTGAGAGATTTTTTGAGTGCTTACTTTTACGGTGGCTCTACTGAAAGTTTCTATGTGTTTTATCAGTGAGCTTTGGTTGTTTACAATTTAAAATACATGGCTATCTTACCCATAAAACCTGTTTCATGTAACCTGGAAAATGCTTCCTTTATTAATTCAAAGAGAGAGATTTAGATTCAGCAATAGAACTGGATCATGTGCCTTTCAACAATTTTCTGCACGTTATGGTTTAATAGAAACGAGATTCCCTAACAAAATGTTGCAGGATATTCCCCAGCCCCTGACAAGATTGTTGCTGCTCAGAGCTTCATCCAGACTGAAATGACCCCCCCCCCTTCTGAAACCTGCATGTGTGGGTGGCGGGGGAGCTTCTTAATTTTATGGTGGGCATCCCTCCAAGTCTGTACCTTTAGGAGACTAAGTTGTTAGAAGCTCAAGCAAGGCAGCTCCCCACTTCACTCTCTCCACCTCCCTCCCTCCCTCCCTCAGCAGACACCTTCAACATTCCATGGCTCAACTGCCAACTGGGCAAAGAAGCACTTATTTTAAAGTGGCGCTCTTCTTTTATTTACCAGGGGGAGAACAAATGTCCCGACTCACCCCAGCATAGCATAGCAGGGGTTCTCAACCGGTGGTACGCGTACCACCAGTGCTACTTTGTGGTATCTCTGGTGATACTCGGACTGCCTGGCCCCCCATGAACCCCATCGGGCAGTTTGCTATTTATATACCACTTTTCAACAAAGGAGTTCACAAAGTGGTTACATAGCTGAATAAAATGGTTCCCTGTAGACAGGCCGAGAATACTAGATTCCGATTGGCTGAGGGGGGGGGGCAGAGGTCATCTTTTGCTTCTCTCTGCAGCTCGCTTTTCTTCTCTATACTCGGCCTGTTTAGACAGGAAGCGGCGCAAAGCAAAGGCCGGCTTCCTTTCGCCTCACGTCGCGCTGCCTGCAATGCGTTACAGGCTTTAGCTGGGACAATGAGTTGTGTTCCAGGGCTGGAACAACTGACTGCAGGTGCAGCCCAGTCTTGACAACTTGCAGCGTCAGAAAGCTCTCACTTACCCATGTTTGAGGCAAGTTGCTTATCCAGAACTCTCTCAAACTCAGAAAGCCGGACCTTCTTTTTTGTCCTAGCTTTGAGACACGTAGTCCGAGGTGCATCTTTGGGAGCAGGGTCTGACAAATTTAGTTCCAGACTGCTAAAGATGAAAACAAGTTTTCAGTTCGGGGCAATGTTAAGGATATTTATATACTGCTTTTCAACAAAAGAAGTTATTGAAGTAAGTTTACATAATAAAGGAATTAGAAGATTATTCCCTGATCCAAAGTGGTTCACAATCTGAAAAGAAGAGCAAGGAAGATGCCAGTGAAGAGATGCTGTGCTGAATCAAGACAGTCGCTCTCCCCTGCTAAATATAAGAGAACCACCACTTTAAAAATATGCCTAAGGGGTCAGCTTAAGTCTCCTTGTTGGCTTTTGTATCCCCTGCAGTTTCTTATCAGCTTAATAGAATGGTTTGTGTGGCTGTTGGCAGTTTTCAGTTTCTTTGAAGATCATCAGAGCATCACAACCTGCTCCCTCTACCTGATGAAGTTTGGAGAAGAACCAAACGAAACGTCGTATCTACTGCTTTACATCTCTCTCATTTTGGTTTGCGTGTTCAACAACGTGTTCTAGCCAATTAAAGTATTTAAACATTTTCCTACCATGGCTTCAAATCCCGTAATTAATTCTTTCTTGGAGATGTAATTACATTAGGTCAAGATGAATTGAGGGCTTCAGAAATCTTTAACGCTCATGTCCATTGAATAAGGAAAATAGAATGTCTGCTATGTGGAGAATCCTGTCCTATCCTGCCCTACATGAGGGGCAAGAGTTTTGCAGCATGTTTCCAAGTGTGCTTACTCAGAAGGAACTTCACTGATTTCAAAGGCTCCTAGTAAAACAAGCCCAGGACTGCAGCTTTAACCATATTTAATACAAGCACACAAAAACCACCAACCTGTGAGGAGCAATTCCTGAAGGGAACTGGAACACAGTCTCCACCGGTTTGGAGGAACCAGGTTTTTCAGGAACAAGAGGGGAAACTATGGGCTCTGTTGAGAAGACACATGATCAGCTTTCCTTCATGATTTTATAGAATAATCCCACTTATATTTCTAAAGCACAGAATAATTAGCAGAGAAATACAATGGTGTGTTCTTGTACACACGATACAGACAGGTATTTTTCCTATGTTTCATTCAGAACTCCATGTCCTCCCTTTGCCCCCCAGCACAGAGACATTCCTCTCTCTTATCCCCTACTTACGGGTCTGCAGGACCTTTCCGAGTAGAGTTCGAGGCGTTATCAAATTCATGACTGTAGTGGTAGTGAGTCTGTGACAGGCTGCAGATCCAGAGGGTGTGCCCTGGAGAGAGAAGTCATTCCAGACACTGAAGCCAGGTATGGGTTACACACTCCCACGACATGCCTCTATCTATACTAGAAACTTAAATAACTCCTCCTTCCCAGGGAACTCTGGTAAGTCACAGAAGATAACTCATGTGATCACTATTTAATTTACAGTAGTTTGTATCCTAAGCATTTTTAATAAAGTACATTAACACAAACAAAAAGTATAACAATAATCAATCATAACACACCTAACACCATCTACAGTTAGTATATTAGTAGCACCAAATAAATACACCTTGGAAACAACAGGTTAACAAACATTAAAGCCTGCTTAAACAGGCAAACCTTGTCTAAAGCCTGCTTAAACAGGCAAACCTTGCCTGAATGCAGAAAGAGAGGGATGCCTGACAGATTTTCATCAGGGAGGACATTCCAAAGTTTCAGTGCAACCACCCAAAAGGCCCTGTCCTCTGTTTCTTTAATGATGGTAATGAAGCAAGATATGCATTTGTCACCAAACCAGTCTCCTGTCTTATGGTGGGGGAAGAGACAGTCTCATTTGTGATATCATCCTGAGCTTCAGAGATGCTCTAGTAATACAGAGGTTCCCAAACTTTGGTGCATGTACCACTAGTGGTACACGGACCACAGGCTGGTGGTATGTGGGCTGCTGGTGGCCAAGATGGTGTAATTGGCCACACAGTAGCCTGAAAAGCAGTGGCTCGAGCGCACAGAATGGCCCTCCCTTGTGTCTTACCGGGCATTTCTGCGCTCTGGCTCAGCCTCAAACCAGAAAGGAAATGCCAAAGACATCATTGGCACTTACTTCCGGTGGTACATAAGAACATAAAAAGAGCCTTGCTGGATCAGGCCAAAAGCCCATCTAGTCCAGCTTCCTGTATCTCTCATTGGTCCCACCAGATGCCTCCGAGAGCACACAGCCAACAAGATAACCTGTTTCTCTGTGCCAGGTGCAAGGGAGTGACAACAGGAAAACCTAAAGCCAGAAGGTTGTTTATGGCTTGTAACCCGTGATGGTCTTTTCCTCCATGAATCTAACCAAACCCCTTTTAAAGGCATCTAGGCCAGGTGCCATCACCACATCCTGTGGCAGGGAGTTCCACAGATGAATTACACGCTGGGTGAAGAAATATTTTCTTTTGTCTGTTCTAACTCTCCCTCCACTCAATTTTAGTGCATGTCCCCTGCTTCTGGTGTTGTGCGAGAGGGTGAAGAATTTCCCACTATCCACTCTCTCCATCCCATGCATAGTTTTATACATCTCAATCATGTCCCCCCTCAGGCGCTTTTTTTCTAGACTGAAAAGCTCCAAACGCTGTAGCCTTTCCTCATAAAGGGAGGTGCTCCAGCCCACAAATAATTTTGGTTGCTCTTTTCTGCACTTTTCCAATTCTACTATATCATTTTTCAGGTGTGGTGACCAGAACTGGATACAATACTTCAGATGTGGCCTTACCAGTGCTTTGTACAAGGGCATAACTATATTAGCCATTTTATTGCCAATCCCTTTTTTAATTATTCCAAGCATGGAATTGGTATATGGCAGGACAGAGGCCCGCAAAGGTGGTACACAGAGGGAAAAGGTTAGAAACCTATGCTCTAGTACTGTATATATTTTACATGTATATATTTCATCTAGCGTTTGGGTGATGGGTTGTGGTCTGCCTCCTGTGTCTCAAGATGCTCTGCCATGTTGCTTCCCTGCTCCATACTGTCACCCCCCAGTGGATTTTATTGTTTTTAAATTTAGTTATATATTGTTTAAACTTAATGTATTCTTTTAAATTATGTATTTTAATTTTGTTGTAAGCCACCTTGGGCATTTGCCTTCAGCATAGGATAAGGCAGGGGTATAATTTTTTTTAAATAAATTAAATACATTTACCATACCTGGGAATTATTGTTAATACATTTTTTAGTTTTTATACATTTGTTCTAAAAAAAACCATAGCAACCCACTCCAAGAGTTTGGGATGCAATGAGCTAGAAGATCTTTAAAGTACTCTATAAAGTATATTATTATATTAATAAAGTAAATAATAAAGTAGTATTTAATAAAGTATACTTCATTTAAAGTATAAGTATCAAAGTTGAAATACCTAAGTGACAAGAGGAGAAGCCACTAAAGAAGACACTTCAAAATTTACCACTGCCCCGTCCAAAAAAAGAAGTGATAAAGTCTCTGCCTTTTCGTTCTGAACTAAAAAAAATGGAATCAAACTGCAGGGTCCATTATCGGGGGGGGGGGTGTCAACCTTCTGATAGGGACAGACTATAAAGAACCTCCCCTTCTATCATTCCACTTGGTTCAGTCCAACCTATTCGGGTTGCGGGCCCGCCCGCGTCGCTCCTCTACCTTTTTTCTCTCCAACCGCAGTGACCGCCGCCGTTCCCGCGGCGTGTCCAGCTCCTTGGCCAAGCTCCTACGAACGGCCATTGCTCTTCTGAACCCTGTTCTTGACGTATCCGACCGCCTGCTAGCCGGTTTCTCTAACAGCGTAACGGCTACTGCTGGTTGCCCAACAGACTTCAACCGCTCCCTCCTTGTCTCTGTCAGTCTCCCGCTCTGAGATTTAAGCAGCAGCTAATCAACACTCGCGAGAACTGCGCGCTTCCTCGCATTGGCCGCTGGGAGATGTAGTCTCCGCGACTACCCATCGGGTAATACTGTATACAGTAATTGATTTTTTACACATATACGTAAGGTTTGCCCAGTCTGAAGTTATTATTCCTAATCTGAAGAATTGCTTTGTCCCGCAGTCTGCAGAAATTGAATTGCAATCAGGGGATTGATGCGGATTCCTGGAGACTCCGGTCAATACACTGGAGGGTGGAGTGCATGTATGCATGCACGCACGTATATATAGAGCCCCCACAAGAAGCCATAGTTTCACTCTGTTGTGCACTTGGGCCTACATTTGAGAGACAGGAACGCTGCTACAACGCAGTTACCGCAACGAGACAAGGAAAATAATTACACTCTTCCCTACAATGAGAGCCACTACCAATTCAGGAGAAACTGAGCACTGGGACGTAAGAAAAAAGCATGGAGCCAACTGCATCGTGGGAAGTGTAGTTCCTGTCCCGCTGCATCATGGGGCGAACAGTTCCCTCACCGTCATAGACTTTAAAAAAATATACTGTATATATGGGCACTGTCTGGGATAATTTATCCCGGATAAAGAAAGGAAAATCGTACTTAAATGTGTGGGTATGTGTGTGTGCGCGCGCGCTCATAACTATGGAGCCCCCATGGCATTGTGGGAATGTGATGTACCCCGATGTCGTATGGGATTCGTAGTGCCGCTCTCACTCGGCTTGGTAAGTGCGGCGAAAGGCTTTATGCGTCCGCACCGCGCTGCCTTGTGGGAAGCGTAGTTCCGGTGCCAGCGCGGTGCACTGTGGGGCAGGTAGTTCCGGTTCCTGTGGCGCTGTTGAGAGTACTGTAGACTACGGCGGTGGCGGCGGCAGCTGCGGAGGAGCCGCCTTGTTGTTGGACTCGGCATCGGGAGGCCTTGTGGGATCTGTAGTCCCGGCTTCCTCGGGCCCGCCGGGGGAGGAGGACGCAGCCACACATAGACCATGCCTGGGTTCACGTGCTGCGTGCCCGGCTGTTACAACAACTCGCACCGGGACAAGGCGCTCCATTTCTACACCTTCCCGAAGGACGCGGAGCTGCGCCGCCTCTGGCTGAAGAACGTCTCCCGGGCCGGCGTGAGCGGCTGCTTCAGCACTTTCCAGCCCACCACGGGCCACCGCGTCTGCTCGGAACACTTCCCCGGCGGGCGCAAGTCCTACCTGGTGCGCGTGCCCACCATCTTCCCCTTGAGGGGCGTCAACGAGCGCAAAGGAGCCCGCGGGGCCAGGCGCGCCCGCCACGCCCCCGCGGCCACCCAGCAACCCGCGGCAGCCGCCCAGCAACCCGCGGTGCTGCTCACTTTGCAAGAGGGAGGCGGAGCTGTTGCCACCACCGCAGAGCCTGGGCAGGGGCTGCCCCGCGTAGCAGGGGGCACTGGGGAGGATGTCAAGCCCATTGACTTGACGGTGCAGGTGGAGCTGGGGGGCCCTGGGGCAGTGGTCGGGGCCCCCGTCAGGCTGGCCTTGCTGGCGGAAAATGGGCCCCTGCTGGACAGCCCACCGGACCACTCGTACTCGCTTTCGTCGGGCACCACGTCGGAGGAGTTGCTGCGCAAGCTGAATGAGCAGCGGGACATCATTGCCCTGTTGGAGGTGAAAATGAAGGAGATGAAGGGCAGCATCCGTCGTCTGCGCCTGGCCGAAGCCCAGCTCCGGGAGGAGATCCGAGAGAAGGACCGCCTGCTGCATGCTGCCAGCGCAGCAGGAGGAGCTCGCAAGCGCCATGGCCTCTGAGACGTGCCCACCATGTAGTTGGGGTGGTGGTCCTGCTCTTTGAGTCGGTTATCTCTGCAGGGCAGGGGACGGGCACAAATGGACCCATCTGGAATTGTTATGTACAACAGTGGTAGCAAATGCCCAGGGTAATCGGCTTGAGGGGGCAAGGAAGCTGCTATAAGGGCAAATCATGCTCTAAGCCTGGCTTGACGTTGCTCCCCAAACTGCTTCTCTCATTCTGAGTAGGAACATCGCTGTGACAAACAGGGTAGCAGTTCTCAACCACATATTGCCAATACTTCTTTCTACCGTCAGAAAGCTCAGGCTGGTGTGAGAACAGGCCCACACTTAACTGGCTCGAGACACTCACTTTTTACATGTAGCCTTCTGAAAGTTACCCATCAGAATCTGGCTCCAACAAATCTTTTTAAAAACAAAGTTGAGTACTGTACATTCTGAGTTACTGGCTGCCAGTTGAAACTGTTGTATTATGTACTGTTCAAAGCACTGATGGCGGACAGCAGCTGGTCTGGTACTCCCAATGATGCTGATTCTGTTGGAACTGGTCCATTTTTAGCGACACTTGGAAGTATCTTTAGTAAAGCTGGGCATTTCCACTCGCTGAGTGTACAGCTATGAGCGCCTGCCTCCGGCAGTCAGACTCCATTTAGCACAAAACTAATTTGGGGTAACATTTCCTAGACAAGCACACTTGGGCTGTAAATCATTTGCTCTGGAATAGTGGAACTGAAGTCCTGATGGTATTTATGACATTGTGCCAGGATTATTCTGCAGTAATAGTCTTGTGGATTCATGTTAGAAACCATGGCCACCAGTGTTTGTTGTTTCTCTTTGTGAAAGAGAACAGGAAAAAAATAGAAAATTGGGGGTGATTTCCCCCCCCCTCCTGTGTCCTGCAGAAAACCTTCTGATGTAGAGTGTACCGTTCCTGGTGTTCATTCTTAACAATAAGTGGGCCACTGGAGCATCTTATCTGTATCCCTGCCTTACAGTTGAAGTTGGTGTTCTGCTTTTGTTTCTCTTCCTAGTTGGTAGGGATTACGGTGACTGTGCCATAGTTAGATGGCTCCATGCCAACAATTGCTGTGTTTCATGGCTTCAACGACTTGATTTCTTCTGGTGCAAGTGGTGCCGTGTGGTATATTTAATTCTCCCTTATAGTGCTCTGAGGTGAAATCTGGCTAACACCATAAGAGGTTCGTTTCCAGTGGGTCTACAAATACTTCCTGCTTCCAAGTAAGTTAGCAACACTCGCAATCTCTGCTTGGGGCTTGGAAAACTCTAGCGTTGTAAGTGTGGACTGCTGAGTGATTTTGTATGAGAGACTTGTGCTGTAATATTTAGCTTGCGTTTCCACAGGCATTACCTGAATGTTATCCCTGTTGGACTTGGGAGGGGATGAAAGAAAAGGCTGTCCTACAGTTTCGTTCTCGAATTTGATGGTCATCCTCTGTCTGTGTGGAATCATATACTGTAGATGCTTTTGTTTACCGGGTTTCGTGTGGTTGTGAGTATACTTCAGGCAAGACTCTGCCACAGTGCGTCCTCCACACACATGTGCCGTTTTCACAAAGACAGTGAGGAAAACCAGAGACTTCTGGAATTTCTTATACCCTTCTGTTTTTAAATCGGCATCACTTCTGCATAGGAATGAACTGGCTCACAAGATTTGATGGACTGTGTACGTTTCTAAATGTAAAAACATCTGTCGTTGGAACTGCTGTGACTGGTTATTGTCAAGATGACCACCAGTCCCATCCTTTTTCGTTTGTTTTTTTTTGTTAAGGTATTTTCAAATTCTGTATAGCAGTCTCAAACGGCCATGAGCACACATTGCTTATGTGTGTTGTACATACCTGCAGCAACAGAAGTGAAGCAGAAATGGCGGGGGGGGGAGTCGGGGGGGGGAAGATAATTTCACCCAAACAACTTAACTGTTTGCAAATGTAACCTGAAGAAAGACATTTCTTACATGTCCCTTATTCCTCTTTGTTATATGTAGGTCATAAGACCTGTCCAGTTCTGTCCTTCGGTGGAGCAAGTGTGATTGTCTCTGCAACTTATCAGGGGATAAGGAAGCAGAACATAAGTCCTCATCTTTTTATTGGATTTCAAGGATGCTCTGCTGTAGTCCTTGGAGAATCATTCTGTTCTTTGAACAAGATAGCAGACTGTATCCAGTTAATTGACTAGAAGATAATAGGACGTCGTTCAACTTGTACGATTATTTTTGCATTTCATTGCTAACTTTCTTCTTCCACCCTTAGTTGATGTTAGGGCAGCTTCATGCTGTTGAGGTGGGGAAGGAAATTTTCAGATACATTTGCTACAGTGCGTCTCCTATTTAGGTCAAGATTGGTGTCTTGCAGCTCTCATTTTGCTCTTTTGTGCATTCATTGAGGTGTTAGGCAGCATACTGTTTTTCTCTCTGTGTAAATAAGACTGTGCATTCTAGCTGGCTGAGAGTGTTTGGAAAGTGTGTGATGTGACAGTCGTGGTACTTTTCTACCATCATTCTGCACTAAAACGTGTTCAGCTGATTGGATTGCTGGACTGGTTATCTGTTGGACTGTTCTATTTTCCTTATTATCCTGAGGTGCTAACAAACATGCTTAATTTGAATAAAGTCTATTTTGTTTTGTTAAGTTTAGTTTTGGAGCGTACCATTTGTCTGATGCCCAGAAGGTCTTCTATGCAATCATGAATGAAGGGGTGATCTCTTTTGCACCTTGATAAAATGCATTTCACCATTTTGTCATCTGATTGTCTCAGTTCCAGAGGCTTTTGTATTTATTATGCACTCCTCAGATGAGGTATGATTATAGCTTTATCTTTTTGATGCACTGTGTAGCTTGATCTACAAACAATGTTTCCCCACCACCACCAAACTGCACATAACTCATGATCAATATTTCCCTGCCCCTTCAAATGTTAGATAAAGGTGACCCCTGACAATTAAGTCCACTCGTGTCTGACTCTAGGGTGTGGTGGTCATCCCCATTTCAAAGCCGAAGAGCCAGCGTTGTCTGAAGACGCCTCCGTGGTCATGTGGCTGGCATGACTCTCCTTGCCGCAGCGCGTAGCATGCGACTGGAACACGGAGCGCTGTTTACCTTCCCGCAAGCGGTACCTATTTATCTACTCGCATTAACATGCTTTGGAACTGCTAGGTTGGCAGGAGCTGGCCAAGCAACGAGAGCTCACCCCATCGCGGATTCGAACTGCCGACCTTTCAATCGACAGCTCATGGTTCAGCGGTTTAACCCACTGCGCCACCCGCTGGCCTTCCTCAAATGTTAATTGGTGGTATTTGCTTTTTGATCAATTATTGTGTACTACAGAGTAAAAATGGATTTTGTCTTATGTTACACACTACCGCTAATGAATTTGCAATAGTCTTTACCATTTCCCCTCTAGCATTTATGTTGAAAATTCAGATTTGTGAACAGGGATCCTGTCCTTCTTTTCTGATACATAGTTTCTAGGCAGGGTGTCCACTTGTACAGCAAAGACCTCTAATTCATGCACCTGATGAGCACCTTTGCAGTCGGGGTGCTGTCATAAATAAATAAATAGGGTTAGCATCTGACCTCAAGGTTCCTCCTAGTAGTTTCTAGGCAGGGTGTCCACTTGTACAGCAAAGACCTCTAATTCATGCACCTGATGAGCACCTTTGCAGTCGGGGTGCTGTCATAAATAAATAAATAGGGTTAGCATCTGACCTCAAGGTTCCTCAGTAGTAGTTTCATACAATGTATTTACCATAGTTAGAATAAGGGCAAACTACATTCCAGTGTTTTTTTGTTTTTATCTAAAAGCAAAAGAGAGATTTGGAGTGGGACTGCAGTGCTTTCAGGACAGGTAGCCCTAGTGCGATTTCCTTCATGAAAATTCCCACAGAAACACAAAGCTGCTATTTGTTGCAAAGAGTGGAAGAGACAGGTATAGGAGATTGAACCTGGGCCCTTCTGCATTCAAAGCATGTGCTCTATCATTCTGTCCTTTACGTGTGTGTCACTGTTGTTCCCATTATACAAAGGATGACTGAAGTTGAGAGATTTCTGTCCACTATCCATAGAATGAATCCATGGCACAGATCTTCCAGAGTTTTCTGACTCCGTGCCTTCTAGACTATTGCACAATAATCAACGGCTGTGCTTAACTATTCAAAATAAATGGGTCCTGTTATATAAGCCAGTTCTAGCAATATCTCAGTGCAAACTACATGGGTAAAATGGAAAACTGTTTCACCCATATGAACATTTATAGAAAGATGGTTAATGACAAATTTTGTGATCGCGTGTGGCAGTTCCTCACATGACTACCTCTCCATTGTCACCTTTTGGCTCTTGGAGTAAAAGGAAATAATGAGCATTATGTTCCAAAGCTGACACAAACATTCACATCTGTGTTCCACAAAGCTGACATCAGCATTCATGTCTATACTCATTAATTACATGAAAATGGTGACTGTAGTGATTTTGATTTCTTGTGCTATATGAAAATCTATATAAGCCCTTGCTGGTTAAGCCGGTAAAGGTAAAGGTGACCCCTGACAATTAAGTCCAGTCGTGTCCGACTCTAGGGTGTGGTGGTCATCCCCATTTCAAAGCTGAAGAGCCAGTGTTGTCCGAAGACGCCTCCGTGGTCATGTGGCCGGCATGACTCTCCTTGCCGCAGCGCGTAGCATGCGGCTGGAACACGGAGCGCTGTTTACCTTCCCGCGAGTGGTACCTATTTATCTACTCGCATTAACATGCTTTGGAACTGCTAGGTTGGCAGGAGCTGGCCAAGCAACGAGAGCTCACCCCGTCGCGGATTCGAACTGCCGACCTTTCGATTGACAGCTCATGGTTCAGTGGTTTAACCCACTGCGCCACCCGCTGTATATCAAAAACTGCTTCTTGTCTTGTAACAGAGAAAGTTGAACAGTGCAGTGTGATCTTAAGCATATTTCCTCAGAAATACACCCCACTGAATTCAAAGAGACTTACTTCCAAGTAAGCATACATACGTAAGCCGCATTAAGGGCTTAATGATATTTTTAGTCACATTTGTCAATAATTGTTTCCCTTTGCCCAAGTGTTCCTACCTGCTTAAGGGCATTGTGTAAAATGTAAATATTGTGTGTTAGTTTGCAAATACCATCTAGTTTAACTAAAGATACAATGTTACACATCTTCCCCCCCCCCCTTCATCATTCTATAGAACCAAAATGTCTTTGCTAATAGGATAGCAGATTGATATAAAGAACAACTTCCATACAGCTCAAGGTAACTATAACTACTATAAACAGTTCTCTAACAGAATTCTCACCCTTTCCTTTCAAATATCCCCATAGGTGAGAGCGTAGAGAAGATAGTCTGATTATCTTTTCTCTAGCCATATAAGCGTGCACGCGATTGCAACCTTATCTAGAATTAAGCTCCATTGAATGCAGTGTGATTAACGTTTTATGCACAGGACTGAGTTGACATTGTTACTAAAGACAAGGGAATGTACCTCTGCTTCTCTCTCTAGCAGTGTTTCCCAAACTTTTTTGACCTGTGGCTCCCTTGACCATTGGTGACCATTGGCCATGGCTCCCCTTTACATTATGTAGATGCCTGCCAATTGGCATTGCAATGCTTTCTACGAGGGTTCCGTGGCACTCCGCGGCTCCCCTGGGAGCCACGCCTCCCAGTTTGGGAACCACTAGTGTTGTTTAGACTGGAATACAGTACACTAAAGGCTGATTCACACCAGCCCTTTCCGTGCGCGTTTTGGCTTCTTTTCGTGCGTTTTTCATGCTTGCGTCTGACGCAGCATGAGCTTACGACGCAGCCAGGAGAGATGGTTTCGTTTTATCTTTTTGCTGCGCTCGCGTTTAAGCTAGCGTTTATGCTCCCGGTGCTAGGCAGCTCACCAATCAGAGAAGCGCATTTCTCTTCACCCAATCACAGCTGCGCTTTCTTCAAGAAGGCGGGCAAACGTTCAGAGAACTGCTAGACGCACCTACAGTACAGACGCTAGAGTAGAGCAAACGTGCACGGAAGGGCTAGTGTGAATCAGCCTAACGGCCCCAACGTATGTACTGGTTCCATTCCAGAAGTCTGTGCGGAAGTTGGAATGTACTGTACATAGGTCAGCGTTGGCGCTGGGCTCTTGCGTCTACGCAGTGCAGCCACCTGTAACTTGGGGGCCTATTGTATATGGCCAAAACTGTAGGTAGCTATGTCCAATTGCAAATAAAAGTTAAACTAAATAATCCAAAACAGGACGAGACTTTTATCGGGACCAATTCAAATACTGTACTGTGTGTAACACATTATTAGCCAACAACCTGCTTCAAGTTCTCCAGAGTATTGCTTCACCCTGGAGGTTTAAGCAAAATAAGGAATATGACTGCGTGGAGCCCTACAAGCGCAGGCCATGTTCGCTGGCTGGCAGTGTAGAATCTGGAAAGAATTTGACAGTACAGTATTTGTGTAGGCAATTTTGACAGGAATTTTGACAATCCTATGCAGAAGTAAGCCGCATTGCGTTGAATGAAACAGACTCTCAGGTAAGCGTGTATAGAATTGTAATCTCCCTCCTTCACCCACCCACCCACGAGGATGCCCTGCCAACATCATCACAGAATCCTTCAAGCCGAATTAAACGGAGTGCTGCAGGAAGGCGATGCCCGACTCCTTCGAATGCGCAAACGCTGAGCTTTCCCACAATGCTCTGCGGGCGACTGGGCTTCCTAAAGGGAATTCGAAAGAAGCCCTCAGCGCGCTGCCTGCTGGGAGCTGTAGTTTCAGAGCGGGAGCCCCAAAGGACGAGGCCCGGCAGGAACTCCTCTTATTACGAGCATGGCGCGCGCGGGAGCTAGGGCGTGGCCGGAAGAGGCGGGGCGGGTTGGCGGCGCGCGAGGAGCGGGCAGGGCGGGAGGGGCGCTGAGTGGGTTCGGGCCGCGCTCGGTGCCTCCGCCGCTGCCGCCGCCGTTAGCCTCGAGCGGGAGCTGCGAGGTGAGTGTTGCGGGCGAGCTTGAGGCAGGAGCTGGGAGGCGAAGAGGAGGAGCCGCCTCCTTTCTTGCTCCTGGGCCTGGTGAACGGGGCCGCGCCTGGGTGCTGCCTGCTTTGCCTCCCCCCACCCCGAAGGCCTCCCCGCGTGAGGGGAACGGGGAGGCTGAGAACGCGCGTGTTGAGTGTCCTGTCTGTCAGTGAGTGAGCCCGGAAGCGCTTCTGATCCCTCGTCCACAATAACGCCTTTTATTCCAGTATAAATGCAAGTATGGATTCTCCAATCTACCTTTCCCCCCCCTTTGACCTGTGTAAACGTGCACGTGTAAACGCGCACGCCCTTCTCTGCGTGTATTCCAGGCGCAGGCCTCCACCACGTGCTTGGCTTCTCTAGTGCAACCACTTACACACGTCTCTTTTTGAAAGTTTTTGGCCTTGGATTAACCACTGGTTTTTCTTGCTCTTAAAAAATGTATTGCTTTTTCAACTCTTAAATATCTTCTGAAATGGAGGCAAGGAGGTGTGATGTTCAGGCCTGTTCCAGTGTTTTTTCTGGGGGTTCTGAAAATGCTAGGGCCTCGCTGGTAGAAATCTGGTTTTTAAAGAAGGGGATGTCAGTAAAATTGAGGCTGCATTTTATACATGCTTCCTTAGGCGTTAAAAGTATCATTGTACTCGCAGAGAGAGACGTACCCCAACTAAAACAGCATAAGAGCATGTTTCCAACATCTGTGAGCAAGTATACAGAAAACCACTGGACGGTACTGGTACCAGAGCAATCATTTGCTGTAGCCTTGGAGCTGTCTTGACTTCATTTTTATGATGATCCCTTCACTAGAAAGCCATGCTGAAATCTTTCAAGGCTGGCAAGAGCTCTCTTTTGATTTTGAGCTAAGATAAATGATAAAAATCACATATTGTGGTTTAGTGGGCCATTTTCATGAGCGACGAGTGTATTGTTGCAGTCTAAATGCATATATTAAAATATGTTTGTGTTAACATAATTTATTAACTGGGTAAAATCATAATGAGCTGATGCAACTTGTTTGATGCGAAATGATCCAAGGTAGAGCTAAGAGTTACTAAGGTACTGGAGAGTGCTGACAAAAGTCATGAATGTTGTCAGATGGGAGTGGCAGTGAGATCAGGACAGAGAGAAATCTGATTCCTTGGAGCCAAGGCCTTAATGTACCTAGAATTTTCCAGTGGGTGAGAATTAGGGAAGGTGTATGGGAGAGTTCTTAGGTTATTTTATTAATTTAATTAATTTTGTATATTGAGGAATGTGCCAATTAACTGCATCATTTGGATGACCAACCATATTATACAAGACAGTATAATTATACCAATATTATACAACTGTATTATACAGCTGTGCGGGTGGCACAGTGGGTTAAATCGCAGAACCATGAGCTGTCGATCGAAAGGTCGGCAGTTCGAATCCGCGACGGGGTGAGCTTTCGTTGCTTGGCCAGCTCCTGCCAACCTAGCAGTTCCAAAGCATGTTAATGCGAGTAGATAAATAGGTACCGCTTGCGGGAAGGTAAACAGCGCTCCGTGTTCCAGCCGCATGCTGCGCGCTGCGACAAGAAGAGTCATACCGGCCACATGACCACGGAGGCGTCTTCGGACAACGCTGGCTCTTCGGCTTTGAAATGGGGATGAGCACCACACCCTAGAGTCAGACACGACTGGACTTAATTGTCAGGGGTCACCGTTACCTTTTTATTATAAAAAAAATATCGTCATAAAAATGCAGTGAAGGCTCATGCTCAATACACTTGATATGTATTTTGTCTGTTACTTTCTTCTAGAAAGTAAATTGACTGGGGAATTGACTGAAGTACCCTTCAGTGTGTGGCATTTAAGTGGGAGGTAATGAATGAACATGACACTTACTGATTTATTACAATAAATTTCTTCTGTAATTGAACTCATTGGCAGCATAGGTGGGGTTCCCAGATAGTCACCCATCCAGACGCTGATCTAGGCATGGAACTGTGTAGCTTCAGCCAAGGTGGTTGTCCTCAGATCATGGCGTGGGACCGTAAGAAAACATCAGTGGTTCTTTGTAGAAGAATTGGATACAATTTTTATATATATATATATATATATATATATATATATATATATATAATCACACACACACGCACCGCTTTTCTCATCATCATAGTTTCTCATCGGATTTATTCAAGGCGGGTTACATAGGCAGGCTATTCTAGACCCGATTAGGGTCTTTACCATATTGTTCTATTCACATATAGAACTTTCGTTCTCCTGATATTGCCCTTCTAATAAAGGTAGCCTTAACTACAGTCAAGGTTTTTACTACCAAGGTCTCACCATGACTGACCAGGTAGGTCACCTTCTTCCTTTCTTGCCAGCAAATCGGCCCTGCAGTAGTGTTTCCCCTTGGCTGTGCCGCTTCTGGACAGAAGCAGTGGCATCGCTCTAGGTGGGGCAGAACACTAAGTTCCGCCCCGCACTGAACCCTTCCTTACTCCCTGGCACGAGGCGGCCTCGCCGTCGGAGCCCTTCAGTGGGGCGAAGGCAACGCGAAGGAGACTCCCTGTGTGTTGCCTTCGCCCCACTGAAGGGCTCCGACGGCGAGGGGGTGGGGCCGCCTTGTGCCGGGGAGTAAGGAAGGGTTCAGAGTGGGGCAGAACTTAGCATTCCGCCCCACCTAGAGTGACGCCACTGGGCAGAAGTGCTCTTAGAGGCTCCGTGGGGAAAAAAACAAAATGCTACCTCCATCATGCCATGTGTAAGACTCTGCCATTTCTTGGACACTGATAATGTTTTAAATAGAGTTTGGAAGTTTGTGAGCAATTCTTCTCTTCAGTTGTTGCAGTTTGCATCTCTTCTGAATGTGAACTTTGTAAATTTTGTATAATCAATGTATTAGTAGAAGTGAAATTGACAAAGCTTTCCAAATGGGTGTACAGGTGGGCCCCCATATCCACTGATTCGCTATCCACGGTTTCAGTTATCCACGGATTGTGGGGACCCCCCCAGGCTTTTACTCTTTTCCCAGTAAGCTTCATTTCTTCCTTAAACAGGAGAAGCAGCCTCTGGCTGCCTATTGCAGGCAAGTAGAACAAGACTAAGTCCTAGAGAGGCTCTGCAAGGTTAACAGAAACCTTGCAGAGCCTCTCTAGGACTTAGTCTCATTCTACTTGCCTGCAATGAAGGCTGCTTCTCTGTTTGTTTTAAGGACGAAACAAAGCTTGCTGAAAGAAAAATAAGCTGGGGGGGGTGCAAGCATGCCTGCCTGCAGGGGAGGCAGGGTGGGGGGGCCCTCAGGAAACCGTGGAGGGGGTGTTCGCTCTTATCCACGGTTTCAAGTATCCATGGAGGCGCCTGGAACATATCCCCAGCGGATATGGGGGCCCACCTGTATTTCTCTCTTCTGTGCCCTACCCTGCACAGTTCAAGATACAGTAGGTCCCCAGTATCCTTGGGGGATAGGTTCCCCCACCCCAAGAACCCATGGATATGGGGAACGCTATCCCCCGCGGCTCCCCCCCCCCCCGCGCCCATTACCTTTGCTTTTCTTCCTAGAGCTGGCGTCAGGTCAGTGTGTTGCTTGCTTAACCAAAACTCTATAAGCAGCGACGAAGCAGGCAAGCAGCCTGCACGCTAGAGAAGCTCCGTTAGAGGAAGCATCCTGCTTCCTGTTTAACTAGTTTACGGAGCCTCTCTAGCACGCAGGCTCATTACAATGCTTCGCGTCAGATGTCTGGCACTGTGAGGACTTGCTTGTGACGCATTAAAGGAGAATGGGATGAAATGCTCATAGTTTGCTGGGGCATTAGGAAGACTCTGTGAATATCAAGTCTGAATTAATTTGAAAAATGTGTCCAGGCTTGAGTAGCATGAATAGAAGTTTAATAAAATCTGAAGCTGTGTGGGCACAACGATAGTTGCAGGTTGTCGCCTTCTGATTTTATTTGATGTAAGCACTTGTGGTCGTTTCAGGGTTGTGGATCAAAATCGCCCAGCCCTGAAATTGGGAGGAGTCATGATCTTAACATGGTCATTATTGGATTGATGTTGGGGAACTCTGTGTAGTGCTGCTTAGGCCCTGTGAATCAGACACTGGATTTGCCTGAACAAGAGGAGGGGGTGTTCTTTAGTAGCTTTGCTCCTGGCTTTTTGGTCCAAGAGTGTGTAATGCACATCTGGAACGAAATATGGTGGTTATGTTGCATACATTGGAAGGAGGTGAACAGAAAAGGAACAGGCATTTCCTTGGTCCATAGCCAAGGGTATTGGGTCTGAAGATGACCCTCGTCCACACTGTTAAATGGGGGGTTCTGTCAGAAAGACATAGAAGTCCTAGATGTTAGAATGGCACTTTTATCATTCTAGATCTAGAAAGTAACACTGTGGTTTTGTGTGGTGTTTGTCTGACAGTGAAATACTGGACCTTAACTAGATACAAATTAAAAACACAGACGTGCTGCTTTGCTTGAGATATGGGGGTTGGAGTTCAGCTTGTCTAGTAGTCTTCAGTGCCTGGCATATTGGAGCCACCTCCTGGTAAAGATCAAGAAGTTACCGTCACCATGATACTAGCCTCTGCATTAGGCAGCCTTGCTTCTGGGGAAAGTAAACTAGCTGCTGTCCTAATCTGCAGGCTGGCCAAGCTCCCGCCAGAGTAAGAGTCGGTGTGAAAGCAAGAAAGTGACAAAGAATATAGCCCAGGGGCGAATAAGCCTCTCTTGTCACAGCTTTTTGGTAGCTCTCCAGGGAAAGGAAGTTCAGCAGATGTGAGGTGGTTGAGATCACCCGTATGTGTGCCCTCCTTGGATATCCAGATTAAGCAAGATGAACTAGGTGATCTCTTCATGCAAAAAAAAGGGAGTACAATCACTTTTCCAAGGTATGTACCGTATTCCTCCGAAAATAAGACAGTGTCTTATATTAATTTTTGCTCCCAAAAAGGCACTAGGTCTTATTTTCAGGGAGGTCTTATTTTCCCAACCTGTGGCGTGACCAACACCCCCCCCCCCTCCTGGCCTGCAAGGAGGCTGCAACCTTGCAGAGTCTCTCTAGCACGTCATCTCCATGGTGGAGGACTCAAGTGCAGGCCTTGCAGAGCCTTGCACCCTCTGGAAAGAATGAAGCTTTAATCGGTGAAAGTAAGTGCCGGGGGGGGGTGGTGGTGTCGCAGGGGGTGCCAGGGGGGTCGCGTCCATCTGTCTGATGATCCTAGCTAGGTCTTACTTCCAGGGAGGACTTATATTGACGAGTGCCAGCAAAAATCATGAAAAAATGACGGTAGGTCTTACTTTCGGGGGAGGTCTTATTTTAGGGGAAACAGGGCACAAGAGATGAGCAGCCAATTACATCTGTAGCTAATCTGGCAAGTGTGTTCATGCTTCCTTTCATTTCTGAGTTGTTAAATACGGATGGCATGGAAGCTGCAAGGAAATAACTATGCCAGAACAACCGAGAGCTCAGGCAGCTGGTAGCTCTAGTTCCTAGAAATTTGACACTGACTTCCAGAAACTGTAATCGTGAAATTTCCTCCCCTCCTTGCTCTATGCAGCGTTTTAAAGGAAGAAACCCACGTAGAAACCCACAAACTCCTCTGAACCGATTGACCATGTTTCCATGGTCACATTTAATCCCAGATTAAAATGTGTGTATTTGCTCCTGGAAAACGTTGGGCAAATTAGCTTTCTCCCTTAGCTCTTTACCCTGTTCCTGTATGCCTAGAAATATTTGTTGCCACTAGAACTGTTTAAATGTTTCCTGCATGTGTTTCTAGAACAGTTGACATCCGCCACCACCCCAACACCTCTTTGTTTTGCACAGCTCTCTAGTCTGGCTGTAGTGCCTTTTTAGGGAATACCTGAAATGTTCATCTGTTAGGCAGTCCTCTCTGTGGATGTCTTTTCTCCTTTGACCTTCAGATCCACTAGGTTTATATAGCAGCATTACTGCTCTGCTCACACCTTAGTAATGAGTTTGGTTTTAATTTGCTCTCCTCTACAAAATCGTGTAACTCCCCTTGTTCTGGAAGTTTTTTTGTCTGGAAGTTCGCATTATAGGGGGACTGCTGATCTAACACTGGTTTGCACCTAGTCTTGTAGCAATGTTGGCTTTGTTCTTGAAACTGAAATGATGCCCTCTGTAGTCATTGGTAGGGAAAATGGGAATCACTGGTCTTGAGCTTTTAGGTGCTTGCTTTGTGCAGAATCATAGCGAGTGCTGCTCCTTTTAGTCAGTCAGTCAGTCAGTCAGACTCTCTCTCTCTCTCTGTCTCGGGTTGTCTAATTGTATATTTTATACATTTTCACAGGACGAAATAACTTTATGCATGAATGAATAAAATTTAAATGAATGAATACGTTTCATTCATTTAAATTTGCATTTACACCATCTCTCTGCTTCTCTCAAAAGCTTCCAGAAACTCTGCTTGTCTCTAGCCACTTCCTTTGTTCTTTTTACACTGATGGCATAATCACCTCTGCTCTCACCCCTCCTCTCAAATGGTTGTATATACTGTAATTCCTTACAAGCCTTTGATTCTCTCCCCCCCCCTTTTTTTCAGGGATATCTCCATTAAGGATGCATTTAGCAGTCATTAATGTCCCATTCACAGTCATCACAATTAACATCCCCACCCTATCCTCCTTTCACCCCAAAGAGGTTCCAGCAGCCCCTTGTGTGTAGGGAGGGAGAGACTCAACTCGCCATCCATTCTTCTGTTGGCCTTTTCTCTGGTCCGAGCAGCTGATGGCGACCGGGTATACTCCAAACTTCAAATGTTGCTCTGTTAGTGCTGCTGGCTTCTGGGTCCTGCCACTGTCCTCTCTCTTCTTCGTCTCTGCTCTCATGGGGTGGGGGGTGTTTGGCAACCACTTCGTGAAGGCTTGGCTCAGGCTGCCTAGCTCCTTCTGCACATGGATAACGGAGCCCGCTAACAGCTGAGTCAGAGCCTTAAAGGGGAAATTTAAAAGGGAAATGGCAGCTTGGAAAAAAATACCCTCCAAAGCGTGGGTCCCTGTGTTTGCTGTCTGACCGCATGGTTAAATATTTTAATTTGATGTGGACCGGATAAAATCTTGTGGTGGGCCAGATGTGGCTCCCGGGCCGTAGTTTGAAGACCCCTGCTATAGAGGAGAAGTCTCTTCTGTTACCACCTTCAGAGGTTCCGTTTCTTCAGTGCTGTGATGTAAGGCCTGCCTAAACTCTGGTGTCTGCAATCAGGGTTGCTCCACTATAGCAATACAAACTGGAGAAAGTTCCTTGCAGCTGTGATGCTCAAATCCCAGAAGAAAAGAATCTTGGCAAAGTGAAAAATATGGAAGATTCTGGTGAAAGACCAGTCTGTTGTGCTTGTTACAGGCTGCCGTTGCTTTGGGCTGCCAATATTCATTGCTTTTCCCCTTACTTTCAGTTGCTGGCTCTGTCTGAGGATTCATAATGGGAGACAAGCCTATTTGGGAGCAGATTGGTTCCAGCTTTGTACAGCATTACTACCAGTTATTTGACACAGACAGGACTCAATTAGGAGCAATATATGTAAGTAGCTGCTGGAATGGGATTCTTTTATTATCTTGAGCTGTTATTATTATTGGTTTGATTTATTTCCGTTCAACCACCGGCCATTGCAAAATGCATCTTTGTTCTCTGGTCCAGGAGCGTAATTGTAATGGTATTTTTGTCATTTATACGATGTAGGCTTACCATCGTCCTGGAATCGAGGCAGGCTTCGGCCTAGCCCGAGCAGCTCCCAAGGATGCACCTCGGCTGGCCAACGGGGTACCAGCTTCGGTCGCACTGTCGACCGGAAGTTCTGGAAGCCCATTGGCCAGCCGAAGTGCATCCTTGGGAGCTGCTCGGGCCCGGACTAGGCTGAAGCCTGCCTCAATTCCGGGACGATGGTAAGCCTATTTATATGGATCTCATCATTTTTGCAGCGCTTCTAATATGCAGACTGGTTTATAGTCTTTGTCATCGAAATAAACCTGTTATGTGGTTTACTGTCTTTATTTTACACAGGGAGAGAACTGAGACTGTTCACCCTACAGTGATTTCCGAGAGAGGATTAAAAATGTCACTTGGTTCTCAAAAGATTGCCAAGTTGCAGCTCCTGGTCTCCAGGCACATGATACAGCAGTTCTGCTGAAATTAAGTGTGTCTGGGTGTGGCAGTGCTGCCTTGAATTCCATGGAGGAAAGGCAGAATAGAAATATCATAAATAAGCATAGTGGGCTACATACGTGAGGATAAAATACTTCCTGAAACATGATGGAGTCTCGTTACCACATTCCAGTCTACATCAGTGAGCCATCCCTTGTAAAAAGTTCTGGCAAAAAAATAGCAGGTGGTGAGGATTGCGAATAAAATAAATCTGAAAACACTAATAGGAGAAGTGAATTGCAGCTGCTCAGCACAATTGGCATTGCTTCTTGCGCTGGTGTTGAATGACAGTTTGCATCATTCTCTCTTGTTAAAACTTTATGGCAATGAATGGCCTCAACAGCTGCCTTTTTTTTTTCTTATGGAGCGTGCTTCACTAGGAGAGCTCATGAAAGTCGGCAGGGTGACTGTAAAGTTAGCTTTCATTCGGTTTATTGTGTTATGGAGCAAGGGATTATCTCAAAACCCATGTTGCCTCCTGGCTCCCAATAAGTTTTAAGACTAAACTTTGGAATATAAACTGAAATAGTTCTTGTTGTGTTTAATAAATATTTTATAAAATATCAGTACATCAATATATGTGACTGCTACTGTCATAATCCTGCTTTGAATTGGTTTTTTCACCACCACCCACCTCAAGCAGGGATGACTACTATGCCCCTGTTTGATGTTTGGCAGAATTGTTTTGATGTTCTTGGCCAACTTCTGTGATGGAGACAGCTAGGAAAAAAACAACCACGACAGTCATTGATATCCCTGCTGACCCCTCTGCGGTTGCCTGGTTCACATGGGGTTTTTTTTTTGCTTCCATACTCAACGGAGGTTGGGATTGCTTGTGTGTATACACTCAAAGTATACTGAGACTCTCTATGAGATGTAGCATCATGTGGTCTTTTTTTTTAGCAGAGCTCCTTTGCTCAAAACTGTTTATGATTTCTTAAGAAAAAGTGGTCTTTCACTTGTCTTTGGAGTTTGGGTTTTATTTTGTCAACAGTTGTCTCAGTTGAACCTGGGTGAGATCTATTTCCGATCTGTTTTCTAAGCTATGCAAACCCCCTTAAGTGGATTGCAGTTCGTCAGCCTGGTTGCAGAAGGCAGTGCAAACATGAAACTGGTGCCTAGTAATTTCATATAGTAACTTCAAGTGCAGTGGAAGCAGCCAAGTTATGAAAAGTTATCTTTTGAACACTGTATGGCCATCTAGGTTAAAGAAAGACGTTGCTTGAAGCAGAACACAGAGTCCTAGTTTCATGTGTGGTTGAGGCAGGTTAGGAATCGAACCAGACTGAGGTTTAGGTTCTGACTAGAACAGTGCTCAAACTTCAAGAAGTGCCAGAGGATAAACACCAGGGCACTGGATAAACTGAGAGACAAAACCAGGAGGAATGGCTTAAATGTGGCCTCTGGAGGTGAGATAAGGTCAAAAATGGAGCATAAGGAGATGCAGATAATTCAGGATAAGGTAGAAGATAGTAGGATACAAGAGGAGAACTGGAATTATAAGAGTCCAGGAGCACTGTCAGTCACTAGTTGATGAAAGAGGGGAATGGGGGGTTGCGTCCCTCTGCCCCCAGTCGTCTTGCCAGCAAGTTTTGTTGCTACAAACACTACAGTACTTTTCTATACCTGCCTTTGCCTCTAGTTCAGGGGTTCTCAACCTCTTCCTGTCCGAGTACCACCCCCGGTGCCACTGTCCTGCTGAGTACCACCGGAAGTGGCTGGTGATGATATCATCACCAGTTACTTCCAGGTTTTCAGAAGCCAGAAAACGCAGATAGGAGGCTCTGGGTGGGTGGGAGGGCACTTCTCTGCGTACCCGACAGGCTCAGCCAAAGGCAGGAGCCTAAGCCACTTGGGAATGAAAACGCACTGCCGAAAGCGTCACGTTGGAGTGGGGTTCTGGTGGTCTGGCAGTCCGAGTACCACCAGCAGTCAGCTGAAGTACCACTGGTTGAGAACCCCTGCTCTAGTTTGACAACTGAGAGGGAATCAGAACCTCTTAGCTGGATTTAGTCCACAGGCCTCTGCTTGTTGCATAAGGTGGTCAGATTAGAATGTAGGAAAACGCCTGTGGAACAAATGTCTGAAGAGATTGCCTTACTGCTCGGGGCCAGAGTGTCAAGCAGCCAGTCTGAGACTAGAGTGTTTGGCTTGCTGTGGTGTGGTGCACTTTCCAGATTCAAGTGGCCAGCTGGCTTCAGTGAAGGGCCCAATGTCTTGAGTCATCTGGCCCCCTCCTTAGCCAGGCTAACATGGTACCTGTGTAACATCAGTACACCTGTGTGAGGATGGCATGAATCTAATTGTTGTGGCTGTTTTTGATTTTGTAGGAATCTTCCTTTTCTCCTGCAGACTGATGGTCTCTCTCTTTGATCATTCCAGATAGATGCCTCATGCCTTACGTGGGAAGGACAACAATTTCAGGGCAAAGCAGCTATTGTTGAAAAACTCTCAGTAAGTTCCTTCAATATTTATTCTTGCTCAGTGTATTTCTAAAACTGTAAAAATTTGTTTTTCTGTTTGGGGTCAGGTGGTAGATTTACTTCTGTTGTAGTATGTCCAGAAACCTGGAGGCTAGTTGAGGCAAATCTGCTAGAAGGCATGCCTGTACCCTTTATCTCTCATCTGAACCTTTATCTGAAATCTTATTGATGACATGCTTAGGATTACTGGAGCTGCAAGTTCGGTGAGAACTTGCCTCCTCTTTACAGGTATCCCAAAGTGGCACAGTTGCCACAATCTCTGTGGTTGGAGTCCATACAGGTTGGAGTCCATAGTAAGGCTTTGGCCCACCAAGTTTCACTAACAGCCATTTTAGTGTACCATGCAAGCACCACTTGGTCCTTTGGAAGGCTGATGCCTTGTACAGAATGCTAAACACGCTGTTGGAAGAGCCGTATGGGTGGAAATCTCTGTGCAGACAATGACTGGAAGTGGAAGAAGCCGTGCCAGTTGAGGGCAGGCATAAAGGAGGTTTCCTCTAAATCAGGGGTTCTCAACCCCTTTCCGGCCGAGTACCACCTCTGGAGCCACTCTCCTGCTGTGTACCACCGGAAGTGATTGGCGATGACATCATTGCCAGTTACTTTTGGGTTTTTAGGTTTTTGGAGGCCAGAAAAACGCAGGTAGGGAGGCTCTGGGCGGGTGGGAGGGCCGTTCTCAGCGTTCCCAAGAAGCTCGCCCAAAGGCAGGAGTCTTTACGGAGCAAAAATGTGCTGCCGTCTGAGCGGGGTTCCAGCAGTCCAGTGGGCCGAGTACCACTAGCAGTCGGCCGAAGTACCACTGGTGGTACTAGTACTGCTGGTTGAGAAACCCTGCTCTAAATTAAACTTGTTATAAGTTCAGGCTGTAAGTAGCTAATATACCGGTAATCATCAGAGCTACTGAGAAATGCCTCCTTCCATCGGCAGTAATGCATAGGGAGTTGTACCTTACTACACTGAATTCTTCCAGAACTAGATAGGAAAGGAAAACTTGTCGTTTTTCCAAAGAGGGGTGATGTAACCATGCACACTTTTTTCCCCAGTTTCTCAGTTGACTTTTCTCTCTTGTTACAGAGCCTTCCCTTTCAGAAAATACAGCACAGCATCACAGCACAAGACCATCAGCCCACACCTGACAGCTGTATACTCAGTATGGTAGTTGGACAGCTTAAGGTAAGAGCGTGCTCTCTCTCTCAGCCTTGAGCTCTGCAAGAAGGCATTGAGAGCCCATTTTAGGTGTAATGGCAAGCCATGGTTGTGACTGGGCTTGGGGCTTGCCCATTCCCTCCTTGGCCTGAAGCTAGAAAGGGGGGAAATGGGGCACGAGAGGGGATGAAGGGAGGGGAAAGAGAGCATGCAAGATGAAAGCCCATTCACGATGGCCTGAAACAGGCCTCTATGTCTGGCATCCAAGGTAGTAGGTCTGCTTTTGATTGGGTTGTGGTGAATGGATAGCAGCCTGGCAGAAACTAGCTGCTAAGAGAGACATTCCTGCTCAGAAAGGTCTATGGTGCTTTCTTGTATGCGATTGGGATATTGCACTATTGTCTTTGGTTAAAATGCAATTAAACTGTTCACGGATAAAGAAAAGTAGAGCTCACAGCCAGGTTATAAATGTTAGGGGCAGTAACAGTCTAAAGCTGTCTTATTAACGTCCGCATGTTTTTACTGCCTCCCAATAGTGCTTCTGCTCTAAATCTTCAGTAACATTGAAGGTGCCTGCGTATGTGTGTGCGTATTGTTGACTAGGCTTTGAATGTTCTGTGTACTATGCACTAAAGCTTTTCATAACAGAACCCAGCAAAGACATTGGTTTTGTGTGCCTTCAGGTCCTATCAGTCTAGTAATGATTTCTCTCCTGTTCTGCTCAGGCAGATGATGACCAAGTTCTAGGTTTCCATCAGACCTTTTTATTGAAATACTTACAAGGTGCCTGGGTGTGCACCAACGAAGTCTTCAGGCTAGCACTCCACAATGTTTAGCTTCTGACCACCTCCTACCTCTGATCTTCACAGCCCTCACTGAGTAAGAATTGATCTGCTTGCCCCTAGATCCAGGTTGCAGTCTGAATAGCATGAGCATTTGCTTGTGTGTTGCCAAGCAAGAACCCTGCTCGTTTTCACGGTTGTGACTCCTGAAATGAACAGGTGGCATTGTCTCCCCTGAAAGCAGCTGCTGCTGCTGCTGCACTATTAATTCAGCATAACTATACTTTTTATGCTGTTCAGTTGCCTGCTTAACACATCCTAGACTCAGCATTGCTTAGAAATTGAAGGCAGTTGTATGGCACATGGTTTGCTTGAAGTGGTTTGTCTACAGTGTAATTAAGAATTAATTAGCTGCTGATGGGGCAGATAAGGGCCAGAGCTTGGCGTACCCCCAGCACGTGGTCCGCGTACCCCTAGGGGTACGCGTACTACAGGTTGAGAACCCCTGGTCTACATGGAACTCAGTAGGTGTGGCTGTGCAATTTTTCTCCTAGTTCACGGGATGCACCTCGGCCAGACATGGACTGTGGACTGCATGTCTCTTAAGAGTAGTACCATCAATGTATAGATAGGTTTCTGCTGCAAGGAACTTGCAATATAAATTTCAGCAGTGCTGGTGCTGCTGGCAAAGGCAAATGCCAGGCTAAATGGGAGCTGAATTTGAGCAAGTGCAGTTGCACCTAGTTAAATTTTGTTTCTGTTTGGGGTGGGGATTAGATCAGAGGTTTCTACAGAAAAGGTGGGTGTTTTAAGAAGGATTTGGTTTGGTGTTAAACTGCAAGAGTGTGAAGGCTGTTGTAATGCACAGCATGAGTGTGTGGCTACCCTACTTCCATTTGATTCAGTTGCTAATACAGTACTTGGAGGGAGAAATTGAAACGGGTTGGTGTGAGATCCTTGCCAATGAAAGGAACTTCTTAGGAACCACTTCTGTCCATCTCCCACAGCTCTATAAAGTTGTGTTTTTTTAAAGGCTTCTTATTTGTTTCAACCTTATGGGCTCCCAAATTGTGAGGGGCCATGGACACACATGTATAGTCTGCTACCAGAGGCAGCAGAGCGTGGAGGTGGGGCAGCAATGGTAAGACTGCTGCTCAAGTCTGCAACAGACCACCTAGCACCAGGCAGGGTAAATACCGGGCACCACGATGAACTTTCCTGCCCCCATGGTGACGTGGCACCCAGTGTCTATTGAACCCTAATCTAGTTGAAAGGGTTTTACTCTACCACTCTACCTTTCCAAGATGTTTTTTTTCCTTATACCAAAGAGAGGTGTTAGTAATTCTGATTGGGGCACAAAGGGTTGTAGCGTGACCTATTGCAAGCAAAAGGGAACGTCTCCCTTCTTTCCCACATCAATGTTGTGCCATTCTTGAGGGTTGATGTATCCTTTGGAAGGAGGAATGCTGAAGCCTGGTCAGAAGTTCCTTCTGCAAGTGGGTACAGCCCAGTGTGTTTCAAATATTTGGGTGAATGCAGTATCTTTTCATGCCTCTTTATAGCCTCATGTTTAGCATGTAAGTTAGAGTTGCTAACCCTTCACAATTGGAGTGTCTAGGAATTGGCATCGGTAGTCACCTGAAGACTGAAAGCAACCTTGGAAATGTTAACAGTCCCTTCAAGAGCTTCCAACATGACATCACGTTGGGGGAAAAACATCCTCCAGGAATAGTTTCAGTCAGAGTCGGCAACCACTAGTGTAAGCAGATGCACTTCAACAAACTACAGACTGGACAAATAATTCTCATTGTGTGTAAGGCTTGGAAAGAAGTCTTACAGCTTACACTACTGAAAAAAAGTTATTTATTTTAACTGGACTCAGTTTTGTACTCTCAGCCAAACAACTCTTTTCTCAGAATGTTCCAAAGATACTTTCTTGGGTCCCCCCCCCAAAAAAAGCGTACAATTCATGGACTGCCATAAGCATAGATTATGCCCACAGTGTGGTGACAACTGCTACAGTCTTAATGGATCGCCACCAAGTCACGAGTGATGCTTGTTTATTGTCTGTGCTGTTGTAATCCCGCATCATAAAGACTGTAAAAGGCATGTTGTAATATTACTTATTCGTTCATTAGCAAAGGAATGAAAGGATGAACTGTAAGCTGTATTAGTTTGAATGCTGCTGTTGAAGGGTAAAACAAGCATGACAGTTTTGGCACCGGCTGCAGGAATGTCCCTGCTGGCATTTATTTGCTGTAGCTGAGAGTGTCTAAAATGTATCTCTGTTCTTTCTTCACAGGCAGATGAAGATCCTATTATGGGATTCCACCAGATATTTCTATTAAAGAACATCAATGATGCTTGGGTTTGCACCAATGACATGTTCAGGCTAGCATTGCACAACTTTGGTTGAGACAGCATCCCCGAGGCATCTGCCCTTTTCTTTTCTCCTCTCCTCCTTACAGATATTATTAATCACACTCATGGAACATTCCAAATATCATACACAAACCTGCAACACCATGGCAAGCCAGCAAGCAAGACCTGCAGTGTGCCCTTCTGAAGAGTTGATGTGTTATCACTAGAAGAGTTCCTTGTGCATGATGTTTGGAAGTTAGACTTAGCTGCATTTGACAAGGGAAATGTGTGTTTTACCAGCATGCCTCGGGAAGCATCCGTAACGCAAAAGGTTGTGTTTCTGTACTGACAAGTTTCTCTAATAACCCAAAGAAACGAATGGAAAGAAAAGAACTGCAGCCTGAATCCAGCTCTGATACTGATTTTTTTTTGTTCAGATGTTTCAATGCTATGTGATAAAATAAAACCATGACATTTTCCTAACAGTTGAAATTGTTGGATGTTTAGTCTGTAACTAAAGTCTCGCATCTCCAACTCTGTGTCTGAATATCTGGCTGGATGAAAGTTTGCAGTTCTTGGAGACAACGTAGCTGTTGTGTTCTGTCTTTATTTCTTTTTGCCATTGTTAAAGGCTTGAACACATTAATTGCTGAAGGATTACTCCAGATATCTGAAAGAGAATTCTTTCTCCTGAAACTTCCATGACATGGATGTATATCATTTTTATTCTGATCAAATCGTTACACTCAACCTCAGTCATTTTCTTCGGTCTATATCTATACAGACATAGATGGAAGACCGTGCATAATCGTGACAGTGTTGGCGAAATATACTATTTACTTGCTTCTTTCTCAGTACGAAACTCTTCAGTCTTTTGGCATATTTGTTACCATTTCCTCCTCCTTGGTGTTCAAGTGTTGGGTAAATATGAAGCTCAGCATCTTGAATTGTTTACAGAGTTTTTCCCTTTTTAGCGCAGTTCTTTCTTTGAGCCAGGACACTTATAACTCCATTTCTATTTCTCTGGTTCCTTGTGGCTTGCTCTGGACAATGTCCTGAACTGTCCAGCAGTGTAGCAGTATTTGAGTAATTAAATAGTGCCCATAGATTCTTAATAATATCCAGACTGGGCTTAGAAAACTTTCCAGACAAAATCCCTGCAAAGTTGACATGCTGAAAACAGCATAGCGGGGTGGTGGTGGAGGCAGCAGCGACGGCAGAGACAGATTTTCAAAGTGGCCAGGTCCCAGTAGTCTTCTTTATTCAGGTGCTTCATATGAGCTGAGCAAATGTGCACCCACAGGCCTTACAGCTTTCAAAGCAGATATTCTAAACCTGAGCTAGTACGTCATGTATCATACCAAATGTGGCTGAGTGTCCAGAAAAACAAGTACAGTTCTCCACCTACAGGTGTCCCCCGCTTAACAACGGGGATACGTTCTGAAATCCCCGTCATAAAGTGAAGTCGTCATTAAGAAGGTCTTGCTGTGCTTTGAAGTTTAGCACTGTGCTTTAAACATCCAAGCTCTTAACTTTCCCATTAGCTGTTTGGCTTTAGATAAGGGCTTTGAAGTTCAGCACTGTGCTTGAAGCCCCAGTGCTGAACTTCAAAGCCCTTATTTAAAGCCAAACAGCTGATGAGCTGGGGCTTTAAAAAGATGCTCTTTTTTACTGGGGACCTCCATCATATATCCGGATCGCCATTAAGTGATCCATCATTAAGCGGGGGATACCTGTATTGATTCCTAGCAATGGAAAGAATCTCAAAAAAAGCTCAATTTGCTAACCACACTTGCTGTGTGCCTGTGAAGAGCTGGCTTAGTCCGTACGGGCACAGCATCAAAAAAAAAAAAAAAAAAAAAGCAAGGGAGATGTGCATTAGCAAGCTCGCTGCACAGCCAGGTACAAATGTTGATTTCTGAAATGCTTGAAGTGCCCGCCTCTTCCTGAAATGTCCCTTTCAGCTTCCTTCCAGGTTCTCATGTCTTCTTTGCACTCATCCCTTCTACCTCTTTCCTATCCCCTTCTTTTTCTTGTGCTGCTGTTTTCCTACTCAGAAGAGACCCAAAAGGACTAGTACTGTTCCTGGCAAACCAGTGCTTCAGGGAAACCACCGCTGAAGTGGATGTGAGTGCTCTCCTCACCCCTGCTTCATTGCAAGGTCATTAAGAGTTGCCATTCTATATAAATGTCACTTATTCGGGACGGGACGGGACGACGACTTAGGCTACCACCCATGTCTTAGAGCATGTGTACAGATTTACTAGGGATATCAATGGAATTAACTCTATGATTGCTTAGAGGTGCAGCTTTCAAAGCAGGTGATGGGGGAAAGAAAACATTTTCCCATTGCCAAGTCAGTGGTAAGAAAAGGGTGTCTCTTGTACCTGAAAAATACATCCTAGATGTCCTTGTTTTATCTAGCACCTACCTGAAAAGAAGTAGTGGTGGGTCATGTAATAGTACCATGTTTTTGAATTGATGTTGTATTGGCCTTAATAGGAGCAGTGTTAATAGCCATATTAAAATAAAATGCCTTACAAAAATTCCTTGAATGAGAGATTCACAGGGAACACATTTTGTCCTGCCTTTTGCTTAAGCAGAAGAATCCTTTTTTCCTTGCCCTTCAGAGGGGAGTGACTGTTGCCCATATGCGTTGAATCAGATGTCCCTATTGGACTCCTACCAGGAACAAACTGCTACTCTTACGATATTGTTTTGTCCCCTGCAGTAATCCAAAGAACTAGAGATGTAGGCAGTTCAAATAGTAAAGTTCAGGGCACAGAGAGGCTGCAATTTGCATTGGTCAATGCTGCAAAAAAAGAGAATTCAGCCAGCTTCCATCATTTCAAGGAAACAATTACTGCCTTGTATTGCCTTCCTGCCAGGGATGGAAAGTATCCTCATGATGTTATAAGTTGCTACAAGAAGGGAAGGTGGAATATCTGACCTGGAATTGTGGATGATGTATAAATAAGGCTATTAAACTGCACGTTAAAGAAATGATGTACATTATTCTTGCTACGTTAAAAATGTTAAATGTGACCTCTCTTTAGAGGGGATCTGAAAAGCAGAACCTGCATCCGCTGAACACAGCCCACTTGCTATAGTGGCCAAGTGCTTCGCAACCCTTTTTTTGCCACCCTAGGAAGGTAGAAGAACCAGGATGTTTTTTGAGCTCCTGGTGACTTATGTGAAGTTTGGTGGGTTACAACGTGTATGCTTTAAGGGTGCCCTTCTCTGTACAAAAATGCACCAAAAGCTTGGGAAACTGCTCAACTTTGCTTCTGTACTGACAGCAGAAAGGTAACTGCAACAGCTTACGCAATGCTTTGTGGCCCACATTTAACATCCGTAAGGAACAAGACCCCTTTTTTGTTGGTAATCGTCTGTAGAACTCAGATTGCAGAACAGCACCAACTTTGCTAATAAGTAAACTGAACTTATGAGCAAGACTGACTACCTATTCAGTATCTATTATATGATCTTGGTTTGTTAAGATTGCACCAGTGACAAATACATACTGTATTTTACACTCCATAGGACGCATGCATCCTATGGAGCATAAAATACAGAAAAAAAGTTTTTTCCTTACCTGGGCTTGGGGGCGCTTCGGGGAGGCCTGTGGGGGCTTCGGGGAGGCCTGCGTGAGCCTCTGCAGGCCTCCCCGGTGTTCACCTCGGCCGAAAACAGCGATTTTCGGCCATTTCCGGAAATGGCCGAAAATCGCTGTTTTTGGCTGAACTGAAGATCAGGGAGGCCTGTGGGGGCTCGCGCAGGCCTCCGCGCAGGCCTCCCCGAAGCCCCCCCAGGCTTCCCCGAAGCGCCCCCAGGCCCAGGCTTCGCACCATAGGACGCACACTTTCCCCCTATGTTTTGGGGGGAAAAGTGCATCTTATAGTGCGAAAAATATGGTAAATAAAGACAATCTAAAACTGTCATGGCCAGCAATAACATACAAAGCCTTAAGTTTGTGTCCAGGAATAAAAGCCATGTGTAGAAAAAGTTCCAAAAAGTAACACCTTGACAGCCCTGCTGGCTCTCCTTTCGTCCACCTGATGAAGTCCATAGAATTGGACAAAACGTTGTGGTCCTTATGTTGTAAGTTTTTGAACTTTTTAACCATTTTGGATGTTTTTAACTTTGTTTTAAAAACAATGTGTTTTTAACTTTAACCTGGGTTTTAATCAGTGTTTTTAAATCATAGAATTATTTTGGAACTTTTTCTACACATGGCGCTTATTCCTGGACATGAACTGAAGACTTTGTACATAAATAAAGGTTCTTCTAACGAACAGCCTTGCTTGTAAAGTGACAATGAAAATGAAGACAAGGCCATGCTGGGTGCTGTCTTGCTCCAGTAAAGCAATAGATAAGAAAATGTGTTTAGCAAGGGCCATACTTGTCTGTCTGGTTTCAGTCCGTGGGTGGGGCAGCCTCATCCCTACAGCTATACCTTCATGGCTGCTGGTGCTCCAGGGGAGGCAGAACTATACATAAACATTTTATTTATTTATTTAAAGAATTTACACCCTGCCTTTCTCCCGACAGGGCAATCAAGGCGACTTACAAGATTAAAACATGTTAAAATATACAAATACAATAAAAATAATTAAAAACAAGGTGATTAAAACAAATGCCAGTGGGTCACCTTACGATTACATATCTTACGATAAACACATGACCCTTCCGGTACTTTTTCCCCCAGCCTGGCTTCATAATCCTCTGTAGCTCCCTGGAGAGGAGTTTGAGCCTAGGAAGAATTAGCCAGCCAAGTGAATAATGTAACATTTCCAATGTGTACGCTGCTAGTGTGTTCTGGAAGGACAGTATGTGAATTAACACGTACCAGTTTATAAAAGGTAAACCTGTTCTATTGATTTTATGTGATAGGGGAAATTCTTGTTTCAAATAACTGTGCTTGCTTCCGTTGGTTGTTAGGCCCATTTGCCTGTTAAAATATACAGTATACTGCTTTTCAGCAGAAGTTTACAAGCAGTTAATGTAGCAAAACAAGTGAAAATGTTGTAATGCCTAATACTTTGTAATAACTCTGGAACCATATAAGCATCCTGTATTAAATAGTAATATTCAGCTCATTAACGTTCTGTTACAATATATGCAAAGGCTTCAGGCCCAGGACAAATTTGAGGTAGGTAGAGAGGACTTCTCTAATTACTACCCCAGGGGTCCTTTACATGTGGTTTGTGGATTTTGGAGTAGAAGTAACAGTTATGCAAGGTAACTTTTCCATTTAGGTATCTATCTTTGTGGTAAACCTAGAGGGGGATGGGTATCTGCTGCTCCTCTAGGTCTAGCTAGCTAGGTTCTAGCTGGGAGACCCTGATTTTTTAATGTAGATGTAAAGTGGGTGGTGCAGTGGGTTAAACCGCTGAACCGTGAGCTGTCGATAGAAAGGTCGGCAGTTCGAATCCGCGACGGGGTGAGCTCTCCTTGCTTGGCCAGCTCCTGCCAACCTAGCAGTTCCAAAGCATGTTAATATGAGTAGATAAATAGGTACCACTTGCGGGAAGGTAAACAGCGCTCCGTGTTCCAGCCGCATGCTATGCGCTGCGGCAAGGAGAGTCACGCCGGCCACATGACCACGGAGGCGTAGGGGAAAGTAGTTATGTCTCAAGTCTAATACAACCAGTTTTTCCTCCAGTATTTGAACACATCACTGTTTCTTTGGTCGAGCACCAAATGAAGTAGTCTGCTTGCGTTTAGGAGCCGTGTGGTATGAAAAATGTGTACAGAAAAGAGCGACCAGAATGATTCGTGGGCTTGAGCACCTCCCTTATGAGGAAAGGCTACAGCGTTTGGGGCTTTTCAGTCTAGAAAAAAGGCATCTGAGGGGGGACATGATTGAGACGTATAAAATTATGCATGGGATGGAGAGAGTGGACAGAGGGAAATTCTTCTCCCTCTCGCACAACACCAGAAGCAGGGGACATGCACTAAAATTGAGTGGAGGGAGAGTTAGAACGGACAAAAGAAAATATTTCTTCACCCAGTGTGTAATTAATCTGTGGAACTCCTTGCCACAGGATGTGGTGATGGCACCTGGCCTAGATGCCTTTAAAAGGGGTTTGGACAGATTCATGGAGGAAAAGACCATCACAGGTTACAAGCCATAAGCAACCTCCTGGCTTTAGAAGAAGGTTTTCTCTATGCCAAGTGCAAGGGAGTGACAACGGGAAACAGGTTATCTTGTTGGCTGTGTGCTCCCTGAGGCATCTGGTGGGGCCATTGTGTGATACAGGAAGCTGGACTAGATGGGCCTTTGGCCTGATCCAGCAGGGCTCTTATGTTCTTAAGATGTGGTGGGACTGTATTGCAGACTCTCAATGTATGAGCTTTTCCTGTCCATTCTATGAAAGATTCTTAATTAAAACAAAAAAGACAAAAGGTCGCAATTATAAACACTTAACTAGAAGTAAGTCCCCCTGAAGTTGAACTCAATAAGACTTACGTCTGAGTAGACATGCACAGTAGGCTTGTGTTGTAACAGGTATAGAGGTAGAAGTTTTCAGTGGGCTAGAGACCGCCACGAAGTTTTCCACTAGTGGGAAGGGTCGCTAGGTTTTTCTCCTAGGAAGGCAGCCCTCTCCTAGCACCTTTAGGAGCAACAGGTGCTTTTGGTGGGACAGAGAAGCCGCTTCCTCAGAGGCTTGCAATGTTCGCCCTGCCAATTTAGTACAGTAATGTAAAGGTCCAGAGGGAAAACGGTGGCCCTGAGACACGCGATGCTGGCAAGCAGAGCTGGTCCTGTGCCTATGCAAGATTTGCACGTTTGCTTCCCTAAACAGCGCCGTCTTTTATATCCCACCCAACATACAGTCTTCCACCAGTAAGAGCTGGGACCCCTCTGCCTGTAGAGGCTTTCACAGCCGCAGGCAGGCTCAGCACGCAAAGGCTTCACCACCCTCTCCCGTGCCCTGTCTCTGCAGCCGTAGCGTCCTCCTCTCCCGCGGCCGCTCTCGTGATTTAATTTCCCTTTCCAACGAAGGGCGCATCTTTCCGGGCCCATCGTGGAGGCGGAACGCGGGCAGCAGAGCAGCAGCAGGGGAGGAAAGAGGGGGCCGGACCGGAAGCGGAAGTGGGGGCGGGGAGTCGGGGTTTGGCCTCTCCGGGCGGCAGAAGCGGCGGCGGGACGCGGATGCGGCGACTTCAATGGCCTCCGCCAGCATCGACATCGAGGACGCGACTCAGCACCTGCGAGACATCCTCAAGCTGGATCGGCCGGGCGGTGAGGCCCTGGGGGTGGGGTCGGGCCCCGCGGGTGGTCCTCGAAAAGCGGTTTCAGCTCGCTGTGCTGCCCAGCGAGCGCCTTGGAGCTCCGGATCCCACCCTTTTCCCCAGCCCGTGCAGCGGGGCCGCCTCTCCATGCAGGGCGCTGATTGCGGGGGGGGGTGTCTTGAGAATAAGCCTCCCTCCCCCCCTCCCTCTTGAACTCGGGCTTACTTCTCAGTAAGCAAGCATTGGATCGGGGCCCGTGATCCTCTGTACTCGTATGTGAGAATAACACCCTCACCCCACCCCCGCCTTGTGCTTAAACCCCCAGACTTATTTCCAAGAAAGCATGCAGAGGATCTGCGTGTTCAGACTGCATTTCCCTGCGCACAAGCCAGCGGGATTGACTTTGGTGTAAAAAAAAACCCCGCAAAGGATTGAGGCTGAGTTTGGGCCCAAAGTTTGAATGGAATGCCCATTTCTCCTGTAAAAACGATGACGATGGCTATATGCTGCTGCATCGGTAGCGTTTGGTCTAGCACTAGCTCCTTTTTACAGACCCAAAGGAAAATAATTTCCTTCTCTGACCCAGGTTTCTGTGTGTCTGGTCTGCCTGCCCTCTCCTCACATTGGTTTTCTGTTTTTCTTCCTTTAAGGTCTGCTGTCCATTCTCCATGCTTTACATACAGCAGGCAATTGGTTTTGACGTTCTCTGTTTTTAGGCCATTTTCTTGCAGCTGTTAAACTCCTCTTGGCTAGAGTGGAGTCCTGTGTCTGCTGATGACTGCAAAGCTTAGAAATGTCCAATCTGTGATCTGGCCCTTTCTTAATGTGTGTCTGTTTTTTCTTGGTTTTGCAATCGCATCCTTCCTTGTGTCAGAAATCCTGTTGTAGTGCTCTGTATTAGCAGACCCCATTACCTTGATTGTGATGCTAGAAAAAGGATTGAGCCCTAGGACTGCCCAGATCTAAACTGGCTTTATTTTGTGCACATCTCACTTCCCTAACCACAAATGAGTATGAAACAGTTTTTATGCTTGGCTAGTAGCTATGGCGGCATAGCTATGGCATTATTGCTTCCTGCTCCAGAGACCAAATAAGTACATTCCTTTTGTACCTGCTGCCTAGCAAGGGGGCTTTACAAGGGACGAGTGGCAGAGTCTTTATATTACAGTTGTTCCCAACCTGGGGGTCAGGACCCCCAAGGGGGTTGCGGGATGTTGGCTGGTTGACCACACCCAAGATGGCGGATCACTCCCCCCCCCCACTGCAGAGAAAGAAGTGTCCGATGCTCTCTTGGGGCTTGTTTGCTCACCTTGTGTTACTTTCTGCTTGCCTTTTAGCATCTCCGTTAATATTAGCTCCTCCCCCCCCCAATGGGGCTGCTTATGAGTACAAGTTTAAAAAGTATAATTTATTAAAACAATAACATTACTTCCTGCTTACTGACATCACTTCCGGCTCTAGATCTTAGAGGGGGCCCCCACAAATTGTCATTCTACAAAAGGGGGTCCTGGTGCTATAAAGGTTGAGAACAGCTGATATATTTTGTAGCTGTTCTCTCCAACTCACGACTGTAATGATGTATTCCGGTAAGAAATGCCACCTGGCACCATGTTGAAAGAGCCGTTCTCTGCTTCCTTGTTGCAGAGTTGCTGTCGGCTTTGACAACATTTCCTACTTCTTTGGTGGAATTTACTGATCACTGCTGCCGCCCGTCTGGTGATGTGGACCCTTGATGCTGTTAATATATGCTTGCATGTTGATTATTTTGTTGGCCACCATTTGCTTACAAGGACCTGGAAGACTCATCATTGTGACAATTGTGCAATATTCTTTGCTGATAAAATCACTCGGATTCAATCTGGGATGGCCGCCCTGTTAGTATTTATTGTGTCTGTGCTGGAATGTTGGAAGCAGCTGCTTCTCACAGTTGCTCTGATCGATTCATGGTTGCCTTCCTTGAAGATGCAAGGGAGGGCCTGTGGTTTTTGAAGGCTGCCTTGTGCCTACTGGATCTATGTCTGTCATGGCTAGTTAAATGCCCACAAAGTTACTGAACTTAACGAGCTGGGTGTGAACTTAACAAGTAATGTGGACTGGAGAATGCTCCTGTTTCTAGAAATATTAGCTTTATGAAGCAGTGCAGCATAATGGATACTAGTACAGTATCAGGCAAATTAGTTTCAAAGGTCTCCCCGCCCCTCGTTTTTAGGTGATTATCCGTAGGAAGTATTGACTGCATCCCAGATGCAGATGGACTTGTAATTTGTTGATTTGCGCTTATTGATGTCGTGATTTATAAACAGGGCAAAATACCGTATTGGTCTGAGTATAAGACTCACTTTTTTCTCCTAATTTAAGTTTTTAAACTAGGGGTGCGTCTTATAATCAGGCTGTTGCAATTCGGGTTTGCAGCTGCCCCTCCCCCAGGCTCAGCAGAGAAAGGGCAGCAAAATACTCACTGCTGCTGCTCAGCTGTGCAGTGAGGGCCTTTGAATGGCATGGGACATTGCTGGAAGAAGCAGCGAGGCTAAGAGGAGATTTCGGAGCACATGTTTGTTTTTAGTGGAGATAATGGCAGAGATACAGTGGGCTCCTTCTCTGCCCTGCAGGGCTTATGGTATGTCCTTTTTCTTTGTTAAAACAAGAGCACACATACCTCTCCCCTTTCCAGGCTGTAATCAGTTGTTAATTTTCATTCTCTGGTCTGCTGGGTTTTGTATCCTTTTTAAAGGATAAATTTAATGCCAGTGATTTAATTAATTTTTTTTAATAGCACCAAACTTTAAGGGTGCGTCTTATAATCGGGACAATACAGTAATACCAGAATACACATCATCATCATCCAAACCAAAAATCAGTGAGTTCACATGAGTGGTTTTGATTTGACTTGCATAGCCAACTCTTATTCCATCCCCAACTGCAATTGGTTTTTGTTTCATTTTTCAACAAACCCACACAGCTGGTATCACTTTTGTTGAACTAGGGAAGTTGGAAGTGTTTATGTATGTCACAATTGCTGTATAAAGTGTTCTTCTCTCTTTCCATTTAAAATTTTATAAGTATTCCAATCAGATCATAATTAGGGCACTGGGGGAACTTTGATTCATTATTTTCTGAAAAACCCTTAATTATGGGGCTTTGAGGAGGCAAGAGTCCCACCAGTACTAAAGAAGGCAACAACCTAATAGTTATGCTAAAAACTGTATAACCCAGCCAGTTATTGACCAGTGTCCAACTCCTTTTATGGAAGTCAACTCAGCTTATTTATTTATTTATTTATTTATTCACATTTTTATACCACCCTTCCTCCAACGAGCTCAGGGTGGTGTACATATTTCCTCCTCCTCCTTTTGTCCCCCTCCTTTTGTCCTCACAACAACCCTGTGAGGTAAATGGGGCTGAGAGATAGTGACTGGCCCAAGGTCACCCAGGAAGCTTCGTGGCTGAGCGGGGATTTGAATCTTCCAGGTCTAAGTCCGACTCCCAAACCACTACACTACACCATATGATAACTGAGTAACTCTAATCGTTCTTGGGAGGAACATCTTTCCTCAATTGTTTCTGAGATGGTGTCAGCAATGGTAGCCCTGCTGAATGAGCTGTCTCGCAGACCATGCTGAGAGGGTGTGGGAATACCTCCTTGCTGATTCTGTGGGACCTCTCAGTGACGTTGGACCCCATCAATTGTGTCCTTGTTTTCAGACTGGCTTGAGCATCTACCTGGGGTATCTGGACTGGTGTTGCCAAGGTTAAAATCTTTTTTGTCTTGAGTGTATTCAGAATATGGTCTGTGGGGCCTGTAATACTCACCAGTGCTGTTTAACACCTATATATGACAGTGCTAGGAGAGATTATCTGAGCTTTGGAGATGGGTTTTATTTGGTTAGTGGTACCCAGCTTTATATTTCATTACACAAGTATCTAGGAGCAGCTATCTCGGTTCTAAACCAATGTCTGGAGGCTGTGGGCTGGTGGGTGAAGGTTAAAAAACACACAACTGAGATTGAATGCAGGCAAGACAGATATGAAGCTGGTGAGGAATCCCATGGCTCTTGAGGGAGTTAATGTCTGCCGTCTGGTTTGGGGGGGGGGGAGGGGGGAAGATAGTCATACCATCCAAGCAAGCTCAGAACCTGGAGGTGTTCCTTGACAAGCCGGTGGCAGTCATGGACGTGTGGCACTCTTTACGTGTGGCACAGACTGCAGCAGCAAACATCTGTTTCATCTTGTTTAAACCGAGCTCCTCTTCTTCCCTCCTTTCCCCTTTGGAATAGGTTGGGCTCTTGTCCCACTGTGTCTCCTTCCAGACACAACAGGTCAGCCGACACAAAGACTTCCTAAAGTCCTACCTCTCCATCCACAGGTGGCCTGCATAGCTAGTATTGCAATAAGAACAGCTCACGGGATAAACTAAGCTGAGGGGTGGTTGTTTTTTCCCCCCTGGTTTTGAAATCTTGAAAAATGCCAGCAGAGAACAGGAGAGGTACATCTTTAGGGGTAGTAAAGAATAAACGGACTGATCACTTTAATAGTGAAGAACCTGCCGTATATCACACCTGAGGCCAAGACTGCTGCACATCTGCCCTTGCAAACAGCGTAGGCATCTCAGCCACGTTGGTGCTTGAGAGACCACGCTGTCTTTCACCACAGGCATTAAAGCAAAAACATGCTATAGTACTAAGGAGAAACAGAAGGAGCAGCCTGGATTTTCATCTCAACCTCTGCTCTGCCAGTCTGGTCCCTCCCTTTTTGTACCCTTTTTTTATACAGTGGTTTCCATGGTTCCTGCAGCAGCAACCATTTCATGAGAGTGGTGTGCTGTGATTCTTGGCATTTCCGACCACAACCTCGCCCATCTTTACTCTGCAGGGTGATGGTGCTTGGTTGTTAGCGTGCTGTGCTCCCAAAGCCAGGCTGTGATTTAATCGTTTAGGCAAAGGCTCTCCTAGAAAACCTGTCTAAATCTCTAACTTTTTCTCCCCAAGAAGGAATTGTCACATTCAAGGTACTGATTCAATGTAGGGGAGAGTGTGGGTTTGATAATGTGTGGTATGCTAGGATTGATGGTGAGGGAGGCGGTAAAAGAGATGTTAACCAAAGGAATGAGTAGTATCCAAGTACTGTATAAGGATTTTTTCAAGTAGGACAGATGTACCTCATTTATTTGTATAGATTAACTTGTACTGTATTCTTTCTGGAAAATGAGCTGTGGTCCCAAGTATTATTCCTGGCTGCTGTTCTTAACAGTCCTGAAAGAAATTGACAGCTCTGCAAGCCCGTTAACTACCGATATGCCCTAGTCTGTCGTAACAGCTTGGGATTTGCTGTTAGGATTGCATCCAGTTCTCCCCAAGCGTTTGCAGATCCTCTGCAGTTGTTTTTGCGATGTTAAAGTTTCATCTTAATGTATCTCAGACTTCTGGAAGGCTTGCAGGTCGTAGATCTCAATGTCCGGGCATGAGACTTGTTATTGTTGTTCAGTCGTTAAGTCGTGTCCGACCCTTCGTGATCCCATGAACCACATCCCGCCAGGCCTTCCTGTCCTCAACTATCTTCTTGAGTTGGCTCATTTTCATGTTCGTTGCATCGGTGATGCTGTCTAACCATCTCATCCTTTGCCTTCCCCTTCTCCTTTTGCCTTCAATCTTTCCCAGCATCAGAGTCTTCTCCAGAGAGTCCTCTCTTCGCATTAGGTGGCCAAAATATTTGAGCTTCAGCCTCAGTACCTATACAGAACGTCAAATGTATCTTTTCTCGGCTACTGCCATTTTGGTTGCCCCCTCCTTTGCTGAAGACGTTATTTGGGTAGAAGGCAGCAGAATCATTTGCTCGTGCCGAACAGAGAGGTTCTTTATGTTTCTCCTTCATGAGATCATTCCCATGTTGCACTCTTCTTGGGCAGTAGATTCCTCAGTGGAGACGAACGGGCCCAAAAATTCACATGCCTGTTTTGCAAAGGGGAATAAATGTGAATGTTGGTGGTTTTCTTTTTTCCCCTCACTCAGGTTCAGTGAATGAAAACCAGAGACCACCCAGTTCCTACAATGGAGACTTGAATGGCCTGCTGGTGCCTGATCCCATAGCAGCTGGAGATGGAGGCCCCTTGGCCAAGCCAGTGCCCCAGACGGTTCCCTTGGGAACATTGCAAGAGAAGCAAGTCATGTAAGTATCTTTGGGGAAGGAGAGCTCAGCTCCCAAGGTGTATTTGATGTGGTTTGACGGAATAAGCTTGTTGGTCAACAACTCAGCAAACAATCTCTCCTGCATAGGCTTGGTTTCTGCTTTGTTCTTGATCACTGGCTTAAGGTGATTTGGCTCCAGAAATCTGCTCTAGAGCGATCTGGGTTTGAGCTAATACGGTGTTGCTCAGTCATTGAGAGAGTACCTTAATGCACAGTGCAGCGGGGGTCGGTTTGTACAGTAATGGGTGCTTCATTCTCCGTGGTCTAGATGGAGTTGTTGTAACTCCTGATTCACATTGTTCTCTAACCTGGGTTGTTTCCCAAACAATGTGCCGCTGCACAAATACCTTACTTTTGTGTAGCTGGGGCCGGAAAGACAAATGGGGAAAATACACTGTGGTATCGAGCGTGCCTGGGATTTGGGGTGTGTGGATGTGTTAGAGGTGCAATGTTACAGTGCAGGAGTTGCAGCGTTTCCAAGAGTTGTCGTCCTAAACCTCCTGTCACAGCTGCCTTGTTCTCCCTGAGAGTAAGTGGCTGTGTAGGATAAAGCAGCCAATCCAATCGGCGCACTCTGGGAACAGGTTGGAGTTGCCCCGCTCATGGTGATCTGTGCATTACACAGATTCTCTTCTCTTCCATTTTGTTTGGTCCGGCAACCAAACAGCACCAGCACTTCAGTACTGTACCAGAAGGTGTGACCCTGTGAGAAGACGCCGACATTTTTGCTGCGTACGGCACCAGAAAACCCATCTTTGCAAGTCTTTTTGCTGATGTTTAATTGGGGAACGTCGTCGGGATGCACAGCACCTGTACTTTGAGCTATTCCGTGCAGCAGCTGTTCATCCGCATGTCTTAACTTTTCCCCTCTTCTCTCCCCCCACCCCCTCTTTTTTCAAGCTGCCTCTCTGGAGATGACAGTTCCACTTGCATGGTGATCGTAGCGAAAGATGTTGAAATAGTCGCCAGCAGTGACTCCAGCATCACCAGTAAAGCTAGAGGGAGCAATAAGGTAAAAAGGGGGAAAGGTCTGTCTGGGTTTGCTATTCGTTGTTGTTCAGTCGTTAAGTCGTGTCCGACCCTTCGTGATCCCATGAACCATATCCCGCCAGGCCTTCCTGTCCTCCACTCTCTTCCTGAGTTTGCTCATTTTCATGTTCGTTGCATTGGTGATGCTGTCTAACCATCTCATCCTTGGCCTTCCCCTTCTCCTTTTGCCTTCAATCTTTCCCAGCATCAGAGTCTTCTCCAGAGAGTCCTCTCTTCGCATTAGGTGGCCAAAGGATCACTCTCCATCATTTCCAGGTGCCTGGGCCCTCACTGCTCCTCTCTGTTCTTCACTAGCAGAGAGTTTGCCTTCTCTACATCTCCCCTTTGTTGCCAAACTACCTTTTATTGATTTAAAAATTTTCTATCCCACCCTTCTACCCTCGTGAACCACCAGAGCGGCTTAGAACAAATCTTTAAAATCAAACAAATATGTAATGATGTTTTCATTGTAAAAATAGTAGTAATATTACAACAGGGCATTGTGTCTAAAACCACGTTTTGGAAAATGAATAGTATTGCAAGTTAAAACAAGCAAACCCCATAATAAAAAGACCTTTACCTTCTGTTTTAAAAGTTGCCGGGGAGGGAATAAGCTTTACCTCCCGTAGGTGGGAGTGCCATAATTTACGTGCCACCACCAAAAAGGCCCTGCTCCTCGTTATCCTCCCAATCATACTTCATTGAGAGGCAGGGCCCAAAGCAAAGCCTCAGATGTAGAACATAGAGAGTCCCTCATACTATAGACCGGGGTGGCCAAACTGCAGCTCCTGAGCCACATGCAGCTCTTTGACATATAATGTGCGGCTCTCGGAAATATGTTGGCTGAGCTCCTTTTTAATCCACAATTAATATAAAAGGTAAATAAGAAATGTTCAAGCTTTATAACTATTTACCAGATATAAACTGAGAGTTTATATCTGGTAAATAAACTCTCAGCTGCATGCTACGCGCTGCGGCAAGGAGAGTCACGCCGGCCACATGACCACGGAGGCGTCTTCGGACAACGCTGGCTCTTCGGCTTTGAAATGGGGATGAGCACCACACCCTAGAGTCGGACACGACTGGACTTAATTGTCAGGGGTCACCTTTACCTTTAAACTGAGAGTGCACTGGATTAAAACACAAGTTTAATGTTCACGGTGAGTAAATATATTTAAGAATTGAAATGCTTCTTAAACATTGCAGCCCTCAGACATCTGAAGTTTATCATATCTTGTATTAAGCACGTTTTATATGCCAATAAAAGGTTCTGGAAAAAGGGGGGCGGGAAATCAAGCAAGTTTGGCCACCACTAAGTTTGGTGTCAGGCAGTGCAGTTTTTTCTCTCTCTGCTTCTCATGCTCTCTCTCTCACACACACACACACACACACACACACACACAATGTTGTTATGGAGCATGTTGGGTAGTTTTTTGCACTTAAACATCCCTTTGTGTCCCCTTTCATCACCCAGGTAAAAATCCAGCCCGTGGCCAGGTATGACTGGGAGCAGAAATATTACTACGGCAACCTGATAGCTGTGTCAAATGCCTACCTGGCGTATGCCATTCGAGGTGAGCGGGGTATCGCCCTAGCTGCTTACCGCACAGGCTGGCGGAGGGGGTTGCTTTTGCGTGTCTGTGCCCTGTGCTGGGTTGACGGTTGCTGGCACTGCCTTCGCCCCGTGGATTGGCGTTTTCCTTGTCCCTCCCTGACAGGTGCCAGCAACGGCTCTGCCATGGTGCGGGTCCTGAGTGTCAACACCGCAGAGCGGACCCTGCTGAAAGGCTTCACCGGCGGCGTCGCAGACCTCGCTTTTGCCCACCTCAACTCCAACCAGCTGGCCTGTCTGGATGAAGCCGGCAATTTCTTCGTGTGGTGCCTGTCCATGGAGAATGGAAAAATCCAGTATCCTCTTCCTCCGATCAAGCTTTGGAGTGTGCATGTTGTGGCATTAGCTACATAAGGGCAGGTCTGCTGTGCAGTTTCAGAGAGGCGGACATCTTGGCCCTAAGAGCCCACCCCTCTTTTTAAAACCTTGCAAATGTTTAACTTCTGCCTGTCAGGATCTCGGTGTTCTATATCCTCATCCAATCAGCAAGCAAGGTTCTAAATCATTGCATTCCGACTCCGTAAGGGGTGTGCCTTTATTCTGGCCCTCACATTAGGGACTTTGTCCCATTATTGCACCACTCCTTGATTTTGGCTTTCTGCTCAGGTTTCCTTCTGTTTGATCCTGGTTAAATATCCTTATAATCGGGGTCTTGTTGAGGTATGTCAAAAGCATAGATTGTCACCCTCTGTATGCTGATAAAGTGAATAGCATTACTGGAACCTTGGGTGATGCATTTGGCAACCAGGGACAGAGACGCATATATGGCAGGAATCACCAGGTGTCTCCCAAGTTCCATTTTTGGAATTGGTTTTGAGTGATAGGAATAAAGGAGGGGCAACTAGGCCTTTGAGCCAATCAGTTGAGGTACAGGCTTTATTCATTCAAGGCGGTCTTGTTGAATTGGTGAGAGGTCCAGACTGGGCTAGTTTTTTTCTTCCATCTCTGTTGAAAGGCAAGGAGGGGTGGATGTTGAACGAAAATTCTTCTTGAGAGTTCAAGGCTGCTTGAGCAACAGGGGTGCAGTCGGGTGAAACTCTGGGTCATGCTGTTGGTTTCTATGAAGTTTCTTTGAAAATGTGGCCCAGCTGCCCCTTTGCTGGAGTCAAAACAGCCTTTGCATTTGATTCTGATTACCGTATTTTTCGCTCCATAAGATGCACTTCCCCCTTCAAAAAAAATTAGGGGGAAATGTCTGTGCGCCTTATGGAGCGAAGTGTAAAAATGTCTTCTTTAAACAAGTTTTCCGGCTGCTTACCTGCTTGTTGTTCTGCAGCTCCCGGTTGTCCCCAGTCAGAAGCTCGGAAGACGCGAGCCTCCCAGGCGCTGGACGCAACCGGGAGGCTCTCCGCAAACATCGCAGCAACTGCGATGTTTGCAGAGAACTTCCTGGTCGTGTCCAGCGCCTGGGAACGTTGCGCAAGCGCTAGAAGCGACTGCCAGCTCTCCACAAACATTGCAGTTGCTGCAATGTTTGCGGAGAGCTTCCTGGTTGCGTTTATTAATTTCCCCTATTTTTCACTCCATAATATGCATGCGTCTAATGGTCCAGTGCGTCTTATGGAGCGAAAAATGCGGTGTATCTGAGATGCGCCAATGAGTGGTACTCACCATTTAGGGGTGTGTGTGTGTGTGTGTGTGTGTGTGTGTGTGTGTGTGTGTGTGTGTGTGTGTGTGTGTGTGTGAAAAGCATTATAAAGCAAAACAATGCGTACCTATTTCTGAACTTGGTGATCAGAGAGGAGATTTTGGTGAACATCAAGCGACCTGATGGGACTCCTCTGAACAGCTTCCGGAGGATCATATGGTGTCCCTTCATCCCCGATGAAAATGAGGACAGCTGCGAGGAGGGCAGCCAGACTCTGGCGCTGTTGCATGAGGATAGGGTAAGCAGCTTTTATTACTTTCTAAGCATCTCTTAATGGTACACTTAAGTGCAGGTGAGCCTGGAAAAAATACTCGGAATAATTTTCAGTGAAACCCTGTATATCCTTGAGAACACGGCTGAGGGGGCACCTTTAAAGTGGTGGGGCTCATATTTAGCAGGGGAAGGGCAACTGTCTCTCTTTCCTCGCAACATAGAGGCCCTCTTTGTAGTCATTTGCTGATGTCTTTACTTTTGCAATTGTTAGCCCAAAATTTGGCGTAGGGAACTATTTCTTGCTCTCGCTCTGTATGCTGCTTTGATAACGTTTTTGGTTGAAAAGCAGTATGTAAATAACACCTGTAAGACAGAGCCTGAGGGTTTTGGTTGCTAGACCCTGCCCGCAAAGTTCCACCAGAAGGGCCAGAAACTTGGCTTAAAAAAAAAAAAAGTTGAGATTCCCGAGAACAGAAGTCCTGTTTCCAAATGCAGCATGCGCATAGGGCTGTTAACCAGGTTCTTGTAAGCATGAGATCCACATGTACAATGAGTGTGGTGCGTTTTTTCCCCAAGCATGCCTGGAAAGGTCATCTTGTTTGCCTGCATTGTGTCAACCGGCAGCCTCCCTAAGGAGATCAAGTCATAGCTTTGAGCAAATCTGTTTGGATACAAGAATGAGGCAAGCGTGTCTATTCAGAGTTTGTTACTGAGGCATTTGGTTTGTGTAAAACAAACCAGAAAGCGGGAGGGTGGGACACACACACACACACACACACACACACACACACACACACACACACACACACACACACACACACACACACACACACACATTCTGCATCCCTTTTATTCTAAACATGTCCTGTGCCTTTAAGACTTTCCATCGCCATAGTACCTACATGCCAATGGGAACATGGGACTGTTCACCTGGTAATTTCATTGGGACTTGACCAAGAATAGCACTGAATCGAGTTGCATAATTTCTGTCCCTAGAATGCTGTCGAGCAGGAGTCGTTGGTTGATTAAGGGTGCAATCCTATCCCCCGCTGGCGCTGAGGCCTCAGTGCCGGCACCGGGTGTCACAAACGTGCCATAAGGTGTGTTTTGACACCCTGAGTAAGCAGTGCCGGCAATCGTGCGCCGGAGCAGGAAAGGCCTCTCCAAACAGTGTGGGGGCTGGAGGAGGGCATGTAACAGGGTGGACGGATCGGGCCTAGGAGGGGGTTAGGGCCGGCGTCCGTGTCAGACGCCGTATTCTATCCCCCCCAGGCTATGAGCCCTAACACAGGGCTGCTTGATTCTCCACCAGCTAAAGAGCTGGCGGAGAACCAAGTAGCCCCATTGCAGCGGCTGGGGGCTTAACCGGGGTAAGCGAGCAAATGCCTGCTTACCCCAAGTAGACCTCCAGCCAGGGCCTCCCCCGGGTAGGATTCATTGTGGGCTGCGCGGCCCACGCTGAAGAGCCTATGCCCAGGGAGGATAGGATTGGACTGCCCGAGTTGTAAGTTGTGTGCCCTTCTCACCTGAGAAGAGGGCATAAAACTCTTTTCTATAACAATATTTTTCTGTTGGCAGAGTTGGGGCTGCACAGTGGTCTTGTTGATTGCTACATTCCATTTTGACTTGGACATGAAAGTATGGGCCAGTTCACACACACTTGGGCATCTCTGGATTGGCTCAAAACTTGATGATTGGCAGCCAAAGCAGCTCCATTGGGGAAAAAAAAAACTGTGCTTCAGCTGCTATTGGATGGCATGCGTGTGTCCAACGTCTGTCTCTGTTCTCCGATCGGTGATGATGGTTCATTCACATGCCCAAGTCGCTGATTGCAGCATCTGTCGCCAAGTGCTGAACATGAGTTTGTGAACTGACTCCGTGCAACTATCCTTTATGTAGCATATGTGGTGTATATACAGTGCTTTGCAGATGAATCCGAGACTAGGGTCCTTACTGAAGCAGGTTCTAGAGACGGCAGAGAAAAAGGCCACGACAGAATATGGTCGTGAGTGAATGCAGTTGTGCTGTGTTTGGATGATTGCTGCAGTGGGGAGAATAAAAGAACTTGAGAGGGACAGTAAATGCAGGGCAAGCTGGGTACGGGGTGACAGGGGACCTAAGCTCACTCTTGCTAGAGCCGTAGCGCACAATTCATTTGTTCTCTTGGTTTTGCAGGCGGAGGTTTGGGATCTTGATATCATCCGCGCCAATCACAGCTCCTGGCCCGTGGAAGTGACTAATATCAAGGAGGGCTTTATTGTGGTGAAAGGACACAGCACGGTGAGAGAGCTGCCGGCTGTTGCATTAATTTGTCAAACTTGTAGTCTTTCAGTGTTCTGGTTTCAGGTGCTTCGCTGATGGGACCAGTGGATGGGATTAATCTGAATTATTGCGTTGTTGTTGCACCCAAGCTTACCTATATACAGTAGTAGGAACTGGGGCTCTCCAAGGCAGTCCTCGATACCGAGAGATAAAAAGAGTTGTTTTCTCCATCTTGTCCTGTTTTCATCTCGGCACCGCGTAAGGCAAAGCGGTATGGTGTTTGTAGCCGTGATTTTTTTTGCTTCCTGTTCATTTTCCGGTTAACGGTTTCGGCCTCTGCTTACAAGGCACGTTGGGTGGGCCCAGCCTTGGGTCTTGGCTTAGCCCTGTTAATGGTGGTATTGGGGATAAAAGACACTTCTTTAAAATGGGAAGCAAGACCCAGAAGTATAGTGTGCTCCCAGCCATTTTTCGTATTTCAGCAAGGTTGAATTACAGGTGTGTGTTGTCCCGTCCCCCCCCCCCCAATGATGAATCGCTTAATGACGATCCACATATATGACGGAGGTTCCCAAAGTGAAAACAAAGAATTAAAGCTACAGTACTGTATTTTAAATGCAAAAAAGTCATCTTTAACTCTGTGTGTGTGTGTGTGTGTGTGTGTGTGTGTGTGTGTGTGTGTGTGTGTGTGTGTTTCTACCTCCATTGACAGGTAGAAATCTTGTGCTTTGTGTTACACTCATAATGTACACTATTCATTCCCTATTACAACTCCACTGTGTTACATTGAGGACTTGCTTAATGACGGTTTCACTATATGACGGGTTTTCCAGAACGTATCCCCGTCGTTAAGCGGGGGACACCTGTATTGTTTCGCCGGGTTCAAGCTCCGACGTTTTTCTTTGTCTGTTCCCGCGTTAGCGCCTGAGTGAGGGAGCCCTTTCTCCGGACGGAACCGTCTTGGCCACTGCCAGCCATGATGGCTATGTCAAATTCTGGCAGATCTACATAGAGGGGCAAGATGAACCAAGGTAATTTGAGGAGGAGGGACGGGAAGAGAGAGGGTCTTGCATTGGTGTGCCTGCAGTTTTCCTTGGCATGCGGAAGACTTCCCCTGCTGCAGGCTCCTCAGTTGCTGCTTCTCTGATTCCTCCCTAGGTGTCTGCATGAATGGAAGCCCCACGATGGCAGACCTCTCTCCTGCCTGCTCTTCTGCGACAACCACAAGAAACAAGACCCGGAGTAAGACGCTTTGGTTCTCATTTCAGTGGGAAGCAGGATTGACTCCTCTGAGCAAATAGCTTTGAGATGGCCAGAGACAAAGCAAAGGGGATCCTATGTCAGAAAGTTGCCCTTATGGCTGCAATGAGTGTAATTCTGGAGTGCTAAGAATTCTTACATGTATCGTCGGAGGCTTTCTGCAGTTGTTGGAAAAATGGGAAGCAGGAGCACAGAAGTCCCTTCCTTCCCAAAGAGAACACGGAATGGGGGACTGTAGGCTGAGCTGCATTCCGCTGCATTCCGCTCCAGGTCAGGACAGGGTGGAAGCACAGGCCCACTGCTCCCTGCCCCCTTGCAGGAAAATGAGAGACAGCAAAATGGACCAGAGGGGGGAGGGTATCTCCCAGCAGCTCTGACTGTGCTCTTGAGGTCTGGGTGCTGAGCTTCACTTCTACAAGAGTGGGCTTGGAAGGCACAAATGCCTTCTGGGGCGCTGTCAAGGGCCGCCACAGCATCGCTCCCTTACACGTCTCATTTGTTGAGCGTACATACTGCAGTGAACCTTGTTTTGTACAAGCCAAGCCAGCTAGTTGTTGAGCTGATGCCTCCTGAGAAGGTGGGCCAACAAATGGCTTTAGAAGCTCTGCAGGGCACTTGCCACCCAGAGTTCCCAGAGAGGGTAAGCAAATGGCCTTTTCCTGCTGGTCCTTCTTCCTCCTCATTTACCCTCTTGTCTCGGCAGAGTTCCTTTCTGGAGGTTTCTCATCACGGGCGCGGATCAGAATCGGGAGCTGAAAATGTGGTGCACGGTGTCCTGGACCTGTCTGCAGACTATCCGGTGAGCGTTTTCGTCGTCGTCGTCGTCGTCAGCCGTGTCGCTATGCAGCTGGTATTCATTTGTCCGGGGGGGGGGTCATTCACCTGGAAAGGAAGAGCAGCAGCCTTCCTGTCCTCTTTGTAGTACCCTTTTCCCCGTGTTATGCTAAATGCAAGCTTTCAGCAGAGCGGTTTTCCTTCTCTGCGAGTTACCTCCATGTTCCTTTTCATTTCACAAAATCGACTCAACTGACAGCCCAATCCTGTCGACATGCTGGAGCGGCAGAACGCTCCTTCCGCCGCTCCAGGGTGTCACAAACATCCGTAAGGCATGTTTGCATCACCCGGCGAGTAGGCCGCACCAGCGCCGAGGTCGGCGCCGGCCTACCCGGCCCAGATCCTGACAAATATGCACCTTTTTATTTAAACCGTGAATGTATCAAATACAACCATTTTCTTTGGTGGGGCAACCCCAGTAACGACTGTTCCTTGTTTTCCCTGGTTGCTTCAGATTTTCTCCGGATATCTTCAGCTCCATGAGCGTCCCTCCCAGCCTAAAGGCCTGCCTGGATCTCTCGGCTGAGTACTTGATCTTGAGTGACGTGCAGAGAAAGGTAGGTGTCGGCAGCTGTGCAGTATGGGGTGCAGGAGGGAAGGTGATCTGATGGGTAGGGTGCTCCCTGTCTGCACCAGCCTTCCTGGAGATGCTGGTTTCGCAGCGACTGCGTGACTAAACCAAATGTTGCTTTGCTGCACTGAAAGAGGCTGACCCCCCTGCTGGGGTTTGACTTCGGTTCTCATTTTTTGAGAAGGGGGTTGAAACCCAGAACTCGTTTCAGTGCAGCTGGCCATCTCTCCTGTCGAGGCTGGGAAGAGAGGCTGCACCCCACCCAGTTCGGTTGTGCCTAGACCAGAGGTACTCAACCGGTGCTACGTGTACCAGTAGTGGTATGTGGACTGCCGGTTGGTGGTACTCGGACCCCCGGCCAGCAAGACGGCAGCCGCCATTGCGGTTGTGCCATGAAATCAGCGGCTCGAGCTCTGGCAAGTCAGCAGAGCTTGAGCGCGTGGACTTCCCGTGCTGGGAAGAGACCACCCACCCCTTTCCCCCTTACTGCTTGATTTCTGGGCTCTGGTGTGGCAAAAACACCATGTGGTTCCGGTGGTACCCGGTGCAGTGGGGCGCCGGGGTGTGTGTGCGCCATGCTAAGGGGGTTGAGAACTCTTTCCTGGGTTGAGGTGCAGGAGCACGCGTTGCTTCCTTCTGCGAAGGTGCTCCGGGCTTTGGATTGTTACACGGTGTTTCTGGCGCTGTCCTCCCAGGTCTTGTATGTGATGGAACTGGTGCAGAACCAGGAGGAGGGCAAAGCTTATTTCAGCTCCATCTCCGAGTTCCTGTTGACCCATCCGGTCCTGAGCTTTGGCATCCAGGTCGTGAGCCGCTGCCGGCTGAGACACACGGAGGTCCTGCCAGCAGAGGAAGAGACGGATGGCTTGAATGCAGGTGAGTGGCATTTCCCAAGGAAAGGAGGGGGAAAGAACTGCTAGCTGTCTTCCCCCAAAATGCTGCGTAAGCTTTTCCTCTTCGGATCCGAGTGGACCGAAAACCACGGTTTCGTGAATAAACTGCAGTTGCCACTAGCCATCATGTGGTACATCGTCTTAATTTAGCCACAGTCTCTCTTCTCGGGTATTGGACTATTGGAGTGGTACAGGCCTGCCTGGATCTCACTGTTTGAGAAGCAGAACACATTTAGCCCCAGAGCAACCACCTGGGGCAGTTTCTTGTCAGCTAGGCGGTCCTGTCTTGTCCCTGCTTAAGGGGAGGTTTTCCCAACTGAAAGGGAGCTGAGTACTTGAGAGGAGACACAGTGGAACCCTGCTAAATGTTACTCTGGCTGCTTTTCCCTGAGAGAACCTGTGGCGCGATTATGATTGATTGGAGGCTGTTTGTAAGTCGCTGTTGTGGCTTGGAGACCTTGTCATCCTTGGTGGTTTTGCATGCTGCTGCTTACAAACCAGACGAGAAGGCAAGTTACATTTCCCCCCTTCTTTTTTTCTCTCCCCCCCTCCATTCTGATTTTTGTTGTTTCCAGAAAGCACTCAGGGCTCCGGAGCTGTCGAATCAGCGGCAGGAGTGCTGATCAAACTCTTCTGTGTCCACACCAAGTGAGTGTTTCGCAGGGCAGCTGTCCTTGAGCAGCTGCCTCATCTTGGCTTCCCTAGATTGCCCTGTTGACGTAGTTTTGATTGTGGCCTGCTTGGTGGGCTTAGATGCTCTTGGGCCAGCTCTGCAGTCAGGTCCTTTCTTGCCCTATACCAGTGTTTCTCGAACTGTGGGTCAGGACCCACTTGGTGGGTCGCGACCTGATTTCTGGCGGGTCCCAGGTGAAGGAAAGATCAGATAAGTCATTGCCATAAGCCCTGAGGCTATTCAAAAATCAGATCGCTGCTAATTGCCCTTCAAAGAGCTGAGCTCCTGCAGTTTGCAAAGATAGCTGCTAATTACCCTGCAAACAGCTGAGCTCCTGCAGTTTGCAAGCTTGTGTAAATATAGGGAGATAAATGTTTGAGCGTCTCGTAAAGCTAGGTGGGTCCCGCTAGAGTGTCATTTTAAAAAGTGGGTCCCGGTGCTAAAACGTTTGAGAACCACTGCCCTATGACATGAGCCGAGGCATGTAGAGGCGCGAGGGTTGGGGACCAAAACCATCTCTGTGAATCTTCCAGGGCCCTTCAGGATGTGCAGATCCGGTTTCAGCCTCTTCATAGCCCAGACACGGCTGCTCCAATACCTTCCCATGGCTCTCATGAAGGTTTTGGTGAGTTTTTTTTTTCCCGTGTAAAATTTAAGGCTTAAGGATTTTTTAGGCAGCTTAGGGTAAGATTTCTTGATTTTAGTGTTGTAGTATCCGAGTCCAGCATTCTATGACTTAAGGATAGAATTTTGTCTCCAGAAAACTCGGATTCTGCTACTGCAAGCAATTTGTATGTGTGTTAACTTAGTTACGTCATTGTTGCAAAATTTGGGGAAGCAGGGTTTTTTTATTTCCCCCCCCCCCCTCAGGCTAGGGGAGGAATGTTCAGGAATGTGACAGTAGATGCTTCAGACAGATGAGGAATTGTGATCGGCATTGCATATTGGAGCCTCCTCTCAACCCCATTCTGTCCTTTTAGTGCTACAGTTTTATTCTTTGCAAGTTTATGGAGAGTTGACTAAAACTCCTATACAATGGGCCGTTGGTATCCGCGGGGGATCTGTTCCAGGACCCCCGCGGATGCCAAAATCCACGGGCACTCAGATCCACTGTGGGGACCCTTGGGACCTCAGGACGTGACCAGAAGTGTCTTCCTGCACATCAGAACACCTTCCAGGCGCAACCAGAAGGCAGTTCTGGTTGCGTCTGGGAGGTCATGTGAGGCCCTCCAGCGTGGGTTGGCACCCGCGTTGGGTCAAATCTGCGGGTGCTGAGCCCGTGGATAAATAGGGCCCACTGCAATTAGACTAAGATTCCTTCAGTTGTGCAACAGCCATACTTTAGACCTCATGTGTCTGATGTTGTTTGTGGAGGGAGGTGTCTGACCAAAATTAATGTATTGTTCTTTGTCGGTATGAGTTGTTAATCTGTATTGTGTCTCTGAAGCATTCCCAGACCACCTGGCTGACCTGGGCACAGAAGGGCTGGGATCGGAGAAGGGATCTGTGCATGGCTCACAGCCCGACCTGCGTCGCATTTCAGAGCTGTCTGTCCCGGTGGACTTCCTCTCCCCCTCCAATGACATGAAGCCCAAGCTAATGACCCCAGATGCATTCATGACTCCCAGCACATCTCTACAACAGGTCAGGGGTCACATGGGAAACCTTCTCCCTCTCGCATAACACCAGAACCAGGGGACATGCACTAAAATTGAGTGGAGGGAGAGTTAGAACGGACAAAAGAAAATATTTCTTTACCCAGCGTGTAATTCATATGTGGAACTCCTTGCCACAGGATGTGGTGATGGCACCTGGCCTAGATGCCTTTAAAAGGGGTTTGGACAGATTCATGGAGGAAAAGACCATCACAGGTTACAAGCCATAAGCAACCTCCTGGTTGTAGGAGTAGGTTTTCTTCGTGCCAGGTGCAAGGGAGTGGCGACAGGATACAAGTATCTTGTTGTCTTGTGCTCCCTGAGGGGGCCACTGTGTGATACAGGAAGCTGGAATAGATGGGCTTTTGGCCTGATCCAGCAGGGCTCTTCTGATGTTCTTATGGTAATGTTTTCGGAGGTACTCGCAACAACTCTCCTGTTGCCTTGATAACTTGGAGAGTATAATGCGCAGGTCTTGGGAGTGTTGGGAGCTCTGAACTACTTAAGGGTGCTCTTGATTTGTCTTATGAAGTTGGTAGACTGGGAAGAGGCCATAGCTTAATGGCAGTACACAGAAGCGTAACAAGGGTGGAGCGAAGGCAAGTAGTTCTGCAAGACTCCGTTACACCGGAGTCAGCGGCCCCTCCCCCTTGCTGTTGGAGCCATTCTGGCAGCAAAGGCAACACGCAGGACACTCCCCTGTTGCTGCTGGAATGGCTCCAACAGCAAGGGGGAGGGACCGCCTGACTCCAGTGTAATGGAGTCTTGCAGAACTACTTGCCTTCGCTCCACCCTTGTTTCACCTCTGGCAGTACACATGCTTTGCAAGCAGGAGGTTTCTGGTTCAGTCCTTGCTGTCTCCACGTAGGACCGGGAAAGACCCCCTGCTTGAAGCCTTGGGGAGCCACTCCCAGTCAGTGTCGGCCAGTGGTCTTCAGCTTGTTAAGAGCTGCCTCAAATCTCAGCCTGCAACATGGGGGCTTCAAAACCCCGGTGCAGCAAAAAAAATCAACTTTTTTTCATCTCGCAGCACACTGACAAGGCGCTAAAATTGTCAAGACACACCATCAGTTTTTGGACAATTGACAAGGCACACCATGCTGCCTGCGGCGGGCTCACATCCCCCAATAGCTCTACTAATAAATGACCCTCCCCTAACTCCCGCGGCACACCGGCGGACCACAGTGGTTGCAAATCGCTGCCCCGGTGGGATTCCTATATGAACACTGGCAGTTGTTTGACTCTTTCAGAAAACCTTGAAAGAAAAACTTTACAAGGTTTCCCTTTGTATGGAAGAGAGCAGAAATAGAGAAACATGGTGGTAATTAAAGCTGGTGATAAGCTTGAGAAAGGTAGGCATAATTAGTTAGTTGTTCGGGCTTGATAGCCACGGTCTCATAAAAGCATTGCCTCCTGGCGTTTCGCCTGCATCTTTGGGAGGCATTGTCAAAGGTGAGGGAGCACCAAATGTAAACAGAAATACCTGTTTCACTGGAAGCAAAATGCCAGTTTGCAATGTTTTCTAATACCGTAATATGTTGGATTGTCTTTGTCAGATCACAGTGTCGCCTGGTAGCAGCATGAGTTCCCTTACAGCGGTCACCGCCTTGAGCACTTCTTCGGTCAGTGAGCCCTCCATTCCCAGGTAAACCTTCCTAATGGTGCCCCATCGCCTGCTTCCTGGGGATAAATTGACTTCCCCCAGAATCTTGCATCCAAATGAACTACGTCTGTATGGCTGTTCAAGGCGGATCTGCTATCCTTCCCACTGTTGCAGCTGTTGAGTGTGCTAGCCCAGCTCTTCAAAAGAGATCTCCTTTGCACTATTAACGGTGACCCACTTTGATGCGCCTTCCCGGTCTGGCCTCTCCCTGGCATTCGCCTCCCACGTATCGACTGGACGGCAACACTGCCTCCCACTCAGCGTGCCAGCTGCAGAATTCTCTCTCCCACGGAGGCTTCTGCAGCTTGTCAGCGGTGTGTCAACCGCTCTCAACGGGTCTCGAACTGCCATCCTCAGATTTTCAGGCATATGAGGTGGCCACTCTACCAGCTGAGCCAGGCCTGCTGCCCATTCAGGGTGTGAATAAACCACTGCCACAGCTTTTCTACAGTAGGTCACACCAGGGCCCCTGGCTTTGAATAGGAGCTTAGAAGCCTGGTGTCTGTAGCCTCTCCAGAGAGATCTGTTTTGTGTGTGCTGCAGGCCAGCTGAGGAAGTGTCCTTGAGCCCAAAGACGCAGCTCGACCCCGGCCTCGGGCTGGGCAGCGGAAGTCTACAGACAAGTCCCCGAAACCATGCCGTCCTCCTTCCTGGCCTCTCTGACAAGCTGACTCCCAAGGTCTCTGTTCCGGTAAGGCCGATTCTCTTGGAGCGTGCCGAAGCCCACCGTTGTCCCTGGCTTGTGCCATCATTCCTGCCGTTGCCTCCACGAGGCCACTGCGTGAAAGTGGTGTGCTTCAGTATGATTTCTTCCATGATGATGTTCAGACCCACCCTGGATGTTGCCCCTGTGGGTTCTGGGGAGAGGGGGAAAGTGTTTTCAAAATGCAGTCCCTGTTTCGGAGTGTTCCCTGTGTTTTGACTATTGCTGGGCACTCCGTGATGCTTGTGTGCTTGGCCCAGGACTAGTTCCTTCGTCCTATGAAGGAGCAGGTGTGTCTCATTTCTTGTATACCTGAAGTGAAAGGGGAGGGGCTTGCTGCAAGGAAGATCAGCTTTTTCTCTCTCTGTTCCAGGCGTCCCCAGGGAGCGGCCCTCTTGCGCTGGAGCGGCCGGAAGTGGACCCTCTGGTGCCCCAGTCTTCTCCCACTCGCGAACGCTCCCCAGACGTCATTTCCTCGGCCTCCACCGCCATGTCCCAGGACATCCCAGAGATTGCTTCCGAAACCCTGCAGCGCAGCTTTGGTGCGGCCCCCTCCGGGCTCCCCACAGAGGTCCTCGACTCCAACCACCATGCGGACAGCATGGCTTCCGCAGCCTCGGCCCTGCAGTTGCTGTCTCCGCGCAACCGGCACAACTCTGAGCACAGCCATCATTCCTTGGACGTGGGTCCCTCGGAGGTGGACATGCTGACTGCGCCTTCGCTATTGGAGGCGACTTTACCGCAGGAAAACGTGGCTTCGGACACCGGCGGGAGCCAGCCCTGGCCAGCTGCCCCCGACATCACCAGAGAGACCAGAAACAGCATCGCAGACAGGTCAGTGCTGTCTTCCTCCTCCTTTTTGGCGACAACGACACCCCTTCATGTTCCTGATTTCTGGGTTCTTCGCTCCCTAAATGCAAACGCCTCCGGTTATGCCCTCTGATGAAAGGTGGTCCCAACTTTGTTCCCCAAGTGGCCTTTCAAGGGCTGCCTCAAAGCAAGCCAGGGTGCTAGCGAGCGTCTTCCGCAGAACTGAAACCCTGCTGGTCTCTTGGCTCTCGCCATTTGCGTGCGCCAGGCCAAGTTCACCACGTTTCATGGAACGTTCTCCTTTTTCTCCAAGCCCCAGGAATGAGGTTGAGGAGAAACACAAGAGTTCTTATCACCGGCACAGCTACCACCTCCTACAGCACGACAGCCAGGACGCCAGTGCGGAGCAAAGGTTGTTGCCATTGTTTCATCATGATTAATATTACGAGTATTTAAGCATTCATATAGCCAGACACCCACCTTCCCTCTCTGCGGAGATATATACTGGGTTCCGCTGAATTCTCTGGCCACGAACCAAACAAACTTGGAGGGGGGGTGGGGTGGGGTATGCTGTGGGAGAATCGAGACTGTCGATAGGCTGCTGCTTTATTGAAAGGGGCGACACAAACCAGCACGTGTCCCAAATTGCCTTTCGCGGCCACTGCCCTGCCATTGAGCGCAGGGTCTGTTTCAGGCCAGCATTCGGCCTGACTGCGAGCCGCCTTCCTTCCCTCTCTTTGCGCTGCAGCGATCACGACGACGAAGTTGCAAGCCTGGCTTCGACGTCGGGTGGGTTTGGTGCCAAAGCAGCTGTGCCACGGCTACCCGTGAAGGACTGGAAAGCCAAGGTGTCCCCTCGAGCTTCCCCAAAGCTAAAGCGGAAGGGGAAAAAAGACGACAGGTGAGCTTGGACCCCAGCCGGCTCTGGAAATAAGGAGTTCCCTTTAGCAGCTGTCTTCTTTTTTTTTAATGTAAAAATGTCCAAAGTGTGTCAGTTTTATATTCAAAATAATAGAAACATCTCCCTCTTCTCCCCTGCTCCCCAGTGATGTAGCTAAGAGACCAAGCCATGAATTGGGAAAGTCCCCTTAGTTATTATTTTTATTTTTCACATTTTTATACCGCCCTTCCTCCAAGGAGCTCAGAATGGTGTACATATTTCCTCCCCTCCTTTTTGTCCTCACAACAACCCTGTGAGGTAGGTGGGGCTGAGAGATAGTGACTGGCCCAAGGTCACCCAGGAAGCTTCGTGGCTGAGCGGGGATTTGAACCTGGATCTTCCAGGTCTAAGTCCGACACCCAAACCACTCCACCATCCTGGCTTATGTTATGGGGCACATAGAACCTTTGCCTCTGCCATGTGCAGACTGGGTGGCCTGTTGGAAAACCGCTCCCTCGACCCCTTTCCCTGTAACAAAAGGATAATAACAAGGACTTGACTGTACGCAGTTGCTACCCTTACACCAGTGTGGCGGGTCCCAAGTCAGAAGGTACACAGGTAGTAGCCATGATATTTGCATTGGCCACAATCTGGTCTGATGATCCCTGTGGTTATGTGTACGGTGTTTGCCGTGTGCGGTTTATGCCATCACGTTAAATGTTCTCTCTTTGGTTCCAGGGATGTGGCACAATCTCCAAAGTCCTTTGATCAGCAGGTCAGTGTGTTGTCTTCTGTGATACATTTTGCTCCTTTCCAGTACAGGCAGCAGCTCATTCCACGTGCTCTATGCGCACATCATCACAGCTATTGCCGGAGCTGTCTGCATACATACACAGCCGCAAACAGATCTGGCGCTACGACTTGTCTTCAGGAACCCAAGGCATCTGTGTTTGCCCTCCTGAGTACCATGGGATGCCCTGGTGTGAAGACAATTTGCTTCCTATCTGGGGTTCGGATTTGGGGATAGAATCTTGGACCCCTGATGAAGCGGTTGGGGCCAACTCCAGCTTATCTCTTTGATTCTTTTAATTCCAATAAAGGTGGCTTGCTTGTCAACAGGTACATGCTATTTTATTTCCTTTGTTATGTTATATCCCACCTTTCCTGCCTTCATGGAACTCCAGGGCAACGTACGGTGGGCACTGGTCAGACCTAGGCTTCTGCAAAGTGGCTGTGTCAGGTGCCCTGAAACCAATTGGTTATGCAAGTCCCCTGGGTATCCATCGGAGACTAAGGTTAACTCTCCGTCTTAGCCTTGGCCACACGCATGCTATTTGTGGTGCCTGGTTTGTCCTACTCCAGAGCAACCCCCAGCAGAGTTGAGCCCTTTGTATTGGCTTTCAGAGAAGTGCACCTTCCCTTCCTTCCAGGAAAGGTCTGCTTAATGTTCTTTTGAGCCCTTTATATTGGTTTTGAGCCCTTTGTATTGAGTTGAGCCCTTTGTATTGGCTTTCAGGGAAGTGCACCTTCCCTTCCTTCCAGGGAAGGTCATGGGGTGCTTAATGTTCTTTTGAGCCCTTTGTATTGAGTTGAGCCCTTTGTATTGGCTTTCAGGGAAGTGCACCTTCCCTTCCTTCCAGGGAAGGTCATGGGGTGCTTAATGTTTTTTTGAGCCCTTTGTATTGATTTTGAGCCCTTTGTATTGAGTTGAGCCCTTTGTATTGGCTTTCTTTCGGGTTCACCACAGAATCCAGGAAAGGTCATGGGGTGCTCATGCTCTTCCCGCCGCCTCTTCCAATAGGTTGCTCCCGAGTACCACGATGAGCTGATGTGCCTGCTGAGGAACCAGCAAAGGGAGATCACCGAGCTGAGGCAGAACCAGATGGAGCTGATGCAGAGGCTCTCCGACCACCTGGATGCTGTGCAGAGCTCTCTCATGGGGCACATAGAGCGAGTGATCGATTCCCAGCAAGAGCAGGAGCGTATCCTTCCTGCCGTGTGTTTGTCCTATCCGAAGGCTACGCTTTTTGAGGGCTGTGCCATGTTTTTGCAAGAATTCCCAGCCGTCTTGCATGTCTTCAGCTGCCTTTTAAATACTGCTGGCAGTCTTCTAGAGCAGTGTTTCTCAACCTTTTTCCGACCATGGCCCCCTTGCACCCTTGGACGGTTGTCAAGCTGTTCTCTCTCTAGCTGGCCTCCTCGGCATTCCGCCCTCTAACGGTGCCTTCTCAATATCTTCACGAGGTCCGTCAGCGGCTGCCGTCTCCCATCCAAGCGAGAACCGAGGTCGACCCTGCTTAGCTTCTTCAGGCAGGGCACTGGCTCAACCTCCTGCCCCATTTACTTGTGCCTATTTTGATGGTGGCCGTGCTTCTCCGGCTCTTGTGTGTGAGGGTCCCAGCTGGGTCTTGTGTGTTCCTTAACTCTCTCGGTTTCAGAGCGGAGGCTGGACCAGGCCCTTGTTGAGGGACAGCAGCGCACTGGGCAGCTTCAGGAGCATCTCTCCCAGCAGCTTTCCCAGTCCCTCTCCACGGCTGCCTGCAGTCGGCTGGAGAGAACCATCCGCGAAGAGATGAAAAAGACCGTGACCCCTTGTAAGTCCCCCATCGCAGGTTTGGCTCTGCTGACAAAGCCGTCCTGTGAGCACCACCAGCTGAGGCTGCTTTGGAAAGGGGGGGACGACACTGGGGTGGTCAAAACCTCGCCTGGCACTAGGGTGGGGCTCTGAACTGGGGAATTAGTCGGATGCTGCGTTCTCAGTGAAGCTCCGGCTTCCCAAGCCTTGCTAAGAGCAGAGCGCGAGAGTTTCCGTTGCGACCCATGGATGCACGGAACTCACCACTGGCCTGTGTCGCTTAGCGGCACTCTGCGCTCTAGAGTTTGAGGCAGGGGTCTTCCCCAGCCCTACCCGGAGATGCCAGGGATTGAACCTTGAACTGTTCTGCCTGAAAAGCAGGTGTTCTGCATCCCTGAGCCAACTCCAAAAGTGTGCATGAGCTGCTTTTTCCAGCTTCTCTGCTTTCAAAACACAGTAAAGGTTGATGCCGTAGTAGTCAGAGGAATGGCCTGCAGGTGGTTCTCCCCCCCCCCTCCCCTGGCCCTCCAGCTTCCATATGACGGAAGGCATGGGGATATCCTCTTGTGCGGCTATTTTTGCACCGACCAGGCATTTCCAAGTCCTTGGATCCCGTCACTGGGCAGCTGAGTAACACTGTTGCAGCGAAGCTGATTGCCATTGAGGGGACGCTGAAGGAGAATGTTGCCAAGCTGGTGAAATCAAAGGTGAGAGGTGGGATTTGGGTGCAAGGGACAAATTTCTCTGTCGCGGCAGCTTTGAGATGGAGGAAACCTGGTTTGTGGGTCTTGATCAGCTGATACAGGGACTTTAGACGAGACCAGTGGTTCCCAACCTTTTTAGCAGCGGGGACCCCCTTTTGTAGAATGACGATCTGTCGGGACCCCCCTAAGACCTAGGGAAGTGATGTCATTAAGCAGGAAGTGATGTCATTGCTTTTAAATAAATTACACTCTTTAAAATAAGTCACATTTTTTAAAGTTGTACTCAAATGCAGCCCCATGGGGGGGGGGCATGAGCTAATATTAACAGAGATGCTAAAAGGCAAGCAAAAAGTAACACAAGGTGAGTGAGCAAGCAAGCCCCAAGAGAGCATTAGACACTTCTTTCTCTGCAGTGGGGGGGGGGGAGTGAGCCGCCATCTTGGGTGTGGCCATCCAACTGACATCCCGCGACCCCCAGGAAACCGCTTCGTGACCCCCAGGTTGGGAACCACTGGTCTGGAAGATCATCTGCCTGTTCAGCTGTGATATCATAAGAACATAAGAAGAGCCCTGCTGGATCAGGCCAAAGGCCCATCTAGTCCAGCTTCCTGTATCACACAGTGGCCGCACCACGTGCCTCAGGGAGCACACAAGACAACAAGAGAACTGTATCCTGTCGCCACTCCCTTGCACCTGGCACAAAGAGAACCTACTCCTACAACCAGAAGGTTGCTTATCCCCATCATGGCTTGTAAGCTGTGATGGACTTTTCCTCCATCAATCTGTCCAGTCCCCTTTTAAAAGCATCCAGGCCAGGTGCCATCACCACCTCCTGTGGCAAGGAGTTCCACAAACCAATTACACGCTGGGTAAATATCCTTACCTAACACGCTGGGGTAATATCCTTTCACCCGAGGCAACCTATTGGTGCCGCCTCAAGCACTAACTAGTCCAGGCATTTATTATCAACGGTGTATTGTACTTTGGGGGCTGCGTTTGTGTGTTTGTTCCAGAACCTCACGGATGCCATTGCCCGGGCAGCTGCTGATGCCTTGCAAGGGCCTATGCAGTTGGCGTACAGGGAGGCCTTTCAGAGCGTGGTGTTGCCTGCGTTTGAGAAGAGCTGTCAGTCCATGTTCCAGCAGATCAATGACACCTTCAAGCAAGGCACACAAGAATGTGAGTCCCACCTTCTTTCTAGCTCCATATTCCTGCCACTCCTGGGGAATGTCGGCTTGCAATTGTCTGTGAAGAAGCAACTTTGGAAAGGGGAAGAATCTGCTTTTTTACACAGGGAGTTAGGCAGATTCATAGCGGATACGTCTCTCTTTTGTAGACATTCAGCAGCTGGAGACCCACATGAAGAACAAGAAAGCACGAGAGCAGGAAGCCCGGGACACTCTGGTGGGTCAGCTGCGGCAGCTGGTCAACTCCTTCCAGAGCACAACCGACCAACTGGCGTCCACCATCACGGCCAACGTGCGCTCTGAGATGCAGCATCAGCTTCACATCACCGTGGGCAAGTGAGTTGGTGGCTTGCGTGTGCTGGGGTCTCCCCTGGGAGAAGGGCAAAGCAGGGCCCCATCGCCATGCGCATGCAGAACTAGAATCTGCGCCCTGGGGGAGAACCACATTTGGGACCCACAAGCAAACGGACACCACTTCATGTGCAAGGACTGAACGCAGTGTGCTCAGTCCCGCCTGCTCTACCAACAAACTCTTCGGCAGTGCAGGGCTTCCTCCTCTTTGTGCTGAGCATGCTGTTGGTCTGTTATTATTGTTAGGAATATACCCTTTATAATGAAAAAAAAGTCTAGAAAGCTTCCTTAGAGCTGGGAACTGTTCTCCTGCTGCTCCCCTGTCTTGGGGAATAGTCGCCCTGCTCTGAACTGCAGATAAATTATGTGGAGTCTCCCCTGATGTTAGGAATCACAACAGTCTGACTTCCCAATAGGGTGGTCATCCTTTTTTGTAGCATACTTAGGGTGAAACTAGGCGTCAGTTTTAAGGCCAGCGGGTGGTGCAGTGGGTTAAACTGCTGAACCATGAGCTGTCGTTCGAAAGGTCTGCAGTTTGAATTCGTGACGGTGTGAGCTCTCGTTGCTTGGCCAGCTCCTGCCAACCTAGCAGTTCCAAAGCATGTTAATGCGAGTAGATAAATAGGTACCGCTTGCGGGAAGGTAAACAGCGCTCCGTGTTCCAGCCGCATGCTACGCGCTGCGGCAAGGAGAGTCATGCCGGCCACATGACCACGGAGGCGTCTTCGGACAACGCTGGCTCTTCGGCTTTGAAATGGAGATGAGCACCACACCCTACACGACTGGACTTAATTGTCAGGGGTCACCTTTACCTTTAGGCGTCATTTTAAGTACATTCTGTGCAGTTGCAGGCTTGTTTTTTGGTGGGGGGGGGATCAAGGGCCTGTGAGTGGGAGAGAAGAGTCTGGATCAGGAGTGTGGCTTGGCACCACCACAATCCCAGTCTGAAACGCATGCACGCACATGGCTGTTTGGCCAGGGAGAAAAGCTCTGAGTGGCGCCGTTGTAAGTTTTTGTCCCTGGTCAAATCATTGTGAGTCTGATTTAGAAAATTAGGAAGGGGGGGGGGTATTTATAGCAAAGAAAAAAGCGCGCGCACAGCTGTGTGGCCCCTGCTGAAATAACATCTAGTTTGATGCTTAATGATTCATGTAGGCAGGACTGGATTAACTGTTCCCCTGCTTAAATATAGAGAGTGCTACCGCTTTAGAAGATGTCTTTGCCCCCGCTCAGCAGGGAATGCGTGATGATGGTGCATTCACTCCCCTAGTCCCGCACTTTGCAATTCTCACAACCCCTCTTCTCATTGCCTTCCTCCTCCTTCCCAGCATGCAAGAGTCCATCCTGGCCCAGGTGCAGCGGGTGATCAAGGGGGAGGTAAGCATGGCCATGAAGGAGCAGCAGGCCGCCGTCACCTCCAGCATCATGCAGGCGATGCGCTCGGCAGCCGGCACACCCATCCCTGCCACCCACCTCGACTTCCAATCCCAGCAGGCTCACGTGCTGCAGCTGTTGCAGCAGGGACACCTGAATCAAGCCTTTCAGCAGGTATGCATGTCTCCAACCCTGCAGGTGATATCGTCTCTCCAGCTGCCCTTAGACTCTTTAGGAAGCCAATTGCAATGGGGAAATAACCGTGAGACTTCAAGAAATATCCCCTCCTTCTGCAGAGTTTCACACACCACCTGACTTGAAGGTCTCTCTAAGGGGCAACTGTAAGTCTGCTATTAAACCAGCAGAGGGCGCACCGCACTAGGCTGCGTGGCTGCTTTTTAGATGCATATCCTCCCCTAAATGTATCTTGATGCTTATATTCATCTCTCCCGTCCTGCATGTTCCAGGTCTCTTAGCATTGATTAAGAACGACAAGTCTTGTAGGACCTTAAAGACTAACCAGTTATTTTGCATAAGCTTTCTGATGGAAATAGTCCACAAAAGCTTGAAATAAAATTAGTTAGTCTACAAGAGTCTTCATCATGTTTGCTGCAGCAGACTAACATGGCTACAGCCCCCTGCTGAAGTTAACCGAAATTAGTGGCCCCTTACCATACTTTTGGTAATTTGTTTCATACTTGCACTGCAGCTGGAAAACAGGTTAACTTTATCCCCCCCCATGTGTTAAGTGTGGGGTGTTCTATACTTTTATGCATGGCACAAAGGAAGCGAGTAGAAGTTTTTCCTTCTTTTCCTCAAGGGCTTCCTCCTCTTTTTCAGGCACTGACTGCAGCTGATTTGAATCTGGTCCTCTATGTCTGTGAAACGGTAGATCCTCAGCAAGTGTTTGGGCAGCACCCCTGCCCGCTGTCCCAGCCTGTCCTCCTGTCTCTCATTCAGCAGCTGTCCTCGGACTTGGGTGTCCGGACGGAACTCAAACTCAAGTGAGTGTGGCCCGGTGGAACTTAGCGGGAGGTGCATCCCATTCCTTCCCCTAAACGGGAATGGCAGATGTGGCACATATAAAAAATGGCGATGCATATATAAAAATAAATATAATTATAATTTATATGTATATAAAAATATGTTGGCGCATAGGCACAAAACTAAAAAAAAAATTTTTAATTCTGCATCATGAAAAACTAATTCTGCAGCCTGTATGTTAGGCGAATTCCTCTTATTTTGTCTGTGTGTTCTCATGGGGGATTGGCAAGGAATGTGCATGTATTGCCCTGAGCCGCCTGGGAGAGGTTCTGATGGATTCTGAGGAAGAGAACCACGCCTGAAAACAAGCAGGCGTGCCAAAAGTGCTTTATTCCAGAGTTTAAACCATAAAGCACTTACAGAGGCATTTTTCCCGGGCAACTCCACAGACAACGCTGCCCGCTAGTGTCCACGACATGGTCTGAGAGCAAGGGTTCAAGCTGCACACGTGATTTGTATACTTTAGCAAAGCTTAGCAAAAAATAGGCAATTGGCAACAAGACAAATCAGGTGTAGCTACTTCTAACAAAAACCAGTTAATTGACTGCAAGGTGATATATGGTGGGTTACATCTCTTTTTTTTCCCCATCACTAAGGGAAGGTCTAAGGAGTACATATTGTTAATTAGGACTCACAGCTGGTGCCAAGAAAAGGGTAAATATCACCGTCAGATTTTGGGGGAGTACTGCAGAATGCGCTTGACCCTGATAAGCAGGCCAGCTGCAGTACTGAGGTCATTGTTTTGGGCCCATCTTCTCATGGGAAAGAGCAGGCAGCTCTCACAGACACACAGAGCCTGACTAAGATGGCCGACAGCTGGGCCTAGCGGGCCCTACAGTGCAGAACCCTGAAGCCTCGCCCAGTGGAACAGTTGTTCAGCCAGGCCTTTGGCTTCTGAGGTGGCAACAGGCATCGCCCATACACTTCTGAGCACAGCTTTGCAGCCATGAAGACTAGAAAACTAGGTTTGGTTTGAACGAAGGTTCTCGGAAAGTTGGGTTCGGTGCCGTCCTCGGCCCTGCCGGATTTCAGTGTGTCGCCAGGGTTGCCCTCCTCAGCCTGTGCTCTGTTCTCCTTTCCACAGTTACCTTGAGGAAGCCGTGATGCATTTAGACCACAGCGACCCCATCACCCGCGATCACATGGGCTCGGTCATGAACCAGGTGCGACAGAAGCTCTTCCAGTTCCTGCAGGCGGAACCTCACAACAACCTGAGCAAGCCTGCCCGCCGCCTCATGATCATGCTCCAAGGCCTGGTCACCCCCAGCATGTCCTAAGAAGGCTTGACCGCTCTCGCACAATGGCACCTGTTGTTGCTAACCAAATGTGGCTTTTTTTTTAAAGCTCTTGCCAGAAAAATGTACCTGCACCCAACTGTGTGGATGGGGGGGGGGGCATCAGAGCTCAGCTGCGTAGCTCCATATAATCCCAAAATACACTTAATTTCTGTACAAGCAGACCCCCTCCTCAACATCTGCCTCTTTGTACTTGTCCGAGTTGATGATGTGCAGAGACACTAACTTCACCGTCCTGCCAGTTTTCTAGCTTGAGTTCCTTCTTCAAGGATTGCGAAGGGCGGGGGGAGAGGCCTATCATGTGGAGGGAGCTCCTTTGTGCCCAGCTGAACGGCACAGGATCTACAGCACCTGTGGAAGATGCAGGCAGCTTGCGGGGCGTCAGCAGCTAGCAATGGCGCTGTTGTCACCTGTGCCGCTTGTGGGTGGGGGGACAGCAAGCAGATGAAGCCCCCCACCCTGGGGAGTAGCGGTGAAACATGTTCATGGCTCAGACCTTTCCTTTTAGGTTTGTTTGTTTGTTTGTTTTACACCACTTTTTTTTGTCCCTTTTTATCTAGAATCTTAATCTTTCATTTTTGAATAATGTTTAAAAGTTCAATAAATGACTTTTGGAGGAAAAAAAATCCAGTTGCCATTTCTGTTTCTGGATGGGCCTGGTGGGAGACTCGTTGCCTCGTTCACTTTGAGTGATGTTTTCTAGTGTGACACTGGAGGCTGGGAGCATTTTCCCAGGTGAGGTTTCTGGCTCCATTCTTCTGATTTTTATGTCTGATGTTTCCCAACGGGAGTGACACTAGATAAGGGAGAGGGGTTTCACGAGTAGGGCTGCTAGCTGGAGAAAGTTCTCTTCCACAACATCCTCATCGGTGGGTCCCAGTTCCATGATTCTTATGCGACGTTGATGGTGCCACCCAACAAAAGCTCTATGGTGTCATGTCTACTTAGTTCCATTCTTAGCTGTTCCCTGTGCCTGTTTCTCTCTATGGAACCTTTCATCACCACCATTATAAGTGCATACAAAATGCTCTGCCGGATCAGGCCCACCTAGTCCCACACCTTCGTTCTCACAGTGGCCCACTTCTGGGAGTCCATGGTCTCTATGTATTCCCAGGCCAAATCCTCAATTGTCCTGACTTCACCACTCCTGTTCCATTTGTCTGTATCCCATGTCAAGGTGTTACTCTCGGCAGACCAAAACTGCCCACTTATCCGACAGTAGTCTCTCTCCATAGCTCGACTGAAGCACAGCCGTAATACCTGTCGTCTCCCTTCTTCCCTCCCTGCTCTTGGATGGCGAAAAGACCTCCAGGGAAGGGGAAAGGAGCCTGCAGTCAGGCAACAGACCACCCATTTCCAGCAGAGACTGAAAGGGGATGAAAGGCAATGGGAAACGGCTACAGGGAATTGGGGTAGGTATGCCATCTTGGAGTGCTGTTGTGCATTGGTAGGACGGGAAGCAGCCCCAGTGTCGAATTTCATGCTCCTTGTCTTGGGGATCCTTCTGGATCACGAGGTGGGACAGAAATGAAATAACTTTAAAAATCAGCGCACCAAGAGGTCAGGTGTCCAGCGAACACCCCTGTCGATGCTGAGAAGTGGCAAAGATTGCCTGGGTGTGGGGGGTGGAACACAGGTACCAGCAACCCAACCAAGCTTGGTGCTATTGTACCTCTTAAGAACACCCCTTGCAAGTCCATAGCAATGCTCCACCTTTTGTTCCTCCCTCAGGGTTTCCCCTCGTTGAATGGCTCTCCCATTTTCTGTAAGCCTCTCTCGACTTTGCCCCCAATTTGCTCCCCACCATGACAAGAAGGAAGCCATTTAACAGGCTTTAGAACTCTGGCAGCCTGATGAGATTAATCGTGTTGCCAGGACATCCAGCTTTTTGTGGGTCGAGGCAGATGTTGCAGTATCCCTGGGCTGCATTTTGTCGCGTCGAAGGACTAAAAAAGGCAGTTTGGTAAAAGCTCAAACATGGGGTTATACCTCCTTCTTTTGACTGCTGTTAATTGTGCCGAAGAGCAGAAAGTACCACACATCATTCATGCTGCATATTTGCAGTAGCGGGCACTTCCTCTTTGGAGGTTTTCAAGCAGAGAGCTTGCATGGCCCCCAGGCAGGAATGCTGTAGCAGTTGCCTGTACTGAACGGGGTTGGACCAGATGATCTCTGAAACCCTTTCTAACTCGAAACATTCTGTGCTTCTATTTATGTGGTGCCATCAGTGTGTTGGGAATGCAGTACCCTACGATATAGTGATAGCCAATAATAGGCGCCATTGAAAAGGGATTACAATAATTTCAGGGAGGTGTATTAGTGGCTAATGATCGCGATGGCTGCCTGGAACCTCCAGATTCAGAAGACGGGTGTCGCTCAACTAAAAACCATTTGCCGAGGACCCGCAAGGGGGGGCAGCCATTGTCTCCTTGTCCATCTAACGGGCTGCTGGTCTGACCCAGTAGAGCTGCTATAATAACTGAATGACACACTTTTGTAAAAGGGTCTGGGTGCAATGCTGGATTTAGACTTAGTGAGGCCCTAAAAGCTATATAAAGCTTGGAGGCCCCTTGTTTAAAAAGACACGCACCAAAATTTGCTGCACAAGCTGTTTAAAAAAAAAAGGTCTACATCAGAGGTTCTCAACCTGTGGTTCTGGTACCCCTAGGGGTACGCGGCCCTCTTCCTGGGGGTACGCCAAGCCTTGCCCCTTATCTGCCCCATCAGCAACTAATTGTTAATTAACATGGATTTTAAATTGTAATTATTTTCGGAGCCCTTCTGTCTCTCTGATTTTGGTTTTGGGCTTATTTTTGTACTTTGGAAAATGTGCTTTGGTGGGGTCGGGGAGGGAGGAGCTGATTAGGGAAAGTGTGACTTGGAGAAAAGAGATCCTTGCATCTCTCTCTCTCTCTCTCTCTCTCTCTCTCTCACACACACACACACACACACACACACACACACACACACACACACACACACACACACACACAGAGTTTAACTCAGAGTTAAATAAGACATATTTTCACATTTAAAATTGTTTTAGTACTTTTTTATATAACAATCAATTACCTAATTGATTTATTAATCCAATTAATTAGCAGGGGTACTTCAGAAAATTGGACTGTGATAGGGGGTACCCAGGCCTCCAAAGGTTGATAACCCCTGGTCTACATTATACTGTACATAAACACCCAGAGAGAGAGAGATTGAGAGAGAGAGCACATACACTTTTAATGCCCCCACACATTTTTTACGCCCCTGTGGATTGAGACCCTAAGCTGTAGCTTGTTTAGTTTATGCCTACATTTGGCACTGTCTGGGTGTGTGAGCGTGTGTGTGTGTGGGGGAAGGTTACAACAGCGACACCCACCTTGGGCTGTGTTTGCATGAACCAACCGTGTGTAACTAACATGTTAGGGTGATTCATCACCAGTGTGCTTCTGCTTGCCCCTTTTCTGTGCAAGAAGGATTGTCAGCAGAGGGGTGTGTGTGTGTGTGTGTGTATATCAGATTTCTACTCTGCTGCTTTCCCCCCATAATGACTTGTTCAATTCCCTTCCTGCTCTCTCACCATCCACTCATCAAGTACTATTGAGTCTCTTCCAAGAAATAAAGCCTTCACTTCTCCCTGCGACGGTGAACACAAGCAACCAGGGAGGGAGCAGAAAATGGTCTTTGGAATCAGTCTTGGAAAAACCAACCCATTGGGACAGGACACAGGATGCAATCCATCCGTACAAGACCTCTCTCAGTGGGCCGGAGAGGACCACCAGCTGTTGGGAGCAAAGCCTGGGCTCAAAACAGTTGCTGCATCTTCCAGTTCCAGGTGTAGTGGGCTGTTGCTCCAGTTGTGACTGGAGATGTCGAAAAGGGCTTTCGGGATGAAAGTATTCCGAAGGGAAATATCCCTGTCCCAACTGGTTCTGTCTTGTGCCACCGTGGAGCATGAGAGACCCTCTTCGCAGAGGCTGGGCTGGTTGCAACTTGAGGGGGAGTGGGATTTCATGCTGATAAACACCCATTTTCTTTCCTCTTTGTCAGCCTTCCCCCGATGCTCAACCATATGGACTGCTGAGGTCAGGCCTGCAACAATTTGTCGGTTGAGCAAAGAAGGAAAGCTAGTGATTGTGCAGTCTTGATTTCATGGCTGGGCTGAGATTCAGCTGCTGGGCTATACAGTCTTTGCTCCAGCCTTAATATTAAGCAGCCTTTCTTAAAAGTGCAAATCCGAGCAGAATGGTTAAGTATTGGGAGGGACTGCACTGTCCTAACTCTTGACAGTATAGCAATACATATTGTAGTAACACCACTGGGTCTTAATAAATGATTCTTTCAAACCTATACAAGTATGTTGTGTCTCTTCCTGACGGATGCATTTAATGCTGGCGGTCGGAGCAACTTCATACCCAAATGTGACCTGATGCTATGGTGGTTGAACGTTTGAAAAGGCTTGGAGCACGTGCCCCAAGAAAAGGGCTCCCTATCCAACTTGCCCCTGCACTTATTCAGCAGTGATGGTGCCAAAATAAAATAGGGGGGGGGCAGAGAAAGGGCAAAGTGCAATTCTAAGAAGGCCAGACTTTGTCTCACTGTCTCATATGTTCGGTTGGTTGCTGACCGTTTATAAACTGGGCTCGTTTTTAATGACTGCAAGAAGAAGAAAGGGGGAAAGCAATGAAACAAATTGTCTGTGAAGGATGATCTGCTGCGGAGCAAAGAGAAGAGTCGATAAAGAAATTAACAGAGGCAACAACACCAACAAAAACACCGCACAAGAGTCCCATTAAACGGCTGAGTGAACCGTGAGCACGTTTTCACGATCTGCAGTTACAGTAATATATACTGTAATTCAGTTCCTCCGCCCGCAAATACACTGGTGGCCCACGCCTGTTGTTTTCTTGCTGTTTACACGACTCCACTTGGTCAGGTCGAGGGAAGGAGCGCCGCCTCGCAAGTCGATCGTTTTGACGGCTGCTGGTTTTCTAAGGTGTCTTTCGCCCGGACACACACGCATAAAAACAGCCCGGGGAGTCACTGCACTGCGGCTCTGGCCATTTTAGAGTTGGGAAAACTTCAGAGCTGCTGCGGCCTGCAGGCAAACCGGAGACGGGAAGCTCTTGAGAGGAGGAGGCGGAGGCGCCTGCTCCGCTTCGTAGTTTGCTCCCAATACGCACAGGTTGCAAATCGGGAAACGGCAAGCAGGGAGGGGCCTGGACGGAGCGCTTGGATCCCCCGAAGCAGGGGAACGTGGGAGCAGCTCCGTCCCCGCTGCTCCGGCAGGTCCTTCTCATCTGGGATCCACGAGGAGAGGTTGGGCGGGGCTGCACCGGGGGGCGGGGCAGAGGGGCAGAGGGGGCGGGGCTTGGAGCATCTTGGCTTTTGCAACGCTCCTGCGCCCAGCTGGGCTCCGCACTGAGCTGCTGCTGGGGCCGGGCGCGGCGGGCACCATGGGCTGCGGGGCGCTGCTGGGATCCGTGGCACTGTTGCTTCTGTTGCATCGCGGTGAGTCGGGGGAGAACGAGAGTTGTAGAGGGGGTGGCCGGCAGGCAGGCAGTAGGCAGGCAGGATGCATGCAGACGTGCATGTGTAAAGAGGTTTGACAGCGTGAAACTCTCTCTCGCTCTCGCACACACATACACATAGCGTTTGTGTTTCACGCTTATAGCGTGCACCGACGGGAAGGTTAGTGTGCAAGCACCCCGGTTGTGGGGAGGCCCGGGGGTGAATCTGCAAGGTCTCCTGGAGAGAGGAGCCTGCCGGGGGGGGGGGGGCTGAAAGGGAACGTGCAAAGTCTTTCTGTTGTGTGAGGAGCGATTGCAAGTTTATGCGCACATTAACGTGAACTCCACCGTAGTAGGGATTGCATCCGCGTCCAGGCGATTGGCGAATAGGATCGGGCTGCACGTGTGCACGCGGGAAGGAGAGTTGAAAAGCCTCTGGGGCGCGTGGTGTGTGTGTGTGTGTGTGTGTGTGTGTGTGTGTGTGTGTGTGTGTGAGAGAGAGAGAGATCGTGCAAGATCCGAGGACCAAGCGCTTTTTCTAGGCTCACTGAGCCTGGCTCAGGAGACTTGGAACGCACGTGCATGTGTCTTCATGTTCGTCTCTGACGCGTGTCTTCGTTTTCGGAGCGCTCTCTGCACCAAGAAGGTAGCCCTGCTTCCCTTTTCTGATGTTTGCGAATGCTTCTTTCTTTCTCTTCCCTGATGCGACTCCGAAAGAGAATGGTTTCCCTTTCTGGGAGGGGGGGCGAGAGAGAGAATGCGCCAGATCCCTCTCTCTGCTGGGCTCCGATCCTGCCCCACCGATCTACCTGCTTTCCTCCCTAGTCCCGAAGGTGTTGCCTGCCTCGTCCGCAAAGACGCACTGACCTCCCACTCGCCAGTTCTTTCTACCTGGAAGCCCCGCGCTCTATAGACTCTCTCGTTTTGCCCCCCCTTCCCCACTGGCACCGTCACCCCCAAACGGGTGGCACCCATGGTGGTGGCTCTTATGCCACAGACTGGATTAACCAAGTGAAGGGATAACATCTTTCCTGTTCCGGGGGGGGGGGAGAGCGAGAGAGAGAAGACCCCTTCTTCCCAATATTTTTCATGGGCTCTCATCCATTAACGCGCTAAAAACATTTGGGGGAGGGATTGATCAAGATGGTGAAACGGGTCAGAAGCACCCCCATCACTACAATTGCAATATTGCATGTTTACGTGTGGCAATTTTCATCTGTCATCGAGAGGCAGTTGTATTGGTTTGTTACAGGAAATGTCAAAAAAGAAAGAAAAAAGTCTAGACTAATTTATAAAGATTAACAGAGCCTGCTTCTTGCAAACACAGATCTAAATTTCTGCCACAATAAACCCAAGTAAATCTTAATCTGGAATAAGGAGGTGCATTATTGCTATCTACCCGTCAGCTGAGTTGGAGCCTTAGCACTCCTTGGTGACACCTTTTCAGGTGCACGAAATTGACTTGCGTGGATCTGGGACTCTCCTTTGCTGGCTAACTGGCTTGATGTTGGTGAAGTTTGGCTAGCTGAGATGGGCTAATTGGGTCAGTGGGCTAGCTGCCAGTGAGTTGGGTCACTTATATATATTGACTGCTGCTGGAGTGCTGTTCCAATTTGGGGGACAGAAAGATTATAGAGGAGGGGGGGGAGACTAAGAACACACTCAAGGATCAAAGGCTGAATATTATATATTATTTCTGCGGTAGTTTAAAGTTTGCATTGCGAAACCAGGAGATTTTGAAGAGAATCTGTTGTTGTGTTGACTTATTTAAGCCTCATAATGATAAAAAAAATACAGAGAGATCCTACTGAAGGTTTGCATTAGGGAGTTGCTTCCTTCTCTGTTTTGACCATGTGTAATGTCTGTCGACATTGCTTTCCCTTGAGTTTGCATCCTATTAGCTTTTGTTTCAAGGTTGGTGCCTTTAATTCCTTGGCATGCACAGGGTTTCAAACTCTAAAGTAAACGAGTTTGCTTCCTGCTGTTGGGTAACTTTAGTCTGAGGTGATGAGGGCAAAAGATCCCTGATAGCTGATCCCTGCACAGCATCAAGTGATAGATGCAAGGATAATCTAAGGTAGGTTACCTCTGAATCCATCCGTAGTTTCCAAGAGGACCAGTATCTTAAGCAATGTTTTTGAACTAGAAAGAAGCACCAGCTGGAGTCCTCCTACTATGCTTATGTGGAAGTAAATGGAAAATATTTCCACCTAAAATTATCTAGGATTGCAGTGCTGGTCCACTCAGGTTTGCTCTAGTCTTGCTCAGGCAAGAGTGTGCTCTGAACACTTATTGTCCCGAGTATAAGACACACCTGATTATAAGACGCACCCTTAAAGTTTGGTGCTATTAAAAAAAATTAATTACATCACTGGCATTAAATTGCAACAGCCTGATTATAAGACGCACCCCTAGTTTAAAAACTTAAATTAGGAGAAAAAAGTGAGTCTTATACTCAGACCAATACGGTAATTGGTTTAAGTCAATGTGTTCAGAAAGCAAGTACAAAAACAACCACATATAGTATCAAAAGAAACAAATCTCCCACATCCTAACCTTGTATACCAAACCCCACACTGACCATCCCCACTTGCTTACTCGTATAAAAATCACTGGAGCCAAATTTTGGTTATTGGACAATTGCATCATTAAAACGACTTAATGCCGACAAATGACTTCACATTTATTTGGTTTACTCCAGTTCAGGGGTATCATGTATCCTGGTCAGCAGTCTTCCAGAAAATGGTCTGCTTGCAGTCTCATTTGTTGGGTACAGATTTGTCACGTTAGCTGGTCCATAACTTGTTCTGTATAGCATTAAATGTTTCACCCAGGTAAGGCTAAGGGGCCGGGAACGAAACCTGGTGAAAATGTTGTGGGAAGGTAGGGAGGCCTTAGTATTTTTTTTTCCATTGAAGGCCAATAGATGTTTAAACTAAAAATAGCACACAAGGAGCGTGATTTGGGTCAAATCCAGCCGAGTGGAGGCAAAGTACTCGAGCCCCCCTTCCCTACAGCTGTGGTTTTGCCAGGGTTTGTTGCATCTTACTTCTAGGCCAGGGGTTCTCAACCTTTGGGGGCCCGGGTACCCTCTATCACGGTCCAATTTTCTGAAGTACCCCTGCTGATTAACTGCTAATTAATTGGATTAATCAATCAATTAGGTAATTAATCGTTAAATAAAAAAGTACTAAAACAATTTTAAATGTGAAAAAATGTCTTATTTAACTCTGTGTGTGTGTGTGTGTGTGTGTGTGTGTGTGTGTGTGTGTGTGTGTGTGTGTGTGTGTGTGTGTGTGTGTGTGTGAGAGAGAGAGAGAGAGAGAGAGAGAGAGAGAGAGAGAGAGAGAGAGAGAGAGAGAGAGAGAGAGAGGGGGGGGGGCAAGGATCTCTTTATTTCTCCAAGTCACACTTCCCCTAATCAGCTCCTCCCTCCCCCACCCCACCCCTAGATTCCCAGAGGCTGTAGCTATTGAGTAGCACAGTGTTTCACAAACGTTTTCGACCTGCGGCTCCCTTGACCATTGTCAACCATTGGTTGCGGCTCCCCATTACATTATGTTGATGCCTGCCAATTGGCATTGTGGTGTTTTCCGAGAGGATTCTGTGGTGCTCCGCGGCTCCCCTGGCTGGTATCCGCGGCTCCCCTGGCTGGTATCCGCGGCTACCAGTTTGGGAACCACTGGAGTAGCATGATAGATGGTATCTCCATTCAATCTCTTAATGGGCCTCTTATCCATTTGTCTAGACATGGTACTTCCCACTGGTCTAGTCTGTGGTGTATCAATGAACTCTGGAAACTGGTCTGACCATGTCGGGTCAGGGAAGACTTTAGAGCAACATACATAATTTGCTGAGCTTTTAAGTGGGTTGGATGCCAGCCAGCTACTGCCACATTGGACGCTTTGTGTAAGACTAGGGTTCTCTCAGTGTGTAGCCATGTTGAAGTGTGTCATACTCTCTCCCTGTGCAAGTAATTCATCCAGATGGGGAAATTGCTGAAATGTATTTGCGGGATGACAACAACAGCTATTTCTCAAGATTTTCAGATATGCTGGTGGATGGGATAAGATCTGGAAGTAATACATTTGGGGATTATATACTCGGACCAGATTTCTCAACCTGTTCCCGTTGGACATATACTAGCCTTCCCAAGAGCTACTGGAAGACCTTATAACCAGAGGGAAGAAGAGAAGTTCCAGGCGAGGGAGCTTCTGAGAAGACCTTCAATGACCTGCGATGATCCTTCTTTTTATGTTCTGCAATATTGTTGTCTGTGTTGTAATAATATAAACTGCTTTGGCCAAGACAGAAAAGTAGTATATAGGTGCCACAAATAACCTTGAAGTTTAATAATAATAATGACAACTGAGATGCTTAGATTTTCATGAAAACGTATGGACTATTCAAGGAAGAACATGAAAAGAGTTCAATAGTAGATTTAGGATACTTTACAAGTTCTGCTTTTTTACAGCACAGTCCTATGCATGTCTACTCAGAAGTAGGTCCCACATAGTGCAATGGGGCTTACTCCTGGGTAAGTGCATATAAGATTGCAGCCCTAGTAAGTAACACCAGCTTAATTAATCACATGTTTTATGGAATATTTGCATCCTGTGAGTTCACACCTTCTGTGAATGTTGGTTATCCTCCATGTTCTTCTTGTCATCATCATCAGCACCTCTAGTCTTTGCACATTTGAAAACATTGAGATGTGTCCCTTTTGGAAATTATGAGAACCAATGAAGGATTTGCTACAGAACTAGTTTTTTTGAGGCTCAAGACACATGCTTTTCTTATGACTGCAGCAAACCCAATTACTGGAGGACAGTCAAGACCTTGGGAAACTCATACAGATGTGGGAGGAAAATACCTGTGTTGATTCATCGACTTCTCATAGATTGTGTGTGCATTGCTACACCTCAAACTTGCATTGGTTTTATACTTTCATGGTTTCCTGCACAGAATCTTGAGAATTGTAGTTTTATTGTTTTTATTTTTTACTGCTGAGGATTTTCTCTGAGAGGCCTAGACCAGGGGTTCTCAACCACGGGTACTAGTACCACCAGTGGTACTTCGGCTGACTGTTGGTGGTATTTGAACCACCAGAACCCAACTCCAAATTGGTGCTTTTGGCTGCACGTTTTGTGCTCCCGAGAGGCTCCTGCCTTTGGCTGAGCCTCCAGGAATGCTGAGAAGGGCCCTCCCATCCGCCTAGATTCTCCTACCTGCATTTTCTGACCTCCTGAAACCTCGACAGTAACTGGCGATGATGTCATTGCCAGTCCCTTCTGGTGGTACTTGGAAGGGGAGTGGCGCCTGAGGTGGTACTCGACCAGGAAGGGGTTGGGAACAATCATACCCCAGTGACAGGCAATGGCTATTAAATCAATTTAAAGTCTACGTCTGGGTGACGATGCTTCAATTGTGGTAGGGGGAAATGCTCTTTAAGTTTCCTCTTGAGCTTAATAGGATCTCCTTTCTTTCTTTCTGCTCTATGCGGAGTCACCAGCCTGCCTCTCTTTTTCTCATTATTCCACATAATAAGATGTGGAGACACCATGAAAGAGCTCCCTCTCACCCATTTGTAGACACAATATGTGAGAAGTGTTTTTTTTCCTCCAAACTAGGGAACTTGAATTAATAGGTGCCAACCAACAAAGGAGTAGACATGGCTTCAACTTTGCTGAGAATAATTTCTCTTCATGCTCAGCTATTTTGAACTTCTGCTTTTTGCCTGGGCAGTTTGGTGCTCGTCTTTTGTGAGAAATAGGTCTTTATTTTATGTGAAACCCATATGGCCCTCTCCTGTCCCTGTGGCCTGCAGAACTTGCCTATCTCTCTCGGCTATATGCTAAGGCGGGTGGTTTAGACCCCAGAGGTAATGCACAAGCGTTCCTTTTCTTCCTGTATGTAGTGCAGGTGGGAGACTCCAGGAATAACTTCATCCAGAGTTGGAAACCTCTGTACAGGTTGCATGATGTCCAAGGATCAACATCTTATACAACTTTTTCAATGACTGCTGTGCATGACTTAATGCCCTATTCCAGTGTTTCCCAAAGTTTTTCAACCTGCGGCTCCCTTGACCATTTGGCAACCATTGACTGCAGCTCCCCATTACATGATGTTGATGGCTGCCAATTGGCATTGCACTGTTTTCCGAGAGGATTCCGTGGCACTCGGTGGCTCCCCTGGCTGGGAACCAGAACCACTGCCTTATTCATAGGAGCTAAACATATGTAGAAGAACAGGCTGCATGTTTTGTGCAGAGAACGCTGAACTCAAAACTGAACCCAAAGATAGATTCAGAGAGGATTCTTTTCAGTGACATAGAGAGGGTTCTTTCAGTGACATAGATTTTAGCAAACCTAAAATATCTTGGCTGCCTTCAACCAAAACTGACTCCTTTAAAGCAAGAAGTGGTTCAGTCATCCAACCCTCAGGAAATCTGTTTGAGGAGTGATGAGGACCAATTACCGTATTGTCCCGAATATAAGACACACCTGATTATAAGACACACCCTTAAAGTTTGGTGCTATTAAAAAAATTTAAATCACTGGCATTAAATTGCAACAGCCTAATTATAAGACGCACCCCTAGTTTAAAAACTTAAATTAGGAGAAAAAAGTGAGTCTTATACTCAGACCAAGACGGTATTTGGAGGAACTGTATTTCCCAGTGAGTCCTCTGAAAAGAAAAGGAGCAGGAGGGAGTGATTGGTACGGCCTAGGGCTAGTACCTCCTGGGGCTGGCATAGAGGCTCCCCCCCCCCCTCCGCCACAGTCTGTTATCCAGCAGTAAATCCTCAATGTGGTGGATTCTTGAGCTAAGATTAAAAGATTTGTGTGTTTCCTTGGCACTGCAGTTGTTCCTTGCTACTGTTCTAAAATGTACGGTATCTAAACCAGTTCAAAGGGTCTGAACGGTTTTGTTTGTTTGTTTGTTTGTTTTTAAAGCACCTTTTAAAGTTAGTGTCTGAACTGGAGAGTTTAAAACAAGCAAACCAATGCTGATGTACCAGAACCAAAGTTGAATAAAGAGATTCTTAATAGTTGGATTCCCTGGTTCTGTGCGCTGCATTATACCAACCCAGCTCTAAAGGATGGTATGAATTGTGCGATTTGGTTGGTGGATAAGTGTGTGACATCATTCTGGGGTGGAATGTGGGGAATGGGGATGATAGTGTCGGGCTGGATGATCTTCTGGGCCTGTGTTCCCTAGTTTTGGGCAGAATAATGCATGAGTCACATGCAAGTAAAAGACATCCATGTGTATTTGGTGGTGGAGGGTTGGTTTGTTAATGTTGGTGCACATCCTCTTTGTGGACTCATGATGAGGGTAGCCTAGCCCAGGTTTTCAAACAAGTCCACAAAAGTTAGTTCTTTACAAAGGAAAAATAAATTGCACTATGCTCACGGAAACCTGTGCTAGTGGTTTGTGAACAGTACCAGCTTGAATGAAAAGCAGAACCAGGAATAGGAGCTAGCCCCGACTCTTGGGGCGGTAAGGATTGCTTTCACACTAAGCCTTGAGTTTGGAATGGCATCTTTCATTGGCTTACTTTTCCTGGAGAATATGTGAACTTGTTGCATGTTTGTGTTCTCCCATCATCTTTCCAGATATGTTTTGTGGTGGGTGAAGTTGTCTCCCCTCCTCCCCACTTAAAAGACATCTGCAGCACCACCCTGTCCAGTGTGGACAGGCAGCTCCATATTTTCATGGCTACCATGCTTTTTATTAAAAATGTTCTTACATCTCTCTCTCTCTCCCCCCCCCCCCCCTTCAGCATAGCCAGGACCAAGGGCTTTAATTAGCCACTTCCTACTCTCCAGTGGGGCAGGGCAAATTACCAGTTTCCTCTTGTTAATTTCTTCTCTTATTGCAAAATAGTGTAATTTTCAGAACTAAAAAAAAAGAAAATTAATGAGAAGGAACTGGTCATTAGTGTTCCTACCACAGTAGAAAGCAGGATCTGACCAATTAAGGGCCAATTAAGAGAAATCCATTTGTAGTATCCTAGGTGAACAAGATACATTTAGAGGCAGAACAGTTACAGGGGATGTTGGTTGCTCAGGTCTTGTTTCTGAGTCAGCCTCAACCACGGCAGAGTGAGGAACGGAACCCAGGTCTCCAGTTCCTACCCCAACACTCTAATCACTACACCACACTACCTCTCAAGAGTGAATGAAGGCAAAAATGTGTAGTATGCTGGGGCAGACCGGATCAGGAGAATCTGGGTTCAAGCTGCCTTGAGCGCCCTATATTTTAGGGAGAAATATTTTAGGGAATTACACTTTTAAATAAATAAAATACTCATTCAACTATGAAGCTCATCAGGTGACGTTTGGGCAGTCACTCTCAGTTTAACCTACCGTAACTCTCAGAGCTGTTGCGAGGATAAAAATGGGTATGGGGCAGAGATCTACATGTGGTCCCTGAGCAACTTCAGGAAAATTTATATAAAATAATAATTAAAATAAATTAAAACCTGATTACTTGTTCCAACAAATAGGGGTAACTTCACAATTTAAGAAGCAGAAGTTAGCAAGAACCTCCTGCAACAGCTCAAGAAAGCACCGCACCCACTGAATGTGCGGAAGTTGTAGGCACCCTGTTTAGATCCATTTAACTATTTTAGAGGTGTAACTATTTCAGAGACGGATGACAAATTTTATAATTCTTTAAAAGCCCTGGCAACATTTTTAGTTTGTTGGAGCTCTATCCCTGCCTAATGGATGTAGAGTTCTTGCATTGCAATGTGACTTTCATTGGATTGATTAATGCTAATCTCATGGAGGGGCAAAATGGGCTTGGGCTGGCATATGGCTTGCCACCTGTGAGTACAACACACTGCCCAGCCTGGGCTGGCGGTTAGCCCTGGGTAACCAGAATGTGATCCCATGAAGGTTGCAGCAGAGGCTCTGACAAGGTTATTCTAATGCAGATGTGGTTGACCGATGGCTGTGGGCCCTCTAGGGTAGGTAAAAAGGTAAAGGTGACCCCTGACAATTAAGTCCAGTCGTGTCCGACTCTAGGTTGTGGTGCTCATCCCCATTTCAAAGCCGAAGAGCCAGCGTTGTCCGATGCCTCCATGGTCATGTGGCCGGCATGACTCTCCTTGCTGCAGCGCGTAGCATGCAGCTGGAAGATGTGATTGTGTCCTTCAGGCTCATACTGCATTTCTCAAGTGGGTTTCTATGGTGCATGTATTTAAAAGATTTATACCCTGCCCGACAATAGGGCACCCCATTCTAGCCACATGGCCAGCCTTTGAATGTTGCACATGGGTGATTGCCACTGTCTTTTGAGCTTGACCACATGGATTAGGAGCATATATGAAACTGGACCATTGCTCTTTCTAGGTGTGTCTACTACCATTGCTCTTTCTAGGTGTGTCTTTCTAGGTGTGTCTACTCTAAGTGTGTCTACTACACCAACTGGCAGAAGCACTTCAGGGTTTCAGTATATTTCCCAGCCCTACCTGAAGAAGCCAGGAATTGAACCCGAGACCTTCTGTATTCAAAGTACTCGGCTACAGCCCCATCCCATGGTGGGAAGACTTCCAAGATGGGCTTCCTTGTGATAGATAGTTCTTGTGCCAGTTGTAACATAGGAAGAATCGCCACATATGGCTGTTGGGTTGTGAGCAGGTGCTGGCAGTGCAGTAACTCTGCTATAGAGTGGTACTGAGCCCAGGGGTTTTTCCACCTTCAAGAGTCCTGTGTGCGTCCATTGCGAAGCTTGGGCCTCTCCATCTCAATGGAGAGTGCTGTCTTGCAGAAGACCAAGTGGGGTCTAGGGAAGACCAAGAGCGGCGATCAAGTCGTCTTGAAGGGCAACACATGTTGCCCAGCCCCGGAGCAAAAACGGGGGGCCCAGTAGCCACATTCACATGAAGGGAAGGGGCCCAAAAGAAACCTTGTACCCGCTGATAAAATTCCTGTGTGGCCCGGGTCTGGGAAAGTGTTAAGCTTTTTAGAAGGACCTTCCTTCCGTGACTGTTGGAACAGGAGCCTTTGTCAAGCTCTTATCTGGAGGATGTGGCCCAGTTTCCTGGGTTCGTGGCAGACGCATCGGAAATGGGAGCCGGGGAGCTGTTCCACACAACCGCTTGTTAATCGCCCCCTTGCTGTCTCAGTCTGAGCCCTTCACCCCCAGCCTGGTGCTTCCCATCTGGCTTTTTTCTCCTCCTGCTGATACATTCAGAGAAGCAGCTCGGGGATGAGTTTGATCAAACTGAAGTAGGCCAGCACTCTTGAAATATTAATCGCTTTCCTCCTTTGCTGACGCCGAAGCACCTCGCAGCGTTTTCTCTGGCTGCTTTGCGTAGGCGAGCATCGTCCCGGGTGACACCTCCCAGCTGAGGTTGGGCCAGTCCAGCTTTAATATTTGCGTGTGCATGTGCACAGGCACCCAAGCTGGCGTCTGTATAAGAGAGCTTGCCCACAGCGATGTCAGAATGACCGTGGTTATTGGTCCTGCTCGTGTGTTTGAAACCAGGCTGGATGCATCCTCAAAAAAAGGCTGTTCAGCTGATTAAAGAACTTGGAGCAAATTTGTCATCCGCCTCTGAAATAGTTAAATGGATCTAAACAGGGTGCCTACAACTTCCGTGGGTGCTTTCTTGAGCTGTTGCAGGAGGTGCTTGCTAACTTCTGCTTCTTAAATTGTGAAGTGACCCCTATTTGTTGGAACAAGTTTTAATTATTTAATTAATTATTTTCATTATTTTATATAAATTTTCCCCAAGTTGCTCAGGGACCACATGTAGATCTCCGCCCCACACCCATTTTTATCCTCTCAACAGCTCTGTGAGTTACGGTAGGTTAAACTGAGAGTGACTGCCCAAAGGTCACCGGATTGAAATGAGTATTGTATTTACCTATTGTCCCGAGTATAAGACGCACCTGATTATAAGACGCACCCTTAAAGTTTGGTGCTATTAAAAAAAATTAAATCACTGGCATTAAATTGCAACAGCCTGATTATAAGACGCACCCCTAGTTTAAAAACTTAAATTAGGAGAAAAAAGTGAGTCTTATACTCAGACCAAGATGGTATTTAAAGGAGTAATATCCCACCTTTCTTCCTAAAATATAGGGTGCTCAAGGCAGCTTGAACCCATGTCCTCCTGACCCCAGCAGACCAGGGGAGATGACACCAGCTGAGTGTTTCTGTGTTTACTCTCTTGCAGTGCTGTCTGAGGAGCCGGTGAACGTTGCTGGTCGGAAGTGCAGCACCATCTACAAGGGTTTTGCAGAGTGCCTTATCAGCCTGGGGGACAGCATGGCCCAGAGCATGCAGCAGCAGCCAGACAGCAGCAGCCAGGAACAGCAGGAGCTGGACACTATTTGCCGGTGAGTGCAGAATCCACCCGAGGTGCATGTGGACAGGGATATTCATGGTGTAGTGGTTTGGGAGTCGGACTTAGACCTGGAAGATCCAGGTTCGAATCCCCGCTCAGCCACAAAGCTTCCTGGGTGACCTTGGGCCAGTCACTCTCTCTCAGCCCCACCTACCTCTCAGGGTTGTTGTGAGGACAAAAAGGAGGGGAGGAAATATGTACACCACTCTGAGCCCCTTGGAGGAAGGGCGGTATAAAAATGTGAAAAACAAATAAATATTAAAGGTCAAAACAATCATCTAGTCTACCCTGAAGGTGCCGTTTGCTACAATGGGTCCTTTCAGGAGGAGGGCTATAGCAGCTGGGGGGGGGGGAGATTTTCAGCATGAAAATAGAGCAGAATTGAACACCTCCTACTTCTGTGCTGTGGTTCCGATCTGGATTGAGTCCCCACACAGCTGCTGTTTTAGGAAAATAATGTGAAACCCCTCCCAAATTACATGATGGCATGTTTAATGCTGTGTCTAATCTGGTCACAAGTGACATAGATCCATGGTTCCTGACCTTTTCAGCCGGTGTACCACCTTCGCAGACCTCTGGCCCACCGCGTACTACCGGAAATAAGTGCCGATGGTGTAATCGGCACTTACTTCCAGGTTCGCGGCCGCGCCAGAGCCCAGAGGATGACAACGGTAAGGAGCGAGAGCGGGTGCAAGAGTCCTTCCCTGCGCGGGAAACTGAGCCGCCGATTTTCGGGCTCTAGTGGAAGAATGGGATGCCATTCTGGGCATCGGAAATGTCATGGGGGGGGTGAACCCAGGGAACCGAAAATGAGGGGAGTTGAGCATAGCAAAGATGTTGTACATGCAAGAGGACCAAAAATCGCAAAAAAACAAACAAAAAAAAAACACCATGATCTGGAATAGATTCAGATATCTGGGAGCCACACTGAACCCACTTTGGATTATTAAGTGATGATCTTGTCCTTCAAGACACTCAGAACAGTGCACAAGGTTCTCTTCTCTCCTTGCCTGTTATCTTCACAATAACCCTTTGAGGTTGCTACAAGTGCAGCTGGCCCAAGTTCTCCCAGAGAGCTTCTTGACTGAGTGGGGGAGTTGGACTAGGACTGAGGAAACCCAAGTTTGACACCCTAACCACTATACCACACTGCCTTCCAGTGGCTCTTAAAGTGTGCTGTGTGGTGATCATGTAGCCTCTGACCATGCAGCTACGCAGGGTATGTGGCATAGTGTTGCCAGATACCTCGATGCTCGAAAAGCTCAGCAAACAGAAGGGTGGTGATGCTGAGCATGGGCCACATAGTTGGGTACTCTATACAAATGGCAGGCATGCAAACAGAGGCAGCTCTGCAGACCCCTTATTTTTTAGTTGGGGAGTCATAATGGAGCACACGTCCCCTGCTTGTCCGAGGAGTAGCTGATGCTCCTTATATATGGGAACCTTGCTTGGTCCTCACTCGGGTTCCCCTTCCCTCTGCAGGTCCTGGGATGACTTCCACACCTGTGCCAGCCAGGTTTTGTCCAGCTGCCCAGAGGAGGCAGCTAATATCTGGGAGTCGCTCCGTCAAGAATCCAGGAAGATCCAGTTTCAAGGGAACCTGCATGACCTGTGTAGCTTGCGCACCCAGCCTGCTGCCAACGGAAGGGCTTCCGACGTGGATGAAACCAACAAGGAGACCTTGCGGGGGGCAGCCTGGCTTCCCCAGCCCAGTCTTCTGGGCAGCCTGACACTCATGGCCCTGCTTGCGTTGGCACCCTTTGCCTAGTCTGGGAGCAGTGGGAGGGCCTCCTCCTCCCATATTGTCCACCGTAGTACAGACTGGTGGCCCAACACTGCTCTGTGCCAGGAAACGGGAACTGGCTGAGTAGTTGGTAGCAGTGCTTCGTGTGATCTGATGGAAGGGGCCTCAGGATGAAAGGATGGAAGGGGCAGGAGGCAATGGACTGACCTGCCCTGTTCAGAAAAGCTGGGCTGTGCTAATGGTGCTCCCCCTCTTCCTGCATACCCATGGCTGTCTTGCTGGTGCCCTTGGCAGTACTAGTGCCCTGTTTCCCTGCTGTCACATTCCTTCCTCTCCATTCTCCTCCTCCTAGTTTCCTGGCCCCTTTTTTTCCTCCTGTACCGCATTACCCTCTGCCCAAGAAACCCTCTCTAGAAATAGTGTCTCCAAACCACTGTCCTCCCTGGCCAGAGGACGGTGCATATCGTTCAAACTGCAATAAGAGTATCAGCCAAGCATCATTGCCAAGTGGCTGATGCTCAGGCACTGATGCCCAGGGAGATCCAAACAGGTGACTGGTCTCTTGGATTGAAAGTCGTTCTAGCCGTCCCTATCCTGCAACGCTTTATGTGTCGGACCAGGTTCAAGTACAGATGTGCCGGGCAACGTGTTCACGTTGAGGATCTCTATTGGCTGTATTGTTGTTGGTTTCTTAGTATTATTATTATTAATAATAATATTATGTACCGCTTTTCAACCAAACAATGTCACAAAGCAGTTTACAGACAAAATCAAATAATTAAATGGCTCCCTGTCCCCAAAGGGCTCACAATCTAAAAAGATGCAGAAGAACACCAACAAGCAGCCACTAGGAAAGAGACTGTGTTGGGGTGAAGAGGGACAGTTAGGTACTCTCTCCTTGCTCAAGATAAGAGAAGCACCACTTGAAAAAGTGCCTCTTTGCCCACTTAGCAGGGAATGCACACCCCTATCTGCAGGGGTGGGGGACGTATATTTTGCAGTGACCTATGCACCTCTTTTTTACACTGCCTCTAATGTGCCCTAGAGAGGCATATCGCCCAATTTCCATGTGCAAATAGCAGTAATTTTTTTTTAATCTGCTTTCATTCCCCCTTCCCTGTAGAATCCTCTAGTTTTGGGCACTTTGTGGCCTTGAAGGATGAAATGTCTCCAGCAGTACACTTTCTTTTTTTTAATTTCTTTTTTTTCCCCTTTCCCTGTGCCTCTCGCAGGCATGCTCTCCCCACCCACTGGACACAGATGGCAGGGAACTGGCTTGTGCAGCTGACAATGAATGCAGGATCCGTCCATTCATCCTTGCCCTGACGTCTCCTGCTATCTTGCCCAGCTAGTGTGTGTGTGCGTGTTATTGCCATTCACAAGGTCGTATCCTGAGCCCACCCATGTTATCCTGCTTTGGGGAGATGAGTGGTGGTGGGGCTGTCAATCTTGTCTAGTTGGCTGGAGGAGCCTTTCCCGGAGGGAGGGGGGCTTTCGGGGTGCCTTGCCAGTGCAGCCCAGTCTCAGTTCAGACATCACCTCTGTTGCTGCCGCACAGGTATCCCTTAGCTGTCTTCAATGAGAACTGAGTATGCAGCAGCAGTAGTACTGGGTCTGCCTCCCAGTCCCATTTGCCAGTGTCAGCTGTTCAAATGTATCTCTATATTTCTATTAAATGGTACTTTTACATTTCTCTCGCCTTGCCCTGTGTTGTGCCCACTTTTTAAAATGACACCCTACCGGGACCCACCTAATTTTACAAGACTTAAAAAAAAAAGGTGATCTAGAAAGAAATAATATATTTATTTACAAGTAAATAAATGTAAATATTAAATCTATGAAGTAACATATTATTTATTTATTTGTACAAAAAACTCTCAATCTACTGCAGGAGGTCAGCTGTTTGCAAGGTAATTAGCAGCTATCTTGCAAACTGCAGGAGCTCAGCTCTTTGAAGGGCAGTTAGCAGCTATCTGGTTTTTAATAGCCTTAGGGCTTGTGGCAATTTTTTCCATCACCTGGGGACTCACCAGAAATCAGGTTGCGACCCACCAGGTGGGTCCTGACCCACAGTTTGAGAAACTCTGCGCTAAAACCTAACGTTTCACCCACTGCTAAATATAAGAGGAGCACCAATTGAAAAAGTGCCTGTTGCCCAGCGTAGCACACAAGCGTAGCAGAGAAGTCACACTTCCAAGTCCTTTCTTCCTTCTGCTCACAGGACAGTGGAGATGTGTCCTAGTATGGGTGGGGGAAATGGTGTGTAACCCAGCACACTTTTCTTGTCTCTTCTCCCCCCCCCCCCCGGGTATTAACGGCTTTGCTTGGATTCCAGCTTGGTGTTCCCTGCATTACTTGCCGGTAATGTAATGAATCTGCCTTTTTGCTTAAAGCCTCTACTGCGCACTCGAGCACCGTCTCCTTTTTCGCCCAATTAAGTGTTTTGTGTCCGGTCTCCTGCTGTGTTGTGTGTCTTCAAGCACCCTTTGTGCACTTGCCATATGTACAGGATGGTTGCAACCTTCAAAGTTGCACAAATACTCACTGCTGTGCCAAAGAAATGGGCCTGTTTTCAGTTTCCCAATATATATATATATATTTTCTTCCCTTGACTGGGCTAAATGGAGATGGTCTGATTGGTTCATCCTCCTCAAGCGAGAAGCTGGTTAATTGCTTCCGGGTACCATCCCAGTGTGTGATAACCGAAAACAAGGGTACCTATTTTTCCTCTGTGTGCAGAAGAGATTCATAATGTGACTGGCAGGCAAGTGAACCTACTCCAGGGACCGTCTGTCATCCTTCATTCATGAACTGACACGATGCTTAGCATTTGCATGTGAGGTGCTTTGTACATAAGAACATAAGAAGAGCCCTGCTGGATCAGGCCAAAAGCCCATCTAGTCCAGCTTCCTGTATCGCACAGTGGCCCCACCAGATGCCTCAGGGAGCACAAGATGACAAGATAACCTGTTTCCCGTTGTCACTCCCTTGCACCTGGCACAGAGAAAACCCACTTCTAAAACCAGGAGGTTGCTTATGGCTTGTAACCTGTGATGGTCTTTTCCTCCATGAATCTGTCCAAACCCCTTTTAAAGGCATCTAGGCCAGGTGCCATCACCACATCCTGTGGCAAGGAGTTCCACAGATGAATTACACGCTGGGTAAAGAAATATTTTCTTTTGTCTGTTCTAACTCTCCCTCCACTCAATTTTAGTGCATGTCCCCTGGTTCTGGTGTTGTGCGAGACGGAGAAGAATTTCCCTCTATCCACTCCATCCCATGCATAATTTTATATGTCTCAATCATGGCTTTGTAAACACAGTGCTATCTTGATAGAGTTTTTACATCACCCCTGTCACAGCCCAATGCTATCCAAAGCCTCGTGCTGAGGTGCAGCAGTGTTGGAACAGGCTCCACTGCATCCAGCGTGAGGCTGGAGGTCTCCTTGAGGGAAGGGGATGATTGTCCGCCTGTGTCGAGCTATAGCAGCTCCAATGGGGCTACTCAGAGGCCCACCAGCTAAATGGCCGGCACAACTCCGAACAGCCCCGTGTCGGCCTTTAAGCCTGGGACAGGGGATAGTGGGTGTTGCTCCTTCGCTGGCAGAGACTTGCCGGTGCTGGCCTCCATGCTGGCGGGACTGACCTCCACACCGTCACAACATGCTTTATGGCACATTTGTGACAGCGCGGAGCCCAGTATCGCCAGCGGAGGCTGGCCTAGGATTGGGCTGTCAGGTATTATCCCTGTATTGCAGTTGAGAAAGGCTGAGGGGGAGTGGCTTGTCTAAGGCCACCGAGTAAGTTCATGCGAGAGATGAGATTGGAACTGGGAAAGTCCTGACTTGGAGCTTTGTGCGTTAGCTATAACGCTACACCAGCTCACAGCAGAGAACACACTTAATTATAACCCAAAATGCATATTTTCACACAGATCTGGTTAAGTTTCTCTCTCTCGGTCACGCATGTGGAGAAATGCAGAGGAATAAAATTTCAAGGGGAACTCACTAGGATACAGCTGGAAGTGGTATCTAGTTTGTGTTTTTGGTTTCCCCAAACACCACAGTTTTAGCAATATACAGGTGGGCCCCCATATCCACGGATTCGCTATCCACGGTTTCAGTTATCCACGGATCGCGGGGACCCCCTCCCTCCCAGGCTTTTACTTTTTTCCCAGTAAGCTTTGGAGAAGCAGCCTCTGGCTGCTTATTGCAGGCAAGTAGAACAAGACTAAGTCCTAGAGAGGCTCTGCAAGGTTAACAGAAACCTTGCAGAGCCTCTCTAGGACTTAGTCTCATTCTACTTGCCTGCAATGGAGGCTGCTTCTCTGTTTTAAGGAAGGAACAAAGCTTGCTGAAAGAAAAATAAGAGCAGGGGGGCAAGCATGCCTGCCTGCAGGGGAGGCAGGGTGGGGGGCCCTCAGGAAACCATGGAGGGGGTGTTCACTCTTATCCATGGTTTCAAGTATCCACGGAGGGGCCTGGAACATATCCCCAGCGGGATATGGGGGGAGTACTGTAGTTTGGCTGTCTCCTGCTTGACTCTCCTCCCCATCAGGATGGCTGCAGACAACGTGTGTTGGGAAAAGAAGCCACGAAACGTTCTGCCACTGTGGTCCTCACCAGCCTCGGTCTGAGGCAGTGGCCTTAAGGTTGTGTCACAAATTAGAAAGTGATGCGAAGAAGTTCAAAAATTGTCCTTTCGGCCCAAGGGCCACAGTGGCATATAGAAACTGTATCGGAGGGCCCCTAAGGCACACCTGTTGTAATAACACCCTGGATTCCAATGCTATAAAAATATTTTGCATTCTTTTCCCTTTTTGAATGCACAACACCTGTTGCCCACCGTTCCTTCTTTATTTTTTTGGAACTTTCATGTTTGAACTGGAGGAGTTTTGAGGAGGAAGAAAAGGATGGTGGTGTGGTTTGGGAGTCAGACTTAAACCTGGAAGATCCAGGTTCAAATCCCCGCTCAGCCACGAAGCTTCCTGGGTGACCTTGGGCCAGTCACTATCTCTCAGCCCCACCTACCTCACAGGGTTGTTGTGAGGACAAAAAGGAGGGGAGGAAATATGTACAGCACTCTGAGCTCCTTGGAGGAAGGGCGCTATAAAAAAATGTGAAAAATAAATAAATAAAGTGACAATAGTGGCTTCCCTCAACTGTCTCTTTCCCTCAACTGTCTCTTTCCTTCCAACTGCCCCTTTTCCCTTATATGGTCCTAACTGCTGTTAACCTCCTCACTCATGCCCCTTTCCTTATATGGGCATAGCTTTCCTGTGACACCCCTTCCCTTATATGGGCATAGCTTTCCTGTGACAGTGTCAGGGGGCCACAACTGTAGCACAGAGGTTCAAATCCCCGCTCAGCCACGAAGCTTCCTGGGTGACCTTGGGGCAGTCACTATCTCTCAGCCCCACCTACCTCTCAGGGTTGTTGTGAGGACAAAAAAGGAGGGGAGGAAATGTGTACACCACTCTGAGCTCCTTGGAGGAAGGTCGGTATAACAATGTGAAAAATAAATAAATAAAATAAGTGTTCCCTTCTTGCATACACACTGTCTCTTGTTTACAGCCAGATCTTTTAGACCTGCACTGCTTCCGGACAGGATAATGCTCAGTCCTGGCATGACCGGCTGGTCAGGCTGTTGTGCCTTTCTTTTTTGCACACGCACACCCTAAAGCGGCACCTGGAACCGAGACTGCTATGTTACAGTGGGCAGCAGTGCCAATGTTAGTGTGTTTGCACAGGAGAAGAATTTGAACTCTGGATTGTAAGTCACGGACAGGGAGCTGTCGGAAGGTTTGCTTGGAAGTGCTTGTTGGTCACAGACACAGAGCGTGCGCCAGAGAGAGAGAGCCTTTGCCCGCCGCTGGTTTAAGGGGTGATAGAGACTAAGCACTTCCACAAACCTCTAGTTATTCCAGGCAGTGTGGAAAATATTGTTACGCTCTCCCTGCTTCCCTAAGGTGAACTGCAGTTTTTTGGTTCCCTTTGCGCGGAGATCAGTGGAGACAGGTGGTGTTTTTGTAACATTTGCTTTATTTACAAATATACAAGTTGAGCATCGGGTGGAAACAAGTTGCATATGGATTCCCTGGAGTGATGCCCTGTATCCCAGGTACCAGCTGCTCCAAATACTCTCTCTCTCTCTTTCTCTTTCTCTCCATTTCCAAAAACGGCCTGCCTATTCTAAGCTGTTCGTTCTCATTCTCTCTCTTTCTCTCCCCCCCCCCCCACCATCAGCCTCTCTCTTTTAGCTTTAAGAGCGGTGGTGATGGTCATCGAGACGATACTGAACTCTGGTGGTGTCCCGCATTTCAAAGCTACTTTGTGGCTTTGTAATATTTGCTTATGGTAGTTTACAAATACAGTACTCCCCCCATATCCGCTGGGAATATGTTCCAGGCCCCTCCGTGGATACTTGAAACCGTGGATAGGAGCGAACACCCCCTCCATAGTTTCCTGAGGGCCCCCTGCTTTGCCTCCCCTGCGGGCAGGCGTGTACGCGCCCCCAGCTGTTATTTTTCTTTCAGCAAGCTTTGTTTCTTCCTTAAAACAAACCTTGCAGAGCCTCTCTAGGACTTAGTCTCATTCTACTTGCCTGCAATAAGCAGCCAAAGGCTGCTTCTCCTGTTTTGTTTAAGGAAGAAACGAAGCTTACTGGGGAAAAAAGTAAAAGCCAGGGGGGGGGGTGTCCCCACGATCCATGGATAACTGAAACTGTGGATAGCGGATCAGTGGATATGGGGGCCCACCTGTATACAGGTTTGAGCACTTGGATGGAGTTGGGTACCATACCACTCATGCAAGCAATGCAGCATCCTTTTCTAATTGCGAAGTGCTGCTGGCTGGCAGCATCTTCTCCTAGCTTCTGTTTCTGGGCTCTGCCTATTTCTCTTCAGAAACTGCCAGCACCACCTGATGCTTTTGTTCTTTCTCTGATCATCTAAGAGAGGGAGGAAGAAGTAGGTGACGTTTCACTCTCACCTGTATAGTATTTAATAGAATAGAAAGTCATTTTGGTGCCACCCTTCCATGAGGTGTCACCCGGTGTGGTCTGCACCCCCTGCTCTCTCCTAGTGATGCCCCTGCCCCGCAGAGATCACTCTTGCCTCTGTAGTGGTCCCAACCTCTTCTCTGAGCTGCCAGCCAGTTGTCTAAGTGTACAAGTCGTTGGTCAGCGAATATTCTTAGTTGTGACCCCACACTGTCAAGCTAATTTCACAGCCCTATTTTGTCAAATAAAGTTTCACAGCGACACTCCTGCAGCGGTTTTCACGATTTTGATCACAGGTTTTCAGTGCGGTGCCCCATGTGTCCCCACAGAGCTGGACTCAAGCAGTGTTGGTACCCAGGGATGGGCAGGACAGGAGGGACCAGGGACTGGCTAGTTGTTGCTGTGCAAAACCAGGCCTTGCATCCTCCTTTGCCTATGTCAGAGAGTTGAGCTGGCTCGCTTCTGTCTTGGAGGCAATGAGCTCAGCATTTTCTGCAAGGCACAAACAAGAGCTGGAAGGAACCTCCTGAGAGTCTCTGCCCCAGGGCCCCCCCCCCCCGGATTGTTTCCATGTCACGCTCTGTGTTGGCACGCTTCAGGGAGAAACGGTCTCTTCCTTGTTAAGGCTTAATATAGCAGCAGGTGCGCTTGGGCAAGTTGCGCACAGGGTGGGTGGTGAGGTGCTTTCTTCACCAAAACAGGCTGGTTTTCGTTTTTCTGCAAAAACGGGCTAGGAAAAAAATCACAGCTTTTGAGTTTCTGCTGTTCATTTTTTGAGACTGGAAAGCAAGTGATTTGTCACCTGTGATTTGTCAAAGCGGTATATAAATACTGTTTGGAAATCTGTTGAGAAAGCGGGAAGGCCAGGACAAAAGCAGGTTTGACCAACACAAAATGTGGCTTGAAATGATGGAGCACTGTGCATATTCATATGCTAAGTCATTTACATAAATGCAAATGGTCAGATTGCCCTGTGCCTAGCAATTAGAGGGAGTTAACATGAATTAGAAAACACACAAAAAGGACAGGGCTGCTCTTTGTAAACATAGGTGCCCTGCACTTCCTGCAAGGTCCCTCTGCATTTAAAGCAGCCAGCCGGGCAGATAATCTGCCTATTCTTCATTTACAATTTACAATTTCAACAATCCTGTGTTTAAGAGTGAATTAGTGCTGGATCTCTGCAGGATTCAGCTAAGAGGATAAGCCAGGCTCCAAGCTTGTGTGAACAACAGAGGTTTCCCAGCTCAGTTGGAGCAGTTACGAGATGTGTAATTTATCCAGGGCACGTTCTCAAGATCGCTTAACACGGATTAACCACCTTTGGCCATTCAGTCACAAACTGATTTTTTTTAAGCGCTTTCAATATGGCACAGCACAGTTATTGGTGTTCCTGATTCTGAGAACTACATAATGACAGTTACTTACTCCAAAATATTTGTCTGGAATGAGTATAGGTTCAGAAATCCGAGAAAGGAGTAGAACTGGGCAGCCCTGAGGTGATCAGGGTCAACCCCAAGCTCCCGGAGCCAGAGAGGGCTCCCTAAAAATGCCTTCCCCCTTTCCCAGTGGCACACCAGCTGTGCCACTCCAAAAAGATGGGAATGGAGCAGAAGAGGAAGTGTGGAGGTGAACGGTGGGCGGGTGGCACAGTGGGTTAAACCGCTGAACCATGAGCTGTCGATCGAAAGGTCGGCAGTTCGATTCCCACAACGGGGTGAGCTCTCGTTGCTTGGCCAGCTCCTGCCAACCTAGCAGTTCCAAAGCATGTTAATGTGAGTAGATAAATAGGTACTGCTTGCGGGAAGGTAAACAGCGCTCCGTGTTCCAGCCGCAGAGGCGGATCTAGGGCGGAGCCAGCGGAGCACCCGCTCCGGGTGCCATCGCCCAAAGGGCGCCCTGCCCGCGAATCCGAGTCGGACTCGGAGACTCGAGTCCGACCGGCCCCAGAGAGCCGGCTCGGAGATGTCTTCCCTGGTCGGCTGCCCGGGGCCTTCTGGAAGGCCCGCACGCGAGAACGGTATTTATACCGTTCTTTTTGCGCATGCTCAGACTGTTACTGAAGGAAAAAGGCTGCCTTTTTTCCCTCAGTAATAGTCTGAGCATGCGCGCGGGCCTTCCAGAAGGCCCCGGGCAGCCGGCCGGGGAAGACGTCCCCAGCCGGCTCTCCCGATTGAGGGAGGGGGTCGCCGCCTCCCGGAGCGCGCCTCCTCTTCCTCCCGGAGCGCGATGCCCCCCCTCCGGAGCCGCGGCGATATTTCAATAATAGGGGCGCCACCCCTCCGTTACTCTGGGCGCCAACGGGGGTAGTGACGCCTCTGTCCAGCCGCATGCTACGCGCTGCGGCAAGGAGAGTCACGCCGGCCACATGACCACGGAGGCATCTTTGGACAACGCTGGCTCTTCGGCTTTGAAATGGGGATGAGCACCACACCCTAGAGTCGGACACAACTGGACTTAGGTAATTGTCAGGGGTCACCTTTACTTTATACAGGGTATACAAAAAGGTTAATCACCTCTCCTCTTGCGCAGCTGTCCCAATCTAGATCGGGGCGTCCTGTGAATGCTTTTGGTGGGGGAAAAAAAACAACCATGCACAGAATTCAATGATCCCAGAAAAATGGTATAGTAGTGCACAGGAATCTGATACAAAGCCTGGAGTGGGTGAGTTTGCTGTTACAGCTCCTCCAACCTTTCACATATATAAACATAAGGACAAGCTTGCACCTACCCATTCTACTTGCAATGAACCCCAACTCTGTGTGTGTGTGTGTGTGATCGGATGGAAGATTTGTGTGTGTGGGGGGAGAGAGGGGGACACACACAAAAACAACAGAAGAGACACCAGGACAGCCACTGGAAAAGGCGCCATGCTGGGGTGAAGAGGGACAGTTGCTCTCCCCCTGCTAAATTTAAAAGGACACTGCTTGAAAAGGTGCCTTGTGCTCTTGCTTGGTCTCTTCTTTCTTGCGTTTCGAGTTCCTGGCACTGTCAGCTGCTGGAGGGAAAGTATCTTTCATGTTGATTCATCGCTCCAACCTTCCAGTACTCTATCAGCTCCAGTTTCTTGACTCACAGTCCAATCCTGCCTAGGGCCGTCGCAGCATGCAAAAGCTCGCTGCGCTGGATCCTAGGCAGGATCGGGCCAGCGTCGGAAGGGCTGGAGGCCACCTTGTGGGAAAGGGACAATGGGTCTCCTCGATTGTGCACCGACCAAATGGCCGACAGGTCTGGGAAGGGGCTTTGGATATCGGCTGAGCACGCCAACAACATCCCCTCTCCTCTCCTGGCACCAGTGGCTCAATCCGGAGGCGCTCTGCTGGTCTGTGTCTGGGGGAGCAGTGACACCAGCCTCACCGCCGGTGCTGCTTACTCTCCAGGGGCCGCAAAAGTGTGCCTTATGGCACGTTTGCAACACCCTAGACCGGTGGAGCGGTTGCTCCGCTGGTCTATAGTTATGCAGGATTGCACAGTAAATGTGGTCCCCGCCTGATGAGAAAAGATTCCTTCCCTACAAGACACCCTGACATAAAACACACGTGAGTGATTCATTTGCTTTGGGGGCCTGGTGGAATGACAGAATTGTTCATGCAGTTTGGCCAGCCCTAAAAAACCACAATGGTGGGTGTGTGGGCCTATTTGAGGGTGTAAATAGCTGATAAGAAGAGGAAGAACCGCCACCAGGTGGTGTTTAGCATCCTAAATCCCAGGAACTGGGCTGCTCCATGAGGTCAATGAACTGAATCTCTTGTTGCCTGGACAAACTCTGTGTAGCTCCTTCATCATTGACCTATTTGGTTGTGCACTCCACACACCCATCAACCGCTATTCATAGACAAACCAAGAGCCCTCTTGTATTAGCCATTCTCATTTTGTTTCATTTTCTTTTAATTTTATATGGATGTATTTATAATGTTCCTGTGTAGGCGGGAAGAGGGACTGTGTTAGGTGAAAGGCTGTGGGTGGGTACGGACAATGCGAATGGCCCCTTGATGGTGCTTGATCAAACAATGAGGACAAATACATGTCTAGTGTAATGAATGCCGGCCGTAGAGCCCGAGGAAGTTGGGGATCCATTAAGGCAGCGCTCAGTAGGTAAGATGCAATCTTATTTGCTCAGGCATTCTAGATTTCATTTTGCAGTAACTGGCTTTTATAATGTTTTATGCAACCAGGCTGGTTTAATGTATTTTTCCCTGTATTATTGGGCTTAAAAGAAAAAGAAGCTGCCCTGAGAGGTTTGAAGCCTGAAGGGCATGATAGAAACATAATTAAATAAATGAAATGGCCTAGGGATATTGCCAGAAGTTTTAATTTATGCTCAAGATGGACAGAATTAAAATGCACCTGCACTGCTTTTAGAATGAGCCTAAGGCCTCCTGTGCTTGAGGTGGCGCATCAAACACAGTCCCCTCATTGTATGCAGCCCCCCCCCGCTTGTGTGGTGCCTTGCACTGCCAAATACTCTCCTCCTTACCTGGTGTGCCTGTTTGCCAACAATGCCCCTGTTTCTCCAGCTTTTTGCTTTTGTCCTCTGGCGAATGGATGGCAAAGATTGATCACAGTTTGTGAGTCATGTTGCCCCTGCCCTGCCCTGCCCTGATATCCAATCATCCCCCCTCATTTTTTTTGCAAGAGTTGGCCATCTTGTGACATCACCAAGCCTTTCCTGAGAAATCTCAGGTTTTTTAATTCATTGGACTTTACAACTCTGTGGAAGTGAGAGTGGTGGAGACAATTGGGCTCAGACCAGCCCAAGACCTCCGGAGGCGCATCCTGCAATCTACACTCCCCCCTTACCCGATGATGTGCTAGTCTCTGCTCCTCCCACTCTCCAAGGTTCTGGCTAGGCACTCTCCTCTCCATTTCCTTTTCCTCTCTGCTGCTCCCCCCTCTTCCTTCTTCAATCTGAGTGGAAGGAGAAGGAGGAGCAGTGGAGACACGTAGGTGGACAGAGATGGGCACCAATCTGCCAGGGATGTGGATCAAGTCTCTAACTCCAAGTCACGAGTCAAGTCCCAAGTCTCTGGGTCCAAGTCTTTGGTTGCGAGTCCCTATCTATTTAATGGAGAAAACGGGTTTAAACCTGAATAAAATTCGACTTGTCGTAAAAGGCTCCAAGTCTCGAGTCAAGTCTTTCGAGTCTTTTACAATCACCGAGTCAAGTCCGAGTTGAGTCATTGACACAGCTTGAGCCCGAGTCAAGTCCGAGTCAATAGACTCAAGTCTACATCACTGCAATCTGCTGCCTGAGGCAACTGCTTCAGTTGGCCCCATGGATGGGCCGGCTTTGGGTATCTACTATCTATATCGTCTTGATTGGACTACAAGGTAGCAAAAGCAATATGTTAAACTGCAATGTTGGTTATGGCTTTCATTCCCATCATTCTCCTGCCCACACAACCTTTTCCCTTGAATCCACCCCAAAGAGACCCTCACATTGGCTCTTCTTGCTGTCATTTAGGCAAGCCACTCCTCCAATCGCGGTCCATCTCCAAGCCAGCTCTGTGAAGAGTGGACACCTTTTGCGTATTCTGCAAACAGTCACCACCCCTCTCACCCATTATGAAACTCTCCAGCAACCTACTTTAGACTCCCTGCCTTTGATCTTAATTCCTCGAAATGGCTGCGCTCCAGATTTTGCCCATCAAGGCAAATTAATTGGAGTCAATCCTAATTTGCTCTCTGCTGTTCTTTGGACAGAAGATTAAATGCTTTGCAGACATTATCCCCCCTCTCTCTTTGCTAAGGGACAAACCACCCTGAATGGGGAGGGACAGGGCAGGGTGGGGGGGGGATGGATAAGAGAAGGGAGAGTTAAAAGGAGATGATGTTTAAATTCACTCTTTGTAATCGTATGGAGGAGAGGGAGGGAGGGCTGCTCTGCTCTGCAGCCATTGTTGGGAGGCTGGGCACCAGATGGCGAGACTATTCTGGGCAGCTGTGTGACAGCAGAGGACACACGTGGATCAGAGACGTGAGGGCCAAGGCCACTCCTGCAACAGTGCTTAAGATGGTTCTGGAGCATCCTTCATCCTGCACTATGGGCTGTGGCAAGCAAGGGTAGCTGGACTGAGAGTGCTTTGCTCCCCTCGGGGAAACATTTGAGTGATCCCGTCTCTCACTTCGAGGTCCTGCAACATCTGCTTCAGTCACCCCTTGACTCCTTTCCACTCAACCCAATCAAGCCCTGAGACCTTACTGATGTAGGCTGACCATATCCCAAAAGGGACAGGGTGCCTATACCTTTAACCATTGGAATTTGGGCAGGTGCAGCTCATCATGGAAGAATGCAACAAGCTACACCTGCCCAAATTTCCTCTTCTAACAATGGTTAAGGTATAGGCACCCTGTCCCTTTTTGGATATGGTCAGCCTATTGCTGAGCCCTGTTAGGGTCTCCTGAACTCTTTTCCATTCACAACCACACTTGGGGTCTTAGGTCCAGACTCGTCTCTCTGCTGAGTTGATTCATGGTGACACGTTCACACAATACAGAGTGCTGTAGTGCTTCAGGAGTCAGACTTAGACTGGAAGATCCAGGTTCAAATCCCTGCTCAGTCATGAAGCTTCCTGGGTGACCTTGGGCCAGTCACTATCTCTCAGCCTCACCTACCTCACAGGATTGTTGTGAGGACAAAAGGAAGAGATGAACTATGTACAGCACTCTGAGCTCCTTGGAGGAAGGGTGGTATAAAAATGTGAAAATAAATAAATGTGTGTGTGCGTGCGTGCGTGCCCACAGGACTCCTATGACTTTAAAAGCACCACACCTAGAAATTGATCAAATGATGCTTTTCCCAGCATGCAGAGACTGTTGAACATCTTCTCATGCAGTTATTTAAAACGTGCCAAGAAAACCCCCAACCTAACCCAAATTCAGAGGCATCGCTACGGTGGGAGCAGTACTGTAAATTTTGCACCGTTCTAGTCCCCGTTTACTCCTCGGTACAAGGTGGCCCCGCCCCTTCGGCATCGGAGCCATTCCGTGCGGTGAAGGCAACAGGCAGGGAGTCTCCTGCCCGTTGCCTTCGCTGCACGGAATGGCTCCGAAGGCGAGGGGGCGGGGCCACCTCGTACTGGGGAGTAAACGGGGATTAGCACAGTGCAAAACGTACGGTACCGCCCCCACCATAGCGACGCCTCTGCCCAAATTGGCACCTGCCATGCCTTTCAATAGCAGGCTAATCAACACACATGCAGACATTAGCAGAAATAATAAACAAGACACTCATCGCTCTCCTTCCTCTTCTGCTCTCTGGTTTCTGCCTTTTTCAAATAGGAGGCACGAAGAGAGCACCTGGGACGAGGGGAAAAGAAAAAGATGGGTATCTGGTGGTTCATCTTTTTGGCATCCTTTTTTCAACTTCAAAGTCCAAAGGTTAGGTTCGCTAGGGGCAAGTATCATACCGAGGAGGAACGTTTGCTTGCGAGAGTGCCAGCCTTAGAAGCATTTGAACAGCCTCCGTAAGTCTTCACCAATCCCCCTGAGTCAACGAGAGCCCTGATGTTTCCTGCTTATGGTTACCAAGTAATTAGTTCTCCAAGGGCTAGGATCCTCCACAATTCCTTTCCTGTAACATCCCTTGGACAGGATACCTAAATGTGTCAAATAGCAGAAAAAAAAACCTGTTTTCTTAGGACACAGGGGGAGAAAAAGGAATGGGATGTTGTGGCCATGAAGAAATATGTTCCATTTTCTGGCATTATTTCCGTTTGGTAAGTATGAGCCTTTCAGCCAAATGCATCCTCCAATCATGTTATGTTGGAGAAAATTAGACACAGCAACGAAGGGCAAATAAAATCATAGCAAGATAAGAGTAGCTGAGCAGCTCTGGAAAACTTCCAGGGGAGATACATTTGCTGCATATACTCCAAATGTCTATTTTGGGGAGACCAGTCCCTGGTAAAATACTATCATTTTGCCTTTTGGTGAGATGTTACAGTATGACATTAAAATATCTGGTTAGTGCATAAGAATCCTGCAGCTTTCAGCTTTTCCCCATGGGTCTCTGGAGGTTCAATCTTTGAGTGGGGGTGGACTAGACACACCTGCACCAGATGTGTCTCTGCTCGTGAGGCCTTGTGAGGCGATGCAAGGTAGGGATGATGATCCATCTGCCCCATTAGGAAACGGTCATGTGAGTTGCAGCCAGGTTGCAGCCTAAAGACCTCCTAAGACCTGGGGCAGCATGTCAAATGCTGCCCCCCTGCCCCGATGATGTGCCAGCCTCTGCTCCTCCCATGTTCTCCAATGTTCTAGCCCAGCACTCTCCTTCCCTCCACACTTCCTCTTCCTCTCTGTCCCCCTCTTCCTTTTCCAATCCAGGGAGTGGAAGGAGGAGGAGACGTGAGGCAAGGAACTCCAGGAACTGGGAGTATTACAGACGGATCCTATGCTGAATTTGGCATGCCAAAAGCCCATTGATTTCAGTACGTGCATGGAGCTCTGTACAGGATCAAGCCACCTGTTCCTCAAGCTAGCAGTGCTGGCCCTGTTGAAAGGAGCTATTCTTCTGAAAGGCTCCTCACAGTAGCATGTGTGAAATTAGATTTAAGAAGATTTAATTCGATGTGAATCCATCCTGTTTGGCCTCCACCCAGTTTTGCAGATGCTAGCCTTGTTTGTTTGTTTGTTTTTGCACTCGGAGAAGGGCACCTTTCTTGCCACATGTTCTCCTTGCCCTGGGACTGCAGCTTTAGCAAAGTCAGATCCCACATGAAACCTGCCTTTTGTTTTCGACAAGGAATTGGATGCTAGTATATGAAATTGAGCCGGACATTGGTTCCATGTTAGTTATCTCAGAATTTCTCAGTAACGAGTAATCTCAATCATTTCACCAGAAGTCTGGCAGCCAGTGACCCATGACAGGGCATTCTTGGTGTTGGCCCCTATCGTATGAACTCCTCCGGAGACACGGTTGCAGAGCTTTTGCCACCAGTTGAAGGCCTGACCTTTTCCTCAGGAATATTATAATTCTGTCCCTTAATATTTGAGTTGGCACTCTCTCTCTCCTGCTTGCATTACTGTAGTTGTATGCAGGTTGTTATATTTATTTACTTTACATTATTGTTCTTATTATTGTTCTTAATGTTTACATATTTTAATCCTTGATGTAAGACTGATAAACCCTTGGGAGGGAACACACATTTTTTAAAAGAAATAAATTGCCAGAATGTAAGAGCCCTGCTGGATCAGCAGCTACATAACACCAGCTCCTGCTCTGAATAATTGACCACATGCTTTGCTTTCTGTGTAATGTAAAGTCATATTTCTATAGTAGTCTTTACCAGTTCTTTAAGGATCTCATGTTCTGATTTGGACTGGGCATGCGACACAAGTGGCCTTCTTGTGATCCCCTAGAATAATAGTCTGTGAAATATGTTACTGAGTGGAACGTAGCCCAAGAAAATACACGCATGCAGACTCTTCCCACTCCCTGAATTGGAAAAGGAAGAGGGGGGTGGAGATGAAAAGGAAGTGTGAAGGAGAGAAGAGCAGAGACGTTCTAACGCTCTATTCTCCCTGCACACTTCTTTTTCCGCTTTGTCCCTAATCCAGGGAGCGGAAAGAGGAGACCCAGTGGAGGTTGGATGGAGCAGATGGAAGGGGGCACCCCCACTAATCTTCTGGCTGAGGCGATATCCTCAGTCAGCCTCTTCAATGGGCTGGCCCTACATGCAGAAGCCACAGTAAATATTTTATGGATTTCAGTGCCACAGAACAATGTAGCAGCTGTGTAAAAAGGAAAACAAACAAACAATCTGCAATATTAGGTTTGGCACTGTCCTGCTTTGCTTACACTTTCTCCCTCCGGTAGATGTGACCTGGGAGTGGTGAGGGGGGAAGGGAATGGATAGAGATTCTGCAAAACCTGAAAAAGACTGTATTTGTTTGACACAAGGGGATTTGAAACTAATCACTTCATAAATGTGCACAATAAAAGCTCCCAGTAGCAGACCCAAGCATTTCCGTGCTGTCGTTCGGTGGCCGGGCATCAGTGGAATAAGGAACTGGGTTTTATGCATTCTCATGAGAACGCTGGGATTTGCTTGCAGCATTTATTTTCCAGTGATGCCACACAAGGGACTCAAGGTTCTGTTTTCCACAGAGGAAAAAAAAAACTATATCAGTAAGAGAAGCATCCCAAGAATTGGGACAAATCGATGCAATGCCTCCTTTGAGTCAAAGGCTGTTTTAATTTGTGGAACTTAATCCAGGATGGGGCCAGGCAACTTGGTCCCCATATCTCTGCTCTGCACAGGCAAACATTGTGTCCATGTCCTTTCACAAATGACAAAGGACAAACAGAACAGTTCCCATGTAAAGGACTTAATGAACCCTAATTGGACATTAGAAATGGAAACATTGAGAAACCAGAATGAACATTTCAGTCTCACAAGATGGTCCACCCATCTAGGCTGCAGCTGCTGAAATTCTTTCTTCTACACAACTCTTAAACGGGTTCGGGAGTCTGGCTCAAGATCACAGCAACCAAGATATTTTCAACTTTAATTTAAGCAAACGTTGCCTGATTGTATAGAAAGGCCTTCAGTCAACCACATCTCTGGTTTAATGACATTGTGCCATGTTGTTCCAATGTTAGCTTTATTAAGTTGAAAGAAAATCTGTTAATCCAGCCATAAAGCTACAATCCTCTTACGCCAAAGTAGCCCCATTAAAGTAAACTGTATTAATCTAGAGCAAGAAGTAAAACAGCAGCAATTCTGGATGCAAACTTCAAGGAGCTTTACAGCCCAATCCTGTGTAAATCCTGTGACAGTAGATCCACCGGTGTAAGTGCACTTATGCCAGTGTAACTTGCCATATGCTGACGGACACTGGATGGACGTTACCCCCTTGGACGCTGCGCATGTGCAGTTCGGATGCAGGACAGACACCGCTGCAACTCTGAAGGCGCAGGGGGCATTCCGGGGGTGTTCGGACGCCCCCAAAATGCCCCCTGTGCCGGCAGATTTGCACTGGTGTCTGTCCTGTGTCCGAACTGCACATGTGCAACGTCCGAGGGGGGTTACGCCAGTGTCCGTCCTACGGCAAGTTACACTGGCATAAGTGCACTTACACCGGTGCAAGAGTTACACAGGACTGGGATGTTAATCTCAGAGCAGTCTGGCCAAGTAGCAACATCCAAGCATCATCTTATCACTACCTCTGCTTGCTGCTACTTCTCTAGCTGGGACTGGGCCCCTTCTCCCCTCCTAGAGGAGCCACCAACTGCCATAACACACCACCAACCCACAGCTGGCTGGGCTCAGTCTTATATAGAGCCTCCTGAAAGTTTCTGGAAGGCCTACTATTTTTTCAAGCATTACATAGATATAACCCAAAGTAATTTACAGATTAAACAACCAACCAACCAACCACGGATATATAAGCAATCAAAACATTAAGTAGCCTTATCTACATTTTTCACACAAGTTCAAATGCTTTGTCGAGGAATGACCTCCAGATAGTTTCAAATATATCCAAACGTAACTGACGCCGGTATGCCGTTCACTCAAAAACTGATAAACACAGTAAATCATCCATCCACCGGGCACAAGTTAGTGGGCATCTTTCTTTCCAATTGAGAATGATAAGGTTTTTAAACATCGTGAGGGCACAGAGAGTCCATTTATGTTGGCCTGGTGTTAATCTCCAAGTTGCAGGTAAATAATTTAATTTAAGATTACACAGGCACCAATAAATATAACAGATTCTTGAAGGACAATTTGAATAATATTCATGACTTCATCCCCAAAAGTTGCAATGACAGGACAGGATCACAACATATGTGAAAAGGAAGCCTCCATGGACCTACATCACCAACATCTGGATTCGTTACTAAGCTGGAAGGCCTACCATATAAGGTAAGACTGCTATTCTGGCCCTAGTTATTACAGTTCTCTCTCTAGTCCTCCAACATATTTTCTCACCTTTTCTGCCTTTTGTAATTATTATTAACCTTTTGGACCTTCAACTGAACTGGTTCCGAGGAAAACTTTGACACAACAACAGTAACAACAACCAAGGAGGAAAGAGAAAGACAAAGGCTTCTCCTGTTGTGTCATGAATAGATAGGGGTGTTTGTTTTTCTTGATAACCGCATAAAAACATAAAAGACGGTAAGACCACCTTTTCAACCTTTTCAAACCGAATAAAGACACAAAACACCACATTTTGAAACAGAATTGGAACCAAACTACCATTCTACTGGTTGTGGAATGCATTTCTAAAAAATCAGACCCAAGTGGAGTGCTCTTTTCTTTCCTAGTATTTGCCGGGGGGGGGGGGGATCTGCGGAAAAAGAAGTGCATGCCCGCCTGTGCTCCACTGACGACCGGGAAAGCACCTTTTCAATTGTCATGCACTTCACAGACGACGAACGCTCCGTAGCATGCCCTGCGCATCATGCACCCGCCCTTGCTGACGAGTGCAAAGGCACTCAGCTCCTGAGCACCTTTTTTCAGCTCGTCAGCTGGAGTGTGTGTGTGGGGGAAATGCACTTCAGTTGGTCGGCTCCAGCTTTGTTCTCCCCCCCAGCTTCTTTCCTCCGCGATCGGAGGGTGGGGCAGGGCCATTCAGAGGAATTTTATCAGGGGGTACAAAGTTTCTTTTGGGCCCCTTCCCTACATATGAATTTGGCTCCTGGGCCCCCTTTTTTGCTCCAAGCCCCCCCCTTTTGACCCATTTTTCTTCCTGGGCCGGGGTACAAATTACCCCCTTAATCTTAACCACCACCACCCCTCTCAGAGGCTCTGGGTGGGGACAAAGACGCAGGCGAAGGCAGGAGCTTGGCTGCTGCTGTATAAGGGACGGCGAGCATCCCTCTTGTCAAGACCTCCTCCCGTCGTTATCTTCTCGGAGGAGGCTGGGTTCCCATAGCAACCGCGGCCTCCTCTTTCCCCCTCCCCTCTGCCTTGAGTACCACATTAGGCCCGCCCAAGACCCGCCTCCGCCAATCACAGCCGGGGACAACGGCCGCTCGCCATGCGGTGGTGTTCCTCGAGCGCGCACTGGTGACGTAATGACGCGAGCGCCAGGCTACTATAACTCCCACTTGGGCTGGGGTTGGACCCGGCGCCCACCCCGCCAAGGGCTGAGGTGAGTCCGTGTGGGGCGCTCAGACACCCGCCGCCCCCCAAGTCCTGGAGGCCGACGCCGCGCTCTGTCTTGCCCCCCTCGGGTCTCGCTGGGGTATTGAGCCTGTACTTCTCTCCCACTGTTCCCTGGGTTCAGGCCTGTTTGACAGATGCCGCCCCTTCCTCCGAGTCTGGCTCCTGAGGCTTTCGTGGCGAGCTTCCCCAGCCCCCCCCCCCCCAGCAGCAAGTCCGCTGCCTCTTGCTTAGCCGGCGGTCCTGTCTTCTCCCCAACAGGAGCTTCAAAAGTTTTGAGCAATTTTGAGGATTCAAACTGCTGTGGAAAAAGGAAGGGTGGAATAAATGCCAGCTGGTCCTGTGATATAGTATTGGTGTGGCTACCAATTAAAGGAGAGGGAGAGAGTTTTTTTTATATAGTTAATAGTGTTCTTTTTTTAAACTCTCTGAGAGTCTATATCTTTACAATTAAAATTGCACTGGTTTTGTGACCATGGTTCATTATAGGATTGACTTCCTGGTGTTTTGCCCATACCTGTGATGGGCATTCTTAAAGGTAAAACACAAGACACTCAAACTGTCCTTCTGTTATCCTTCTGTTGTTTAAAGGGACTGCTCTTTTTCCCTCTGGCTCTGCCATGTTCTAAAGCTAAAAGGTTCTGTACCTTATAAGGCCTATAGCCAGTCTTGCATGTTCTTAGAGCTGGCTCTGATGTGTTAGATCTTCCATGTTCTTAAAATTGTGAATTCTTGCACCCTTCAAGGCTGGTAGCCAGACACCACTTATACTTAGTGTTTCTTCTTTCCTGTTTATGTGTGTTTTGAATTTCAATTGCTTCTCTAAAGATGTGGGTATGGTATTGTTTAGTCCTGGATAACACTTGTGTAAGATCAAACCTGTTGTTATGGCATGTTTCGCCACCGCTGATTTTTCAGGCTATTTCAAGCAACAGTGCCTTTTATGCTCTTTCAGCCTGGTGTTTACACTGCTCTGTTGATCCTATATAAACTTCTAAGAGTCTGTTGGGCAACTGTGCATTGAGCAACTGTGCAGGGTGACCATCAGTATTCAAAGTATTTTGTATCCTACCTTTCTTCTCCTGCAAAAAAGGTGTTCAAGGTGGCTCACAACATATTTATTTATTTACAGATTTATAACTTGCCTTTCAATCAAAATCCTCCCTGGAAGCTTGTAGTGACAATAGAAAACAGACCATTTGCTTCTCCGGTCTTTGGGTAGCTGGTTGTTGGAACAGAGTTCTTTCCAGGCAGGGAGATTATGAAGCTCTATAGCTTGATGTTGATCAGCTTGGGCTTGATGTTGGTCAGCTTGGGTTAAAAAATGCAAAAGGTGCCCTGGTGTCTTTAGGTAGGGCTGAGAAAGACCATTTGATTCTGCATAGTTGCAGTCAGTCAGTCCATATAGTCAATACTGGGCTAGATGGATTTTGACTCAGTCTAACAGCCCAATCTTAACCAACTTTCCAGTGCTGATACAGCCACAACAGGCCTTGAGGAGGCTTCTGTGACTGCCCCCCCTTCCCACCACAGGATGCAGTGTGTCCCCCATTGGCATGATTGCATTAGCACTGGAAAGTTAGTTAGAATTGGGCTGTAAGGCAGCTTCATACATATAGCCTTGCTGTATCAGACCAAGAGTCCGCCTACAATTTAGTCTTATACATATCTACCCAGAAGTAAATGCTCTTCATAGCAGAGGAATGTAAAAAGTATGTACTTCTACACTTGTAAGTAACTAGACTCTATCTGCTTGCCTGTGCTCCCGCTTGCTAAAGTTCAAAATTATGCTTGTTGGCTTATGTGGTATGAGACAAGAGTGCTCTGTACCCAAAGGAGTTTGGGAAGGACCTGGATGAGGACAGGTTTCCTGAGATGTTCAGATGAAATTAAGCGCAGGATCTGCAAGCAATATGAAACAAGTTTAAGGCCACAGGGCCCTAACGAAATATACAAAAAGCATTCAACAGCATTATGTGTCCTTGAGGATGGTGCCTTTCCCTTTAAAAGCTCTGAGAGAGGATGGAGCTGCTCTGTCATTGCCTGTCGTCCTCCTGCTGTTACAGTAGTTAACTGGATTTGAGGCAGGAGAGATCAGCAGTGCAGCAGCTGTATCCCTGTCCATATGAAATCCTAGCACCCTGTTTGCCTTTCATTCATTTGCTTATACCTGCCTACAAGGCCAGTACTGGGGAACATTCTATGGTCCCCCTGTTTGGTTCTGGAATCAAGTTCTGATTGATCTGATAACACAACCCAACACACATTTTGGTGCCTTAAAAGTTAGACCCATTCTTGGGTCTGTTTGCACACTGCTTCCAACAATGGCACCATTTTTGCCCTATCAGCTCTTGTTTGTTTGTTCAGTCACTTCCAACTGTTCGTGACTTCATGGATCAGCCCACGCCAGAGCTTCCTGTCAGCCGTTGTCACCCCCAGTTCCCCCAAAGTCGAGTCTGTTGCTTCCAGAACATCATCCATCCATCTTGCCCTTGGTCGACCCCTCTTCCTTTTGCCTTCCACTTTCCCTAGCATCAGCATCTTCTCCAGGGTATCCTGTCTTCTCATTATGTGGCCAAAGTACTTCAGTTTTGCCTTTACTATCATTCCCTCTCAATTGATTAGTCTAGCTTGATTTCCTGGAGTATGGACTGGTTTGATCTTCTTGCAGTCCAAGGCACTCTCAGAATTTTCCTCCAACACCACAGGTCAAAAGCATCTATCTTCCTTCGCTCAGCCTTCCTTATGGTCCAGCTCTCACAGCCATATGTTACTATGGGAAATACCATTGCTTTAACTATGGCATACCACTTGATATGCTGATTCAAGCAGCTCCCTTGTGAGGAAGCCAATGCTGTGGCTTCCTCATGAGAAAGCTGCTTGAATCCGCATATAAGGTGACTGTGCCGTATCTAGATTAGGGCTGCTATTCTATATACAATTACCTGAGTAAGGTTGCAATCCTATGCACACTTTTCTGGGAGAAAACCCCATTGAGCACAATAGGACTTACTTCTGAGTAGGCATGCATAGGATTGTGCCCTAAGTAAGTCCCACTGCACTCAGCAGCATTTACTTTTGCCCAAATACCCCCAAGAGTAGGTGGTCTAATTTCCAAAGCACCAGGAATAAAAAAGCTTTTTTTTTTGGGTTGGGCTGTGTAATTGTACCTTTTTCCTTCCCTTCCCCTTTGTGTAGGGTGGAAGGCAGCACATCTGAGCTCTTCTAAAACTGCAGTTCTCAAACCACTTACTTGGAGTAATCTGTTTTTACTTAATGCAGTAGATTTAAAAAAGAGAAACTTTTCAAATATAAGTAAAATCTAGGTATGGCAACAGATGCCAGTGATATGAAGACAGGAAAATTTGAGGTGCTGAATTTTCCCGTGATCAGCTTTTATTAAAAAAGGGGGGGGGCTGTGTGTGTATATTTCTGACTGTAGATGGTTCGTGAACTGATGGTGTCAATTTTTTAGGAAAATGTTTTCATTTTCATCTTTGGGAGACATCCTTCTAACACACTCGGTGCTAAAGCCTTGGTTTTTTTTTTCTTCTTTATGGGCGCTCAGTCCGAGTAATACCATGCTTAAAACCATTTTCCAGATCTTCTTGAAAGCCAGCTTGGTACTCTAGGTTGTCGCAGATCTGTTGCAATCCGTCTGTGAAACCAGTGGAGCGGGAGCGAAGCAGCCCTCACCTCAGTTGTTGGCTTCCCTTTCGAGTTCTTGAGCTGGAGGATCATTTCAATCCTGTGGAAAGGCGGTTTGGCTTTCAAGATATTTTTAGGATTAAATGTTAACCTTCGAACACTGACTTTCTTAAGCTTTTTGTTTGTTTCCAAGTCTGCATTTCTTTCTGATGTGCCTTTAAAATCCTGCTTGTTCTGCTCTTCTGAATATATGGGATTCTTTAACAGCTGCTCAGGTTTCAGAAACACCAGAGGAAAGATAAAATGCAGGTTTCAGAAACACCGGAGGAAAGATAAAATGCATGATGACAAGAGATGTTGGAGCATATGATCCCAGAGCTTTTCTGTATTCCCTGTTGGGTAGAAAGAGTTTTAGGCATCCTTCCCTTTTACTCATGCCAAAATGTAGACATACAAATAGTCTGGCAGACTGCCACAGTGTGTAGGCAGGCTTTTAAATTCCTATCCATGTCCTGCAGGCTTCTCCAGTGTGATAGCGTACTTATTTTCCAACAGAATGAATGCAAGAAGTACTTGGAATGAAATAATTCAAAGATTTTTCTGGAAAAGTGAAAGAAAAATATCCACGTAGACAGTTCCATCGGGACCTAGACATGTAACGCTGGTGCCCAAATCTTTTGAAATGTTTGAGACTGAGCTCCTATTGCTTTTGTAATGTTTTAAAGCCCCCTAGTAAAAGCTAATTGTTGTTTGGCTGTTCAATGTTGGCGTGTTGGCAGACAACACTAGGGCCTGTAAGGAGATTTTGCTAATGTGTGGTGTGGGTGGCTATGGTGGTACTGCTGTCTGAACTCCTCCCGCATCCAACATCTCTCTTTCCATTGCAACTGTAGCTCTAGGAACAATAGAGAAAAGAAAATGCCAAACCAAATTGTAGACCAAAATATGCTGACTAGGCAAGCAGGCAGCCTCCTCTTAACCATATTCTCTTGGAAGTAAGTCCTAGTGACTACTGTGGGATTTATTTTCAAGTTAGCATGCTAAAATGGACGCCTCAATGGGTACGGAACTTGAGATTCCTGTGCAAAACTCTGGACGCTCTGGCTTTCTTGGTATCCTTTTTGCAGAAAACTGTCACTTGGGGAAATGTGGAGCATCCCTTTCCTGAGCTCGGTCTTGTAGGTTGTCTTGATATATTTCTTGTGTAGATTTTTGTGAGACATGAGCATGAAGTTCTTAATGCTTGTGGAGTCACTGTGGTTGCTTGATGGTTGTCTTTCTGGTGAAAGTGTTCTGGTAACTTTTATTTTGTATGCAAGTAGTTGACATACCATTTTGGTAGAGATGGCAAAAAGTGTGTTTTGCTAACTGCTCCTTTCTGAGAAGACAGAGTAAGTTGGTATTCTGAAACTCTTTGCACTGTAGATTTCCTCAGGATGCTTTAGAACTGGTGGATCATTTCATTTTTAACTTGGTTGTAGTCAACACAGAACTATGAGTGCGTGAGCCTTACCTTTTCATAAGAAGGGCTACTTCTATGACATTTCTTGAATACGTAGAAACATGTAGGGTTTTTAAAGCATATTTACACCTTCTTTCTTAAGTACATTTGCTGGCAAATTACACCTCCTGATGACACTTCCAAGTGATTGCATACGCAGGATAATGAGTGGAGAGAGCAGCAACATGGCTCAGTTGAGACATCGTGACAAACCATGGCTTGCACTGTCATTTAGAACCCAAAACATGGTTTGAGTGACCATACGTACAACAGGCAAAGCATAGTTCTCTGCTTTCGTTTTCTGTCTGTTCAGCATTTAGTTTCACATGTTTGCTCTCATCACCATGGTGCAACAGGAGGTGGAATGATGGTTGTAACTTAAGTGTGACATGGTACTAAACTGTAGTTGGCACAAACCATGATGCTGGTTTGTCAGCCAGTTGCAACCCCTCCAAATTGTGGTTGCACTTCCCTGTCATGTTGTCTGAACTGAATCTTTATGTTGTCTGAACTGAATCTTTATGTTGAATAGGGAACGGGAGGGGACATTTTAATAAATACAGTGAACTGACTGCTTTTTCTTTCTTCCTTCCCCCTCCTGCCCACACTTCCCCCTGCAGCTTCTTGGGATGTTGCAAAGATTGGAGCTGTTCCAGACGTGGTTGCTGTGGGAGAACGCCTTGATGGATGACTAGCATCATTCAGTGATGGGCTGTGGGACTAGCAAAGTGCTTCCCGAGCCCCCCAAGGATGTTCATTTGGATCTTGTTAAAAAGGTTGAGCCCTACACTGGTTATAAAAGCGACATCTGTAAGCACTTCATCAAGGATGGTGGAGATGCCATCAAATCTGGCTTTCCGTCTCCTCCCCGTCACACCAATCCTTGCTCTCCTGCACGTGTGGAGCAGCCCGAGCCACGCAAGAACAGAGTGGCTAAGTATCGTGCCAAATTTGATCCCAGAGTGACCGCCAAGTATGATATCAAGGCCCTGATTGGCCGAGGCAGCTTTAGTCGTGTGGTGCGGGTGGAACATAAGGCGACCAAGCAACCGTACGCAATCAAGATGATAGAGACCAAGTACCGGGAAGGGAGAGAAGTGTGTGAGTCAGAGCTATGCGTATTGCGCCGTGTGCGGCACACCAACATCATCCAGCTCATTGAAGTATTTGAGACTCAGGAGCGGGTCTACATGGTGATGGAATTGGCCACTGGAGGGGAATTGTTTGACCGAATCATTGCCAAAGGCTCCTTCACAGAAAGAGATGCTACTCGTGTGTTGCAGATGGTATTAGACGGGGTTAAGTACTTGCATACTTTGGGCATAACACATAGGGACTTAAAGCCAGAGAACTTGTTGTATTACCACCCAGGAATGGATTCTAAAATAATGATCACAGACTTTGGGCTGGCGAGTGCTCGGAAGAAGGGAGATGACTGCCTCATGAAGACCACCTGTGGAACTCCAGAGTATATTGCCCCAGAGATCTTGGTCAGAAAGCCCTACACTAACTCTGTAGACATGTGGGCCTTGGGCGTTATCTCTTACATCCTACTAAGCGGGACAATGCCTTTTGAGGACGACAACCGCACGCGCTTGTACCGGCAAATTCTGAAGGGAAAGTACAGTTACTCTGGGGAGGTGAGTGTGCCTAACCTCAAGTCAGGGAGTGACTGTTGTGTGCGAGTGTTTTGTTATGGCCTCTACAGCAGTGATCTTCAACCTTGGGGTTGTGACCCCCAAGGTCCACCGGGAGACAACGAGTTTCCCCTTAAGGGGAGTGGTGACTTGGCGATGTCAGGATGACGCCACCACCAGCTAAGTAAATAAAGGGGGGGTTGGACTTGTGAGGCAGCGGTGGCTGGAGATGCCACACGACCTGGGTTCTCACTGCCACCGCAGCCGGGTAAGTCCAAAGCCCCCTTTTTTTACTTAGTCGGAGGTGACGGTAATGCGAACTCAGAAGTGCTGCTGCCGCTGTCACCGCCGGGTCGCAACTACTTACAGCGACCTTTACCTTCAGATAAAGGTTGAAGATCACTGCTCTACAGGAAACACCTTTGTCCTTACATTTGGAATCCTGCAGCCTAGATCCTAAAAGGTTGCTACTGGCTAGCCTTACCATAGTCCCGGTTCTGGCCGGGACAATCACGGTTCGGGAGCCCAATCTCGGGCTCCCGGCTGGTCTTCGTCATTGTCCTGGCCAGCTGGGACTTGCCCCTGTCCTTTTCCAGCATTGCACAGCTGTGCGAGGCTGCAAGCACATTTTCAAAGTGCTTCCACTTCGTTGCGTACTTGCGCGAGGCTGTAAGCTCTCTGAAACAGCCCGAGTGAACTCAGATCATTTTGGAGAGCTTCCACACGCCCCCAATCCCGGCCATGTCGTGGCCATGATCGCTTCCGCCCCCCCCCCCCCGCGTTGGGGGGGGGATTTGGTAAGGCTACTACTGGCAGAATAGTTTCTGAAACTTTTTGTTTGAGAAATTAGATCTTTGTTTTGTGAGCACTCTTTAAAAAATACTGACTGTTTTGGTAGAAGCCAAAGGAACAAGCAGTGATTTGGAGACACCAAGGAGTGAAAACCTGTCCCCCTGCTATTGTGAACGCTAGAAGCTGGGAAGGCCAAGCTGCTTTTTCAGAACAGTGTCGGGACTCCTTCTCTGCTCATGTGTCTTGGTAATCCAGCCCACTCTGGGAGTCTGCTCTGTTACCAAGGAAAGACAGACACAGGTCTGTCTCTCTCTCTCGTCTGGCCACTGCTGCTCCTGTTAGAAAGGCACATGCCAAGATACCTGAAGAGTTCAGATCCGAAGGACTGTATGATTTCAGTCTGCCATTTTACTCGTCTGTTACATCCTCTGCCCTGGAGGAAGTCATGTTTAGAAATAGAGATACTTAAGCTAAGTTATCTTGATGTTGTCTTTACAACAGCCCGGTAAAACTGAGTAGGTATTATTATTCCCATATTACAGATGGGAAAGCTTAGGGACTTGCCTAAGGCCACCTAGTGAGTTTATGGTAGGGGCAAGATTTATACTGGGGAAGTCCTGATTTGCAGCTCAATCTCTTAGCTGAAGTACAGCTTTAAAAAGTGGATCCCATCAGGAATTGAGCCAAAAGTATCGCATATGACTAAGACACCAATTTTTGAAGCAGGGGGCTGAGAAGTGACAGTAAAATAGCTGTCTGAAAAACAAATAGGATGTTTTAATATTTCTGGCATTTTAGAAACATGAGGGTGTGATGGCATTTCAATAATGGATGAAGAGTCTTTATGTTGTTTGGATTGTATCTCTCTTAATGCTACATCAGGATATAAGGTGATGCAGAAACACAACTCTTCTTTCAAACTTTCTCCTCTTGAAAGTTTGTGACTGAGCCTTGAGCCATCTTTGAATTCCAGCCCAGTCATAACCAATTTTTCAGTGCTGATGCAGCCCTGAGGAAAGGGATCAAAAGTTCCCTTACTTTGAGGAGGCTTTTGTGACTCCTTTCCCCCCCCCTGCAAGGAAAAACTCCATTGGCACGACTGCTTTGGTGCTGGAAAGTTAGTTGGGATAGACTATTAAGATTCCCTGTTTAGGAATTGTGCATGAAACTGGCTGTTGCCATATGCTGGCAGTGGTTTAAGTGCTATGCCACACAGTGCAAAGGAGTAAATGGTGATGAGTGGAGGAAATGTGGGCCAGAGGGTTATGAGAGTTTGTAGGCTCTCAAGCTCTTGCAGCATTCTTTCCAAGAATCCAGGGTGTCCTTTGAAGACAGAACGCTTTGCTTTTCCTGATAGTTCTGGAAAATTGCCTGTAGACTGTGGCTGACCTTTTCTGGGCAAGCAAGGGAACTTTTACGCAAGAAACTTTTGGAAGTATACTGGACGCAACTCTGGCAAATTGAGCATTGGGTGTAGGCTGAGATAAGAGGGAGGAGAAATGACTAGATCTCTTCCCCCCCCCCCCCCCGATTTAATAACAACACTGTGAAATAAGCGTGTCTTTTCCTAACGGAGGCACTCTCCGGAGATAGCTTTGTGAAGATCTGATCATAGAGTTAGAGGCTCGCCTGCAGCGACCTTCTGAGCAAAAGGACGGAAGGGGGCTTTTGAACCAGGGAAGAGCGTGTATTGTAGCTTAGGCTGGAGAGCTGTTGCCAGTCAATGTAGATGGGAGCGAGCTAGGTGGACTGATGGTCTGACTCCGTATAAGGCAGCTTTGAATGGTCAGTGAGAGTCCAAAAAGACCCCACTTGCCTGATAAAAGAGTGAAAACCACCATGTACTTTCTCAGATGAAACTGGGCTCAAATACTAGGCCGAGATCACTGAGCCTTTTGGAGAGAGAAATGAAAACTGAAATGCAGGCTGACTTGTGAAGTATTCCTTCTTTTCTTGACAAGAAATGAGCTGACACCCAACTAATACGGCTGCTGTCGTGTGAGAGCTGCAGAGAGCTTACCTTTTGGGTTCTATTCCTGGAGCATGGGGTCTGTCTTCAAGAGGTTATTAGGCAATCGATGGGCAAGCTATACCATAATAGCTCATTCAGGTCCTGCTGACCTTAGTGGCTCTAATTATCATTCTTTGGCTCCTGCATGGTATAGAGTGCGTGAAGTTTAAGGCAGCTTGGGGTAGTGGCTTGACAAGCACTTCTGATGATGCTAGCTCCCTGGGTAAGGGTTACACTGCTTATCAAAGCTGAATCAGTGCAGCCTATCCATCAGGAACTAATTGTGTCCCCCATTCCACCTGGCTCCCTGCCGGTCCTTCTTTGCTTTATCAGGGATTTACTAAACGAGCTGAAGGGCTAATTTTACTGTGAAAAATCCCACAGGTTACAAAGCAGAAAAGGAGATGAGAGTTCAATTGCTTAGTAGAAACGTATCCCACCATTCCATGGATCTCTGGACTTATCATAAATGGGGAGGCCTCCAACTTCTTAAATGTTGGAGCTCAAGGGGAAATTATCCTGAATCAGACTGGTCTGGCGTTGTGTCCGGTGCCAAATTGTGCCATGCTGACTCTGTGACGTGTTGGTGTTGCGACGTTGTTGATTGTGAGATGTTCTAGGGCTCAGGAGGGTGCTGGTATGTGTTGAGAAGGACTGGATAAAATACTGTCGAGCGTTTTTCACCTTTCGCCTTCCCCTAAAGGTCTTTCACCTTTAGGTACATGTGGATGGAAAGATGGGTTAGAAGTAGATGAATACCATTGTATCTAGTTGTACAGCATCATTCAGGACAGGAGTTGGAGCACTTGCTGTGTGGTGGCCCAAAGCTAGCAGGTCTGCTGTGGGTTCTGCAGCATGGGTTTGCTTTGCTTTGCCTTCAGCTTCTTCAGTTTTCTCTAATTCCATACAGGCAAGCTGTTAAATGCCTCGTATGGATTGATGGTCATGCTATAGTTCTGCTAAAAATGGTACAGAAATGCTACCACTGGAGTCTTGATGGAGTCCGCATTGAGGAGTATGTGGTTCTGTTCTACCTACGTACATAAGAAGAGCCCTACTGGATCAGGCCCAGGGTCCATCCAGCCCAATACCCTGTTTCCCACAGGGGCCGTCCAGATGACTCTGGGAAGTCCACAAGCAAGATGTGTTAAGCGAATAGCCCTCTCCGCTTCCCAGCAGTAGGCATTTAGGTGCATGCTGCCAGCTTCATTAGCTCAGTCTGTTTCCAAGTGCAATCAAAAGCACTGGGCATCGCCTTTTAAAGCCCTAAATGGCTTGGGATCAGGTTAAAGGACTGCCTCTTTTCATAGGAATTGCTTACATATTAAGTTTTGCTGGAGAGGCCTTCTACCCTTCCTGCACCTTCACAAGGTCAACTGGTAGTGACATGGAAGAGGGGCTTCTCTGTGGTGACCCCCAGGATGGGAACACCCTGCCCTGGGAGATTCACTTAGTTCCCAGTCTGCATGGCTTTCCTCTTTTGGCCTTGATTAGTACTTTGGAGTCTGTTTGTTTTTTCTGGCTCTCCGTTTATTGTTTTGGGTTTCTCTGTTGCCTTTATAATTATGCTTTGTTTTTATTTTAATTCATGTATTTGTTATGTTGTTTTTCTGACTGCCCTTGAGCTTTCTTTTGCTTGGAAAGGTGGGATATAATTTTTATGAGTAAACGGTGAATAATGTTGCCGCTCAGAAGCATCTTGTGTGAAGGAATTGTAGGAGAAAGGGAAGCTTGGTGTATTTCCTAGAGAAGACATGCAGCCACCAGATGGAGATGGCTACGAAAGTATGTAATATCAGCCCTTCTCTGCTAATATTTTGAAATGGAAAAGATTTCATGTAGGTTATGGAAGCATAAGCTGCTGTTCGTCTCTTTCCCCCCCCCTCCTGGATCAGTGACAGACGGAAAAATGGAATCTTTCCCCCCCCCCTCCCAATCTCTAAGAGGAAGATGTTGGTGTGAGTTGCATCTATCGTTGATTGTTACTTCTCCCTTTGTGACTCAGGCCTGGCCTACAACTACACTAGAACGGGGCTGGTAGGGACCTGAGTTTTCTAGAACGACTTTCACTGCTTCAGATTGCAGGTCAGGACCCCACTTTTGAATGCTCCCCTATGTAACAAAATCAAAATCTTTGCCAGTAGAAAACTAGCATAGTGAGGCTAGAATCTTTCTCCCTGATGCGCTAGTTTTTTCCTTGCAGGATGGTTCTGTGTGGGAGCGTTCAACAATGGTATCCCCTCCCGCATGCTGAGCCACTCTGCTCCATTCTTCGTTCATCCTAATGCTTCACTCTTCCTAGAGTCGGACACGACTGACTTTCAAGCAGGGGAGACCTTTACAACAGTTTATAGGCCAGAAAACGAAACAATCTGTTTTTCTCCTCTGTTGGCCTGCAGATGTTAGCGCATCCCCTGGCTGCCACATCTCCATCCTTGCACACTAACTCTTAAGCTGCAGCAAGGGTTGGGCGGTTCAGATGGCGAAAGTCCTTGTTCCAGGACAGATGCTCTGGCGCCTTTTGAGGCAGGTCTGATTCATGGAATGACTAATAATCAAGTCTGCTAAGTCACCCTCCCAAGTCAGAGGCAGCATGCCACTAAATCGTGGTTGTGGGGTGGGAGTGGTGGTACGTTTGCTTTCGTGTCCTGCTTGTAGGCTTTCCGGAGGCATCTGACTGGCTGCTGTAAGAAGCCGGCTGCTGGGCCTGGTGGGGCATTATGTTCTCCTCTCTGTTTCTAGGTTGTTCCTAGGTCGGATCCTGCCCTACGTTTTTTATGTCAAGATCTGCTTTCAGTCATGAATTGTTAAGACATGAAAAATAACATCTGAAGGGGCTCTGATGCAGCCGGGTGGAATGTTTCTCGGGGTATTTTGAAGTACCGTAATTGGCAACAACCGCAAAAACCAGAAGCCTGCAGTTGTACTTCATAAACTTTTCTGATCATCCTTTCAAGAGTGGAGGCTGCATCACCTGTCATTGGGGCGACTGAAGTCTGTTTTCATTGATATTTGTAGGCTTGCCTGGGGAAATGGTCCACCAACGTCACCCCCTCCCTCTCTTCCCTTCCTGGTGCTTGGTGACTCACACTAGTTTTTGTTCTCTGATGAATGCCACCTTCAGATTGTATGAGACTTAAAACATCTTGATGCACAATGTGCTGGTGAGGGTCTTAATTCAGATGCTGCCTGGAACATGGTGTTTTGCGTTTACTGTTTGCTGGTCAGCATGAGCTTGCGTTTGGTGCAGAATGAAGGCATGCACAGTTGTAAGGGTTTTTTTTGGGGGGGGGGGAGTGGGGAAGCACAGGAAATGTAAAGTCACTTCTCTGTATTTATCGAAGTTCCTATAATCAAGTGTAGCATCTGTTCCCATCCAAAATCTGACAGCCTACCCTTCTGCGGTAACTCCACGAGATCAGTTCCTTGGGCACAGAAAGGTGTAAATGCACCTGTGATTTCCTCCCTCTGCAAAAGTGACCTGTTGGCTCTTGTATCGCGAACATGGGATGACAGTAAGCCAAATGGCAAGGTGGAAATATTCACAGGAATCAAGGGTTCCTTGAAGTTCTTGCATCCGTAACGGAAAACTTGGATGTTCTCGGGTCGCATTAAAACAAATGGGGCCAAAGTCCTTTGAGTACTACTGATCTCCATAGGAATTGGGCATGCCTCTTGCTGGGTTGTGTTTGTTTGTTTGTTTGTTTGTTTGTCTTTACCAGAAGGGATATGAGCTTATCTTAATAGTCTGATGCTCCGGAACATCACATTAAAGTTGCATTGATGTCTTTATTTATTTATTACATTTCTATTCTGCTCCATCTCCAAGGAGCTCTGGGCAATGTGCATGGTTGTCCCCTCCCCCGTTTTATCTTTACGACAACCCTAGGAAGTAGGTTAGGCTGAACAAAAGTGCCTGGCCCAAGGTCACCCAGTAAGCTTTATGGATAAGTGGCGATTGGAACCCAAGTCTCTGGTCCTACTTGCTCTCACCCAGGTCTTTCCAACCTTTTTTTTTTTTTTTTTTTGCACATACCACTCTTCCAAGTATCACAGCTGTCACCAGAGGCAGCAATTGTGCACAGGAATTGAGGCTTCTCTGTGCCCCTTTGAAGGGCCAGGCAGTTGTGCAGCCACCTCTTGCCCATTGGTGTGCCTCTGCCCCAGCCATCTTTGCTTCCAGCAGGTTGGGCCAGTACCACAAATATCACCTGCCATACTGTGAAGGGCCGCTAATGATATTAGTGCCGCCTGTTGAAAAACACTGCTCTGACCACTACTGATGCTGGCTCTTACCAGGTACCATTAAAATTGGCCATAAGACCAGCCACACTAAAAGCCATCAAAAGCTTGGGAGAGCAAAACCATTTTTATTGGCTACCTGAAAACGATCCAGTTTGCTGCCAGGTGAGTCTATCAGGGGGGAGAGTTCCATAGATAAGGCACCATTACTGAAAAGGCCCGTTTCTGGTGTCCACCCAACTCCTTTCCTAAGGTGGGGGCACCCAGAGCTGGGCCACCTCCAAAGATTTTAGCAGTCGGGTAGGCAGGTTTGTACGTTGCCCTGCTAACTGGGCAAGAGGCACTTTTTCAATTGGTGCTCCTCTTATACTGTATTTAGCAGGGGAAGAGTAACTGCCCCCCTTTCACCCCAGCACAGTGTCTTTTCTGGTGGCTGTTTGCTGGTGGTGGTCTGCATTTTTTTTTTTTTTTAGATTGTGAGCCCTTTTTGGGACAGGGAGCCATTTAATCATTTGATTTTTGTCTATAAACCGCTTTGGGAACTTTCTGTTGAAAAGCGGTATATAAATACTGTTAATAATAATAATAGTTATTACTCCACACACTCTGGAAACTGCTCCACACAGTTCTCCTGGGGCTCCTGTGTGTGTTGCTTTCTCCCTGTACCTATTTGCAATCTGTTCTCACCAGGAAAAAGAGCACTTTGGGGGCAAGCTGGGATATGCTTCCTCCTTCCTGGCTGCTTCTAACCTCTCACAATGGCTATGTTGTGCTTAAAAGCAGAACTAGTTTAAGGACCCTTTGAGAGAGAACCTTATATAACCTCTGCCCATATATCCCCTTTTGTGTTGTTTTGGCCAGATGCAAGGCACTGTACATGGTTTCTCTCTTCCCCCCCCCCCTTCCAATTTGTTCTCACAACAACCTTGTGAGATAGGTAAGGCTGAGAGATAGTGATGCTCTTAATCCCCGGCAGGTGCATTACATGTTGCAGGTACTTCACATATGGAGGCCTGGACCAGTGAATGTGCCAGAATGAAAATCTGGAATAAAGACAGGCTGGCTAACTCAGCTTGTACTGAGAAGAGGGACTGTTTTAAGTGCACCTGAGAGTTATTTCCATCTCCTAGAAGAAGAGAAATCCATTTACAGAGGAATGCGCTCTTGCGGCTCGGATGAAGAGAGCATTGAGTGAGTGTCGGTGAGGCGGCATGTGACGGAGGGGGGGCTCTGTTGAAGAGGCAAAGTGTTCTGGTCTGCCTTTCTTGTCTTCCTTTTTTAAAAAACTTCTTTTTAAAGAAGAACATTGAGTGAATCCTGAAATAGACTGCCTCTGTGCCTGAGGTGGACCGGGGAGGTCAGCCTGACAAATGTACACTCCATGGTAGGGCTTTGAAACCTTTCTGGCTCTGCCTCTCCTTCGCCTTCCCTCCCTTAATGCAGCCATTCTGATCCGGTCAGTGCAGACGTCCTCGAGTGTTTGTGCTGCTCTGATGAGCTGAACTATGTGACCAGCCCTTGTGTGGCAGCAGGAACTGGTACAGAACCAGAGGTTTGTTTAGCTGAGCCGATATGTTGCTTGTACAAGACCACACTTGGAAATAGCTGCATCCTTGGTTGCCTGTGGCCGATAAGAATGGCCTCCATGCAATCAGTGACAATGAGGAAGCTGGAGGGACAACTTTTTAACTTTTGACATTGGCTGATCTGTGTTTTACATTTTTATTTGATTGGATTATTCTCTTTTATGGTTTGTTTTTTGCTTGAAGTTTTGTATTGATTGTTTTGTAAGCTACCTTGAATTTTCCATTGGATTTGGGATACAGTAGAAAGGCAAGATAAAAACATTCTTAAATAAATTTACACCGGCACTTAAATTCAGTTTTCTTGCCACCTCTACTGCATATCAGATCCAGGTTGGTAACATACCTGGAATTGCCCAGAAGCCTGCTCTCACCCCTTCCATGCTTAATGCAAGGCTTTCCAACTTCTTGGTCAGCGCCTAAGAACGATCTCGAGCATTTGCATTATTTATTGTAATATGTCTTGTATCTCCGTTATGGTGCATTATTTATTTTAAATTACTTTGGGTCTCCAAGAGAGGAGTGGGGTGGCTATTTTCTAAATAAAATGAAGTAGTTTTGACAACCAAGGTGGAAATGCATGTCTGTGTTGAATGAACCTTGGCAATACCAGCACACCTTAAAAGAAAACAACATTTGCTTAGGGACATTAAAACTTGTTGCTATTCAGTCGTTAAGTCGTGTCCGACCCTTTGTGATCCCATGAACCATATCCCGCCAGGCCTTCCTGTCCTCCACTATCTTCCTGAGTTCGTTCATTTTCATGTTCGTTGCATCGGTGATGCTGTCTAACCATCTCATCCTTTGCCTTCCCCTTCTCCTTTTGCCTTCAATCTTCTTCTTCTCCAGAGAGTCCTCTCTTCACATTAGGTGGCCAAAATATTTGAGCTTCAGCCTCGGTACCTGTCCTTCCAAGGAACAGTCAGGGTTGACTTCATTTAGGATTGAACATTAAAACTAGGCACAGACAAATTGTGGGTAGCCACGCCGATCACATCTCACACAGTGAAAGTCTTTGCATCATGCCCACTCCCACCCACCCCCAGAGGGGTTTGTAGCTCACTGGCAGAACGCCTGATGTGCATCTGAAGCTGGCGTACATTTGAGCCCTGCGTGTAAGGCCGTACCGGGCCGGAAGAGGGCTTTGGATATTGGCAGAGCTCGCAGCCGATATCTCCTCCACCCTCCCGGTGTGGCCAATGGCTGCCCTCCCTCATTGCCCGGGCTGCCCTCCCCCTGTCCCTGCAACCTGCAGAACTCGCCTTGCCCAGCAGACGCGGGTTGCTACCTTAGACATAAAAGCTAATCGGATAGCGTCACTTCCTACTTTTATTGTTTTGAACCTTATTTAACCTCCACCATGTGGTCTAAAATTATTCTAGCTGCAGTAGCCATTTATGCCAGCAGTTCACCAGTGTTACTGTTTTTACTCCATGTTGCTCTTATTGTCTCGTGTTATAGTTACTGTAAAAACCGAAAACTTAACCAGGCTATTTAAAAATGAGCTTGAGCTGTCCTTGCCCAAATATGACTCTAGCCTTCTGCCAAGCTCAATTTTTTGCTTGCCTTAATTCTGTTCCCCCCCTTCTTGTCTGTGGTTCAGTCTTTGTTTTGATGGGAATAGCCTACGTAGTTCTGCTTCACTCCATCCCCCCCACCCCCGTCTCTCCCCTGCAGGTCTGGGAGAATGCCTGTGCAGAGTTCCCAAACACGTTCCCCAATTAGTTCTTTGTTTGAGCTTAAATTCTTTCCTGGAAGAATTGCGGGCTCCGCTGAAACCTGAGAATCGGCTCAAGCAAGCGATCAAGTGTTGATTGGTGGAACTGCAAATCGTGCAGACAGTCCGTTGTGGAAAGGAAGCTCCCCGCTGTTGGCTGTTAGTACTGTCCTGTAGTCCCTGCTGCTGCTGCTGTTGAATTCTCAGGCTTGGCGATTGTGGACTCATGCCTAGTGGTCTGTAGCATGCAGAGTTCCCACCCTGAGGTTTCCTCACCCAGGAGAGCCATTATTTGGAGATATTTGCGATAATAGATTTCAGAGATTGGATGGGTATAGCTAGCCCATGGCTACGTTGTCGGAGACCAAAGGGGGTTCCAGTCGTGTGTGGCTTGTAGGATGAATAGAGTTTTAGAGGTCTGCTTCTGTCACCTCGAACGTTCTGGGACATTGGACTTGCCTTTCCAGAGCGGTTGGTGTCTTGAGAAGGATGTGGGTTGCTTCTTTCCCTGCTATGGGAGGGTGCGCATTTCCTTTGTGTGGTTATCATCCGCCCTGCTTGTCCTGGGGAAATCGAAGGAAGCATTTTGAGGACTTTGTGACCCATCCTTGCATGCCGTGCTAAACCACCAGATCTTCCTGTTGATTGTCCTCTGCACAGTCAATGCAGGCAGTTGAATGAAGCAATTAGGGCTAGGACTGAACCCACTCAGGAAGTGACCTGGATAAGGCCTGGGTTGCAGGATGTACTGTACTCAAACGAATGACAGAACCACCATTGGAGTACATTGGTTCTTTCTGTACATCCTGGGAAATAGATGGAGTTCCCTCCCTATAGATCCCTCCCTATGACTGTCTTGTTCCTGAGGAAGTGCAGACCACATTTCTTGTTTTTGAGGCTTGCTGTAAGACCTCTGGACTGGAGCAAGCAGTGAACTGCAATTTGGCACAACAGGATTCTTTCCACTTTGGAAGGGTTTATGGCTCTGTGCCAAACCATGATCTCTGCTTGAGGTGGCCGGTTCGGGCTATGAGCAAAGTGCAGATCTCTTTAAAATAAAAAGCTGCCCAGTGATTGTGTGAATTGGCCTCCATGATGATGAGGGCAAAAGTCACCGTTTGCTTGGTGCTGAAAGCTCCTTAGGAACCAAGAATCTTTGGCCAGGTTTTTAAGCTAGATGAGTGGGTGAGATTTTATTTAATCTTCTTTAATGTAAGATTAAAAGCAAGATTAGAAAGTTCTGGTGGCAAGACCAGTTCCTTGGGAGCTTATTGCAGGATTAGGAGCATATTTCTTCTTGCTGCCCAACAAGCTCCCTTGTGCTACCACAGGCATTAACTCATTTGTCTCGTCGTGAAAGTTTATAATCTACTTTCCAGTAAAGCAACCCTAGCGTTTAGTTCACAGCGGGACTTTTGGTGCAGCAGCGTGCTGGATCAAGCTGCCTCCCCAAGAAAATGCAGTGTGTGCGGCTGCAAAAATTTCGTTCCTTGCAAGCTTTCACTCCGTAGGCTGTTGTCTGCACTTCTTTGGGACTTGGTGTCAAGTCGGGTGCCAGAAGAAGTCGGATGCCATGGAAAAGCTCTCTAGACTTTCCAAAAAAGAACGTTCAGAGCATACTTTGCAAGGCCTGTAAGGCCCCAGTTTCCATCCATGACATCGCCCAGTTAAAATATATTGGGACTGGGAAAGCTTTTTGCCTGAGAGTCTGGAGAGCTGCTTCTACCCAAATAGACAGGGCTGGACTAGGTGGGCCGATGGCATGGCTCGCTGTAAGAGGGTTTCACATGTTCATGTGGAGTGGATGGTGTTCCCCACCACAGCGTTTCTCAAAGTCCTACCGGAGAGTTTGCAGGCCAGGTGCCACGGTGGCTTAGTAGTTAAGACGCTGAACTGCAGACCAGAAGGTCGGTAGGGCAGCAGTTCAAGACCCAAGTGCCGTGTGACGGAGTGAGCTCCCGTCTCCTGTCCCAAATCCTGCCAACCTAGCAATTCGAAAGCAAGACATTGCAAGTGGATAAATATGTATATAAATACATATGATAAATATGTAGATAAATGCCAGCGGGGGGCGCAGTGGGTTAAACCGCTGAACCATGAGCTGTCGATCGAAAGGTCGGCAGTTCGATTCCCGCGACGGGGTGAGCGCTCGTTGCTTGGCCAGCTCCTGCCAACCTAGCAGTTCCAAAGCATGTCAATGCGAGTAGATAAATAGGTACCGCTTGCGGGAAGGTAAACAGTACTCCGTGTTCCAGCCGCATGCTACGCGCTGCGGCAAGGAGAGTCATGCCGGCCACATGACCACGGGAGCGTCTTCGGACAGCGCTGGCTCTACGGCCTTAGAAGCAGAGATGAGCATCGCACCCTAGTGTCAGACACGACTGGCTTTCGAGCAGGGGAGACCTTTACTCTTTTTAGTCTTTGCAGGGGCGATCTGTTAAAAAGGAAGCCACGCCGCTCCGCACGCGCCCGGGACGTGCCAGGATACTTGCGGTGTAGATCAGCCTTGAAGGTTTGCTTGATGCAGAGGCTGAGCCCAGCTGATTGGTACTTTGGCTCAACTTTGCCAGTACCTTGGTGAAGAAACTGCTAAACTCATTTCAGTTGTAACCTCAGCAGGATGTATTCTTTCTTTCTTCTTTTCCAAGGTGGGTAGCTTAATTAAATCAAGCCCAAGATTCATACAGTACAGCAGGTGAAGCCTCCAGTAGCATAAACAGATCAATAAACCGATTTGTGTTTGCTGACTAGAAGAGATTTCTAATTACTAGTGCTTTGCACACCCCATTTCTGATGGCGCTGGAGTAATTGGAAGGATAAGAAATCCAATTCCCTCTTGTTTGGGAGTTTGTTTCTGTTTAGCTCCACTTAACCGGGCTGCTACCGCTGACTCGTCTGTCGGGGCTGAAGATGGTAATTTATTCCCTGTTGTCTCTTTGGGATCCTTGTTCTTTATTCCAGAGTTGCTTACAATGTTTGCTCAGAGTTTATTTTGGGGAGTTTCAATACAATGTGAACTGGCATAATTATTACTTTTCCTAGCAGCTCAAACACATTTTTGAAAATCAACTTGGAATTCTCTGTTCTGTATTGTACAGAGGCTAGTGAATTGATCTCTGTTTTATATGACCATTAGCAGCGTTGAGTAGTAAATTGCTCTCCAGTTTGTAGAGTTGTGGAAATAAAACGTTACTGGGCTCAAAGCATGTCATGATCATTGTGTTTTGCTATAATACTCAAGACAGAGCATTGTCAGGACTCTGGAGGAATAGATATAGTCAGTTCTTGTTATCCACTAGGGTTATGTTCCTGGAAAACCTAGTGGATACCGAATCAGTGAACCTATGGGAAAAATGGGGTTAGGTTCCAGGGGACCCTCTTTGCCATATACTGTATGAACTTTGTGAACCTGAATCTTACCGTGAAGTCTATGGGTTGGGTGATAGCAAGGGCAGCATCCAGTATACCACATTGACTCTGTTATGGAACAATTCCTAACTCTAGCAAATTGCAACACAATTCCTCGTCCTAACAACATTATACAAATATAAAAGGTATTGTACAGTATCCTGTGTACAGTATCCTGGAAGCCCAGAGAGCACACAAACCATTCCCATTGTGTTGCAAATGGAATTCAGCAGAAAACACACACACAGCAACTCCAGAAGAGAGAGATGACCTCTTACAGTAAATGAAGCAAGGCAGGGAAATTTGCTCTCAGAGCAACATGGAGACCCATGAAAAAGTACACACCCATGAGAACGATGGCCCCAACGAGATTGCAAATAGCGAGAGCAGGCCGCAGATATGGAGAGGTAATTCTGCCCCTCACAGATAAGTGAATTTGCACATAGCGAATTCGCATATATAGAGAGCTGACTATAGTAGGCTCAATCCACCAAGGGTTTTACATGTGTGGAAGGGCTTGTAAGCACCAGTAGTGCTTTCAGTGCCTTCCTTCTCTCAGACTTGATTTTAAAACTCTCCTTATTTCCTTTTTACAAGCCTTTTTATTTAGCATGGGGGGTCTCCGTCCTATTTCTACTGGGTGTGTAGAGTTGGTCTCCATATTGTGTGACCACAACACCTTTTCTCTTAAGGCGAGTTCATACATTCCATCAGAATGGTGGAAAAGCTTTGCCTTGACTGCACCACTTTAGTCTGCAGGGGTGTGTGCGCGTATGTTGGGGGGCAGGAGTGGTTTCATGTTTGAGTACTCATCTTAAAAAACAAAAGGATGGTGTAGTGGTTTGGGAGTTGAACTTTGGCCTGGAAAATCCAGGTTCAAATCCCCGCTCGTCCATGAAGCTTCCTGGGTGACCTTGGGCCAGTCATCATCTCTCAGCCCCACCTGCCTCACAGGGTTGTTGTGAGGACAAAAGGAGAGAAGGAACTATGTACAGCACCCTGAGCTCCTCTGAAGAAGGATGGTCTAAAAATGTGAAAAATAAACAAACCCTTCTTGCATATATAAAACATGTTGGAGAAGAGTTTAGGCCACTCGTCTTCCTGCTATGCTGTCTTTCTATGTTCAGGGAATTTTATTCTGTGGGAGAGCATTTGCACGTGCAGCAACCCCATGGCCACCTGCAGCCATTTCAGTCCGAGCAAGAAGCCTTTTTACCTCTGGGTTCTACTGGAATGGCCTTCAGTAAATCAGCAGAACCTGCCTGAAAAATATAGATCTGCCAGGCTCGGGGGGGGGGGGGGCTGCACCTGAGGCCTCATAAAACGGGATGGTGGATTCTGTTAAAAATACTTGACGTCTATGCAAATGCCTGAGCGAAATGCCGTTTGTAGTGCCGGGAACACATTGTTAGCTTGCTTGTGGAGAGACTCAACAGTGTGAGTCACGGATTCATCTCCCTGCTATCGCAGACCAGCTCTCTGGCAGAAAGAGCATTTCTGCAACCGCTGGTGGAATTCCAGAGACTGCCGTTCCTGTTGCTTCAGTATTGTTGGAGCTGAAAAGTAACTGTACCGTGGAGTGTTTATGTCTAGCATAAATGCATTTCCAGAAACGCCAGCGGAGTTTTCAGCTTGGATGCTTAAGGGCTCCTGCCTTTTTCTTCCTATTTCTAACTATGTTCCATGTGCAAAGTCAAAAGACTTCTCTTAACACAAGCACGTTTAAACTTGGCCTGTGGGAAGCTTGCTTGCAAGTTCCCTCCTCCCCTTATGTGCCTCACACGTTTTGGTTCATGGTAACTACAGTTTCCTGTTGTGTCTGAATTGGACGGACCATGGCTACTGTGAACCATATCTGTGGTTTCCAGTTCTGGTTTGGAGGCAAACTATGGTTTGCCCAACCATAGTCTGCCAAGTTCAGACACAGACAAACTGTAGTTACCATGAAGCAGGAACGGGTGCATGCAAAAGAAAGAGACAGAAGCCTTCATGTCCAAACCGTGGTTGGGCCATGATATCTGAACTTAGGCCTCTGTGTGACAAAATGTTAAACCTCATTCAACATGTTTGAATTGGGTGTTTAGTGATGGTGTAAGCAGCTTCAGCTGCTCTGAAAATGGTCCTCACTTTTCCGATGGCGTTGGGAAGCAAGGAGCACTCCAAGGCTTGCTATTGTCTTAATTGGATATGTGGAATCGGCAGCAGCCTTATCCAAACATGGTGACATCCCTTCTTGCAAGGGTCCACAAGCTAGAACCTGGGGTCCACATCCAAGCCACCAACACATTTTGACCAGCCCTCTGAGCCCAGTGGCACTATAGCTATGTGAGGTCTCCCCACCCCTTCTCCCTTCCTCCACTGCCCACCACCACACTCCTTCCTTCCTTCCTTCTGGTGGATGAAGCAACTATTGGGCCGGGTCACCGTCATCGAGAACAAGCAAGCAGCCTTGGAGCTGCAAACAGGTTTTCCCTATTGTGAAAATTCTTAGCGTTCTATACAAAATGTATGTATGGTTTTCTGTAATTGAGGTGCTGCAGCCCACCCTAAGAGCAAGACTGAGTGGTGTGGCCCTGGCAGCTGAAAGGTTGGGGACCCCTGCTGCCGTAATCTGTCTTAAACCTAGTAGCCTCCAGCTTTTGATTGTGTATAGGTGTTAATTTGATCTGTGTTTTTAATAGTTGATTTGATTATGTTGATGTTGAAACAGCCCTGGTGGTCCCTGCGGCAGGATGGGAAAGGTTCCTTATACCTCACTAGTTGGGAAGGGAGGGGGGGTATAATAACCTTTTTGAAATGAAATAAATCGCCAAGCTCACTGAGGCTGCAATACTATACTTCTGTGGGAGTAAATCCCATTGAACTCGGCAAGGCTTACATTTGCGTAGTCATGCATAGGGTTTCGCTGTTGTCCGCGTATTTAGTGATGGGTATTGTGTGTTGCCTCTCAAGATGATAACGGATAACACTTCCCCTCCCTCTTTCCTCCTTTTCAGCCATGGCCCAGCGTGTCCAATCTCGCCAAGGACTTCATTGACCGCCTGCTCACGGTGGATCCTGGTGACCGGATGACGGCTCTTCAAGCTCTGAAGCACCCTTGGGTGGTCAGCATGGCAGCCTCTTCTTCCATGAAGAACCTTCACCGCTCTATCTCTCAGAACCTCCTCAAGAGGGCGTCATCTCGTTGCCAAAGCACCAAATCGGCCCAGTCCACCCGCTCCAGCCGCTCCACCAAATCCAATAAATCCAGGCGTGTGCGGGAGCGGGAGCTGCGGGAGCTGAACTTGCGCTACCAGCAGCAATACAACGGTTGACGGTTCAGCAGGAGGCTTCTGGTGTCCTCCCCTCGTTGTCGTTGGGACATGTTCTGCGCTGCATCTGCCAAGCAAGGGGCTCTTCTTTCTTCTCTCCGAGAGCAGCTTCTGCGTCTTCCCTCCTATCTTGAGGGAGCAGGAGCTTTCTGGGCACTGCTGTAGCTTCACAACTGCCCCGTAGAGCACATCTTGCCCATGTGGTCTTTGCTGCAGGGTCTCTCCCAAGATGAAAGAAGTTGAAAAGTCTGCTTCTGGGCCAGGTCCTGGAAAAAACCATCCGTGTTCACTGCCTGAAATACTGGAACCGCAAGAAGAGACTGGAGCCCTTTCCCAACTAAGCACCCTTGCTGCTCCTACCTATTTATTGACTTCAAGTGGATGAAAACCAATCTTGCGGCCACAGGGTGTGGCACATTGGGTGTAGTCGGGATCCAGAGCACACTGTGCATGTGCTCATGCGTACAAAAGGATGATCCGTTTTCCCCTCTTGCGCTGCATTCAGCAGTGCTCCAGAAGTTCTAGTAACATCACAGGTAGCTTTCAGGGGCGCACGAGGGGCTGGGATGAAAGGCCTGAAAGTTGCACTGCACGTATAGAATACTGTGCACACTCCTTTGGCCCATGTTCTGAAGAATCAGTGTTTGCTCCTATTTGGAAAAAACATTCCATTCAGTGAACGTGAGGGGGACGGAGCAGGGTTGTCGATGCATTTGGCCTGGGTAGCCTCCGCTTGCCTGAATGGGACCTTGCTGTAACTGTGAAGGGCTCATCCATGTGATGTGGAACCCTAGCTCGGCCAGTGTTCCCAATTGCACGGATAAGCAATTATCCGCGCAATCCATGGATCCGGCTGGCCTTCTTTCACACCAATGTCAAATGTATGGCCAGTGAGCACATGGACGCTGAGAGGTATGGTCACCGAACCCAGATGTTTTCTGGAGTAGGGCTTCTGTCTCCAAAGGAAGCACTTTCCGTTCATGTAGCTGTAGAATGGGGACCAATGTCCTAATGTCAGAGTGGTTGGGGACATCAAAGATGGTAGGTGCTGCTCTGCTCAGTCTCTGGTGCATCATAGGCCAGAGAAATTGATATGCCTGAACCTCGCTAGTCTGATTGGCTGGAAATGTCTTGGGGGCGGGCTTTGTCCACGTTCCTCCCATGTTCTTGGGAGCATTTCCTTGGTCCCTGTTGTACCTTTCGATGTAATGCTGAGATAAACGGTAGCAAATCCAGCCGTAACTCTGCACTGGACTCGGCTGAAGTTTTGTTTGTGACTCAGTGCTGCCATGTTGCAAGTGACCGATCAGGCAGCTTTCTCTCTCCCCCCCCCCCTTCAGATGTGCACACACAACAGAGGGCCTCCCACCATAGTGATGGCATTGGAGGTACATTCCTTCGGTTAAAGGCCTGGGTTGAAAGTCTGAGTGGGTTCAAACAGCTGCTGCTTTTGCCTGTACAGCTGGCGTGCTGGAATGCGGGCTCCATGAAATTGCATTGCTTAAAGGGTCCCAAAGATAATCTGCACACGGCACACTCCCCCCCCTTTCACCACCCCTGGATTAACCCACTTTCTCCTGTCTTTAGTGTGCCTCAGACAAAGAGCTGGAGATTGGGGGGGGGGGGCTTATGCCGCAGCTGCCTGAAACGGGGGGGGGGGGCTTATGCCACAGCTGCCTGAGGTTAATGTGAAACCATCTAAATGGATCTGGGGAGGGAGTTTGCCACATATTCCTGCGGCAAATCTCCCAAGTCACTAGCCAGGCTGCTCAGACACGGGGAGGAGAATGCCTCTCTGTCCTGAGGTGTGATGCTCAGCTAGGCCTCCAGCATTAATAGAAACCCACCAGAGGCCGTGCCACCCCCCACCCACCCCCAAGGCTCTGTGCTGTGCTCGTTCCTGTTTCATCCTCCAGTCCAGATGCTTTTGGCTTTGCAGTCACTCCTGTTAGAAGTTGGTCCATGGCAAGAAAAGGCCAGCCTGGCATTTCTGGTCTTACTAGATCAATTTCCCTCCTCTGTATCCCTGATTGACACATGCTTTGGAGGCAGCAGCCTTATTCCACGGAACTGGCCACCTCTGTCCTCTTGTGACACGGCCTTTTTCTGAGAGAGGCTCCGTCTGTGCGCATTGACGTATCGGGAACTGGCGTTAAGGACGTTGCCTCCGTCACGGTAGACAGGTGGCATCATTTGGGGCAATGAAAACGCTGTTAAGTTTTATTAGCACTGACAAAGCGTGTCCTTTTCCATCGAATGGCGAGTCAGCAGAGGTATTGGGAGGTGTCGGTCTGAGGACGTGGCCGTTGCAGTCAGCCAGCTCTTCCATGCTCCTGGGTGTGTGTGTACCCGTACCGCGTAGAATTTCTGCGCGAGCTCTGAATGGATGGTTAGCAAAGACCTGCTTCTGCCCTTACCTTGTCGAGACATCGTATTACATGGGAAATGTAGAGGCAGCACAGACCAGGTCCTGTGTGCTTAAGAAGGTGTAATCTAATTCTGCTACAGTGAGATTGATTCATCTCCGTATTCCTGCCGTAAGTCTAGAGGTGCCTTGTGCAGTTGCTCAGGCCATGGTGACATCTAGTGGTTCAGGAACACGTTGTCTCTCTTGCCTCCGTGAGCCAGCTCTTGTGGCTGCTTTGCAGTATGCCTTGCAATGGTTTCACTGTCGGTTAGTGTGCAGCTAGAGGTGTGTTTGCCTGTTGAATATGAGGTGGTGTCATGGCTTCATTTTGCTCACCCCTGGGCTGTGGGGTGGCTCAGTGGGTTAACCCACTGCCGTACATGAGCTGTCCATACATTGGCCATACATGAGCTGTCGATCGAACGGTCGGCAGTTCGAATCCGTGATGGGGTGAGCTCTCGTCGCTCGGCCCAGCTCCTGCCAACCTAGCAGTTCGAAAGCATGTTAATGCGAGTGGGTAAACGGGGTACCACTTCCGGGAAGGTAAACAGGGTTCCGTGTTGTCTTGCCGGCCACATGACCACGGAAGCGTCTTTGGACAGAGCTGGCTCTTCGGCCTCGAAATGGGGATGAGCACCGCACCCTAGAGTCGGACATGACTGGACTTAAATGTCAAGGGACACCTTTACCTTTTAGGGGCCATATTGGTCTTCATGATGTGTAACTGACAGCTTCTGAAGGTATCCAGGTGTAGTGGGGAGGTCTTTCCTCATTTCCTGCTGCCGGCTTTTGAGAGGAAAACAACTTGATTACCCCGTTAGGCCCCCACTGTTGCCTGCAGAGGTCAGTATTACCTGGCTATACTGTACCTGCTGTATGCCAGTCAGCTGTAGGAGCAGACACCCCTCCTGGTGACAAGTTGGAATGCTTTACAAACCAACCACAACCACCCGTGAGCTTCTAGGCCAATGAGTTCCTAGCCTCCCCTTGTGCCAATCTTGGATTAAGCTTAGTCGCACTTGGTTCTGCCCAGATCCCGGTTCGTGCCGGGATGGAGTTGCTGAGCCAGTTGATCTATGTTCACCTAAGTAAGATGGAACACACGGGCAGTAAGTTCATCTCTGGATTTTGAGCTCCGTTTCTGCCGACCTCTGCCTCTTCTCCCCCACGTTGGGAAAATGAAATATTGTAAATATGCTGGAACTTAGCAATGCTGTGTAAAACGTTTTTTTCCCCTGTGTCGGTGGTGTGACATCCACCTGTCCCTGGGGGAATGGGATGTGGGCAGAAATTGCCACTTCAAAGCATCCACTTCTGCCTTTGTGGCTGGATTGGTGGCTAGTCCTCTGTGCTGACACTCCCCCCCCCCCCGCTGTTCCTCAAGTGCTCATTGGACACGGGTGTGTGTGTCTGCCCCCTTGCGTAATGGCTCCATGTGTCAGCCTGCCTTAATGCCAGGCATCAGGGATGGGAACGTTCCCATCTGGGGCAGAGGGACACATCTTGGGGCTGCACATACTCTCAACCGGAGCGAGGGCCGCTTGGAACCTGCCATGTCTCTGTATTTTATCAAATCATGTTGGGGAAAGTTAGCTTATACGGAGCACCTGCATTATAAGCGCAGCGCTCCTTGTGCCTTGAAGCCTCCGTCCCCTTTGCAAGATAAACTGAAGCTTTCTTGTCTTCATATCCCCACTGAGGAAACTCTGCCACCTTGACCAGTCCTGACAGTCTAAAAGTCTGTATCCTCTGGAGAGTTTTGTAGTTTCTCTCTCCCAAGCAAGGGTGCTGGTGTTCTGAGGGGTGTTGGTGGCTTTTTTTTCCCTGACCATGGGTACGTACACTCAGTGCTTGGGACCCAGGAGTTTCACAAGCATTTCTGCAGGCACATCAGTGCTTCCCCCTTTACCCCTGACCTCAGCTGCCTGGTCCTACCCTGCAGTCTACTCTCAAGGATTCCACAGAATTTGAGGAGGGGAGTTTGCAGTTGGAAGGGGGAGCCTCCAGAAGCTTGCGCCCAGAAGTCCCCTACGTGTCCCTTTGGGTCCTAGCCATTGAGTGTGCCTGAAATCAACACACCAAATAGATAAATGTGCAGCGAACAGGCAGCAGTGGACTAGATTTTTTGTTCAGAGATGCTTGCTTGCCTCTTCATTTTCTCACTGAGGAACCTCTGAAAAGCTTTCAGGAACCCCGAGTTCCCTGAACATAGCTTGAAAACCACTGTTCGAAATAAACGACATACTGTACTACTTCTCTGAGACCAGTGCCTAGAATCCTGCTCCAGGCTACTGCCGTCTGGTGGACTGTGGAATCCTATTTCCTGGTGTGGTTCTGCCCTTGCCTGCCGACTGTCCTAGGATTATTTTTTTCCATCTCAACACAGCTGTGCCTCTTGGAAGCCCTTTGCTCTGCTGGTTTTGAGGAACTTTCTCTGGCTTCACCAACATTCCGGCTACATCCAAAATGCCAAAAGGGATTGTTCCAAGTCTCTTCTCATGGGACGGTGGGCTGTGTGTTTTCTCAAGTTTTCATATCTGTGATTTTTATTTTATTATTGCCTTTGGTGCCTCTTTTTTTCCATGATGGAACCTCTACTTTTTAAGAGTGTGATTTGATACATGACAAATTAACCTGTAATGTTGCAATTTAGTGTATAGAATTATTTATTTTGTGTATTCCGGTCTGTTTAAATTTGTAAATGTATCCTGTTTATTCAGTAAAATGTTGGTGGTCTTTTGGTGGCTGGTGTGGTCACTTGGTGGCTTTTGGGTGTGGCTACAGTGGTGCTTTAACGGGTGCGCTTGCTCTGAAGAGACGGAGGCGCTTTGGAGTCTCCCGTGCCTCCCATTTTGGAGGCTCCCGTGCCTCCTTTACGTTTTAGTCGAGTTTGTTGTGCTTTATGGAGTCCTCCAGCAACAGTGACTAAACTACCACACGTTTTTTCCCCGTCTATCAATCAGTGGGTGCGCAGCGGGTTAAACCGCTGAACCATGAGCTGTCGATCGAAAGGTCGGCAGTTCGAATCCGCAACGGGGTGAGCATTCGTGGCTTGGCCAGCTCCTGCCAACCTAGCAGTTCCAAAGCATGTCAATGCGAGTAGATAAATAGGTACCGCTCGCGGGAAGGTAAACAGCGCTCCGTGTTCCAGCCGCATGCTACGCGCTGCGGCAAGGAGAGTCACGCCGGCCACATGACCACGGAGGCGTCTTTGGACAATGCTGGCTCTTCGGCTTTGAAATGGGGATGAGCACCACACCCTAGAGTCGGACACGACTGGACTTAATTGTCAGGGGTCACCTTTACCTATCAATCATTGGTATTTCCGTGTCTCATTCTTGTGAGATCGGACCCTTAACAAAGCACCACATAGAACACTATCCACGTTTTGCCAATGTGGACATTCAAGCAAAGTGGCTTTGTTTGATTATGAATCTCTGTTTACTTGCTGTATTTAGAGTTGTGTCAACATGCAGGGACAGATGTTGAGCATCTGTCTAAAGGTCCTGCAACAATTAAGGCCGTGACACACGTGCATCACAGTGCAAAGCCGCACAGTGTGCGCAGTGTGTCATGCAGCGTCTTCCATTTTCTCCTCTCGCTCTGCAGCGCGAGTCACATAGCGAAGCACTGCGAGAGGAGATTGAAAAATTGAACTTCGGCCAATCGGGCCGAATTCGGTGCAGTGGGGCGGGACACGTAGGGAAGCAAACAGCCAATCAGAATTCAAGTCTGAAAAGACTTCGCTTTGCGCTGCGCTGCCTGCGGTGTGTCATAGCCTTTATGAACATTGAGTCTTGGAGTTCATTTCTCGATTCCTTTGTTTTTAAAGGTTGTTATAGCAACCAGAGCTGCAACATCAGCATCTGGATCAACTACTGGAATAGTACCTGAAGACTAGGAGAAAGCAACCAGGTGACAGGGCTGGGCCTTCACTTTATTACTTTGCTGTAAAAGATGCTCTGCTGTTTTGCATTTTTTGCGGGTGCCGTTGCACTGCTGTTCTTGGGTACCGGCTTCTCTGCACTGGAATAATCCCAGCAGCAGCCGCATTTCTGCCTTGCACTCCGTAGAGGTGTGGTCAGTTATACGCTACCACTTGCTCAATCCAGGTGCGGAATTTGGAGACGCGGGTGTAGACCGCTGGAGTCCGGATGTTACAGTTGTTGGTGCCCCAGGAGACAATCCCAATCAAAGTCCACACTGAGCCTTTTTGGCACACAAGAGGGCCACCAGAATCGCCCTAAGGGGGGAGAGAAGACGTTGTTCTTTAGCTTTGGTTGGAAGCTTTACAAGTTCCTGTGTGCTATCATTTAGCTCAGGGGTTCTCAACCTTTGGAGGCCCGGGTATCCCCTATCACGGTCCAATTTTCTGAAGTGCCCCCTACTAATTAACTGCTAATTGGATTAATCAATCAATTCATTAGGTAATTAATCATTAAATAAAAAGTACTAAATATTTTAAATGTGAAAAAATGTCTTATTTAACTGTGTGTGTGTGTGTGTGTGTGTGTGTGTGTGTGTGTGTGTGTGTGTGTGTGCGCGCGCGCGTGTGCGCGTGTGCGGGAGGGAGGGAGGGACACATTCAAGGATCTCTTTTTTCCCCAAGTCACACTTCCCAAAATCAGCTCCTCCTTCCTCTACCCCACCAAAGTACATTTTCCAAAGTACAAAAATAAGCCTAAAACCAAAATGAGATGTTAATTAACACTTAATTAGCTGCTGATGGACCAGATACGGGGCAAGGCTTGGCATACCCCCAGCAAGAGGTCTGTGTACCCCTAGGGGTACCTGTACCACAGGTTGAGAACCCCTGGTTTAGCTCATGTTTTGGCAACCTAACCACAGAATGAACAGGAAGCTGGGATGCCCTGGGTTCGAGTCTTCCCAGTCAGCATCTTGCTTGCCTTACAGTGGGACTTCTCACTTTTTTTGGCAAGTGCCACTTTTCTTGAGGTACCACTGCTGCTGCTGCTGCTGCTGCTGCTGCTACTACTACTACTACTACTACTACTACTGGAAATGGCAGCTGTACACAGGAGTGGGTGACTTGCCCAATTGTTGGGGCTTCACCTGGCCCCCCTCCTTCCCCAAACTGGGCCTCTTTGGAAGAGCCAGACAGCCACGTCATACCCCACTAGTCACCACTGACTAGGCCAGGCAGTATCATGTGATCATCATCATCATCATCGGGTATATTGCAACACAGGATTTCCTGCACCCTCATCCATCAAAATTCAGCCTGCTGTTCTCTCTATCTGCCAAAACGGAACCAGACTGCTGGCGCGTAACATTAAGAAGGTGGCAGAGCAGCTTTTAAACTGACCCCTGGGGGAAAGACGACAGGAGCTGAGGGGCATCCAGTTCGGGAATGAGGATGCAGAGGATTGGGAACAGGCAAGTACCGTATTGGTCTGAGTATAAGACTCACTTTTTTCTCCTAATTTAAGTTTTTTAACTAGGGGTGTGTCTTATAATCGGGCATAAATTTAATGCCAGTGATTTAATTAAAAATTTTTAATAGCACCAAACTTTAAGGGTGCGTCTTATAATCAGGTGTGTCTTATACTCGGGACAATACTGTAATAACAGAGTAAGAATTGGGAGTGGTAGCGTGATGGGACATGACAGCCAGTCTAGCAGGACAGAAGGCTGCAGGAATAAAGGTGCAAACATGCAGCCCTTCTTGGGGGACCAGGTATATAAGTGCTTTTATGCAAATGCCCGAAGTCTACGGGCAAAGATGGGAGAACTGGAATGTTTGGTGGCTAGGGAAAACATTGATATAGTAGGTATAACAGAAACCTGGTGCAATGCGAAGAACCAGTGGAATACTGCAATTCCAGGATATAAACTCTATAGGAGGGACAGAGAGGGGCGTAGGGGAGGTGGGGTGGCCATCTATGTCAAAGAAGGGATAGAATCCACCAGAGTAGAGCTGGAGGGGGGCTCTGACTCCTCCGTAGAATCACTGTGGGTTAGATTACTAGGTTCAAAGAGCGATGTAATAGTAGGGGCATGCTACCGTCCTCCAGCTCAAAAACCTGAAGGGGATGTTGAAATGAGGAAGCAAATCAGGGAGGTGTCAACGAGAGACAGGGTTGTAGTCATGGGGGACTTCAATTATCCTCACATCGACTGGGTCAATTCATACTCAGGTCATAAAAGAGAGACTGGATTTCTGGATATGTTAAATGACTGTGCCTTAGAGCAGCTTGTCACGGAACCGACCAGAGGACAGGTGACTCTGGATTTGATATTGTCAAGATCTCGTCAGGGAGGTAAATGTTACCAAACCGTTGGGGAACAGTGACCATGCTGCGATCTGTTTCGCCATGCATGTCGAAGGGAGAGTGCCGAGCAAATCTGACACGAAAACCCTTGACTTCCGAAGGGCAGACTTGTTGAGGAGACTAGTTAAAATGAGGAGACTAGTTAAAAAAAAAAAAAAGCTGAAAGGGAAGGTAAAAAAAATAAAAGCTGAAAGGGAAGGTAAAAAGAGTCCAATCACTCCGGAGTGCATGGAGGCTGTTTATAACAACAGTAATAGAATAATTACAAATAGAGTAATTGACAGAATGATTTCAGTTCGAATCCAAGGCAAACCATTCAACATTACAGTAATCCAAGTGTGTGCCCCAACCACTGATGCCGAAGAAGATGAAGTTGACCGGTTCTATGAAGACCTACCACACCTTCTAGAACTAGCACCCAAAAAAGATGTCCTTTACATCATGGAATGCTAAAGTAGGAAATCAAGAAATAAACGGAACAGGCAAGTTTGGCCTTGGAGCGCAAAATGAAGCAGGGCAAAGGCTAACCGAGTTCTGTCAAGAGAACACGCTGGTCATAGCAAACACTCTTTTCCAACAACACAAGCGGCAACTCTACACATGGACATCACCAGATGGTCAGTACCGAAACCAGATAGATTATGTGCTTTGCAGCCAAAGATGGAGAAGCTCTATACAGTCAGTAAAAACAAGACCTGGAGCTGACTGTGACTGACGAATTGCAAGGAATAAAGGCTACGATGGAAGTACGGGAAGATAAAGAGAAAGATAATGATAAAGAGAAAGATTTACTGAAAGAGATTGCAGCAGAGGAAGTACCAAAAGTTAAATGTTGTGAGCACCCCTGGGTGGGATGAGTGATTTCAGCTCGTTTGATTCGGTGGGCAAGCACCTGACTCCGGAGATGGAGAAGGTACCCAAAAATGGAGAAAAGAAAAGGAAAAAGTCTGCGAATCGCGGAGGCGCCAAAATTAGAGCTCCAAAACAGACCAGCACTGGGAAAAGATAGATCTTTACCTTGCTAGCAAAGGACACGATCAGCAAGGCAGAAAGTGTAACAGATACAATTAATACACAAACTTATATACATTTCATTATTACAGGGAAAATCATGGAGTCCATTGTTACAAGAGTACATAATAAAGGGAAGCCAATGAGGGAAAGGATTGAAAGTTACAATCAACCAATCAATCAATATAAAAGTAACCAAAAAGTTACACTTTGATACAGCCAATGGGAAGTTGGATTGAAACTTTGCACCAATGAGAACAGCAGCAGCGTGTATGGAACTTTGAACCAATAAAAGATAAACTTTATTAAAAGAACCAATGAAAAGTGTGGTGCTTTGTGCAACTGGGAACCAATGGTATGATGGGTGGGGGTACTGGGTGGCAGGAGGTAATAGGATTAGACCCCCACTTCAGGTAAAGCGAGGTTTTCTGGAGTTTTATGAATGGGTCCTTTTGAGAAGCCAGCTTAACACAAAAGGCAGTATTTCCAATTAGATAGCCAAAAGTGCCACACAATGGGTCCCTGCCCCATGGTACCAAACATACAGTTTAAGACTTTGAATTGTTCCTGTCAATCAGGCCAGAGCCAGGCAGGTAACTTGACTAGCATGTGAAACAAATGTAGCCAGGTAAAGCAGGAACAAGGGGAAGTGAGACAGTGATCGCATGCACAGAGGGATAAGTTGTAATCAGGTAAATGGCAGCCAGGAGAGAGGCATTTTGAATAATAGTAACAAAGAAAGACAGAGACAAATGATTGCAGGATGTAGGAGATGGTGGAGATTGATGAAGGGAAGGTGCAGACCCAACGAGATAAGATCCTGAGGAAATGGAGTGGTGACAATCTGACTCCTTGCTGTGATCCTGGGATTTCTCTCCTCCCTGGCCCCAGCCGGCTCCCCAGGTAGAAGGCAGCCATTTGAGGCCAGCACAGAATAGGTTGATACACAGGAGTTATGCTTTTAAAATGGCTTCCCCTACTCTTTGCAGTGCAGATCTATGGCAGGAGACGCCCCCCGGGCTGTCTTCGTTTACCCTAAGGTTTCCGTCACGGGAGGAGGGGGAGGGACTCTAACCACTCTACAACCCTGCTCCTGGGATTCCAGAAGGATGCCCAGTTCCGAACTGGACTATTTACAGCTGCAGATCTATTGCATTGCTGCCAGGAGCCTCTCCGCTCCAGCTGGGACTAATCCCAACAGTGCGCGAGGATCGGGACCCTTCTGTGTAGGGACCCATCCCTGAGGAAGCCCCAATGATCCTTAGTGAAGATCCGGTACATAACTCTCAAGGGAAACCCATAAACCACAGCAATCTGGCAGAATGATCCACTGCCTTAGAAATAGGTTTGTGTTCCTTTAAGCTGTCAAATATAAGAAAAACACTGTGGAGTGGGTTGGTGGGTCAGAACGGCTAGCGGTTCCGATAATCCTTTAATTGGATACACGCGCCGTCTAGTGGATCTTGGCTGAACGCCCAGAAAGAGGATTAAAGGCTTAGTGAAGTTAGAAGGCTGATAGGATTAAAAGGGTACAGGGTGAACTTTGCAGCTGACTGCTTCACTGGGGGTTGGAGGAGGCTTGTGGCGTGCGCGTGCCTGGGAACTGTTGACCCTTGCTGGCGCGTGCCAGCTGTCAAAATGTGCGCAAGCTGGAAAGAAGCTGAATTCTTAATGCGCTTCGATAGGATGGCTGTATCTCAGCGATTTCTTGATGGATTTTGATGGGGTGAAGAGGTGGGGGTTCAGGGGAGGGTGGCCGACGACACAAAAATATTGGGGTAGGGGTAGGGCCCTCACTACAAAACCAAGACTTGAGAGAGAGAAGCAGAGTACTTTACTAAAAGACATTTTGTTAAAAGTTATACAGAAAAGAGGAGTTATATATTCTTTGTGGAGATGCTGAAGAAAAAGAAGATTGCCTTTCGGGGGAGGAACTTAGAAGACGTGAATGATCCCGTGGAAAAAAAAGTGAATACAATTCAAAAAGCAAGGGACTTTTGGGAAAGATTTAAGGAAGAAGAAGAGGAAGGAGGAGGAGGGGGGAGGGATGGAAGGCAAACCATCAAAATTTGTGTAATGGCAAACTGTCAAAATTAAAAGGGATTATAATTTTTTGTGGGGAATATTACTGGAGTTAATGTTATATAAAAAGAAAAAGCTTTATTATTAAAAAAATAAGATATGACTTGTTTTTAAGAAACTAATATAAAGAGTGATGGAAAAATTTTGATTTAGAAAAACTTGGGTTTTTTTTTCCTTAACAAATTTGAAGAAGAAAAACGGGGTGACTTAATACATTTAACATATTTGAAGTGGAAACTAAGACTTTTAGATGATAAAGGAAAAGTTAGTTAACCCTTTTGTGAATACAAGAAAAAGAATGTTTTATTATTTGAAAAGACTTAAATAAGATGTGATTTGTTTTCAAGAATCTTATATAAAAAGGGGATATAGAATGTATTAGACAGACAAATTTGGAAGGTTTTTATTAATAAATTTGGAGAAAAATGGGGTGGCTTTATATATTAAAATATTTGAAGTGGGAATTAAGATTTTTAGATGATAAAGGAAAAGTTAGTTAATCTTTTTGTGAATAATTGGAAACCACTGATAGATTCTTTAAGAGAGAGAGAGAGAAGAAGTGATGAAATGTGGATTTAATGAATAGTATATTAGAGATATAGGCTTAATTAGATATTATAAGTAGAAAATATATAATAGTGTACAAGTAGGATTTACTGCTTCGCACTTGCTGTAATCTTTTGTAATATGTTGTATTGTTTTGTTTTGTTATGTTTAGCAGTTTACTAATAAAATTAAATATATATTAAAAAAGAGAATAAAACGGCCAATATCATTATGCCTTTGTACAAATCGATGGGAAGGCCACATCTGGAGTATTATGTCCAGTTCTGGTCACCACACCTCAAAAACGATATAGTTGAATTGGAAAAGGTGCAGAAAAGAGCGACCAGAATGATTCGTGGGATGGAGCACCTCCCTTATGAGGAACGGCTACAGCGTCTGGGGCTTTTCAGTCTAGAAAAAAGGCGCCTGAGGGGGGACATGATTGAGACGTATAAAATCATGCATGGGATGGAGAGAGTGGATAGAGGGAAATTCTTCTCCCTCTCGCACAACACCAAAACCAGGGGACATGCACTAAAATTGAGTGGAGGGAGAGTTAGAACGGACAAAAGAAAATATTTCTTTACCCAGTGTGTAATTCATCTGTGGAACTCCTTGCCACAGGATGTGGTGATGGCACCTGGCTTAGATGCCTTTTAAAAGGGGTTTGGACAGATTCATGGAGGAAACGACCATCACAGGTTACAAGCCATAAGCAACCTCCTGGCTTTGGAAGTAGATTTTCTCTGTGCCAGGTGCAGGGGAGTGGCAGCAGGAAACAGGTTATGGCTGTGTGCTCCCTGAGGCATCTGGTGGGGCCACTGTGTGATACAGGAAGCTGGACTAGATGGGCCTTTGGCCTGATCCAGCAGGGCTCTTCTGATGTTCTTATGCCATGGGGGGGGGGGCGCTGTGTGGCTCAGGTGCAGCTTCCTCTCCCATCCCTCTCCTGAACACTCCTGTGTAGCCCTGCATTTGAACGACTTCCAGCATTGCCCCTCCTGATTCTTCCACGCTCCTCCTGGCACTCTTACCTGGCAAGAGGAGGCGCCAGCCCCCCCAGCGCATATCATGGAGCTGGTGATGCTGCTGCCCCAGTATTGCTGGCACTGGCTCACTGTCACGAGGGGTAGAGCGACTTGTTGCAGCTTGGCGGCTGAGCCACTCGCTGGGGAAACGAGCAAATTCCAGGTGGGAAAAGGTCCGGTGCAATAAAGAAAAATACAGTATAGGTGTCTCCCGCTTAATGACAAATCACTTAACGACGATCTGGATATATGACGACGGTCCCCAGTAAAACAGAGCAAAGGGTTTAAAAAGATGGCGTCTTTGTAAAGCCCCAGCTCATCAGCTTTTTGGCTTTAGATTAGGGCTTTGAAGTTCAGCACTGGAGCTTTAAGCACAGGGCTGAACTTCAAAGCCCTTATCTAAAGCCAAACAGCTAATGGGCAAGATAAGAGCTTGGATGTTTAACGCTGGGGCTTTAAGCACAGTGCTAAACTTCAAAGCACAGCAAGACCTGCTTAATGACGGCTTCTCTTTACGACGGGGATTTCAGAAAGTATCCCTGTCAAGTGGGGGACACCTGTATTGCCACCACACACCCTCTCCCATCACCCCTCTCTGAATCAACTGCCCAGTACCACCCTTGGCATCAGAGGACAGGCAAGAGAATGGAATGATGATCTGCAGGTAATCATCTCTGTTGACTTAAGAAAGGAAGATACCCTCTTCCCCCTCCCTAATCTGCAGCTGCTGATACATCTGCTCCAAATCCCTAAGGTAAAGGTGACCCCTGACAATTAAGTCCAGTTGTATCCGACTCTAGGGTGTGGTGCTCATCCCCATTTCAAAGCCGAAGAGCCAGCGTTGTCCGAAGACGCCTCCGTGGTTACGTGGCCAGCATGACTCTCCTTGCCACAGCGCGTAGCATGCGCCTGGAACACGGAGCGCTGTTTACCTTCCCGCAAGCGGTACCTATTTATCTACTCGCATTAATATGCTTTGGAACTGCTAGGTTGGCAGGAGCTGGCCAAGCAACTCGATCGACAGCTCATGGTTCAGCGGTTTAACCCACTGCGCCACCCGCTGGCCAAATCCCTTGCCTTGGTTTTATTCCTCTGTTCAACTCAGACCTGCATCAAGCATGCACTCCCAGTTGTATCATCCTTTCCACTTTGCCCAGTGATGTAGACTTGAGTCTATTATGAACTCTGACTCAAGTTGCATCAATGACTCGACTCGGAATTGACTCGGCAATTGTAAAAGACTCGAATGACTTGAGACTTGGAGCCTTTTACAACCCGTTGAATTTTATTCAGGTTTAAACCCGTTTCCCCCATTAAATAGATAGGGACTCGCAACCAAAGACTTGGGACTTGACTTGAGACCTGGACCCAGAGACTTGGGACTTGACTCGAGACTTGGAGTCAGAGACTTGAACCACACCCCTGGCTTTGCCCTTTAGCAGCCTGACTTAAAAACTGAGCAAGCCCACTTACCAGTGCTACTGGTCCGGCCCCAGCCAGTGGTGACGCATTTCAGCCCTGAGGGCAGCGTCTCTGTGGCGGACGCCAGGCAGACGGGAGATACGCGGGCATTCAGCTGGGCAGGAGAGGATAGTTTCAGCAGAGTGATGTCATTGTTCATGTTTCTAGCGTCCCAGGAGGGATGGGTGATGGCCTGGAAGACACCATTCAAAAATAAATAAATTGCAAAATAATGGGCAGTGGGGAGAGATATAAATGAGCCCCATGTTGCAGACTGAGGCCCTAGGTCTGAAAATGTTGAAGACGACTAGTTTGTTAGATCAAAATGTTTCAACTGAGCTTCCACTTTTCACAGTAGTGGTGGGAATGAACATCTCTTGTGTTTTGCGTGTCACTGTGCAATGAACTTCATTATTATTATTATTATTATTATTATTATTATTATTATTATTGAATTTCTATCCCGCCTTTCTCCCCCATAGCGGGACCCAAAGCAAAATTTTGAAATCAGTGACCATCTATAAGATAAGACATGCATAGCCTCCTCATCAAGGCGGTTTCAGAGCCACCAGTTGCTTTGAAGCCAGAGAGCCTAGCTCAGTGGTTCCCACACTGTGAGCCACGGAAACCAGCCAGGGGAGCTACAGAGTGCCATGGAATCCTCTCGGAAAACAGTGCAATGCCAATTGGCAGGCATCAACATAATGTAATGGGGAGCTGCGGCCCATGGTCACCAACAGTCAAGGGAACCGCAGGTCGAAAAAGTTTGGGAAACCCTGGCCACGCTCCTCCTTTCACGGCAGGTGTGTCTGCAGGTTGCAGTGTTTCCCCCTTTGCATCGAAGTGGTACGGCACCGTGCAACTGGCTCACCTTGATTATGGACCTCGTCTGGATTGGCTCTGCTCCAGAGTTTCGGTCATATTCTCCAAGGATAACAAAATGTGACCCGGGCCTGTGGGGAAGGGGACACTTCAGGAGGGTGCTGCTTTTCTCCACCCTCTCCTAGATGCTATGATGCTGTGTGATGTCCCCAAAACTCATCATGTCCAGCTTGAAAATACAAATCTAACTCAGAAATACGAATTTCTGCACCTTTGTCAGGTTCACCTCAAAGACATGATTACAACCCAGAAATTCTCTGGCTTTGATTTTAATACAGGTGGAGTATCCCTTATCCGGACTGCTCTTATCCGTACTGAGTATCCCTTATCCGGACTGCTTGGAACGGGAAGTTGATTTCAGATTTGTCTGGATTTTGGAATATTTGCATACATATAATGAGTTATCTTGGGGATGAGACCCAAGTCTAAACACAAAATTCATTCACGTCTCATATACACCCTACACACATAGCCTGAAGTTAATTTTATACAATATTTTAATAATTTTGTGCCTCAGCATGCCTTGTAATATGCCTGCCAGGTTCTGGAAAAAAATATTTAAGTCATAGCCCCCCCCCCCCAATGTCTGGATTTCGGAATAGTCTGGATTTTGGATGTCTGGATAAGGGATAATCAACCAGTATGAACTGGGGAAGAAATAAAGTCTCCTCTCTCTTCCCACCCGCTGCTAATCTTCTTTGTTGCTCACATGGTGGGATGGAGGGAGAGATTTCTCTCTGTCTCTCTCTCTCTCTCCCCCAATCTGTCAGTAGTAAAGAATTTCCTAGAGCTGCCTGCCAGACACAAGTGGGAGGACAGGGGCAGAGAGGTCTCTATCCCACCACCTCCACTGGAACAGGAAGGTACTGAGTGAGAAGTCACAAGAGGCTCAAACTAGCATCTTTGGAAGTATGATAGAATCGGAGCTGAATTGGAATAAACTGAGCCATTTTCTAAGTTTGGAGAAACATTATTTGATTTTTCCGAGCCCAGTTCTGGACCTGACTGGGGGCACATCATGCCTCACCATGTTGTGATTTCCCCAATTGCTGCACAATTGATAAGAGTGGCCTTAATCATAAATATGTTGGGTCCTTGGATTAGTTCATCACCTTGGACCAAAACTGGGAAAGGGATGAAGTAGATGATCGTGGGGGAGGAGAAGGGAGTCAAGGGGTTCTTTAAACTCGTCCCAGGGATGCTAGTATTTGCTCTTAGGGCAACAGTTGGAAGCACCAGTTGATTTGCTGCACTGAGGTTGAATGCAGAGCACTGGTCTGACCTGCTACTTGACATCACTCTTCCCTCTCTAGCCCAGATTATGTTTAAGTCTCCAGCTGGTGGAAGAGAAATCTTGGGAACCGTTACCCGTGGGGTGGGGTGGGGTGGGGTGGGGTGGGGTGGGGTGGGGTGTGTTCTTACCTCACTTCACAGTGAGCAGCAGTAACAACCCAGTTCTCGTTGATCAGGGAACCACCGCAGAAATGTGAGCCATAGTTAGTCTGGAAAAGAAGGGGAAAGGAGGTTTCAGGAGCCTTTGGTGTCAGTGCTTTCACCCCATGGAGGCTCTGCCCCCGAGCATCATTCCTCGGCTTACCAGATCTCCAACCGGGACAGAGTGCTGGACCTGTAGGAGAAGGAATGTGGGCAAGTGTAGCTTGTTAAACCTTAGAGCACAATCCTAGGCATCCATGGGGCTTGCTTCTGAATAGACATACCTAGGATTGTGCTCTAAGGTTTAACAAGCTACACCTGCCCACATTCTTTCTAAAAGTAGGCTTACCAGATCTCCAACCGGGACAGAGTGCTAGACCTTTAGGAGAAGGAATGTGGGCAGGTGCAGCTTGTTAAACCTTAGAGCACAATCCTAGGCATGTCTATTCAGTAGCTTGTTAAACCTTAGAGCACAATCCTAGGCATGTCTATTCAGAAGCAAGCCCCATGGATGCCTAGGATTGTGCTCTAAGGTTTAACAAGCTGCACCTGCCCACATTCCTTCTCCTAAAAGTAGGCTTACCAGATCTCTAACCGGGACAGAGTGCTAGACCTTTAGGAGAAGGAATGTGGGCAAGTGTAGCTTGTTAAACCTTAGAGCACAATCCTAGGCATCCATGGGGCTTGCTTCCGAATAGACATACCTAGGATTGTGCTCTAAGGTTTAACAAGCTACACCTGCCCACATTCTTTCTAAAAGTAGGCTTACCAGATCTCCAACCGGGACAGAGTGCTAGACCTTTAGGAGAAGGAATGTGGGCAAGTGTAGCTTGTTAAACCTTAGAGCACAATCCTAGGCATCCATGGGGCTTGCTTCCGAATAGACATACCTAGGATTGTGCTCTAAGGTTTAACAAGCTACACCTGCCCACATTCTTTCTAAAAGTAGGCTTACCAGCTCTCCAACCGGGACAGAGTGCTAGACCTTTAGGAGAAGGAATGTGGGCAAGTGTAGCTTGTTAAACCTTAGAGCACAATCCTAGGCATGTCTATTCAGAACAGGCATGAGGAACCTCCAGCCCGTGGGACCGGACCGATCCGGCCCGTGCGGGACCGGAGGCTCCTCTGCCGCCGGATGCCTACTCCTGTACCTGTGCAGAGCGCCGCTGAGGCCGAGAGGGCAATCTCAGCCTCAGCGGCGCTCTGTGCAAGTCCAGGAAGACAGCTTTTAAACGGAGGAGGCGCGGGAAAGCAGCGGCGGCGGTGGCCTGGAGCCAAGGTAAGGAGAGTGGTGGGTGGGAGGGAGGGAGAGCGAGCGGTGGGTGGGTGGGAGGGAGGGAGAGCGAGCGGTGGGTGGGTGGGAGGGAGAGCGAGCGAGCGGTGGGAGGGAGGGAGAGCGAGCGGTGTAAGGGAGGGAGGGAGAACGGTGGGTGGGTGGGTGGGTGGGAGGTAAATTTGCGGGGGGGTCAAATTTGCGGTGGGGGAGAAATGGCCCCCCATCGCAAATAGGTTCCCCACCCCTGATTCAGAAGCAAGCCCCATGGATGCCTAGTATTGTGCTCTAAGGTTTAACAAGCTACACCTGCCCACATTCTTTCTCCTAAAAGGTCTAGCACTCTGTCCCGGTTGGAGATCTGGTAAGCCTAATCATTCCCAACAGGTGAAGATGTGGCTACCTTGCAACCCAGCAATTAGTGCTGTACTAATGGCAGAAAGTGAAGAAGAACTAAAGAGCCTTTTGATGAGAGTGCAAAAGTTGGTTTAAAACTCAACATTAATAAAACTAAGATCATGGCATCTGGTCCCATCAATTCCTGGCAAATAGAAGGGGCGGAAATGGAAGCAGTAACAGATTTTACTTTTTTGGGTTCCAAGATCACTGCAGACGGAGACAGCAGCCATGAAATTAAAAGACGCTTACTCCTTGGAAGGAAAGCTATGGCAAATTTAGATAGCATAATAAAAAGCAGAGATATCACCATGCCAACAAAAGTATGTATAGTCAGGGCGATGGTGTTCCCAGTAGCATTGTAAGGTTGCGAGAGTTGGACCATACGAAAGGCTGAGCGCCGAAGAATAGATGCTTTCGAACTGTGGTGCTGGAGAAGACTCCTGAGAGTCCCTTGGACTGCTAGGAGATCAAATCAGTCAATCCTAAATGAAATCAACCCTGACTGTTCCCTGGAAGGACAGGTACTGAGGCTGAAGCTCAAATATTTTGGCCACCTAATGCAAAGAGAGGACTCTCTGGAGAAGACTCTGATGCTGGGAAAGATTGAAGGCAAAAGGAGAAGGGGAAGGCAAAGGATGAGATGGTTAGACAGCATCACCGATGCAACGAACCTGAAAATGAGCGAACTCAGGAAGATAGTGGAGGACAGGAAGGCCTGGCGGGATGTGGTTCATGGGATCACGAAGGGTCGGACACGACTTAATGACTGAACAACAACAATGTAATGAGATTTATTTATTAATTACAGGTTGAACTTGGGACCTACTGCATGCCAAGAATGTGCTCCCCAACTGAGCTGTGGCTTCAGCCGGAAAGAAACAGCCTTCCAGTCCATAATCCTGGAAAGTTCCAGGCCCATTAGAACCGTGTCTTTTATGGCTTCAGGGCAGTTAAAAGGACAGCCAGCCTCACCTGCCCCGGAAAAGAACGGCCAATCTCACCTGCAGAGACACTTGCCAGGGCCAGGAGCCGGAGACTGCATTCTCTCCATTGACAATTCTCTCAGCGTCCCTCACATAGGGTTGAATTGCAGGGATCCCGCAGCCTAGGGAATGACAAGCAGTCACCAGTAAGTAGGCTTACCAGATCTCCAACTGGGACAGAGTGCTAGACCTTTAGGAGAAGGAATGTGGGCAGGTGTAGCTTGTTAAACCTTAGAGCACAATCTGCAAGCCCCATGGATGCCTAGGATTGTGCTCTAAGGTTTAACAAGCTACACCTGCCCAAATTCCTTCTCCTAAAGGTCTAGCACTCTGTCCCGGTTGGAGATCTGGTAAGCCTACCAGTAAGCATTCTGCATTGTTGCCAAAGCCTGGGCCAGCTCCACCCTTCAGTGCAAGATTGGGGGGCGGGGGCGGCGGCTGTGGGACTCTGGCTTTTGTTCAGACCTTGCAGCTCTGGCACCCTTGAAGAGTCAGTCCAAGTATCCATGGTGTCTGCAGTGCAGCCTCCTGAGATATCAAGAGTAGCCATGGTCCTGTCCTTATGGGTACCCAAAGTTCAGCACTGGTAGGGCTCTTTCAGCGCAATCCTACCCAGCTCCTCCACTGGTGCAGCAGTGGAGCTTTTCCCTTTCCCTCCCATTCTCCCTTTTCCCTTTCCCTCCCATTCTCCCTTTTCCCTTTCCCTCCCATTCTCCCTCCACCACTGCTGGGTAGGATTGCGCTGAAAGGCTAGGAAGGAAGGAGGCCAAAGCAAAGCCCTAAAGTGGTGATGCATTCGCTGGCACAACTCACCATAGACAGTGCCAAGGAGGGTCAGGTAAGCAGCCACTACCGGAAAAGCCATTTCAGCGTCTGCCCCTTGGGAGCTTCTGAGTTCCTGGAGCCACTTTATACTGGCACGGCAACTGTATCCATGAGCATGTTGGCAGCTGCACCGGCTCTCTCTCCCCCCCCCCCCCCCATGCCTCAAGTCCTTGGGCCGATAACAGAAGCAGGCCAAATTTAGCCTTGTGTTGGGTGCTGAGCCAAGAAGATTCCCCGCTGCAACCACAAAGCCACTGACAACAACGCCTGTTTCCCGTCACTGGGGCTGAATGAGAGACAAGGTTCAGGGTTCGCTTTTCATTGTTAGGGCGCAACCTCTGAAATAAGCGAGACCAAAGAATTGTATTGTGCTCCCCGCTTGGCGAAGTGGTGAGATATTGCAGGGTCCGTTGGGCTTAGTTTCCTTTTGAGTAGAGAGCACTGGAAACCTATACAGGTGCCCCCCATATCCACTGATTCGCTATCCACGGTTTCAGTTATCCATGGATTGTGGGGGAAACCCCCCCCCCCAGGCTTCTACTTTTTTCCCAGTAAGCTTTGTTTCTTCCTTAAACAAACAGGAGAAGCAGCCTCTGGCTGCTTATTGCAGGCAAGTAGAATGAGACTAAATCCTAGAGAGGCTCTGCAAGGTTAACAGAAACCTTGCAGAGCCTCTCTAGGACTTAGTCTTGTTCTATTTGCCTGCAATGGAGGCTGCTTCTCTGTTTGTTTTAAGGAAGAAACAAAGCTTGCTGAAAGAAAAATAAGAGCTGGGGGGGGGGGCGTGCATGCCTGCCTGCAGGGGACCCTCACGATACCATGGGTGTGTGTGTTCGTTTCTATCCACGGTTTCAAGTATCCATGGAGGGGCCTGGAACATATCCCCTGCTGACATGGGGGGAGTGTGACAGACAGACAAGCCAATCTGCTGCCCCACACATCCGATCTCCAGGGAGAGGCCCAAAAGTGCTTCACCTCCAGCCAACTCACAACTCTCTCTTCCAAAATGGTCACTCCCTGCTTCGCACCCGCTTTCTGAGTCAGAAAGCGGGTGGAGCGCGTGCGCCATCCAGGAGAGGCTGCGGCTATTTTCCATGGAATACAACAGGGACAGTTCTGCCTCCCCAGTCTCCTCTCAGTCACCACACGTCCCTGGTGTGCAGCTTTAGATGCTGGGAGTTCTTGGAGAGGCATAATGAGCGATTTAGGAATCACTGAGTGATACCTTTTACTCCAAAGCTATGCATGTAATGGTGCACATGTACAGCTGGCACAATAATTAGAGGCAGTCCAAAACGGTGTTTTCAAAAAGCGGATTTCGGTGTTTTCCAAAATAAAATTGCTGAAAGAGTGTTCTGTGTGTTTATTCCGTTTTTATAAATTATAATCGCTTTAAAAGTGTACTAGGTAATAATATTAATAATAATAATTAATAATAAATACCAGTATTTATATACAGTACTGCCTTTCTTGGTCATCTGATTTCTCCTCCGACTTTAATTCAAGGTGGTTTACATAGGCAAGCATTTCTAAACCAAGGCGGTTTTTACATTACATTATGTTCTAATCTTGCATAGAATGCTTTCATAATTTCCAGGTGGTTTCCTTTCATCGTCTGGCCTCTCTCTGGCATTTCCCTCCCACACTTGACTGATGGCACACTGCCTCCCACTCAGCATGCCAGCTGCAGAATTCTCTCTCTCACACACTGAGGTTTCTGCAGCTCGTCAGCGGCGTGTCGACAGCTCTCAACAGCTCCTGGACACCTCCAGGCGTCTCGAACTGTTGTCTCGAGATCTTCAGGCATACAAGGCGGCAGCTCTTCCACTGAGCCAGACCTCCTGCCCTCCTACTAGGTAGGTGATATCGGTGGTATAGCGTCTGCAGATGCAGCCACAGTCAATACCAATATGTAGAGGTGTTAGAAAATGGTTTTATTTTTCGCGGATTTCAGGGGTGTGTGCGTGCAGAAAGTGGTGTTTTATTTCGTTATTACTGAAAACGACTGCCCCTGCCCATTATATATGCTGCTATAGCCATTGGTTAGTCTACACAGCACAGACCAGAAGAATGAGTCTTTTGTAAATGGGATGGAATGACCAAGTTTAAGTTTATTTATTTTATTTATTTTTCACATTTTTATACCGCCCTTCCTCCAAGGAGCTCAGAGTGGTGTACATATTTCCTCCCCTCCTTTTTTTGTCCTCACAACAACCCTGTGAGGTAGGTGGGGCTGAGTGATAGTGACTGGCCCAAGGTCACCCAGGAAGCTTTGTGGCTGAGCGGGGATTTGAACCTAGATCTTCCAGATCTAAGTCCGACTCCCAAACCACTACACCATCCTGGCTCCATGGACCATCCTGGCTCCTGGCTCCATCCTGGATAAGTTTAAGTTTAAAAAAAAGAAAGAAAAACTCGCAAAGTCAAGAGGAAGTTGGGGATCTCGCTGGTTCTTAGAAGCTGCGTCAGAGACTCCAATGCAATCATTTCCCTTTTTACGCTGGAGTTCTATTTAGGCTCCTGCTTGCTCAAATGTCTGTTTGTGAATGCTGAGCCCTGCTCGAGACGCACGATGGTCCTCCTCGATACCACAGAGACACCAGGAAACAATACGGTAATGGGAGATCCATGGACAGCGGCCAACGTCTTTGCCACTCTGTTCATCACTCTGTGCTTCCTGATTGGCCTGCCTGGGAACGGCCTCGTGGTCTGGACAATCTTTACCAAATTCTCCCAGCGCTCATTCACCATCGTCATCATCCTGAACTTGGCCTTAGCCGACTTGATGGTCATGTTGACGGTGCCGTTTTGGATATACTCTTTTGCCAACACCTGGGTCTTTGGAGACGTCATATGCAGCCTTCTCATGTACCTTGACTACTTAACTTTGTATGCCAGCATCTTCTTAATCACCCTGATGAGCCTCCACCGCTTTGCTGTCGTGGTCTTCCCGTTTGCTGCCCAAATGTGGCGGAGGCCACGTGTGGTGCACGGCACGTTGCTGGCTGTTTGGCTGTCGGCAGCTGCTTTCGCGAGTCCGATTTTGCTATCCACATCCACGGAGTTGGTGGAAGGAGAGTGCTCGGACGAAGAGTACAGCTCTGATGAGCAGCGCATTGCAGTTACTCTTGTGGAGACCTTGTTTGGCTTTGTGATTCCTTTCACTGTCCTGACCATCTGTTACTCCTGCGTGGCAAGACGGGTCCGGCATCTGAAACAGCACCAGAAAATGACGACCGGGAAGTTGGTTGCAGCTGTGGTTGTGGCCTTCTTCATATGCTGGCTCCCTTACCACATCTTAAACCTCATCATTGTCTCTGCACTGTTGATGAAAGATGTTCATCCGGACAAGGCAGACGAATTGCTAGAGACAGTCCACAATGTCACCTACCTCCACGGGGCCGTAGCTTTTTTAAGCAGCTGTCTGAACCCCATCTTGTATGCCTTCGCTGCACGGAGTTTCCGTGGGGGACTTCGGGAGACCAATTTTGCCAAATTATTTGGCAAAATGCATGAAGACACAGAGGAAAAATCTACACGGGACACTCCTGTTCCAGTACACCCTTTGTAAGCTGGGGGAATGTGGCAGATTTGAATAAAAACTGAACATTTTAAAGCTTTTTGACATAAATGCAATGTATGAGTAATTGTGCACAGGGCTTCAAAATTTATCTGGATGGAACAGTCGGAGTGAGAGAAGGAAAATGTTGCTGGGCCAGCTTGCAGCCAGAGGGATTTCCTTTTGTAGCTGGCACTTGCCAAGGAGAAATTACGTCTTGAATTGTTTTGATGAAAAGCAGCTGATTTTTTTTTGCCAGTTCTACTGTTTTCTGAATTGTTTTTATTTTAATATTGTGTTCCTTGGGCTTGCACAAAAGAAAGCATGTTTAAAATAAAAAAAAAAGTCAGCTAGAAGTTATTAAAGTATCGTTCCAAAACTTACCCTGGGTAAATGATAGATTGGTTTTTTGCTGAGTAGCATTGCCAAGGGGTGGAATATCCTAGAAGGGAAATGTCCTTGTGGAGTCAGTCATTATTTCACCAAGAAGATAGTGTGTGAAATAACATTACTTTGTAGATGTGGTTCGTATGGTGTACAGAAAAGGAGTCATGAGGTGATTCTGTGTGAGGGGAATGTACTCTGTGCATCCTCAGAGGCACTCTCATTTTAATTATCACCACTCATGAGCCTGAATTGGGGCCACGTGGAGTCAACCAATAATATTTTTGACCCTATGACTTACTGTGATGTGTATATATATTTTTTTTTTGAAAGAGGGTGACAAGCCATAAGCAACCTTCTGGTTTTAGAAGTGGGTTTTCTCTTTGCCAGGTGCAAGGGAGTGACAACAGGAAATGGGTTATCTGTGCCAGGTGCAAGGGAGTGACAACAGGAAACAGGTTATCTTGTTGTCTTGTGTGCTCCCTGAGGCATCTGGTGGGGCCACTGTGTGATACAGGAAGCTGGACTAGATGGGCTTTTGGCCTGATCCAGCAGGGCTCTTCTTATGTTCTTATGACAGCTCTTGTTGGGGGAGGAGGGAAGCATTATTTACGTATATTTGTTGCTTCAAATGTGGGACTGGAGGAAGACAATGCTATTTTTCTTATGGAGCAGGGACAGACATGCTTTCTGGTTCGGTTGGGATTTGGGTTCAACAGATTGCAATGAATTATTTTACAGTATTTATTTCCCCAAAGAGCTACCCTTCTTGCACAGCAAATTCTCAGCCAAGGAGTTGAGAAATTTCCAGCGTTGTCAAAATGTTTGCTCTTTTGTCATTTGAGAGTGGTGAAAAAAAAACCCACCAATGTGGCAATGTTGGAACGGTCCTCATGGCGGAAATGGCAGATTCTTCATGGGACCCTTCAGAAAGGCTGGCGTAGGTGAAAGGCTGTGTCGCTAGCGCCTCTTCTAAGCCAACATTATGTAACACACACACACGCACACACACACACACACACACACACACACACACACACACACACACACACACACACAGGGTCTCATTTATTAGGGAGACAGGTCTCCATTCTTGAAAAGCTTCCTTCTTACTGCCTGGGAACACCTGACCACCAGCATAATAAAGGGTTAGCAGGGATGAGGGGTGGGCCAGGGCCACTGAGAGAAGATAGATGCCAGGGCCACACCTCATCCCTGCTAACCCCATATTATGCTGGTGGTCAGGTGTTCCCAGGCAGTAAGAAGGAAGCTTTTCAAGAAAATGCATTTATCACAACGTACAGTATTTATGACTGGGAGCACACCTAAAGGTTCAGCATGCTTAAAGCTAAGAGGATGTGGACAACTTTTCAGTTCCTAGATGGGAGACCATTGGGAATGGGGACCCCATGTAAACAGCTCCTTTGAACAAGGTGAAGACTGGGGTGTAAACTGGCTTGAAACTTCCCATATCTTCACAGTTGCAGCTGTACCAACAAAAAAAATTATCCCTACCTTCCCTTGACCTTGTGCCCCAGGGAACGGCCTTTCTGGTTGCAGCTGAGGACGCGCACTTCATGTGACATGTTGTCGCTGTGGCCTTCACCAAGAGAGCACATGACTCAGTCTCTGCCTGGGAAAAAAATAGGTTGCTCTGTTTCCTCGATTGCTTCAGTGGGTTTTTCTGTGCATTACTTTTCTTGTGTGCATACATTTCCTCCTCTGATAGTGTTGTTCTTATCAAAAGGACTTTAAAAGCTGGTCTCTTACCGTTTGAGAAAATGGCGATGCATCTTTTGATGTGGTCGTTTGCACAGGAGCCCATTGGGGTTACCTTCTTGAGAGAAGATAGATGGATGAGGAACACCTTTGGTTCGCCCACCCCTGCCTGCCATGATCGCAGCCATCAGACCAGCCAATTTCTTTTCATTATTCATTTATTTTCCCCTTCTTTTTTTGGGGGGGGGGGTTATCGCATGAAGCAGCCTTTTTTCTTTTTTAAAACATCATAAATAAATAAATCTGGCTGGACTCGCTCCCATCACCTGCCCACTTCCGGCAGACACGCCCACTTCCGGTGGAAGTGACATCATGGTTCCTTGCCCCGCCCCGTGGTGTCACTTCCTCCCCCCCTTGGAGGTGCCAGAAATCTGGTAAGCCTATTTTTGACAGACTTCACATAAGGTTGCCAACTCTCCAGGACTGGCCTGGCGCCTCCAGGAATCAACATCTAACTCCAGATAACTACTGAAAGCAACGCTGGAGACTTGAACAGGGCCTGCAGGGATGTCCAACATGATGGACAATCAAATTGGCGGGGGGGGAATCTCCAGAAGTAACTTCAGTCAGCCAGACACCAAGCCAGTCAGACCATCAATGGTTTGATGATGGGTTGTTAACAGAGTTAAATGTCAGACATTGAACACATCTAGAGTCAGGGTCACAAGGAGACCACAACTGGTCACTTCTGTCCAGGGCCAATTCATTGGCTTTTTTTTTTTTTTTAAGCAAACAAGTGGGTCCTGGGTAGAAGAGGCTAGTTATGGTCTCCTTGCAGAGGCGTGGAAAGAGTGGAGCGAACGGAGCAGCGCCTCCGGGCGGCTCTGCAGCTCGGGCGGACGAGCGACAAGGGCGGGCTTCTTGTGTGCTCTGGACGTGCGTCACCCGGGAGCAGAGAGGGCGGGGAGACGCATGTCACCCCCCGCCCCCCCGGGCCCCCTTCCTCCGGAGCACGCGTGCGTCCGTCCAGTGACGCGGGCGGGCGCTCCGAGGCCTTCTCCCAGCTGTGTCGCCGCGCTATTTATTTTTTCGCGCATGCGCAGAACATTTCAGATTCCGGCGGTCCGCCCCACGCGCTTCAGGCGGAAGTGAGTGAGTGACTCACTCACTTCTGCCTGCGCCTGCCGCGCTGCCGGCTGCCCAGGCACGCGGCCTCTTCTCTTCTTCAGTGGGCAAGGAGCAGGAGATAAGCCAGGTTGCCCCCCCGAGCGGCGGTCCCCCCAAGCAGCGGCGGCCCCCCCGAGCAGCGGAACTCCGGGCGGAGGGACCTCTAGCTACACCACCGCTGTCTCCTTGTAAGGGAGTGACCAGTGGGAGGTGAACCTAATGGGAAAGCTGACTCATTCTAGTGCACTACATGGAGATGAGAATGCCAAGAATCATAGGGAAAGATGGAAGAAGGAAGTGGTAGATGTTGAGGAAGAAGCAGCAGTTTGAGAGAGAAGAGATCAGTCTGAAGACTAGAGCAGGGGTTCTCAACCCTTTCCCGGCCGAGTACCACCTCCGGCGCCACTCTCCTGTTGCGTACCACCGGAAATGACTGGCGATGATGACATCGTCACCAGTTACTTCCTGGTTTTCGGAGGCCAGAAGACGCAGGTAGGAGGCTCTGGGCGGGTGGGAGGGTCCTTAGCGTTCCCAAGATGTTCGGCCAAAGGCAGGAGCCTCTTGGGAGTGAAAATGCACTGCCGAAAGCGTAGCTTCGGAGCAGGGTTCCGGTGGTCCGAGTACCACCAGCAGTCGGCCGAAGTACCACTGGTGGTACTAGTACCACTGATTGAGAACCCCTGGACGAGAGAAAGCTCCGAGAAGTCTCAGTCTGGCAGGGAAAGTGAGAAAAGGCAGTATCTGAGTAGGGTTGTCAACCCTAGAGTCTAGGATTAGGTGAAAACTGAAGGCAATCCTGGAGACATTAACAGGGCCTTCAGGAATTTCCAACATGGATACCACCACGTTGGAAAAAATAGCTTCAGTCAGAGTTGTCAGCCCAGTACCTGGGAGAAGAGAGACCTCAGTGGATGGACTCTGGGGGACAATGAGAGCAGAGGCAATTTTATATCTTCGGCATTGAAGTTGGTGCTGGGAAAAAAAAAAGATTAACTGAATCCAACGAGAGAAAAATGGCAACATCTCCAAGGAAGATCACAATGGCAACCATCAGGATTTCAACTTGGCTGTCTGAACCATCAGAGTCCATCCCTGAGACCACCGAGTTGTCCCTGAGACCACCTCTGTATCTAGAGTCGTCATACTTGGGTGAAGTCACTTTCTTGACTGTCCTGATTGGAACATTCTGGAGAATCTTCCCATTTTTTACTGGGTTCCTATTGACTTTACCCATTGACCAACTTCTGGGGACAAGAGAGGGGATTTACATAGCGGAGATGGGGATGTGGAGCCTGATAAAAGGCTCTGATCTCTGCAACCACTGCAAGTAAGACAGTGGTGGAATCTGGATTCCTTTTGTTGGTCCAAAAGGATCTCTCTTGCCTTTTATGGCAGGATATCACAATGTTTATGCCATACCTTTTTGAGTCCAGATAGGGAATCACATAAGCCAGGAGTGATCACCTTTGGAAAATTATACCTCCATGTGACTGTTCATGGTGAAGGGGAAAGAAAGAGAAAAGGAAAAATGGTTTTCTAACCATGCCTGGGTTTCATGCCCTCCTGGCATTTAACCCTGGACTGCAGGGCATGTATAGGGCCAGATATGAGAATAGGGGGCCTTCTTTAATAACAGATAGATGCCATGAGTGATTTAGGTCCAAGCGTGTGATAACTTCCTTTAACCACAACAACTATGGCATAAGAACATAAGAACATAAGAAGAGCCCTGCTGGATCAGGCCAAAAGCCCATCTAGTCCAGCTTCCTGTATCACACAGTGGCCCCACTAGATGCCTCAGGGAGCACAAGACAACAAGATAACCTGTTTCCCGTTGTCACTCCCTTGCACCTGGCACAGAGAAAACCCATTTCTAAAACCTCTAAAACCAGGAGGTTGCTTATGGCTTGTAACCTGTGATGGTCTTTTCCTCCATGAATCTGTCCAAACCCCTTTTAAAGGCATCTAGGCCAGGTGCCATCACCACATCCTGCGGCAAGGAGTTCCACAGATGAATTACACGCTGGGTAAAGAAATATTTTCTTTTGTCTGTTCTAACTCTCCCTCCACTCAATTTTAGTGCATGTCCCCTGGTTCTGGTGTTTTGCGAGAGGGAGAAGAATTTCCCTCTATCTAATCTAATGGCATGTGACATCCATTGCATATAACTCACACAGGCAATGGGGTATCACAGGACTCTCAGCACATGCACAGTTGGGCAATAGTCATGAAACTTCCCAAAGACCATGGCTGCAAGTCATGTGGTCGTCCTACTCGGGTTCGTGAGGCAAGGCCCAGAGGCAGGGCCTTAAAATGCAGACTGGATGGGAAGCCCCACTTAGAGCAAGGGAAGGGAAAGCCGCCTCACCCAAAGAGGAATTCGTGGTTCTTCTTACTAATGTTTTTAGCTGCGTCACTGTATCTCCACTTGATGCAGTCATTTCCACTTTCACATTGGAGTTCTATTTAGGCTTGGGCTTGCTCAGCTGTTTGCCCATGCTGAGCCCTGCAAGAGGCACACGATGGCCCTCCTCCTCGATACCCCAGAGGAACCATGGAACAACACGACGACAGGAACTCCATGGGTAGCAGACAGCTTATTTCCAAGCCTATTCCTCGGTCTGTGCTTCCTGATTGGCATGCCTGGGAACGGCCTCGTGGTCTGGACAATCCTTACCAAATTCTCCCAGCGCTCGTTCACCATTGTTGTCATCCTGAACTTGGCTTTGGCCGACCTCCTGGCCTTGCTGACAGTACCGTTCTGGATTTACTCCTTTGCCACCAGTTGGGTCTTTGGAGAGGTCATGTGCAGGATCCTCAGGTACCTTGTCTACTTAACTGTGTATGCCAGCATCTTCTTAATCATCCTGATGAGCCTCTACCGCTTTGCTGTCGTGGTTCTCCCGTTGGCTTCCCAAAGGTGGCGGAGGCCACGTGTGTTGTCCTGGACGTTGCGGGCTGTGTGGCTGTCGGCAGCTGCTTGCGCATGTCCGATTCTGATATTCACATCAAGCCAACTGGCGGAAGGAGAGTGCAAGGATGAATTATATTACTCTGATGGGCAGCGGCTGGCAAGCAACATTGTGGAGACCTCGTTTGGCTTCGTGATTCCTTTCACTGTGCTGTCCATCTGTTACTCCTGCGTGGCAAGAAGGATCCGAGCTCTGAAACGCCGGAAGAGCATGAAGACTGGGAAGTTGATTGCAGCCGTGGTTGTGGGTTTCTTTCTCTCCTGGCTCCCTTACCATGTCATAAACCTCATCATCATCTTGGCACTGGTGCTGAAACACACTCACCCCAACACAGCAAAGGCATTACTAGAGACCGCTAACGTTGTAATAAACATGCACGGAGCCTTTGCGTTCTTAAGCAGCTGTCTGAACCCCATCCTGTACGCCTTTGCTGCACGGAGCTTCTGTGGGGGGCTCTGGAAGACCAATTTTGCCAAGTTGTTTGGCAAACTACATGAGGACACGGAGGAAAAATCGGCTCGGGACACTCCACTTTCGGCAGTGACATTGTAAACTGTATCATGCAGAGGACTGAGGACATTTCCCAATTCTGGGAGTGGGGGGAGAAGAAACAGTGGAGGTGAGTGGGGGGGATGATGTTGGGTGCTCCCCCATCAATCCGTTGCCTGAGGCAGCCACCTTAGTTGGCCTCATGATGAGCCAGCCCTGGGGTGGAGATCCCACTGTATCCTGGGGTGGTGTTTTAGACTACATAGAGAAACTTAGAGAAAGAAACTGAGCTAAGTTCACTTGTTGGTGGTCACAAGAATTCAGAGTCCAAAGGGGAGGGTGACGACGACAACTAATATATCACCAGTTAGCATTGAATGATTAAATATTGGTCATTTTAAAAAAAATTGACATGCATGCTAAGTTACGGAGAGGGTAGAATAAGAGAAGAGGAAAATGGAGATGGTTGACAAATGTTTTCAGTATTGAACCAGAAGTAATAATCTTATTCAGAACAGTTGGGCTGATTTGAATGTGATATAGATCTAGGCCAGGTGCCATCACCACATCCTGTGGCAAGGAGTTCCACAGATGAATTACACGCTGGGTAAAGAAATATTTTAATGTATTCCAATATGTTAGATTTTAATGTATTTTAGATTTTGTTAGATCTTATATTATGTTAGATATTAATGTATTTAGATTTTAATGTATTCTAATATGTTGTTTTTTTAAAAAAACAGAAACAAATAGTAAAGGAACAGCTGCCAGAGAGAAAAAGGAGAGGCATGTCTGCCGTGGGGAGAGCTGACTTTTTGCTAGGTGGCATAAGTGAAACATCGCAGAAAGTGAAGTGTGAAGGAAATGAATTCTGCACATCCTTAGAGGCACTCTTCTCTATTATATCTTCTTGTGAGCCTAGTCATGCTGCTTTCAGAACTGGGGCTATGATGAGTCAACGCCAAATAAACTGTTTGAAGTTTACAAAGTGCGTTTTTCTGGAAAGAGAACTCTAGTTCTTGTTTTATTTCTGTTGAGGAAAGAAAACATCATTTCCTTCCTGTAGTGTTTCTAAATGTGGGGTTGGAGGGGGGAAATGCTAGCTTTCTTGTGAGGGGGAGAGAGAAGTGATTTCCTTGGTCGTCTTTGTAGTCGACGAATCAAAATGAATTGTTTTTGTTTTCCCAAATAAGCTCCCAGACTGTCCCTTACACAACAGATGATGACATTTCCTCCTCCTCGGGGTAAAATTGAATGTGGCGGTTAGGGTGGCACCACGTTGCCCCAAATGACTTCTTTTCTTCAGCTTGATTGGCAGGCCGATGGGCGGCAAAGGTTGATCTCGGGCCATTTCGGGCCTCTGCCAGGCGCTATACCATTCCAGCATTGATCTCCAGGTGGCAAGTGAAAGCAATTCTGGATATTTTGGCAGGGCTTAATGACATTCTGTCATGGGGGGGGGGGGAGGTCTCCAGGAATAGATAGATAGAAGTCCTAACCTCTTATCCAGTGTAGGCGGCAAGATGGAAGTCCATGGTGGAAGCCAAGAAGCCAGGAATTCTCTCCCCCCCCCCCCCCCCATGTTGCACAGTGGACCCTTGGGCAAAATTATTGAATGTAGTAACGGACATTGGCGGTCTGTCAATATGTTAGCCTTGAACAACCTCTTGAAAGAATGCATTTTCAGCGCAGCTGAAATGGTGTAGTAGGCATGTGATGGGCAACATGTCACTCATTACCAGCATGTCACGGACACAAGGCAATTGCTAACAGGTGTCTGAGAGACACACTTGAGTAACCACCTTCTACAATGCGCTCGCAGCACGACATAACTGGGGTCTTGCTCTGCCTTGGGAAGCATATTTTCCCTGCAGCAAAGAATTCTGGTTTGAGTCCTGTCCACATCTATCTGCAGCCTTGGAGAGCTGCTGCCAGCTAATGTAGATGGAGCCAGATGGCCTGGGGGTCTGATTTAGCAGAAGGCAGCGCACATGTTCACTGGAATCACTTTCAGATCATGTACATAGCGTCTTGCATGCATTATTCTCCCTGGGGCTGGAATGTGTTCGCGTCCGCACTCTCTCTCTCTCTCTCTCTCTCTCTCTCTCTCTCTCTCTCTCTCTCTCTCTGGTTTTTCTTTCCTTCTATTTTCTCCCTCCCTCCCTCCTTCAGTTTGAGATCCTATGCACATTTACCCAAGAGTAAACCCCACTGAATAAAGTGAGACTTACTTTATTCAGTAAAGCCCACTTACCGGTATTTATTCAGTAAACCCCACTGAATAAAGTGAGACAAGTAGGTAAGATCACATAGGTGGCTCTCTTAGGAAAAGGGAATTGTGAGTTGAGACAAGCAACAAGAGAGGGGAGTGTTGAGGGTTTCAGCATGATGTACTATACAGTATTTATTGCAGGCTTCAGTAGACATCTGCATTGCCTGTGGTGGGAAGGGGTCCCCCATAATGCAAACAAGGAGGCATTTGGATGTTTCAAAAGGGAACGGTTTTCCCCTCCCAAGCCACAAAAGTGCCATTGTCTTTCTCAGAGAGGCGGCCAAGGGTGCTCAGGATACTCCGCACACTCCCGTCCACTGTCATAGGGGCTGGTCCCTGGAAAGAGAGAACAGGTGAGTGACACAAGGCCTGTGCAGAAGGATAACCACAAATGGAAGAGAACGACTGAAAGGAGCTTTCCTAATATCCTTGCTTGCACCCAGTTCAGCTATCAACAACAAAGCAGAGAATCTCTTCTCAATCACGGCTCCACACGTCTAGAACTCCATTCTTCAGGAGGTTTATGCAGAAGAACATTCAGAAGAAATGTAAGACCTTTGCAACTGGGCCAGTGCTTGGGGGTCAAACATTAATGTCAACAAAATCAAAGAACTCCTCAAGGCTCAAGCCATCAATCAACTGAAAAAAAATCACTTTGCCACTAGCTTTCATGACTTAAAAAAATAATAAGACAAATTGGTGAAGGTTATCACTGAGCCAAGACAGCCAAGAATAGAGCCTCCTTGTCCAGAAGCAGTATACCTTAGAATACCTGATACAGGGGAGAAACAACAATAGTCATAATCTGCACACCCTGCTTGTGAGGTTCCCACAAGTATCTGTCTGGCCATTAATGGAGATCCAGCCACAAACCATCCGAGATGACATTTTTAAACACCACTCCAAGCCTGGTCAGTCTGTGTGATTAGGTGACTTTTGGCAAAATTCAGCAAGAAAATGTTGCCATTTTGAATAAGAGGGGAACATGCACGCACGCATGCGCGCGCACACACACACACACACACAGCCATCCATGTAGGGATGAAACTCCACCCTTAATTACTTACCACCATGTTTCCCATGTCTGTCTGCACCCACCCAGGATGCAACGCTATGCACAGGATCTCGTCTTTTGCAAATCCCAGCGACATGCACCGGGTGAGCATGTTCAGAGCAGCCTGTGAGGGAGACATGATGGCAGAAACAGGGCAGTGAATGACACCTCTCGGTCCAATGAGGGGAGAGCAGATCACACGGAGAACTTGGGAGGCTTGTCCTGAGAGGCTTGGACAAAGGCAGGAGCCTCTCAGGAGCCACTGAAAGTGCCGCCTTGGAGCAGGGTTGGGTTCCAGTGGTCCGGCAGTCAGAGTACCACTAGCAGTCGGCCGAAGTACCACCACTGGTGGTACTAGTACCACTGGTTGAGAACCCCTGCCCTACACCATTTGCACTCCTGGTATATCCATACCTTGCTGCAGCGGTAAGGTATGGCTTCATGGTTATCCCAGCCAATGATATCTGTGATGCAGCCCATACGACTGGATACGTTGACAATGGCTGCTTTGCTGCAGCTCATCCCTTTCTGGTTACTTTCCCGAGATGCTTTCTTTAGTAAGGGCAGAAACACCTGGAGAAGAAAAGAGAGAGAGGAAAGAATCAAAGAAAGCTGCACAGTTGTGGGCTGGGGTGGGAACGATTTCTCCGCCAGTGGAAAGGCCAGGATGTGAGTGCAAATGTTAGTGCAGCAGTTATTTGCTTGTTCCATATTTGGTTTTGTGGTTCATTCACAAAGATTGGACAGACTTATGCAGGAAACATCCATCACAAGTTACAAGCCATGATGACTATGTGCAACCTCCGGGTTTTAGAGGTAGCCTCTCTCTGCATGCCAGGTGCAAGGGAGTGGCGACAGAATACAGGTATCTTGTTAGTCTTGTGTGCTCCCTGAGGCATCTGGTGGGGCCACTGTGTGATACAGGAAGCTGGACTAGATGGGCCTTTGGCCTGATCCAGCAGGGCTCTTCTTATGTTCTTAAGGGGAGTGGCATCAGGATACAGGTTATCTTGTTGGCTGTGTGCTCCCTGAGGCCTCTGGTGGGGCCACTGTGTGATACAGGAAGCTGGACTAGATGGGCCTTTGGCCTGATCCAGCAGGGCTTTTCTTATGTTCTTAAGGGGAGTGGCATCAGGATACAGGTTATCTTGTTGGCTGTGTGCTCCCTGAGGCATCTGGTGGGGCCACTGTGAGATACAGGAAGCTGGACTAGATGGGCCTTTGGCCTGATCCAGCAGGGCCAGAAGCGTCACCGGGGGGGCGGTGGGCCCCCGGGCAGGTGTGTGTGTGTGTGACAAAGTGGCATGGGGGGGGGCAACAACCATGCTGTTTCATTGGCAGGAACAGTGGTGGAGATGCGATGGGTTTGGCCTACCCTCCCACCCTGCGCCTCTGAAGGGATTTGCAGCAGCGGCAGTGACATCACTTCCGGTAGTGACGTCAGGGGGGGGCATCAATCGAGATGCCACTGCGCAGGGCTGTTGGTTCAAGAGGTGCAGCTTTCCCCCATCACTTCACTTCGATAACCAGGAAAGCTGCATCTGTTGAATTTCATGCAGCTGTTCAAGGCATGGCAGGAAAAAGGCAAGGCAGACGATTCTCCACATGATCAGGATCCTGCAACTCGATGAGAATCTTCTACCGAGAAGGTATTGCAGGGTGCCCTTACCTGGCTGGCCACTAGCGGCCCTATGACATTGGTTTGATGCACCTCAGACATGTGCTCCGGTGTCACGGTTTCCAGAGTGCCTGGTTGTCCAATCCCTGCGTTGTTGATCAGCAGATTCAGCCCGGCTCCTTTCAGCTGCTCGGTGACTTGGACTGAAGCAGCCTTGATGCTGGAGGGGTTAGAAACATCTACGGCAGCACAGAGAAAAATGTATGGTGATTAAACAGCGCTGCCCTTGAAGACTGTTTGGAAACGGCAATTAGTGCAGAACTTCGTACTACTACTACTACTACTACATATACAAGCTTGCATAACCTTCCCCTAAACCTGAATGGCTGCTAGTTCCTGTTGCCTTGGCAGACAGTCGAATGAACCCTGCGCTGACTGTGACATGCAGGTTTTCATGGCTTGTTACAATGTACAAAGAGACAATGTTTATGGGATTTCCAGCCATGTACAAATTGACATTGAAGAAATAAAGATATATGTTCCTGTTGCCTTGGCAGACCGTCGAATGAACCCTGCGCTGACTGTACTCTGGACCTTTTTATTGAGTTCAGTGCCAGTTTGCTCACAGCCAGTGCATGCCGGATTTTGGCACTTCTGAGTTTATACTGACCAAAGAAGCATATCCCTCATACATGTCTGGCAGATTCGTTTTCTTGCTTTGATACCGGATCCAACCATTTTACAGGGATACATTAAGTGTTTGGAAATAGTGTTTGAACATTAGAAATGGGGGGGGGGGAACCGTGGAAAGTGTTGTCTGCAAAAAAGATATTTAATCTCAGGTTCTGTCCCCCTCAACGTGGTCAGAGGGAATTGCGGGTGGGGAGCGAGAAGCACATACCCATTGGGACAATCACAAGTCCCTGGTGCTTGGCAGCCAAATTCTTCAATACCTGAAAGATATAAAAAAAGCAAGAGATGTATGATATGGTGTAGTGGTTTGGGAGTCGGACTTGGACCTGGAAGATCCAGGTTCAAATCCCCGCTCAGCCTTGAAGCTTCCTGGGTGGGTCATTCCATGTCAAATCAACCAATAAAAAATACATTTTGGAACTTGATGTCACAGATTTTGTTCATTTTCGGTACATTTGTACCTTACCATGAGATGTTTAAAAAATATTTTTTTCAGATTTTTTTGTCCATCTGTTTTTGAGATATTGAATGTTCAAAATTGCCAAAAAAGGCCAAAAATCACTTGTCACCATACCTTCAAATGCCAGTTACAGGATAACGATGGATGCTACAGACATGGGACAGGTGTCGTTTTAAAGCTTATGAATAGGGCTTTCATTTGATATACAACATGACAAAAAAAATCTTTTCTTTGCACTTTAGATACTTTCTTCTTGACTCACCAAGGGAGGTCAAAGAGGCATTTAAGTGGCTTAAAGCTGTATCAGGGTCCAAATACTCAGACTCCTTTATATGACTAAGACCAGGAATCTCATAATTCTCAGGAGGAATTTCTTTTTCAAGTATATTGTTTTCCATATGACAAGGCTTCTATTCATGTGTGGTTTGATTTAACTATTTAGTGAAACCATCCAATCAGTTATATTCCTCAAGTCTTTACTAACCCAGTGCCCCCCTTTTTTTAAAAAGGCTGCAACAGTTTTTTGACCACTTATTCTCCTCCATATTTCAAATCATGTAATTATCAAACAGTTAATGAATTAAACTTAATAAAGACTAATAAAGCAGCTTCACAACAAAAATGTCCTAGAAAGCTTCACTAAAAACACACTGTCCAAATCCACTTAAATGCCTCTTTGACCTCCCTTGGTGAGTCTCCGCTGTGCAAGAAGAAAGTATCTAAAGTGCAAAGAAAAGATGGGGAAGATTAAAAGGACCTACAAATAATTATTATTTTTTTACTTCTGAAAATGATTTAGATGAGGAAAAATGTCACTGTGCTGATTCAGAAATTATTCAGCAACTAAAGGAAAAATTTAAAACTACGAACAGAAGTAAAAAGCTCATGATTTTGATAGTTTTACCAAAAAGCTGATCCTGTAAAAGAATAGAAAGTGAATTCATTCTCTATAAATCTATCTCTATAAGTCCTGTCTGTAGCATCCATCGTTATCCTGTAACTGGCGTTTGAAGGTATGGTGACAAGTGAATTTTGGCCTTTTTTTGGCAATTTTGAACATTCAATATCTCAAAATCGGATGGACAAAAAAATCTGAAAAAAATAATTTTTAAACATCTCATGTTAAGGTTCAAACATACCGAAAATGAACAAAATCCATGACATCAAGGATTTTTCATTGGTTGATTTCACATGGTGACTGGCCCGGGTGACCTTGGGCCAGTCACTATCTCTCAGCCCCACCTACCTCACAGGGTTGTTGTGAGGATAAAATGGAGGGGAGGAAATATGTACACCACTCTGAGCTCCTTGGAGGAAGGGTGGTATAAAAATGTGAAAAATAAAATAAACAAATAAATAACAGAAAGACCTGGAGGCTGGAGAGTCTGAGATGGGACTGGAAAGGAGGAGAGCAGGAGAAAATTAAGGCCACCTCCCTCCCAGTAAGGACAGAGACCCCAAAGAGCTGAGGCCCCTTAAATGTGGGGGAGGGCCCTCTGAGCAATGTGGCAATCTGCTCCATTCTCAGTAAACTGGGATCAGGCAGGTAAAAAAAAAAGTGTTTTTAATACACTTCAAAAAACATGAAGTGTATTAAAAGGCTATAAAGATATCAAATCAATGGAGAGATAAATGCAAATATTTTTTTTAAAAAGGCAGTGATAAACTAACAAACAAGGAAAAAGGAGGGACAACACAGTTTGGCAAGGATATGAAAATAACACAAAAACGTGATGTGACTTTTCTGGGTGCTGCCCTACCCGCCTTATGCTGTTCCAGGTTCCAGATCCTGCACCCACACTTGCAACAAGGTGTCACACGAGGAACCCTCGCTGAGTTCAATGGGATTTCCTTCATCCCATTTGATATTTTTCAGAATATTTGACCTGGGTTCTTTCTATAATTTACAACACCCATTAAGACGATCGCTTGTCTTGGTTTAATGCTCTTTGGAAGAGAGGGGAAGTCTCTCTTTCACCTTAACCTCCCTAGTTCTGCAAACAAAGAGGTGGCTGGTGTAATTTGAGGGCGAACATATCTGCATGTAATATCTTCATGTAAGTAACCTGCGGAGCATTCCCCACGGTACCAAGCCGATCTTGGGAATGGGGAGTTTCGGAAACCTTGCTAGAGACCTCCACTGTCTCCGCTGGGTACAAGCTCTTCGGCTTCAAGAGGAATTGCATTCTTAGGCACCCATCCCAGGTACCACTACTGTATACTGTACCAAGTACCACAGGTACCACAGTATATACTGTACTATGATGCTCACCCATCCCAGGTACAGCTGGCTGTACTATGATGCTCACCTGGGCTCGTGGTCCTTCGGGGTCCCGGCAGGTGGCAAAGATCCATTCTGGCCGGTTGCTTTTCCCAACCAGCTGCCTGACAATCTCCAAGCCGATGCCCCGGTTGGATCCAGTCACCAGGACACTGCGCGGATTCAACATTTCCATCTCTCTTCCTTGCCTGTAACAGACTAGCCAAGCCTTGCTCCAGTTAACCAAAGTCCCCGGGAGTGGCGATGCATCAGCTCAAACACTGTGCTGGCAAAAGTTCAGTGCCACTCAGTGGCAAATGAATGGAAAGTAGAGTTTGTTGCGGTCCTGCCAATCAAGGTCCTGCCAATCAAGAAGTGGGAGAGAAAGGTTGCCCAATGTGCAACTGGGGGCGGGATTTGGCAGAGGGCAACACAAGGGAAGAGTGGAGGGTGCTGGGAGGGGACAGCCTTTGGACAGAGCAGTGAATTCAGTCTCCTGTTTTGGTGCAACTGCTTGCAGTGCTTTAGGGAAGCACATGAGACTATTGAGTGGCTTTCCTGGTTTGCACCTTTTTTGATCCCTGTAGGATCCTCGCTGATCCCAAAGAGATCTAAGAGCTTTTTGAATGTCCAGAAGTTAACGGGTAAAAGGCCATGACAGATGCACAAAACGGATGTAAAATAATAAAATAGGCTAAAATGGTCAAAACAGGACTGACATACACTTGCTAACTGGGCAAGAGGCACTTTTTCAATTGGTGATCCTCTTATATTTAGCAGGGGGAGAGTAACTGCCCCCCTTTCACCCCAGCACAGTGTCTTTTCTGGTGGCTGTTTGCTGGTGGTGTTCTGCATCTTTTTAGATTGTGAGCCCTTTTGGGACAGGGAGCCATTTAATCATTTGATTTTGTCTGTAAACCGCTTTGTGAACTTTTTGTTGAAAAGCGGTATATAAATACTGTTTAATAATAATAATAATAATAATAATAATAATAATAATAATAATAATAATAATAATAATACACACTCCCAAGCTGTGTATTAGAGCCAGTATTGGAGCCAGGATGGTGTAGTGGTTTGGGAGTCAGACTTAGACCTGGAAGATCCAGGTTCAAATCCCCACTCAGCCACGAAGCTTCCTGGGTGACCTTGGGCCAGTCACTATCTCTCAGCCCCACCTACCTCACAGGGTTGTTGTAAGGACAAAAAAAAGGAGGGGAGGAAATGTGTACACCACTCTGAGCTCTTTGGAGGAAAGGTGGTATAAAAATGTGAAAAATAAATAAGCTACAATCAGCCCCACCTCCCCACTTGGACTTTGTAGTGAACTGTTTGTCTTTGGTGTGTGCTGCTGTGTAAGAGCTCTTAGATCTTGATTTAGATCAGGGGTGGGGAACCTATTTGCGGTGGGGGGCCATTTTCCCATAGGGAAAACTTCCGGACCAGATGGAATCGGGTCCAGGCTCGCGCGGGCCAGACCGGATCGCTCCAGGGTCCGGATCCGGCCCGCGGGCCGCCGGTTCCCCACCCTTGATTTAGATTTTAATGATAAATGCTGGTTACTTTGTGTTTTTAATCGTGTAACTGTGTTGTTCTCTAACATTTTAAACCTTTACTAATACAGTGTTTTTTACATGTTACAGAACAACACAGTTACACATTTAAAAACATAAATTAACCAGCATTTATCATTAAAATCTAAATTAAGATCTAAGAGCTCTTACACAGCCGCACACACCAAAGACAAACAGTTCACTACAAAGTCCAAGTGGGGAGGTGGGGCTGATTGTAACTTGGGAGTGTGTATGTCAGACCTCTGTGCTAAGAGGAGGCTAGCAATACAGGTGGGCCCCCATATCCACTGATCCGCTATCCACGGTTTCAGTTATCCACGGATCGCGGGGACCCCCCCCCCGGCTTTTACTTTTTTCTCTAGTAAGCTTCGTTTCTTCCTTAAATAAACAGGAGAAGCAGCCTCTGGCTGCTTATTGCAGGCAAGTAGAACGAGACTAAGTCCTAGAGAGGCTCTGCAAGGTTAACAGAAACCTTGCAGAGCCTCTCTAGGACTTAGTCTCGTTCTACTTGCCTGCAGTGGAGGCTGCTTCTCTGTTTGTTTTAAGGAAGAAACAAAGCTTGCTGAAAGAAAAATAAGAGCTGGGAGGGCAGGGCAGGGGTCCCTCAGGAAACCATGGAGGGAGTGTTCGCTCCTATCCACGGTTTCAAGTATCCACAGAGGGGCCTGGAACATAACCCCAGCGGATATGGGGGGGAGTGCTGTAGTTGGGCCCTGGGTGTTGGGCATGGCTTACCAGGAGGGAGTGGAGAGCGGTGGCAGCGGCAGACCATGCTCCACTTCCCCAAGCCATTGCTGTTTTCCAAATCCTGCAGCTATTACTCCCTGCCATTCTCCCTCTGTGGCCTCAGGGCTTTGAGAACTGAAACCAACATTTATTCCACCTAGTTTAATGGATGGTCCAAGTTCAAACATGCTGAGCAAATAGCAGCAGATAAAAAATCCATGCAGGATCTTGTACTCCATGTTGGGGGCAAACATGGAGGGCATCCCTGTTTTGAGCACCAGAATGCCTGCATTATTTGCATTAGTCAGTCCAAGGTGACATCTGGGTCTTCTTTGGTTTATGTGGTGGAAACGTCCCAAAATGTCACCACTGCCATTGAACCAACGAGGGCTGACTTTCAAGTTCCTGCCTTGAGCCTCTTAGCCCAAAGGAAGGGCGTTGTTGGCGGCAGCTGAAAACACGCATCTCCCTTGTGTGATATACGTTGCTGCCACGTCCTTCCCACCGCAGGTAACGTCCTTCACGAACAGAGCGTGACTATTCTCTCCGCCGGGATAACATTCGGTTGCTCTGCTTCCTCCCCCTCAGAGCTTTGCTTGCTTACATCGGTCCCTCTCTGCATCACGTTGCGTTTGTTGCTTCCTCCTACACACGGTTCTCCGTATCAAACGGACTTTAAAAGCTGCTGGGTGATCGTCATTTGGCGAAAAGGATGACACATCTTTGGATATTGCACTCATGCCTTTTGAAGAGGTCCAGATTGAACCACTGTAATCCACTCGACAGATTCCTGCTGCCTGTCTATTGTTGGGAGTGAAGTGGTGAGGACAAATATGTTCTGAAAAAGATCAAAACCTGCTCTGAAAGAGACGTGCGCTACCTACCCGTTTGTTTCCTGGCACTCTCCAAGTTGTTGGTTTTGAGCTCTAAATCCCAATGTAGGCTGAATCCCAACATACAACCCTGAGTATCTCAAGAAGTGCTTTCTCCCATATGATTCCCACCCCCAGGCAGGGCCGGCCCATCGATGAGGCCGACTGAGATGGTTGCCAAAGGCAGCAGCTTGGTGGAAGGCACCCACCACCACCCACCCACTCGCCTCCACTGCTAGATTGAAAAAGAAAGAGGGGGACAGAGCAGAAGAGTAGAGGTGAGAAGGTGCTCTAACCCACCACTCTCCTCTCCACACTCCCTCATCTGCCTTATCTCCTATTCCTTTTCCAACCAGTAAGGAGGGCAACGTTTGGCATACGACCCCAAGCACCAGGAGGTCTTAGGCCCACCCCTACCCGCAGGGTTTTTAAGATCTGCTAATGAGGCACTTCTCCAGTTTCTATCCCCTCATGAGGTACAAATGCCATCTACTGGAAGCAGGGTCTTCTTTGTCATGGCCCCAAGGCTATGGAGTGCTCTCCCTCAAGCAGCTCATCATCCGTCTTTCATGGCTTAGCTTAGGAAACAAGACATACTTATTCAACCAGGAATTTGAAACTTGAGATAGTTTTATTGTTAAACGTTGAGTTCACTGTAGTTTCTTTTTTTAATTAGTGTTAACACTTGTTCACATAGTTTTAACTGGAATATGTTTGGAATTCTATCCTATTATCTCTTCGTATTTGGTACACCACCTTCTGAACCAATGGCGCAAGGCAAACACTACAACAAAGTAAATGAAATCAACATGGCAACCTGCATTTTTGAGTACACAGGGAAGAGTATTTGGTCTCCTTCTCAATCAGATACCAATGCAGGTGACAATGCAGGTCTGGTGCTACATAAAAGCTATTTTAAGGAAATAGATATCCAGCATTTAATACATTTAGATTCAGGATCACAGATTCAAAATGGGGAAGGGAGGAAACTGTGAAAAATAAACTCTTTAGAAAACAAGCATGCAGCTGGCAATGATACAAGGGCCTCAATCCAGCTAAGGTTAGTCATGACTAAGACCCAACGAAAGCCACAGTCCTGCCGGCGCCAGCTGTTGTAAGTGTGCCATAAAGCATGTTTATGGCGCCGGCGGAGAGGCAGGTGCCGCTTACTCCGCCCGGACCAGAGCTAGTGCTGCTGGACGCAGATAAGTCCTGTGTCGGTCGGGGCAGGGGCATGGGGAGGGTGGGGGGAGGCTCTGGGTTGGGCCGCTGGGCCCGGGAGAGGGGCGGGGATATCAGTGGCGCGCTCCACCGATATCCTAAGCCCTGTCGCGGTCCTGGCCAGCCTTACACCGCCTCCCCGTATTTGTGCCAGTCATTTGGCCAGCGCACTTCTGAAGAGGCCCATAGGGACTGGTGGGGCTCTCTCCGGGGGAAAGGGATGATTGTCCCCACTGGCGTCACTCTAGGTGGGGCGGAGCTCTAAGTTCCGCTGTGCGTTCCGACCCACCGTTACACGGCTTACAAGGCGGCCCCGCCCCTTCACCTTCAGAGTCTTTCGGAGCAGCGAAAGCAACGCACAGGACTCCCTGCTTGTTGCTTTCGCTGCTCCGAAAGGCTCTGAAGGCGAGGGGGCGGGGCCGCCTCGTACAGCCGTGTAACGGTGGGTCGGAACGCAGCGGAACTTAGAGCTCCGCCCCACCTAGAGTGACGCCACTGAACGTCCCTTTCCCTCATGGTGTGCCCCAGCTCCACCAGCGCTGGCCCAGTCCTGCTAGGATCTAACCTACGCAGGATTGGGCTGCCCATCATGACTAACTTCCACAAGTACCAATGGGAGTTAGTCAGAACTACCTTTAGCTACACAGGAACCTTAGGAATCTGGAACTTTGGTCACGTGATAGGCCTATTAAGAGCATGACAACATTACATTGGTTTTACAGTCATTCCCTTGCCCCAGGGAACCCTGGGGAATGTAGTTCGGTGAAGGGGGCTGGGGAGGATCCTTGGGGGGAAGCCGTAGCCGCAGCTGCTGAAGAGGGTAGCTACGTAGCTTTGCAGTGTAGCTCAGCTTAAGGCCTCTTGGCACCTGACCTAGCATGCCAAATGCCCCCCCTTACCCAGAGCTGTCACCTAAGCTGCTCCTTGTCCATCTCCCTGGATTTGAGAAGGAAGAGAGGAACGAATGGCGTGGAACAGAAGTGTGGAAGAGAGAGAAGAGGAGACAGCCCACTCCTCTCCTCTCCTCTCCTCCACACTTCCTCTTCTGCTCCACTTCCCTTCCTTTTCCATTCCAAGCAGTAGGTGGACGAAGGTGGATTATTCCCTCCGCCAGTCTGCTGCCTGACTGAGGCAACCACCTCGGTCAACCACGAATGGACTGGCCTTGAGCTTGGCTGTAAAAATGGGGGCAGGCACAACCAACTTCAATATTTTTTCCCTCCCCACAAAATGCCACGGTGTGTTCAAAACACTAGATTGTAGCTAAGTCCTCAGGGAGGTAACCGCGTCCCCTCGGGTTTCCTGGGCAGAACTGGCAACCTGCCCAAGGTGGTCCCACTTGGGCTTCACCAAACTAAGGGTCTCCAGCGGCAATCTGGGCAGGTCGGCAATGCAGCTGAGAAGACGTCTGGGCTGCTATTTTGCAAACCTTCTTCCATCAGGTGCACTTGGACTTGCCGAGACATAAGGGCAGGTCAGGAGCAGGAACCAAGACATGGCTAAAAACAGGCTCGTAATTCTCAGGCAGGACTTGAGGGTTCTGCGCCATGACCTCCAGCACGTTGTTGCGGACTTCCCGCGAGACATCGCCACGTAGGTCTAGGAGCATGGACACATGGTCGTCACTGCCGAGAGAGCAGACAGAAAAAAAAGTTACCTCTCTCCCGTGGCCTCTTGTGGCCACTTCTGCAAAAGAGTCTGCAGCAAATCTGTCCGCTGGCAGCTTTACGTTCAGCCTGTTCCTGAGACTACCAGCAGCTCCTCCTGCTTCCTCCCTCTGGAAGGAAGAGCCCGGAACTTGGGCCATATCAACAACAACTGCCAGGGACCAGAAGAGGATGCAATGCAAATGAACAGTTGGCTCCCTTCTGTGGGTTGCCAACTTCACCATCAGCCAGTCCTGGAGTACACCTTTACCTTCTTTAGTGGGAGTAGTGTTTCCCAAACTTTTTCGACCTGCAGCTCCCTTGAACAATGGCGACCATTGGCCGCGGCTCCCCATGACATGATGTTGATGCCTGCCAATTGGCATGATGGCACTGTTTTCCAAGAGGATTCCGTGGCACTCCGCAGCTCCCCTGGCTGGTTCCCGGGAGCCGCGCCTCCCAGTTTGGGAACCACTGTAGCTCAATGGTAGAACACCTACTTTGGTGCAGACAGTCCCCAGTTCAATACCTGCCATCTCTAGGTAGAGCAGAGAGAAATTCCTGCCCAAAACATAAGAGCATTTGCCGGTCACCATCAACAATACCAAGCAAGATAGACTACAGTACTCCCCCCATATCCGCTGGGGATATGTTCCAGGCCCCTCCATGGATACTTGAAACCGTGGATAAGAGCGAACACCATGGTTTCCTGAGGGACCCCCGTCCTGCCTCCCCTGCAGGCAGGCGTGCTCCCCCCCCCCCAGCTCTTACTTTTCTTTCGGCAAGCTTTGTTTCTTCCTTAAGAGAAGCAGCCTCCATTGCAGGCAAGTAGAACGAGACTAAGTCCTAGAGAGGCTCTGCAAGGTTTCTGTTAACCTTGCAGAGCCTCTCTAGGACTTAGTCTCATTCTACTTGCCTGCAATAAGCAGCCAGAGGCTGCTTCTCCTGTTTGTTTAAGGAAGAAACAAAGCTTACTGGGGAAAAAAGTAAAAGCCTGGGGGGGGGGGTCCCCGCGATCCGTGGATAACTGAAACCGTGGATAGCGAATCCGTGGATATGGGGGTCCACCTGTACTTGTCTTGCTTGATATGAGGCTGTTTCTTATGTTTCTCCCTCACACACAGAGCTGGTGGACTCCCCAGGGGTGGGTGGGGCACTGTGGAAAACAGGACTTGATTGGTATTTGCTGGACTAACGGCTCTTGGGCCTGATCCTTCTTATGCCCCAATCCTCCACTCACTATCAGAAGCACCTGTGCAATGGCACTACCGGTGTGTTCAGCAATCAACGCAGAAACGGTGATGTGACCCCGTGACTCCCCCTGTTTCAGGCTTTCTGTGCTTCCAAATAGGAGCGAAATGCAAACCTGATCCCAGGGGTTGCTGTGGTGCAAGATGTTACCTGTGTGGCCGCTTGGCATTTGGATGGCCTACCTGATGTCAGGGTATTTTGTTACGAAGCCCAACACTTCCAAGCTAAGCATCGAGGGGTCCTTGAGACTGATTAGCTCCTGCAGGTCAGCAATCACTTTGAGGGTCTGTACGTTCTCCATCAGGCCCTTGGGGAAGGAAAGAGGAGGCAGTTCACACGATTTACTCCTGTGCCCGCACTGGAATAAGCAACTCCAGCCGGTAGCAACTCCAGCTGGTAGCTCACTCCATCACGCGGCACTCGGGTCTCGAACTGCTGTCCTACTGACCTTCCGGTCTGCAGTACAGCGTCTTAACCACTAAGCCACCGCGGCCCCTCTAAACAGGCATAGGCGAGGGATATTTTTTAATCCCGTTTGTCAACGTTTATACATTTACTTTAAAATCTTTGCAACCCACTCGAAGAGTTTGGGACGAACCAAGCTACATATTGAAACAGCAGAATGAGTGTCAAAGTACAAATGAATTGCAAGAGAAGAAAACACTCTAATGAAGAAATTTAAAGTCAGGGTTTTTTTTTTTTTGGTCAGTCTTCACTGGGCGAAATGTCACGATGAGCTCCTGCAGTTTAACATTTACCACTACACCAGTGAGTTAGAGTGCCCACAGTTCCAATGTATGAAGCTGCTATAATATGTTCCGTGCCACATTTGAACCTATTTTGGCAGGAGGTTTGGCTCAGTCGGGAGAGCTGCAGCCTTCCATGCCTGAAGATCAAGGCCAAGGACGGCAGTTCGAGACTCCGTCGCTGCTGACAAAGCTGCAAAAACCCCTCTGTGTGAAAGAGAGGAAGCTGCAGCCGGCACTCTGTGAGGGGGAGTTGCCTGTCAGTCAACGCATGTGAGGGGAATGCCAGAGAGAGGCCAGACCAGGAAAGGAAACGCCTGGAAAGAAGCGTCCTATGAAAGATTAGGACATTTATTGTATGGTAAAAACTGTTTGGTTTAGAATGGCCTGCCTGTTGTAAACCGCCTTGAATTAAGGTCAAAGGAGAAATTCAATGACAAGAAAGGCGGTATATAAATACTGGAATTATTATTTTTATTATTGTTTTTAAAGGAGCATGATTCGGCCATACAGCACTGACCCAGGAAAGCATCTGTGCCTGTAGCTGTCTTGGGGTGCTGCTTTCCTAGCAAAGCCACCCTGCCTTTCTTCAGGGATCCCCAGCGACTCCCAGGGATGTGCCTGGGAAATGGAGGTCCCCTGTTCCCTTCTCTTACCAGGGTGCAGAAGAGCTCCTTCAGCTGCGAGGCATCTTGCCGCATCCTCCTGGCCATCTGGCTCCTCTCCTCTGCGTTCCGGCACACCATCCTTTTCTGCAAGAGGGCCCTCACATACTGGGTCACGACCAAGTGCTCTGTCTCCGCCACGAGGTGCTGGACATCAAGGAGGAAAGACTTGGCTTGGTCATTCTGGTCACTCCTAGTGGGAGCTGCACTGAGATAAAGGGAATTTGGACTTAGACCTGGAAGATCCAGGTTCAAATCCCGGCTCAGCCATGAAGCTTCCTGGGTGACCTTGGGCCAGTCACTATCAGCCTCACCTACCTCACAGGGTTGTTGTGCCGACCAAAAAAGCTAAGGAATTATGTACACCACCCTGAGCGCCTTGGAAGAAGGGCGGTATAAAAATGTGAAAAAGAAAATAAAAATAAATGCTCTCCGGCCTTAAGCTGGCCAGCCGCCTTAAGCCGGCCTTAAGCCGGCCTTAAGCTGGCCAGCCGCCATCACATAGACGCGCGCACACACACAATTGCTGTCCAGCTGTGGGAAGGTCTTACCGTGCTGAGCGGTTTGCGAGCTCGGCCGAAGCTTTTCAGGTGCTTGGCGACGGCCTCGCATGTGCTGTTCGTCAGGTGGGGTTCAGACAGCCACTGATGAGAAGGCAGCTGCAGAAAGAGCGGCTGGGGCAGAGCGGGAGAAAAACCGCTTAAGTTTTTTCAACATTTAAGAGAGAGAGAGAGAAGAACGATGTGACGATATGCGGATTTAATGAATAGAATGTGGGGGAGATTTTGGCTTAGTTGGATATTATATGTAGAAAACAGTGAATAGTACGCTAGTAGAATGTATTGCTATAATCTTACGAAATATGTACTGTTTTTTATGTTTCAATATATTAATAAAATAAAAAAAATTTAAAAAAAAATTTTTTCTTCCACGTCCGCCTTGACACCCTTCCGGGAGACCCTGTGCTGTTTTTGCCCTTGGATGGGCCCGGTTCCTACCTGCAGATCTGCCAGCATCTCCTCCAGCAGCAGCCGGCAGGCTTTCTTTTGAGCTTTCTCCAGGGCAGCGTTCAGGGAGGACGGCATCCTGCTGGGCTCCGAGGGTGACGCTCCGTCTTCACCCAGGGTTGAAAGGGAGGAGCTGCCAGAGGAGAGAAGAGAGGCAGGTGGCAGCAGGGGCATTCCTAGGGTTTGTGTCACCCGGTGTGGGAGGTCAGTGCGTCACCCCCACGATGGACCTCCTCCCGTGCAGTGGGTGTGGCAGCCCATCATCGCCCCCGCGTCATTGCCCCGCCGCCCGCATCATCAAAATGACACCTTTAAAGTACAGTATTATACACACAGCTTAAATGTATGTAGGCAGCCTAAAACCGTGCACAGAAAAGCAAATGACAAAGAAGCAATTATGCAGCGGGGAGAGGGAAAAGCACTCTGCACATGGCCCAAGGACACACACCCTTCTTTTGCTCTTGCTTTGGGCTTTCAGTGTCTGAGGCCTTGGGGTTGGTAGGAAGTGTGCTTATCGCAGGCGGCTTGCAAGGGGGAAGCAGCCCTGGAAACAGAGGGGCCCAAGAGGGGCCCAGCACAGGCGTGGCAGCGGCATACCTGAGAGCCAGGCAGTTGTTGAGGGTTGCCAGTAAGTAGGGTGTGTAATACTGGGATGTGGTGGGTTCCTGCTGATGCTCCTTGCCGAATTCCACGAGGTCGTCACAAAGGCTGCGGAGAAGCACAGCAGTCTCAAGGCATCGCGACCCCACCGAGCAGCAGCCCCCCAGCAGGAGCCGAGTCACAGCATGAGCAGCATTGGCTGATGTGACTGTGGGACTGCAGCAGCATCATGCACCCACTCTGTAACTCAGTCCCCACTGAGCAGGCTAAGACCAAGCTGCCAGTAGGTCAAGGTCTTCCCTGCTTGAAAGCCAGTCGTGTCCGACTCTAGGGCGCGGTGTTCATCTCCGCTTCTAAGGCCGCAGAGCCAGCGCTGTCCGAAGACGCCTCTGTGGTCATGTGGCTGTTACCTTCCCGCCGCAGCGGTACCTATTTATCTACTTGCAATGTCTTGCTTTCGAACTGCTAGGTTGGCAGGAGCTGGGACAGGAGACGAGAGCTCACTCTGTCACGCGGCATGGGGTCTCGAACTGCTGTCCTGCCTACTTTCCAGTCTGCAGTTCAGCGTCTTAACCACTAAGCCACCGCAGCCAGTGGTGGCTTAGTAAATGGGGATAAATATTAAACCAGGGCTCCTTGACGGAAGCGATACATGAGATTCAGAAAGGAACCAGCCAGCCAGCTGGAAGCAAGGTGCTCTTCTAGGCAGGGTTGTTTTCCTGCCTTTCTGAACAGAAACAGGTAGGAATATTATGGCGTGCAATGAGAAGAAGAGGGAGAAAACTGACCTGCCCAGAAAGGTCTCGAGCTCTCCCAGAGCCATGCTGCAGACTTTCTGTTGGAGAGTATCCGAGATGAAGTTTGCCACTCGAATGTTCTCATCCAACATCTGGGGCAGGCATGAAAAGGAAAGAAAGGGGCCTGGGTAGACTTGAATTTGGACCAGAACAAGCAGGATTCCGGCAAGGCAGATCTACTGTTGACAACTGTCTAATTCTCTCCCATATAAATGATAAACAAGTCAGGGTATCCAGAGCAAGATTATATGTGGCTTTTATTGATTTAAAAGGGGCTTTTGATTCAGTAGACAGAGAACTGCTATGGAAAAAGCTTAGTTCACAAGGGATAGAAAAGAGACTCCTGCTATTGATTAGATCCCTCTATACCAACAACTCCTGCAAAGTGCGGTGCCCGCGAACTGGGGCTCTATCCCAGTCCATACCTGTTAATAAAGGAGTTAAGCAGGGATGTATTTTGGCCCCCCTACTGTTCAATTTATTTTTGAATGATCTTGCCCTGGCCCTGGAGGATGTAAACAGTCACTGTCCATGTTTGGGCAACTGTCGGGTACCGCTGCTTTTGTATGCGGATGATATGATTCTCCTTTCACGTACTCGTGTGGGTCTCCTGAGGCTACTTAATAGATGTGCTGAATACCTAACAGCCAACAAATTGAGCATTAACTATGCTAAATCTAAAATTATGATTTTTGCAAATAGATACAAAATCTGTAACTGGACCTGCAAGGGTAACAGTATTGAACAAGTCCGCCAGTTTAAATACTTGGGCATCACATTTCATTACAGGCACTCTTGGGCTTTTCATCGCCGTTTCATTTCTAATTTGGCCAAACTCTCATCTTCAGGAATTGCGAGATTTTATTTTTCTCTGGGCAATAGATATGTCTCGGCTGCTCTGGAGGCCTATAAGGCCAAAGTTGTCTCTCAAGCTTTATATGGTGTCCCGATCTGGTTCAAGGCTTCAGACCTAGCCACGGAGCGTATCCAATCTAATTTCCTCAGGAAAATGTTGGGTATGCCACGTTGTGTTCCGTACTCAGCTCTGTGCCTTGAAACCGGTCTTATAAGGCTGAATACATTGGCGTGGCTAAGATTTGCCAAATTTTGGCTGGGCATTCTTTTTAAAGCGACAAGTGATAGTCTGGTTTACCACCTACTATCAGACACATCTTTGCCTTGTGGGGTTTCTAGTCTGCTTACAAAGCTAAAAATGATGGGGCTTGACAGTGAGATGCTAGGCATGATGGGGTTAGCTGCAGCATTTAGAACTATTAGGGAGAGAACTCTTGACATTGAGCGCCAAGAGTTAATCAGTGCAGCTTATACAACGTGTTCTCCATTGCATCTCCATCTGCCTATAAAGTTTGGGAAGCTGTCAACTTATCTATATCAATTGCATAACCCACAGCTAAGAAGGGCTTTTATGCTGGCAAGGTGCAACGCTCTCCCTTCTGCCTTTTTATGGGGGCGGTACAAAGGAATACCTGTTTCAGCAAGGCTCTGTTCATGTGGCATGAAGTGTGTGGAGACATCTGAGCATATCTTTTTATCATGCTCTCTGCACGAGTCTTTCCGTCAGAAACACCTTAATTCGATACTGACGTGTTTTCAGGGCTGGATGGAGGCGGATATTCTCCGAGCCCTTCTGTCAACAGAAGATGATGGGAGACTTGATGATGTTGCAACTTTTGCTTCTGTGGTGGTGGCTACTCGGGAAATGAGTTCCGATGTATAGATTCATAGTGGGACAGTTTAGGAAGAAATTTTTTTGTAGGATTGTGGTTGTTGTCATTGGATCTGTTGGGGGATTTTTGGTTGTTTGTTTATGTATGTCTGTTTTTTGATGTGTTTATGCCAATAAAGGTATCTATTCTATTCTAGGAAAGAAAGGGAAGCTGGGGGAAAGGAGGAAAGGGGCTTTGCTTCTGCAGTGTGCAGAAATTAGCCCGGCCTCCTCTCCCACATCGCTCCTTCTTACCTTCATGGCAATGATGGGCAGGCTGGTTTGGAAGCAGCCTTGGTAGTCGGATTCTGGCTCTCCATCACTGAACCACTCCTTAAACTCCATCTCCAGGGTCTTTTGCATCCATTCGGCAATACTGGCCTAGAGGGACAGACAGGAGACACGAAACATGGTCCAAGGGAGGCGGATCAAGCCCGAGCTCAAACCCAACACCGAGAAGCAGTGGAGGGGGGAGGTTGGCATGCATGTCGCTAGATAAGGGAGGGGGCAGCGTTTGCAGCGCCACCTCAAGTGCAGGATTTGGCCAACTAACAAAGCCAAGAACAGCAGAGCTCAATGTCTGTTTTCATTTTGATCCCCAGGGACCTAATCCTGGCCCACTTAATAATAATAATAATAATACTATACAGTATTTATATACCGCCTTTCTTGGTCATTGGATTTCTCCTCTGACTTTAATCCAATGTACATGGGCAGGCTTTCCCAACCCCCCTAATGTTTTTTTTTTACAATCATATATATATGATGTTCATATCATATAAATGTTCAATCTTTCGTGAACAACTCCATTCCAGATGGTATCCTTTGCAGTCTGACCTCTCCCTGGCCGTCGCCTCCCACACTCGGCTGACGCAGCTGGCAGCTCTTATCTATCCTCACAGAGGCTTTCACAGCTTTTTGTCAGCGGCTTGTCTCGAACTGGACATTCACTGATCTTCAGACTTATGAGGCGGCAACTCTACCAACTGAGCCAGACCTCCTGCCTGCACTTACCTGCACTTTCCCCAGGTAGGTGTCCTCCAGATAGTCTACTGCTTCGGCAGGAAGCAGAGGGCCCAAGGCTGAGACATCCACTTCCGGAAGAAGGCTTGGGTGTGCCATCATTTCTGGGCTGCAGAACCACATGCAAAATCAACAGCAAACACCTGTAAATTTTCAACACACACCTGTGAAGCCCACATACCCAACTGTTCAACCCACAGCAGAATTATATCTGCCTTGGCTTAGTATCTTGTACTCCAGCACAAGGGCGATGCAAGCCAGGGATTTGGAAGGGCAGGTTCCAAACACCGGAATGAGCCAGGCTGGGTTGCTATACCTTGTGTACAAACCAGCTAAGACAAGACGAGCTCCATAGCTAAATCTGATTTAAGTGCCACAGTTGAGCTCTGGCACATGTAAAGAAATAACAAACCAGAGTCGCTCTGAACATGTGCAGAGTGCTTGCCCCACAGTTTGTCCCCACAATCTGGGATAGGGCTTCTAGGCCACAGGTACCACCTCCAGGTAGCCCTGCACTCCCATGGCTCACATCTAGGCTTACCAGATCTCCAACCGGGACAGAGTGCTAGACCTTTAGGAGAAGGAATGTGGGCAGGTGTAGCTTGTTAAACCTTAGAGCACAATCCTAGGCATCCATGGGACTTGCTTCGGAAGAGACATGCCTAAGATTGTGCTCTAAGGTTTAACAAGCTACACTGCCCACATTCCTTCTCCTAAAGGTCTAGCACTCTGTCCCAGTTGGAGATCTGGGTAGCCTACTTTTAGGAGAAGGAATGTGGGCAGGTGTAGCTTGTTAAACCTTAGAGCACAATCATAGGCATGTCTATTCAGAAGCAAGCCCCATGGATGCCTAGGATTGTGCTCTAAGGTTTAACAAGCTACACCTGCCCACATTCCTTCTCCTAAAGATCTAGCACTCTGTCCCGGTTGGAGATCTGGTTAGCCTACTCACATCTTAAAAATTAACTACCACTTCTGCCGTTTTCTCTGTGACCCACCCACAACACACACCACTGTCACGGACCTCGGATAGACATGGAGAGCCCAATGGAGGAGAGCAAAGATCTCCTGCTTGTCAAGGTCCCAAGTGAGGAGATGATGCAGATGCTTGGAGAGAGCCTGGTGATACGTAGCCGCAAAGACGGAGAGGATGTCGTAGTGGGGCGGGCAGCATTGGACCATCAGATCTTTCACGATGCACAGCTCCGTGAGGATGTTGTGCTGTAAGGAAGCCAGGTGCCTGGGAAAATGTTGACCTTGGAGAGTACTGGGTGTGGCCTGGAAATGAGCAGCTACGATGGTGTCTTGGATGACCCGGAAGAACGTCTGCCTCCAGCCCTTGGGGCGTCCTGGTGGGAGGAAGCCCAGAGGCTGGGACCTCAGCAGGAGGGCGGCATCAATGCCTTCCTCTCGCTCGATAATGCGCACGGCGGAGACAAAGAGGGCTGGGTTCTCGGACACCAGTCTCGTGCTGCTGGCCACGATGTGCCACAAGTGCTTGGCCAGGGCATCGTTCAGTTCTGGGAGGCCCCCGAAGTAGGACTCTAGGCTGGCCAGGTGTGAGGAGGAGCGGAGCAGATTGTGGTGGTGCAGCTGAGCAAGGATGTCGTCCCGCAGGCTCTCCAGGTCCATGAGCCCTGCGTGGGCTTCCAGGAGCTGCTGCCGCTGCAGGAGATCGAAGGTCTCGGATAGGAGTTCACTTACTGTGTGGGGAAGAGAAAAAGGGAGAGGGAGAAAAACGTCAGGGCCTCAAGAGCATGGGCATGGCCCACCATGGGGGGGGGGGGGTTAAAGGGGGTAAATTGTACTGGGTCCCAGGGTCAAAAAGAGGACCCAGAAGCCAAAGGGAGGGCCCCCAGAAATTTCCTGGGATCTCAGCTGGTCTCATGGAGAGTGAAACACGGTAGCTGGGCCATCCGGAAGGCCAGGTCTACCTGATGTGTAGACCTGGGCGCCACATCAGGAAGCCCGGAAGACCAGGGTTCTAGAGACTTTTCCGGCCGTTGCAGTCCTCCCCTACCCCATTTTGCCCCCTCCCCCTTTGGGAAGGGGCTCAAGAGAAACTTTGTGCCCCCTGATAAAATTCTTAGAGGCCCTGCTCAAGAGCATGGCTAGAACAAGGCAAAGCAGCATGGGATAGTGGAAGAGGGTTGGGCCGTGACTGCAGGGAGACAGGTTCAGAGCCCCACTCTGTGTCCCTGCCCATTCTGTGATCTCTCCTAAATCTACCCTCGTTGGGGGGGGGGGGGTAGGAACCATGGTGGATACCACCCTCAGTGCCTTGAAGGAAGGGAGGGATAATAAAGTTATAAGAAGTTGATCTATTAACGAAAAAAACAAACACAAAAACACAACTGCTGGACCAGCTGAAAGGTTCATCTAAGGGGTTCATCCACCTGTTGCCCAGTGTGGTCAATCAAATGCCTTTGGGAAACCTTACAAGCTGGGCTTGAAGACTCCCTCACCCATTTGTTGCCCCCTTTCAACTGGTATTCAGTAGCAAACTGCTTCAGAATGTTGGACTTTCAGTTCCAAGCATGGCTTGTTTATTCCTCACAATGATTTATTTTTTAATGCCTGCTGCTGTTTTGTTGTACTTTTGTACTGATCAAGGTTTTAGAAATTGTAAACTGCCTCAAGTCCCCCCCCCCCTCCAAGGGGAGACAGGCTGGATAGTAAATAAGTAATGCATGGGAATAACTACCATAAAGGAGCCAGGATGGTGTAGTGGTTTGGGAGTTGGACTTAGACCTGGAAGATCCAGGTTCAAATCCCCGCTCAGCCACGAAGCTTCCTGGGTGACCTTGGGGCAGTCACTATCTCTCAGCCCCACCTACCTCACAGGGTTGTTGTGAGGACAAAAAGGAGGGGAGGAAATATGTACACCGCTCCGAGCTCCTTGGAGGAAGGGCGGTATAAAAAAATGTGAAAAAAAATAAAGGGGCAGGGAAGAAGTCACCCTGCAGTTTCCCCTCCTGCAGTAGGAAGGTCTGCTTGATGAACCTAGGAGCCTTACTGGTAATGCCTCACCTGAGAAAAGTCGGGGCAACGCCTGGACCACTGAACCCAACTGAGCATGCTCCAGTGCGACCTTCTGCAGCGATCGCAGGCTCTGGAACGAGTCCGCACTAGACGCCAGTTCCTCGCTCACACTCTCCAGTGTTTGGTGCACATGTTGGACATCTGTCCTGGCAGAGTGGAGCTGCTCCAGGCCCATGCTCATGCCCTCCAGGTAGGACTGTACCGTTGACTGGGGATAGAGAGAACAACGATAGAGGAGCATGAAGCACATGTGTACTTCATGGGGGATGGGACTGTAGCTCAGTGGCGCAGCACATGTTATGTACGCAGCACATGCTATGTATGTCCCAGGTTCAACCCCCAGCATTTCCAGGGAGGGTTGGGGAAACACCCATCTGAAAACCTGTGGACTGGTGAGGCTGGACACCCCCACCAGAATACTTAAGGCAATTGCACTGAATACTGTATTCAGCATTCATTTTTAAAAGACTCTCTTCCAGCTGTAGTCAACTAATTGCATGCAACTAATGGCACAGCGGGTGGCGCAGTGGGTTAAACCGCTGAACCATGAGCTGTCGATCGAAAGGTCGGCAGTTCGAATCCGCGACGGGGTGAGCTCTCGTTGCTTGGCCAGCTCCTGCCAACCTAGCAGTTCCAAAGCATGTTAATGCGAGTAGATAAATAGGTACCGCTTGCGGGAAGGTAAACAGCGCTCCGTGTTCCAGCCGCATGCTACGCGCTGCGGCAAGGAGAGTCATGCCGGCCACATGACCACGGAGGCGTCTTTGGACAACGCTGGCTCTTCGGCTTTGAAATGGGGATGAGCACCACACCCTAGAGTCGGACACGACTGGACTTAATTGTCAGGGGTCACCTTTACCTTTAATGGCACATTAAAGCCGGTGGCCACAAATACAGTAGGGATCTGTATTTTTATCTGCATCAAAATCTGCATCCAGGTTTCGTATAAACCTGCATCCAGGAGCGTAAACATGTTCCTCCTGGATGAGCATCGCAAGGCAGATGGGGGTGTGAACCCCAGTTGACTAAGTATTGACTACGTGTGTCAATGGTTGCTTCCAGGCAACCCCTCCCCTGGGGGGGTGGACCGCCCCGGGAGGGGGTGATGTGCTAACTGCCATTGGCAGCGGCCGCGTCTTCGGCTTTTCTTCCTCGATCAGGGAAGAGAAGCCAAAGATGCGGTCACCAGTGGCAGCAGCGGGCGCATCACCCCCTCCTGGTCTACCAGCGGCTGCGTCTTCAGCTTCTCTTCCCCGCAATCGGGGAAGAGAAGCCGAAGAAGCGGCCGCCCCAGTCCCTACCTCCTGCCTTGGCTGCTCTGGAAGTGACCTCACTTCCGGGCCGAAGTGATGTCACTTCCAGGTGTCACCAGGTGTTTTTTTTTTTTTACATCCATCCTTGCCGCCCCAGAATCCCCCGCCAATCTGCCACCAGTGCCGATCATCTATGTTGTTCACATGGATAAGATGGCCCTGAACTCAGTCATGGGAAGAAAATCTCTTGCCTCTGCAGACAAACGTGGAAAGCAGCAATGCTCAAGGGATGCTGGTGGGTTGGCCTAAGGATGTGTGGCTACCCAACATGCTTCTGTTTTCCCTCCTCCACGCACTAGCGCTCTACACAGACAAGAACATCTGCATAGGACTTAGGCTGCATCATTTTCTATACGAGTGAGTGTCTTTGTTTCTATAAATTAAGCCAGTGGTTCTCAAACGTTTTAGCACTGGGACCCACTTTTTAAAATGACACTCTGTCGGGACCCACCTAGCTTTACGAGACGTTTTAAAAAAGAGTGCTCTAGAAATAAATTAAATAAATTTACCTACAAGTAAAGAGCTCAGCGGCTTGTAGGGTAATTAGCAGCTATCTTGCAAACTGCAAGAGCTCAACTCTTTGCAGGGCAATTAGTAGCTATCTGATTTTTGAATAGCTTCAGGGCTTGTGGCATTTACTTATCTTATCACCTGGGACCCACCAGAAATTAGGTTGCGACCCATAGTTTGAAAAACTCTGAACTAAGCAATTAGTAATCATTGTTTCTATAAACTAAGCAATTAGTAATCTATAAACTAAGCAATTAGTAAAATTAGTAATCATTTTACTAATGCAGAAGTGCCCAAGACAGAAAATATTCTACTGTAGAGCTCAACGCAATCCTAAGAATAATGTTCTTGGCAATAAACTCCACTGAAATCCCCACAGATCTTATTTTGGAATGTCTGTGTTTTCAGACTGGGACACAAGAATAAACGGAGACCAACTGCACAGGAACAGAGAGTGTATTTCAAACCAGCACACCAGGATACGGTCAGTGTGCTGACCCAGGTGTTCAGACAGATGTTTCCCTGTGTCACACACCTTTATGCGGGACTGGATGGAACTATTGCGTTGTATCTCTCGGATCCGATAATGCCCAAGGCTCTCCAATTGGTCTGGTCGATAAAACACTCCAGATGCCCACTTTAGAGCAGCTCCTCTTGCTAACTTTTCCGCTTTCTCCACTTCGGGCCATTCCCCATCTAAGACAGAAAAACATAACCAAGCAGCAGCAGCAGCAGCATGTCTTTTTTAGCAAACAGGAAAACCTCTTCCGACCCAGCTGCTTCCTTGGGATGCAGGGAGGAAACAGGACATGATTGCCTAGTAACCTAGAAGAGGTGGGGATAGATGCAGCCAGCGTTTTGCTAGGGGGGAAATCTTGCGCTTGGTCTGGATTGCACAGTCAGAGTGCGGACTGCAATCACTCGCTGCTCAGGCAAGAGAGAGATGAAGAGCTTGTGATGATGATAGCAATAACACCAGCAGCCCTGGTTCTCACAAATAATGGAGGGGATAGTGAAACTGTAACTGGATGGCAAATGCTAAGAAAATTAAAACAAGAATTGAGGGGGGGGGCACAGCAGAGGCAAAGTGCATTTCGGGAGGGGATGATCCCAAATTAGTGTCCTGAAAAATAATACAGCATATTTTACATTCATGCTCCCATTCGAAACTTAAATGAAAGTGAGCACGTGGGGAGCTACTTTATGTATACTGACTGATGATAAGGAGTGTCCTCTGAGCTGCAGGGGTGGCATTAGGAGCTGGCCAATTTGGGCACAGGCCAAGGGTCTACGCGCCTATCAGAGGGCTCACATTCCAGTGGTAGTGACCAATAGGCCATCATAGGGTGGATACAGCCCTGCTATGCGCTGCCCTCTGCTGTAGGCCCCAGCTAGCACTGCCTCTGAGGATGTGCAAAGGGTGTTTCCATCAAGTAAGCCCAGAGGTCCTGCAACGATGAGGGGAAGCTACTTGTCGGGGGGGGGTTGCCCTCCTTGGCATCCTCTCTGGCTCAGCTTACGATGGCCCTGCTTCAAGCTGCAGGTGAGGGGGCTCACCCCACCAAATGCCCCTCCATGCAAGATGAAGGCTGCAATCCTATACACACTGACCTGGGAGTAAAATCCCAATGGAATTGACTTTGCAGTAGACATGTATATAGGCTTATGTTGCAAATGTGTGTCACCCCAGACCCTCTTGCAGCTGTGGAGGCATGTTGCTCCCTCTGTGGTTACACATACCAGTCCAGTCCCAGGAGAGGATTTTTGCTAGGGGCAGCAGGCGGCCTGTTTCCATTCTAGGCCTGTTCCGTAAAACCGACCAGCCATTGCTCGGCAGAATGACTCAGCCTATCTCCTATGTGTTTCCTATAGGAGGCGCTAATAAGAAACCCCTAAGGGTACAGTATTACCGTATGATTACTTTATGAACATAAATTAACAGGGCCTTGCCGTTAAACGCCCTGTTTTGTTTGCTCTTGAACCCAAAGGTTCCTTTGCCTATGACATAAACACGGGGCTGGGGGGTGGGGTGGGTGGGGGATGAGACACAACAACAACAACAACAACAACGACAGCATGGCCCCCTCCCATCTGCTCTTGGCTCTGGCAGGAAGAAATCAGGCCCAGACAGGTCTCTCCAGACCTGAAGTGCCTTTTTCAGCTTCATGCAGACAGCAGCTGGTGCCAACAGCCACGTCAGAACCCCACACATGCAGAATTTGGCCCTGGGCTTTTTTTCCAGCCGTTGGCCCTTCTCAAACATTGCTCTACTTTCTCCCCTTCAGGCCTTGCATTACAGTTTATTTCCAAAAAGACAGCTCTTACTGCTGCCCCTGAGTCCTTCTCTCTCTATGATCTCCCTCTGTTTCCACAAAGAGAGAGAGAGAGAGAGAGATTGCATAGTCTTCAGGAAACTCTGCAAAGTTTGCTCCCCAAAGTGCAGGAGTAACAGATACATTTCTTTTAGGATAATGCTTTTCTTAGCTAGGAAGGTGTCTGGGGACGACGACTGGGAGTGCCCTCTTTTCCTAGGGCAGACGATAAGAGACCCACCCATTTGGGCCTGGATATACCGTACATGCTTCCCCCAACAATGCCCAGCCACCTACACAGGAAGGATCGCCCACTTCTCACACCTCATAGATCCTATGGTCTCTGGGATCCCGTAGCGACCTTTCCCGTTACCTTTCGGGTTGCTGGAATCCTGCTCCTCTGCAGACATGCCCATCGCTCCGGCTGCTGCGTCTCTAAGTGGAGAGCCCAGGGCTGGGCTGATCAAAGGAAGCAAAGCCAGCAATAGCCGTTTCCGCCAATGATACCACTCACAGCTCCTCAGGGGCTTGTTCTGTAACACTGCAGATAAACTCAGGATGTAGGAACAACAGGAGGGTGAGGAAGCGGCAAATGCACTGCCCAGTTTTCATTCCTTCTTGGGAGTGCAGCATACAGTCATTCTGAATGCCCCTGGGTTGTTGTGTTCATAACATGCACGCGTGCATGCATGCATGGTGCATGCAAAGTGGTTGCCAGACTCATGCTTGGCTTGGGACTTCCGCTGCCCATGCTGCATGGTCTTAAATGCAGATGGAGGAGAGGAGAATGGAGGCCTAGAGAGGCATTCCAGTCCCCCTACTCTCGTCTCTTCCACACTTCCTCTTCCACTCTGTTGCTCTTCAAACCCAGGGAGGAGGAGGAATGGTAGAGGCAGATGGACGTGGGTGCCCCCCCGGCAAACTGCCACCAGAGGCGACTACCTCACTTAGCCTCATGGATGGGCCGGCCCTGATCCAGGCAGTTCACAGTGTCCTGGATGGCTGCTTCCTTGAAACAAGCTCAAAAGCTCACTTCCTTTCCTATTTTGGCTTTAAGGAAAAAAGGTATACAGGTGGGCCCCCATATCCACGGATTCGCTATCCACGGTTTCAGTTATCCATGGATCGCAGGACCCCCCCCGGCTTTTACTTTTTTCCCAGTAAGCTTGAAGCAGCCTCTGGCTGCTTATTGCAGGCAAGTAGAATGAGACTAAGTCCTAGAGAGGCTCTGCAAGGTTAACAGAAACCTTGCAGAGCCTCTCTAGGACTTAGTCTCGTTCTACTTGCCTGCAATGGAGGCTGCTTCTCTGTTTGTTTTAAAGAAGAAACAAAGCTTGCTGAAAGAAAAATAAGAGCTGGGAGGGGCGCACACGCCTGCCCGCAGAGGAGACAGGGCGGGGGGCCCTCAGGATACCATAGAGGGGGTGTTCGTTTCTATCCATGGTTTCAAGTATCCACGGAGGGGCCTGGAACATATCCCCAGCGGATATGGGGGGAGTACTGTATGTCCCAATAGCCAGAAAAGGAACAGTGGAATGGTAACCCCCTAATGAATGTGCAGTGTTTTGTTTTATGCCCCACCCTCAGTAGCCTTTCCACTGCCCAGGGGGAAAGGAAGAGAAACGCACACTGTTTAGGTAGACTGCCAACTTGTGGGCGGACATCAGTGTCACCCACTGGCATAGTCACCTGCGGGTGGGGTGGTTCTCAGCTTGTAGAAGTCCAGTTCCCACCCTTCACTGCAACACAAGATATGTTTGTGGTGAATTGCTACCAAATTGCAGAAGTTAAGGAGCTCATCTGACAGCTGCACACCAGAGCAGAGAGAGAGAGGTCTCCCTTTGCTGTCGGGTCAGATAACCAGTTGCAGCCTTTACATCAGCAGGAAACAGTTGGTATTGAGGAACAATGATAATTGCCACACAGAATCAAGACAGACGAGGAAGGCAAAACGAAGGTGACCGTAGCTGCTCAAGTCTTAACTCAGACCTAACCACTGGGGTTTAATCCTTCCAAATCAACCCTAGCTATTAATTAGGGATGGTCTGAGATCGGATGTGTACTCTCTCATGTCCATGGTGCTTCACGGGGTAGCAAGGGTGTACTGCAGCAGAAAAAGGTAACCCAAAGAGGAGAGGTGATGATGATGAAACTGTTTATTTTGGGCAAAAATGCGGGAAACCCAGGGAACTGTACGGTTGGTGAGGGTTGCCAATTGTAACTGAAGCTATTCCTGGAGGTGTGTCCCCCCCCCCCCAATGCAACGTTGGATATTCTTGCTAAAATCCTAAAATCAGTCGAGGCTGACTCCTGGAGTCTCCAGAGCAACCCTGCAGGCCAGGGAGCGTTGCCAAGCCAACCCCCAGTACTGCTCTAGCGAAGGGCCTTGGGCTCTGCAGACACCGGGTCGCGTTCCACTCTGGCCAGCAGGGGTCGCTGCCGGCTCAGACTCCCTCCCGGAGACGGGGCGGAGCTTAGCGGAGGAGGGCGGCCACGCCACGCCCCTTCCCCAAGATGGAGACCTCTGTCCCGCCCTCCTTCCCTCCTCCCGTCATGCCCCGCGGCGGCCGGAAGCGGCCGAGGAGGTCAGCGCGCGGGGCCGCACCGGGGAGCTGAGATCTGCACCGGCGGGCGGCGGCGCGGAGCCGAGCCGGGCGGATGGCGGAGTCCGGGCCGCAGCCACCGGGGGGCGCCCCGAGCCGGCACGAGAAGAGCCTGGGGCTGCTCACCACCAAGTTCGTATCGCTGCTGCAGGAGGCCAAGGACGGCGTGCTCGACCTCAAGCTGGTGAGGAGGGATCGGGGCCAGGGCACGGGGGGGGGCGCTGGAGACCCCCCCCACCAGTGCCCCGTAGGGAGGAAGGGGAGCCTGTGGCAGGAGCAGAGAGCGCGAAGTGGTAGAGGCAGGCAGGATCGGGGTAGAAGCATATAGGGAGTGAAGTGGTAGAGGCAGGATCGGCTCGTGGCAGGATTGGGATAGACGCATAGGGCATGAAGTGGTAGAGGCAGCTCAGGACCAAGCAGCTCTCAGGGCAGATCAGGATACAAGCATAGGAAGTGAAGTGGTAAAGGCAGGACCAAGCTCTCAGGGCAGATCGGGATACAAGCCTAGGGAGTGAAGTGGTAGAGGCAGGACCGGCTCTCGCAGCAGGATTGGGATAGATAGACGCATAGGACATGGTGGTAGAGGGAGGCAAGACCAAGCTCTCCGGACGGATCAGGATACAAGCCTAGGAAACAAAGTGGTAGCAGCAGCGCCAGGCTCATCATGCCAGGATCAGATTCATAGTTCCATGTTAGGAGCATGGAGTAGGGGTGGTAGTGGCAGGAGCAGCCTGGCTCAAGGGATCGCAGAAGACAAAGCAGCAGCACCAGGTTCAAGTTCATAAGACTCTCCGGGCAGGATCAGAAATGTAGGATGATGAGGGAATATGAAGTGGTAGTGGCAGGATCAGGAAACAGAATGGTTTTCTGTTGCTACAGCCACTTAGTTTGTCTTTTTAATTTTGATAGTCATTATTTGATTGTGATCTTTCTTTCTCCTTCGTCTGTTCTGGGTCCTATGGAAGGAGGCTGGTATAAACATGTTCAAGAATAGATAGGGGATGGGAGTGGCAGGATCAGGGCCTCAGCAGACTCATGGCATATGGAGGGGTAGTGACAGGATCAGGCTGTTACATAGCAGTCTTGACTAGCTTCCATTCCATCTTCAGCACAAGGGTCAGATTATCATTTGGAGCAACTCCTGTTTTAAAGTCCTGGCTGGTGGTGCCCCCCCCCCCCCCAATTCAACCCTCCCACTCTTCCTACATCAATAAAGCATTCAGCTGGGAAATGTGACTGCTAAGGCAAAGGACCTGCAAAACGAGGACATGTGCTGATTTGCATGGTGGATGTGCCCAAGTGCATGAATGGTTCTCTGGGGGCGCAGCATAAACCCAGTGGGCTGCCTCTCCGTAACTGTTCACAGGTGTGGCGAATTTATAGCCTGAGTGCAGAACTCTGGCAAGTGCAGGAGGTTCTCCTTTACCGCAACAGCCGCTTCTGTGTGAAACGGGGACTGCAGGTGCTCTTAGCCCTAACTGAAATCTTGGTTGGTTCCACTGCAGTGCAGGAAGAAACCCCCTCCCCGCCCCCCTGCAGTTAAACTGTTTGCAGCAGTGTGATAGGGCATGTTTTACCCAGGCCCAAACATGGGAAATCTAGAGCAGAAGAGTGGGCAGGAAGAAGCTTCTGTTACTGGGAACCGCAGGCTGCTTTCAACGAAGCATTCTGAAGTGTTTCTGAATCCACATGTGACTTGGAGCAGCCAGCCTGGGCCAGTCAGCCCCATTGCCACCTGGAGGGGAACCATGATGGAAAGGCTGGGTTGCAGATTCTTCCTGGGATCTTTTTGGAAGGTCACTCTGTGCCCTGAGAGTTTCAGCAAGGCAGTTCACATTTTTTTTTGGGGGGGGGGGGTAGACTTGTTGATCCGTTGCTCCAAAACACCACAAAGAGTCCTGTGACATCTTTGGAGAGTAGCAGATACCTTGTGATATAAGCTTTCCAGGGGTCGATTCATCAGATGTGCAAAGTGGTGCAAGGTACTGAGAGCAAGGAAGCGTGTTTCTTTACAAAGCGAAGCCTCGGAGATCTAGCTCTTCAAGAGAGACTGGTGTGTATGTCAGCAGAGTGCACGTGAATATAGACTCTAGCTAGATGAATTCCGTGTCCAGGACAGTGGCTGTGACCCCTCTTGACAAGGCACGTTGCCACGTTGTAGATTTAGGCGCCTGAGGGGGGACATGATTGGGACATATAAAATGATGCATGGGATGAAGAGATTCGATATAAGGAAATTCTTCTCCCTCTCGCACAACACCAGAACCAGGGGACATGCACTAAAATTGAGTGGAGGGAGAGTTAGAACGGACAAAAGAAAATATTTCTTCACCCAGTGTGTAATTAATCTGTGGAACTCCTTGCCACAGGATGTGGTGATGGCACCTGGCCTAGATGCCTTTAAAAGGGGTTTGGTTAGATTCATGGAGGAAAAGACCATCACAGCAACCTCCTGGCTTTAGAAGTAGGTTTTCTCTGTGCCAGGTGCAAGGGAGTGACAACAGGAAATAGGTTATCTTGTTGACTGTGTGCTCTCGGAGGCATCTGGTGGGGCCACTGTGAGATACAGGAAGCTGGACTAGATGGGCCTTTGGCCTGATCCAGCAAGGCTCTTCTGATGTTCTTATGTTAGGTGTAAACCAAGGTTTGTCTCTAACCAGATTTGATGGTTTGTTTCTCCTTCATCATCCAGCCCAAAGATGGTTACAAAAACTCCTCTTGTTCTGAGATGTAATTGGCAAAGTGACACTAGGCTGGAGGTGTAGCTTTGTGTTCTGCTGTGACATGGGCTACAGTTGTTTGGGCCACCAGGGGTTGAGTGCAAGGGTGAATTTGAAAAGGAATGAAACTTTTTGGTGTGTGTGTGTGTGTGTGTTTGCCTTTCTCTGCAGGCAGCGGACACCTTGGCGGTGCGGCAAAAGCGGCGTATCTACGACATCACAAATGTCCTGGAGGGAATCGGGCTGATCGAGAAGAAGTCCAAGAACAGCATTCAGTGGAAGTGAGTGGCTGACGTTGGTTGCAACAGGAGGAGGACCTGCCGGCAGGCTCTGTTTTTGCAAAGTCCCGGGTTGCCAACTGGGCAAAGCAACGCCTTTTTAAAGGGGCGACTCTCTTCAGTTGAGCAGAAGGAGACCCATCGTCCCTCTTCATCCCAGCGCAGCATCTCTTCCCCGGTGGCCGTCGCTGGTCTCTCCCTTTCGTTTGTTTCTTTAAATTGTGAGGCTGTTTGGGACAGGGAAACCTCTTCCCATTCCTTGTGCCGTGTGAACCGATTTGAAAACTCTTCCTGAAAAGCGGTGTAGAAGTATTCTAAATAACGACGGGGAGGAGCGCTGAGATCTTTGGAGGGAGGCATGGTGCGTGGGGATTGCTGATTCATCTGCGGAAGGTGTTGGGCCTGAAAAGGGACGAAGGGTTTGCTCTCAGCATGACTAGACAGTTCTGTGTGGTCGGGGTGGTGGTGGTGGTGCCTAGCTGAGTCGATAGCGTCTCTGACATGCTGGCAGTTGATAAAGTCTGAGAGAGGCTGTGCTGTTTATCGTTCTTGTTGACTCTCCTTCCCTCCAGAGGTGTCGGCCCCGGCTGCAACACCCGCGAGATTGCCCACAAGCTGATTGAGCTGAAGGCAGAGATTGAAGACCTGGAACAGCGGGAGAGAGAGCTGGAGCAGCAGAAAATGTGGGTGCAGCAGAGCATCAAAAACGTTACGGACGATGTCCAAAACAGCCGATATCCTTTGCGTGCACCGTCGTCGTCGTCTTCTCCTCCTCGCACCCCCCCCCCCGCTTTGAATCTCTGATGCTCTTCCAGTGTGTGTGTGTGTGGGGGGGGGTTGTAAGGGGGGAAAACATAGCCTTACCAACACGTTCTGCGGCAGAGACCAATAGCGAAGGATTCACTTAGGTCAGTGGTTCCCAAACTGGGAGCTGCGGATACCAGCAAGGGGAGCCGCGGATACCAGCCAGGGGAGCTGCAGAGTGCCACAGAATCCACTCGGAAAACAGTACAATGCCAATTGGCAGGCATCAACATAATGTGATGTGGAGCCATGGCCAATGGTCACCAATGGTCAAGGGAGCCGCAGGTCGAAAAAGTTTGGGAAAACTGACTTAGGTTCTTCCCCTAACCTCTTTTTATACCTTTGCCACTGAATGACCTCGATGCTTCCAAGCGCAGCTGGCTTTTCCCTTAACTTCAGGAACGTTAGCCTATGTGAGCGTCGAGGACCTCTGCAAATGCTTCCCAGGTGAGAATGTGGTGCTGTATTTCAGGGATGGTAACCCTTTCCAAGAGGACTGCGTGGAAAGAGGAGCCTAGGCTGGCTGTGTTGACCTCTGGATACGAAATACTTAGAAGAGGCTCTTTCTTTCTCCTCTCTTCACCCCTGACATTACACACGTTAAATATCCCTTGGTGTGCATGAAGGCCTTTCTTCCTTTGTCGAGAAGCTTCAGAATGTCCAAGCATTTTGTGATCCTTGAAGGGCATTAGACGTTCAGTCAGTACAGTGGATAACTTCTATCTGTGGATCTGCAAATCCAGCATCCGCGCATCCAGAGGTAGATCTGGCTACCTCAACACGGATACGGGGGTCCACTGTAAAACTCAGAAAAAAGTTAAAACATGGTTTGCTTACCTTTTTGAGATGCAAACCACTGCATATTCTCTTTTTTTAACAAGCTTAAATCGCTCTCCTTGAATCCTCTTCTGAACCGCGCAACTCTTCTCTCCCAAGGTTGCCCCAATGTGTTTTAATGTTGGCCCTGGTATCCGCAGATTTCAGTATCCATGGGATTCTGGGAACGGAACCCCCACGGATACTGAGGGCCACCTGTATTCTTGGGGGGGTCTCTGGTACACCTTCCAAGTCTTTCATCAAGCCTAGCGCTCTAGATCTGGCTACCTTAGAAAGGAGTTGAGCTTTCTATTTCATTGGAGGGAGGGAGGATTTCCCTAAAGGCTTCTTATTGGCAGCTAAAAGGATGAGGACATACATGTTGGGTCGGGGTATGTAGGGGGAATTGAGGGTTTTTCCTGCAAGATGTTGACTGGACGTAAGGAGAGCCCTGCTGGATCCAGCCAAAGGCACACCTCGTCCAACTGTTCCTTCCCACTAAACTGGCCTTTGGAGAAAAAACCGCTTTGGAACTGGAGGCAGCACAAAGCCATTGATTTATCCAGTCCCCCTTTCAAGCCACCTAGGCTAGGCTCATGGTTTATAATGGCCCCCTTTTCTGCTCTGTACCTAGCTCAGCACACACCAAAAAGGGCAGCTCTGCAAAGCACAACCCACCCACCCGAAATCCAGGAGGAACAATCCCTGCTCGGTTCAAGCAATTCTTTATAGGGGAACTGTCTAAATTAAAAAAAAAAAACACGTAAGGAATTATAATCAGCAACAATAGAAACCACTCTTTCATCTAGCTCGGTCTAGTAAATGCTGGGTTTGGTCTCTTGTTTCAGGTGATACACTGTTAGCCATTCGAGCGCCATCGGGTACCCAGTTAGAGGTTCCTGTTCCAGAGGTAGGTGGCACATGTCAAAATATCAGTGTCAAAAGGTCATTGTCAATCCGGCAGAGAATACTCTTTGAAGTCGGCTGTGCGTAGAACGTGTTAACCGGAGTCCAATCTGTGAATTCAGCTGCAAAGTGGGATTGAGTTGGACGTACTGGGCGGGACTGGCAGTTGACCTTTTGAGAAGGGCGACTGGACACTCGGGGCAGGAGTCCGCCTTTGTAGCACTGTTCCTCTTTCCCTAGGGCTTGAACGGGCAGAAGAAATACCAGATCCACCTGAAAAGTACAAGCGGTCCGATTGACGTCCTCCTTGTCAATAAGGATGCCTCCGGTGGTTCTCCTCCAGTGGTTCTCCCCGTCCCTCCCCCCGAAGACCTAATTCAGTGCCAGCCAGTCACCCCCTCCAAGCCTCACAGACCACCGGTTTCCCATTCCCAGGAGGCATCTGTTCCCAGCAGTACCCACCCTTCTGCGCCTGTGCCCAACAGCACTCAGGACCAGAGTCTTGCTCCACAGAAAACGGCCAGCGCTGCAGGTGAGCTGGAGAAAATTGTCCAAACTGGAGAAAACCTTGTCCAAAATTACTAGTCAGCTAGAGAATGTAGTGTACTTGGGCCTTGTAAGAACACCCTTAGTAGCAGCAATCCAGCGTCCCAGCCCAGCATTCTAACCACTATCCCATGCTGGCTCTCTACACTTCCTGGTCCCCTGTGGCGAGTAAGACTTGCATCCAGGCGATGAGGCAGCAGATGCTGACGAGAGCTGGCTGCTTATTATTATTTTTTCTCCATCCAGGCCACTGGTCACAGAGGGTGAGTAGATGGGCTAGTAACTTCCGTAGGCTTCTTTGCAAGGTTGGGAAAGAGACAACTGGAGGTGGTGTTCAGTATTAATGGATGTATTTAGCCTGTATGGATGGCCAGGTCAGACAGGTGCTCTTCTGTGGCTGAAGCAGTGTGGAATCCCACAGTGTTTCTCAAACTGTGGGTCGGGACCCACTTGGTGGGTTTCGGCCTGATTTCTGGTGGGTCCCAGGTGATGGAAGGATCAGATAAGTAATTGCCTCAAGCCCTAAGTCTATTCAAAAATCAGATAGCTGCTAATTGCCCTTCAGAGAGCTGAGCTCCTGCAGTTTGCAAGATAGCTACTAATTGCTTTGTAAAGAGCTGAGCTCCTGCAGTTTGCAAGGAGCCGAGCTCCTGCAGTTTGCAAGCTTGTGTAAATATAGGAAGATAAGTATTTGAGTGTCTCATAAAGCTACCGGTAGGTGGGTCCCAATAATAATCATTTTAAAAAGTGGGTCCTGGTGCTAAAAAGTTTGAGAACCACTGAAAACATTTGCAAACTGTTACGTCTCTCCCCTTTGCAGAAAGCAGTATCTCGACAGCAGAATCGAAAAGCAGCGGGGGACTGGATCCGCTCGTCCCCTCGGCCAGCCCGCCTGCTGGGCTAGATTCGCAGCTGCTCCAGTCGTCTGCATTGCTGGACAGCAGTTCCGTCCTTCCCAGCCCCTCGACATCCTTTGAGCCCATCAAGCCAGACCCCACAGAAAGTGAGTGCGGTAGTGGGGCTGTCATTGCAGGGCTTCCAATGTTCCAGAACTGGCATCGTGTGATGCCAGTTCTTGTGTATCCTTCGGATCCTCTGCCTGGCATTTAGCTCTTCAGCAGATGCTGTGTGTGTCAAATTCTGCAGAAGGGTCCGGGACTATTGTGGCAAAGCCTTGTCATCAACAGAATATCTCTCCGAGTTTCATTTGTCTCCAGCACAAGCAACAAACTACCAGGCGATCCGTAAGAACGTAAGAAGAGCTCTGTTGGATCAGGCCAAAGGCCCATCTAGTCCTGCTTCCTGTATTTCACAGTGGCCCTACCAGATGCCTCAGGGAGCACACAAGACAACAAGATTCCTGTATCCTGTTGCCACTCCCTTGCATCTGGCATTCAGAGAGAGCCTATTACTAAAACCAGGAGGTTGCTTATGGCTTGTAACCTGTGATGGACTTTTCCTCCATGAATCTATCCAATCCCCTTTTAAAGGCATCTGGGCCAGGTGCCATCACCACATCCTGTGGCAAGGAGTTCCACAGATTAATTACACGCTGGGTGAAGCTCCACCAACTGGAGGTCATGGGATCATCTCATTCCAGTTCCAGGCAGTGTCAAACTTGCGGCATGCAGTTAGCATGCAGAACGTGTGCGGTAACACACAGCAGAACATGTATTCGAGTCCTCTTGTGCCTGTTTTGGAATCCCACAGAAGGGAGCAGAATCTCTTATTGGGATTGTCATTTGAACGGGGGGGGGGGGGGAAGGCTGGTGTAAGAAGCCGTCTTATACTTATTCAGATGGTTGGTCAATACTGACCTTCTGCATATGCTCAGTGGCACATGCTCTGGCACTGAGCTCTATAGTGCCTCTTTGGCATAAGAGCCGTTGCAGACCGCATGCCGAGGCGAACGAGCGAGCGTCGAGACAAGCGAGCGCGAGAGGAGTAGGAGTGTCTTCCCGCAAATAGTCCCTCCTTTTGTCCCACCTTCTTGGAAGAAACCTCCACAGTGATTGGCTAACACACCCGATTGGCAGATAGCCACTCTCCTCCCCCTTGGTGGCTGCAGTAGCTCCGCTGTGCGGCCCCCTCAAACATGGCCCAGGAGGATTTTCGATCGTGCCGGAAATCGGGAGACCGCTCGCTTTCGCTGTGGTAACCAGACACCCCAGCACGCCTCGACTAAGCTCCTCAGGCGTCTGGGACGAGCCGAGATTCGTGCGGTCTGCAGCGGCCTTAAGAAGTAGTGGTGCTGAATTGTTTCTCTTCTTTTTCCCCCCAGTACTGGAACTTCCCAAAGAACTTTCAGAGATGTTTGATCCAACGAAAGGTGCGTTGTTAGAGTCCCTTTGGCCGAACCACGTTTGCTCTTCCTGTGCCGAGCGAGCGGAGGGTCTTGTGTCTGCTTGTTCTCTGGAGGAAAAATGTCCCAGATGCAGGCACCTAGGAGGACTCTGGCTTTCCAAACAGAGGCCGTTACCGTATGGCGGCTGGCCACGGGTTTTACAGCAGAGTGACCTCTGCTGGAGACTTGCAGAATAACAGCTGGAGCAGGAATGTTCATGCTTACAACTGCATAAAATGAACATATGAACCTGTTGGCACTGACTGGCAGCGACTTTGCTGGGTTCTAGGCAGGGTCTTTCCCATGGATTGAACTGGAGACCTTTAGCATGCAGAATAGGGGTGCCCATGCCCACAGCTGAAACTAGTGTGTGTGTGTGTGTGTGTGTGTGTGTGTGTGTGTGTGTGTGTGTGTGTGTGTGTGTGTGTGTCTAACTCTGGCCAAGTGCTCTTGTGGCTATCTTGCTTCTTTTACTTGCTGTGCTGCAGACTGGCGGCTTTTTAAAAAGCCGGCATCCTTGGTTTTGTGTTCCTGCTTCCATTTTGAGCCTTGATTGACTTGTGACTGTTCTCGCTGAATGTAGGCAAAGAAGAGGAGATGGCGGCAGCACAACAAGGTGGTAGTATGTGGCGGGGAATGGACTGTATTTGTTCAAACTGCAGGTGGGGCGTACCATTTTTGTAATGCTCCGCCACGTAAAATACAACCGAAATCTCTCGAACATCAGAAAGAGAGGCTCTCGTCTAGCCATTCTCCTTCTGTGTTGTTTTTCTGTTTGGAGGGAGTGTCTTTTTGTATGCAGGGGAGCATGTTTTTAAAAATGCAGTGACCCCATGCATACGCCCCTGGAGTTTGAAGCGGTTCAGTCCATTCTGCCAAGTTATTCCGCGGCAGACGAGGGCAGTGTTTGGGGAAGGAAGCAGTTGACCCAGGCCCAAGTTAGCTCTTGCTTTTGAGCACTCCTTGCATAGGAAGTGTAATATCCTGCACAGCCTTCTCAGTTTAGGGTTGAGGCCCCTTGCTGTGGAAAGGGAAACTGGCACATGTGGCAGCTTGAGAAGGAAGTGGGGGAAAACATGCATCCAGTCCGCAAAGCCACAAGCCGTCTGTGTAACGCAGCTCTCTTTCTCCATGCAGAATGCATGAATTCTGAGCTTCTTGAGGAACTGATGTCGTCCGAAGGTAATTGTGGGGAGGGTGAGATGGTTTTGGTTTTGGGGTTTTTGCACTTTCAGGTTCTGGAGGACAGGGAGAGTCGTGGCTGCTAAACGAGGCTGGAGCAAAGTGCCTTGCACCCGTAAAGTGGTGAAGAAATTGAGTTAGGCTAGTTGGTGGGACTCATAAGTGGGTCATGGCCTGAAGGAGGTGGGTTAACCCAGTATGACATCGCAGCTGTTGCTTAAAAGGCAGGGAAAATGGGGAAGAGGATGAATTTGTCTGTGCTACAGATTTAAACTACACCGATGCAACGAACATGAAAATGAGCGAACTCAGGAAGATAGTGGAGGACAGGAAGGCCTGGTGGGATATGGTTCATGGGATCACAAAGGGTCGGACACGACTTAACGACTGAACAACAACAACAAGTTCTGTGCTGTGCTCTCCACACACCCCCAAATAAATTTTTGGGGAATTGTAGCTTGGTGCCGGTACTAAGGATTTTCTGTTTGAGAGTCCTGGCTCTTCTCTCTCTCCCACGAGGACTACATTTCCAGCGTTCCCTGGGGAGATGGAGTGACTGTTCCTGCAATTTGCCGGCAGTGCAGATGTGCCCTGAAAGAGACAGAAAGGGAAGCAGAGATGCTACAAAATGAAAACTGGGTCCTTTGTTGCAGATTGGGGTGAACAGTGGATTCCGAATTAGAAAAGGGTGAAAACTTGCTAGTCTGCTGTAGTCTCAAATCTCAGCACGTGTTAGGGGAGAGGGGAAAAGGCCAAGTTGCTGGTCCCTATGGTTGTGAGCCTTAAAACGTGTGAGCATTTGGAAACCGAAGCGGCACTACCATCAACAATTAGAACAAAGCATCTCAGGCTTTCCCCCCTGTGTGAGAGTGAAGGGGAAATGACCCTGAAAAACATCTTCCTTCTCAGAACTGGACAAGGGTGCTCCCCCCCCCCACCCAGAGCTGTTTAGTCCCATACAAATTTACACAGATGGAATTGACCAATTGAAGTCATTCCATTGAATGAGTCATAATTGGGTGACCGCAATTGTTACTTTAAAACATGCACGCCCTTGCTTTTGTTGCCCCACAAAGCGGCTTGCGTTGAAAAGTAGCAAAAGCAGAAGTGCAATAAGCAATTGATTAAAACAGAAGAATGGTCACACACAGTGGTAGAAGGCAGACCCTTGTTTAACAGAAACCCAGTCCTAATTGCAGTCAGAGTTGCGTGGTCCATCAATGAGCCAAACACATCCAAAGCAATCATGAGAGATCATCTAGTCTCAATTGTCATAAGAACCTAAGAAGGGCCCTGCTGGATCAAGCCAAGGGCCCATCCAGTTCGGCTTCCTGTATCTCACAGTGGCCCCACCAGATGCTTCAGGGAGCACTCAAGACAACATGATTCCTGTATCCTGTTGCCATTCCCTTGCACCTGGCATTCAGAGACAGGCTACCTCTAAAACCCGGAGGTTGCCTATAGCTGTCTTGTGAACCAGCCACCACTTTCTCGTAGAGATGTCCTCTCTTGCATCGTTCTTCATGCAGCCTCCTGACTCTGCTTTCTCCTCTACAGTGTTTGCTCCTCTGCTTCGTCTTTCCCCTCCTCCTGGGGACCACGACTACATCTATAACCTGGACGAGAGCGAAGGGGTGTGCGACCTTTTCGACGTGCCTATCCTCAACCTCTGACTCCCGGCATGGTGTCTGGATGGACATTGGGACGCTGATTCTTCTTCTTTTTTTAAAGGAACTTGTCTTTGAAAACCTCTATTTTTAGATTCCTTTTCTGCTACTGCTTGATTGACACCCTGATCTGCCATGGTCTGGACTGAAGACCAACAGGGATGGACTTCCAGGCTGGCAGTCTCCTTCTCCGCTTCTTCCCATCTTGCACAGGCAGAATTTCTGATTTACCTCGCTCCATTGTAGCTGTGTCCTTTCACTGGATCCGTGGCCCCCTGCCCAGGGGCCTGCCATCGACTCTTCTGGAACAGCAAAAGAGCTTCCTCAGGTCTACACGCCTGCCTTCGGCTTTCCTGCACTCTTGGGGACACTTTTGCATCTTCTGCGTAAGGGACGCAAGGGCTGAACCGCAGCCGGGTGTTTGGGGGGAAAGCAAGCGTTGGCCCAACTTGCACCCCGTCCACCTCAATGGAGGTGGCTGCACTCTCTGTTATGGGAGGACGGGGAGAGCTCGAAGTTTTGGGTCAGTTCTTAGGAATGAAAAGGTTCTTAGGAACGGCACGTTTTGCATTTCAATCCTTGCCATCACCTCGAGGCGCAATGATCCACGGAGGCCTGCGAGCCAAAAGGTTGCCAATTCTTCCCCTTGCACCACATAGGTAAAAAGAATAATAATAAGAGGTGCCAGTTTTGCACAGTCACTTTCCTCCAAGGAGACGAAACGGAGAAACACGGACTGCTCCGGATGGCAGCTGCGTTGTCTCAGCAAGGGACGCCTGATGGGGATGCTCTCCCCAGTACCCTGAAAGGCTCAGAGCTCTGCAGTTGTAGCCCACAGCAGGTTTTTATATTCAGTCATCGACATGGAGAGCTGAGCTTGGGTGGCGCATTTTTACTGCTTGCTGTAGGTGCCAGGGGGTGGGGCCTCTTGGCGCACTGGCATTTCCGGCTGCAGAAACGGCTGCTTTCTCAGGCCAGGCCAGGCCACTAGGCTGCAATTCAATCCGTGCATCTCTTCTTCTCGTCTCTAGATCTGTCTTCTCTCCACCTCCTATCATCCAGCGTTGATTCTCCCACCCCTGGTCCTTGATCTGAAGCTGGAAATCCTCCCAGTGTGCCCCTTTTGCACTTCTTCAAATCTCTCTCTCTCTTGGCAACCAAATTATCATTTGCCCCTACACTTTGCATTTTGTGTCTTTATAAGACGCCATCACCCCACTTGGTAGTCTCTGGCCGTAACCCTTTCTTGGCAGCAGAGGCACGGTTCTGCCTACGAGGAGATCTGAAGGTGTTGCAGTCTGGCATCCTAACTCTGCAACGAACGGCTTGGGTGGAAATCCAATTTCAGTGGGACTTAATGACAAATAACTTAGTATGCTTAGGATTGTAGTTGGTTCCAGATGGACACTGATGACAGATAAGACTCCGTGGGCCTACCTAGCTTTTTCTTGGTAGCAGCATTCTCAGGGGATGGGGTGGTATATGCCTTAGGACCATGGGGGGGGGAGGGGGCTGTAACCTACCCCACTGTGGATCCAGTCTGGATCCCCACCACCACCTACATGCCCTGGGGGAAAAAAATTTAAATTGGCTCCAATTGGAGCTTTTTTCCCAGGGCCAGCAGCACTCCACGCATGCCTTTTACGGGGGGGGGGGGGGGGAAACCAAGCATGTCGGAATCGAAGCTGTGATTAAAGGCACCTCTGCTCTGATCCCAAGCCACCTGCATTGGTAGTGGATGTTCCATCTGATCCTGCTGGCCAGTAAGAACTAGCCGCCGCTCACCCTGTTTCACTTCTGGAGTTTGGCTACATGGCACGTGCTTCAGTCTTTAGCGATTTCCGGCAGAGCGTGACACTTCCAATTCCGTGGGTGTCCCCTCCAGATGCTTCCAAGTCTGCAAAGCACCTGTGACGCGTCTTGTTTAGGAGCCTATAAGAACCATTTCTTTGCTCCAGATCCTTGCGGGTTTTCAGCTCCTCTTCCCGCCCCCAGCCGTTCATGCGGGTTCCCTGGCCTCTCTGCTAACAGCTGACCCTTCGCTTATCTTTGCTGTCAGATCGCCTCTCGCCCTCTGTTAGATAGCGTCTGGGGGAAAAAAATACGTAACATAGAGGACATGTACAATGAGAAAAAAATGAATTTTGATTCGTATATAAAGATTATTTTTATACTTTTTTGCAGCAAAAGAGACTTGCCTGTAATATTTGTACAGTGTTTTGGGGGAGGGGGGTTGAGTGAATAAACAGAACCTTTCCAAGTGTGCCTCCCGTGTGTCAGCTGTTTGAACAAGCTAGGTATTTCAGACCGTGACCTGCGGGTGCCACTTCATGTACAATCCTCTTCCAAAGCGAGTGGAGAGACTTTGCTGAACTTCCTGATTAGGGAGTGTCTGGTGGAGGCAGCTGCCTGGCTTGTGGTTTCTTTTCGTCAAGGCCTGGACTAACTGGTGTTTGCCAGTTACTTCTTCAGGCCCAGATTAGACGGAATGCATAAGAACTGGCATGATGGGTAGAGAGCCTAAACTGAAAACCAGAGCCTCTGCCATGCATTCACTTAAGTGGCCTTGGGCAAGTCCCGTCCCTCTCAGCCTTGATCTTCCCATCTGCAATATGGGCATGCTTGCTTCCAAAGTTGCTGTAAGGATTATACACTAGACATAGTGGGCCTTACCTCCAGGTAGACATGCATAGGATTGTAATGTTTCAGATTCTGCTAGCAATTTCAAACAATTCAACAATTGGAACAAAGATTAGAAGTACTGTATAAGCAGTGGTGGACCTAATATTTGCAGCGAAAATATGTTTAGGAGGGGAGCATTCATGTAACATGCATGTTATTTCTCTTTCAACAATCTTAAATGTGGGACACCGTTGTTTGCCTCTGCATAAATGCACTTTCTTCCTGTGCCTCCTACACCCCCCCCCCCATTTTGTTGCTGCTGCAGCACTCTCACTGACAAGGTTGGAGGGAAGTCCAAAGGACTATGTGCTCATCAGGATAGGACTTTTGTACTGCAGTTGTGCATGTCTACTCAGAAGTAAACCCAGTTGTGTTTGAAAAGGCTTCCAGCCCAATCCTATGCATGTCTACTCAGAAATAGGTATCGCTGAGAGTCCAATGGGGCTTATTCTCTCCCTCCCAGTGTGTAAAGGATTGCAGCGGTGGAGGGTGGGTAGCTCACATGTATACCTTATAGAGAACATCTGCCTTGCAGAAAACTCAGCTCGGTCCCTGGCAGTATTCCCAGCTAGGACTGGGGAAAATCGCCCAAGTCCGGCCCAGCAGAAGGCAGCCGCCCAAACGCAGTGTGTATTACGGGTTGGTTTGCACTGCAGTCCAAAGGTCCACATCGCGCCGGGATTCAGAAGCATGCCCAAGACTGGCCCGATCAGTTGGATGCGACCCGACGTGGAAGCAAGGCTTGCCACCGTGAACAGCAGCAAACAGCCTGGCCATAATCAGCAATGAAGAGAGGCTCCGTTTGGTACGGAATGGAGGTGAGCATCACCTGTTGAACGTCCGTGAGCGACTGCTCTGGCAGGCAGCGCCACCCTGCTTGGGAGGCTGAGCTTTGGCAAGGAGCCGAGCCTCCCTTCCCGGGGGAGGGGGGAACCACCGGGGCTCGGAGGCGGTGATGGGCTGCGCGCCGCCGCCGCCAGCTTGCCTGGAAGTGCTTCTTATTATTGGAGAAGACAGCGCTGGCCGGATCTGGTCTCTCCAGCCCGCCTAGCCCTCCCCGTGGGCGGGGACGCACCCTGCTGGGGAGCCGAGCCACCGCCCCGGAACTACCGGGAGTTTGAGCAGGAGGCCGGGCCGGCGCGCCGCAGGAGCTCCCGCGAAACTCGGAAGGCGGCGGCGAACGCCGGATCCCCGTCCTTCTCCCGACGGGGTTGTCCTCCGTCCCCATCAAGGGCCGGCGGCAGCAGAGGCGCGCAGATCCCGGGCAGGAGCGCCTCTCGCCTGCGCTCAGCACCTCTTTCCCGCCGGCTGCCTGCGCTTGGGCCGCTGGCTTCTCTTCGGACCCGCAGTGGTTGGTATCTCCGCCCCTTCGTTGGGGATGGAGGGAGGCTGCAGAAGTCCGGGGTGGGGAGGAAGAAGAGGAGGAGGAGGAGGAGGAGGGCGGCTTGAAAAGCGAAGTGGCTGCAGAGGACACTGAGAACCCCAAAATAGACGGACCGGAGCGGAGGGAAAAGTCACCGGGGGTAAACTGTTCGGAATCATGGATTGTGCAAGATTTTGGCAGTGCTCCCCGTCTCCTCGCCAACAATAAGGGATTGGAAATCTGAATTGCTAAACTGGCTGCACGCTAAACATTTCCCTCCATGCATGACCAATTCAGTGTACTGGTCAGCGTGGTGTAGTGGTTAGAGCGCTGCTATGGGGCCTAGGCGCACTGGGTTCCTTAATAATTTCCCACTTAGCTGCAAAACTTTCTGGCTGACCTTGGCCCAGTAACTCTTGCTCAGCCTACTCCGCAGGGTTGTTGCAAAGATACCATGGGGATGGGAGAGGAGAATATTCCCTGGGCTAAAACTGTGGTTAAAGAATGTGTATGATTAAGTTCTTACATTTTCACAACAAGAACAAATCACTGAGTTAAAAACTTTAGCCATGCCTGGAAAATTTTTGTCATTTAAGTAAACATTGAAATGTTAAAACATCAAAATATCATAGCTCTTAACTTTTCACGACCAACATCTGTGGCATCCTCAGAAGGCAGTAAACATTTTAAGACCAACTGAAAACTTAAATGGTCCCTTTTCTTCTACATTTACAGGCTGCTATTCTAAGTGGAACTTCCATCACCCAATGTGTATGATGGTTTTATTGTTATCCCAGTCCAAAGGAGATGGTTTTTTTTACATCCCCTTGTTTTATTTTGTACTCCTTGCAACAACCCTGTGATGCAGATTAGGCTGAGATGGCTTATGGCAGGGGTTTTCAACCTTTGGAGGCCCGGGTACCCCGTGTCATGGTCCAATTTTCTGAAGTACTCCCTGCTAATTAATTGGATTAATCAATTATTAGATAATTAATCATTAAATAAAGTACTAAAACAATTTTAAAGTGAAAATGTCTCACCACTCTGAGCTCCTTGGAGGAAGGGTGGTATAAAAATGTGAAAAATAAATAAATAAATGAAACGGGAGGATTCTTCCCTCAGCTACCTTGTTTGGGGAGTGGGCTTAACTCTTTCTTTTGTTTCAGGACCTGCTTTCAGGTGGAAGCAGGCCGGACAGCAGGATCATGCCGCCTTCCAAGGATGTCGTGAAAATTGCAGTCCAGATGATGGGAGCGATTCCTCAGCTCATAGAACTCAATCAGGTTGTTGTTGATGAATACTTCTATACCAGTGTTTCTCAAACTGTGGGTCGGGACCCACTTGGTGGGTTGCGACCTGATTTCTGGTGGGTCCCAGCTGATGGAAAGATCAGATAAGTCATTGCCACAAGCCCTGTGGTTATTCAAAAACCAGATAGCTGCTAATTGCCCTTCAAAGAGCTGAGCTCCTGCAGTTTGCAAGCTTCTGTAATATAGGGAGATAAATGTTTGAGCGTCTCGTAAAGTTAGGTGGGTCCTGATAGAGTGTCATTTTAAAAAGTGGGTCCTGGTGCTAAAAAGTTTGAGAACCACTGTTCTATACCGTTTTTCAGCAAGAGTACAGTGGGCCCTCCTCATCCGCGGATTGGAATATCTGTGGATGGTACCGCGGACGAGGAAGACCCACTGGAGGCAGGAATTTAAGAACTGGTGAGCTATCGTTGTATAATGTTTGATGTTCATAGTAGTGTTGTTCATTACAGTTGCATCATCATCATCAATAATAATAATAATAATAATAATGTACTTATCAGCTCCAGCCATTTTCGAGTTTAAAAACCATGTCAACTATAAAAGAATTGTCTTGATGTTTCGCCCACTAACTATGATGGGCTTCTTCCGAAGCAAACCACTAACTCCTCCATTCTCTCCTGTTCCTATACAGCTTATATTCATCCTGGCAAGTTGTTCCATCTGTTCCTCATTATCTCATTAACTCCTCAGTTTCACTTCTTAAAGACCTATTCCCCAAAACTTTCTTTTCCTCCGTTTGAGTTTTAGTATTCTTAAGCACCAGTAGCCACGTTTTATTCACTCTTGGTCTCTTCCTTCCTACTTATGTTCTATGTTTAAAAATCTCAATTGCCTCTCTGTGCTCTCTTGTTTGATAATCAGCAATCCTGGCCAGCAATTGCACTCTTTCAAATTCCACTGCATGACCTGCTTTTAATGCTTGCTCTGCAATTCATATACTCTTTTTCAACCCAAAAATTCTCAAAGCAATCTACATAGCAAAGCTGTAAGAAATCCATTTCCCCAGCTGGGTCTGGATTAACTCTTATGTTAAGTACTCTACATGGTAGTGCCCCAGCTAGATTTTGATCCCTTCTGTGCCTTAATGTTTCTGGAGTAAAAATTATCAGTTTTGTTTCCGACACTGGATCTGGTGATGAACCCATGCCCTAGCCCCCTTTTCCCGTTTGCTTTTCATTTCAGGCCAAGCCGTTGTCTGCAGTTGTGAAAGAGGTTTGCGATGCGTGAGTAACCTTTAATTTTCACTTTCCCCTTTCAAAGTGGAGCAGTTCAGACAGAGAGCCAGTGGTGTCGCAACGCCTGGGGGCCACAGGCCACGATGACAAACCCCCTGGGGCTATGTCAGCCGGAAGCCACGCCCCCAGGTGATGTCAGCGGCCTGTCACTGGCCAAAAATGTCAAATCGGGGAGGGTGGGAAACACCTCCACCCTTTGGAAGCCTTGACAGCGTTGCTGCGAGGCTCGCATCACCGTGGAAGCAAAGGAAAAAAAGCCGCGTGAACAGACTCACCGCTGCTGCCGCCCCCACCGGCGGTCGTGCACCACCACCCCTGGCGTGCTACCCAGGGGCAGATCCCCCCCCCCCCCGTTCCTACACCACTGCAGAAAGCAATGTGTGAACACCTGGTAGACAAAAATGCCCCATAGATGCCTGCAGGAATCTACCATATTTTTCCACAAATGGACTGAAATTCTGCCTTTCTGACATTTCATTTCGACAGCCTGATCCAGCCGTACGTATGCCATCTTGAACAACATTGTGATCTTCTGAGGCTGTGTGCATGACCACAATTCTGCATAAGCATTGTGATACTGGGTGTGGAACCCAGGGTCCTGAGAACCCTAGCTTTCATATTTGCTTAAAAAAAAGTTTATTGATCTTTTGGCTTAAAGATATGTTTTTCTTAATGTTTGTTGTAAGCTGCCTTGCATCTGATAGGAGAAGAGTGGGGTAGAAATCTTTGGACAAGTCAGTGAAAATTGCAGAATGCAATATTATATGTAGAAGTGAATAGTATGCTAGTAGGATGTATTGCTTCGCGCTTGCTATAACCTTATGAAATATGTATTGTTTTTTATGTTTCAATATATTAATAAAATATAAATATATGGGGAAAAAAGAAAATTGCAGAATGCAAAATAAGCATATTTGCATAATGTATGCAAGTTGCAGAATGCAAGCTGGCGTGGAATTTAAAACTGTTTAAATTTATAAACAGTTTATAGGCAGATCTGGATATTTCTAAAGATATTTCTCTATAGCAAATATTCTGTCCTTTGTAAACATCCTTTAGGCATTTTAACTTCTCTCTAGGACAAGGTCATATGTTCATATGGACCAGGCTATATTGCTGATGATGTTTCCATTAGCCCAGCCACAGCAGAATCTGATTGGTGGTCTCTTGACACAGGTGGAACCTCAATAATTCGGAGCGCTATGCCCTGCAATACGTGGATGGCCAGCAGGCATACATCACAGAATCGGTGAGTGCGTTTGAGCACAGGGTGCTGCTGTTTGCTGGGTCCATCCAGCTCAGGATGCTGTGCACTGACTGGCAGCAGGTCTCCAAGGTTTGAGTCAGAGGTATTTCCCAGCCCTGTTTAGAGATGTTAGGTACCTGGGATCTTTTGCATGCAAAGCATGTGCTCTACCACTGTGCCACATTCCCTTCCCCAAAATAATAAACAATGGTGATGTTGGGGCACTGCTACGGAACATATGACGCTGTCTTCCAGAGTGAGACCACTGGTCTGTCCAGCTCTGTATTGTCAGACATTGGCTGGCAGCAGCTCTCAAACATTTCAGGCAGGGGTCTTTGGAGATGCCAGGTCTGAATATGGGGCTAAGAAGGGGCTCAACCACTGAGCTACACTCCTTCCCCATTTGGTGCATTATCTAGACCAGGGGTGGCCAACCTTCCACCATTAGGGCCTCTGTGTTCTTAAGAGTTGTGTAGAAGACAGAATCGTGGCAGCTGCCATTGCTGATGGTGCTGCTGATGGTGCTGCTAAAACAGCTGCACCTGTTGAAATGCCCTCACCTATACAACCATTAAAGGTAGCCTTACCAGCGTCCCGGAATCGAGGCTGGCTTCAGCCTAGAGTGGACCCGAGCTGCTCCCAAGTGTGCACCGCGGCTGCCCAATGGGGTTCCGGCTTCTGTCGTGTCATTGACTGGAAGTTCCGGAAGCCCATTGGGCAGCTGTGGTGCACACTTGGGAGTTGCTCGGGTCCACTCTAGGCTGAAGCCAGCCTCAATTCCGGGACGCTGGTAAGGCTAATTAAAGGTAAGCTTACAGTTCCATACCGGGACAGAGTGCTAGACCTTTAGGAGAAGGAATGTGGGCAGGTGTAGCTTGTTAAACCTTAGAGCACAATCCTAGGCAGCCATGGGGCTTGCTTCTGAATAGACATGCCTAGGATTGTGCTCTAAGGTTTAACAAGCTACACCTGTCCACATTCCTTCTCCTAAAGGTCTAGCACTCTGTCCTGGTATGGATCTGGTAAGCCTAATTAAAGGGCCAGGAGCATTCATGTTGAATGGTTGGCCACCAAAACTAGATCCAAGTTTTGACTGGTTTTGTGCACATTTCCCGATGCTGTATGTTGATCCTGCAGACAGTTGTTTTTCTTGTCTTTCTCTAGAACCGTGGAGAGATTAAGAACGGGAGCATCCTACAACTGACCACTGCTCCGGTAGGTTCTGCCATTGCACAATAAGGCCTGGAAGCGGTTTAATTCTCCCCTCTTTATGACATACATTTTCTCCCCGGCAGGATCAAGAGGCAGCCAAGCTGCATGGAGGGATACAAAGCCACAACCTGGATGTGAAGGCTGACTCTCTGAAAAAACTGGCAAGTCTCTCCCGTGACGTTGCCTTTGCTCAGGAGTTCATTAGCAGGAATGGCCTCAACCAGCTCTACCTGATTGTGGAAGAGGATAACTGGTGAGTATCCCAAGGGAAACGGAAGCCTAGCTGGGCTGCATGTTTGCGGAGCCTCCTGTTTTTTCTTGCCTCCTGCGCGGATCAGTTCCACAACCAGGTTCAGCCCGAGACCTTCCAGTGCCTGCAGTGGTATGCCAAGTGCTTAGGCAGCAGTCATTCCTCCTCTCCCTCCTTGAAAAGGGAGAGGCTATGGAACAGAAGAGGAAATGTGGAGGAGAAGAGAATGGAGGGCTAGAATGTCTCCAATTGTGGAGGAGAAGAGAATGGAGGGCTAGAATGTCTCCAATCGTGGAGGAGAAGAGAATGGAGGGCTAGAATGTCTCCAATCGTGGAGGAGAAGAGAATGGAGGGCTAGAATGTCTCCAGTGCTCTTTCCCACCACTCTTTTTTCATTCCCTCCACACTTCCTTTTTTGCTCCATTCCCTTTCACCTTTTCAATCCAGGGAGTAGGAGAAAAGGGAGTGGTAGAGGAGGCGAGCAACCCCATCAATCTTCTACCTGATGCGACAACCTCAGTTGGCCTCATAAGTTGGCCGACCCTGTCTGTAGCATGCCTTTCAACGAGACTAGCCAGCGCTTCCTGGCCTCCTGATGGTCTAGGAGGGGGTCATTGTTCCTGTTCAGGAGTTAACTTTTTATGACTGATGCTTGTTTGAGAGTGACATCCCTTGATTGGCATGATGGAATGCTGTACTTGACGTAATGGCACACGCTCCCCCAAAGATTGGCCACCGCTGTTCTAAGACCTCTATCATAAAATCCCCGATAGCACAAGGAAAAGATTCTGCAGAATAGCTAAACCAGACAAACCACAGCAAGAGAGAACAGGGATAACACTGCCTACACTGGCCCCGATAAGAACACACAAGTTGTGTAAATTTGAGTAACATTTATTCACATTTGACGGCTGTATTCCAGCTGCCGAGTCCAGGATTTCCAGTAGGGAAGCTGAGGTTTTCAGAGCAAAACTTCTCTACCGTTTGCTTGTGCCTTCTCAGTTGTTGGGACCTTCCTCAGTCTTTTCTGGCAATTTTTAGGTTACACAGAAGCATTCTGCTCTTCGTCGATCCTGCCCTTCCCATCCTGTGTTTGTTCCTCCTCCTCTTCTTCCTTTCCTCTCCCTCTCTCTCTGTCTCTCTCTAGGTCTCTCTCCAATACGGCATCCCTGTGGCTTCTGGGTGCCCCTGTTCCTACTGCACTTGGGCCCTCAAGGGTGGCGTTCCTGGAGCCCTCTCACCCTGTTTGCTGTCTGTTGCTCCAGTATAGGGGAGATACTAGCGCATGCCTTGAAGGCCTTCGTGCAGCTGATGGAGCATGACTTTGTTTCCTGGGAGACCCTTGGTCCAGCTTTCATCAAAAAGGTAAGCATCTCCTCGGGTGGAAGTCCCAATACATCCCCAGCTAGGAAGCACACGTGAGCAGAGCTACGTCTGTCTTAGGTAGGCTTAACAGAGTCCTGGAATCGAGGCATGCGTCAGCCTAGAGAGGACCCGAGCCGCTCCCAAGGGTGCACCGCGGCAGCCCAATGGGGTTGCGGCTTCCGGAACTTCCGGTCAATGACACGACAGCCGTTGGGCTGCCACGGTACACACTTGGGAGCGGCTCGGGTCCTCTCTAGGCCAACGACGCATGCCTCGATTCCGGGACTCTGGTAAGCCTAGTCTTAGGACATAAGGAGTTACCATATACAGTACTCCCCCCCCCCCCATATCCGCTGGGGATATGTTCTAGGTCCCTCCGTGGATACTTGAGACCGTGGATAGGAGCGAACACCCCCTCCATGGTTTCCTGAGGGCTCCCTGCCCTGCCTCCCTTGCGGGCAGGCGTGTGCGCCCCCCCCCCCCAGCTCTTATTTTTCTTTCAGCAAGCTTTGTTTCTTCCTTAAAACAAACTGAGAAGCAGACTCCATTGCAGGCAAGTAGAACAAGAATGAGTCCTAGAGAGACTCGTGGGCGAGCCTTCTCTGCTGCGGCGCCACAATTATGGAATTCCTTGCCAGGGGAATTAAGAAGTACCCTGCCCCTCATGGCTCAAGGTTAACAGAAACCTTGCAGAGTCTCTCTAGGAGACTCTCCTATGGCAGGATCCTCAGTGCAAAGGGAAACATGATAACTAGTACTGTACAGTACTCCCCCGATATCCTGTTAACCTTGCAGAGTCTCTTTAGGATTTAGTCTCGTTCTACTTGCCTGCAATAAGCAGCCAGAGGCTGCTTCTCCTGTTTGTTTACGGAAGAAGCGAAGCTTACTGGGAAAAAAGTAACAGCCTGGGTGGTGTCCCCGCGATCCGTGGATAACTGAAACCGTGGATAGCGAATCCGTGGATACTGGGGCCCACCTGTATATACAGTGGACTCTGAGCACCACCAGAAGTCATAAAAGAGCATGATGGCATTCATGCGTCAGTCTTGTGGAGAGGTGCCTGAGCCGTAGAACGTTCTGGAAGTTCCCCTTTTGTTGCAGAAAGGGGATGAAAAGTCATTCATGCTTCCTTGATGGCAATTTCCTGTAAAATACTAAAAACAAAACACGAAAGTTATTCTAATACTGTCTGTTTGTTGTTCAGTAAAACAAGATGATAAATAAGGGCTGTTTATCCCGATTGGTGGTGGTTCTCTAGGGTCTTTGGTTGAGCTGTTTCCTAAACTAAGATCTTTTCGATTGTGAACCCCTTGGAGACAAGACTGTTAACATGTAGGAAGATGCCGTAAGCAGCTTTCAGCCTGTGGGAAGGAGTGAGACGTGTATTTTGAATAGGTAAAACAAATGGACAATGCAAAGGACCGAACCGGTATCTTCTACATGGCAACATGTGGGCTCAACCACTTAGCTACTGCACCTCTGTGGGAACAGCCAAAGAGGATTTGAATTCTCAAGAGCAGGCAAACCTCTTCTTTTTAAAGTTAACTTGCTTCCTTATTTGCCTTTTCTTCTAGAATTGCCATTGTTTGTTTACTCACTTGTAATGGAGAGTCCAGATGAGATGGCACTGCAGTTGTCATGGATCCTCACCAAGACACCCTGGGAATTACGATTAGGAATATTCCCCCCCAATAATGTTCTATAACCTCAGAAATTGACATTTCCCAGGATTCCTTGAAGAAGCCAGACAAATGTATTGATTTATTAGAAATGTTATACCCCGCCTTATCCCATGCCAAAGCAAATGCCCAAGGTGGCTTACAAAGATCAAAACAGAAAAAGTTTACAATATATAAAATAATAAATAAAACAAATAAAAAACAATAAAATCCACTGGGGACGACGACACAATATAGAGCAGAGAAGCAGCCGAGCAAAACACAACGAAAGAGACTCAGAAGTCAGACACAGGCCCATTACCCAAACACTAGACGAAACAAAAATGTTTTTTGAGTCTTGCCGAAAAGCCATGAGGGGCAGGGTACTTCTTAATTCCCCTGGCAAGGAATTCCATAATTGTGGCGCCGCAGCAGAGAAGGCTCGCCCACGTGCCACCTTCCCCCTAACCTGAGATACTCGTAGGAGAGCCCCCTCCGACAAATTAAAATAAGTATCTGGAGAAGGGACTTTGGTGTCTACGACTTCCTTTTTGCTTCTATGACTTCCTGTTTGTTGGTTGCAGATTGTAAGCTATGTCAACGTAGCCCCGATGGATACCTCCATCCAGCAGATATCGTTGGCCATCCTAGAGAATATGGTGCCCACCAGCCGCGCTCTCTTTGAGCTTGTGAAGCACGAAGTGACCCTGGACCGCCTCATTGCCCTTCTGCAAGTGTAAGTGTAAAACTCAACTCAACTACCTTTATTGGCATAACACGAAAAGACATACACACACATAAACAGATAAATTAAATAAGTGCAAAACAAGCCTATGCTTATGGAGTACCGTGTTTATATCTGTCCTAATTGGTTCTCTTGCCTAGAGGCAGGAGGCAGACTTGTCCATCAGGCTGTCGGAGGCAATGGACCAAATGCAGGGATGCCACTTTTTGTGGTCAAGATGCCATCGGGTGCTGGCCCTTAGGGGTCCCGCCTGACCAGACTGACCCTGGGACTCAGTACCAGCAGTAGCATCCAATGTGCCGTCAGGAGGGGGGGGGCTGGAGGTGCTGTGGGGCCCCCGGTGCAGGGCTTTGTCCCAGGAACCCCAAGCACCAGAACTCACGAAATTGTATGCTATTGGGCCCCGCCACTTCTTGCTTGGCTCTGTCTTGCTTCCTGGCATGATGATGTTCCACTGTTCTACAAAGAAACTGACTCGGAGCACTTCCTTAGCATGGCCTCTATCAATGAAGCATCCTAAGGAAAGCCATGCTGGACCAGTCCAAAGCTCCATCGGGTACAGCATCCTGTTTCCCGCAGTGGTCAGCCAGATGCCTTCACGAACCCCACAAGCCACATGTGTAGGCGACCTCCCCCAGCAGCTGTTCCTTCCTTTGAGCTGCCACACTGCTGAGAGGCAAGGGCCCCGGAGGCTCACCTCTCTCTCGCTTCCTTGCTTCCAGAATGAACCGGCAGTTGCAGCTGAAAGCCATGGCTCTGCTAGTTGGTCTGCTTCTCAACGCCAGTGACTCAGAACGGAAGGTAAAAGTGGCGCGTGGGGCAGGGGCAGGGGATCGGGATCTCTTGGCCCCATTGAAGACACTATACCCAGGAGGGTGAGAGGACCTGGAATCCTTAGCCAGGTGTCTTACAGCGCAATCCTGCGTAAGGATACGTGGCCGGCCTAAAGGGCCAGGCGCTGTATCCTATCCCGTTCCCGGGGCAGCCCAGGAGCACCTTGGGAGAAGGGGACGTTCATCCCCTTCCCCGGGTGGGAAGGGGATGAACTTCCCCTTTAACCGGCCGGGGCCCTATGGGCCTCCTCAGATGTACACCGCTATGAAGCTGATATACATCTGAGGTGGGGAAGAAAGGCTGGTCAGGCCCGTGAACAGGCTGAAGATATTGGTGGAGTGTGCCGCCGATATCCCCACCCTCTCCTGGGCCAGCAAGTGGCCACCCCCCTGGCTGCCCCGTTCTGCCCTCCCCCCGCCCCTGCATCAACCGGTGCAGGACTTACCTCCCCTGGTGGGTGCCGGGTCCAGAGGACGGCGGAGTGAGGGCTGCAAAAATGCTTTACGGCATGTTTGCAACGGTTTAGAATGGCAGAGCACGTGCTCCGCCACTCTAAGGTTAGAGAGGATCGCGCTGTTAATGCAGGAGGGAGGTTGCCTTTGTGTTTGAAATGGTATAGCCTTCCCCACCCTTAGCTGCTACAAAAAATATCATGGGGGGGGTAATAGTCTCATCTCCTCTGCCCACATGTCTGCCAGCCTGTCGCGGCTGCAAGCACTGTGCAAGGCTCGATACTGGATTGCGGGCAAGGCGGGAAGGTTAGGCAGGAACGCCAATGGAGACCTCCTGTGGTCTGCTTAGCGGGACTGTGGGACTTTTGTGCCTCTCTTCTGTTTCTAGGATATGATGGACTATCTTGCGGAGAAGAACCTCAGGCAGTTTATCCATAAGGTGGGCGTACAGGTGGCCTGTGGGACTCCCTGCCTGGCATCCTTGTTCTGGGCATTAGCTTCTTCGCTCCTCCTCTGCCTGCCCCCCGTCGCCAGGGTGGGTGGGTGGGTGGCTGCCTTGTTCTTGCTGGGTCCCTCCCACTGCGTGGAGGAGGAAAGCCCCCCCAGGGGACGAGACGGAGGCAGGGATGGCTGCTGGCGGGTGGAATCGGCAGTGATGATCTGCTCCCTTCTCTAGAATATTGTCCATGCCTCGGAGCCCATCGGTGATGAGATGGCCCACTACCTCTACGTGCTGCAGTCCCTCACGTTGAACCTGCTGGAGCGCAGGATGAGGACCCCCATGGATCCTTATTCACAGGTCTCTTCCCCCTTCCTTGCCTTCCCCACTCCCCCAGAATTGACTCATGCCTGCGCTTTGTCCCCTTCTTGGGCAGCTCCCTGACCTCTCCTGCCTTTCTTGACAGCATCTCTTCCTTCTTAAATCGAAGCTGCTCTTTTCATATAAACTCCAGCAGCTGGCCGCAGATTAAGAGGTGCCGAGGGGCCCAAGCGCACTTGTGGAGCGGGAAGAAGAGGAAGTGGTGGAGGGAGAATGATTAAAGCCACCTTGAAAACATTTTTTTTTTGGAAAAAAAGGCTGAAAATCAGGATAATGTTCAATAATATATGGTCAAAACACCGTGTGCTATAGCCCTCTGGGACTGTACCACTTCAAAACGCTGGAGACTGAACGTTTGAATGCTTCGAACGTTTGAACGTTAATTTTAAAAACAATTTTTTTTAAAAAAAATTAACGTTTAAAAAAATCAACAACTCCCCGACTATTGAAAGTTAACATGCCAGTATGCTTTCCTAAATTGCTCCATGATATGCTAGATTTCTATCTGCAGAGAGCAGCTGTGCCACTGCTGTTTGCTCTGGATGAGATGTTCCCATTGCTGCCAACAGGAGCTTGCCTTCCAGGGCAAATAGGAGCTGCGGAGGACTCTGTTCTGTATTGAGACCAAGGTGGGGGAACTACAGTTGTCCCATGCTGCAGTCCTGACCTGACCTGGGTTAGCACACACTCACACGCTGCTTTTATTACTATTTAGCACCACACACACACACACACACACACACACACACACACACACACACACACACACACACACACACACACACACACACACACACACACACACACACACACACACACACACACACACACACACACACACACACACACACACACACACCCCTACAAGCAAAGGCCAGCCAATTTCCTGCTTAAAATAACACGTGACTCGTAGTACACAGAGACTTTCACATGTTCACACGAGGCTGTAATGTGTTGTCCTCGCTGCACAGGAACAGAGGGAGCTCCTGCAGTCCCTGCGCCACGTGGCCTTCGAGTCCGAGAACGAATCTTCCGCCAGCAGCTTCAACATGGAGCGGCGTCGCTCCCTTTGTGCCAAAGAGTTCCGCAAGCTGGGCTTCGTGGTGAGTCCCATGGAGAAGGTTGTGTGCATGCAAGCAAAGAGGGCAGTGAGGACAGACTAGCAATGAAGGGCCTTCTAGTCAGACAAAAGAAAACATTTCTTCACCCAGCGTGTAATTCATCTGTGGAACTCCTTGCCACAGGATGTGGTGATGGCACCTGGCCTAGATGCCTTTAAAAGGGGTTTGGATAGATTCATGGAGGAAAAGACCATCACAGGTTACAAGCCATAAGCAACCTCCTGGCTTTAGAAGTAGGTTTTCTCTGTATGCCAGGTGCAAGGGAGGGACAACAGGAAACGGGTATCTTGTTGTCTTGTGTGCTCCCTGAGGCATCTGGTGGGGGCGCTGTTTTGCATCTGATTGGTGGACCTCTAGGTTCTGGGGGGCGGGGTGGAATACACAGTAGATCCTGCAAGTTTGAATTCCATCTACCTCTGGATTGGAAACTGCCTGGCAGCAGGTAGCCATCGGGGCACAGAAGTTGTTCCTCCCCCTTGATCCCTGGAACATTTGACAAACTCTGCCTACCTTTTACCAAATGTACATCTGCAACATTAAGGTCTAGATTTTATTAAAAAATGAAAGCTTCAGTCAATAGGATTGTGCAAAGTACTGTACCTGGATGCACATTCAATTACAGGGGAGCTTAAATTACGGGGGGGATATGTTCCAGGCCCGATGCCCCCCCTCATCCCCTACCTTTATTTCTTTAGCGCTGGCGCCAATCCAGCGTAGGGTCTTGCTTAAGCAGAACGCTATAAGCAGCAGCGTGCTGCTTATAGCACAGAGCCAGAATGATTCTAGCAAGCAGCCTCGGTGCTAGAGAGGCTCCGAATGTTCAGGAAGCAGTTTCCGTTTCCTTTTAACATCCGAAGCCTCTCTAGCATCGAGGCTCCTTGCTAGAATCATTCAGGCTGTTTAAGCTTCTGTTTAAGCAAGACCCCGCGCTGGCTTGATGCTAGTGCTAAAGAAATAACGGTAAGGGCCATGGATCCTGATCCGCGCGGATAAGTGAGTCTGCGGATACCGGGGGCCTCCTGTACCATCACTTCCTACATATTCCTTTTCCTAATCTTACATTCTGCATTGTGTACGTCTTTTATTTATTTTTCTTTTTTTGCCCAGGATGCAAGGGAGTCATCAAGTTGCCTTATATCTTTCCTTTTCAGAATAACAGTAACCCTGCAATGGATTTGCACCGTGTCCCTCCGGGGCTGCTTGCTCTAGACAGTATGGTCTATTTCTCCCGAAACTCCCCAAGTGCCTACAGCAGGGTAACTGAAGGACTTGCTGCTGCTGCTTGTGTTTCTGATATGACAACCAGACATGGGAATTAACAAATGGGATTGGGTGACAAATGGGATTGGGTGTTGCCGTCGTGCCATGCTTGCAAACGGCCCTAAGGCCTGCCTTCGTCTGCTGTGGGTCGACTACAGAGGGCTCTAAGCTAGCTGGACTAGTGTGTTGATCTGATTTGGAAATTCTTACTTTCTCAACATAACCCTCTTTCGGGAAACATAGTTGGTAGCTATGGGGAAGCTTCATTGTGGGAGCAAAAGGGACTCTTCTTCTGCCTCTTGTGATCCCTTTTTCTTAGCTTGTGACTAAATCCTAATGCTCTTCAGTAATCGGGGCTGCAATGCTGTCTCTGCCTGCTTCATATGCTAGTTTCACTATTTGATGTATAGCTTCCTCTATTATTACATGGGCTCAGGTTTACTGTGTTTTTTTAATTCCCCCTAGAGCAGTGATGGCAACCCTTTTTGAGCCCAAGTGCCCAAACTGCAAACCAAAACGACTTTTTTTTTCCAAAGTGCCAACACTGCAATTAAACCTGAATAACGAATTTAGCGCCTTTTGAGTGATTTTTCACGCTTTTTTTGGGGGGGGTGCACCCTCGGACCCTGCTCCGGGTGTCCCCCGGCCCGCCCGCCCCCCCGGGTGCCCCCCTCCCGCCGGCTTACCTGCAGCTGCTCCTTTCCCACGTGCAAGGAGTTTCATCTGCCTGCTACCACGTTGCCGCCGGGACACTCCTCCTGGAACAGCCAGGCAGGCTAGACGGCAGCGGCAGCAGCAGCAGCAGCGCCGGGGCCCGGCCGTGCCGCACCTCCGCAGCCAACCAGCCGGAGTGGGAATCCTCACTCCTCCTCCACCCGCCCTTAGCGGAAAGAAGGAGGAGGTGACTTCCGGCTAAGGGCGGGTGGGGGAGGAGGAGGAGGAGGAGGAGAGCCGGCCCCGCCTCCCCCCACCCAGCCCAGCCACGGAGGAGGCTGCCGAGGAGGAGAAGGAGCGAGCTGGACCCGCCCCCGCCTGTGGCAGGCAGGCAGGTCGCACTCTCAGCTGGGAGGCGGGCGTTCTCAGCTGGGAGGCGGGCGCTCCGCTCTCAGCTGGGAGGCGGGCGCCGCCCGCCTTCCAGCTGAGAGCGGGGCGCTCTGGAGTCTGGCGGCGCTCTCTGTCCTTAGGGGCGGCCAGCCGGTGCGGCGCGGCTCGCCGCAGTGCAGCGTGCCCACAGAAACGGCTCGGTGTTCCGACAGCGGCACGCGTGCCACACGTTCGCCATCACTGCCCTAGAAGTTACTAGTCCTGCTCCCAGGGGGGGCGCTCTCACAACCTAGAACTAATAATAAACCGCTGGGGGGGAATAAAAGAGGTCAAGTGAACTTAAAACAACACTGGAAACATGGCGTTGGTTTCAAAAGCACTAAGGCCTAAGTGCAAGTGATGCTACTTTGTAATAATAATAATAATAATAATAATAATAATAAAATAATTATTATTAATACCGTCTCTGCCTAGGAGGTCAGCAGATGTTAACTCCCAGGTCCTGGGATGCTTCTCTTCTTCTTCACCTCCTCCTCCTCCTCCTCCTCCTCCTCCAGCACTGACTGCCACTGGTGGTCAGTGGGGAAAAATAATCATGTTTCCCACATTGTCCTCTGTGCTTCCTGCCCTGAACATGAAAAATATGAAGAGCAGGAGCACATTTGTATATAGCAGGGGTGGCCAAACTTGCTTTAATGTAAGAGCCACATACGATAAACTTGAGATGTTTGAGAGCCGCAAGAGAGATGTATGAGTGCCACTATATTTAAGAAGCATTTAAATTCTTAAATATATTTACTCACTATGAACATTCAACTTATGTTTTAATCCAGTGGACTCTCAGTTTATACCTGGTCAATAATTATAAGGCTTGAAAAATTCTTATTTACCTTTTTATATTAATTGTGATGTAAATTGTGATGCAAAAAGGAGCTCAGCCAATATGGTGTAGTGGTTTGGGAGTCGGACTTGGACCTGGAAGATCCAGGTTCAAATCCCTGCTCAGCCACGAAGCTTCCTGGGTTACCCTTGGGCCAGTCACTATCTCTCAGCCCCACCTACCTCACAGGGTTGTTGTGAGGACAAAAAAAGGAGGAGAGGAAATATGTACACCACTCTGAGCTCCTTGGAGGAAGGGCGGTATAAAAATGTGAAAAATAAATATTTCCAAGAGCCGCACATTTATATGTCAAAGAGCTGCATGTGGCTCAGGAGCCGCAGGTTGGCCACCCCTGGTATATAGGGCTGGCATTCCGTGAGGCTGGCTGACATGACTCGGCCACTCACCTGTTTCCGCTGCTCCTTTTCACTCTTCCTGGATCTGGAAAAAAAGAGGGGAACAGAGCAGGAGAGGACGTGTGGAGGAGAGGAGAGTGGGGAGCAAAATGACAACGTGCACCCCTCCCTCCCGAATCCGCTCGCTGCCTGCGTCGCTTTGTAATAGGGCTGACACTGCTCACCTCCTACCCTAAAGACCCCGGATTCCACTTCAGCCAGCTGGACCACGCTATTTCAAGAGCCCAGCTATGTAGGAGTGGCTCCCTCTTTTAGCTGCAAACTAACCCCTCCACCTAAGGCCAGCGGGTGGCGCAGCGGGTTAAACCGCTGAACCATGAGCTGTCGATTGAAAGGTCGGCAGTTCGATTCCCGCGACGGGGTGAGCGCTTGTTGCTTGGCCAGCTCCTGCCAACCTAGCAGTTCCAAAGCATGTTAATGTGAGTAGATAAATAGGTACCGCTTGCGGGAAGGTAAACAGCACTCCGTGTTCCAGCCGCATGCTACGCGCTGCGGCAAGGAGAGTCATGCCGGCCACATGACCACGGAGGCGTCTTTGGACAATGCTGGCTCTTCGGCTTTGAAATGGGGATGAGCACCACACCCTAGAGTCGGACACGACTGGACTTAATTGTCAGGGGTCACCTTTACCTTTAACCCCTCCACCTAGCAGCTACGATGCCTCCCTAACCTGGCTTCTGCACCTCTTCAAGACCTGAGGACATTTGACTTGCCCTTTTTTCCCCCCTCCTAGTTCATTCTTGAGAACAGCAGCCGCGAAGACAAACACGAATGCCCGTTTGCCCGGAGTAGCATCCAGCTCGCCTTCATGCTGTGTGAGATCCTTCACGTGGGGGAACCTTGTGCGTAACTTTCCTGCATTCCTTGATGCATCGTGCTTTCGCATTGTGGGCCCCACAGTTGCTTTGTGGCAGTCTGTCCTCGATGGGCATATAACGTGTGTGTGGGGGGGGGGGAGAAGGTGCATGGCTGTGACTGGCAAGTCTTTCTGGATGTGGGAGAGGGCTCCACATGTCGAGAATGGATTTGGGCATTGTTCATTTAGCTCCCCACTGCTTGGGAAGATGGATGTTTCTGAGCCACTATAGAATCCCATCCCTGCTCCTAGTCTCGCATCCAAGAGAGAAATGGGGACGAGGCGTGTTGAAGAGGGAATTCCCCCCCCCAGAAGTTCCGAGTTGCCTCTCCAATTTGGGTTGTGCAGATAGCAGCACCAGCAACAACAACAGGGATTGTGTTCTTCTGTTGCGACAGGCTCCGAGACGGCCCAAGCCTTCTACCCCGTCTTCTTTGGCCAAGAGCGTTTTTTCGAAGAGCTTTTTTGCATCTGCATTCAGCTGCTGAACAAGACCTGGAAGGAGATGCGGGCCACACAGGAAGATTTTGACAAGGTGAGGCCTTGCTTGAATATCCGCGAAATCTAGGACATGTTTCAGTGCTGTTAGCTCCTTTGTTTTGAATTCGGCAGGCCTTGTACGTTGCCCTGAGTCTCCCTGCGGTGCCTTAAGGAAGACAGAACAGAAATATAGCAAATCATAATTTTGCAGGGAGTGGGTGCTATCGTTATTATTGAGGCCAGGACCAGAGGCCAGAAGGGCACTGATGCTAAATGTTGTATACAAAGTCAGTAGTGTCCCTTTTGAAGCTTACATCCTAGAAAATCTGTCATTTTGCTGTGAGAGCATGCTTGGGGGGGGGGGGCTTTCAAAGGCTCATGTAAGAGAGACCTGTGGAGGGTTTAGTGAGGGGAACCCCACACCTGTCTGTGGCCCCTGCAGGTCATGCAGGTGGTTCGGGAGCAGATCACCCGGACACTGACCCTCAGGCCCACTTCACTGGAGATCTTCAAAAGCCGCGTGAACGCCCTGAACTACAGCGAGATCCTGCGTCTCCGGCAGACAGAACGAATGCACCAGGAGGAGATTCTCGCTGCCCCTGTCCTGTGAGTAGGAAGGACTTGCTGGTTTGCGCCCGCTATTCTGCATAGGTGCAGAACCATACTAAACCCAGGTGTGCCCATGGAGAAGAACCATCTCCATAAGTTTGGAGTTGAGATTTATTTTTATTTATTTATTTTTCACATTTTTATACCGCCCTTCCTCCAAGGAGCTCAAAGTGGTGTACATATTTCCTCCCCTCCTTTTTGTCCTCACAACAATCCTGTGAGGTAGGTGAGGCTGAGAGATAGTGACTGGCCCAAGGTCACCCAGGAAGCTTCGTGGCTGAGCGGGGATTTGAACCTGGAACTTCCAGGTCTAAGTCCGACTCCCAAACCACTACACCATCCTGGCTCTGAGATGAAGTAACAGGATGGGAGAAAGGGCCGTCCTGGTTCTGTTCTTTGGAAGTGTTGGACGTTCTGTTGGTTGAGATGAGCAGAGATGGTTGAGGGGAAAGGGGGTTGGAGGCCTGTGTCAGGAAGCCTGTGTCGTCGTCCCATCGTATTTTTGTCCCAGGGAATTAAAAGAGCGGCTGAAACCTGATCTTCTCAAGTTGATCCAGCAGCAGAGGCTCCTGCACCTCTCTGAGGGAACGCTCTTCCGCAAAATCAGCAGCCGGCGCAGGCAAGGTACATTGGTCGCGGCACGCGGCCTACTGGGGCACAGGAGGGGAGAACATTGCTTCTGAATATTAGGGTGGTGATGTTAGGGAGTCCAAAACTGTGAAGGCTTCAGGAAGGAGGGAGTACTACGTCAAAGGGACCACAAGAACCCTCAGGCCCACTCCACTGCAGAACAGCAGTTTGTCCAGGCCAACCAAAAGGGAACCCCACGTGCAGCGGCTGCCTCCTTGACAAACACCCCTGACTCAGGAAGGTCACCGTGAAGTCTCCTTAACACAGCATTGGAAGAGGATTGTGCTCTTAAGTGTCACCTGAAGGCCGAGATACGGAATACAGTGGTCCCCCCCGCCATCTTGCCATCCGCGGATAATAAAGTCCACTTTAAAAACTCTTTTAAAGTGTTTTTTACCTTTTGGGCCGCAAACTGCGCTGGCTGGAGGGCAGTCTCTGGCGCTCCCGGAAGCCACTTCTGCGTCACACTGAGGCCCGCAACCCCCTCCCTTGGCCCTGGGTCACCCCAGGATGCCTTGTGTGAGACTCGGCGCGACCCAGAATTGGCTTCCAGGAGCGCCGGAGACTGCCCTGCAGCCAGTGCAGTCTGCCACGCAAAGGCAAAACCTGCTATTTTTTACTTAAGTTTTTTAAGGGGGGCTTCACCATCCGCAGATTCTCGGTATCCGCGGTGTGTGTGTGTGGAACAGATCTCCCACGGATACTGAGGAACCACTGTAGTTTGTTCCAACAGCTGATTCAGGGGGAGACACCTTTGGAAAGGTTCTGTTTATACACTCAGACTCTATTTTTTTTCCTTGGCAGATAAGCTCTGGTATTGCCGCCTTTCTCCCAACCACAAATTCCTGCACTATGGAGATGTTGAAGAGGGTATAGAAAGTCCCCCTATTGAGAGCCTACAAGAGAAAGGTAAGCGACTCCACCTCATGTACGTAGCAGACTGTTTGCTCTCCGTGTAGCACCAGGTACGAGACTTCCAGAGCCCAAGTGTCTGTATATATAAGAACTTCTTTTGAGTGTGCTTCTACGTGCTGATGACATCACATTTGAAGAACTGCCACCCTTGCCCCGTACAAATCTGTTTGTCCACTAAGGTCAACATCAGAGGCCCTGCTTTGTGCTCCCCATGCTGCTTCTGAAGTTTGTTTGTGGGGGGGGGGGATGTGTCACTGACAGGGTCTTCTTGGTCATGGCCCCGTGACTATGAAACTGGAGGTTCGTCTTGTCCCTTCATTGTTATGTTTTTGCCGTCTTGTTAAATTCTTTTGTGACAAGTATTTGACTAGATTTGATTTCCCCAGGTTTGTTTGAGCTTTTCACTTTCGTTGTTGTTGAGCTTTTCACCTTTTGTTCTCAGGCACTATAGTTAGTGGAATTGTCCGTTGTTTGGGTGATTGTGGCATGCTTGTTGTGTGTATTTTTTTTTATATAGTATCTTTATTGAATTATTGTACAGGGCATATCAAGAAAACGTACACCCGGAAGTGCTTGGCGGTGATGTCATCACGTCACGCGTCGTCGTGTCACCGCCCAGCATTTCTGGGTCTGGAGCTCTGTGGCTGCAGCAGGCAGGGTGTAGCGGAACAGGTAAGTCTGGGAAGCACTGGTGTATGCAGAAGCGGTAGCTTGACTCAATTAATTAATTAGTTTAATGAACTAGACCAGTTTTTCTCAAACTGTGGGTCAGGACCCACTTGGTGGGTCGCGACCTGATTTCTGGTGGGTTCCAGGTTATGGAAAGATCAGAAGTAGTTGCCACAAGCCCTGAGGCTATTCAAAAACCAGATAGCTGCTAATTGCCCTTCAAAGACCTGAGCTCCTGCAGTTTGCAAGATAGCTGCTAATTGCCCTTCAAAGACCTGAGCTCCTGCAGTTTGCAAGATAACTGCTAATTACCCTGCAAACAGCTGAGCTCCTGCAGTAGATTGAGTTTTTTTTACACAAATAAATAAATAAAATGTTACTTGTAAATAAATAAATATATATTATTTCTTTCTAGATCACCTTTTTTTTTTAAAGTCTCGTAAAGCTAGATGGGTGTAGGATGTCATTTTAAAAAGTGGGTCCCAGTGCTAAAACGTTTGAGAACCACTGAAATAGACCAAGTGCTCAAAATGTTCCCCATTGGTGTCTAAACACCACTGACACCGTTGACTAAGGGATGTGCAGACATCACCAACGTGTACTGGAATGGTTCCGCATATACTAGCTTCTTTGAGCATCACAGGTTTTCTACTATGAAATATGTATGAATTAGAGCTGATTAAAATATGTGTGCATTTTTTTTTCTTGAGACACCCTGTCTTTGTGATATCTTTGTGACACCATATCTTTGTGATATTGTGAGCTGCCTTTACAGAAGTAGAAAAGTGGGCTATAACTTTCTGGATCAAGATGAGAGAGCTCTGAACTCATGACAGTTTCCTGTTAGGTTGTGTGTGTATCATGACGAGACGCGATCCCCCCTCGTCCAAGCGTTGTGTGTCTGTTGGTATATCCCTGTCTGCAACTCGGAGGAATGTTGATCTGTGCGCCTCTCTCTCCATAGTTCCTGTGGCAGATATGAAAGCACTGCTTGTCGGCCGGGACTGTCCACACACCAAGGAAAAAAGCTCAGGCAAACAGAACAAGGTAAAGCTTCCTCCCATCCTGTCTCCTGCTTGTGTTCTGTGTGCCAGTTGACCTTCCAGGCTTGAGGTTAGCTTTGTTTCTAGTGCAGGAATTGCCTTGTTCTCAGCGTTTACGTCTGATCAAGGCGTTGATGATTAGGCGAAGGCCTGCAGTGCTGTAACTCAGTAGGACACTGGCGTTCCGAGGGTGGTGCGGAAGCGAAAGTATAGCAGGACGCTGCAACACGCGTGTAAGCGCCCCTCCCCCTTGCCGATTTGAGCCATTCCCAGCATGGCTATCGCACGGGCAGCCGTTCCGCCCACACGGCAGCAGCCGCCCGCAGGGAACGGCTCAGATTGGCGAGGGGGAGGGGCGCTTACATGTGCGTCCTGCTATACTTTCGCTTCCGCACCACCATCGGAACACCAGTGCAGTAGCACGTGGCTGGGACATCCGTTCAGGAGGGGCCTGCAGCCTCGCTTCTCATTGGCAAGAAAGCAAGGGTACTTGCTGATCGAGACAGGGTAGCTCTTGTGAACAAATGGGAGGAGGCCAGATAAGGAACCGAAAACCCAGGCAAGGAAATGAGAGCAAATCCAGTGGTGAATGTGGCCACGTTTTCTTGTTCCCTGAGAATCCTGCACCGAAGCCAATCTGCCACAGCTGTGGATCAAGTCTCTGACTCCAAGTCCCAAGTCTTTGCCCCCAAGTCTTTGGTTGCGAGTCCCTATCTATTTAATGGGGGAAACGGGTTTAAACCTGAATAAAATTCAACGGGTTGTAAAAGGCTCCAAGTCTCAAGTCATTAGAGTCTTTTACAATTGCCGAGTCAATTCCGAGTCGAGTCATTGACGCAACTTGAGTCAGAGTTCATAATAGACTCAAATCTACATCACTGGGCAAAGTGGAAAGGATGATACAACAGGGAGTGCATGCTTGATGCAGGTCTGAGTTGAACAGAGGAATAAAACCAAGGTAAGGGATTTGGCCAGCGGGTGGCGCAGTGGGTTAAACCGCTGAACCATGAGCTGTCGATCGAGTTGCTTGGCCAGCTCCTGCCAACCTAGCAGTTCCAAAGCATGTTAATGCGAGTAGATAAATAGGTACTGCTTGCGGGAAGGTAAACAGCGCTCCGTGTTCCAGCCGCATGCTACGCGCTGTGGCAAGGAGAGTCATGCCGGCCACATGACCACGGAGGCGTCTTCGGACAACACTGGCTCTTCGGCTTTGAAATGGGGATGAGCACCACACCCTAGAGTTGGACACATAAGAACATAAGAAGAGCCCTGCTGGATCAGGCCAAAAGCCCATCTAGTCCAGCTTCCTGTATCACACAGTGGCCTCACCAGATGCCTCAGGGAGCACAAGACAACAAGATAACCTGTTTCCCTTGAGTCAAAGTCTTTGGTTGTGAGTCCCTATCTATTTAATGGGGGAAACGGGTTTAAACCTGAATAAACTTGGACTTGTCGTAAAAGGCTCAAAGTCTCGAGTCGAGTCTTTTACAATCACCGAGTCAAGTCCGAGTCGAGTCATTGACGCGACTTGAATCCGAGTCGAGTCCGAGTCCATAGACTCAAGTCTTCCTGCCTTCCTGTGTGCCAGTATCCTCTATGATGGGGGAGGGATCCTGTGGTGCACTGGGCAGAACATCAGACTCGGACTGGAGTTCAGATCCCCACTTGGTTGCAAATTTCATTGGGTGACTCTGGGCCAGTCATGATTTTGCAGTCCAACCAACTTGTGAGAATAAACGGGGAAAGGAAGAACTACAAGGACTGTCCTGAGCTGCTTAGATGAAGTGAAGATGATGAGTGTAATAATGTGCTCAGTCTTTGGGGAAGGGCTGCCATAGCTCAGTGGTAAAGCCCCCGTTTTGCCTGCAGAAGGTCACAGGTTCAAGTCCTGGAATCGTCAGATAGGGCTGGGAAAGATCCTTCTCCAAAATGCCGAAGAATCACTACCAGTCAGTGGAGATAATGCTGAGCTACATGAATATAATGACAGCTTCCTATGTTCAAGTCATCATCAGGGTTTCCTCTCCTAGTCTTCCTCCTTGTAAACACCTGAAGTCCTTTCCCATCCCTCTTCCCACCCCCAGGATCTCCTCGATCTGGCCTTCTCTGTCAGCTATGACGTTGGAGAGCATCTGAATTTCATTGCCCCTACACGGTACGAGGTGAGTACCTACAGAGGAACTCTTGGTTCCTAAAAGAATGGAGGATTGGTGGAAGAGTGAATGGAGCTAGACTTCAGAGGGGTAATCGTGTGGTCCTTGAGTGTGTGGTGGGTTTGGTCATCGGTCAGATGGAAATCTGTTTCTGAAACTGCTGAAAGATGTGTGAGAAGGACCTGTCCCTCTCTGATTTTGGCTTTGCCTGTTTGTAGCATTGCAGTAGTGAGCCGCGATGGCTTAGTGGTTAAGACATTGAACTGCAGACCAGAAAGTAGGCAGGACAGCAGTTCGAGACCCGAGTGCCGCGTGATGGTGTGAGCTACCGTCTTTGGCTTCAGCTCCTGCCAACCTAGCAGTTCAAAAGCAAGAAATTGCAAGTAGATTGCAAGTAGGTACTGCCTCGGCAGGAAGGTAACAGCTTTCCTTGTGCCTTGGCGTTTAGTCATGCCGGCCACATGACCACGGAAGCGTCTTCGGACAACGCTGGCTCTTCAGCTTTGAAATGGAGATGAGTACCGCACCCTAGAGTTGGTAACAACTGGCTTTTGAGCAAGGGGAACCTTTACCTTTACCTACTGTAGCATTGCAGAAGTGACGTGGTAGCCTGCATGAAAGCACCTTTACTGCAAAGAACACAAGTCTCGTATGGGCCATGTGGGATGGATGTAGATGTCTGTTTAAATTCCAAAATTCCCAGCCACAGTTTCCAGTCATCTATTTTTTTTTATTATTTTTTGGAACGCATCCTAACCTTGGTGGTGGAGAGAGAGAGAGAGAGAATGTAATGGAGAAACCATGGGTCTGCTGTGCTAAAAATATGCCGCTTTGGGGGAGAAAAGCGGGATAAAAATTCAATAAATAATCATAAAAATTACACCAAAATTCTGCTGTGGGATAAACTGTATCCCACAACCTGCCTATGTTCCATGCAGACCAAGCACATCTGCATGATTCTTTCTTTGCTGGTCATAAGAATGGGACAAGGTCTGAAGAGGTCCACCCTTTCTTTTCTCCGCCTCTGCTTTCAATATAATTCTATAAAATGAATACCATAGATTCCCCCACCCCCCAGTTATATATTTTTAGAACTGTTTATCTTTGAATTTTTAAAAAGGGCTTGCACACAAAATGCAAATAGACTGAAAAACAGGGAAAGGAAACATTTGAGTGACAAGGGTTTAATCACCAGCTGTCGTCAGGCTCTTTGTCTACTGACTGCTGTCGTGTCGATGACTTGAACAATTGCACCAGAGGAGTCCTGCGGTGAGGAACATTGGATGATGTGATGTACCTACAAAGCCAATGCATGGTTTGGGTGGGTGGCGGTGGGGGCTGGTACTTCCACAGTTGGTTTTTACAGGAAAGTCTCCATGTGGTACCTATATACAGTGGACCCTTTCTATCCGCGGAGCCGGGATCCGCGGATTTGACTTTCCGTGGGTACCGGATCCGCAGGGTCCACCTTCAAAAACCTGTAAAAGGGGGGGGAAGCCCCCTGATCCCTGTTACAACCTTTAGGTGGCCAAGCTGTGCCATTTCCAAGCCTCCGCAGGGCTTCTGCAAGCTTAACGGCCCACTTCTGAGTGCTTGAGAGTGCTTCCTGCCACCATTTTATTTATTATTAATAATAAATATTTATATACCGCTTTTCAACAAAAAGTAGTTCACAAAGTGGTTTCCGTAGCAAAACACATCAATAAATGGCTCCCTGTCCCCAAAGGGCTCACAGTCTAAACAAGTGATGCAGAAGAGAGACCAGCAACAGCCACTGGAAAAGACGTCATGCTGGGGTGAAGAGGGACAGTTGCTCTTCTACCAGTAACAGTAAAAAGATGTGCATGACCTTAAATCAGCCTTACCAAGAAAACCACAAGAGTTGCTAGCTTATGGAAAGTTCTGCTTCCCTGCCTGCCCACACATACCTATGTCAGTTGTTTGCGATACAATGAAGTCCGGAAAGAAAAAACTCTCTTCCAGTTTATACAAAGTCTCTTGCCTGCAGACAGGACTTGTTTTCACTGGCCACCAAGCAAGAGGCAATTCACATGTCTGCCTTGTAGGCTCAGGGGCAAGCAGCAGCGACTTTTTGTAAGGTACTGTACTGGGGGACCGCCGTCATATATGCGGATCGTAGTTAAAGGAACCGTTGTTAACGGGGCTGTTTGTACATTTTCCCCTTTGTTCTTCAGTTCTGCCTGTGGACAGATGGGTTGAATGTGCTTCTGGGCCGAGATATGATGAGCGAGCGCACCCAGAGTGACCTGGATATTTTGCTGTCGATGGAGCTCAAGCTGCGGTTGCTGGACCTAGAGAACATTCCCATCCCAGACGCCCCGCCAATTGTCCCGAAGCCCCCAAGTAATTTAAACTTCTGTTATGATTTCACCCATATAGAACAGTAAGGGCCACCTCTTCCAGCACATGCCGTCTTCATCCAGCCTCTGAGCATTCACTGCTTCTTGCACTCTCTTACTCCGTCTGAATGACGGTCCAGCCAAATCAAGAACTTGTTGGGGGCTTTCCTCTCCTTTCTCGCATGGTGGATCTCTCCTCTCTTTGCCAGTTTCTCCTGACCAAGTTCGGACTGGCTCAAGACTTCCTGGTACCTGAGGGATGCCAGGTACTGACTCTGTCTCACCTCCTTGCTTGCTGTCTTAAAAAAGGAAGAGGGGGATGGAGCAGAAGAGGAAGTTTGGGGGAGAAGAGACTAGTAGGCTAGAGAGTACCAGAGACATGGAGACACTCTAGCAGCACTCTCCTCTCCTCCACACTTCCTCTTCTGCTCAGTTCCCCTCTCCCTTTTCAAACCCAGGGAAGAGAAGGAGGAGCTGTAGAGGTGGGCACACCCCCTATCAATCCTCTGCCTTAAGACTAAACCTTATTTGGCCTCATGGATAGGCTGGTCCTGACCACAATGTGTCGTGCTGTCCGAAATGGGCAAACTATGCTTAGCACTAACCTGCAACCGAAACAGTGGTTTCAAATAGAGGTTTGGAGGTTAGTGCTAACCATAGTGATGCCTTGCCCGATTTGGATGGCACAGCAAACTGTGGTGGTTGCAAAACAGGAAGGGGCAGGGAAAAGAATGTGTGAGCCTGAAGCCTGTTCTTAATCCTCCAAACTGAGCCTCTGTTGTTGTCGTTGTTGTTGTTTAAATCTCAGTTCTGAGACCAGAAACCGCAATCCCTGTTACTGGAGGATTGAGCTCATCTGTTGACCTAAATTGCATTCTTCCTGCTACACCATTTGAGGACCCTCAGAATTTGCAATAGTTTCCTCCAGATTGGTTTTTCAGAGACTAGAAAACACTGCAGGGAGAAAATAGGTCTTAAGGGCACAAGGACGGAGGCTGTTCTATGTGGAGGAAGAGAGCGGAACTTCTACCCATCCACTGCGCTCTCATATGTGAGCAAGGAATCTGCCATGGTGAGAGCCGGCAAGTTACATGTAAAGAAAGCTCACCTACAGATCCCAGCTTGTTTCGTGATCTGTAGCATGACTTAGAACTACAAAGATCTTGGATCCCTCTAGGGAAAAATGGTTTCTCTGATCAGTGGTCTGCATTTCCTGTTTGCTCCAAGGCCATTGGGGTCTTGTCTTGTTAATCCTGCAAGGACGTTGTTTGCAACATAGGAATCTGTCTCCAACTGAGTCAGATCATTGCTCTGTCTAGCTCAGTATTGTTGACAGTGACTCTACAGGGTTTCAGGTGGGAACGTTCTCTCTGCCCAACCTGGGGGTGCCAAAGATTGAACGTAGGACTTTCTGCATGCAAAGCACATGCGTTTCCACTCCTGCGGTGTGAATCATGTGACTTACTAATATTATGCCAATTAAGAGAGTTGGGGCAGGCCTGGCAGAATCCTGGCTGCCGCCATTGTGAGATTGGGATATTAGCAGCCTCTGGAGGCGTTTAGAAGAAGAGTTGAAAAGGACAGAAATCTTTGTACTCCAGAAATGCAATATACGCAGGGATGGCCAAACTTGCTTCATGTAAGAGCCACATACGATAAACTTCAGATGTTTGCGAGCTGCAATATTTAAGAAGCACCAGCGGGTGGCGCAGTGGGTTAAACCGCTGAACCATGAGCTGTCGATCGAAAGGTCGGCAGTTCGAATCCGCGACGGGGTGAGCTCTTGTTGCTTGGCCAGCTCCTGCCAACCTAGCAGTTCCAAAGCATGTTAATGCGAGTAGATAAATAGGTACCGCTTGCCGGAAGGTAAACAGCGCTCCGTGTTCCAGCCGCATGCTACGCGCTGCGGCAAGGAGAGTCATGCCGGCCACATGACCACGGAGGCGTCTTCGGACAACGCTGGCTCTTTGGCTTTGAAATGGGGATGAGCACCACACCCTAGAGTTGGACACGACTGGACTTAATTGTCAGGGGTCACCTTTACCTTAAATTCTTAAATATATTCTCCATAAACATTAAACTTATGTTTTAATCCAGCGGGTTTTCAGTTTATACCTGGTAAATAATTAAAGCTTGGAAACTTACAGCGCAATCCGACTTAACTTTTGTGCCAGTTTAACCAGCGGCGCAGCGAGAACGGGAGGCCCCAGAATGGAAAAGGGAGTCAAATCCCCTCCAAAAGAGGAATTCAAAGGGGATTTGAATCCCTTTTCGGTTCTGGGGCCTCCCTTTCTCGCTGCGCCGCTGGTTAAACCGGCACAAAAGTTAAGTCTGATTGTGCTGTTATTTACTTTTTTTAATTAATTGTGATGTAAAAAGGAGCTCTCAACCAACATATTTCCAAGAGCTGTATGTGGCTCAGCAGCTGCAGTTTGGCCACCCCTGCAATATAGAAATATTTGTAGCTTTTCTTACCAATCCAAGTCTTATTCTCAGTCCTGTGGTGGCCTGAGTCTTGGGTTGGCACTCACCATTGGCTTCTGTTGCCTGGAGCAGCAAGAACAGATCTAACAGACTCCAGCTAGACTAACACCCTGCTTCCAACAGTGGGTAGCTAAATGCCTGTTTTGCTCACAAAGCATGATTCCAACTGGCTGTTAGGGTGTGGCATGGGATATATCTATATCCCATAAAAAGTTACATTAATATTTTTTTTACTTAGCCTGTATAAATAAATAACTAAGTTTTACTTAGCCTGGATTCTGGAAGCGCTTAATCTGCCTTTGCTACATTTTGGAAGGCAAACATTAGCACTTTACAAAACAGTGGACACAGGTATGTTTCTGATCTGGAGGGTTCAAGACTGTACCATAATGACCTTTCAGAGGCCCTTGTGACAGGTACAGGAAGGGAGAGTTGCTCCCCTTTTGAGGGTTCCCCCTTCCAAAAACACTTTTGTAGGGGGGGGGTAGGCTTCCAATTTGCACCTTCTCAGAAGCAGACTCTCAAAATGCATCCAACATTTTGGGTGAGTTTTGTTATTGAAAACCTTTTCATGGTACGTTACTTGGTAGCCAAGAGTGTGATTATTCTCTGCTTTAAAAAAAATAATCAAAATTCTGTACCAAAAAAACCCACCCCTGAATTCTGTGGCCAGTATTAATAATGCAAATTGTAAATAGTTTTGCAATTCTTTGGAATGATTCCACATTATTCGTTCTGCTGTTTGGGAGGAAAGGGAAAAAAACCAACTTTGCAGTAATCTGAACCCTATATCTGGCTGCTGAAATTCACCATTAGCTTGAAATCTTATCGGGTATGGCTGTGTTCTTCTGAGCATATCTTCACAAACATAAGGACTAGAATCTGGCTTTTTTAAAAAAAGGAAAATGAAAGTTCAGATTCTCCGGAAGCTGAATTTGACACCCAGTACTACGTTTTGCACTTTTTCTGCGCCCGAGCTAAAGCACAGCCCTACTGTTAGTCTGTCTGCCACACCTGAAGATGGTAAGCAAAGGCTGTTTTTCAGTGTCCTCAGAGGAAGAAGAGGGAATGTCAAATTGATGTATAACTTGTTGAGCATGGAACGGACCCCTGTGACGAAGCTTAGGCTCTTTCCTTGCTAATGGTTGCCTGCGGGGTGGTGATGGTTCTGCAGTCCTTTGGGATTCGCAGGCCAGAAAGGACACAGCTTCCGTGGGCAGCCAGTTCCTTTCTTCTCCTTTATTAGCTACCCTGAAAGTAAATATGCCTGTTTTGTATGGTGTCCCCCCCTTAATGACGGATCACTTAATGACGATCCGCATATATGACGGAGGTTCCCAAAGTATAAACAAAGAATTAAAGCTACAGTACTGTATTTTAAATGCAAAAAAATATATATGTCTAACTCTCTGTGTTTCTACCTCCATTGACAGGTAGAAATCTTGTGCTTTGTGTTACACTCATAATGTACACTGTTTACACCATTCATTCCTTATTACAACTCCACTGTGTTACATTGAGGACTCGCTTAATGAGGGTTTCACTGTATGACGGGTTTTCCAGAACGTATCCTTGTCGTTAAGTGGGGGACACCTGTATTCACATGAATTCTGTAACTATATTATGGTACCATTTGCCTGTCTTTGTTTGTTTAAAACACTGAGTCTGTTGCACTGGAACTCCTCTTTCCTCACTACATTTAAACCTTTTCTTTGCACCAGTGACCTGGCAGCTCTGTAGCTGTGCACTGACTAATAAGAATCCCTCTTCTCACCCCCACTATCTCCTGTGAAGGGGCTCCCAGGACTACTCCGGTCTCCTGCTCAGGTGTTTCTACTGTAATATGTTCAGTCACTGTGGTACTGCCTTGGGCAAGAAGCCATAAGATTAATAATAATAAAGGGATATGTTTATGAAATTTTGGCATTGCTGTGAGCATCTTTGTCTGGAATGGCTCTGCACCTATTGCAGAGAGAACATTTTTTGGCCTCTTTCTTTCTCCTGTTAAACACGCTGCCTCTCTGGCTATAATCACAGGAGGCATTTTGGACTTTTAAGGTTGACATCTCAAACGTATTTAGGAGGGAGTCAGTTGAACACAATGGGATTTGCTTCTGGGTAAACACATGTCATAAGAACATCAGAAGAGCCCTGCTGCATCAGGCCAAAGGCCCCTCTAGTCCAGCTTCGTATATCTCACAGTGGCCCACCAGATGCCTCAGGGAGCACACAAGACAACAAGGTACCTGTATCCTGTAGTCACTTCCTTAAGAACATCAGAAGAGCCCTGCTGGATTCAGGCCAAAGGCCCCTCTAGTCCAGCTTCCTGTATCTCACAGTGGCCCACCGGATGCCTCAGGGAGCATACAAGACTAACGAGGTACCTGTATCCTGTTGCCACTCCCTTGCACCTGGCATACAGAGCAAACCTACTTCTAAAACCAGGAGGTTGCTTATGGCTTATAACCTGTCATGGTCTTTTCCTCCATGAATCTATCCAAACCCCTTTTAAAGGCATCTAGGCCAGGTGCCATCACCACATCCTTTGCAGGCCATCTCATTGGTAGGTGTGGGTGGCGGAGGTGGGGCCTGGCCTTACAAAGGTGACCCAGTCTTGCGCAGTGGACACTGTGTGCAGAATTTGTTACCAGCAGGAACTTTTTCCAAACGCCCTATGGGGGCAGGCGGATCAGGTCGCTGGAGGGCGGCAGGGTCAACGGTGGGTCCCCAGTCTCATTATTTGTTTTTTTTTTTTGGGTCGTGACACAAAAAAAGTGTGAAGACCTCTGCTCTGGCCCACCAGTCTCTTGTTCCCCATCTTTCCTCTTCTGCTCTGTCCCCTTCTTTCCTTTCTAATCCAGGGAGTGCAAGGTAGAGCGGTCAGCTGGACTATCAGGTAAGTGGGAGCGACATCTGATCTGCTGCCTTGGGCACAGAAGCTTTGGGTCCACCGTGCTTCTGAATTTCAGACTTGCCTTGCTGTGATGCAAGACAGGTTCGTGGCAACCGTGGGCCTGTCTCAAATCATATTGGACCGGGCGCATCCAGCCAGACACATGCTGGAGCTGGTGTGTTGTGGCAGATGGAAAGATGATGGGGGAGCTGATCCCAACTCCCTTGTCATGGGTGGATCACTAATCCCGGTGAGCTCTGGACTGATTGATGCCCAGGACCTCTGCAAAGTGGTGAGGGACCTATTGGCATGGTTTGCTGATCTACAGGGATTCCTGATGGCTCTGGGGGAGTTTCCGGTGGGTGGTCTTGCCAAGGCCTTTGTTGAATGAGAAGATGACAAGGAGAAGCATCCTTGACCAACCTGTAGAGCTCGTGTGACTTCTTTGGTACACTTAGGAACTGGGAATGATGGGCTTGAGCGTAAGTAGAGTCTAAAACGCCAAGCTTTTTATAAGAGGATACCAGAATCCTTTATTAGTGCAATTGCTTTGGGAGGGTGAAAACCCCAGTGCAGAAGTGTGGTACAGGCTTGGAAAAGACAATGAGAAAGGCAACGGGTTTGCCATTTTCACCCTCTATGATTTGCAGGAAGGGAGCTAGCTGAAACTCTTAAAATGTTCCAAAACTCTCTTCTTCATTCCCTGAACATACCAAGGATGGCTTTGGTGTTGGAGGGCATTTCCCCCCCCCAAAAAAACCCCACACGAATGGAGCTGCCTCTAAAACTGGCCGCAGTATACTGTGGCAGGAAGTGGACCCTGAAGTGTTGTCTCTGGATGCAGGTTGGCAGGCAATTCAGGCTATTGAAGCCCCCATCTACAGGGTGGTCCTTGAAGCTGAAAGCAAGGGTCAGAGGAACTGCTTGCTACTAGGCACAGCAAAAAAAGATGGTGCTAATCGCAGTTCTAGTCTTGCCTTGTGGCTATTGGCTTCCTTTCCCGCCATCAAGGGGGGTCTACCTGGCGACAGATAACATCTTCTAGGGTCCAGGAAAAAATTCCCTGCTCAGTACACAAGAGCTGGAGTCATGGCGGTGCTACTTCTCAGTGGGCAGCTCGAACAGGCAGGCTTGGGGGAGGCTAGGGTCCTCCAGGGCAGGGGTGGATGGTTAGCATACCCACCTGGTGGTAGTGGTGCAGCTGGGTTTGAAGTGTGGGCCTCTGGCCTGCCGAGGGCCCCCTCTTTCCCCACTGGCACTCATGGCAGTGGCGCTACCAGGCGGGCAGGGTCTGTGTTCCAAGGCAGCCCTCCTTCTCCCCTCCCCAGGGTGGAGCCAGAACAGAGCTGACCGTTGCTATCTCCGGGCCTAACACAGCCTCCTTCACAGTGTGATGGAAAGGTCCGCTCCACCCACAAACCGCGACTGGATGCTAGTCTGCAGTGGGAGCCGCGACTGGAAACGTTCGACATCCGCCATGTTGATTCCGCTGCACATGGAGACATCCAGGCACTTCAGCTGCCGACAGTCCTGCCCGACGGCCTTCAGCGTCCTGCAAGAGGGGGAAAAAGTCCGTTGCTATTACTCCGGTTCCTTGTTTTGGCTTCAGAAAGCCTGACGGTGGCTCACAGCCCTCTTTCCACACCTGCTAGCTGCGCACCCCGCCTGCAGCCTTTGGACTCTGCGGTACTCACAGGGGCGTGAGCTGGTTACAGCCAGAAAGGATGAGATGCTGAAGCCTGGGCAGGGAAGTGGCTGCCTCCACAAAGCCTTTGTCGGTCAGGTTCACGCAATGGCTCAGGGCGAGGTACTCTAAGCTCTGGCAGTTCCGGGCAATGGCGATGAGGCTAGCGTCTGTGATGTGGGGCACCAGGCTCAGAGACAGGTGGCGGAGCTCAGGGAAGCAGATGACCTGGAGAAGGAAGAACTGGGCAGGTTGCTACATGGAACAGGAAGCCCCATAGCCCCAGACAGCTGTGGTGCTAGAGATGCTCACGGGAGGCCCAATTGGGCACATGGCCAATTGCTGTACAAGCTTTTCCTCCGTTGCTCCATTTTCAAACAATTCAGAGCTGAAACACATGCTCAGAAGTAGCTCATGCCAATCAGCTTGAGGACTGGGCCATGAACGCAACAATATATTCAGAGCAACAACATTGTGCAGCCTTTGGGGACTGCACCACTTCGAAACTGCTGCCGAGTGACCGTGGGCTCTTCCTATCTTGCATGTAGAAAACAAGCACCTCAAGAAAAAGGCGAGGCTAGAAACCTGTGCTGCTATCTTTTTAATAGGCAGAAAGGTCTCACCATGCAAGTACTCCCCTGCATCTGAAGTAGCACAGTCCAGCCAGACTGCACCACCTGAATGTGTAAAGATGAGCTCTTCTGCTGCCTCTGCAAAAAGGTCACTGTTTTTACGTTGGCCTGGCCACATCATGCCTCTTCTCAAGGCCTCGCACTAGCTCCATCAGGTGCCACATCAAAGGACCAGAAGCATGACATTCAATGCTCTTCCTCCCACTGCCCCACTTCTCGATCCTGCTGTGGGTTCTCCAACATCTCTTTTGCATCGTCTGCCCCTTTCATCATCCCCCCCTCCCTGGTGTGTTTTAGCCCTATGACAAACTTTCTTGCTCTCTGCATCAAACCACTTCCTTTCCTATACTGCTCACTCTTCTGAACTCGGCTGGCCTCTCTTTCTTCCCCTCCACTGTTACGCCTCAATCCTTCCACTCATCACTGAACTCTGACATCTTCCCACTCTCGGCCTGATTTACCTCTTCCTGGCGTCGCCCAATCACTCCTGTATCCTGTGCTGTTGGGGGCCTAGATACACATTTCATTTCAGCAGGTGCCCCCTCTAGGCCAGGAAGTGGTCGTACTCTGAAGCCAAGACGGCAGCTGGTTTATTTTGCCAGCCAAACAACCTGGGCCGTGGCCCCATACAAACACCGTGGTGTGGCCAGACCTTGGCTATGCTCATGTCGGTCAGCTTCCCGCAGGCCGTCAGGTCCAGCTCTTGCAGGCGCGCCAGGGCTGTCAAGGAGGCGTGACGCTTCTGAGACGCATCCTGCTCGGGGAGGTCAATGAGAATCGGGGTGTCCGGCTCCGGATCCTGTGGAGGTGGCAGGAAGAACCCCATGTTCCCAAAATTCCTGCTGAACTTTGGGCCAGCATCCTTCTGTCGAGGCAACAGAATGGGGGAGGGGTTAAAGGAGGGGAGGACCACTCTCACAGGATGCGAGTGATCGGTGGGAAACACTGCGGCACTTCCAGAGCAAATAACTCCCGTGTCATCCATGCTACACAATGCTGGTGCTACACAATGGAGAGCAAAGCTAAGATTTAAATCCATGCTCCACTACTGACGGAGCATTTTTAGAGGTTAAGAGAGTCTGAAGAGCTTTTGTTCCAGGCTCTCTCCTTTCAAAAACAAAGTAGATGCAAGGATGGTACGAATTAGGGGGGATTGTCATTCAACTGAATTCACCAATACGAGTCTTGATGGCACGGTTGCCTGCCAATACTGCCTATCCCCTATCAAATCACCTTGCACTGAACTGTGCCAAATACCAGAAGGGGATGAAAGAGTGTCTGATTCTTTCATCTAAATAACCCTCCCAAGGCTTTTTTTTTTAAGCCTGTGGCTTCCTGTGGGTTGTACTGCACAACAAGGAGCATAAGAACAAAAGAAAATAAGAATTAACCTCCTTGAGCAGACAAAAGATTCATCTAGTCCCGTCATTCTGCTTGCAGCAGTACCTCTGGTACTAGCAGAAGCGAGGTATGAAGGTGATGGTCATCCTTATTTGTCCCTAGCATCTGGGAATCAAAGCTATACTTCTTTTCAACTTGGAGGTTTCATTCTAGTTGTTGTGACTAAGAGTCCTTGATCATTTTGTCTAATCCTTTGTTGAAAGCCATCTCGGACAGTGACCATCGCTAGGGGGAAGAAAGCAGTGGTGCAAACTGGCTCGCTTGTTTTGATCCCTTTATGCCGTGTGGCCTAGTGTGTTGCCTACGACCACTGGACAAAGGGAATCAAAAGCCCAGACCCTGGAGATGAGGAACGCCTGGGCAAGCCACCAGCCTTCCTCTGAAGCCATCCACTACCACTGGGTGTTCTCCTCCAGAAGTAATGCCTGACTCCAGTATCTTCCACCTCCTTTATCAGTTTGGGGGTCCCAGTTGCTCCTGCTCCTGTTAGGACAGACGCACGGACACTGATCTGAGTTTCGAGAGGGACAACATGAAGCAGATTCGCTCAATTTCCTGCCTACGGGGTTGAGAGAGAATTACTAAGGCTTCTTTCCAAACAGGGAAGAGGCAATATCGTCACCAATCTGAGGACCACCAACACCGAATCGGACTTGGAGCTTGCCCCCTGCCCAGTGGTTATCCAGCCACAAAATCGTACGCTGTCTCTCACCTCTCTGGTGAGCTCACGCTCCTTGTTGGGCTCCTCAACGCCCAGCAGGCCCCAATCCGTCAGTTCCTTGCACCAGGCCAAACGCAAGACGCTCAAGCGCGAGAGGTGGGACACGATGGCTTTGATGCTTTTGTTGGTGATGGCTACGCAGGAGGAGAGATCCAGAACTCGAAGATTCCTGCTCAGGGCTTTGGCCAGCAAAAGGACAGCGCTGTCCTATGGAAGGAAAATTAGATGAAATCCTGCTGTGAAAGTCTGCTGCTGCCTGTATTGAAACTTAGAACTTTCCCAGAGTGTGGGCTGGGGGCACATGATACAACCACCTTCCTGAAGTTAAGCAGGTTTAGAGCTGGCCAGGGCCTGGATGGGGGACTTCCTGGGAGCCAGCCACACGGGTCTCTCCCTGCCCTACCTGGCGGTACCAAGCATTGAACCTCAGGTCTTCTGTAGACCAGGGGTGGCCAAACTTGCTTCATGTAAGAGCCACATGTGATAAACTTCAGATGTTTGAGAGCTGCAATATGTAAGAAGCATTTAAATTCTGAAATATATTTACTCACCATGAACGTTCAACTCACGTTTTAATCCAGTGGACTCTCAATTTATACCTGGTCAATAATTATAGAGCTTGAACATTTCTTATTTACCTTTTATATTAATGGTGATGCAAAAAGGAGCTCAGCCAACATATTTCCAAGAGGAGCCACAGTTTGGCCACCCTTGCGCTATAATCTAGGGATAGACGGCCGCCTGAAGGACAGTCGCATAACTCATGAAACAGAGGAGGAGGAGAAAGTGCGATCCTGCTTGAATTATGGAATTTTTAAAAATGCAATAAGAGTAAAGATCGTATGAAAACTTACTCGTAGCAAAGAGCAGAAGGCGACATTCAGGGAGGCTAATTTGGGCTGCCCCTCCGTCGCACTGAAAGCTTTCACCAGCTCGCTGCAGCTCAGCAGGCTACATTCGGACACGTCCAGGTATTGGAGGCGCCTCAGGTGCGAAATACTTTGGAAGCCAGCGTCCGTGACCCGCGGGAGTTTCCCCAGCCGCAGGCACTGCAGGGCTAGCAGCCGGGAGCCAATGACCAGGACGGCCCGGTCGGAGAGCTCGGAGCAGCCGCTGAGGTCCAAAGTGGTCACGTGGGGCTGGTGTTGGCACAGGATGTTCACTGCCTCGTTGGTGAGGTCCCGGCAGCTCTGGAACACCATCTCCTCCAGGCGGAGGTTCTCCACTCGTACCAGGGACGTCATGGCCTGGCTCGAGATGCTGGTACCGCTCAAGTCCAAAGCCTTTAGGGTGCCGGCCTGCTCCCTGACGAACTGCAGGAGATTGCGGAAAGTCAGCAGCACCGAAGAGTTGTAGTTGCTGGAGCCGTAGTAAGCGTCGAACTCGAAGGTCAGGTGGCAGCGAGCGAGGGAGAGCTTGGCCAGGCGCGGCGTGCAGCCCGTCAAGCGGTTGAAGGTGAGGTCGGACAGGTAGCGCACTCCCGACAGGTTGAGCTCCTGCAGGTTGGCCAGAGAGTCTTTGGCCTGGAGGGAGGTCTCCGCTTTGGAGAGCAGGGTGCCGGGCATGAAGAGGCTGTTGCAGCCGCTCAGGTCCAGGGCCGTCAAGCGAGGGCAGGCCAGGAGGAGCTCCTCAAAGCAGGCCTCCGTCAGGCTGCTTCCGTGCAGGCACAAGCTGCACAGGTGGGGCCCTAGGTACCTGGCCACGGACTTGATGATGTCTCGGGAAGTGGCAGAGCCGTCCAGGGTGGTCATCTTGATGTGGCAAACGTGCCTTTGCGTTAGGCGGGAGATGGTCCTGAGCGAGGCCGACGTCGCGGGGATGTTGTAGGAGATGCTCTCCTGGAAACGAACAGCAGTGGCGCCATGTGGGGAGGAGGAAAAAACATGCGCACACACGGGTGTCACCAAAGGAGCTGACCAAGTTAAAGCTGTATCAGACCGCACGTATCTCGCTTCGTCGCGTCCCGGGGTCTATTCTGATTGGCCTGATGCATTGCTTCGCGTCCCACCCCCACAACACCAAACACGGCCTCTCATTGGCCGAAGGTCGTTCCGGTGCGTTCCAAGTTGAATAAATTGAGCTTCGGCCAATGAGAGGCCACGTTTGGCGTAGGGGCGGGATGTGGAGCAATGCGTCAGGCCAATCAGGATCGAATCCAGAACACGATGAAGCGAGAAGCATGCAGTGTGGCTTAAGTCTTGTGTGTGAGGGTTGCTGCCAGAATACGGTGGGCAAAATTACAAAAAAGCAAGAGCACCCCCCACAGTCCCAGGCTAGGAGGTGAAACCGCCTCACTTTGTGAACGTGGCTAAATTAAATGTTTACACAGAGGATGAAAGGTGGTAGACAGAAATACGATACATTTGTGCAGAATTGGCAGTTCATCGCGGATGGACAGATTAAGGCACATTCTTCCGTATGGTGAGTTTGTTCAAGATGGTGTACCGTGTTTGTCATGATTAGTTATTTGTGCTTGTTATGACATGTTTTTAGAAGTGGTGTGATAGTCCTCTGCAGCCTCATGGCCCACTAGGTGGGTGTGTGGGGAGAGAGGGCACGCAGTTGTGGCCCCAACCTCTCCACGCACCCTGGGGTATCTTAACACCAACGCTGGGTAGAGTTGCTGCCACCGGGAAGGGAGATTTGCACCTACAAACCCAGAGTGAAGCTGGAATGCCTGGCTACCTCCCCCCTAGAGCATGCCCACAGGATGGGGGTCTCCCTCAGCACAGAAGCCAGTTACGATTTGGGAAGCTAGCTAGCTGACCTGGCCCTGCGCAACTCTTAATACCCATGCTTGCCCTGAGCAGTGCTCAGGGACAAGGGCAGGTAGCTGTCATAATAGCACTCTCTCAGCTCTGGACAGAGAGACTGGGCAAGCAACTTGTAAAAAATAACAAGAGGTTTTGTTTTCGTTTTTTCGTTTTGTTTTCGTTTTTTAAGGTACAAATAAAAAGGGGAAATGGCAGTGGTTAAAAAAAAAAAGACAAATAGCACTTGCAATTTTGTTCAAAACTAGGTCTTTGCGTTAGAGGCAAAGTGAGAGGGAGTCACCTAACATAATTAACTAGACGTTGCCTTGCCTAGAACGGGACTTGCTCAGATGCTGTAGCGGGAAGTATCACCAGTGGCCGTCCAGTACGAGCATCACTGGTTGAAAAGCAGCACTGCAGAGACACGGAGAGTGTACCTGGGCTCACTGAACAAGGGCTGCAGGGAAGGCAGGGGCTGTTACCTGACGCAGGGAGTCCAGGGCGGCAAAGTACCATGTTTGGTTCACCAGTGCAGCCTCCTTCCTGTCGGCAATGGGCAGGAAGCTCAGGATGTAAGTAATAACCTGCAAAGACAACAAAGGGAGATAAAGCCCCGATTATGGGGGCTCAACAGCAACATCGGTCAAGGCAATCATCTGAGCCCCCCCATCTGACTGTAACTAAGCTTAAGGACATATAATTGGAAACCCCCCCCCCCCCCCGTTGACCTACACCTCTACTTCCGTCCCTGTCCTCCGTGCTCAACCTAGACTGTGAATTCCTTCCTGTCCTCCCATCTGCTGTAAATCATGGAGTGCAGTGCATGAAAAGAAGCATCATTATGATAATTAATTGCAATTAAAAAAAAAAAAGACATGACATTAATTGAAATCAAGATTCCCATTCTGTAATTCCAGGATGGGCTGGCTATTTTTTGTTTGTTGGTTTCGCCAGAGCCTTGGAAGTTACCAGCAAGGGGAGGCTAAGCCAGTTGCAAAATAGTGGTTTGGGGAGGTGAAGCTTTGCAAAATGGTGGTTGAACATTAATGTAAATTAAAAACCAATCGAAAACATTCATGTAAATGTGTTTCTATATACACACGCAACTCAGCAGTCTGTTCAGTGATCCACCCATGCTATTAAGAAAGCTAAGCTGGGGTCTGGACTTTGGTTCCCAGGAACCAAAAAGAACACCAGAACAATAAAAATAACCTGCAAAGACAGGAAGAATAAAATTCAAACCACCGAGGGGAGGGTGGGCATGGGCAAAAGTGTGTTGAGATCACTGCTGGAGTTATCGGAAGCTCCAGAATGACCTTTGTTGTTGTTCAGTCGTTCAGTCGTGTCCGACCCTTCGTGATCCCATGAACCATATCCCGCCAGGTCTTCCTGTCCTCCACTATCTTCCTGAGTTCGCTCATTTTCATGTTTGTTGCATCATCGGTGATGCTGTCTAACCATCTCATCCTTTGCCTTCCCCTTCTCCTTTTGCCTTCAGTCTTTCCCAGCATCAGAGTCTTCTCCAGAGAGTCCTCTCTTCGCATTAGGTGGCCAAAATATTTGAGCTTCGGCCTCAGTACCTGTCCTTCCAGGGAACAGTCAGGGTCGATTTCATTTAGGATTGACTGATTTGATCTCCTAGCAGTCCAAGGGACTCTCAGGAGTCTTCTCCAGCACCACAGTTCGAAAGCATCTATTCTTCGGCGCTCAGCCTTCCTTATGGTCCAACTCTCGCAACCATACATTGCTACTGGGAACACCATCGCCCTGACTATACGAACTTTTGTTGGCATGGTGATATCTCTGCTTTTTATTATGCTGTCTAAGTTTGCCATAGCTTTCCTTCCAAGGAGTAAGCGTCTTTTAATTTCATGGCTGCTGTCTCCGTCTGCAGTGATCTTGGAACCCAGAAAAGTAAAATCTGTTACTGCTTCCATTTCTGCCCCTTCTATTTGCCAGGAATTGATGGGACCCGATGCCATGATCTTAGTTTTATTAATGTTGAGTTTCAAGCCAACTTTTGCACTCTCCTCTTTCACCCTCATCAAGAGGCTCTTTAGTTCTTCTTCACTTTCTGCCATTAGGGTGGTATCGTCTGCATATCTGAGGTTGTTGATATTTCTCCCGGCAATCTTGATTCCGGCTTGTGATTCATTCAGCCCTGCATTCCTCATAATGTACTCTGCATATAAGTTAAATAAGCAGGGTGACAATATACAGCCTTGCCGTACTCCCTTCCCAATTTTGAACCAATCAGTTGTTCCATGGCCGGTTCGAACTGTTGCTTCTTGACCCACATACAGGTTTCTCAGGAGACAGGTAAGGTGGTCTGGTACCCCCATCTCTTTAAGAATTTAAGAATGACCTTACGCCTGCTGTAATTCATGTACTGCCTGCATGTTAAGTGGCAACGGTTAAAACACCGTTTGGCAGACAAACAGAGCTTTTATATACTATCTATACAACCATAAACCAAAACGTTTGGTCGGCCTGCTTAAAGCCTGACATTTCAGCTGTGTCATCAGCTTACGGGAAGCGGGAAGACTGAAGTACAGTAAATCAGGATTTGGCTGGAAGGTGGTGGTGGTGGTGGGGAGGGATTTATGTGCATTTCACCAATAAGTTGTGTATAAAACCCCCAGACGTTGGTGACCTTTAGGCCAGATATTATCAGGCTATAAACAGAGTAAATAATTGACTGTAAATTCATTCTGGGAAATAATGAACATTGCGTGCAAACATGAGGACTAAGGAAATGCTTTGTGAAATGGGAAGCCTTGTAACTCTCTGTGGGACATATTTGGGCCATGTCTTTGAGCCAATAAATTCTCCCTCGGGCACGGTTTGATGTTTCTTGCTCTTTTTTGGGGGGGGGGGAGACCCAAGCCTCCCTAACCGTTCGCTTTTCTTTCTCCAATAACGAAGTCCCACTCCAGGGGCAGAGTCTTAGGAGGAAAAAATGTTTTGTGTGTGTGTGTGTGTGTGTGTGTGTGTGTGTGTGTGTGTGTGTGTGTGTGTGTGTGTGTGTGTGTGTGTGTGTGTGTGTGTGTGTGTGTGTGTGTGTGTGTGTGTGTGTGTGTGTGTGTGTGTGTGTGTGTGTGTGTGTGTGTGTGTGTGTAAGTAAATCAGGTCTTGAGACACTGTGATTCCTATGAGCAGAGAACTATTAAGGTAACCAAACTCTTAGATCTGTATTTCTGGCTTTTTGTCTCTTTGGATTCTCAACAACTGCAAGGTTTTTGTACACAAAGGTCGTTTGGAGCTTAAAGAATTTCTAGGAAGAAATTTAATACACACACAAACGTTTTCTCTCTTTGTGTTTAAAAACCGGTTCCACCCACACATTGTGTTGCACTTTTACACAAAAATGATGAGTAAATGAATACAGCACACTTCAGTCAGGGAGAAGGAATAGGTTTTCCAACATAATTACAGAGAGAGAGAGAGAGAGAGAGCAATTGCCATTTAGAAACCTTCCTCGGTCCAAACAGCAGAAAGCAATGCATGAAATAAAAATCCTTCATTGAGAAGCGCTGGAAGGCCTCTATGATGAGGGATGGAAACATGCATAGGATTGGGCTGTTGGTCCTCCAGGTCAGTGTGGTTTGCTGGTGACGTTCTGAGCCAGCCCAAGATATTGAATTCCACCTCGGTGCACCAGAAAAGTGAATAATCAAATCAAACCTTTATTGGCATCACAAGCAAACATCCAAGTTAAATACACAGCCACTATCACTCCAGTGGCGCAAATTACTGGCTAAAAGAAAAGAAAGGAAAAGCAGTCTATTTTTACACCTATGGGTTGTTAGTGAGGCTGGAAGTCTGTCGTGCACTTTGACAGCAAAAAAACAAATAAAGGTATTTAATTTAGCCACTATCTTGGTGAGCTCCTGGTCTTTCCCATGTAATAAAAAATGTATGACCTCCATCGCTGGTTTCCAAGTGGGAATGCAGAATTGAACTAGATATTGTTGGCAGAGATCATCATACAGTTTGCATTTAAGAACCATGTAAGCTAAGTTTCTACCAGTGAATAATCCAAAAGGTAAAAAGGTAAAGGTGACCCCTGACAATTAAGTCCAGTCGTGTCCGACTCTAGGGTGTGGTGCTCATCCCCATTTCAAAGCTGAAGAGCCAGCGTTGTCCGAAAACGCCTCCGTGGTCATGTGGCTGGCATGACTCTCCTTGCCGCAGCGCGTAGCATGCGGCTGGAACATGGAGCGCTGTTTACCTTCCCGCAAGCAGTACCTATTTATCTACTCACATTAATATGCTTTGGAACTGCTAGGTTGGCAGGAGCTGGCCAAGCAACGAGAGCTCACCCCGTCGCGGATTCGAACTGCCGACCTTTCAATCGACAGCTCATGGTTCAGCGGTTTAACCCACTGCGCCATCCAAAGTGACTCTTAAATCGCACACCCTCCAAAGTACAGTATTTGTAGACACATTTCTTCTGGATTTTGTGGCATCTGGGTGGGCCCGGTGGCTGGTTGGGCAGGGTCAGTGGCAGGTTTCTGGGGGCGCACAGTCATAAGCCCTGTGCCCCCCCTTTATATGCACACATGCAGCAGCTATTCCTCCTCCCCATTTGCCCAGAAACAGGGCAGATGGAGGAGAGTCTGCTGCTTCCCCCTTCCACCGCTCAGTAAACATGGCCAGCTGTTGCAGGGGGGAGGTCCATTCTCCTTCTTGCCAGAAGATGCCCTGGCTGTGTTGCGGGTGGAGCATCCTGGTTGCTCCTCCATCCTCATTGCTTGGTAAGGCATGAGGATGCTTACTGGGTGATGGGGGCGGGGGGGGGATAGCAGCAGGCCAGATGGGGTGTGGTCCAGCACACATAGGTGCGGGCAATTTCAGAGGCATGGGCCAGTAAATGCTCAACGAGACCCCATCTACGATGCCACCCATGGCCAGTGCAGTCTCTTAATGCCAAGTGCAAGGGAGTGGAACTCCTTGCCACAGGATGTGGTGATGGCACCTGGCTTAGATGCCTTTAAAAGGTGTTTGGATAGATTCATGGAGGAAAAGTCCCATCACAGGTTACAAGCCATAAGCAACCTCCTGGTTTTAGAAGTAGGTTTTCTCTGTATGCCAGGTGCAAGGGAGTGGTGACAGGATACAGGTCTTGTGTGCTCCCTGAGGCATCTGGTGGACCACTGTGAGATGCAGGAAGCTGGACTAGATTGGCCTTTGGCCTGATCCAGCAGGGCTCTTCTGATGTTCTTACGTTATGTTCTTGTGGAGCAGAAAGTGGCTGCTTCTAACCCTGTTGCCAAAGGGGGGGGAGCTGTACTTGCAGGAACTCTGGAGAGCAAACCACACTGACCTGGAGGACCAACAGCCCAATCCTATGCATGTTTACTCAGTCCACTGAATGCAATGGGGCTTATTCCCAGTAAAGTGTGCATAGGATTGTAGCCCAATACACAGGGAACCCATTGCTTCCCCTGGCCAGGCCTCTCATTTCGTGACACTGTTTCCTTATAGAAAATTGAGCTACTTTGTGAGCCGAATGACTTTATTCAAGTCTCATTTCTGTACAGGCTGTTCTCGTCTCGCACTCCTCTCTTGACCTCGATACCTTTTAGCTGCTTCCTCTATTGACCTCCTGTGGCTGCAATATTTTGCCTGTTCCCAGTTTGCTTGAACGCTACACATGCCGGATCACAGATGCAAACAGGCCACTTCTGTTGAGCAAACAAGTAGCACGCTGACTTGCAGGAACACAGCAATTGGGAAAAGTGCAACTGTTTCGTCGAGCGTTTGGGTGATGGGTTGGTGTCTGACTTCTGGGTCTCGCTCATGGTGTTTTGCTCCACTGCTTCTCTGCTCTATACTGTCATGCGTCCGTCCATCCGTCCCCCCGTGAATTTTACTGTTTTTTAATGTATCATTTTATATATTGCAAACTTTTTATTTTTTGAACTTTGTAAGCCACCTTGGGCATTTGCTTTGGCATGGGATAAGGTGGGGTATAATTCTTTTTAAATAAACTGTCATCACATATTTATTTTTTTAAGGGGAGTCTTCCTACTGGGAGCCAGCGGGTGGCGCAGTGGGTTAAACCGCTGAACCATGAGCTGTCGATTGAAAGGTTGGCAGTTCGAATCTGCGACGGGGTGAGCGCTCGTTGCTTGGCCAGCTCCTGCCAACCTAGCAGTTCCAAAGCATGTTAATGCGAGTAGATAAATAGGTACCGCTTGCGGGAAGGTAAACAGCGCTCCGTGTTCCAGCCGCATGCTACACGCTGCAGCAAGGAGAGTCACGCCGGCCACATGACCACGGAGGCGTCTTCGGACAACGCTGGCTCTTCGGCTTTGAAATGGGGATGAGCACCACACCCTAGAGTAGGACACGACTGGACTTAATTGTCAGGGGTCACCTTTACCTTCCTACTGGGCCAGTAGGTTAAACCACTGAACCATGAGCTGTCGATTGAAAGGCCAGCAGTTCGAATCCGCGCGACGGGGTGAGCTTTCGCCGCCCAGCCCAGCTCCTAGGCCGGCTACATGACCACGGAAGCGTCTTTGGACAGAGCTGGCTCTTCGGCCTCGAAATGGGGATGAGCACCGCACCCAAGAGTCGGACACGACTGGACTTAAATGTCAAGGGATACCTTTACTTCCTGGGGTACTTTAAAGTTTTATTGTCGCACTATCTTTTGTAGGCAAGAGCCCAATTTATTAGATACATGAAATGCCCTCAGAAAAGGGGCCACACAAGACCTTCGTTGTGTGTTTTCTGCAGAGTAACGTGCCCACCACTCTTACAGTGCAAGCCTATGCATGCTTACTCAGAAGTAAGTCCTACTGCGTTCAGTGCAGCTTAGAAAAAATATGCATAGGGTAGCCTCTGGATTTATTTAAAGAAGTTGGTATTGGACACCGAGTGCTGTATTCACATCCAATCGGATTCAAGCTCATGCTCCCCCATGTAAGCCCACATATGAAAGGGATCACACAGATGAAGGACACAGGTGCAGGGGGGAGCAGGTGTACTGCTACCTGTTTTTACGATCTGTCCCTCTCCCTGCCAGCCCCTGGGCTCAGTGCAACACTGTCCCTGATCTCAACAGACTCTAAATAGCATCTCCAGGTGGGTTGGGAAAGAGCTGAAACCAGTCAAGTGTCTGACAATACTGAGCTGAGCTGGACCAATGGTCTCACTCAGTAGATGGCAGCTTTGTAACCACACCGATTGTTAAAAGTCTTTCATAAATGCAGGACCAAGCTGATGCGCTTGTTTTTTTTTAAACCCTAAATAGCAGCCATAGGGGAGCCTGGGAGTACATCAGGGCTGGGGGGCAACAGGCTAAAGCCCCCCTCCACTTGCACGGTGGTCCCACTCCAGATCAACCCCCATGCGACTGCTCTTTAGGGCCTTAAACCCGAGTGCCATCATGGGAATGCCCTAACACAACACGTAGTTTTGCGGTTGGTAACTAATTACTCTCTGTCTGTACCAGTTGCTGGAGCATGTCTAATTTGTACCTCATGAGCCTTCGGAGACTTGCTCTCAATGGTAACGTTGTCTACCCATAAGTGAGCTAAGTTGGGACGGAGAGATTTACTCAGGCGGTTTTTCTTATCTACGTATAAGGAACTGAGGGGTGTGTGTGTCAAAAGAAGCCATAGGACACCCCAACTCACCACGCTCCTGCTACTGAGAGAACGTCCTCTTGCATTTTGTCCTGCCCAAAGCTAAATTTTCACGCAAGGCACTCTTTATGATAGTGTCCCCCCCCACACACACACACAGGACAGCATCTCTGATTTGCTTTTGGAATAGACATGCAGGTGTTGCGCTGGAGAGCACCTTCTCTGAAACAAAGCTTTGGGCTGGACATGATGCAGCAGCGATATCTTGTAAGGAACAGTCTCGGAACAGCGGCAGAGTACAATTTGCATTCTTTTTTCTGACTGCTTCTGGCCCCTTCGACACAACATTTGAGTGACCAGTGTGTTCACTGTGCAGAGACATGGTGCAGTTGGACGTATAAGCATCTTCCAGAGAGGTAGTTGTGTTGGCCTGTTGCAGCAAAGCCAGCAAATTAAAGACTAATCAATTTCTTTCAGCATAAACTTTCATGGACTATAACCCGATTCTCTTAAGCATGGAGACCTCTCCATCTGCAGCTAGGGTTGCCCACTTTGAGTGAAGCTACTCCGGGAGATTGTATTTCCAACCTGATGCAATGCTGGAAGTTCCTGAAGGCCTTGTTAAAAATGCCCAGAATTGCTTCCAATAGTCACCTGGATAGTTGATGCTGATTTCTGGAGGCTCCAGGGCAATTCTGGGGGGGTTGGCAACGCTGTTTGCAGGCAAAGGATCTATGCAAGGCACTAACGGCCACCGGCCAGCCCCTGCAATCACTTCCCTTGAATCAGTTTTTCCAAGTTGAAAAAAAAAGATAAAGAAACCAAAAACACCCATGATTCTTTGTTAAGGCACTGAATAAACATTGAGCCGGATAAACTTTCAAGACACTTGAAATTAAAAAAAAACAAAGCAGACACTAGGCTGACTGGAGAGAGGAAAAGGAAGCAAGCAGTAGTGTACAGAATTCAGAGCCAAGTTATTTGCTTGGGGCTTGAATTCAGAGTCTACTTGAAGAGTAAATATGGGGAGTGAGTGAGGAAGACAAGCTCACCCAGCAGCAGCATCAGGAGCATAAAGCAAACCGCACCGGCACGTGTCTGCAAGCACATCTGTATGCATTGACGCGTGTCAAGTGAGGGGACGCTGGGTACCTCTCTTAGCCACTCCCACATGGCTGGAGAGATCTTTTTCAGCAGCCCACCAGCCATCCTTACCTCCACAGGCAACCCCCGCGTCTCCATGGCTCGCAGCTGACCGGCTCCCGACCGTGTGTCACAGAAGCAGACGAACCCTGCACAGCTCAACGGCCTGGCCACGCCTCCATTACCTTCTTGGGCCACGCCTCCTCTCACGCCCCGCCTCAGCTTCCCGGATCCCCATGACGACGGCGCGGTGCTTGCTGGGGATTGTAGTCCTCGCTGCGGGCCGTCTCTGGGCCGAATGATGACGTATTACCTGCGCCGGAAGTTCAGTTGTGCTGAGCTGGTGGGTCTTTGCCTGTGGGGCTTAGCCTGGCTGTGGAGTCGCCATGGCGGTGAGTGGAGCTGACTGCTGACAGTGTTTCGAGTTGATAGTGCTAAATGGATCTCTCTGGCCTGGCTTGGGTGGAAGGGACTGTGTACTTATTTTGGGATTAGTTTTCAATGCATTTTTTAAAAACCCTTGTGCCAATAATAACCTTGATCAATTAAGCAAACCTTTTGCCACCAGTGGCAATTAATATGCAATATGTATGTGTATACACGTGTATACATATGCACACGCCCATGCTCTAGCAATGGGCTCTGTTTCTTGTTTTAGAAACAGGTTGGGGCTTGTTTGTGTGCAGAAAGAGGGAAGACTTTCCCTTAAAACAAAATATTTGGCTCCTTTCCTATGCCCACAAGTGGGAAAAAATAGCAGGTGGAACTTTTCCAGGCAAGGGTCGGGGTGGGAAAAACAATAGCATTGGTTTGCTGTAAGGATTCTGCTGGTTGAATATATTCAGGAACCAAATAATACTTGGCAGCATTCACAGTGCCTCTTGCGCATGGTTTTAGACTAGTCATCCTTAGAACAGCCCTTCAAGGTTAGTGATGTCGTCTTGGTATTGCAAATGGGACACGAGGATGAGAGCTCGTAGCTTGTCTGAAGCCACCTAACGGAGTGTGGCAGAAGTGAGAGTTGAACCAGGAAGAAAGAGATTGTGAAAGGTGTGGCGTTGTCACTTAGGAATATTGAGAAACCCTATATGCCCCACATGCTGGAGGTATCTTCAGTTGTGTCATTTCAGTTTTAGTTTGTGTGCTGATTTTGCTGTGTGGTGTGGCTTAGTGGACAAAATGTTGTGGTTAGGTAGGGTGACCCAGCAAATCGTCACTTGCCCATGTAGCTTTCTGGCTTCTGACAAATCACTGCCTCACTTATCTGCTTCACAGGCTTGTTATAAGAATAAAATAAATAACCCAGCTGAGCCTTTGAGATAGAGTAGATAGATAGACCAGTAGTTCTATTTCTCTACTCTGTCACGAAAGCAAAAATGCAACTCTGCAAGCTATGGATTTTGGATGCACACAGATGCAGAAGCAAATAAATCAAAAGATGGATGAGATGTTAATGGCTATGTTCTTGGTTTTTCTTTTTTCCAGCCAAAAGGAAAAGTGGGAACCAAAGGTAAAAAGCAGATATTTGAAGAAAACAAGGATACCCTCAAGTTTTATCTACGGATCATCTTGGGAGCTAATGTGAGTGTGCGACTCGGATGTGTGTTTCATTGGAACTGCAGATTTAAGTTTCTGCACCGTGTGTTCAGCTGGATCTGATGTATGTGTGTGGAGGAGATTCAAAAGAATTCCCAGACTGTCCTTTCCTCCTCTTCGCTTCATTTCTGATGCTGTTTCCCTTCATTGCAGGCCATTTATGGAATCGTAAACCTTGTGATCTTCTACGCAACAGCCACTGTGTGGACCTGGGTGAGTGTTGCTTGGCCTTGGATTGTAAGATCATTGGGACAGAGACCAATTTTTATGCTGTGAAGTGCCATATTTATTGCTGTATAAGTAATCTCTTCTTGAGGGAAAGGATATCCAGTTCAAAACGGAGTTCTTTCCTGGCCCCTTCACTTCCTGCTGAGTTGAAATAAATCTTTTCTAATCTGGTTAAAACAGTGACTTGCCACCATTTATCCTTGGGATAGTGTGGGATTTCAGCCTCTTTCCACGTATGACACTTTGTAAAAGTGTTTCAGCATACTTTTGTGCATAAATGGCAGGTGGTGTGGCCTGGAGGTTGAGCCAGTGCCCTGCCTGAAGAAGCTAAGCAGGGTCAACCTTGGTTCTTGCTTGGATGAGAGACAGCACCTGCTGATAGACCTCGCGAAGACGAAGACACTGAGATGGCACCGTGAGAGGGTGGAATGTGGAGGAGTCAGCTAGAGAGATAACATCTTGACAACCGTCCGAGGGTGAACTTTGAAGCTTGGAAGTGCAGAGCACAAGCCAGAAGGAGGGCTGCACTTGGAAAGGAAAAACATCTTGAGTACGGAAGGGTTCTATATATCAATAGAACAATATTGTAAAGACCCTTATTGAGTCTAGGATAGCCTGCCTATGTAAACCTAGACTTACCAGATCTCCAACCGGGACAGAGTGCTAGACCTTTAGGAGAAGGAATGTGGGTAGGTGCAGCTTGTTAAACCTTAGAGCACAATTCTAGGCATGTCTACTCAGAAGCAAACCCCACTGAACACAATGGGGCTTGCTTCTGAGTAGACATGCCTAGGAGTGTGCTCTAGGACTTAAGCTACACCTGCCCACATTCCTTCTTCTAAAGGTCTAGTGCTCTGTCCCGGTTGGAGATCTGGTAAGCCTATGTAAACCGCCTTGAATAAATCTGATGACGGGAAAGGCGGTATATGAATACAGAAAATAAATGTGCATTTGTACTTGTAGGCATACAGGCCTCTCTTTTGCTCACGGCAGCTCTCTGGGCATCCTGACACTCCTCTCCTTCACTTTTGCTGTGTTATCTGAGAGCCGAAGCCGGGAAAAGATCGCGTCCTGTGGCTTCCCTGGCTGATCTTCCTGTTCTTATTGTAGATTGCATTTGTGTTCAGCTTGATGGTCTATGGGGCCAGTTACCGCTCTATGAGCTCCATGGCGAAGGCTACCTTCACCGACGATGGCGCCCTTGCTGACGGTGGGATTGACCTGAATATGGAGCAAGGGATGGCAGAGTGAGTGTCTACACCACACAAGTCCAGGTGAGCAGGACCTGCTGCCTGAGCGCATACACAGATCTCCTGGGGTTGGGTCATATTAAGGTACCAAAACCTTTTGGGGAGTTACCTGTTGCTCTTGTATCAAGAAGTCAAGGGAGAATGTCGTCCACCTATCTCAAATGATTTTCTACCTTGCGTCCTCTCTGCTGTGGGGGGGGGGGAGAGCTGTCGGCTCTCGGTGATCAGGAAGTGGGGCTACCGCGCCCCTCCCTCACACTTTGCCCCTAATGTCTAGTCCAGTCGCCTGTTGTCCATCATTATCCACTTTCCTTGTCCTTCCTGTTCTCTGTCATCCCAGTGGGTGCAAACAAACTTCGCCTTAATCCGGGAGAGCGAAACAGCGCACAATAAGGGTAGAGCAAATTGCAGGTGGCGTTTTCTATTCTGAGTTTTGAACTGGGGGTTATGTGCTCCAGAACTCAGGCTACTTTAGACACGCTGCTGCGCTCCTTGTGTTTCTTAGCCAGACTGCATCTGGAACAATCCCCTTCTTCCCAGACACTCTCCCCCAGTCCAGGAAGAGGACTTGCCCTCTGTAGGTTTTTCAGCTAGTCTTTGACATTCTTAAGTGGAAGGTGTGGCAACCACAGGGATAGGTAGAGCTGTGTGTTGTGTTCTGCACCAATTAAAGTCACTTATTTTTATTTATTTTTTTGCAGGCATCTGAAGGATGTGATTTTACTTACAGCCATAGTCCAAGTCCTTAGCTGTCTTTCTCTCTACGTGTGGTATTTCTGGCTCTTGGTAAGCTTTTCCAGCTCCCTTGGCTGTCGCACACTCAGTGAACCCCTAACTTGCCCTTCCTTCCCATTTGTGTCTGCAGATCCTTTGTCAGTTGTAATCTTTGCCAGTTTACGCATGTTGGGGAAAATCATGGACTTTTACTTCACTTGTATGCAAACTCAACCAACCTTTGATTTGCTTTCTCTTTTTTTCCTATACGTGGGGAAGGGGCCCGGACAGTGTTATGTCTCTACTGGTACTGGACTGACTGCTTGAAAGATGGTCATTCATGTTTGAATAGATCTATAACTCCCCCCAGCCCCGATCCAAGGGCAGGGGGAAATGTTGGATCAACTGTGTCGTGCTGTTCTAAAGAGAGCACACGTCTAAATCGGGGGTTCACCACCAGTGGTACTTCGGTCGACTGCTGGTGGTACTCGGACCGGCAGACCACCGGAACCCCGCTTCGATGCGGCGCTTTCGGCGGCACGTTTTTCACTCCCGAGAGGCTCCTGCCTTTGGCCGAGCCTCTCGGGAATGCTGAGAAGGGCCCTCCCATCCACCCACCCAGAGCCTCCTGCCTGCTTTTTCTGGTCTCTGAAAACCTGGAAGTAACTGGTGATCAGTGGCGTAACAGCCACTTCTGGCGCCTGGTTCGGGGGGTGGGGTGGGCGCCCCGGGCGCCCACCCCGGCCCTATAATTAAATAGCACCGCGGCCGACAGGCCGCGGCGCGCTCCGGAGGGCGGGGCACCCTCAATTGCCCCCTCAAACAGGAGAGCCGGCTCGGGGATGTCTTCCCCGGCCGGCTGCCCGGGGCCTTCTGGAAGGCCCGCGCGAGAACGGTATTTATACCGTTCTTTTTCGCGCATGCTCAGACTGTTACTGAGGGAAAAGGGCTGCCCTTTTCCCTCAGTAACAGTCTGAGCATGCGCGAAAATGCGCAGCGGGCCTTCCTTAGAAGGCCCCGGGCAGCCGGCCGGGGAAGACGTCCCCGAGCCGGCTCTCCTGATTGAGGGGGCCAGCCAGACCCGACTCGGAGACTCGCGTCTCCGAGTCGGAGTCGGACTCGAGCGGCGCCCCCGCAGGGTGGGCGCCTGGTTCAAGGGAACCACGCGCTCCACCCAGCGCGCCGCCCCCGCAGGGTGGGCGCCTGGTTCGACTGAACCACGCTCTCCACCCTAGTTACACTAATGCCAGTGATGATGTCATCACCAGTCACTTCCGGTTGTACGCAGCAGGAGAGTGGCACCGGAGGTGGTACTCGACCGGGAAGGGGTTGAGAAGCCCTGGTCTAAATGAATTAGCTTAATTCAATGCCCTTGCAATCTGCACGCTTTTTTTGCCAATGTTCAGCTATGCTTTTTCATTTATTTAGGTTGCCACATCCCAGCCACTCTGTAATTTTGGCTTGTCTTTTTCCAGGCTCCAGGGCGAGCACTTTATCTCCTCTGGGTTAACATCCTGGGGCCCTGGCTGACTGCAGACGCCTCACCTGCCAACCAGGAGCCCAACGAGAAGAAACAGCGCCGGCAGGAGCGTCGCCAAATGAAACGGTTCTAGCTGTGCTGGCGGGAGGAGAGTCGATGCCACCGGGTTGTCTCCATGTGGCTGTTCATCAGGGATGTGATTTTTTTAATCAATCAGAAAACATCAGGGGCTTCTTCTTCTCTTCTGCCCCCCCTTCTGCGATGGCACCTTCAATCTGAGGCTCCGTGGCTTTGGCGGCAGGGTCACCAGGCAGACACGTGGCCTTCGTTTGCCTTATGACAAGGGGTGGGAATCTCTGGGGGAGTGGAGGTGTGTAAATATCTTATAAAATGATGCTGGAATATGAATCCGAGGATGGAGGCACTGCAGGGTTTGGGGGGAAAAGTATATTAAAAGAAAAACACACACACCATACCTTAAGAGTCTGCATGATCGTATGTGTTCGTTCGTGGTATATGATTTTACGATGTCACAAGATGTAACTTGCCAAACTGCTCTCGGCAGTGTACGTAAAGCCAAAACACAAAGCAAGCAATAAGCGAAAACAGTAAAAACAATAATTAAAACTAGAGTTTGCAAAAGAGCAAAGCCATTTAGTGGAAAGAGAACAAAGAAGGTCACAGATTTTTTTTTAAAGTTCACGATCAAAGCCTGCATCACTGAAAATCAAGGAGCAGGTAAAGATTGTATATGCTCTTGTTTTCCTTCGTGCATGCATGTTTTAGTTGGGGCTCTCCTTAGTAGTGAATTCTGGAACCTTGGGACCACCACTGGAAAGGCCCTGCCTTGACTTTCTGTGAGTCTGGCCATCTGCAAATTTAAGAGGCTGTGTGGTGATTGGAAGGGTGACAAGTGGGTAAGAAGTCAGGTGCACCTCCATGGACCCAACCAACCCCCCTCCCACCCACCCTTGGGTCACCTGTAAAAAGCACACCAATTTCATACATGTAACAGTAGATCGTTGCTGCCACCAGGTATGTGAATTTAAGCCATACCTTCCAACTTGGGAGAGCTGCCCATCAACTGGCAGTGCTGAATTACCTGTGGAGGGGGAACTGTCTGAGATTCTCCCCCCACCCCCACCCCCATGATTAAAACATTTGGACTCTTGGTTCTTTTCACCAGAAGAAAGATGATCAATGTTGAACTATGTCGGAAATACCGGAGGGGACGGGACACAACAACATTATATCTTCAGATGGAAGAAATTAGCAACCAATAACGCTTATATTAACATTGGATTAATGTTTGTTGCATTGCTGCTGCAGTGATCTTTTGGAAAGACTGAAGCAGCACTATTGCAGCTGCCAAGCAGCAGCACTATTGCAGCTGCCTACCACGTTCCTCCCGGTCTTCTTAATGGCCACTTTGCTGCAGTGAACCAGTGGCGGCGGCGAAGCAGCGATGCGTTACTGCAAATGTTCTTTCTGAGCCTTTATGGATAGAAGAGAAAGTGGCCACTGAACTTCAGAGCTCTTTCTAATCTGAATGTCCCGCCACTGTGGCAACTGCTTCTTCCCAGACTTACAAGAGGTGGGATTGTGGGTAGAGCAGATGGACAAGGGGGCAAGCCTATTTTTATTAGATGTACTTATTGGGCTGCATACCGCAGCGAGACTGACTTGGCAGGATGCTTAAGTGAAACTCTACATGTTAAAGGTGGGAATTAAGATAAGAAAATGGGCAAAAGATGCAAATGTCCTCAACTACCCTTGTATCCGCAGATCCCTTGTATCCCTCCTTATCCGCAGATTAGCCATCCACAGATTTGACTATCCGCGGAGGAGGGATCCCACTGGGGATGGCGGGTGGCACCACAGTACCTTATTTAACATCCGTGCAACTGAACTGGGGAGGAGAATAAGGTTGCCAGTTTAAGGAGATTGATTTTCCAAGCTGATGTAACGTTGGAGGCTCTGTTAAAATCTCCAGGACGACTTTCAGCAGTCACCTAGAGGATGATGCTGGTTCCCGGGGACTCCAGACCAATCCTGGAGGGCTGGCAACCTTATCGAGGACTGGAGGCCAGAAGAGAAGAAAGGAATTTGAGGCCTTGGTTCCTTGGAGTGTGCCTTGTTTAGCCGATCAGCTGATCGTCAAGGCCTCTGCCAACCCTGTTAAATTCCTTTCCTCTGGTAATCTCTCCTTGACAAAAATGCTCCCTAATCCTTGGAGAGGGAGTTTAGTGGTTTATTGGGGCAACTTGGATAGGGTGTGCTCTAACTGACACCGCTTCCACGTTGTAGGATGGCAATAAGAGAGCAGAGGCCTGTTTGTTTTAAAATATTTTGCAAACTAGATTTCTTCCAGTGTCCTGGATTTCCTCCAGTAGTCCTGCTTAGAGATTTGTTAATGTTTGCTGGTCAGCCAGTTTCCACCAGTTTTTTTTCAGATGTGCTGGGTGGGACCGGAACAGCAAACTCTTCAGTCCTAATTAGAAAGAATGGAGTACAGCACTGCCTGAGAGAAATGAAGGCAGATTTCCTCATTTCAGCTGTTGCCTGGTGAAGGTTATGCAAGGTTTTGAATTTCACAGTGTTCTGGTCTTCAGGTAGAACTAAGAAGTCTGTGTACGTGGCTGGTCTTGCAATGGAAGCTTTTGAGTAATTTAATGTAAGTACTGAACCAAATATGGGGAGAGGAGATTTTGGGGTGGGAAAGGGGTGTAGCAGAATTGGTTGACCACCATTCTGCATGGAAAAGGTCCCAGGTTACAATCTCTGGCATCTCCAGATAGGGCTGGAAAGATCCTTGTCTGAAACCCTGAAAATCAGCTGCCGGTCAGAGTCAGGACACTGGTCCCGCCAAGACAGTTTTGTCTGCTCTGACCGGCAGCTGATTTCCAGGGTTTCAGACAAAGATCTTTCCAGCCCTATCTGGAGATGTCAAAGAATTGTATCTGGGACCGTTTCCATTTTGCAAGACAGCTTGTTTTGACAATAGATTTTTAAAAGCCTTCTGTAGTCATCACAGAAACAGAGCTGCTATTCAGTTTTTTCCTTCAGCGTTTCAAATTTAGTATGCCTATCAATCTTGGTTTCTGAAATCGTTTTCCAAATATTCTCTCTCTTCTGTGACAAGGAAAAAAAAAATGATGTTGTTAGGGATGGAGTAGGCAAATTGATAGAAGCAGTGCCTCTTATTTGCAGATGGATAACTGTCCATGTTTGTATGTTTATCAATAAATTAGAGGTCAGTTTCTAAGATCAGAAATACTAGTGTTTGAATCTACTTGGAAGCCATACCGTTTAATTCCAAATATAGGGTGGCTGGCTGGCTGGAACAAGAGAAAAACACACTGCTGATGTTCAGAGATACTAGTGTATATTCCAGGTTGAGTTTGCACCTTAAAAAAAAGAAACAAAACCCAGATTTGTTTATTATATACCACCTTTCTCCAAGGAGATAAGGGCATTGTACATGGTAGTTCCTTCCCCTCTTTTTACTCTCACAACAACCTGGTGAGGGAGGTGAGGCTGAGAGATGGTGATTGGCTCAAAAACTCTCAACCTCCGTCCCTCCTGAAAACCCATCTTTTCCTTTGGCACCCATCCCCTGTTGTAACTCAGTTTAAGTACGTGTACAGTAATTGAAAAGTTTAGCATCAGCTTCCTCATTTACCCTTCCCTCCCTGGGCTTCAGTTCTTGATTGTAAACCCCTCGAGGCAGAGATGATGATGATGATTATATAGCGCCATCAGAGTACATGGTAGCGCTTTACATAAAAGCGATGAAAGGAGGGGGGAAGACCTCAAAATGCCGAAAAACACCTTCTTTTCACCGACTGAGACACGTGTTGCCTCCCTTTTTTTTTCTCTCGCTACATATCAGCATTTTGAAAGGCGGGATTGTAATGCAGGCGGTCTGCCATTAGGGGGCGGGCTAGCGCCGCTGTCGCTACGTTGCCTGAGAGCGCCAGGAGCGCGAGGGGAGGGGGTGAGAGGGAGGGGTCTTGGAAGGATGAGGGGCGGGGCTCGGCTGCTGCCCTCGCTGTCGCCATGGAGACGGGCCCTGCGGCCTGAACCGCGACGTAGAGCCTTTGGTCCAGCTGGGCCTGTGGCGAGGGAGGGGCCCTCTCAGCGCCCTCCCGTCCCCCGGGCATGAGGCGGGTGCGTGGCCTCCCGGAGCCGCCGCTGAGCCGTGGGGAAGGTGAGGGAAAGGAAGGCGGCACGCGGCGGGGGAGAGGGGTCACTGCGTGGGGTCTTTCCTGTGGGGTGGAAGTGGTGTGGGGGGGGCGTTTCATGGAGGCGGGGTAGGGGGCTGCCCTCTTGGCCTCTGGGTCGGGCCGAGCTGGGCTCTCTGTCTATAGCGCTGGTGCCGCCATCCATGCTTCAATACATATATGCAAAAAGGATAGCGCTTCTGGGGCTTCCAGTGCCACTATGATGATGATCTGCAGAGCACGGCTCTGAGGCTGCGATCCTGTGCACACTTACTTGGGAGTAGCCCCATTGAACATAATGGGACTTGTTGCTGAGCAGGCGTGCCTAGGATTGCACTGTATAAGGTTGCGATCCTGTGCACACCTACTGGGGTGGAAGGCCCCCCCCCCCGAACTTGGTGGGACTTACTTCTGAGTAGACATTGCATTGTAAGGCTGAGGTTCTGTGTGTGCTCATATTTAGGACTGGGCCCCATTGAACTTGGTGGGTTCTACTACTGGGCACTGTAATCCTGTCTATGGCTACTTAGGAGAAAGTCTCCATTGAACTTGTGGGACTTACTTCTGTGACGCTGTAAGGCGGTGATCCTGTGCATGCTTACTCCGGAGTGAAGCCCATTGAGCTCTCTCTAGTAGACATGCATAGGATTATGCTGCAAAGTTGTGATCCTGTACATACTTGGGAGTAAGCTGCATTGAGTAAGAATGAGGCTTACTTCTGAGTAAATAACGTGCATAAGGTTGTGCTGTAAGCTTAAAATGACTTTCCATGGGCACTGTGTCCCATTCTACAGAACATCTGGGTAAACATGCATAGCAGTGTGTTGCATGGCTGCAGTCTGTGTACAGTACACACTGACTTGGAAACCAGCCCCAGCGAACTCGGTGAGCCTTACTTCCAAGTAAACATATCTAGGATTGTGGGGTACACTTTGTAATACTATGCAAGCTTATTCGGGAGTCAGACCTGTTGAATGTAGCTTTGCACTAACAGCTTTGCATACAGTTGTGAAGTATCAAGAGATTTCTCAAGCCTGGAGAGTTCAGGGGAAATCAATAATAACTATATATTTTTAATATGGATTTAATATCAAATTTTAATCTGGTGTTGGCAGCGCTTTGAAATACAACTTCCTATTTCTGTCAGTTTTTACTATGTTATATGTGAAATCTTTTTTATGTTCGTGAGTTTCGGTATAATATTTTTGTTCTTTTTTTGTGTGGGATGGACTTAATCCAAGTAAGTTTATGCCATAATTAATCTTTGCTGGAGCGCAGTCATCTCTCCGAAATTTGCCATTTCTTGGGATGCAACAACAGACACTTTCAGCAGGCTGAAGTTGTTTGTTTTTTTTCCCCATGCAATGTATAAGTAATTTATGGAATGAATGAATTGCCACAAGATGTATTGAGAGATACTATCTTGGGTGACTTAAAAAATAATAATAAAAGCTGTGTTAACTGTGTTCCAATATGGAAGCTTTGTTCAGAAGCAATACATTTATTGATGCAAAACATGAAATATCTCTCTCTCTCTCTCTCTCTCTCTGTTTTGTCCTGCTTGAGATCAGTTGGTTCTGTCTCTGCATTTTAGGAAACAAGTTTTTGTGTGCACTGTCTTTCCGGCACTCAGACAGCAACAACTTCAGCCAAAAAGGCCTCTGGTGTGCATTTAAAAAAAACCCTAGAGAACTCACCGTACTTCTAAGGTAGCTTCATCCTTACCAAGTTGTGTATCTTGTATTAACACACAATTAATTTTGTGTTGGTCAACAGCCACGAAAAGGGAAACTTTGTGGCTACAACCGAACTGCAGAGCTTGTTGAGATCTGGAAATATAACATTTCCATTACTTGTGATTTCTTTCCACTGACTGACTTTTTCCAAAACCCTTTTTGAGGCTCTGGCCAGTTACGATTTATGAACTGTGGTGCGCGCGCATTTACTCAGAAGTAGTATGCCCCACTAAGTTCAACGCAGCTTACTCCCATGTGTGTATAAGAGTCATTCGTCTCTTTACTAGTAAGTAACCTATAAACAGCTCTAGATATCTCGCACCTTTTTGGAATGCTCAAGCAGCTGTTTCTCTAGAAGGTATTTTAGTTTCTAATTCCCAAACATCTCTTGGCTTGGCACAGAAATCATCGTTTCAAAGCTTGTTTGGCTGGGTATGCTGAGGAACAGATGAACCAATTAATAGATGTTGTTCTGATTCATTTTCTAGGGAGGACTCTAATTTAAGGGGCAGGTGTTAATTGCACGGTCTTGTGGTTACCCATCTTTCGATTCCTGTTGTAGGCCTTGTCCCACTGAAGGGTTTTAAACCTATGTCTGGGCCGTGTCACTTCAGACAGTGCATGGGAAGGGGGCTCTAAAGAAAAGTGTACCCCTGTTCCTTCTCTGTAATAGGTTTTTTTTTGTGTAGGAAACTTTGTGGTCTTGGGGTTTGTTTGTTTTTGTGAGAGGCATTCCATTATTTCACAAGTTTTAGCTTTTGCCATTCAGACAATTTAGTCTATGGGAGAATAAAGCAGTCTTCACTTAGCAAAGACTGCTTTATTTTATATGAAGACTGCCTTATTCTTAGTCTTCACTTAGAATAACGCAATCTTCACTTAGCAGGAATGGATGGCACGAGTACTTTTATTAGTGCCTTGTCTGCCTCTTCCTTCAGTGGGAAGAGATGCATTGGGTTAGAGATGGTTTGGTTTGGTCCTAATTTACTTTTCCTTCTTGCTTAACAGAGAACAGAGCTGTTGGCCTCATGAGACCACTTTAAGAGCTACATGACTGGAGCAAAGGCCTGCGCGGTGAAACGGAGGCCACCATCTTGCGGCTGGGGTAAGGGGAAGCCCCTGTGATTGATGGCGCTGGTTCTGGTCTTGAGCGAGCCTCCAAATTGTCAGTCGGCTGTGCAGTGTTCTTTCATCCTAAGTGGGGTCCACCCTCTTCCCTCAAGGAAACCGAGAGAGGGCTGGGAAGTATTTAGAAATATGATGTGTTTAAAAGAATGCAGCATACATTTTTTTTTAAAAAAATTTATTTTATTATAATACATAAAAACAAACAATGTATAGAAAGAAAAGTACAGATTAACAGAAAAAGAAAAGATCCGGATTAGCCACTAACATTTATACTTAAATCAGTTCTTATATTTACTTCTACCTTGCCTAATTGCAGAGTAACCTATTTTTCAATGACTCTTACATCAACTAACCTAATACTCCCCTTAACTCAAAACAACCTCCATTTTAATCTAAAAACGAATCATCCTACTCCACGAAGCCACATAGCATGAAGTCATTCTTATCTTCCCTTACCTATAGAAATGGTGTCCAATTCTTAACAAAAGTATCTGCAGATTTCTCTTAAACTAACACGGTCCTTTTATCCATTTCTGCCAGCAGCCGACATTTTGCCCCTCTCTGACGCTCTTAAATGTTCCTCTCCGGAAAGCCTCCTCCCAGGTGGTCTCAGTTCAAGGGTTGTTTTTCTTTTTCTGCCTGTGGCAGATGAACATCTGCAATAAGCCGCCTAATAAGACAGCCCCGGAAGTGACTCCCGAGGCCCAGCGTTCCCGGAGAAATGGCTGGAGCTGGCCCCCTCACCCCTTCCAGTTCATCGCCTGGCTGCTGTACCTCTTCTTCGCCCTGGTGGGCTTTGGCGTCCTTGTACCGCTCCTGCCTGTGCATTGGGTTCCTGCTGGATATATCGTATCCTTTCCGGTCGATGTTTTCGTGTTGCTTTTCAAACACAGCGGCCGCCACTCAGCGGTGTGTCTATGGCAGGCATTTCAGCACAGTGGGGATCCCTGGGTGATCAGTCACCGATCGTTCCTGTCGCCTTGCTTTGTGTCAGCTTGTAGGCTTGTTCCATTTGAGTGGGTGGAGAAGGAGGAGCAGTGGAGGGGAATGGGTAGATGGAGGTGGGGCAGTCCCCCATCAATCTACTGACCGGGGCAATTCCCTCCTTTGACCTCATGGATGGGCAGGCCCTTGTGAATGGCTTGGCGCATAGTGGTTTGAACCATCAGACCCAAAAAGGATGGCCCTTTTTCTTAACCAGAGAAAATTTTTAAGTGATGTTGTGTCCACTTAAATGGAGCCTTGAAACATAGGGGGTAAAAAGAAAACTGCAGAGGCTGCCCTTAACTCTGTCCACTCAGTGCCCTGGAGTGTTTTTTCTTTGCCACCTCATAGTTCATCTTACCGCAGTTTCCATTGATCCAGCTGATGAAAGCGTGCGAGAGAAAAACTACAAGGGTCCGCTTGCCACATTCAGTCGTAAACAGCACGCTCATGTCATTGAGAATCGCCACTGTCACATCTGTGATGTTGACGTGTAAGTAACTAGGCGGTTTTGCTCTGTGTCATTTGTTCTGTGAGGTTTATTGCCTCTCGTGAACAGTCATCGGTAGGGTAGTGATAGTTAGCATTTCTACAGCGCTTTTTGAATGGGCAAAAATATAGGCTTCACACACATTACACTGGACAACAAATATTAACAAAGGTCATTCCCCCCCCCCGCTAAATTAGTCATTTCTTATAGATTTTGAGGTGCTGACCGTGAATATGACAGTGAAAATGCAAAATTGGCTACGGTTTGTGAGAGATTTGCAATATATAGTTCCATAGACATGTACTGGTTAATGCCCGATGGCACTTACAACACCTATGTACGCAATGCAGACTGCTTCTCCTAAACTAGAGCCAGTCGACCGATTTTATTGTCATTTTCGTTTTCAGCACATTGAAATTAGTAAAGATTAGCTATTTTCATTTCAGAGGCAAATTGTGTGTTGTCCAGTGTTGTTATCTTACAGCAACCCGGTAAGGTAAACATTATTACCCCCGTATTACAGATGGAAAGGTTGAGGCTGAGAGGAAGTGTTTGGCTTAAGGTCCACCTAGTGGGTTCATGGCAGAGGCAAGATTTCAACGGGGGATGTCTTGCTTTGCAGCTGGCTCACTTAGCCACTCCACTAGTTTACACTAGAAATATTATGTGAAGCATGCATGAATCATAACAATTGTGGAACAATACTTTGCCATTGTTTACTCTCACCTGGAGCAGTCCGAGAACTGGGGACTCCCTGATCCCTATAATATGTATCCCATAAACATATCATAAACAATAATAAACATATATCCCGTAAACATATCATAAACTCCATAAACAAACCAGATTAATGGTCTGTGAAGCCATCCCTATAGCAGCCAGTCCTTCTTTGTCTTTCAGTTCTGGTTACACAAATAAATATTGCCATGGCAGTGGGTATTCACATGTCATTTGGATCATTCTGTTTCTCTGCTGCCTCTTGCTTTTGTTCGATGCCCGTGATAACAGTCCCGTGTGGTGCCACTGTGTTGTGCTGGTGATAGGAGATTGTTACCGGTGCAACAGTGTTGGTGGCTACTGTGTCACCAGCACTCTGTGCCATGTAAACAGAAAGCCCTACAGAGCCACTCGGAAGAGGCTGCTTGGTATAATTGCTTGTCTAGAGGCCAAAAGAATCTTACTCGGCCGTACTGGCACCAAACATAGCAGCAAGGAAGAGCACACCTGCAATTTTGTGCTGCTCCCATTCATTTCACAAGAACCTGGACATTATTTTTCTCTGAAATAAAATATATTTGCCAACAAGTAGGCTTACAGCGCAATCCGACTTAACTTTTGTGCCGGTGTAACCAGCGGCGCAGCGAGAACGGGAGGCCCCAGAACGGAAAAGGGATTCAAATCCCCTCCGAAACAGGAATTCAAAGGGGATTTGAATCCCTTTTCCATTCTGGGGCCTCCCGTTCTCGCTCGCTGCGCCGCTGGTTAAACCGGCACAAAAGTTAAGTTGGACTGCGCTATTAATTGTGTCTGTTGTCTAAGGGGAAGAGAATGGGTAGAAGCAGATGTTAGTAGAGCCAGATGTGCTATTCTCCCCCTCCCCCAAATCTGGTTTGCACACCTAGTTTGAACATCCCAATGAGAGGGGAAGCAGCTTTTGCCGTCTGTACAGTAGTTTGCTCTGCCTGGCTCCTTTTTTTACCTGCGCTGACGCGAGCCTTCCTTTCTTGCTCTCAGGAGCTCCAGATCCAAGCATTGCGGGACTTGCAACAAGTGTGTCTGTGGCTTTGATCACCACTGTATGTGGCTCAACAACTGTGTGGGGGAGAGGAACTACTGGTAAGGGCCATTTGGTCAGCATTGTGAGCCCACGCAAGCAAAGCCGCTGTCGGACAGCTGAGCCACCCGTGCGTCTTGCTTTCAGAAGTGTTTCCGCTGCCGCAGCCCAAACGCCCATTTAGAGCAGGCAACGCTCTCAAAATAACAGGCAAAGTTGTATGCATACTTCTTACGGCGGCTTTTAAAGGAGTGTAGATGAGCACTTCTGGAGCCAGAATAGGGAGGGGGGGGGGAGGAACGGCAGTGTCTTTTGATTCAGAGGCTGACCCTGAACCCTGGCTCAAGACCACTGGACGTACAGTTGGCTCTCTTGCTGTCTGCTGAGGGAGAGCTCAGCCTTTTGCTCTTTCAGTAGCACTGGGCTAGGTAATGCAGCTTGTATCCTGTTAAGACAGGATGGGGTAAAACACCTGCCATGCTATGAATGCAGAAGGGCCCAAATTCAGTCTTTGGCCGCACCTCCAGGTGTGCCTGGGAAAGATCTCTCTGGAACCCTGGAGCGCCACTGCCAGTTAGTGTCGACGATACCGAGCGGGGTGGACCAGTGCTCTGCCTCCGTGTAGGGCAGCTTCCTGAGATGTGCCTTGGCTATGTCAGGTGGCCCCCTGGAGCAAGTTGGCCACCAGTGGATGACGCATCCTGCTAGGAAGGCGCTAAGGGCTCTTCTGCTTTCTTGTCAGGCTCTTTCTGAACAGCATGATCTCCGCCATCGCCGGCCTTCTCCTAACGCTGCTCATTGCCTTCTACGTCTTTGTGGAGTTCTTCCTCAACCCCATGAGGTTGCGCACTGATCAGCACTTTGAAGGTATCGGCCCGTGCTCTGTGGTGGCAGGGTTTCCCCTTTGTCCCTCCAGGGGCTCTGCGTCAGGGCCCTCCTCCATACATGAGGCGGATTCTGGCAAGCGCACACTGGTACGGAGCTCCCTCCATTCAAGGGATGCTTGGCGTCCTTCCTTCTTGGCCGTTAGCTTCTGAAAAGAGATTTGGCCCCAACAAACGAAGCTTCATCCTCCGACCTGGGAGCTGGCTGTGTTGGTTCACTGATGAACAGCACGTGCTTCGAAGCCACCCCGTTGGTCCTTCACGTGCTCCATCGCCGAGTCCTGCCTGGGGCAATCCTCACATTCCCTAATTTTGCCCTTCCGTGGTGTATTTGTCTCCGCAGCCTCATTTGTGCTTCTGTTTTCTAGGTTTAAAGAACCAAACAGATGTGTGGTTTGTGTTCCTTCCTGCTGCTCCCGTGGAGACTCAGGCAGCAGCCATTTTGGCTTCAGCCGGGGCGGTGATGCTCCTGGGGCTGCTAACCCTGTTCCTGTTGGGCCACCTGCTGATCTTCCACATCTATCTCAGTAGGCATCACATTCGCCTTTGTCCTGTGGTTCAGGTTATTGGGCTTTTCCCTCCCTTCGCACTCGCCCGGTGTCCTCTCCTCTGGGATTCCTGCTGGAGTCATCTTGGCTCCTGCTTGATGCAGATCAAACCAGAGGCTTTCGGACTTGTAGGAAACGAGGACTATGTCACATCAGACTACCATATAAGAACGGTGAAGGCCGGGCTGGCACAGAACCTTCCCACATGATTGCTTTTGTACACAACAGATGTTTAGTTGTTACTCATTTGTTGCACTGGCTCCCGCTATCTCCCCTCAAGCACGCTTCTATTACAGAGAAATCCAGATTTTTCAAGCATCCGGCTCACAGCCATTTTCAATCTAAAACATGCATTCCCCAATGCAGTTAATAAAAGCGGTATATAAATACTGTTAATAATAATAATAAATTCTTCCTTCCCACTCCCTAGTGTGGCACCGAATGACCACCTATGAATACATTGTACAGCAGCGCCCCCCACAGGAGATGAAGGAATCTGAGAAGCAGCGGGAATCCTGCCCTCAAGTGCGGTCAATTCAGGTAAGGATTACAGTTTTCTCTTCTGTCCCTTTATAAATAGGGTTGCGCATGCTCAATGTTTGCATGGGTTCAGTGACACTGCTGTCCTTTTTATTTGAGGGGTGGGTGTGTTTTTTTGCAATCTGTGGCTTTGATGAATCAGGGGTTTTGGTTGAGCCCTTCCACTGTAGGAGGTGTATCCTCTTGATATTTGAGCAGACATATTTTCCTTGAATTCATTGTTCATTTGCTTGCTTGCCAATAGGTCCGGCTTGTTCATGTGCTTGTTCATGTGCTATGTGCACTTTCAAATAGCTCTTGTGTGTTTCAGGAAATGCAGTTTTACTCAGGAAGTCTTGGATATACCAATCCCGACATTCAGGTGGAAGAGCCTTCAGGCTTAACATCAGGGAAAGAGTGAGTAGAATGAATGCTAAGCTGGCCTTCCTATAAAGGGGCTTTCTCAGCGGTGGTACTCTGGAATTATTATTATTATTCCAGAGTACCAGCAGATGCCTCTGTGAAGCTACTTGGTGGGCGGTGGGAATTGGCACTCCTTGTATGAAGGAAGAGAGGGCTGAGAAGGGATAAAGAAAACATACTTCCAGAGTAATGTTATTGGCACAAGATAGAGTGCTGTTGATGACGTTCTGCCAGTTGATCGCTTGTCTGCGGGACCGTTGCTTGTGAAGGCACATGGGACATCCTTCGTGGGGAAAACGGCAAGAATGCTCAGCGATTCCTTGGGACCAGCATGCACGTCTGCAGAAGGAGGGAGGGATGCCGGAAGGGTGCGGAACACATATAGGAGGGAGGGAGGAGCAATGGTTCTGTGCAGGGAGTGGGAGAGCGAACAGCCAGCCTATTTGTTTGAAGGGAAACAATCAGGGCTGATGGCCTTCAGCGCCTGGCCACGGCACGGACTCCGTATCTTTTTCCCATGCCTGCAAAGCTATGAAACGGATAAGAAGAAGTTACATTGTTGTCTTGTCCAGAATTGCTTTGACAGGGAAAAACAAAGAACAGAATCGCGGAAAACAGTTGACCCTTCTTGAGGACAACCTGTGATGTGCCTTAAATCGGGCTTCTTTATACTTGTACCACCTTTCCGTAGCAAGTAATGCTGTGTCTTGTTTGAGGGTTGCAGTTTCGTCTTCAGAAAGAGTTCCGTAGTTCATGCTCGGCAGCCGGACGATATCGCACACTGCATCAGAAGCATCCTCTGGGAATATATTGTAGGAAAAAGAGTGCCTTTGCTACCCAAGTGCTAGCCCATTCATGAGGCCTACTGAGGCTCTGTCCATCTCCCTGCCTCCATCGCTCCTCCTCTTGTTCCCTGGATCCAACAAGGAAGAGAGGAACCGTGTGGAAGAGAGGAGAGTGAGGGCCAGAGTGTCTCGGATGCTCTAGCCCTCCACTTCTTCCACACTTCCTTTGAACTCAAGGAGTGGAGGGTGGAGCAGCAATGGCGGCTAGCCTGCATCCCCTTAAGGGGGTCTGCAGCATTTGGCAAACGGCCTCGGGCGCTAGGTCATCCTGGGTCAGCCCTGCTGCCGCCAACTGTCTCCAGACAAGCAGGAACCGCAAATAGATAAGTACGAGTAAAACCCACACCGCCTCTTCTCTTCCAGCCTAACCAAATTCTGCATGCACAGCGATGGTGCAGACTCCAGGCTCATTCCGTCCTCCGACGTCCCAAAGGTACAAACTGGAGCCCAGCCACAGGTGAGCGAGAGTTGAACTGTGGGCTCTGTCCTGGTGTATTGGCACTGTGTCCCTGCAGCTGACCAGTAGGCAGTAAGTCTGCGCGTCACAGTTCCTGTTTCATCCATCACCGTGTGCGCAACATCTTCTCTTTCAGCCTTCGCCACCCACTGTGGGTTCTTTAGTTGTGTGTGTGCTTCCATTGGCGCAGTACAGGTGGGCCCCCATATCCACTGATTCGCTATCCACGGTTTCAGTTATCCACGGATCATGGAGACCCCCCCAGGCTTTTACTTTTTTCCCAGTAAGCTTTGTTTCTTCCTTAAAGAAACAGGAGAAGCAGCCTCTGGCTGCTTATTACAGGCAAGTAGAACGAGACTAAGTACTAGAGAGGCTCTGCAAGGTTAACAGAAACCTTGCAGAGCCTCTCTAGGACTTAGTCTCGTTCTACTTGCCTGCAATGGAGGCTGCTTCTCTGTTTGTTTTAAGGAAGAAACAAAGCTTGCTGAAAGAAAAATAAGAGCTGGGGGGGCAAGCAGGGGAGGCAGGGTGGGGGGGCCCTCAGGAAACCATGGAGGTTTCAAGTATCCACGGAGGGGCCTGGAATATATCCCCAGCGGATATGGGGGCCCACCTGTACTTACGACATTAGCGGCATTGCCTGTCGTTGGATTCTGGATGCTCTTAATAAGGCTCTTTTGGGGAGAGTCAGATGTGTGCTGCACCCCTTGGTCCTTCCCCATGTTCCTTTTTTGCAGCTAAAATCGCATCCTGCGATGTGAGGGATGTTTTTAAAATGTTGCCTGTTTTGGAAGCTGGACGTGAATGGCCGTCTTTTGTATTGTCGCCCTCTCCAGCAATGGCAGCCAGTGTCATTTGCAACCCTGACTCTTAACGATGACCCTGGTTCTCTTACTCGCTAACTTTAACACGAAAGAACGTGGAGTCAGTGGTGCTGACCGTGGTTGCCTTGTCTGATCTTGTGCTTTCAGAAGAAGAAGAAGAAAAAGAAGAAGAGATTGCATAAGGTTCCCTCATCTCTGACAGAGGAAAGATCCCAGGAGGCTGTTGCTCCGTGGTCCTCCCTTCCAGCTTTACAACCAGGTAAGAACAGGGCGCAGAGAGGTCCCAAGTTCCAGCTCTCGCAGGCAAATTCTGCAAACTCCTTTTCCAGGCAGGAGTGGGGGCCTATATTCCCTCGTAGCCCACTCTGGTGCGTGAACCCCTTCTTCTTGTGCACGGCGTTGCGACTGAGTCACGGCGCTGTCCCTAGACACTCAGCCATGACATCATGTGTCATTGTCGAACGGCTGGGTTGCCGAGCTCCATGCTGTACAGAGCTCGGCTCGGAGCAGCATGGCTGCACGTCTTACAGAGAAGTCTGGTAGGGCTCTTCCTTTTTCCTTTCCTGCTGCGTTGCCTCGCCTCTAAACACGGGTCTGCCTTTTCAGCAGCAAAAGGGATAGGACCCTTTTCTTCTCCTGTGATCCCCAAACAACTAGTGGGTAACTTACAAACGGAGACAGTCCAAAATGGTGTTTTCAAAAAGCAGGTTTCGGTGTTTTCCAAAATAAAATGGCTGAAAGCGGTGTTATGCGTCTCTTCAATTTTTATAAATTATAATCGCTTTAAAAGTGTACTAGGTAGGTGATATATAGGTGGTATAGTGTCAGCAGATGCAGCCACAGTCATCACCAATATGTAGAGGTGTTAGAAAACGGTTTTATTTTTCACACATTTCCGTGTGTGCGTGCGCAGAAAGCAGTGTTATGTGTTTTTATTTCGTTATTACTGAAAAAGACTGCCCCTCCTTTATAAATTTATCTAAAGAATTCTCACCCCTCCTGTCTCTATCTCATTTCTTTTCTTCAAACAAACAGTTGCTTGAAATTTCAAACACCAGAGGCTGTGAAGAAAAGCAGAAGACCGTGGGCAGAAGGAGATAAATGCGTCCTAATGTCCTCTTCCTTTTTTTTTTTGTTTGCAGAGTTGTCTGTCATGGCTGCCACCTCCTCCACCTCCAGCCTTCGCCTCCCCATACCGGCTTTCCCTCCCCGAGCAGTGGCCACACCCACGATCAGCCACAGTGTGGTGCAGGCGGCAGGTCCTCCAGCTGACTACCATTCCGAGTCCGCAGAGTCCATGGACGAGATCCCTGTGGCTCAGACGCGGCTGGGGAGCAGCACTCCGAATGGCATTTCCAAAGGCAGCGCCCGGCGGCACCTTCCTTTCCCCACGGCCCATTCCAGAGGCGAAGGGGAGACGCACCAGACCGCTGGGCACGACGCCAAAAGAAAGAACATCCCGCTGGCCACAGAGCAATGGAAGGAAGAGTTGGAACTGTCTCCGAAGATCCCAACCGTGTTTGTGAGCAAAAGTAGCGGGGAGCCACCCGTCTCCAACTCCTGGTCTGGCGAAACGTCCGAACCCCCTCACAGAAAATGCTCCAGCAAACGGCACGTGGAGGATCGGGACCATCGCAGATGGGACCTGAGCAGCAGTTCGACTGTTGCTTAAAACACCTGGCTTCCTCCAGCCAGACCAGCCAAGGGAGAAGCAGGGGTGTGGGCTGCTCCTTGCTCTCCAAATATATTACTTCCAGGATTTAAACCTGCGCGATCTCTCTCGGTTCTTTGAGCTGGCTAGCCTTGGCTCCTTGGTTGGGTGGTGAATGGGAAGAGGGTTTAATCCATCCCCTGTTTGGGCTCTTGCAGGCACGTCATTTGCCTTCGGAGGGTTATCAGGTGGCGGAAATCTGTCCGAGGGCAGCCGTCTTCTCCTAGATGGTTTTGAAGGAATTGGATGTTAGGGCTAAGCCTTTTCAGCGCTTGGATTCCCGTCTCAGGCTCTCTTGGAAGCAAGTCTACACCCTTGACTTACCCTATTACTGTGGGGTGCCAATCATATCCGTTCAAATTGGGTGTGGGGCTGGAAAGGGTGCCCATCTGCCGGTGGAAGCGCACTGATTTTCTCCGCCTCTGAAAAACAGCCCCCTGGTTGTGTTATGTGTATCTCTGTCTGACTGGGAGGGTGTACTGCACATCGCATTCTCCTGTGGGCTTTGCCTCAAGTTTGTTGTTAGCGGCTGGCCTCGCAGTAGAACAATTGCATCCGTTCCCTCAGTAAGCTTCGGCAACTTCCTTGGTAGTGTGATGCTCTCTGCACAGGTGATGGATTGCTGCCAGAGAAGGTCTTGGCAATATTGTCGGACTCAGGGTTGCAAAAAAAAAAAAAAAAAAGGAAGTTCTTTCCTCCTCCCTCTCCATCATGGCCTTGGAAAAGCCCTCCGTGCTGATTTCCCCTGTCCTCGTGTAGCAGTATTCCAAGTCTCACTTGGGTGGAGCTCCTAGGGTGGTGGTGCACTCTGGCCACAACAAATGGTTTTCTCTGCTCTTTGCTAAATATCCCCCACCCCACCCTTTGCTGAAGGCTAGGAGCAGTTTTGTCTCTCTAGAGGCCCAGCAGGTCTTGGTGCAGACCTGGTTGGCTCCTCAGCATGTCTCCTTGAACTGCTGGCATGTTGTAAAGTTTTGCAGGTATTGCAAGTCACACTCAGAACCCCTCTTCAAACCACTGCAGTTTTCAGCCAGCTAAATGCTGTAGCTGTAGTGATTCCCAGACTTTATCAGCGCAGATAAAATCAGATGTGCCTTTTGAAGTAATAATAATAATAATAATAATAATAATAATAATAATAATCAGTATTTATATACCGCCTTTTCTTTGGTCATCAGATTTCTCCTCTGTAGAAAGCAGTAGGGTTCTGTACACAGAAGGACCCTGCCAGTCTGACTAGAAGATATGGAGCTAGATAAGCCAATAATCGGCATATGGAAGCTTCATACGTTCAACTTGCAAGATACACAGTGCTTAAGGTGTGTGGAGCACAATCCTGATTCTAGGTGTATCTAAGAACCTTAGTCTAGGTTCAACTAGGGTTGGCATCACCCAGTGCAGTAACTCATAGTATCACCCCCAGTAACTTTATTTTAATATACTGTATAACAGTACAGGTCACCCAAGAAATCAGTAACCCACGAAAAAAAAAACAGTGGCCAACCTGATGACACAGGTTGAAGAAGAGTTCTAGTATTAGCTCTGATACATAGAAATGAGAGCTGACTCGTACTAACACCTTATTGGTTCCATGCTGTGTCATAATAACACCTCATTGGCTCTCAGAACAATCGGTCTCATTGGTCAGTTTTGAGTTAAGGAAATCCACTTTTTGTTACACCAGGCAGTTTTATTTTTCCAGTTCTTTGGCCATAACATTTGATAGAATATGGATAATTCAACACAGTTTCTTCCATTACATTCTGCATTAAATTCCCTTTCCAATGATATATAGCACGATGGTATTCATAAATATCATAAGCTGTCGATCGAAAGGTCGGCAGTTCAATTCCCGCGACGGGGTGAGCGCTTGTTGCTTGGCCAGCTCCTGCCAACCTAGCAGTTCCAAAGCATGTCAGTGCGAGTAGATAAATAGGTACCGCTTGCGGGAAGGTAAACAGCGCTCCGTGTTCCAGCTGCATGCTGCGGCAAGGAGAGTCACGCCGGCCACATGACCACGGAGGCGTCTTCGGACAACGCTGGATCTTCGGCTTTGAAATGGAGATGAGCACCACACCCTAGAGTCGGACATGACTGGACTTAATTGTCAAGGGATACCTTTACCTTTTTATTCATAAATATGAACGTTCCAAAAGGTTTTGAACAATTTTGGCCACTAGTGGTGTCACCCGGTGTGGTCCACGCTCCCCTAGTGATGCCACTGCTTTCAGGAGCTACAAATAAGAATGTGTAATAGTATTGTTAGTCCTGTAGTATGATGTAGTACGCAAGACCAATGCTTTCAAAATGGGGGGGTTGCTGGTTTAGGCTAATCTAATGCTGTACAAACCCTGGGCCCTAAGGGCTCCTTTAGACCAGGCAGCCTGAAGTCTGTGGCTGCATCTCAAACCCCCCCCCCCCATTGTAATGGCAAATGCAGCCACTCATGGGGGGGGAGTGGGGGATTCCTGCTGGCACAGTGGTTTGTAGGGTTAATCCATTTCCTCCATGCTGCTTCCCTAGTTGAAATCCCCCCACCCCCCACCCCCGCTGCTGTTTGCAGAGAAAAACACACATATAGTATGTAGAAGTTTTACTGTGTGATTTCAACTGGGAAAATAGTGTGGGACGGGGAGAGTTAACCTTCCCGCCTCTAGCAGCTGCATTACACACACACACACAGTCTCACACACACACACACAAATCCAGTCATCGATCCCTTGCCATCTCATCTAGTTTGGTCCCAAGTTTCGAGTATCTAGGCATGTCGGTTAATGAGGACTGGAGGGAAATGTTATCTGGCAAATCCTCTAACGGCCTCTAGAGGGGAGAATCCGAATAGCTGTGTGGCAGAGCCTTGTGCCCTGCCTTGATCTGCCACTGTTTGGCTAACTGGCCTACCCAGGTGTCTTCTTAAACTTGGCAACCACAGCTGTGTGTATCTGTGTATATGTTGTCACCTGGAGGCAGCTGGCATAGCTGAGCCTGGGCCTGCAGCGAAACCTCCTCTGTTGCTGCTCAGACAGATTGTTCAGGGTGTGGGTGCCTCCGTGTGTATCTGTTCCCAGGTTGTGCCATGTGCAGGTATTTGTACAGCAAGGCCGGAGTGATGGGGATTTTCCATCGGTCCTCCTGAATATTGTGACTCCTTTCTCTGTTCCTCTCTCATTCTTTCTGCTGTTCCCTTCTTTGGGGTTGACACTGGTGCAAAGGAAGCCACCCTTTCCTCATGCTCCATCCGACTCTGGTGCTGGGGCGGAAAGGGGAAAGGACATCTCCCTTGGCAGTGATCATGTTGGAGCAGGCTTGTTCCTGCAGAACCAAGGTGATGAGCTACAGTAGGTATGTCTGCCTCAGAAGACAGGAATCGTCCGGACCTCCTGATGCCAGAGGTAGCACACTTTACCTGGGCATGCATGAGCCCCTGCCACTCCTCCTGCTCCACGCCTCTCTTATTTTTCAAATCTCGGGAGCAGGAGAGAAGAGTCACACAGGCTGCTAGAGCATCGGTGCCGGCTCCAGCCCACCTCTTTCCATTTCTCATTTCCTTTCAGCCCCATCTTTCCTGGCTTTTCAGATCCAGGGAGAGTAGAGGCGGATGGACCAGGGCATCTCAGTTATGGGCTGGTCCTGTTAGAAGACCCCCTAAGTCTGAGAAGAGGAATTTTTCATCTCTCATCAAGGGGAGAAGAGGAATTTTCCGTCTCTTATTAATGAAAACGTCAACTCCATAGTGCCTTTGTTTTTGTAGTAAACTGCTGGGTAAACGGGGGGGGGGGGGGAGCAGCGATGAGGGACCAGCTACCACTAAAAACCCAGTGCATAGCGCGCGCGCGCACACACACACACCCCGCTCCTTTGGCGCAGGGTGTCTTGAGCCCAGCCAGGCCTTCCTCAGCCTGTTGGCCTCCTGCTGTGTGCCCCTTGCTTGCCTGGCCTGCAGTTGTTCTCGGCCAGCCAGTTCAGTGTCTCATTTCCTTCCCCCTGCTGTGCTCAGCTGCCAAGAAGAATCCAGCAGCTGCCCCACAAGGCTTCAGGATGCCTCCTGTGTTGCTCGTATCAACTCATTTCCTTTCAGATCCTTGGAGGGTGTCCACCTTGGCTCCAACAGCTCTCCTTTGTCCGTGACCCAACCGGATTCACTTTTCCTCTTGGTCTGCTATGTCCGGTGTGCACACTGTACCAAATCTTCTACATCTGGTAGTGGAAGATCTTGGGAGATTGTGGGAGACACCCCTTCCCACACCCACACCCACAGTCATGAATGTGCGTGTAGATGAGGGTTGTGAGTTTCTATGGAGGACTGGAATTAGAGCTAGAGGGTTAAGGGAAACTGCCTCGGAGCCAGTTCCACGCATGCAGCTGAGAGCCCTCGCATAATGTGTGACTCAGTCCTTGGACATATACACTTCCATTCTTTTAATACAAAAATTAAGTAGATGTTTTTCCTTCTCTCTGCCAGCGCCTAAGCAAAGATAGTGCTACAATAACATTTAGCTATGAAATCTGACTGCAAGTTTATTTTTTCTTGACCATCAAGCAATTAAACCCATTTGGAGGGTCCCAGCACAGTGGTCCCATTCTGAATCTCCACCCCCCACCCCCAGCACTGTGGCTGCTTTTGGTTAAAGGAGAGAGGCTTCATCTTTTTTTAAGCACTTGTAAGAGCATAAGAACACGGAGCGCTGTTTACCTTCCCGCAAGCGGTACCTATTTACTCACATTAACATGCTTTGGAACTGCTAGGTTGGCAGGAGCTGGCCAAGCAACGAGAGCTCACCCTGTTGCGGATTCGAACTGCCAACCTTTGGATCGACAGCTCATGGTTCAGCGGTTTAACCCACTACGCTACCCGCTGTGTGTTCCAGCCGCATGCTACGCACTGCGGCAAGGAGAGTCATGCTGGCCACATGACCACGGAGGCGTCTTTGGACAACGCTGGCTCTTCGGCTTTGAAATGGGGATGAGCACCACACCCTAGAGTCGGACACGACTGGACTTCATGGTCAGGGGTCACCTTTACCTTTACCTAAAAGCTTAAGAGCCCTTCTGGATCAGGCCAAGGGCCCATCTAGTTTCCTGCACAGGGCCCATGAGAGGGGGGTAAATTGTACCCGGGCCCAGGGTGAAAAAGGGGCCCCAGGAGCCAAAGGAGCCCCCCCCCAGAAATGTCCAGGGATCTCAGCTGACCTCATTGAGAGTGAAAGAGGAGGGCAGGTCTACCGGGCAGGGTAGAACACCTGGGTCCCGGAGACTTTCCTCTCGGAGGCCCTGTTCCTGCATCTCACAGTGACCCATCAGATGCCTCAGGGAGCACTCAAAACAACACGAATCCTGTATCTTGTTGCGTGACAAAAAGAGTCGGAGGAGCAGAATGAGCCGGGAGGTCCACAATCCTCTCTGGGGTCTGGTCCTAGCTGACAAGCCACACCCAATGCTGGAGGAGGTAACATTTTGCTCCGAGTGACTTAGAAGGAAGGAGATGGTTTGCTGCCCTCACATTGCCTGGCAGTGCAGACCAGGGCATGGGTGGGGCAGATGCTGCATGCCCTTGCCACAGATGATTAGATCACCAGTATTTTGTTTTGTGCCTTGAGCAGGGAGCAGTATCCGGCTGCCTCCCGCCTGCCCTGCTGATTGATCCATTGATCAAAGCGGAGCTGGCTTGCAGCCCAAGCCGTTGATGGGAAATCCAATTAGAGAGTGGTTTGCAGTGCAGTGTAAGCTGGCAGCAGGCGCTGCTTTGTAATGTCCCCCCCCCCCCCCCGTCAGCCAAGGATAGGAATGGGAGATGGAGCAGGCTTGGCTATACTGGCTGGAATGGATGGAAGATTGGGCTATAGGACCTTCCCCCAGCCGCTCAGTTGAGGGGTGGGTGGCTTGCATGGGCTTCCTTGGCCTAGTCTCTAGGGCAGTGATGGCGAATTATTTGGGCTTGGTGTGTCAGAATTTTTGAAAATGCCTAACTTGATTCTGCTGGTGTGTCATCCCCCTCTCAAACTTTTAATAGTACTTTTGTTGGGATAAGCCTCTATTTGGGAGGTTGTCTAGGAGATTCTTAGCAGAGTTTGTTCCCTCTTACACCCAGGCAGACTGCTATTAGCTAAATAAACACACAAGGCATATGCTGAGTTAAGTTGCAAAAAGAAGACGTTTACTCACGGTTTCAGTTCACATTTACAGCATCTGATTAAGATCAGAGGTTATTTTAACTTAGAGGATGAAGCGCCCCTCATTGCTGGGGCTTCCTGCATGGTAGTGTGCTTGGATCATGGCCGCCATTCATCAGAGCTCAGGCATGCCACGTCCTCTCTCTGCATCAGGAGAAGGAAGAAGAGAACGCATGGGAGAAAGAGGAAGAGGAAATGAGGTCTGGGACCACGCCCTTTCCTTTGGAACACAGAGGGGTCAGGTAACAGGTCCTTTGGTGACCGGATGACACATCGCCGCCCCCCCCCCCCAGTGCTCAGCAGACAAACGCTGCCATCTCCAACAACTTTGACTATTGCTACTTTGAATAGTAATTTTGAATTGAACTGAACTGAAAACAACTATAGAACACCTTGCATTTTATTTAACATCAATGAGTGACTTTTTGGTTGCTGAGTTTTACTAGAGAATAATTTGAACGAGGTCTCCCAAAACCCCTGCCCTAAATGTTCAAGACAAGCCTGTAAAACTTTTGCGAAAATATAAGGTGTGTCGGGGCCCTGGGGGAAACGCTGCCGTGTCACCCAAAATGACCTCGCGTGTCACAGGTTCGCCATCACGGCACTAGGGCCTAGTGACTAGGTTCCTCCTGGGACAGTGAGATCCTGGTTGAGAATTGCACATTCTTCTGGCCTTGACTGCAGCTCCTTTCAATGGAAATCCAGAAAATGAGGCTGGACAGGAATGCAGAAGTGAAACTAGACTGGAGCGGAGGCAAGTAGTTCTGCAAGACTCCGTTACACCGGAGTCAGCGGCCCCTCCCCCTTGCTGTTGGAGCCATTCCAGCAGCAACAGGGGAGTGTCCTGCGTGTTGCCACTGCCGCCAGAATGGCTCCCACAGCAAGGGGGAGGGGCCGCTGACTCCGGTGTAACGGAGTCTTGCAGAACTACTTGCCTCCGCTCCAGTCTAGCTACGCCACTGAGTGATGGCTTGAACCTCAGGCAGAGCTCTGAACGGCAATGGCAAAATGTTAACAGGAAGCGGATGCTTCCAGTCTCGTTGGCTTGCCCAGCCTCTGAATGCCTTGGTGCGCTTGCCAACCAGACTGGGAATATTGCCACAGTGTGGGCTGTGTGTCTCTATTCTGCATCTTTGTAGATTTGTCATACAAATGCGGCCCCTGTTTGGCCTGGTTTATCCATAAATCAAAATGTTGTGGTAGAGGGGACTTCAACTTCAAGCTGCAGGTGGGGGAAGTGCCATTTATATATATATATAGATATAGATATAGATATAGATATAGATATAGATATAGATATAGATATATATCTGCCTCGTTTTGTACGACCAGGCTTTCATCTACTGTCCTCATCTGTTTTTCTTTATTCCAAAACTAGTCCTTATGGTTGCCAATGTATTTGGAAACTGGAGAGGGGCTAGTGAAAACTCAGAAATCGGGCTGGATTGGGGTAGTATTAAGGAATGGGGCTTGAGTGCTCTGCATAGATAGATCTCCCAGGGCTAATAGCCTCTGCAATTCAACTGTCTGTTTGAGCCCAATTTCTAGAAAAGCCCATCTTTTGCTCCAAAATTCCAATTCATTTGAAAACCTGGATGACAGAGCCCATACAAAGTATGCAAAGTGTATAAAGATACGCCAGGCAGTCGCAGTTTGTTTGTGCAACTTCTTGGTCGTGAAAGTTGGTTTTTTCCCCCACAAGGATGCTCTTACACCGACCCAATTAGAAAACCTAAAGCTGCGCAGAGTTGGATTTCTGCAAAAGAGTTCGTCTGAAGGTCAGAGGCAAACTTTGCAAGCTGGGAACAAGCGGAGACTGAGAGTTGATGCCCGAGGGAGGCCTTTGCTACGGGAATATGCCCGTCTTCCTGGGAAGAGGGGTAGTAGGTGACACCTCTGGGGCCGTGGGACGTTGCAAGTGGGCTGGGGCAGCTTGGCTGGCTCTAGCCCTCGTTGCTAGTTGCAGAGGGCCGGCTGCCGTGGCGACGCCTTTGCTTTCACAACAGCCGAAAACATTTCTGCACTGCTGTGTGGTGCAGCCTGTTTGTTCTGTTCTTGGCATTCTCTCCCTTCGGAGCGAAACAATACAGCATTGCATGTGGAAGGCAGTGTCGGGTTGTGCCGTCCATTGACCTCTCCCACCCCAACCGACTGCCTGCTTCCCGCCAACCCCCCACGCTGATGAGGCAGCAACAGTAGCTGCTATGCTTTGATCCTGTCTGTTCCCTGCCGCCTTGGAGATGGCTTCGATGGGCTAAAAACAGACATCCCCGGCCCACCATGCTTTGGGTCTCATGCACAAGCCTCTGGATTCCTGATGTTGTATGTCAGGCGTGACCTGCCGTGTTCTCATGATGACTGCTTGGAGGCCTGGCTGGAAGAGTGGGGGCTCTCTCTCCCAGGCCAGGATTTTGTTGCATGGCTTTAAAAGTGGAGGAGGAGGAGGAGGAAGACGACAAGAAAGCAAAGCTGTGCAGGACCAGAAAGGAGCCAAAATGATGGAGAGCAGCAGTGTTCAGCCAAGCGGCTGTTAAGAGAGGCTCAACCATGCCATTGCATCAGGCTGAATTTCATTAGCTGCAGGAAGGTCACGGAAGGAACTGCGAGTTCCAGCCGCATCAGCTGAGCGGGAACAAGCATGGAGTGTGGGAACCAAACAGATGAGCTAATGCAGCCAACCACCTCCTTCGCTGCAAGGTCCCCTTCGCAGAGACGCTCAGATCCTCGCATGATTGCAACTGCCTTTCTAGTTCCACCATCAAAGCCAGGGAGCCGGAACCCCTCCTGATCTCTCTGTTATTGCTTAATTCCCACACCTCCTGGGCAGAATGGGGTGGTAGGAAGCTGGGATGGACTGTATCATTCTAGTCTGCAAGCAAGAAAGGGGGCTTCAGGCTGGTGCTGGAGCGAGTTCACTTTCCAGATGATACCTCCAAAAGATAGGGGAGGCCATAAAATGCAGCCATTTTATTTTTTGCTTCCTTTGCCAAGCAGCTCTGTGTGAGAGTGTTGATGCCCGCGGCTAGTGTTGGACTTGCACCAGAAATGGACCCAACTCCCCACATAGCTCTGAAGCTTATTAGGTGACCAGGGGTCATTCACTATCTCCCAACCCAACCTACCACACAGGGATGTTGTGTGGATTAAAGAAAGGGGTGGAGCCAGGTACACTGCTCTCTAGTACAGCACAGAAATATGGGAAAAAATCTGAAACCATCTCCCACCTTTCAGAGGCTATCCCAAGTCTGCACCCCCTCCTGCTGCCAGGTAACCTCCATCTTTGGATTTTACGACCTGTAGAATATTGGGAGTCCATGCCCCTCTTCTTACCTCTCCCTGTTTGTTTGCTTACCAACTGTCTGATGAAGAGTTCTGTAGAACCCTAAGGTGTGCTCTTTGATACTTTTTTTTACTTTGGTGGGTCCTAACAAAGCCTTGAACTACTTTTGGTTGTGGATGGGTTAAAATAATTAACCAATCAATTAATGTATTAGCTGTTATTGCTTTCAATACTGGATTTTACCCTCTGCATCCCCTACTTTCATGCTTGCTTTCTCAACAAGCGTTCAGACCTTTCAGCTTCCGAAAGTAGACTCCAGATCCTTCAGTCCTGATCTGTGGCAAGATCTTTGCTTTTGGTACTGCTGCTACACAGAGGCAAAGTGCGGTTGGATTCCACAGTGTGTTTCTAGAGGGGGGGGGGAGAGACTGAGTGATGTGCTTGACAAGCACATAAGCTGGTCCTGAAGGCAACTGCATCCTTTTTGTAGGCTGGCAAAGGATGCTGGCAATCCTACTCCACACCCGCTCTCTGAAGATTTTGTCAGACATAGGGTTAAAAATGCACAGGCAACCTCTGCAATCTTAATGTCTAGAAATGCGTGGGTTTTTGTTTTTATTTTAAAAAAGAGCCTGATTTTTTTTTTTTTTACATCCAGGCTTCCGCACACCCCATAACAGTTTTCATACTTATATAAACAGGAATATAAACAGTTCTTTCTGGACACATCCTTCGGCTTAAACCACCCCATGTTTTTATTTAAGCTGGCATGAAGCAGGCATTTAAAAGCCTGACAATCCAATAAAAAAGCCTAGCTAATCAATCATGTATAATATCCCCATCATTCCATGGAACTGTCCTCTCTGTGTAATAATGCGATGAGCCGCCTCTTTTTATGTAACACAATCTTACGGGGTCGTGTTGCCAGCTCTAAGTAATGGATCAAGAATACATTTGTGCCGGAGCCAAGGCCAGAGGTCCCTAGTGAAGGATAGAGACTTCCTCTCTTAAAAGTACAGCCGAGTGTTCCTTGTCCTTCGCAGGCTGCAGGCTTGGATCAGTCTTACCAGAGGTCTCATCGATGAGGCCGACAGGTCTTGGCAAGGGGCTCCTGTTCTAGCTCCCTAGGTTCAAAAAGAAAGAAAGAGGAAGTGTGGAGGAGGAGAAGACCTACGACGACACTCTAGCCCACTATGCTCTTCTGCACATTTCCTCTTCCACTGTTTTTGAATCTAGGGCAGGCAGGGGTTCTCAACCCCTTCCCGGCCGAGTACCACCTCCAGCCCCACTCTCCTGCCGGAAGTGACTTGCGATGACATCATCACCAGTTACTTCCGGGTTTATAGCACAGAGCTGAGAATGATTCTAGCAAGTTACTTCCGAGTTTTCAGGGTTTTGGAGGCTAGAAAATGCAGGGAGGAGGCGGGAGTGCCCTTCTCAGTGTTCTCAAGTGGCTCGGCCAAAGGCAGGAGCCTCTGGGAAGCGAAAATGCTCTGCCAAAAGCGCCGCATCAGAGCCAGGTTCCGGCGGTCCGAGTACCACCGGCAGTTAGTCGAAGTACCACTGGTGGTACTAGTACCACTGGTTGAGAACCCCTGATCTAGGACACAGGTGGAGGCAGAGGAGGTGACTGTCGTGCCACGGGGACTGCCGTGGTCACAGGGAGGTCTTGGGGAGCCCTGCTTTCTCTCTCTCTCTCTCTCTCTCTCTCTCTCTCTCTCTCTCTCTCTCTCTCTTTTCAGGGATCCACTAGGTCCAAACAAGCCCTGATGAAAATCCCAGAAGAGCTTTGCAAAGGGAGAAGGGATTCCACACAGAAGACCAGGGATGGTGGACATTTGAAAAAACAAACCTGAAACAAAGCCAGCTTGGCTCATCATTTTTGCCAATTTACTCTTTCAGGTCAAATTCATGCCCTTAAGGAGGAAAGATCCAGCCCAGCCCATCCTATGCTTGTTTTCAACATGGTACCTACAGCAGCATGGTACCTACAGCAGCTAGGGTGGGGCATTCTAGGCAGTGTCTCCTAAAAGTGCCAGAGCTTAAAAGTCCACCAGGAAGTCGCAATCCCCTGCTGCTGCTGCCGCCCTGAAAAATCCTTCTGCTATCATCTCCCATGTGCGGAAAGGATGATCCTGCACTGCACTGCAAAGTCACCCAGTGGGAATGCAGCTGGTTGAGAGCGACCTGCGAGCACAGCGGAAATGCTTCCCTGCTGCGCTGGGTGCCCTCTGCCTTTCACGTGTGCTCTCTGGCATTCTGCACATGCTCCGAGCATTATCCAGCAGCAGCTGCATCAGAAAGCGATGACGATCTTTTTGGGACGTTTTTCTCGGGATGGAGAAACAATATCTTTCAAATAAAAAGCCAGCAGGAACTCGCCACCACCATCACCCACCATTCTCAACCTTTGTTGGCGCAGGTGGTATTCCCCTAAAGCGGGGAATTTCTCTTTCTTCCCCCCAGCCAGGGCTCAGTCCCCGCACGCACTGCAAATAGGTCCCGGAGCTAAGACATGCTGGCCTAGTTTGGCGAGGAAGATGGGCGTACAGAAAAGGCAAACCAGAGCAATAAATCTGCTCTCCTTGTTGCGATGCCACCCATCCACCGCCTCCTTCCTGCTAATGTTCCGGAGAAGGCGGCAGCAGATTCTCCACTCCAGCCATCCTCCTCATCCTCATCCTCACCGACTCTTGCGCTAATGGCCCATTTGGCTCGGGGCCCGGGCTTGGTGCGGGGCGGGGTGATCGCGCCTGCTGCAGGGAGGGGCGGCGGCTTGGCTCTGCCGGCCTCGGCTCTTCTCTGCCCCCCCCCCGCGCTGTGTCGCGGAGGGCTCTATGGAAACGGGAATCAACAGCGGAGCCTCGCCCAGGCTGCAGCGGCGCGGCTTGAGAGCGAGCGGGCTTTGCAAGGCGCAGCTTGGTGGATTATTGCCGGCAGCAGCACCGGGTAAGGAGCGCGCGGCGAGGAGGACAGGGGGGAACCCGGGGTGGGGTGGTGGTGGTGGTGGGTGGGAGGCTCTGTCCTGCCAGGAGCGCGGTCAGAGCGGCAACAGGCAACCCGCATTCATTGCCCCCTTTCCCTGTTCACACGCTCACACAGCAGCAGCAGACCCCGCTGCAGCAGTACCCACTAGGCATGACTGCATCACCCAGCCCTTTCCACTCCCTTGCAGCCTCTTTCGCCTGCTAAACTCTCTTTCTCCCCCCCCCCCATTTGTATTAAAAGCTGCATTCATTCCTGTGCGCCCTGACTGGAGGGTAAGCTTGTTTCCGAGTAGGCATGGCTAGAATCGGGGTGCAGTGACCGACAACATTAGCGTTGCCGCGTAGAAAGCAGGCGCTCTCTTTTGCCACGAGCCTTCTTGCATGCTGTCTGCGACAGCGCGTGTGCTCGTTCTTCCAGCGGGAGCCGGCATAGGATTGGGCTGCTTAGACATTGTCTCTGTCTGTAATTTCAATGCCAGGTCTACATTGACTCTAGAATATGGTGAGCTTTCAGGCTTGTGTTATCTAATTTGTTTTTTTTTTAAAGTTGGAGTCTCTAGGAGACGTCACTCACAGTACTCCCCCATGCTTTCGCCCATCATGAGCTGTCAATCAGGACTTTCCCCAGCTCTAACCTGACCTTGGGCATGCCACTCCCTTTCAGCCTCAGTCTTCCCTAGCTGCAATATGGGGATAATGCTATTTGCCTACCTTAAAGGATTGTGGTAGGAACGACAGCATTATGATAACACGTCTGAAATGCTTCGCCCACTCAAAACACCAGCTTATATGTTGGTTGCATCTTTGATGTCAGCACGCCAGCTGACCAATACCTGCTCATTCACCATGAGTGTGAAAGGGTCTAGCCATGCACAGCAATATGCTCACAAAGGACTTCTCTATGCAACTGGGAACCTGGAGCAGATCCAGGCATATGTGCCTTTCATGCTAGCGACGAACGGGCAAACGTTGGAGCGGGATCAGTGGGCTGGGCACATTCATGCTTCTCCTCCATGTGCTCTGTACACCCATGGAATGAACATGTGCGGACCCCTCTTATGGTCGGCCAGCATGTTTTTAAATGTACAATGCAAAACCTCTTGACAGTTAAGGCACTTAAATGATCCTGAGTTGTGACCTTAACAGTGCAATCCTAAACACGTCGTTTACTTAGCAGTAAGTACCTCTAAGTTTAGTGGGATTTACTCTCTGGTAAGTATGTTTAGGATTGTAGTTTAAGTAGGCATCCTTGCTTGCAAGCATAAGTAGTGCTCTGATAGCATTCGACTGAAATCCACAGAGTCCAGCAATAGTTTCAAGAATTGCAACCAGTTGAATAGAATGTGGGTATTATTTTGGCTTAGTTGGATATTATATGTTGGAAAATAGTGAATAGTATGCTAGTAGGATGTATTGCTTTGCGCTTGCTATAATTTTATGAAATATGTACTGTTTTTTATGTTTATATAATAAAGGTAAAGGTGACCCCTGACAATTAAGTCCAGTCGTGTCCGACTCTAGGGTGTGGTGCTCATCCCCATTTCAAAGCCGAAGAGCCAGCGTAGTCCGAAGATATATATACTCAAAACCGTTCAGAAAAAGCCACAAAGAGCCAGGTAGCCCCTGAAAGGCAACCCCATTTACAGTATTTCAGTATCTGCTTTTGTGAATTGCAGTCCACCTCAACAGTTGCAGGGTTTTTCAGTGAAACAATGTGGAATGAATCCAAACCTCAAATCTCTCTGATACGGGTCTTGAAGCTGACCCGTAACTAAGCTCCTAAACAGAAAAAAAATGTTAACCAGTTCAAAATACAGGTGGGCCCCCGTATCCACGGATTCGCTATCCACGGTTTCAGTTATCCACGGATCGCGGGGACCCCACCCCTAGGCTGTTACTTTTTTCCCAGTAAGCGTTTCTTCCTTAAACAAACAGGAGAAGCAGCCTCTGGCTGCTTATTGCAGGCAAGTAGAACGAGACTAAGTCCTAGAGAGGTTCTGCAAGGTTAGCAGAAACCTTGCAGAGCCTCTCTAGGACTGAAAGCTGATTCACACTACACTTTTCCAGGCGTGAATGCCCCTGTCCCTGCCCCAGCGCACAGAGCTGGCCAGAAGTCCTCCTGCTGTCCCGCCTTCTTATGAAGGTGATTGGAGGTAGTTCTGATTGGCATGCAGTCACTCTCCCCCCTCTCATCCGATTGGTAGGCTGCAGTAGCTCCACGAACCCGCCCAGCTCCGCGAAGCCGGCCCCCGGATGAGATGAGGGGAGGCCATTTTTCCAGCTTCTGCATTGCGGAGCTCGCAGCTGCTCCGCATGCTTCCGAAATGCTGTCAAAGAGCTCCGCGCTACGCTCCGGAGATCCGTAACTCGCCTGGATTCCTGCAGTGTGAATCAGCCTTTAGTCTCGTTCTACTTGCCTGCAACGGAGGCTGCTTCTCTGTTTGTTTTAAGGAAGAAACAAAGCTTGCTGAAAGAAAAATAAGAGCTGGGGGGCGCACACGCCTGCCCGCAGGGGAGGCAGGGCGGGGGCCCCTCAGGAAACCATGGAGGGGGTTTCGCTCCTATCCACGGTTTCAAGTATCCACGGAGGGGTCTGGAACATATCCCCAGCGGATATGGGGGGAGTACTGTAAGTGGTTCGGTGATCAGACATTCCAATTGAAATCAGACATTCCGATTGAAATGGTTGCCTTGGACAGTAGGTTTGTGTGGGGCATCCACCTCCATCTGCCCACTTGCCTCCACTCCCACTCCCTTTTCTGCTCCACCCCCTCTTCCTTTTCCAAACCTAGGAAATGCAGAGGAGAGTAGAGTAGTGGGCTAGAGATGCCCCAGCCCATCACTATCTTGTCTGTCTCCTCTTCACTTCCTTTTTCATCCAGACAGTGAGAGGAGCAAAACTAGAGGCCCCTGCCACACATCACAGACACAGGAGAGCTAAGCATATGGAAAATGAATCCAGACAACCAGCTCTAAACCGGTTTGCCTCTTGTTCCTTTGGAAGCTCAAATCACAGTTTCAGTTCTGAACCATGGTTAGCAGCACAAAGGGTTTGGCTTGATGTTTGAATTGTGATGGTGTGCTGAGTTAGTGGGCCCTGTGTTGTCAAGGCACATTGTATGTTTGTGTATCCAAGACTATTGGAGAGGGTGCAACTAGCCAACCATACAGAACAGCTGAGCTTGTTAGATGATCTGACGAAAGAATCCCTAAATGCCTTGATAAAGGCTCGAGCAATTGTGGAAAAGCAGGTTATAACTGTTTAAGTTAATAAATAAAATATGGAATTGAGAGCTGCTGGCTTTCATCTGGCCTCTTTATCATTTCTATGCTGGCTATTTGTCATCCACATTTCTATCCCACTATGTCTTGAAGCAGCTCAGGTTAGCAGTATTCATGATTCTTCCTCCCCACTTTTCAACCTCACAAGAACAAGTCTGAGATAAGTTAGACTGAGAGTTTGAGAATGACTGGCTCAAGTTCGCCCAGTGATTTTTTTGTGACTGAATGGGGATTTGAACCCAGTCCTCCCCAGCTCCAGTCTGATACACTCATACACCACCACTCAATCATGTTCACTGTGGCTATATACTGGTGTTTCTCGCAGTCAACACATCAAGTGCCTAGGGCAGGTCCATCTCTCTAAATAGGCAGTGAAGACATAACAAGAAGTCATAGCCAATCAGGACTCCCAGCACATGTCCCTGCATCTTATGCCATGCAGGCTTTACACACACTTGGTTGGTATCTGGGACTGGGAGAGAGCCTTCTTTGCAGTCATGCCCAGACCTTAGAACTCCCTCCTTAGGGAAATACAGCTTGCTCTGTCCCTGCTAACTTTCCTCTGGCTATGAAATACGGCTATCTATGCCAGCCTGCTTTTAATTTGTAGCTTTTATTCTTCTCCACACACATACACACACCCTCTGTTTTTATTGCTACTTTATATGAGTACTTTTATTGACATTGTAATTGTAGCTAAATTATCCCATGTTTAAATTTGAGGGTGCTAAACATTGTTTTATGATTTGTTATTGTTTTAAGTGGACTCTGTGTCATTCTTATGATGCGAAGATGAGAGAGAAATCCCTAAAATAACGCGCAAAGCATCTGCTCCAGATGTCTATGAAGCAACCCACTGAACCTAAAGTTCAGTGGTTTGCTGGTTGAACAGGAGGGAGGGCACCTGTTTCAGGGCTGGCGTGACCCTCCTCCCTGCAGAGGGACCTGTCCCCTCAACCCAGCCTTTGGGGAGTAGCCTGCCAGATATTGGCCATTAGAAGCCCTACTTTGAGTCTCGGCTGTCTGTATGTGTTTGTGCCCCTTCTTTAGGATTGTAAATTGAGGCTGTGACCACTGCTTTCTGTCTGCATTTCTGCATTTCTGCAGCATGCTGTGCGTTGCACTGTATGGCACATATGGGGTGTATTTGCACCCCATATTACATATGTACCTCATTGTACATATGGGCTGTAGTTGCACCCCTTCCTGTAATATCAAATACTTTTGCATTCAGGGGGTAGGTTCAATGGCATGTGTGTGTCTTTTTTTAATCGCACTGAATTTGTGTGTCGCCAGAGAGGTATTTTGTTCGCTGCTTCCAGTGTTTGTTGTTGTTTTTTTGGAAAGGCGACAGACAGACATGATGAACAAATGCTGTACTGTGTGCTTGCACAAAATATGAAGGGATGGGGGGGATGGGGGGAAGGGATGGGGGGAAGAGAGCCAGCATGGAGGTGGGGCACGAACATCAGCCCAGGATGTAAGAAGCCTGAATTCCTATCCTTGCTAGCTACGAAGCTCACAGGGTAACTTTGGGCATTCTCCCTTAGCTTAGCCTAACCCACAGGGCTGTTGTGAGGAGGAAAATGAACTCCAGATGTGCTGCTCTGAGCCAATAGACTTATCATCATCATCATCATCATCATCATCATCATCATCATCATCATCATAGAATTTACAATTAAGAGGTCCGAGTTTTCGGGCCTACTAAGGTTAAAACAATAAAACAGTATCGACATCGATATTGATATTGATATTAATAATATTTAGAAACCGCTTTTCAACAGGAGTAGTTCACAAAGCGGTTTACACAGTAAAATAAATCAATACATTTTTCATAGGACATATGAAACAGAGTAGGACATAAATGTATGGCAAATGTCTTTGAAATCTTGGAAAGGTGTCTTTGGCTATGTGCCTGCGCATGTAACCCATGTGGGTTATTCAACATGTATGACTTGCGGGGTCATAGCATTATCCGGACCCAAGCATCTGAGACCAGAGTATTTGCTTTTGGATTTTCCAAATGTTTCCTGCATATGGATGTATGCATCTATAGGTCTGCCTGTTGATAGATGTGCCAGGAATTAATCTTAAATTCTTATAAAAAGAATTGGATACATTCATGGTGGACAGGTCTATCAATGATGGAGCCTCCACATGCCAAGGCTGTCTACCACTGAATAGCAACTGCTGAAGAGCAATACAGAGAGGGAGAAGGTGCTTCTGCCATACTTGTGGGCGTTCTAGTGGCCAGTGTAGGAACCAGTACGCAGGGCTAGTTTGGCCTGACTCTGCAGGGCCTATTTGCCAAGATACAACCCAGAAAACCAGTTTTAATGCCAGGGCTCAGCTCCGAAACATAGGAATCAACAGGACAGTGCCTCTGAGCATTCACAGAATCCATTCCCCCCCCCCCCAGTGAATAACCACACTTCATTCCCTGATATGTTGGCTTAGAAGTTAGACTGCTAAGTAAGGAGGATAGTGGATATGAGGAAAGCTGTTGCATCTTTCTTCCTTGAAATTAAATACAGGTGCATATAGACACATTGCTCCAATGCCCTGGCCACTGTAGATCGATGAGGCGTTTTGTATGATCATGTCGGGATGTCATTTTCTGTTTTGCATGGGCTTATTATTCCTGGAAATCTGTGGTGTCAGTCAGGGTGGTTTAGGTCCCATCCCAACGCAGGACATGACGCTATGTGCCCGTGTTTGCAGTGGTTTGCCCATGCACCTACGTGTGCATTTCAGCCCTTGCTGCATGCATTGCATTAGGTCATCTCACTGACTTCCTCTCATGATCCGTGGTGCCTTCACTTTCTTTGTTTTTTTCTGGGTGCCACCTTGATCCCCAAGTTTAGATAGTGCGAAAAGTTTACACACACACACACACACACACACACACACACACACACACACACACACACACACACACACACACACACGTTAATCCTTACAGCAGCCACATCCAAGGAGCATGACCCACCCATAGCAACCATTGCCAGGCAACACAAACTGTGGCCACCCCAACAGCCAAGCCCACACGCCTGTTTTTGTTTAATGTCAGGCTGTAACTACGGGCTCGGACCTGGCAACCCCCCCAGCTTTGCTTGTTCCCTGACAGCCTGCCCTGGGCATGGGTGGACCCTGGCTGAGAGCCAGAGCCAGGGGGTAGCTAAGGGCAGACTGACATCCATGAGAAGAAATGGACACAATCACCCAAGAGTAACATTGGACCGGAAGGAGTGCGGATTTTGCAAGGAATGGATGTTTCAGGCAGGAACCTTCTTGTTGGGGCTCGCATGTAACCCGGGATAAGTACACTGGGGCAAGCCAGGGCTGTGTGAGAATGAGATGTTTTGCCTGTGTTAATTGTAATAATATTTAGCATTGTACATGTATTGCATTTTCTGAGCATGCAAAATGCTGCATATGTCTTGTCCTGATGTCTTTACTTGATGTTAGGAAAGTATTGTTATCTTTTAACGGTCAGTGTTTTGTCCATTTCCCCCCCCCCCCCCATTCCTCAGTCTCTTAGTTCCGTGGCTTATTTTGGTTTGGAGTCATTGCTTTGGATTATATCTGTGTCTTCCTCCCCCCCCCCCCCTTCATTGTAATATTTTCGATGGGTTCAAAGGCCGGATACAAGTTCCCAGAGAAAATAAACAAATAAATAAATTAAATCGGTTTTGCTGTTTTTAAGGTATCTTATGGTTGCAGCTGTACAAAACAAAAATATAAAACAGCAAAGAATAAAAGGAACACACACACACACACACACACACACACACACACACACACACACACACACACACACCCCAGCTTATTCCTTTCAAATCGGTAAAAACAATGGAGATAACAAGATATATTCGTGATCAGAACTCCAGGATGTGTATTTGCAAAATACAAGAAGGGGAACCATGTTTCAATGAATAGTGTTGTTATGAGTGACCCCCATGTTGCGGCTGAGGCTGAGAGGGAGTGACTTGCTCAAGGCCACATAATGAGTTCGTGGCAGAAGTGAGATTTGAACCAGGGAAGTCTCAATTTGCAGCCCAGGCTCTTAGTCATTGCGCTACGCCAGTTCTCACTTGTCCCTGGTCTATGCCAGTCATTTATGTCAGATAATTCTGGTACAAGGATAAATACTGATGATGATGATGATGCTTGAGCAAACTTCTGGGGACTCTGAGGGTGGCAATGCAAGTGTGCCTCACCAGTCACACACCTAACACCTTATGTGGAAGTGACTCCAGTGTGTAGCTCCACTAACCATGTGAACCTTTGTTACACACTTCTGGTGGCAGATCATGCAGGGACTCTGTGTACGGTGCTGAGGATCTGCATGCCCAGGGGCGTCACGGGGGGGGGGGGTCAGATCACCCCAGGTGCCACCCCAGGTAGGGGTGACACCAAAATGACTTTCTATTCTATTCTATTCTATTCTATTCTATTCTATTCTATGTGTTCCCGATGGTGCAAAAACGCACCATTGGTAGAAAATGGGTTTTTCCTGATCCCCACTGCGACTTACGTGGGGATCGCATTTCCCAGGAGGCCTCCACATCGTGTGGTCTGGTATGGGAGGAAGTCCATGGGGGTAACACCATGAGATCTCGCCCCAGGTGTCACTAACCCTAGTGACACCCCTGCGCATGCTCTTTCCTCTTCTGCTTCGCCCCCCTCTTTCTGATGAGGGGGTGAGAGGAGGAGGAGCAATTGAGGGAAGTGGGCAGACAGAGGCGGGCTCTCCCTGTCAATCTGCTGCCTTAGGCAACGGTCTCAGTCGGCCTAATTGATAGACCGGCCTTGTGCAGCTGAACTTGGGTGTGCACAGCTGCCCCATTTCAGTTCTGATTGTGCCCACAGAGCATCATGGCTGAGAGTACAGACGTCGCCTCGCTGGAGGAGAGCTTCCGGAAGTTTGCAATCTATGGTGACACCAAAGCTACCGGGCAAGAAATGAACGGCAAGAACTGGGCCAAGCTGTGCAAGGATTGCAAAGTGACCGATGGGAAAGGAGTCACCAGCACAGATGTGGACATTGTCTTCAGCAAGGTGAAGTAAGTGTCCCCTGAGCAGAAGGAGTTGTCGCCTGCCTGCTGAGTCTGACCATGGGTCCACCCAGCTCAGGATTGTCAGACACTGGCCTGTAGCAGCCCTCCACAGTTAAGGGTCAAACTAGATGTACACCTAGGTTGGCCCTCCATGTGCAACATGGCCCCATTTTGGCAGGGAGGCGAAGTTTTGTTTATAAATAGCACACAGGAGGGCCAACTGAAGCGTTCTTTTTCCCATTTAAAATGATGTATGGCAGAACAACAGCAGGAGCAAAGTGCTAAAGCTGCCCTCCCCCCTGCCATGGTTTTACCACATTTAAAACCTCCCATCGTGTACTACCCCGTATTGTCCCGAGTATAAGACGCACCTGATTATAAGACGCACCCTTAAAGTTTGGTGCTATTAAAAAAAATTAATTAAATCACTGGCATTAAATTGCAACAGCCTGATTACAAGACGCACCCCTAGTTTAAAAACTTAAATTAGGAGAAAAAAGTGAGTCTTATAATCAGACCAATACGGTATTTATAAATAAACTCGCCTACCCCATCAGGCCACATTGTGCATTTAGATGCACGTCTCGTTTGGCTCTTAATTTATGAAAAAGAGGAACATTTCAAGGAGCTCCAGATATCCCAGTTCCAACACTGAAGTGTCGACCCTGGGAGCCAATTGGTAGTTTCCGTTGTGAATTTAGGTACAGAAAGAGCCCACATTTCGGTGTCAAAAGATGTATGCGTCACTGTCAGCCTTCAGTAGTCCATGTGCATTAAATGACCTGGTTCCTCCCACAATGTACACTGAAGCGGCATTTAAGAAACAATTGGACCCCTGCGATTAAAACGTGAACATGCATTTGCTCTTTGCAATGAAGGGCACGATCCCACACTTGTGTTTTCCCACTTAAACATGGAAAGTGTTTAGATCATTAATCAGCTTAAAAAAAAAAAAAGGCGTGATATATGAATTGGACCTCTGTGGCGAGGCATAGAAACTCTGCACAAGTTCAGACAACATGTCTTTTCTAGCCAGGCTGCAGGCAAGGGCGGTGAAGTGGGAGTGAGAAAATCAATCAGTCTCACAAAAACGAGGTTTGGGCTTCGGAAAACAGCTTGACTTGGCACTACTGTGCTTCCCATCTGTGCTTCTGGGGTGACGATGGCACAGGCATTGTCCAGCAGCGCTATCCCAGCTTGATTCAGCAATATTGGCAACAAGGCTGTTTTCATTTGTATTTGGTAACTGCTCAGTGTCAGCTGCTGTTTGAGAGGTCAGGCCTTCCTTTCTGCAGAAAACAGGACTAGTGAGGGCTACTAGCATAGCTCTTTTGCAAGAGAAAGGACTTTGGCTGCACTAGCTAGGGATTTGTTTGTGGAGAGAGAGAGAGAGAGAGAGAGAGAGAGAGAGAGAGAGAGAGAGAGAGAGAGAGAGATCTCCTAGGGCTCAAGGCTCTCTAACTTGGAGCCCAAATCCCAGATAACCTGAAGCCCCAGTCCTGGAAGCTGCTACTTGTGGCTACTCAGTCAAAACAGAGATGACCTACTTATAATGATAACCTGAGGTCTGGTTTGAGTGAATAACCATCTGGTTCTCTTGTCATGTGTGTCTCTAACCTTTCTGTATTCTCCTGTGTGATCTGTCCCTTTCTGTGTTCCCTACCATTTGACTGAACACTCACGCCTTCACTGCTTTGCATTCCTGAGCACCCAGAGGCGTAACTTCCTCAGTCGGTGTCCGGTTCAGGGGGGGAATTTGGCGCCCTAGAGAGTAAGTATCGGCCTGGCCAATAGGCTGGGCCCGCGCTCTGGGGGGGGCGTGCTCTGGGGGGCGACCCGGCGGGACCCTGCACCGGGCACCCGCCCGCCCGCACCCCCCTAGCCCCCGGAGAGGCATCCTCCCGCCGGCTTACCTGCTCCAGCCTCCCAGCGCGTGCTTCCCATCGTCGGCCTCCCTGCCTGCTGGCTGCCGCGCGCAGCCTGGCGCAGGCGGGTGGGGGGACTGTCCTCTCAGTCTTCCTCCCTCCTCCCCCAAGCCTCCTCCCTCCTCCCCCGGACTCGGAGAGGAGAGCCCGGCCTAACAGCAGCTCAGCTGTCAGCTGAGCCTGGGCGTTGCGGGGCGGGCGCCGCGGCCGTGGCGAAGCGGCCGGTTCTGGTGAGCCACGCGCCGCTGCTCCCGCTGCGCCCGGTTCGGTGGGGCGCCTGGTCCAGTTGAACCACGCGCTCCACCGTCCTTACGCCATTGGCTATATTATTATTATTGTTATTATTGTTGTTATTGTTATTAACAAGTATTATTAACAAGTATTTATATACCGCTTTTCAACAAAAAGTTCACAACGCGGTTTACAGACAGAATCAAATGATTAAATGGCTCCCTGTCCCAAAAGGGCTCACAATCTAAAAAAAGATGCAGAACACCACTAGCAAACAGCTACCAGAAAATACACAGTGTTGGGGTGAGAGGGGGGCAGTTACTCTCCCCCTGCTAAATATAAGAGGAGCCCCAATTGAAAAAGTGTCTCTTGCCTAGTTAGCTATATGCATTTCAATAGTCTCTGTGGTTAATTGCTAGTTTAGCTGATGGCTGGTAGCAGGTTAGCAGAAAACTGATGGAATAGAACTGAAACATCTTACACATGATGAAAGAGGGGGGAGGCTTGAAAAAAGGGATGGAGACTAGGAAGCAGGCACACATTTAGTGTGACGCTTCTTTGGATCCTTGGGGGTTTGGGAAAAGCATCATGCAGCACCTATCATGTTTTCAAGGGTTGAGTTTTGCCACTGATGACGTGGGCACAAGTAAGTACATTCCATTGTTTATCCTAATGTATTTTATGTACAGTTTTTCTGTCCTTTATTTCCCCCCCCTCTTTAGCCCTAAAGTGTTCATAGGGTCAAGGGAGGGAAGGTAGGTGCCCCCCACCACCACCCCCAGCCGCATCCCACGGGCTGGCTTTGAATCCTTTGTGCCCATTCCATTCCAGAGGGAAGTCCGCCCGAATTATCAACTTCGAAGAGTTTAAGAAGGCCCTGGAGGAGCTGGCCCCCAAGCGGTTTAAGGACAAAAGCAAGGAGGAAGCCTATGAGTCCATCTGCCAGCTGGTGGCAGGCAAAGAACCAACCAATGTGGGCGTTACTGTGAGTAGCCTCTCCTGCTGTTCCAGGAAGCAAAAGGGGCCGTTCTCAGAAGTGATCAGGCAAAGAGGAGCAAGGGCAGGGAAGAGCAGCTGGGTCCTGCAAACCACCCTCTTTCTTTCCCCAGTGCCATTTTACAATTTCCAGATGCCTTGTGTTGGGGGACAGCACACCTGGGGATTGTAAAATGACACCAGGGGAAGAACACAATGGTTCCCTGCTGCTGTTGCTGCTTCCCCACAATTCTCTGGTAGACATCCTCATGGGCTCTGATTTCCCTGGGTGGGGAGCAGTGCAGCCCCATGGGCCTTCGCCACCTCAGGTGTTGACCAAGCATGGTTGTGAGTCCTTGTGTGGACAGGAACCCGCAGCACATGCACCCAGAGGCGGAACGCGCCTCGCGGGCCCCCGGAGCAAGGGGGCGCGGCCAGCGTCGCGCCGCGCCCTCGCGTCACGTAGACGCGCCCCCCCCGCCCATTTTGCTCCTATTTCGGAGCCAACCGGCTCCAGGGAGGGCGGGCAGGCCCAATGACGATCGCGTTTTTTCTCTCCGTCGCTCCGTAAGTTCCCCGCCCTCCCCCACACGAGTGCCTGGAGCAGGAGCTCCATCCGCTCCGCCATAGTTACGGCGCTGCATGCACCACACAGGCCCCACCTATGGACTCACCCCTGAGATTAGGCTTACCAGATCTCCAACCTTGACAGAGTGCTAGACCTTTAGGAGAAGGAATGTGGGCAGGTGTAGCTTGTTAAACCTTAGAGCACAATCCTAGGCATGTCTATTCAGAAGCAAGCCCCATGGATGCCTAGGATTGTGCTCTAAGGTTTAACAAGCTACACCTGCCCACATTCCTTCTCCTAAAAGTAGGCTTACCAGATCTCCAACAGAGACAGAGTGCTAGACTTTTAGGAGAAGGAATGTGGGCAGGTGTAGCTCGTTAAACCTTAGAGCACAATCCTAGGCATCCATGGGGCTTGCTTCTGAATAGACATGCCTAGGATTGTGCTCTAAGGTTTAACAAGCTACACCTGCCCACATTCCTTCTCCTAAAGGTCTAGCACTCTGTCCCGGTTGGAGATCTGGTAAGCCTACCTGAGATGAGGGTGCAAGCAGCAAGGGTCGAGGTGGTGTGGGAGGGGGAAGGGAGGGTGTGAATGTTGCAGAAAGGATGGTTCTGAAACAACCCCCCCCCTTGATTTTGTGATCGGCAGAAAGCCAAGTCAGTGGGGGCCGTAGAGAGGCTCACCGACACGTCCAAGTACACGGGGTCCCACAAGGAGCGCTTCGACGAAAGCGGCAAGGGCCGAGGCAAGAGCGGGCGCGAGAATATTGTGGACGACAGCGGCTACGTGGGGGCCTACAAGAACGCAGGCACTTACGACGCCAAAGTGAAGAAATAATGAAGACGCGCACCGTCGTCTCTGTTTGGAGGAGGAGCCACCCTAATGACACACCCACACCCCATGGCGGGGTTCGGCTCCGCCTCAGAGCTATAGCTGGAAGGGGTGCCTGCCCCACAAGCAGTTGATGCCGTTGCAGCCTGACCTGATCTGACCATGCATTTGCTTACGCACGTTACAGAAACCCAAAGTTGAATGTGTATATCCAACTCATCAAGGTCCTACACCTCAAATCTCGTCCCACCCTTTTCTCCAGCCCTCCTCTGATTCCAAAGCTTTCCCCCCTACCAGCACCCCCCCCACACACACACACACACTTGCTCTGTTCACTAGTGCTAATAATGGAGCATTCCTTATCCTGGAGAAAAACAAGCAAACCCCAAGCTTTGCTCGCTGAACTTCAGCCCGTCATGCCACTCTTAAAAACTCAGAGCTTTTAACCCGGAAACAAGATGGCGGCACCATCTTGGCCACAACTGGCGGCACCAAGATGGCCACAACTTCCAGGGTTTTGTCAGCACCTCACACACAGCCCTAATCCGTCCTACCAATGAGAAAGTTTGCTAAGCGTTTGCATGGGCACCCGGCTCTCCCTAGGGTGCCATTTCACTGCTTTAAGTTGTATAAAAAAATAATCAGTGTATAAACTACTACTAATAATTTTGGTCCTCAACCTACTAGGCTGAGAATGTGTCAGTTCTAATGTTATGAGCACCTTCAACTCTCTAGGAAAGCCAAATGTTTTTAGATGGATAACGTGTCTTCTTCCTGACTTGCCAACTCCTCTGCCTAAAACGATGGTTTTAGGCTAGGAGATTCCTGGCCATGTTGGGACGTAGTTCTGTATGTAACCCTGTGATATAATCTAGCTGTAATAAACACCCTTTCTGGTGGCGTGTTATGTGGTTAAGTGAGGAAGGAAGCCACAAAAGATGGGCCTTTCATTAACAAATCTGTGTGATCTTCATGTGATCTGAAATTCGCTGCCTTGGCAAACCCAGCCGCTGTACGCCAGGGTGTATGCGCACAAGGTGAATTATTTGTGGTATTTCTGTCTCACCATATTGCCAGAGGACCTCAAGGCAGCTTACGAAAAAGCTTAAAAAAAAGAAACAGGCAAGCATAAGTGCAAAAATGAGAATATTACATATTACCATAAAAGCTGCAAAGAAAACTCTAGATAAAAATGTTGAAAAGAAAAGGATCTCAAATATGGTTAAAAGCCATTCAGGTCACGAGAAAACAGAACAGACTTTGCCTGGTGCCTGAAAGGATAGCAAGAAAGGGGTCAGGAGGACATATCTAGGGAATGCATTCTATTGAGGGAGCCACCACAAAAAAGGCCCTCTTCTGGTAGCCACCTGCCTAGCCACCAAAGGTGGAGACCTCTGAAGTAGGGTATCTGACGTAAATGTCGGTGGACATGTTCATGTGTGGGAGAATGTGGTCTTTCAGTCCTTCAGCTTCCATTGACAGAATTAGGAGGAAAATGGCCTTTTCTGAAGGGATACAATCACCCCTTTCAGGTAGGGGGGGAAATCTGGAATGTGGGTCAAAGATGTGGGGCTCTGGGTTATGGCTCAAATGTGCATCCTTTAATCCAATGTGCTATGTGCTCATGCCTTGGGGCACATAGACAAGCACTCCCAACACCCGCTCTCTTGGCATACAGATATTCCTGTGGCTGGAAGAGACAGGCCAGCTGAAGAGAGATGTTTTATAGCTAGCGTAGAATTCCCTGCTTGTAAGGGGGATGGCTTCACGCCAGGCCTCTTGGAGTTTGTGTGGTCCAGTATCTCAGGCGCAGGTTTTTATGGCCTTGCTGCTATTTTCTCCCTCGCATTTGTCTCTGTTATCAGTTTTCCCCGGCACCAGTGCCACCCCCTCCCCTCCGCAGCCCTGGCTTGCTTCGTGCTCCTGGGAGGAATGCCCTGCGATGGTAGCGCCACTGTCCCGCTGAGCTGACATGGCTGCTCACCTGCTGCACGGCTTCAAGTGGCCCGGACCTCCTTCTCCTCCTCCTTCTCCAGCGTGAATAGCATTCCTTGGTAGCTGTTGCTGGGAGCCTACCAGAATCTAGGACCTAACCAGCTGGATGCAGCCCACCGCCTATGAATGGCCATCCACCTGGGGTTTAGTAGACCTCCAACAGCAGTAGCTTGGTGGTTGAGCACTGCTTGGCCTACAGAACATCCCTTGCACAAACCTTTGCATCTCCAGGTAGGGCTGGAAAAGATCCCTTGTCTACAACCCTGGAGAGTCGCAGTCATGTCGACAAACAGTGCAGTGGTCTGATTCATGACACGGCAGCTTCATACCTTTGGTACATGAAATATTTGGCAGGGGGAGAAATAGGGGGCACTCAATAACCTCCACAAACCTCTGTCTCATCTCAACTTTAGCTGAATCACATCCCCAGCCAGTAGCTTTCCCAAAGCAATCGCTAACAGCCCAATCCTAACCAACGTTCCAGCGCCGATGCAGCCGTGCCAACAGGGGCAGTCATGGAGGTCTCCTCAAGGTAAGGGAACATTACCCTGACCTCGCATTGTGGCTGCATCGGCACTAGGAAGTTGGTTAGGATTGGGCTGTAAGAGACATTGCTAAGGGGATGAGTTGCAGCTGACCACCTGACGTTCAAACACTGATGGAAATCAATCCCTCCAAGAGTATATTTAATGGGAATATGTGCAGACCATTGGTCAACAGCAACAAACATTCATAAAGCCTGAAAAACCCATTAAGCGTACTTCTTTACTAATTCATAAAGCCGTTTACAGAGCCAAAGAAATGCAAAGATGGTTCCTGTTGTCACATTCCAAGAGACACCAGCAAACCAGAGAAGATGCTACACGGGGGAACAGGAGCAGCAGTCGCTCTCCCTCAGTGGGATGTCAGAGAATTGCCACTTAAAAAACATATCTTCTTTGCCCCGTTAGCAGAGTTTGAGTACAGCACTGCTTCTGTCAAAAAGCCTTTCCTGCCTGGGTTTTGTTTCTGGAAGATTTCTCTTGCAAAGATCTTCCGGGTCCCTTTTGCACCACCCAAGGTGGGTAGAAGATCAAAATATGAACTCTGGCCATTATCCACTTCTGCATCCAGAAATACAACACCAGACTGGCAACTCTGGGACATCGCAATCTGGCTTGGAGAGGGAAGTTGTGCTTTCCTCTCAAAGTCCCCTTTCTCTCCACCACCCTGGAAAGGAGGATAAGATTCCCTGAGTCTCTCCAGAGTTAGAGCAATTTATTGGGGCAACCCATGCATCCACTATCAGTGGGGAGAGGGCCTTTGGCATGGAAGCCTTTGCATGCAAAGGGTGTAAGGCAGTGGTTCTCAAACTGGGAGCCGCAGAAACCAGCCAGGGGAGCCGCAGAAACCAGCCAGGGGAGCCGCGGAAACCAGCCAGGGGAGCCGCGGAAACCAGCCAGGGGAGCCGCGGAAACCAGCCAGGGGAACCGTGGAGTGCCAGGGAATCCGCTCAGAAAACAGTGCCATGCCAATTGGCAGGCAGGGAGAAAGGCGGGGTAAAAATACTGCAAATAAATAAATAAACATCATGTAATTGGGAACCAATGGTCGCCAATGGTCAAGGGAGCCAGTGGTCGAAAAAGTTTGGGAAACACTGGTGTAAGGGGTAGAGCTCAAACTATAGGGCAGGGGGTCCTGCGGGTTAAGGAGCTATTGGGACTCTCAGGCCCCAAAGAATGACCCTGTATTGTTGATATAAACACTCTGTAACATGAGAGGTTGAGAAATGAGATCATAACATCCATCTGTGTGTGAAAAATTACTATGCGGAATTAGAGGTTGTGTTGTGGACTGTAAGTTAAACAGGCAAGACTGCCATCTGCTGGGCCAAAGGTGAATTTTTCACTATTGATGCACTTTCATGCTTTTAGGTACTGCGTGCATAGGCCAGCGGGTGGCGCAGTGGGTTAAACCGCTGAACCATGAGCTGGCGATCCAAAGGTCGGCAGTTCGAATCCACCATGGGGTGAGCTCTCATTGCTTGGCCAGCTCCTGCCAACCTAGCAGTTCCAAAACCATGTCAATGCGAGTAGATAAATAGGTACCGCTTGCGGGAAGGTAAACAGCGCTCTGTGTTCCAGCCGCATGCTACGCGTTGCGGCAAGGAGAGTCATGCCGGCCACATGACCACGGAGGCGTCTTCGGACAACGCTGGCTCTTCGGCTTTGAAATGGGGATGAGCCGGACACGACTAGACACCCTAGAGCCGGACACGACTAGACTTAATTGTCAGGGGATACCTTTACTGCGTGCATACTCTCCTCTCCTCCACACTTCCTCTTTGTCTTTTTTTTTAATCCAGAGAACAGCAGGAGGAGGTGGCAGAGATGGGCAGAAGCAGACAAACTACTGCCTGCTTCAACTGGCAGTAGACCTCAAGGATGGACTGGGTCCAGGCAAGTTACTGGTCCAAGTAGCTACACCACACAACCAGAGAGGGATATTTATTTATTTTATGTATTACAGTATTTCTGTGCCGCCTTTCTCATAGACGCAAGGCGGTTTACATAGGCAGGCCGACCATAAACCACCCCTGCATCCCAAGTTTCTGCTTTTCCAACTCCTGCCTGATTCCACCCTCTGTAGAGCAAATTTGGGGGCTTCATAGTCCACTTCTCCCCCACTTTGGCAGTCCGTGTTGGACAAGTTAGCAATTCAGTTCTGGAAAAAGACAGGTGAATCGCCAGTCTCCACAAGCCAGACTCTGAAAAAAGAGGATGGCGCAGCTCTCAAACTGGTATGCAATGGGTGGGCAAGGTCGGACATTACTGGACCTCTCTATCAAATGTGAGTGAATGGATAGCAATTTGGGGCTGAACAGCTGGTACGGATCTGGCTTTGGAAAGTTACAATCATTCCACTTTTTGATATTACTCTCCGACCAGCAGATGGAGCTGGAGACTGATGTTGATCAGAATTGTAACAAAGGGGCTGTATAAGGACAAAAGCAAAAAGGAGATTCCTTCATTTCCAGGTACAGGGAGAGAAATCATGACTGACTTGCCCAAGAAGTTCTCTGAAGTGTCGTCTCAGGTGCCTGGTACTTGCCTCTACCTGCCTGCCTGACTCCATCATTCCTCTTTCTCCTGCTCCCTGGATTTGAAAAGTGGGAATGAAGCAAAAGAGGAAGTGAGGAGGAGAGAGGGCTCTAGGCCAGCACTCTCCTCCGCATTTCCTCCTCATTCTCCTCTTTTTGAATCCAGGGAACGGGAGAAGGCAGAGGAGCAACAGTGGTGGTGAGAGGGTGCATTTGGTCTGTTCCCCCCAGGGACCGGACGGTTTTGGACCAGTCCTGGAGAAATCAGCTTCAAGCACATGGAGACAAGTGAAGTTCCGCCACTTTTGGGAGTCACGTTCAGCCTGAAGTTCAGAAGTCGTCCACGACTCTGTTTCTATGCAATGTGAAGACAGGTATCAACATCAAAAATGCTATTTTTCAATGAATGTGTTCTTAGAAGGGCAAATGTAGTCTCATCTCACTGTGTCTGAGCATGATCAGTTGGAACATCCACATCTGGAAAAACCATGCATTATTCATTGTTGCCTAGATACCTACGGCCGTCACCCTTGGAAGGCTGGAAGATCAGTTGAAGTATCCCTTATCCGGACTGCTCTTATCCGTACTGAGTATCCCTTATCCGGACTGCTCTTATCCGTACTGAGTATCCCTTATCCAGACTGCTTGGGACGGGAATTTGTCTGGATTTTGGATTTGTCTGGATTTTGGGAAATTTGTATAAATATAATGAGATATCTTGGGGGTGGGACCCAAGTCTAAACATGAAATTCACTTATGTCTCATATACACCTTATACACATAGCCTGAAGGTAATTTTATACACTATTTCTAATAATTTTGTGCCCCAGCATGCCTTAAGCTATGCCGGCCAGGTGTGAGAAAACGTTTTTTAAAAATGTAATGGCCAGACAAAAATGTCTGGATTTCAGAATAGTTTGGATGTCCGGATAAGGGGTAATCAGCCTGTATTTGGCTGTAATTGTCTTAAAAGAGAACATAGAACTCAACAGCTATGCTTCCTTTCCAGAATTGATTCACAGGTTTCCCACTAGGATCAAAGATGTAAAACATGTATTGTCAACCAGCCAGAAATATACTGTGAACATTTTAGATGCAATTAGGCAGTGATGACTAAGGGTGCCCCACACTCCTCTGCCCCCAAATCTTGAAATTGCAAACCAATATACACTGCTAAGGTAAAGGTGACCCCTGACAATTAAGTCCAGTCGTGTCCGACTCTAGGGTGTGGTGCTCATCCCCATTTCAAAGCCGAAGAGCCGGCGTTGTCTGAAGACGCATCTGTGGTAATGTGGCCGGCATGACTCTCCTTGTCGCAGCGCGTAGCATGCAGCTGGAACACGGAGCACTGTTTACCTTCCCGCAAGCGGTACCTATTTATCTACTCACATTAACATGCTTTGGAACTGCTAGGTTGGCAGGAGCTGGCCAAGCAACAAGCGCTCACCCCGTCGCGGGAATCGAACTGCCGACCTTTCGATCGACAGCTTATGGTTCAGCGGTTTAACCCGCTGCGCCACCCGCTGGCCTAATATACACTAGCGGTTTAACCCGCTGCGCCACCCGCTGGCCTAATATACACTGCTACATATTTATGATGTTGGATGCAGCTAAACCACCATTCCACCATTGCCCTCAGCCAGCGAGGCGAAGGACGCACCCAAGTCGCACAGGTACTTTCTTCTCCTTCTTGTCCCTGTGATACCCAATGCTTCCAGAGCCATAGGCCTTTGGCTCACGCTTTGGTAAGCTCTCAAGCTGCCACCACCCCTGAAAGTTGGGATTAAATGTCATCAACAATATTACCAGACTATGCTTTTTGGTTGATTTCAGAAAAGGCAATCAGGACGGAGCCACTCTCTTATGACAACCTAGTTTCAAGTTCAGTGGCTTTGCAGAATGGCTGCAGCTGTGTGAAGGATAATCACCACACGTCTAAAAACCCCGTACGAAATATCTAAACGCTTACGCAGTGCTGTATTTTAAAAATTAGCAGCAGCTGGAAAGTCCCCTGTCCCCCGTGAATCCAGACTGACACATGGAGGAGGCGCATGAGAATGCTGAACAAGAATTTCCTGCGGCACCCCACTGAATCTGGGATAATAACCCCTTCATGGGAAAGATTCCATTTGATCATCACGGCATGCCTGTGGAATCTAGGGAGCAGTGCTGATTGACAGCACAGAAGGCGGGCGACAAAATAGAATCAGTTCTAGACGGACTCAGAATTGTTTCTGGAGCCAGATGCAAGGGAGTGGTGACAGGATACAGGTCTCTTGTTGTCTTGTGTGCTCCCTGAGGCATCTGGTGGGGCCACTGTGTGATACAGGAAGCTGGACTAGATGGGCCTTGGGCCTGATCCAGCAGGGGTGATGCTCTTATGGAGGCCACAACATCCAGACCCAAAGATTTCCAAATATGGATTCTGAACAGACTCGAGTATCATCACGTTGAGTTATTGTTTAGAGAGGATACAACCGCCATCAACTCTATGATTGCTTTTAGCCTCCTTTATTTGTGATTGTGTGGCCACGGGAACCTCTAATAAATGACTTTTATGCTTTTGCTGAATGAAAGCACATGAAACCACAGAATGGCATGATGATGAGGCAGAAGAGCTCCCTAGTTTGCAGACATCTCCAAGCAGAGCAGGGGAAATACCCCTGCTTGAAAGCTGATGCATGATTACGAAGAGACATGAAAACCCTGGTTCACCAGCACTGCTACATTCATGCATGGTAAGGCTGATCTATAGGCCAGCGGGTGGTGCAGTGGGTTAAACTGCTGAATCATGAGCTGTCGATCGAAAGGTCGGCAGTTCGAATCCGCGACGGGGTGAGCCCTTGTTGCTTGGCCAGCTCCTGCCAACCTAGCAGTTCCAAAGCATGTTAATGCGAGTAGATAAATAGGTACCGCTTGCGGGAAGGTAAACAGCGCTCCGTGTTCCAGCCGCATGCTACGCGCTGCGACAAGGAGAGTCATGCCGGCCACATGACTACGGAGGCGTCTTCGGACAACGCTGGCTCTTCGGCTTTGAAATGGGGATGAGCACCACACCCTAGAGTCGGACACGACTGGACTTAATTGTTGTCAGGGGTCACCTTTACCTTTTTAAGGCTGATCTACACCTACCCCTGCTGTGTTGCGCTTGCGTTGGGAGGTGCGCGAGACTAGGGGACAGGACACCCCACCTGAAGCGCTGCCGTGGCCTCCACCAGTTTCTTCAACGCAAATAGTCCCTCCTGATTGTCCCGCCTTCTAATAAATCTCAGCGGTGATTGGCTGAAACACAAGTGCGCTCTGATTGGCTGAAACCCCCTCTCATCCCATTGGTCAAACAATTAGCTCCGTGTCCCGCCCTCTCAAATCATGAGCATGGTCCACGGCTGATCGCAACGGAACTCGGGAGAGTGCAGCAATCCTGCGTTCCGATGCGATACGATAAAATGGAAGCCACACAGCTCCGCACTCTCCGCACACACCCAGGATGCGCCGGAATTCGTGCGGTGGAGATCAGCCATTAGAGTAATGGGTGAGGACACTGTTGAACGAACCAAGTCAGGTATCTCTTGCTAAGGACTTGGCGAGAGAATTGAGTTGAGCTTGAAGGATGGTCTCCACTGCCGTTCTGTGTAATCCAGGCTGCGCCTCTTAAGCAACTGTAACGATAGGCTTACTGTTCCATCTGCGCTTGAAGGAGCGAGATGTCCATGTCACCCTCTGCCCTGACACTGAAATGGAATCCAAGACAATCGAGGGGGCAGGGGGGGAACCATGAGCTCATGTTCTGAATGTATTCCAAACGTGAAATTCAATCTGAGCAGATGGATGATCACATCCAGTAGGGGCCCGTGAGTCAGCTGCCCAAATTCCAAGGCACCAAGAGGCTTCCCAGATTCTGACACTACTGTGGCACATCATCTGGATCAAGGTGCCAGGGGGGGAAAAAAAATAGAACTCAAGCCCAACAGCTAAAAATAACAGATGCCTGAAATAAGACTATGACAAGCTCGCTTCTGAAACGGCTTTGGAAACCAAGAGGAGCGTTGCAATTTGCCTCTCGCTTGCCACTCGATTGCAGCAATTTCTTCCAGGCAAGCATTCCAGAGACAATGTGATAGAACTGTGAATGTAGCCATCATAGTGCTATGCAGGGCAGAAGCGGCTGTGTGCTGTATGGTAATATCCATGCTGAAGGCAACCCACCTTGCACGGTGCAAATTATTTTATAGATTTGTTTATTTAAAAAAATGTAGACACCCCCCCCCCCACACCGTTAAATTAATAACATTGAAGGCAGCTGGTAAGTAATCAGTGAAAAACAAAAAAACAAAACAAATATCAACCATGAAAATTCACACACACACACACACACACACACACACACACACACACACACACACACACACGAGAACAAGCAGAATGATGGTAGAGCAATAACCATAAAACAGCAGTGTGAAATTTAGATGTTGAAATTTGCTTGGGCAAATAAAAAGGTCTTGGTCTGGCACTTAAAGCTTGTCAATATAGGTGCCAAGCAAGGAACCCTGGGAAAGCGCATTCCAGATTCAGGGCATCACCACTGAGAAACGGCCCTTTCACTGCTCATCACCTGCCTAGTCGTTGATGGTAGAGGTTCCCAGAGAAAGGTTCTGAAAGTGCATAGAACTACCGACTCTCCAGGATTGGCCTGGACTGGAGTCTCCAGTATAGTACAGTACCCACAGTACACTCTTACAGTGCAATCTTATCCAACTTACACCGCCGGTGTAACCAGCGGGGGAGGGCAGGGCAGGAGGCTTTGGAGGGGAGGGGAGATTTAAATCCGCTTTGAATCCCCCTTTGGAGGGGATTTGAATCCACTTTCCATTCTGGGGCCTCCCGTTCTCGCTGCACCGCTGGTTACACCGGTGGTGTAAGTTGGAAAGGATTGCGCTGTTAGTCTTTAAGAAGCACAGGACTCCTCTGTGTATTCTCAGGTTTGCCTCATTGTGAGCACACTAACCTAAATTTGGCCTTGTTGTCAAAGCTGCTCCTCTATGAACCCTTGCAGTTCAACTGGAATGAAAATGATCTGGAGCTATGCTGAAGTGGACTAAAAATGTAAGACCCAACCATGTATAGAAATACACGGTTATATGTAATTTCCTGTTTCCAAGGAAATTGTCTACCTACCGTATGTTATGTCTGTCAAGGACATCAATACAGAAATAAGCTATATAATAATAAAATATTGGCCCAGTTCAGGCTAGAAAACCAGAAAGGGGAAGTAGTGTATAATCAAGGTGATTTGTGTCTGCATGTGCAATGGATGTGCAGGTTGTTGTTGTTGTTGTTCAGTCGTTAAGTCGTGTCCGACCCTTCGTGATCCCATGAACCATATCCCGCCAGGCAGTGGTGTAACAAGGGTGGTGCAAAGGCAAGTAGTTGTGCAAGACTCCGTTACACTGGAGTCAGCGGTCCCTCCCCCTTGCTGTTGGAGCCATTCCAGCAGCAACAGTGAGTGAGTGAAGGAGTGTCCTGCGTGTTGCCTTTGCTGCCAGAATGGCTCCAACAGCAAGGGGGAGGGGCCGCTGACTCCAGTGTAACGGAGTCTTGCACAACTACTTGCCTTCGCACCACCCTTGTTACACTACTGCCACCAGGCCTTCCTGTCCTCCACTATCTTCCTGAGTTCGCTCATTTTCTTGTTCGTTGCATCGGTGATGCTGTCTAACCATCTCATCCTTTGCCTTCCCCTTCTCCTTTTGCCTTCATTCTTTCCCAGCATCAGAGTCTTCCCATTTAGGGGATTCACATATCTTTATTCCAGGTAGTGCTTCTGTTGCGCTAGGTGGGCTCCAGACCCCCAGGTGCCTGAATGCGTACCAGATGAGGCCCACCCTCTATAACCTGGCAGTGTGCCAACTGCTATTCCTTCCCTGGATTTGAAAAGAAACAGGGAAACGGAGCAGGAAGTGTGGGGGAGAGGAGAGCAGTGGGCTAGAGTGTCTCTGATGCTCTAGCCCACCAGACTCTTCTCCTCCACTCCATTCCTGTCATCCTTTATAAACCAGGGAACAGGAAGGAGAGTGTTGGAGGAGAGTGGCCGGATGGGGCAGGTGCCAGGCAAACCAGCCCTGCTGTTGCAAGATATTGCATTTGGGGGGCTCTCAAAAATAATTTGTCACTAGGAACATTAGGTTTCTGCTGCTCCCAGTTTGTGTGTCTAGTGGCAGGGCCAGGCACTCAGGCCGCAGTCCGATGCACACTGGCTTGTCGCAGTTAAACACAGATGTGCCTAATTTGAGTGGTGACTCCAGTGTGGAAATGTGTTTATGGTGTTTTGTTCAGACATACACCCTTCTATCCTGAATCAAATTTGGGGAAAATGGGTTCTGCTTGTGTACCTAAAGAGACAGGAAGATCATTGGGAGTAGCAAAGAGTCCTTAAAATAGACATGACCCAAAAATAAAACCCCCAGCATTTTGCATTGTGCTTGTAAGCAAGCTGGCTGCTAGCGCTGCTACATTATGACTAATCTGTGTCACAAGGGAGATGTGTTGGCCCTGGCAAGATTGCTGTCCATTTGCAAGCAAAAATTGACCCTGAATATGAAAGCCAAGAGCTTGGCAAGGTGACATCTCGGTGGATTTCATGGAGCGAGTGCCATCTTCACCTCCTTTCCCAGTGGCTCCGACTAATTCTAACTGACAAGACCGTCTCTTTGTTGAGAGATAGGCTGAGGGCTTTTGCTGAGAGCAGCCTGTGACCTTTCCTTGTCACATTAACACTCCTCGCTGCAATCAGGAGGGCCAAGGGGACTGAAACGATCCCCCTGCTGCCCGCTGAGCGGGTTATAATCTCCCCGTATGAGTGAGGCGATAATGCAGCTAAGGAGCAAAACGATAAATCACAACAAACAGCAAAACGCCTTTCTCCAGTGGGGGAAAGGTGTATGGAAACCGGGCCTAGAGATGGGCGCATCGAGGAGTTGGTTGGCCCTGAACGACAGTCCTTGCTGTCAGGGCTGGTCATCCACAAGGTTGACAGTGGTGGTCCCTTCAGACAGTGGGTTGGTGGGCTGCCTGCTGCCTGCTTCTGCCCACCCTCCTCACGCCCTGGGATTCGACAAAGGAGAGAAATGGAGCAGAAGGGGAAGGCTGGAGGAGAGGAGAGCGGTGGCCTAGCAGAGCGTCTCTGACCACCACTTCCCTTTCCTCCTCCACACTTCCTCTTCTGCCTGTTCCCAAGGCTGACCCATTCCTGAGACTGGGTGAAACGGCTGCTTCTTAAGAACATAAGAACATCAGAAGAGCCCTGCTGGATCAGGCCAAAAGCCCATCTAGTCCAGCTTCCTGTGTCACACAGTGGCCCCACCAGATGCCTCAGGGAGCACACAAGACAACAAGATACCTGTGTCCAGTCGCCACTCCCTTGCACCTGGCACAGAGAAAACCCACTTCTAAAACCAGGAGGTTGCTTATGGCTTGTCGCTTCGAGTGCCAGCTGAGGCGGGCGGGGGTGTGTGTGTTCTGCCCCGCCTCTACCTGCAAATGCTATCGGCTTGCCCAGTTGCCTCTCTCTCCTGCCGCTATGATTCTCTTCTTGAGCACTCCCCTCTAAGGCAGTGTTTCCCAAACATTTTCGACCTGCGGCACCCTTGACCAATGGCGACTATTGTCTATGCCTCCCCACGACATGATGTTGATGCCTGCCAATTGGCATTGCACTGTTTTCCTAGAGGGTTCCGTGGTGCTCCGTGGCTCCCCTGGCTGGTATCCGCGTGGCTCCCCTGGTATCCGCGGCTCCCAGTTTGGGAACCACTGCTCTAAGGAGAACACATGAGAAGAGGATCAGGGGAGTGACTACCAACCTCCTCCTCCATTCCCTCCACCACCTCCTCCAGCGCTGCTGCTGGAGACCACGGAAAGGGAACAATCCGGAACAGGATATTGGCAGCGCCTCCCACCTGTTGCCCATCGCTGCCTGCTGCTTCTGCGAAAGAGGCCTGGTGGGAGACCTTCTCTTCCGCTCTCAGGCGCCTCTTTTCCAGCTTGTTCTGAAGAAGTGGTGGGCAGAGGCAGCCGTGGAGATGAAGATGGAGGCAGCGATGGTGAGGGAGGGTGCAGAGCACATCTGCATTAATGCATGCAAGAAGACAAAAGTGGGCAGAAAATGTGGGCACCACATCTGGCGCTGGTTCAACTTAGGCTTGGCCTGTCTGTTCCCCTCTTCCTTTTCAAATCCAGGGAGAAACAGCAGCAAAGACAGCCGGCGTGCCCCCAGGTAAGGGGGGGGCAGCATTTGTGTGCTGTTTCAGGTGTTGGGAGAGGAGGGCTTGGGCCATCTGGCCTGCCTTGTCAGAAAGTACTGAACTGCCACCCAGTTGTGTTTCTAAGCTGTAAGTGTGCTGCTTGCTGCTCACCTCTGCATTCTCACATGTTGGTTGCTTTAGCCATGCAAATAGGTCTGAGATGAAGATGGGGACAAGGAGTAATGGCTGCTGATGTCACTAATGGCTTCCTAGAGGAAAAGGGGGGGGATAGTGCTGTTTCCTTGTGCAGTTCCTAGGGGAAGGGACATTTGGGAACATCTTTTTAATTTCGCTCTCCTACATCTTTTTGATTTTGCCTCCCTCTCAGCTTTCATGCAATCTCTCCCTCCTATGCTGCTAAAGTGGTTCAAGAGGAGGAGTTGAGCAGCTAGACGCCTTCTCAAACATGTGGACAGCTAAGAGATAGGTGACTATTTATATAGTGTTTGAAGCACTTCACAACAACCCTTATAAAATTATGCATGGGATGGAGAGAGTGGATAGAGGAAATGCCCTCTCCCTCTCGCACAACACCAGAACCAGGGGACATGCACTAAAATTGAGTGGAGGGAGAGTTAGAACAGACAAAAGAAAATATTTCTTTACCCAGCGTGTAATTCATCTGTGGAACTCCTTGCCACAGGATGTCGCCCATGCCGCCATATTTGTTATTCTTCCTCACACTGCAGATGGCAGCCTGCGGATGTTGGACGTTTTCCTAACAAGGTGAAATACCGGTACAAACCAAGGATTCCCCAGCTCAAGAGCTCATTGTCTGGACAGCCACACCAAACTAGCATTCACATGAGGTCCCAGAATCTGGCAAAGCACGGAGTTTCCTTCCTTCCTTGCATTTTGGAATCAAGTATATTAGGAATGAGCCAATATTGGGCTTCAGCAAAAGCAGCCAGCCCGCCAGCCCAAACAAGATGGTGATGTTTTTACGTGTGTTTTGAGGGAATTGGAGAGCTCTCTCGAGAACGGGGAAACTCAACCAGGAAGAAGGCTGAGCTTTGTGACCATCCCCTCCTCTCAAGGAAGTCAAGCGCTGCTCCTCCCGAAATAGAAACGGCCGTGAAACAGCCTTCATGCATCCAATGAAGAGGACTTCTTCATCAAGAAAGCTTCGGCCACAACAGAAAGATGCCACAAGGGTTTTTCTTGCTACAGACTAACACGGAAAGGAGTTCAACTGTGCCAAAGTGGAAGTTATCTTATACTACTGAGCCAAGTCTACCCTGAGTCTTTGTAGGGCATCAGGCAAGGGCGCTTCCTAGTTTACCTCAGGGGTGGCCAACCTTTCAGCGTGAATGCTCCTGGACCTTTCATGGTTGTCTAGGTGAGGGCATTTCAGCAGGTGCAGCTGCTTTAGCAGCACCATCAGCACTTGCAGCTGCCAAGGTTCTGTCTTCTACACAGCTCTTAAGAACACAGAGGCCCTAATGGTGGAAGGTTGGCCACCCCTGGTTTACCTGAAGATACCAGGAATCAAACTTGGGGCTTTCTGAATGTAGGGTAGGGGTCTTTCACTGAGCCACTTCCCTTAAAGGCCTCCAAAGAGGTTCCTCACATTAAGTCAGGGGATCTATCATTGCAATATTTGAATTTCTACATTAATCTAGTCCTAAGGCTGATGGAAGGCCAGCAGGTGGCGCAGTGGGTTAAACCGCTGAACCATGAGCTGTCGATCGAAAGGTCGGCAGTTCGAATCCACTACGGGGTGAGCTCTCGTTGCTTGGCCAGCTCCTGCCAACCTAGCAGTTCCAAAGCATGTTAATGCGAGTAGATAAATAGGTACCGCTTGCCGGAAGGTAAACAGCGCTCCATGTTCCAGCCGCATGCTATGCGCTGCGGCAAGGAGAGTCACGCCGGCCACATGACCACGGAGGCGTCTTCGGACAACGCTGGCTCTTTGGCTTTGAAATGGGGATGAGCACCACACCCTAGAGTCGGACACGACTTGACTTCATTGTCAGGGGTCACCTTTACCTTTACCTAAGGCTGATGGAGCTAAACTTTCTCTAGGGAGCTACATGAGCAAGGGAAGGGGAAACGATTCCTGTCCAAACCCTTGGAGAGCCACTAGCAGCATCACTGTCAATGCTCAGCTAGATTAGGACCACGTATAGCTGGATCCAGCTCAAGGCAGCTTCCTGTGATCCTATCTAAAGACACAGGAAGTGCCGCCATACTTGGAAGAGCTGTGACAGAGCAGAGATGGCCTTGCCTTGTCATTCCATTCTGCTTTGCTAACTGCTCTCTGAAATGCCATTATAACTGGAATCTGCAAATTGGAATAATTGGAATCTGCAACTCCATTCTAAGTGGCTCTTGGCAAATAGTGGGTACATAATGTTTGTTGCCCTTACGCAGCTGCCTCCTGGAGTGACTAACATTTTTTCCTTCTTAACCACGATAATGAGAAACCTGCTCATTTGTTAAAAATTAAGGTGAAGGACCTTGGAATGCTGCCAGAATGGTCCAATTCTACCTTAGAGGCTTCATTCTATAACCCTCGGAATAGAACAGTGGGGGGGGGGGCGCATGCAGTTTCCTAGACCGGCTGCGGACCCAGTTAGATGATAAATAGAGCTTGTGTCCTTTAATTTATTTATAGGGGGCCAGAGCTGACTATGCTCAGATACCACAGTGATTAGAGTGATAGATTACACAGAAAGTATGAGAGGAAAGGGCATTAGCACAACTCAGAACTTATATTTAGTGTATTGCATTAGCAAAGGTATTAACATCGAAAGACAAATATTAACATTAAGGTTGGGTAGCATTAGGGCTTTTACATCTAGATCAGTCAACTGCATGTTTGGCATTCCTAGTGTAGAAAAGGAATGCTGCATTTTTTTGTTGCTCTGTTGGAGACAATTTAGGGGATTTAAAAATGGAGAAATGGCACGATACCTTTAGGGCAGTGTTTCACAAACTTTTTCGACTTGCGGCTCCTTTGACCATTGGTGACGGCTCCCCATGACATTATGTTGATGCCTGCCAATTGGCATTGCGCTGTTTTCCAAGAGGATTCCGTGGCACTCTGTGGCTCCCCTGGTTGGTTTCCGCAGCTCCTCTGGGAGCCACACCTCCCAGTTTGGGAACCACTGCTTTAGGGGAATCAGCTTCTTCAGTAAAACAAGTGTGCAGGCTTTTGAGTTACACAGAAAGTTTCCACAGCCTTCAGAACAGAGACGCATGAATCTTAGTCGTATAGACATCAAAACTGGTTACACATGCAAATATCACAGGACGTTTAGCATTGTCATGTGCATAAGAGACAGTACGGTGCAGTGGGTAGAGAGTTCGATTTAGAGCTGGAACACTTAGTTCCCACCCCTGCAAAAAAAAATTCATTGCACAACCTTGGGCCAGTCCCTTGCTCTCATTCCTAGCTGAGACAGGAAGATGAGACCCCCCCCATATCAATTAAAAAGTTTGAAATGATGATCAATAAACAACTATGAGCATCAAGTCACACGCTGCAGTGATTCAGTAGTGAGGAGTGGTTGCTCTGCATATGCTCAAAGACACTCTTGTCTCATTCTCACAAAAGAAGTTGCTGTGTCAATTTGCAACAGTCCTGGTTCAAGTCAAAGTCAATCTGTCTTCAATCCCTTGACGTGGTCTATATACAGGGAGTTGACCCAACCCGGTTCAGAGAGCTTTTTTCAATTAACCATAACTGAGCCCAAACTTAAAATCTCTTGGACTGCAATCCAATGCACACTTTGCTGTTGTTGTTCAGTTGTTAAGTCGTGTCCGACCCTTCGTGATCCCATGAACCATATCCCGCCAGGCCTTCCTGTCCTCCACTATCTTCCTGAGTTCGCTCATTTTCATGTTCGTTGCATCATCGGTGATGCTGTCTAACCATCTCATCCTTTGCCTTCCCCTTCTCCTTTTGCCTTCAATCTTTCCCAGCATCAGAGTCTTCTCCAGAGACTCCTCTCTTCGCATTAGGTGGCCAAAATATTTGAGTTTCAGCCTCAGTACCTGTCCTTCCAGGGAACAGTCAGGGTTGATTTCACTGAGGATTGACTGATTTGATCTCCTAGCAGTCCTAGGTAAAAATGCCTGGTAATGCCTGGTAATGCCTGGTAGCAGGTAATGCACACTTACCTGGGAATAAGTCCCCTTGAACTCAATGGACATGCATAGGATTGTGCTGTTGGTTGTCTTGAACTGGAGCCAACCCCTAAACACAGAAAGTGGTGACAGGTCAAAATAAGTGGCTCAGTGACCAGGCTCTGCACATGTGTTTATTTTCCTGTGTTTTTATTCTGCTCCGTGTTTTTTGTTGCACAAAAAGATGTCACAGCAAAATCATTGTACTTTAAATACAATAAAGAAAAGCACTTTAAAAATAATGGTTTTCCCCCCTCAAGGCAAATAGTTTTCGTTTATATACAATTCCACTGCAAGCAAAACAGTTTGATCTGATTCTGCCTGAATTGGTTACCGAGAACCACTTTGTAAAGTTGCTGTCTGAACCAGGACTGAGTCGGAGAGTTCAAAAATATTGATGAACCTCAACTGAACCTTTTTTTAATGGTCAGTGGATGTACATTGTAGCCATAAATTTGCCACCTGTTTTTTGGTGACGGGTCTGGCATGACTCAGAAGGTCTTCTAGCTTCTTTACAAGAGCTGCTTTACAAGAGGGTGATGAAAATGACATTTCTATCTCTTTCCCTATTTGCTCTCTGTGTACAGTTAAGTGACAGCTGCCTTTCCGGGCGGCCAAGTGTTCTGTGGAACCCAAAAGCTTTCTTCATCTTTTCCCAAAGGAGAACGGGTTGCTCCTAGTATCACCTTACCTGCTTCTCGTCGGGAAACGCGCTTCTTTCGATCATTTTAAAAATAGCCGGGGAGCTCCCACAACTCGGGTCCTCCACTAGGTGCAAAAGTAACTCTGACTAACCCAGCTTCTGTCTGGCACCTCTCCTTTGCGCCCCCCCCCCTCCAACCTCCGGGGACGGGGGGGGGAGAGGAGAACAGCGCTGGAAAACTCAGAACCTGGTTGGACTGTTACTCATCCCGACGTCACCAGCGAGGCGGAGCTGGGCTGGCAGAAGCTGTATAAATCGGGGCGAGAGGCCAGTGGAGAGAGAAGACAAACTGGGGAACTTTGGAGTGCTGAACGATCGCTAGAACAAGATCGCTGCCGGGAAGAAAGATTCCCTTGTGCTTTGCTGAGTCCCCGCGATCGGAGGTCCTCTCTCTGACCCGGAGCAACACTTCCGAGGTAAGGATGCATGCGCCGTTGTTTAATGCGGGGTAAACCGTCGATGCTTTAGTCCCAGCTAAATGGAGTTGTTGGCCAGACTGGGGTGATGGATAGGGCTAAACCGTGGGGGAGGAGAGGCTTGATGTGTATTCCTCCTTACAGTCTCCGCGGTCGTTTTTTTTTTGGGGGGGGGTCTCTCGAAAGGGGCTGGGTGAGGATGAGCTTTCAGTGGCTGATTTAGCCCCCCCCCCCGCTCATATTTCCTTAACAAGACCGTGTGCTCGTTCGTTCGGGGCGGTGCATGCGAGGTGTAAAGGAAGCAAAGTATACCCCTACGCACGTTTTCCGTTTACATGTAATTGGGAAAGGCTCAAGGCGCGGGTGTATCCCCCCCCCCCGTTTCTCGGCTTGCTTGCATGCATGAGTTGCTCTGAATCCGGATTAGTTATGAACCTCAGTGGCTGTGGTCACTCCGGGCTATGGCCTGCCAGGGTGCGATCTCGTGTGTTCGTGGACTGCCCTTTCCCACGAATGGGATTCGAGGGAAGTGACAGTGAAGCTGCAGAAGAGTTGTGCATGCTTACCCGGGAGTAAGTCCCACCACCGACTCACACCCGGGGGCACAATGGTGGCCCTTGCTTCTGAGAATGCATGCAGTCAGACAGAGAGATCTACCTGTGTCGTCTTTCTTTGAATGTCAGTTTATGCTTCAAGCCACTTTAGAGAGTGAAACTATAGGGAGAAAAGGGGGTGGTGGTTATTCTGGATATTCAACTAGAACTGGAAGGGGGTGGTCGCCTGGCACTCGCTGCGCTGCGCTGCGCTGCGCTGCCTCCTTAAGGGCTCCTTGACTTTGCAAGTTCCTTGGGTCGGTGCGTCTGTTCCGCATAGTGGGTGCAAGTTGCAACTTATTTGGGCGCAAGTTCTGACTCACTGTATTGCGCTTGATGGTGCAGGTGCAGAGCCTGCCGTGGCGATTGTAAGCAGGGAGCAAGAACGTAGGGTTAGGGTAGTTATTCTGGATGGATGGAGTCCGAAGACTTGGGCGAATGGTCGGACCCGGCTAAGCGTCTTTCCTTGCTGTCCCGCTAGCTAGCTCCCCCATGACCCTGAACCGAGGCGACAAGCTGCGTTATTTGGACAAGCGGCGCGGGAGCATGCCTTTCGCCATGCACCAGCAGCATCTGCACCGACGGAGCATGCCGGTGGACGAGCGCGAGCTGCAGGCGTCGCTGCCGCAAGGTGAACTCTCCAGCCTGGTGCGCTGCACCTCCTACAACCCGGCCGAGGAGACGCAGCAGCGCCAGCAGCAGCAGCAGGGCTGGTCGTCGGACTCCTCCGACTCCGTCATCTCCTCCGGCAGCGACTCGGACAGCAACATCTACAAAGTCATCCTCCTGGGCGAGCACGGCGTGGGCAAGACCAGCCTGGCGCGGATCTTTGGCGGCGTGGAGGATTGCCCAGACGCCGACGAGGCTGGTGAGCGAGCGAGGCTGCCTGCAAGGGGCGCGTATGGGTGGGTGGCGGGGGGGGGAGACTGGGGGGGCGTATGGGTGGCAGGGGGGGAAGACTGGGGGGGGCTGCAAACGTCAGGCTGACCTGGGACAACAAGGTGCAGTTGGAGAGGAGGTGTATGCTCCAAGCCAAGTTGGCATGCCAAGAATGCTGGGGGTGCAACATCTGGATTGGAAGAGTCCAAAAGTCCCACTGAAGGTCGTACTATTGCGCCAGCGCAAAAGCGCCAAGGCCGCTGTCCAGAACTCGGACATCTGTAACTTGGGAATCAGGGTATATAAATATGCTTTAATCCTACAATATATGCCCTCTGGCTTTCTATCCTGCTTGCTTAGAGGCAAGGAAGGTTCTAATATGCAAAGGCTAAGCTTGGTTGATTTGGGATATAATGGGGGGGGGGGTTTGATGCACCCTTAACATGTGCAAAGTCACAGGTTCTGCGTGAGATTGTAGTTGGTGGCCGTCCGAGTGGATGGTTTAACTGTCTTTCATGGTATAAGAGCTCCTTGTCCTCTATGGAGATCATCTGCAGAATGTTTTCTGAGCATTTGCAAAGTGCTTTCCTCTTACAGTGCTTACAGTGCTGTAGATACTGACACAAGGCAAAGGCCATGTACTCTACTACTGAACCATGTTTTGCATGCAGAAGGTCCCAGGTTCAATCCTTGGCATCTACAGGGCAGATAAAAATTCCTGTCTGAAAACCTTGGAGAATTTATTTTATTTTATTTTTATTTATTTTTCACATTTTTATACCGCCCTTCCTCCAAGGAGCTCAGAGTGGTGTACATATTTCCTCCCCTCCTTTTGTCCTCACAACAACCCTGTGAGGTAGGTGAGGCTGAGAGATAGTGACTGCCCCAAGGTCACCCAGGAAGCTTCGTGGCTGAGTGGGGATTTGAACCTGGATCTTCAAATTAGATTAGGATTTAGCTCCTGGATTAGGAGCTAAAACTCTGGAGCACCTCCAAGAGTTCAGACTAACTTGTACCAAAACTTCAGCTAGTGCTAACTGTCACTTGACTGCCAAATCTGTAGGTGGGATTAGATATTTTCTACATTTGACTGGGCAGGGGGAGGCGAATGGTTTTTGGGAAGTTGAATTTGTTTTGCTTTGTCTATAACTACCCCAAAACAAGGCCATGATATTGCTGTGGCTTGGATACTAAACAAATTAATCCAAACTTCTTCTTTTTTTGGGGGGGGGGAGTGTTAAAGAAAAATAAGTGTTAAATGTCTAGCTTGCCGTGGTTTCTTCCCTTGTGTGTTTTTCTGTCAACTGCTGTATCGGAACTGTTTGTACAGCAGTACATTTGGGAAGGGGAAATGATTGGAATCAATGCAGGGATGGCAGCCTGCTGTTATTGTGTCGTGGTAGATTAGGGACAGGCACCTCCTCCCCCTCATTTACTCGGATGGTGGGTTAAATTTAACATATCTAGTTCAGCTGCCACATTTGTGTTTCAATGGATTTGGCAGTTGGGACCTCAACATCTGTGCTTTGAAGCAAGTCCCAGAATTTTGCAATGGAGCTCAGTACTTTAGACTGCGATCCTTTGCAGACTTACCTGTGAGTAACCTCACTGAGTAAACATGCTGAGGACTGCATTCCACAAATATTTAGCAGTACAGCTGCTTTGTCATAACTCCAAGTGCATCGATTTTACTTTGGATCATGTTATTGGTGTCCTCAGTAACAGTTGAGGGAGTTCACAATAAGTAACAATGGGAATAGTGTGTCTTTTTTTTTAATCTAATGTCAATTTATTTCCTCTTTAGGCAACACATATGACAGATCTATTATAGTTGATGGTGAAGAAGCCTCTCTTGTGGTGTTTGACATATGGGAGCAGGTAAATGTTAGCATTTTACTTATTTGTAAAAACATTGCTCTTATCAGTAGCAAACGTGTTGTGAAATGCACATATATACATATAGTACTCTATATTGTATGGTCTTGCCTTGGAAAGGGGGCTGGCTGGGGTTAGCTGGAATAAGATGAGAAAGGTTTGGGGGTGCTTGGAGAATATTCACTCAATGCTGTCTATGGATAGGCTTACCAGATCTCCAACCGGGACAGAGTGCTAGACCTTTAGGAGAAGGAATGTGGGCAGGTGTAGCTTGTTAAACCTTAGAGCACAATCCTAGGCATCCATGGGGCTTGCTTCTGAATAGATATGCCTAGGATTGTGCTCTAAGGTTTAACAAGCTACACCTGCCCACATTCCTTCTCCTAAAGGTCTAGCACTCTGTCCCGGTTGGAGATCTGGTAAGCCTATCTATGGACATATGGCCAGGCATGTTTGTATCTTGGAAGTTCTTAAGTTGAATGTCCTTAACTAGGGGAGCTTCTGTATCTGTGTTCACAAGTGATTACTGATCGCATCAAAGCTAAATGCCCCTGACGTTGCTGTTACAAGTACTTGCTGTAACAAATTCAGTGGCACCCTGCCTCAAAAGAGCCAGGATGGTGTAGTGGTTCGGGAGTTGGACTTAGACCTGGAAGATCCAGGTTCAAATCCCCACTCAGCCACGAAGCTTCCTGGGTGACCTTGGGCTAGTCACTATCTCTCAACCTCACCTACCTCACAAGGTTGTTGTGAGGACAAAAGGAGGGAACTTTGTACACCACCCTGAGCTCCTTGGGGGAAGGGCAGTATAAAAATGTGAAAAATAAAATAAATTGTCCTAGCTAGCCAGTTCATAAAACAGTTAGCCAAGAAAGTTGGATGTGAAGCCTTTTCAAATCAACGGCACGTTGATGCATGGCACCAAATTCATATATAGGGAAGAGGCCCAAAAGAAACTTTGTACCCCCTGATAAAATTCCTCTGAATGGCCCTGGGTACTACCATAGCCACCTTCACTGCTGGCATACCACGTATGCAGTGTGGCTTGTAACACTGAACCGTGCCTGGGTGGCTCATAAGTTGTGGTAGCAGATGCGTGCCAACCCTAATGAGCAACAAATGTACTAAAGTGCCTGTCCTTTGGCACCAGCTACTACATTACAGCCCAAATTCTAAACTTAGTTTTGTTTATGTTTTGTTTGGACCAGTTGTGATGGGTCTTAAATAAAGCTTTACACCTGCTAGTGCACAGCTGCACATGAGACTTAATTGGGCATTCTGTCAATTGCTCGTTTGTTAATGAGAGGAACAAGCTGGCAATTGGTTGATTCCCCAAACCAGCCATCAACCAACACCCTTGTTGTAGTTCTGATTTCTGCCAATCTTGCATCTTGGCATCCTCATTCCTAGAGGCAGCCTTTTTCGGTAATAACAAAATAAAAACACATAACACCACTTTCTGCACAAAAAAATATACCATATTGTCCCGAGTATAAGACGCACCTGATTATAAGACGCACCCTTAAAGTTTGGTGCTATTAAAAAAATTTAATTAAATCACTGGCATTAAATTGCAACAGCCTGATTATAAGACGCACCCCTAGTTTAAAAACTTAAATTAGGAGAAAAAAGTGAGTCTTATACTCAGACCAATACGGTATATCCAGAAATCTGCAAAAAACAAAACCGTTTTCTAACACCTCTACATATTGGTGATGACTGTGGCTGCATCTGCTGACACTAATCCCACCTATATATCACCTACCTAGTACACTTTTAAAGCGATTATAATTTATAAAAATGGAATAAAAACCACATAACACCGCTTTCAGCCATTTTATTTTGGAAAACACTGAAATCTGCTTTGTGGTCAGACTCGGACTGTACACCTCTTGCGAATCATGAGGTCTAGCGGCTTAATTTAAGAACTGGGTCCACTATGGGCTGATGGTGATTTCTGTGCCTGAATTACAACTCTTGAAATAGTTACTGTCTTACTTGCTTCTTCAACCTCTTTATACCTATTTTTAACTCCAGACTGACAGCCAATGGCTTCCGAACCACTGTATGAAAATGGGGGATGCATACATCATCGTGTATTCGGTGACAGACAAAGTTAGCTTTGAGAAGGCCTCCGAACTAAGAATTCAGCTACGACGAGCAAGACAAACAGAAGACATTCCTATCATTCTTGTAGGAAACAAGAGCGACCTTGTCCGATCACGGGAAGTCTCTGTAGATGGTAAGAAGCTGTATCCCAATATAAATTCCAACGCTAGACAAATTCTTATTGGAGTTTCTGGGGTTCTGTGGATTGTTCATGCCTTTCTGGGGATGGGTTCCTGAATGGGTGAACTATCAAAGAGCATCATCCAAGGAAACTGGCAGTAGTTTCAGGATGGATACGTTTTTCTTCTCACACAGTGCAGTTTTGATTTGTGGAACTCTCTGCCACAAGATGTGGTGATGGCCAGTAGTTTAGGGTGTGTGTGTGTGTGTGTGTGTGTGTGTGTGTGTGTGTTAAGAATAGTATTATCAGCAGCCCAGATAGACGAATGGAGCCTCTATACTGCCTCTGAAGATGACACTGAATATCATTTGCTGGGAGGGGACAAACAGTGGGAGAACTCTGCATGTGGGCTTCCTGGAAGACTTCTGATTGGCCACTGTGGGACGCTAGAGACCCGATGGCCCTATGTTCTGATCCAGCAAGGCTGTTGTGAGCTGTAGACTGTAGGAAGCATGTTACTTTTTTGGAATATTGAGGGCCGTATGGGGGAGACATTGCTGCCTATGATTCACTCACTCACTCACTCACTCACTCACTCACTCACTCACTCACTCACTCACTTCACTATCCTGTCCTGGTAAGCTTATTTTGTGGTGCTTCCAAAACCACCATGACCAGGTATGACAGTGGGACAAAAGTGTGTCTGTCCAAAAAGGGCAATGATGCTTCTGTATCCGTTGCAATCCTACACATGCTTTCCTGGGAGGAAATCCCATTAAACACAATATGTACTCCTGGATTTATTTTCTGGGTAAGCCTGTATGGGGCTGTTGAAATAATTGTCCCAACGACAGGTGTAAGCAGAGGTTGTCTTTGTGCCGCCCCCGCCCCCATGCTGTAAGTCAGTGTTTCCCAAACTTTCTCGACCTGCGGCTCCCTTGACCATTGGCGACCATTGGCTGCGGCTCCCCATTACATTATGTTGATGCCTGCCAATTGGCATTGCACTGTTTTCCGCAAGAATTCCGTGTCGCTCCGCGGCCCCCCCCGTCTGGTATCTGCGGCCCCCCCCGTCTGGTATCTGCGGCCCCCCCCGTCTGGTATCTGCGGCCCCCCCCGTCTGGTATCTGCGGCCCCCCCGGTCTGGTATCTGCGGCCCCCCCGGTCTGGTATCTGCGGCCCCCCCCCGTCTGGTATCTGCGGCCCCCCCCGTCTGGTATCTGCGGCCCCCCCCGTCTGGTATCTGCGGCCCCCCCCCGTCTGGTATCTGCGGCCCCCCCCGTCTGGTATCCGCGGCTCCCCCGGGAGCCACGCCTCCCAGTTTGGGAACCACTGCTGTAAGTAATGCTGTGCCCTCTTTTCTGCTCTCCAGAAGGACGAGCCTGCGCTGTTGTGTTTGACTGCAAATTTATCGAGACGTCAGCTGCTCTGCACCACAACGTGAAGGACCTTTTTGAGGGGATCATCCGGCAGATTCGACTCCGCAAAGACAGCAAGGAGGACAACGCCAGGAGGATGGCCAACACAAAGAGGAGGGAGAGCATCAGCAAAAAGGCAAAGAGGTTCCTGGGGAAGCTTGTGGCAAAGAACAATAAGAAGATGGCCTTCAAAGCCAAATCCAAGTCCTGCCATGACTTGTCTGTGCTCTGAGACTCCTCTTGATGCAATGTGTGTGTGTTTGTGTGGGTTGTGAACGTGTCTTTGACTGTTAAGGGTGGAAAAGGGGGGGGGGAAAGGACTACGAACCCAAAGCTACACAGTAGGAGAAAGAGATTCTCCTTGATGCCTTAAGGTTTCTAAGCAAGACTTGGAAGACAACCGTGTCCTCGTTGGCAAATGAACTGTAAGCTTCGATGTGTGCAAGAAACTGAACTCATTTCAAAACCCAGCGGCTCTGTATGCCTGCATTCTCACTGTGTATATTTGCTATCTGTCCCATGGTTATCCAGGCGGCAAAGATAGGAATGATGGCTGATACACAAATAGGAAAAAAACACCAATGTACCATTAAACGTGTCTCCTTTGCAGAGCAAAACTTATCTGTACGCAGGCTCGTACACTACTCTTCTCTTTGGTATATATTAAAAAAAAGAGCAATGATCTTTTTAAAATGAGGGCTGGAGGATGTCCTTCAAATTGCGTTTGAATGGGCGAAAGCAAATATAGAATAAATATACTTTTTGAAGTTGAATTTGCACTTTCATTAATTGTTTAATTTGTTACTTGTTTACATGCAGATTTTATAATAAAGTATTTCTGGTTATACTTGGGTTTCTGTTTTCTTATAGTAAAGAGAGTGAGAGAAGCCTGAGCACTTCTGTAGAATTGTGACTGATAACTCTGAAAACTGATCTAGACAGTCTGAAAATGAGAACTACAGACCAGTCCGGTCTGTATCTGCTTTGTAGTTTTGCCCCTAATGGGGGAGGGTCTGCTGCAAGCAAATTGCATGTAATGAAGCCTTGACAGCTTAGTTTTCTAAACGCAGTCTGACCCTTTGAGAGTCTGCAATTTTAAGCAGCGTGGCCAGTTTGCTCTCTTAAAATGGTTCCCCAAGGTGCTTTCAGTCTTGTGGATTTCCAGATACAGGTTTACCCTTGTGTAGTGATGGTGTCGTGGTTTGGGAGTCGGACTTAGACCTGGAAGATCCAGGTTCAAATCCCCGCTCAGCCACGAAGCCTCCTGGGTGACTTTGGGCCAGTCACTATCTCTCAGCCCCACCTACCTCACAGGGTTGTTGTGAGGACAAAAAGGAGGGGAGGAAATACCGTATTGGTCTGAGTATAAGACTCACTTTTTTTCTCCTAATTTAAGTTTTTAAACTAGGGGTGCGTCTTATAATCAGGCTGTTGCAATTTAATGCCAGTGATTTAATTAAATTTTTTTAATAGCACCAAACTTTAAGGGTGCGTCTTATAATCAGGTGTGTCTTATACTCGGGACAATACGGTATGTACACCACTCTGAGCTCCTTGGAGGAAGGGCGGTATAAAAATGTGAAAAATAAAATAAATAAAAAATAATTTTGCATCTGAAACTCCACATGGCAGGAGGGAAAGCTCGAAAGCCCAACACGGCGCTTCTTAGAGCAGCTGCACCAGCCATTTTGCTGGCGCGCCTCTGAGTAGCCCCACACGTCGAAATAAATAGGAGCTTTGCAAGGGCACATTTTTGGTCTTGAACAATGCAGTTGGAGGAGGAGTGGTTAGAAGAGGTTTTTGGTAGGCGGTTCCTTTTTGTAAATCCAGAGTTCAGCTGAAATCTGTTAGGCATTCACTCTTCAGTGAAATGCCAAATCTCTGCATGCTCTCTCATTCCTGCTCTTGGCAGGACTAGAAACTGAATGTCTCCGTTGCTACTAAAACCCTTGATTTTTATGCTCCTGTTAAATGCTCAGAACCAACTTTGCAAGATGGTAGTTTTGGCTAATGGTAGTTACAGTATTTATTTCTTGGAGACTCAACCAACTCTAGCTGGTCCCCCCCCCCCCCAGTGCTGAATTCTAAATGGCTTTAAAAATATATCCATAACGCACATGCTGTAAAGTCACTGTTTAGAGCCTGGCTCTTCTCGGAGCACAATATATTGTGATGCGTCAGTCGCAACTCAGCAGTGCGAATGTGACCACTAGACCTCCTCAAGGACACAGCTAATGGTTGTGCTCATGAATACGCTGCACTGTAAATCAGGCTGGGGTTTTATGGATAGGTGTCTTGAATCACACACTCCAGAGCTGAAAATATTTGCCAGGGACAGAGGTGGCCAGAGATGCATTCCTCAGGATAATGAAACAAGCATAGATTTTTTTTTTCCCCAAAGAAAGCTGGCCATGTCTCATTGAAGAAACGAATGGGATTAGTCCCAGCTTTCTCATTGACTCTAGTAGCCTTGGCTAGGTTGGCTAGATAAAAAAAAAAGGCTGAGTGTCACATAGCCTAAAGTTCCAGTTAGAATCATTTGCAGTGATTCTCGGATCCCCTGGACAGTAGCATCCTCATGGTGAAAATCCTATATCCTTTGCGTGGAAATTAGAAGAGAAAACAATGCTCAAATCCAAAATGGTAAGAAGAATTGCAATGGTGCATGATTTGTGACCCAATCCTACTGAGCTGCTGCATTGCTGGAACGCGTCTTCCATTTTCGATCTAAGGCTGTTATGACCGGCAGTTAAACTTATCGAAGAGGGTAAAATGGGTAACAAGGTCATATTCACGGCTAAAACCGCGATCCAGCTGACTAAAACAATGACGATTTAATCTAGGTTTGACAGCAGCCAGTCCCAAACAAAACAGAGATTGTTAAAAGTCAGTATTGATAGAGAAAAGCCCGACGTTTCTAACATCTAACATAAGAATTCTAACATCTGCCAATTCGCTTTGGACTGCCCCAGAGGATGTGTCTGGTTTAAGACACGAAACGTCGGGCTTTTCTCTATCAGTACTGACTTTTAATAATCTCTGTTTTGTCTGGGACTGGCTGCTGTGAAACCTAGATTAAATCGTCATTGTTTTAGTCAGCTGGATCGCGGTTTTAGCCGTGAATATGACCTTGTTACCCGCATCTTCCATTAATACAGCGCTCCGTTTACACTCCAAATGCATTGCAAAAGGTAGCAAGCGGCCACACCCCTGTGAGGACGGCCACCACGGAAGCTCCGGAGATGGTAAGTCGGCAAGGGGGCTGGGCAGTGGGAAGGGGGAAGGGAGGGGGAGGAATGGGGCAGAGACCAGTGTAAAGAGGAGTGTGTGTCAAGGTCGGGATGGGGGCGGTAATGGCGGCAGCGGTGTTGCCAATATCCTATTCTCCCTGGCCTTCATCCACCTACCCAGGTCCATTTGGACTTGCGCCAGCTACTTTGCTGGCACAGGTCTGAGTAGACCCATCGGAACACAACAAATGTTCTCTTACCTTGAGGAGACCTCCAGGACCAGAAACTCCCCCGCAGTTTGCAGCACACACTCCACTGGCAAGGCTAGATCAGCACCGGGGAGTTAGGTAGGATTGGGCTGCCCCATCTTTTACTGTCTCTGTGCTTCAACCTGTGGAATAATGGCATTTGTGTCCAGCTTCCTCCTTGGGATATCTTGGCCCACCCCACCCCACCCCTTTGCTTGTAACTACTTGTAGCCTCTCCAGCCAGCTGAACATGATCATGCCAGATTGGAGGCATCCGCTAACCAGAGGTTCAGGAGGCGCGGCCTGGTGATGTCACACCGTTGTGTAATAGCAAGGCTTACCAGATCTCCAACCGGGACAGAGTGCTAGACCTTTATGTGGGCAGGTGTAGCTTGTTAAACCTTAGAGCACAATCCTAGGCCTCTCTAATTCAGAAGCAAGTCCCATGTCTAAGATTGTGTTCTAAGGTTTAACAAGCTACACCTGCCCACATTCCTTCTCCTAAAGGTCTAGCGCTCTGTCCCGGTTGGAGATCTGGTAAGCCTAGTACTAGAGAATGTCTCAAAAAACATCTGGTGCCAGGGTGAAGCCCTACAAGCAAGTGGGAGGGAAGGGGAAAAAAATCTGGAGAAAAATGCCCAATTTTTCAGATAGGAATGGAGGAGAGATAATAATTTTTAATGTTGTGTTTACAGGCAATTGCACTGCTGCTAAACCCTTACCACTGTACTGCTCTGCCACCACCTCCTCCTCTTCCTCCTCCTCTCCTTCCAGGCCAATGGGAGAAGGTGAACTGGCATCATGCCAACAGTACACACCACATTTTATAACTCAGGGAGGTGGGAAGAAGCAGAGATGGTCCACCAAAATGTAAGTCTCAGGCTCTCCAAAACCAGAGTCTTTTGGGACTGAAAACTTGTGATCTAGGACTCTTACTAGCAGGCTCTGAGCACCGGACAAATCTATGGGCATCATGCAGCCATCACTCTGTACTCTGGTACATACATGTATATCTGAAGCTGCCTTTTTATGTGTCACGGATCAGGAAGAAAATGACACATTGACAAAGAACGGAATGAAGCTCTAATCACAGCAGGAAAAAAAAGCCATCGGGAAGCACAGTAGGAGGTTATTGATTACCATCTTATGAAGGGCAAGGAAACAATTCTTTCTTACACAAACACCCACACAATAATGCTCGAATGCACTCACAAAACACCAGCCCACATGCATTGACACATTTGGGCTCAAAGGTACAGGCACACAGCCACAATTGCACTCCTTCTCCCCCTTTAGGGGAATAGTCATTACATTGCTACTATATTAATAAACAGTACCGTTGACCTACTGGGAGGGTTTGGTGCACATGCTTGGGATGATTAAAACCCCTGCTTCAGTCACAGGCATTGTGCGAGACGGTGAAGGGCTTGTAGGGTTCCGGGGGTACTTCTTTGCCTCTCATTATCTGAACTTAAAAGAGGGGTTTGCATCAGTGCTGTTGGTTTTCTGTGAATCATCATCAGGGCTTTCCATGCTTTGGATTCATTCTTCAACAAATTGCTGGTCATGTGCAGCCCGATCCAGCGTAAGTCCTAGAGTGGCGGAGTGTGAGTGCTCCACCGCTCTAGGCTGCCGCAAACGTGCTTTATGGCACGTTTGTGACAACTCTGGAGTAAGGGTTGCTGGCATGGAGGCCGGCAGTCCTTACTCCGCCACCCTCCAGACCCAGCACCCACCGGTGGAGGTAAGTCCTGCACCGGTCGGTGCAGGGGCAAGGGAGGGCAGGCAGGGATGTGGGGGAACATCAGCCAAACTGGGCTGGGAGAGGGCGGGGATATCGGCAGCACTTTCGGCCAATATCCTTGGCCCTTTCCTGGCTCGGTTCGACCTTACCCCGCCGCTTCGGATGTACGTCAGCTTCAGAGCTGGCGTACATCTGAGATGGTCCATAGCCCCCGGGCAGCCCTACATTCAGGGAAGGGGACGAATGTCCCGTTCTCCTGAGGGGATCCCTAGCCTCATGGAGATTGAAAGATGAAGGCCAACCAGGAGGCCAGGTCTACCAGGCGGATAGACCCTGGTGCCGCATCAGGAAGTCTGGTAGATCTGGGCTCCGGAGACTTTCCTGGTCGTTCTGGCCCTCCCCCTGCCCTGTTTTGTCCCTCCCCCTTTGAGAAGGGGCCCAAAAGAAAGTTTATACCCCCTGATAAAATTCCTCTCAGAGGCCCTGTGGCACGTCAAATGCTGTCCCCAGCCTTACCCAATTACGTACCAATCTATGTTCCACTCTTTTCTAAGTTTCCACTATTCAATGCTCTAGTTCAGCACTCCCCTCCACAATGCACTGTTTCTTTAAATTATTAATTCCATTCCTAATAACCATACAGACATTATTGTTTTCCATTACAGTAACAAATACCCCCTCTCCCCCCCCCCTTTGGCAGTTCCACTTACCATCTGTCATTTAATCAGCCTTTTTGGTGACTCATTCATCAATTTGAACATGGGATTGGAACACGGTCACTTTATTGCTGCCGTTTATTTCTTTATTTTTGCTCCACCAGCTGGGATTTTTTTCTTTAATGTCAATACAGACAGTTGGGAAAGATAAAACAAGACTTATGATGGAGTGTCGTTTCTTCCTAGTGATGATTCACTGGCGTTTAAATGAATGGCAGCTTGCTGTTGTACGCTGAATGGTGGGCTTTTCAAGGCACTTTTAAGCATTCTATTCTTTTGTTAAGAAAGGCTGATGACTTTAAAAAACCGGCAATAAATGGGCATGTGTGTGTGTGTTGCTGTGGGCCGGCCCACCAATGAGGCTGACTAAGACGTTTGCCTCAGGTGGCGGATTGACAGCATATGCCCACCAACATCTGTGTGGTCACCTCCAGTACTGCTGTTCCTCTTCCTTGGTGGAACAGAATGGAAGAGGAGGTGTGGAGGAGAAGAGAGTGCTACCCTAGATCAGGGGTTCTCAACCTGTGATACGGGTACCCCTAGGGGTACGCGGACCTCTTGCTGGGGGTACGCCAAGCCCTGCCCCTTATCTGCCCCATCAGCAGCTAATTAAGTGTTAATTAACATGGATTTTAGATTGTAATTATTTTCGGAGCCCTTCTGTCTCTCTGATTTTGGTTTTGGGCTTATTTTTGTACTTTGGAAAATGTACTTTGGTGGGGTGGGGGAGGGAGGAGCTAATTTTGGGAAGTATGACTTGGAGAATAAAAGAGATCTTTGTGTGTGTGTGTGTGTGTGTGTGTGTGTGTGTGTGTGTGTGTGTGTGTGTGTGTGTCCACACAGAGTTAAATAAGACATTTTTTCACATTTAACATTGTTTTAGTACTTTTTTATTTAATGAATAATTACCTAATTGATTAATTGATTAATCCAATTAATTATCAGTTAATTAGCAGGGGGTACTTCAGAAAATTGGACCATGATAGGGGGAACCCGGGCCTCCAAAGGTTGAGAACCCCTGGCCTAGAGAGTGTCTCCGACGCTCTAGCTCACCACTCTATTCTTGCAGGAACATAGGAAGAGACACAGAATGCTGCTGTGTTGAGTCCATCTAGTTCAGTATCGGAAGCAGTGACTGGTGTGTTGCTGGGTAAAGCAGGGAAATGTTTGGGATTATAAGGGGGGCAGGGCCAGCATTTGGTATTCAGCCTTGCTGACTGAGAGGGCTTGGGGTGGTCATGCCATGGTGGGCTTATATATATGATGCAAAGAAGAAATTCAGAAGATCCAGCATCCTCTTTCATGCAGTGGCCAGCCAGATGTTTCCAGGGAGTGCACAAGCAGGGAATGAGAATAATAGCCCTCTCGTACATTTGCTTTCCACAGTGACTGGGATTAACTGACACACGGCCTCTTTTTGTTTACAAAGCCTCCTTAAATTATATCAATATGCCAACTTTATAGTCATCAGAGAAGGCCCTTTTGCGGGTACCGTCGCCCAGGGGGTACCGTCGCGAGGGGCGGCGGCAAGAAATAGGGCCTTCTCAGTAGTGGCACCAACCTTATGGAATTCCCTCCCTCTTGACTTATGTACTGCTCCCTCCTTGGAGACTTTCCAGCGAGGCCTGAAAACTTTCCTGTTTAAGGAAGCCTTCTGAGTCCTTTGCCTTTTTTAACGTCCTGCTGGTACAGGTGGAGTGCTGCTGTTTTTATGCTCTTGTTTTAATTGTAATGTGATCTGTTTTTATTAATTTTTAGATGCTGTTTTACTAGTTTTCGTTAACTTTTTTATTGTTTTAAAAAGTGATTTTTTTTTTGTATTGTACTTTTTGTATTGTATTCTTTTTTCATGTTGTAAGCCGCCTTGGGTCTCTTTGGGGAGAAAGGCGGGGTAAAAATACTGTAAATAAATAAATAAATAAATAAACTTTTGATTTACTCGTTAATTTGCATATTTGATTCTGTTACAGTATACTTATTATTCCTTTACATTTATGAATGAGTGTGCTTGCCTCTCTTTTGCTTATGAATGTGCTCTTATTTCACACCAATCTGCACCCTTGACTCACTCTCTTGCCCTTATTCATTTGCACTTCTGGAACTCATTTATTTGCACGCTTGCGCCTATTGCAAGTGAATCTGCACTTATTGCAGTTATTCGTTTGCATCATTTTGCGCTTTTATTTTTACAGAGTTCTAAATAATCCCTTCAGCAGATGGCAGATTTGGAACAGGGCGGGGGAAGGATGGTGAGAAAATGGAAAGGAATATAATGGCAGGCTGATGGGAAGCTGCCTTGAAGAAAGTACAGTACTTGTTCCCCCATCCCAGGCTACACCAAGACACATAAACTAAAAGGAAGTCCCACTTCTGCAGCACTGGATACCTCTCCCTGATTGCACCAGGGTCTCCTGGTTCCATGTCTCCTGCTTGCTATAAAGCTCTTGCTTTCGTTCTTGACCAATAACTGTGTTTCTTACTTAGTCTACAAAACCAGATGTTCATAGTTCCACAACTCTTGCATCCTCTGGGAGCCAGATGTGTAGAGAGCAAACCTATGCTGGTCTCCATATACTGTATAGTCAGTGGGCTGTCTCTCGTACTTTGACTGCTGATTCAAGCTAAGTATAGAACAGGGGTGGCCAAACTTGCCTAATGTAAGAGCCACATACAACAAACGTCAGATGTTTGAGAGCTGCAAAAGAGACGTTTGAGAACCGCAATATTTAAGAAATATCTAAATTAATATATTTACTCAACCTGAACATTAAACTTACGTTTTAATCCAGTGGACTCTCAGTTTATACCTGGTAAATAATGATAAAGCTTGAAAAACTTCTTATTTACCTTTTATATTCATTGTGATGCAAAAAGGAGCTCAGCCAACATATTTCCGAGAGCCACACATTGTATGTCAAAGAGCTGCATGTGGCTCAGGAGCTGCAGTTTGGCCACCCCTGGTATAGAGGTTGGCAACAAAACAGGTTGATCAGCTTGAGTTTGGTGTCATGGGGCTGCTGAGTCTAGGAACTATATACCGTATTGGTCTGAGTATAAGACTCACTTTTTTCTCCTAATTTAAGTTTTTAAACTAGGGGTGCGTCTTATAATCAGGCTGTTGCAATTTAATGCCAGTGATTTAATTAAATTTTTTTAATAGCGCCAAACTTTAAGGGTGTGTCTTATAATCAGGTGCGTCTTATACTCGGGACAATACGGGGTATATATGCCAAAGGTTTTCTTGTGGCCCAGTGACTCTGACCAGAAAAGGGAGTGTCGTGAACCCCCCCTAGGGGCCTACGGGACTTATTTGTTGTCTAAAGAGATGCTAAAGAGCAAGCAGAAAGTAACACAAGGTGAGCAAACAAGCCCCAAGAGAGCATCAGACACTTCTTTCTCTGCAGTGGGGGTGGCCATCCAGCCAACATCCTGCAACCCCCTAGAAACCATTTCACGACCCCCTTGGTGGTCACGACCACTAGGTTGGGAACCACTGGCATAGACACCAGGATGGTGTAGTGGTTTGGGAGTCAGACTTAGACCTGGAAGTTCCAGGTTCAAATCCCCGCTCAGCCACGAAGCTTCCTGGGTGACCTTGGGCCAGTCACTATCTCTCAGCCCCACCTACCTCACAGGGCTGTTGTGAGGACAAAAAAGGAGGGGAGGAAATATGTACACCACTCTGAGCTCCTTGGAGGAAGAGCGGTATAAAAATGTGAAAAATAAATAAATAAATAATACTGGCGTGCCCTCAGCACTTGCCCCCAATCCTAGTTGTGCAGGATTGCATGCTTCTGATTTGTCTCCACATTACAGTGAGTTCTATAGAGCTCCCTGGCCGAGCTCTTAAGACAGGCCTGCAGAAGGGTTTCTTCATAGTCCATGGGAAGCGGACGGAGAAGGCAAGTTCGGAGACTGGGTTGTACTTCGGTAGACAATGCAAACTTAATTCATGGTGCCTGAATACAACACAGACCAACAAGTGATGAGATCAGCTAGCATCCTCCTCCTAAACATACACTTTGCATGAATGAGATGCACTGAAATAGAATTTGGCCCATTATATTACAGTCGTCCAGATGCATCTTTGAATATCTGTATCGTCCTACCAGCTTAAAAACAAATGTTGTGTTTGCTTTTTAAGGACCCAACTTCTATGATAAATGGCAGAGTGTTTGCATTAGACGCAGCAACTTAGAGATTATTTTTCTTCAGGGAACAACGATGGCAGGCTAGTCTAGCAAATATGAACAAACACAATGGCGCTCACAGTTTGCTCCCCTCTCGCTACACAGAGATAACTAGAACTATACGTGTGAACGTGAGAAGTTGAATGCCTTGTTCTTTGGGATTAGCACCTTGCCTTTCATTTGCTGTTGGGCAGTACCGATGCTGTAAACAAGAGAGAAAATATAGAAACCATGTGATGGATTGTTCCATAGCCTTACGTTGCTGGGGGTGTCGGTTCGGCCACTCTGGTGTTTAGTGGTGAAATGACAGGGAGCTGATAAGGAAGCTAAAAGAATTCTCCTCTTTCTCTCAAGCTGCCCCTGTTCTATCATTAGTTAGGCAGATAAACTTCACAGTGTATTTTTAAACATCAAAAGTGTGTGTGTGTGTGTGTGTGTGTGTGTGTGTGTGTGTGTGTGTGTGTTTTACAGACTGAAGCTTGAGTATTTTCACAACTTTCATACAGAGATTAAAAAGTTCAATTTGTTTAATTGTCATGCTAAATTGACTCGTAGATCTGGTTCACCATATGCTAACCTACATCATGTCTTGGCTGGATCAATGGTTTTGCTTGTTTCAGTCATGGAGTCTCCCCTGCCCACTAGGGAAACCTTGATGTCAGGGCACCCTCATCTGCATAGTACTAGTTACACATATTTCGTTCAGATTTTAAATTTCACAGTCGCCAATCTTGTGAATTAGCCGTAAAAAAAGTGAACACCCGCTATTAGTCAGAGAACTCATGAGAACTCAGAGAACACCAGAGAATCTACTCATATTAATCCCATTGGTTTAAACTTTAAGGCACTTTTTGCAGTCCTCACTTTCAATGGTGTCTATTAAAGTGTTGTAAGCACCCCAAGGTGGGACAAGAGATTTCAGCTCGTTTTGATTCGGTGAGCAGACACCAGGCTCCGTTGCTGAAAGCAGCACCCAGGAAAGAGAGAGAGAGAGAAGGGAGAAGGATAGAAAGGTCCGCGGTTTGCGGAGGCGCCAAAAATAGAGCTCAGATAGACCAGAGCTGGGGTAAAAAGAAGATCTTTACTTTGCTAGCAAAGGACACAAAATGCAGGGCAAAAGTGTGTCATACATAAGGGATACAAAGGTTTATATAAACTTCATTATTTCATTTAGAACCATGGAGTACATTGTTCAAAGAATACATAAGAAAGAGGCACCAATACAAAGCAGGATCCAAGGAATTACACTTTGACACAGCCAATAAGATGTTGGATTCAGACTTTTCCTCCAATAAGATGCAGCATTGACATTTGTAACCAGTAAACCAATAAAAAGACAAACTTTATTAAGAAACCAATGAAAAGTGTGATGCTTTGTGTTACTGGGAACCAATGGGGTGGTGGGTCTGGGCTATTGTGTGGCAGAGGTAATTGGATTAGGTCCCCACCCAAGACATCCTGCCTAAGGTGAAGTGAGGTTTCCTGTCTTTATGAATGGGGACTTTTGTGAAGCCAGCTTGACACAAAAGACAGTGATTTCAACCATATAGCCCATGGGTGCTTGACAACGGAGCCCGCCCCTGTGGCACCATGTAACCTGAGGTAGAGACATGACAGACATTTGAATTACAGTGGAAAAGTAAGGCAGAAACAATGATTCCAGGATGGGAGGGAAATGGTGGTGTTTGCAGGAGAAGACACACAAAGAGACAGGTTGAAATCCAGGAAATAGTAGCAATCTGAGTCCTCACTGTGCTTCTGGAATTCCCCCATTTCCCTGCCCCCCGTTGGTGCCCAGGTAGAAGGGCAACCAAGTGAAGACATCACAGAATAGGAGCCGTTGTTAACAGGCACGAGTTATGATTTGAAATGGTTGTTCCCCTACTCCCTGCAGCACAGATTATGGCAGGAGGTGCACCCCTGGTGTCACCCACATTTAACCTCTTGTGTCCGGGCCGAAGGGGGTGAAGGGACTTTCACCACACTCACCACAAGCTTCTCCGGGACCCCAAGTAGGATGCCAGGACTCTAACCGGGCTTTTTACGAGCTGCAAACCTATTGTGCTGCTGCCAGGAGCCTCTCCGCACACCAGGAGACTAGCCTCAGTTAAGAGGGAGGATCGGGGCCCTTCTGTGTAGGGACCCGTCCCTGGGGAGACCCCGATGACCTCAGAGAAGATCCGGGCACATAACTCCCAGGGAACCCCCCAAACACAGTGATTCTTGCAGAAAAGACACATTTCTAAGAATTAGGTTACTGTAGCTTTAAAGCTGTCAGTTGAGAGAAAGCAAGGGTTCAGAACGGGAAAAGCAAAGGTTCGGAGCCGGGTCACTAATCCTCTTAACAAGCGGCACACTCCGTCTAGCGGTTCTTGGCTGTGCGCCTAGAAAGGGGATTAAAGGCTTAGAGCAGAGGTTCCCTAACTCCTGGGAAGGCCTTACGCTGCTCTAAGTAGCAGCGGGGCCGTCCCAGGAGTGGCGATGACACGCCTGGGACCGTACCGCCGCCGCCACCGCTGCGCCCGGGATCGCCGTTTTTACCTTCATTGGTGGGCAGTGGGTGTCCCTCGGGGGTTGCGGGGAGCCTGCGGACCCCTCCGCAGGCCTCCCCAAGCGTCGGAGCAGCGCTCCAACGCGATCGCAACTGACTTCCGGTTTTACGCGTCACCGCGGGTTGCCATGCCCCTTAAGGGCATAGCAACCCTTTCTTCCCGGCTGGGGCGTCGCGACGCCCCAGTTAGGGAACCACTGGCTTAGAGAGTTAAACGGCTTAAAGGATTAAAAAGGTACAGGGTGAACTTTGCTGGCTGCGGCTTCTCTGGGGGCTCGGGAAGGCTTGCGGCAGGCGCGTGCCGGTGAACTCTTGCCCTCGGCTGGCACGTGCCAGCCCTCAGAGTGCGCGCAAACCGGAAAAGAAGCCGAATTTTAAATGTGGTTGGTTTTAAATGGCTGTATCTCAGTGATTCCTTGACGGATTTGGATGGGGTAAAAGGCAGGGGGGTCAGGGGAGGGTGCTTTATGAAATAAAAATATTGGGGGGGGTCCCTTACAACAAAAGTATCTGATAATCTAATCAGACAATGCCAAGGGCATGCTTTCTAGCTGGGCAGCTCTTGGAGAAACAAGGGCACTCTTCAGATGGCTCTGGTCACTGGTCTACATGCTCAGAAAAATACTGCAGTATAGCTCTGCCAGAACTGTAGCATTTCAGAATGCAAGTGAGAGATCTTATATTTTATTGCTAGCCCCCCCCCCCTTTAAAAAAAAATCCTGCATGGAAACTTTCTGTGCCGGAGAGGTGACAGCTTTTCTTTCCAAATTCTGTGGGCTACTAGCTAATGCATGTGGTTCATGTGCCTGACTTAGGGCTTGAGTAGAAACTTTGACCATCTAGAAGGTAGCCATTGAAGGACATTAAAGTCTTGAGTTTTGCACCTGGCTGGCAAGAAGGGTGCTTGGGGGGGGGGGGCTTCAAAGGCACCATTTGGGGCATGGAGGTTGCTGCAAAGACCAGCACAGTCTGTCTGCCTGCTTCTCCATCATCTGCGTGCATATCTGTAAATAAGAATGTCATAGGTCTCCATTGTTGTCTCATCACAAGGGAACCAACCCTATAGAAAACTGCTCATGAAATGTACTGCCAACTTGGACAATTGAGAAGCACAAAATAGGACAAAGTACAAAGGTTCCCTGTGGACAACTAAATGGGCACATGGGATTGGATTGGGAAAGTTCATTTTATGTGTATGCTTAAACCAGTGGTTCCCAAACTGGGAGGCACGGCTCCCAGGGGAACCGCGGCAGATACCAGCCAGGGGAGCCGTGGCGGATACCAGCCAGGGGAGCCGCAGAGTGCCACGGAATCCTCTCAGAAAACAGTGCAATGCCAATTGGCAGGCAGCAACCGACAACATAATGTAATGGGGAGCCGCGGCCAATGGTCTCCAATGGTCAAGGGAGCTGCAGGTCAAAAAAGTTTGGTAAACACTGGTTAAGCAATCTCTCTCTCTCTCTCTCTCTCTCTCTCTCTCTCATGTGGATCCACACACATCCTATGTCTGAAAACCAAGAACACTGCTGCTGATAATCTGTGGAGACTAGCCTAAGCTAGACAAACCAACGTGGTGATTCAGTAGAAGACAGCTTGCTTTGTTCCATTGCAGCGCTTCTGTACAAAATCCATCTGCGCTATTAGAGCGCAATGGATTCCGTGTCTCAAAAAGTAATCTCTGCTGCCATGGCTTTCTTACTCCAGTTGCTTTCCAGAATCCAAGTTCTGGACGGCCCGTAAAGCTCTCAGCTCTCCATCCATCACCGGACAGTTCTGCTCTGCAGTTTACAGTCTGCGTCTGACAGTTGTATCTGTTTACTAGAACTCCGAAGGGATTCCCTTAGGAATGTGAAGACAGAGCTGGGAGAAGCGGGCAAATCCTTAAAATAAAACTCTTATTTTAAACATCACTCAAGACTGCTCTCTCTCTGCTCTTCCCCCTCCAGCGTCGCAGGAAAGGAACATGAGTACATCAACATAGTTTGGGAACACAGTCACCCAGTAAAAGGCACGACATTTAAACAAGTTGCCCAAGAGATACATTAGCGGAAACATCAACAAATGGATGTTTAAATTAGACTGAGGCCTGCGTGACAGGTTTCTGCTCTGTTCTTTTGAATGCTGATACACAGATCCTCTGGGCCTCTGAATACCAGTCACAGGGGAGCAACAGAGGGAAAGGAGGGATTCCCAGAGAGGCAGCTGGTGGGCTATTGGGTGGAAATGGGATGCTGAACCTGATGAGCTTTTGACTTCTTTGTGGGAGGGCATTTGTCAGGGCAGTCCTTCCCAGAGGTGAAACAAGGGTGGAGCGGAGGCAAGTAGTTTTGCAAGACTCCGTTACACTGGAGTCAGCGGCCCCTCCCCCTTGCTGTTGGAGCCATTCCAGCAGCAACAGGGGAGTGTCCTGCGTGTTGCCTTTGCTGCCAGAATGGCTCTAACAGCAAGGGGGAGGGGCCGCTGACTCCAGTGTAACGGAGTCTTGCAGAACTACTTGCCTTCGCTCCACCCTTGTTACGCTTCTCCTTCCAGGTGGCAAATTGATGGGGGTGCCGTCATCTTCTACCCATCTCCCTCCACCTATCTCCCGGCTGCTGCTGCTCCTTTTGCTCTCTGAATTTCAAAATTAAAAGAACAGAGTGGAAGAGGAAGTGTGGAGGAGTAGAGAGTGGTGGGCTAGAGCATCTCTGATACTCTGGCCCGCAATTTTCCACTCCTCTACACTTTCTTGTCTGCTCCATTCCTCTCTTCCTTTTCAAACCCAGGAAGTGGGAGGAGGAGCTGTGGAGACTGGCCCGGTCCATCCCGCCCCGCCCCTGGCAATTACTCCAAGCCTCATGCTTGGAGGAGGACACATCAAAATTTGCAAAGACCGAAAGGGCCAAATCCTATTCCTTCCAAGTCTAGACAATGCCTCTGGTAAGTGACGATGTAAATGTAAGAGCAAGGGTCATTTCAGGACGTCCGGTCTAGCATCTGTTCCATTTATTGGGCCGTTGGTTTCAATGGAAGGATCTGCTCCGATTGGATCTGCTCCGATTTCTGCAACAGAAAGGGTTGCCACTCAGTGGCAGAATGCAAGGGTGGCATTAGAGATGGGCCAGGTGTTGCCCTGGCTGAGGGCTCACCTGGCCAGGTTGACCCCAGAATCCTCCGTACCAGTGACTGTGGTCACACTCAATGTGGCCACCAGGGGGCACCATTCATGAGGAACCCAGTGAAGGGCTTTGCCCCAGGCAACGCATCTGTTTAGGATGAAGAAAGTCTCACTTTTAATCCCTGGCATCTCCATGTAGGGGGGAGTCCCTGAGGAGCCACTGCCTGTCAGTGGCGACAACACCAATCAAGACGGCCAATGATCTGGCTCAACAGAAAGCTGCTTTTTATGCTCTTAAGTTAATTGACATATATAGGCCATTACCAGGGATGTGGATCAAGTCTCTGACTCCAAGTATCGAGTCAAGTCCCAAGTCTCTGGGTCCAAGTCTCAAGTCAAGTCCCAAGTTGTTGCCCCCAAGTCCCGAGTCTTTGGTTGCGAGTTACGAGTCCCTATCTATTTAATGGGGAAAACGAGTTTAAACCTGAATGAAATTCGACTTGTGTAAAAGGCTCCAAGTCTCGAGTCGATTCTTTCGAGTCTTTTGCAATCACCAAGTCCAAGTCTAAGTCAAGTCATTGACACGACTTGAGTCCGAGTCAATAGACTCCAGTCTACAACACTGGCCATGATTAACTCCTTTCCTCTCCTCTCCCCCATGCCCTCCCCCGGCAGGCTTACTAGAAGACAGGGGGTTTGATGGATCCATCACACCAGCCAATACCTGACGTTTTTTTGGTGCGGTGGTCAGTCTTTCCATTTCTGAGACATAGAATCTTAACATCCTGCTGTATTAAATACCGATGTTGCATATAGTCGCATTTTGAAGCAATGGCATATATAGGTAAATTTCAGTTTTTCCAGCTGGGAAAAAAAAAATGATATGGACACAAGGTGCAGTGAGAAGGAATGAGGGCCTCAAATGAACATTCAGCTCTCGTGACCTTTAACTCAGAGTCTTAAAAAAGGGACTGTGGATTCTATTCTGGACAGTCGCCATTCTAGTTTCCCCCTGTGAGGAGGAAGGAACTCTTTTTTGGCTCAAAGGTTAAAGGGTTTAAAACTGCGTACTCAAGCGACAGGGTGCAGTTTGCCGCTTGCAGTTTAAAACAGGAATGGTTTGTAGTGACATTACCATGACAATGGCACAGAGAGAGAGAGAGAGAGAGAGAGAGAGGGATTGGTTTATTCTTGGCTAATCCACCATCCCTCATGCTATCTAATCGCAAGTGGTCTCTCCCTTTTCACACTGCTGGTATTTTTAGCACAACATGATCCCATTTGGAATTTAAATCAATCTTCAGAAACGACTTGGCTTGTAGCCTGCTTGAATGGATGCCAGGCAAATGCTTGTTGTGATTCGATGTTACTTTGTCCGCATGGGCGTCAAGCACATTTCATGCAACCCCCAAAAGGGAAACCAGGCTCGATCTTTCTGAATGAGTTTCTTAATTCTTCTTCTTAACATTTGAGCAAAACTCCCTGGAGGAATTCTTGGGCATGACCTTGCCAAGGTGAAGCACATTTCGGTCCCCTCAGTTTCGTGGGAGAGTGAAGCACATACGTCAGTGTGTCCCACTGAAATCAATGGCATTTAAAGGGATTAGATTTATCTGGACAATATTATTTGTTTCATGCGGTCCAGTATTTGACAAAGGCATCAAAGAGGGCTACTTTAGCACAACATGATCTTATTCTTTATTCTACTTTATTCTTTATTCTACTAAAGTAGATCTTTATTCTACTAACTAGTTAGTAGAATAAACACAGTTAAAGTAACACAATGATTTGAATATATCGGTATTTTAATATATAACAGTACAGGTCACCCAACAAATCAGTAACCAACTCGGCTCTCAGAACAATCAGTCTCATTGGTCTGTTTTGAGTTAAGGAAATCCACTTTTTGTTACATATGGCAGTTGTGTTTTATTTTTCTGGTTATTTGTCCATAATGTTTGATATAGTACAGATAGTTCATAATTGTGTGAATGCATAATTGCATTCTTCATGAAAGTACACATCGAATGATATATAACAGGATGGTATTATTCATAAATACAAAGTTTTCACAATTTTGGCCACTAGTGGTGTGTCACATCCCCCCCCGAGGGTGTCACCCGGGGGCGGTCCCCCCCAGTGACACCACTGCCCTTTACCTGGAGATGTGCCACCTTCTGCTTCTCCAACACTCTAGCTCACCACTCTTCTATCCGCCACTCTTCTGCTCCTTTTCCAATCCAGGGAATGGGAGGAGGAGGATCAGTGAAGGCAGGCAGGTGGACGGCGGTGGGCATCCCCCTCCAATCTTCTGCCTGAGGCAACCGCTTCAGTTGGTCTCACAGATGGGCCAGCCCTTGTTGTTTGTCATGAATAGGCTTACCAGATCTCCAACCGGGACAGAGTGCTAGACCTTTAGGAGAAGGATTGTGGGCAAGTGTAGCTTGTTAAACCTTAGAGCACAATCCTAGGCATGTCTATTCAGAAGCAAGCCCCATGGATGCCTAGGATTGTGCTCTAAGGTTTAACAAGCTACACCTGCCCACATTCCTTCTCCTAAAGGTGTAGCACTCTGTCCCGGTTGGAGAGCTGGTAAGCCTAGTCATGAATGATACCCACTGATGCAGTGTAAGGCATGGGACATGTTTTGTGATTTCAAATTGCCTTTGTGTGCTTTTAGTCCTCAAGGGTCATCTTCTGTGTCAACACTCAGGCTGTGAATCACCACATCCATCTTCCACTTTGAAAAGATCCACATCGTTTGCTTAAAATGTGATGGTTGACACTCAGTGACTCATTCCAAAGAGTTAATTTCTATTGTGCGCAGCTGAGATGACTCCAGTAAACTGTGTGGACGGCTGTAGTAGCAGAGATATCTGGAGTAGGATTTGAACAGAGGCAAATGGGAGGTCTGTAAACACACACACACACACATGCGCGCGCGCGCGCGCACGCGCACGCACACACACACACACACACACACACACTCAGATGCCATCTAGGATGAGGGAACTGCTGGTTGGTCACCCATGACTGCTTATGGAGTAGTTAGTCATTTCCTGCTTCATGGTGATAGAAACAATTATTCTGGAGATACAGAAACGAATCATGTAATTGGTATGCTTAAAAGGAACCCACCCACCCCATGAATCTGTTTCTCCAGTTTTTAGTTTTTTTTCCCTCAGGTGGACATGTAAGGGTTAATTCTCAGGCCATTTTGGGAGCACCAGTTGGGTGCTCTGCTGTCACAAGTCCATCACAGCTTACAAGCCATGATGGGGATAAGCAACCTCCTGGTTGGTTGTAGGAGTAGGTTTTCTCTGTGCCAGGTGCAAGGGAGTGGCGATAGGATACAGGTATCTTGTTGTCTTGTGTGCTCTCTTAGGCATCTGATGGGGCCACTGTGAGATACAGGAAGCTGGACTAGATGGGCCTTTGGCCTGATCCAGCAGGGCTCTTCTTAGGTTCTTAGGTTCTTTCTTATGCCCCTATCCAGTGGTGTTGCTAGCATGCCCCAGGAGACGACACATTTTGCATCATCGCCCCGCCTCTTGTGCTCCTGTGCATTTGAAACCTTCTAACAGTCAGGGCGGGCAGGCCCATCCAACGTGCAGAAAATGGCGCAAAAACACTTTGCGGCTGCAGATGCAGCCACTCTGGCTGCAAAAAAGCAGCCATGGAGCAGAAAGCTGGCAGTGTTGTGGCTTCTCCTTCCGAGGAGACCACACACACACACCACCAGCTCTGGCCTGGCCTGGCTACGCTACTGCCTTTATCAGATTTCCTCCCTCCCTATTTTTGGCAGTCATGTGACATCACCAGCATGTGACATCATGCTATCGGCAGCGGTCAACGTGGAACCAGGAACCAGGAGCTGGAGGAGATGCTGAGACTCAGGAGCCAAAGATGAGCCTCTTGGCCAGACAAGGTCTCCAAGGGCCTCCAAACAGCATCCATTCCTCATGCAGGAACAGCCTCTGAAAGATGAATGCTGACGTCTTCTCTTGCGTAACAAGGCAGCCATTCATGTTTTATTCAAAGTCTAAAAGGAAGTGTAGTGGTCTTTTTTAAAAAAAAAAAAATCCAGGTTAATGAAGAATGAATAAACGAGGCCAGCGAACCCATCGTCTTATGTGGAAGACACGTTGGAGTTCCTCGTGGAGGAAGTCTGGTAAATAATAGATGCTCCATTGCAGCAGATGCAAAATAGAAGCTGAAACAAATGAGCCTTGAATGCATCGATCTGTGGCTTCCTTTCAAATTCTTTGCTATTTCATCTCCGCTGACTTCTTTATTTTATGACAGTATTTCTATACCGCCTTTCTCATAGACTCAAGGCGGTTTACAATGTAAACTTTACATAGGCAGGCCGACCATAAACCCCATTTTTTTCCAAATTGGAGTTTTTACAATGTTATTCTACAAAACTCCTAGAACCCTCCATTCCTCCAGATGTTTCCCTTCATAGTGCAGTTATCTTTATTGATAACAGTACAGTTGTTGTTCTGACCGCAATGCTCTTGCCTTCCAAGCTTCCACAGGCAACCACATATCAAGCCTCAGGTGGGCTCACAAGCTGCTATCCATTCTTGCCAGCTGATACCTCCATACTCTATAGACTCTGTACTCCTCCGCATTCCATTCTGGAGCTCTGTCGGTTCCGGCACTCCATCAGCGGCATTTGTCACCCTTCCAAAGCGAGACCGGGGCTGACCCTGCTTAACTTTTTCAGGCAAGGCAGCAGCTCAACCTCCAGACCACACCTCCTGCCCCTTGCACCCAGAAATTGCACCCAAAAATAACATTACATTAGATCAGTGGTCTTCAACCTTTTTCATGCCACGACCCCAATAAACAAACGAATAAAGTATGAGGCTGGGGACCCACCATTGATCCCAACCCCCCTTCTGGGACCCAATCCGACTACCCCCCCCGCCCGTCGCCACCCCCCACCCTGGCACCGGCAGCCTCATCCTGCTGAAGTCACCCAGCCTGCACCACCATCGTGCGGGGTCATTCCGGAACAGAAGAGCCAAGCAGCGGTTCCGCACCGCCTCCCCAGCAAATTGAAAGAGGGAGGGGGAGGAGGGGGCTGAAATCCCTGTGGAAGCCCCCCCCCACATGTTCCTCCCCCAGCATTACCCCCAGCGGCCATTTTGGTTCCTTTAAGTTGCTGTGACCCCACAAATGAGGCTTTGTGACCTCAATGGGGTCCCGACCCCAAGGTTAAAGAACAGTGCAAGATTAGATGACCTTGAATTACAGACTAGATCTTACAGAGGTGGTACATGTGTGCCTGGACCGCTCTACTTGAGACTGCAGGCAGGATGGAGGCGCCTTCATACGAAACAGTGCCTTGCGCCCAGAGAACTGGCATGTGAAGGAGAATGCTGAAACTCTCCTCCTTGATGTCTAATTTCCGAGGTGGAGGAGTCTTGTGTTTTGTGTGGAGGAACATTCAATCATTTCCGCCTCCTCCACCTGCAGTGCTTCTAAACCTATGATTGACGGAGTTCCACTTCGTACAGCTCAATGCCTTGCCTTCCATGGTAACAGCTTCCAGAGGAGCTGTGTTATTCTGTGGCAGCAAAAAACGGTGTGGCAACTTGCGACACATGAAAGGCTGGCCAATTGATTGCAGCCAAGGTTTCCGTCGGCCAGGTTCCATCTCATCCTCAGCACCACCATCAGATGAAATCTCTTGTACTGTAATGCACAGAGACTTCTGTTGAAAGTTACTGGCAGCTCAAGCCTATCTCTCCCCCCCCCCCCCCCGCACTGGTGTAGCTGCGCCAAAAAGGCAAGCGCTGTATCTAGCAACTTCGTGAGTTCACGGTAGAGGGGAGATTTGATCCAGGGAAGCCCAATTCGCAGCTCAGACCTTAGCAGTGCACGACACCAATGCTTTCTTTCAAGACTCTAAAAGAAACCTGTGTCCACTGACAGCACAGGCTCACCCCAGCTAGCGGCAGGCTGCTGATTGCTGCCTGAACCCGATTCCTTTGCAGCGGGCCGGGACAGGCATCCTCAGCAGTGTCTTCTCTTGCCCTTCTCAGGAGAGCCAATCACAGATCCTCCTATGAGCAGTTTGGCCCCTGGAATTTAGTTGCATGTTAGCTACCTCTGTGATGTAATGCTCCCCCCACCCCCCCGGTTCCAATCTATGAACGCCCCACGGGGTACATACAGTACTGACAATTCTGACGGCTTTGAACCACAGAATGACTCATCATATAACCCAAGCAAGCTCCCTTCCTGTGTCCAAGACAACACCCTCTGAATCTACGTACTCACTGTCATCTTCACCCTCTTCAAGACGTGTTATTCAGTGGTGTCAGCACTGACTTCAGAGAATTCAAGAGCCACGTCTTTCCTCCAACCACCTGCTGCTTCCCAAATTGCTGCCATTTGATATGACATGGACAATTATGGGAAAACGGTCCCCGTTTTGTGCCGTACTTCTGTGGACAACAGTAAATCCTCTGTCTTGTGTCAGGTATAGATGCAAATCAGACAGAGGCTGGAAACGGGCTTGTCTGAATTCACCGAAGTACATTTGAGGGTGACGTCACAGAAGGATGAATCACCGGAGCGTTTATTGGAATAAATTGTCAGGATGTAACCTGCAAATGTGCTCGAGGCCGAGTTGCCGGTTTCCTTGGAAATAGCTAATCTATAGCAGATGATGTTGTTTCCCACCCATTCAACAAAGGTTTAGGGTGAGTCCCTGTGGCTTTCAAACTAGCAACTGAAGTGGAACTGGTAAGATAAATGTACAGAACAGAGATGGACCAAGCAAGGCCTGGAGACCAGATCTGATCTGCAAGAACATCCAATTTCAACCTGTGATTGCCCCCCATCCCATGAAAACAATCCAGCCGACAAAGTCTTCTCTTGTGCGTGCATGTGTACACACACACACACACACACACACACACACACACACACATACACACACACACACGTACTCACACAATCAAATCAAATCAATCAATCAATCAAGGGTTTCCTGCATCATGCATCATTTGACCGTTATTCTAAAAGAGAGTGGATCCCTACTTATATATGGGAAATAGGGAGCATAACAGAATAGGAAAGTCAAAATAAGGAAAGAGTGCCTCTGAAAATGTGCAAAGTACTGTTATGAAACTGGAATTTGATGTGTGAACAACAGTCCAATCCTACCTAACTTTCCCTGCGCCAATGCAGTGCGGCTTGCACTGTATCCCGCAGGGAAACTGAGGAGACTGGATGGCTCTTCGAGGTAAGGGGATGTTGGTCCCCTTGCCCCGGGCGGGGAAAGCCCCAGCCTGCATAATGGGTCTACTAAGATATGCACCAGCTATATCACTGGTGCAAGTCTGAGTGGATCTGTGCAAGTGGATCAGGCTTGGAAAGGGGACCAGTGCCCCGCTCATGGGCCCAATCTGCCCCCTCCCGCCCCCATTGCCCGTTCCTTCTCCCTCCCTTTACATAGTCAGTGTAAGGAAGGGCAAAGGAGGTGTTTTGCTATCGGCTTTTGGGAAGAACAGACAGATTCGATTTGAGTGAGAGATGTATTTGAAGGATGAAGTTGGATAAGAGTCTGCCAAGAACCAAAGGTCCCTGAACGGAAAGGTCGTTCTCTGGAAACTGCCATATTCTGTTGTTTTTTGTAAGGTGTGCTCTGCTAACTACCTCCATCCAATGCTCTCCCAGTCCCTGTATATTTGCAAATAAAGCCAATATTCCAGAGAGACACCAGTGCTCTCTCCTACAAAAGAAGCCAGAACTGGGGAAGCACCGCACCTCTGGAACTTCCCAGTATTTGAGGGAATGGGGTGCATGAATGTAACAGCAACATCCCCTTGAAACTGATCTGGAATTCCCTGAAAGGACTTTCAAGGTGTGGGGCACCGTTTGCAGGCATTGTTGAGCATGGCATGCTTTTTTTTTTTATAATTTAAGCTCTTGCCTGGCATTGCCCACACAGAACAAAAAAGCTTATAGTCTTGACTGAGGATGGAAAGGTTTATTTCTGTTCCTTCTTAGCTGATGCATAAATGTCCACAATGAAAATGTTGATTTGCTGCTGCTGTTATGGTTATTCTTAACGCCCATTTGAAACATTATTGATGTTTGTTTTCCCCTTGGTTTCCATCACTTTATGAAGTGCTGTATGTATGTCTATAGAAAGCTGGGTCTGGCTTATCATTTGTTCTGATATAGAATGGTGAGCTGCTAAAAATACCTTGCTGTTCCTTTTCCTCGTCTTTGTTTATTTCCACCCTAGGGTTGCCTTCTGCTCACAGCTTCTGTGCATCTGGCCCTCCTGGAAGGTAAATAAAAAGAGAGGAGGCAAAAACCTCTGACTCAATGTGTTTGAAGTCCCCAGCATGACCGAGCTCCATCGAAAGCTGGTTGCTTGGGGAATGAAAAGGTTGGCCAGACATTTTTCCTGGCATACACATTTTGGTTTGCTTTTTTAAACCCCCGGCGCTGAACTTCAAAGCCCTTATCTAGTGCGAAACAGTTGATGAGCTGGGGATTTAAAAAGATGTGTCTTTTTAAATCCTTTGTTCTTTTTTTACTGGGAACCTCTGCCGTATATTCAGATTGTTATTAAGTGATCTGTTGTTAAGCGGGGGACACCTGTAGTCAAAGCTCAGGGAAGGAGCCCTGGTGGAGGATGAAGGGAGGTGAGACAACCTTAGGCTTACCAGATCTCCAACCGGGACAGAGTGCTACACCTTTAGGAGAAGGAATGTGGGCAGGTGTAGCTTGTAAAACCTTAGAGCACAATCCTAGGCATGTCTATTCAGAAGTAAGCCCCATGGATGCCTAGGATTGTGCTCTAAGGTTTAACAAGCTACATCTGCCCACATTCCTTCTCCTAATGGTCTAGTACTCTGTCCTGGTTGGAGATCTGGTAAGCCTAGACAACCTCCTTCTCACCACTGAGGTCTGGATGGGGTCCTGGTTGCTTGGCCAAAAGCCCCCTTTTCACCTTAAGGCCAAGGGGAATCCAGACCCCAAAGGGTTGCATCCTTCTTGTGATGGGGTGGCGCGGATGGAAGAAGTTGCAGCAAATACCAGGTAATTAATTGGCTAAAACAATTGGTTGATTGATAGCTTTATGTAAATGTGTCAAAAGATGAAACTACATGGGTCAACTGCAAAATCACACAAGCATCTTTCCTGAGATTTGAACTTTTCCTACTGGTAAATATGTCATTATTGGACATCTTTATAGTTGGACTTTCTATTCAGCCTAAATTACTTGCATCTGATAAGCAGCAAATTTAATTTTCTGGCCCAGTTGCAGTCACATGTAAATTGCTACAGCTTGTGCTCGCAATTGCGGTTGAGGCCATTTTCTCTTGCTGAAACCTTCTTTGTAGGCATTTCTTACCTTAGAATTAAGTGGAAAAAAGACTACCACAGCTCTGAGGGCCTGCAGCCAAGCCAGATTTGTGATTTATGACTTGCTTTTTATTTAAAAAACAGAGAGCTAGGAAATTAGGGACTGGGGGTGGTGTATTTGCAACAAAGCTTTGCTGGAATGAAAGGTGGGAAGGCAGCTCTTGGTGAATAGAGGCTGATTTCTGAGCTTGTAACTTGACATTAATCAGCTGACCATTTTGATACTGATTATTCCTATTTTTAGCAGAGTTTTTTTTTGCTGAAGGAGGTGGTGGAATATAGATTTATACAGTGTCTGCATGTGAAAGAGAAAGAAGTGTCCGGGACAGTTACAGGAACATTAGTGGACTGTAGTGTGTAGACCATGAAAGCTTGTGCAGGAAAAAAAAAAGGTTAGTCTTTAAAGTATCACAAGACTCTTGGTTGCTGTTTTTGCTGTTGCAGACTCTGGAAGTTGTGTATCAATCTGAATGTTATATGCAAGTCCCCTCAAAGTCTTGGTTAGTGGAGCCCAGGGAGTCTGGGGGATGTTGGTACGTATAGACACTTTGTATATAAAAGGGCTAGGGATGTGTAAATATCAGATTTAAGGCTTGTATGGTAGGGCCACTTACTCGGTGGAAGGGCACTTACTGTGCTCTATGTAAACCAAAATATTTTTCTCCCAGGGTTGAGATCGAGGAAAAGCCCATTTTGTGTGTTTGCAGCAGAAGCTGGCTGGGCAGAGTACGGAGTGGCTTGTGCTAGTGAAGTCAAGAATTCTCCTTCCCTCCCCTTCCCTTCCCCCCCCCCACAGAGTTGCTTTTTTAAGAAATTAAGACACTGCTCCCTCCCAGTCTTCTTCATTATTGGTGTTCTCAGACCCCTCCTCTGATGGCCAGTGGCCCAAGTCCTGGCCCAAGGCAGGCACATACTCTTAGTTTACATGGGACAATTCTGAGTCCTAATGGACCTGGCAGTGTTCCATCTTATGGTGTGTCCTAGAACAGGGGTTCTCAACCTCTTCCTGGCCAAGTACCACCTTCGGCGCCTCTCTCCTGATGCGTACCACCAGAAGTGAATGGCGATGACATAATCGCCAGTTACTTCTGGGTTTTCGGAGACCAGAAATGCAGGTAGGAGGCTCTGTGCAGGTGGAAGCGTTCTTCTCAGCATTCCTGAGAGGTTCAGCCAAAAGCAGGAGTGAAAATGCACCGCCGAAAGCGCCTCATTGGAGTGGGGTTCCAGCAGTCTGAGTACCACCAGCAGTCAGCCAAAGTACCACTGGTGGTACTAGTACCACTGGTTGAGAACCCCGGTCCTAAAACAATCATCTCCCAGGCACCAAAGTTCATTGGCAGATAACTCAACATAGAAAGGATTCTTTTAAAGTAGGATGTCTGATAAAAATGAAAAGGGGAATAGACTTTCCTTTATGGTTGCTTTTTTTTTTTAGTACCAATGGAACCCATCAGCCTAAGAAATCACTCTAAGCACCCACTTTCTGTGGAACTCCTTGCCACAGGATGTGGTGGTGATGGCACTTGGCCTTGATGCCTTTTAAAAGGGGTTTGGATAGATTCATGGAGGAAAAGACCATCACAGGTTACAAGCCATAAGCCACCTCCTGGCTTTAGAAGTAGGTTTGCTCTGTGCCAGGTGCAAGGGAGTGACAACAGGAAACAGGTTATCTTGTTGTATAGTGTGGTCCCTGAGGCATCTGGTGGGGCCACTGTGAGATACAGGAAGAAGCTGGACTAGATGGGCCTTTGGCCTGATCCAGCAAGGCTCTTCTTATGTTCTAAGCCCAATCCATAACATAAAACCCACTCTCCCCCACCGCAGAAAGATACAATGTCCTGCTAAGGAAGGGTCTGAATTGGAAACATTTTCTGTCGACTTGGAGTCTGTTTTATCTAAAGAAATAGCAATTAGCAGTCATACAAAAATGAAGTTGAGAGAAAGAAAAAGAGAACAGTCATTAATAGAGAAGAAATGTAAACATAGTGTGTATTTTTAAACATTTTTTCCATCTGCAGATTGACTGTAACACCTTAAATAAGACAAATATTTTCTCTGGACCCCTCCCTCTCAACATGTAAAAGTTTACAAGTTTTAGCAAGATCCTTCAGATTTATTAACAATCTTTCTGCTTTGGCCACACAAGTGCAAAGACGGATGAAGGCGTCTTGCTCAGTTTACCCCTGCTAGACAGCCACAGCCGCTGTTCAGTACAATTTGTGCATATGAAAACAATCAAGATATCGCTGGTGAAGTCCAAATGTTAGAACTCCCCCAGTTATTGCATATCAAAATCAGAATTCCCAAATTTCTGAAAGCTCTACTACTAATTTGGGTGGCGGAGAGTCGTGGGCCGTCCCTACTTAGTTATCAAGATAATACAGGGGGGCACCGGTATCCACGGATTCCTCAACCGCGGTTTCAATTATCCACGGTTGAGGAATCCCCCCCCCCCCGCACCCTCCACAGCACCCCTAGGCACTTACTTTTAGCAGAAACCTCCATTCTTCTCTTCAAAAGTTCCGAGTTTCCATCTGTTTTAGGCCTGAGCAACTAGACTTAGGTGATAGCTAGAGTCTCAGCAAGGTTGCAGAGACTCTAGCTATTAATTAAGTCTAGTTGCTCAGGCCTAAAACGGATGGAAACTCGGAACTTTTGAAGAGAAGAACGGAGGTTTCTGCTAAAAGTAAGTGCCATGGGGGGCTGTGGAGGGCGCGGGGTGTCGCGCTCGCCCCCCGCACTTACTTTTAACGGAGAAAGCTCCGTTTTTTTCTTCAAAAGCCTTTGCTGTAGGCCTTACCACCAACAAGTCTTCAGTGCTAGAAGGTCTCAGCAACCTCTCAGCAAGGTTGCTGAGACACTCTAGCACCGAAGACTTGTTGGTAAGAAGGCCTACAGCAAAGGCTTTTGAAGAAAAAGAACACGGAGCTTTCTCCGTTAAAAGTAAGTACTTGGGGGGGGTTGTGGAGGGTGCGGGGGGTAGCGCAGGCCCGTGGGGGGGTCGGGCCCCCCTGAAAACCACAGAAATGGGCGATCGCCCATTTCCGCGGTTTCAGGTATCCATGGTGGGGGCTGGAACGTATCCCCCGTGGATACCGGGGTCCCCCTGTACTGTGCACGTGAAGCTCTCGAAGTGCCATAGTACAGCGGTCCCCAACCTTTTTCACCCCAGGGACCGTTTTTGTGGAAGACAATTTTTCCACAGACCAGTGGGGGGAGGGGCGGTTGCCCAGAAACAGAGGCGTAGCTAGCCCAAAATCTGGGGGGGGGCACCAACGAATTTGTGCCTCCCCCCGTTTTTGCACCCCCTCATATTTTCACCCGCCTATGCTCTGTGGTGCCGCCGCAATTTTTTAGAGGGTGTCAAAATTGCGTATTTATTTATTTTTCTCCCTATACTGTTCCCCCCTAAACAGCGCGCGCAGGAAGCCGTGGCGCTCCATACACAGGACGGGCGGGGGAGAGTCTCCTCGCCCGTTCTTACTGAGTTACGGCGGCGGTGGTGGCGGGGGGGCACTGCCAAATGCTCGTGGCCCATTCGGTAATGGGCCATGGCCTGGTGGTTGGGGACCCCTGCCATGTATATAAAAGTGCTCAATATATTAAAAAAGAACCTTTAATTGTATACAAAAGTCTGTTCTATTTGAACATGTGCAAAATATGTGGTTTCTGCTGGTTCACCAAATAGGCGGGGTTTTGCTTTGGAGGAAAAGACAATGGCACAATCAATCAACCACTTAAATAATAATAGCTGGGTAGGTAGGAAGAGGAGGTGGATGATTTCCTTGTTTCTGTACAGCTGACATTCTTTGCAGTCTTGACTGAATAAAGATTTAAACAATTGCACTACCTTGATTTGATGTTCAAATGTTTGGGGCTGGAGGAGGGCAGAGGCCAGGTTGAGTTGACTTATCCTAAAAATGTATCCTGTGTCTTGATTGGCCATCGTGTGCCTACTGGAACAACTTGTCCCTCTATAACATGTCATGCATTATTCAGAATGGTGAAGATTTGTTACCAAGGGAACAAGGTAGAGAGGCAATCGAACTTGCAGGGAGAGCCTCGAACTTGATCATCAGTAAGGAATTGTCTGTCAATGCAGAGTCTGCTTGGTGGCAATTGGCCATCATCCTGCCAAGGAGTGTTTGGTGCTCAGGGCACCAAGTCCTGAGTGCAAGCTTTCAGGGAACCTTTTGTACATCATCAGCCAAGGTTTAGGTGGGTTGAATGCCCCCTAAGATAGTGGTTCTCAAACGTTCCTGTCCTGCAACCCATGATTTACCGCGTGGAGCTCGGCAACCCAGAGGTTTTGGTGGTGAGATCACCGTCACCACCAAAACTTCCAGGTTGCTGGCTGTTCGTACTTTTTTACATGAACAGCTGGCTACCTGAGCCTCTTCGCCTGCTCCAAAGCCTGAACCAACATGGCGCAACAAGGCCCAGAGCGTAAAAAAACAACAGCCTGCAACCTGGAAGTTGAGGCTTGGATGGACAGATTGTTTGCGACCCACCGAAAATAGGGTTGCGACCCACTTGTGGCTTGCAGCCCACAGTTTGAGAGAAACTGCCCTAAGAGATTACCTTCATTGATCCAGAGCATGATGGGAAGGCATACGATGTAGCAACCTTGCTCAAGCTAAGTCCAACTGGATTTGGTCACTGTCTGGATAGGAGCCCACTGGAGAACAGGTGTGCACAACCTGTGATGGAAGATGGGTGCATATACCTTCAAACTGGATTTGGGGGGGGGGGGCGGTGAGTGCTTCCCCACTAGCCTGATCATTTTGGGAAGACCAGTTGCGAGGGTCTGAGGCAAGTACACACACCCTCGCCACCACATGCGCTCTCCGCCCTGGGGCCCCCCGCCCCTTAACAACGCCACTGCCAGGTCTGTTGCTCTTCCCCCCACCCTATAATCTAGGGCCTGTTTGTGGTAGTAGGTAGAAGTTAGGATGAAATGGAGGTTGGACGGCACCTAAATTCAACCAATCTAACTTAGAATCAAAGATGAAAAATATTATTTGTTTCAGCCTTTTTTCATTATGTTTCAGCCCTGTTTCTTATTTCGCATATTAATTTTCTCATGAATTTGCCTAATTACCCAAGGTGTGAAGTAAGTCTATTTTTAGCTATGGGCTGTAAACTTTGTATTGTTACTATTCTTACTCCGAATTGGCATCATCATGTGTCCTATTCCCACACTAGGCTAATATTTAGTAAGGTCACAGGGTTGGCTAGCCCTTATCAAACACATTCCCTGGAAACTTGGCAGGAGCTACCCTTTGAAAAGACCTCTGATACAGTATTGGTTTCCGTTGTAAGGTGTCTTTGCTTTTTTTTCCTATGCAATTTCTGATATTTGCATTCAACAAAGACCAATTGCAACCAAGGAACAGTCAAGATCTGTGATATATAAATCAACAGCCTGGTATTGTGTTTAGGAGGTAAAAATAATGTATGTCCCCTCCTTATATCTGTATTCTAGGAAAGTCTTCACTCAGGGCTGGCTCCAAGTTTGAGGTATACCCTTCCTACATGGCTAGGCCACCTGGGGAGGGCTTGCCTACATGGGTGGACCTCCTCCATGAGGAAGCTTGCCTTCGATAGTGAGGCTGTGGTAGTCAAGTTCTTTCTGGTGGCTGTTCTGATCACAATGCCCTGACATAGCAGCCACCAAGTAGTGACCATGTAGTGAGATCCTGGGTATTCTCCTCCTGGAGATGAGAGTCCCAGGAAGGACCCATGTTGTCTGTTGTGGGTAGCACACCCACCCACTGGAGTGCTAGGACCCTGGCTGAGGGTGCCACAAAGTGGTGGCCACTCTGCCTTCAGTTGCTAAGTTTCTGCATGCCAGGTTGTTTTTAGAGACAGACCAGCAAAGGAGGTGGCAACCTTAATAAGATCCACACAGCTGGAACAGAGGTAGCATCAGAGGTTGGGCAGGTAGGCACCAGCAGCAGAGGGCCTGCACTGTCTGTACTGGGGGCAATGGTAGCACCTCATTGCACCATCAGGCCAACATGGGAAGTCCAGTGCAGGGCTTTGCCTCAGGGACTCCAGCAACCTGGTACGGATCTTGATTTGAAGCAAAGGATGGCCACTTTCTGATGTGTGTTCTGCTTGTGTAACGTCCTTGACCTCAGTGGAATCACTTCAGCTTTACCTGTTCCAAAGCAAGAAAAGAAGTGGGGAGTCAATTTGTCAAGGCAAAAAATGGTAGGAAATTCCTCTTATGAAATGACAGGAATTGGGTGAGACCCAATTGACAGGTGACACAGAGATGGCAGAATTCTGGACTGTTCCATTTCGGCTGGCAGGTGTGGAACTGTATTTCTGAATCTTTCCCATACAAAAATCATCCTGAGTGGAATAATCCATCAAATTGGGTAGAGGTCTGTGCTTAACCTTTCCTCCCCTATGTTCATTTAAGACACACAATATGAGTTTTTGCATGGGGGAAGCATTTAAAAAAATGACTCTGCCTACAGGCTGAAGTGGAACAGTCCAGAATTCTGCCACCTCAGCTTACCACCTCATGTGCACAGTTCTAAGGGTTAGGAGGCAGCTGCCATGTTTGGTTTTCACACATTGGCCCCTTCCATGTATATTTTTTGCATTTAAAGAGGGCCTTGCTTTCCCCCCACCTTACGTTGCTTCAAGTCCTCTTCCTAAGCCCAAATCCAATTTTCCCATGCAAAGCTCCAACCCAGTTTCTCTGCAGGCCGAGGAGAAAGGGGGCTGAGGTGATGGAGTATGGGGAAGTAAGGCAAGGGGGCTGAGGTGATGTCTGTGACCACTTTGAAGTGAGGGCTAGATCCCCTCACCCCTATGATGCAGAAAAATATTTTCCTGGTTTTTATTCATATCTGCCTCCCCAAGTCACAGAAGGAATCTCTGGTTTTGCAACTTCACATTTCCCCTCTCTGGAAATTCACTGGCTCACACATTCAGCTGCCTCCAGAGGGTGGGGTGGGGGCTCTATTTGTCTAACTCAATTAAGGCTCCCTGCCCTGGCAGCTAGGAGACTCCCAGAGCTAAATCAATTAAGTCTCCCTGGATTCAAGGATCGGACCATCAAGAGTCCTCTGACTAGCTCAGCCCACTATTGTTCCTATTGTCTTCTGTAAAATGTAAATCCAAAGTTCTTGTAGAAACCTGTATGCCTCCTTGACTATGCACATTCTCAGCAACCATGTGATGTTCTGCTTGGAAATGTATAAAAACTGTGCTCACATGGAGCAAAGGGTCAGTGCCCCCTCCTGGGGTGCTGTCCACTGCGCTGCGTAACCAAATAAACCCATACTTTTTCCTTGTTCACCAGTCTTCCTGGTCCTCCATTATTATCATCTGCTTAAAAATTCCGCTACACCTACTGTATATGCAAATAGGTCACATATATGAAATATCAATAAAAATATAGCTGCCCCTGTTAGGTATAATTTGGCTCACCTGAGCAAAGGAGTACACAAGTCAAATCTCTATGCTCCAGTGTCATCTGACCACTTCTGCTAAGTGCATTCTGCTCCATTTGCTGGTTTGCAGCCAAAGAAGGAAGCACTTTGCAGTTGCTAAGCGACCCCAGCCAAGTAGCCAGGTTGTCCTTTCCGGAAGAAATGGCTTTAGAGAAGCAGTTGGCAATGGCAGATTCCAAAACTATTTCTGCCTATAACTTCACTGACTTATCCCTGTCAGGCTGGTAAAATAAATGTATGCTGGAATGTAAGAGGCATGAACCACGTATTGTAAAAGAAGTGAATTCAACGAAGAACCAAGGTGGCCAAAATGGCTGGCATGGAAGTCACAGTGTCCTTTGCGTAGCTTATCTCTGGTGTTGCGGTCTGCTGATTTGTCTTTCTATCTGCCTCTGTTCAAAGTAGCGGTGTCAACACTCTCCACCAAAATAAACCATACTAACTAACAAACTGGATAGATACTCTTCAGGCTTAGAGGGGGGAGAGAGAGAGAGAGCTTTTAATAGCAACCCTTTGATTTTAGATATACAAACTCCTCGTTATTTTTGGCTTCAAGGCACAGAAGGACTTCGGTGATCCTTGGCCTACGACCATTTTCACACACATCGCTCAGGACCTTCTGTGACAGTTACTTCTGTGAAGAATGCGTTGGCTCCAGCATTTAACCTTTCCAGATCAATGGGGCACCATTTTAGAGTTCAGTGGGAGGGATTGGAGAAGGAGGAGGAGGTGTGCCAGAGCCGGCCTTGGGAGCTGTGGGGCCCAATTGGAAACATCTTTGCAGGGTCCCAGGTTCACAGTCAAGGTCTGCAGAATCTTGGAGATATAAATAAAATTATTATAGACTTTATATCTCTATGGTAGAATGGAAAGCAATCAAAATGTGCGCTTAAAAAGTGCATGTGATATCTCATTATTACTGTCAAAAGTAACAAACGACTTGTATCGTTTTGGTGAGTGCAGGGTATATATCTAATATGTCTGTATTCGTAGGTCCAAATTATCTAGATCAGGGGTTCTCAACCCCTTCCCGGCCGAGTACCACCTCCGGCGCCACTCTCCTGCTGCGTACGACCAGAAGTGATTGGCGATTACATCATCACCAGTTACTTTTGGAGTTTCGGAGACCAGAAAACACAGGTAGGAAACTTTGGGAAGGTGGGAGGGCCCTTCTCAGTATTCTGAGCATACCAGAGGTTGGGAACCTCTGCTCGAAAGCATTATCATGGCGCTTTATGGAGTGTTCGGATGCCAAACAGAGCCCCTACACCTTTCACTTCTCATAGGAGTTTCAGCTTTTTCTCATTCTGGAAAGGTGCAAAAGTTTCAGCTTTTTCTCATTTTGCTGCATGTGGATTTTGACAACATTCTCTCTCTTACTGACAAAGGAGTCCTGCCCTTCTTTGCTTGCAGTCATACTTACACCAGAGATTATATCCATCAGGATGCATGTGGTCCTGTCTGTAATACAGTATCTATTTGGCAAGCCTGGGGCAGTTTTGTAAACAGGCCTGGCAGGCTTTTGGGTTCAAACTGAAGACTTTTAGTCATTGGTGGAATAAGTGCACCTGTCAGCTGTCGCAGCATTTGCTGGAATCCCTCTAGCTAGCAAGGTCACACACAGCTTCCCTTTATCTATTGCACAAAGAATCCCCACCGGAGAACCTGCATAAATAGATCTCGTAGGAAGATGCCATTACACAGCAGATTGCCAGGAAATCCTGTCCTGGATACACATTGCTTGAACTCGGCACATCTAAAAATGTAAAATCATTTCCGTAAAAGCAGTTCACTTCAATTACTGTAGGTCAGGCCAGAGGGAAATAGGAAACTGCCCTGTGGAACACTTGGGATGGGATCTGTGTTAGTGCCAGAGAAAATAGCCTGTATATGTAAAACATAGTGATGCAGTCTCTCCAGAAGCTCTTTTATAGCCTTGATAGTCACCTAATATGTTATCTGCAACAAGGAGGATTTTTTTCTTGTTGTTGAATAGACTTAGGCTGCAATTCTATAGACACTTTCCTGGGAGTAAACCTCATTGACTCAATGGGACTTCTGAGTAGATATGCCTAGGTTTGCACTGTTTGTAGGGTGTGGCTACTATGGGATGTATCTCATGACAAGCTCCTGCCCTTCAAAAAGTGTTACTTCAGACTATCCGAAGCAGTGGTGAAGATTAGGGGCCCTAGCCTGCAACTGGCTAGGGGGCTTCTAGTTTCACTGCAGTAGTCAATGCTAAGCTTTTGCTATTCAAATCATGCCATTCTCTTAACTGGTTGAAATAAACTGGAATTTCTTCCCTGGGTGGTGTGTTATTAATGGACTCCCCCCCCCTCCCCAATTGATCTGGTCAGAAAACAAGGACTGACTGTGCTCCAAAATAAAATAAAAAAATGAATTATGTTCAGCCAATATGAGACGATGGTAATGTTGACAGAGGGAAATGGATATTCCTGCCTCATGTATGATTTATGACCAAAGAGTGAAAATGGGAATGGTGTATAACAAAAAGGGGATGGAAATACGGTAATAAAAACCATTCCTTTGAGTTGGCAGCCAAATAGCAAGGGAAGCTTTGCTTACATCAATAACTGATCTAATTACTGCTTACATGGAAAGGCTGGAAATAGGGCTGTTTAGGGCACAAAACTGGAAACAGAAGTTGGAGTAGTGGGAGGGGGAATAAGTAGCCTTGTTGACATATTAAAAAAACAAACCACAACTCCCAATGTCACAATCAAGTAACACCTTCATTCGGACTAGCTAAAACTGTTTTAAGCAAGCTTTTGAGTTCTACAAAACGTTTCCTCAGGCTGGCTGTTGAGCAAAAAAAAAGGGGGGGATAGGGGGGATGGCTTTGTCCCAAGTTAGAGGGATGGCAGCGTAAGGGTGAGCCTTCTCTGTAGCGGCCCCACAATTATGGAATTCCCTGCCGGGTGAATTAAGAACTTCCCCCTCCCGCATGGCTTTCCAGTGAGGGCTCAAAACAGTTCTGTTTCATCTGGTGTTTGGGTTGGCGTCTGCCCTCTGCGATAGTGTTTTTGTTCTGCTGCTTCATTCTGGTCTAGTCATCCCCCAATGGTTTTATTGTTTTTATTAATTTGTTATTTTTATTCTTGGGCTGGACCTGCCAGCGCTAATTGAAGCACATAGGACCCTTGTCAGGCAGCAAACGGAAGTCAAAGGGAAACTGGTAGTTTTTATATTGGTAGAGCTGGCACCAGTTTCCCCAAATTCAGAAAACGTCTTCCATGGGATTTAAGGAGCCCAAAGATGTAATTTATGCCATCATTTCTTTCTGCATTGGGTGTACACACACACACACACACACACACACACACACACACACACACTCTTGTGAAACAAAATCTGTAGTGAAGGCTGTGCACCAAAATAAAACTAAATATTTTTAAACACTCAGTACCGAGAACATTTTGTTTTGCATGATGTTGGCCTTATGTTGCCTACACCCTGATGTAGAATACTTAGCATAATCTAGCCCTGGAAAAAGAGCAGAAAGCTTTATGGGATATTATATTACTATTATATTATCACCCTTCCTTCTTGTATGTTGCATAGAAAGATACCCTCTCCTCCTTTTATCCTCACAGCAGCCCTGGCTAAGAGCTAGTGACTGGCACAAGGCACCCAGTCAGTTTCATGGCTGAGTAGGAACTGGAACTTGAGATTCTGTAGTTTAGTGACTACAGACTCTAGTCCACCACCACTCTGCCACAGCGCTACAGACTACAGACTCTAGTCCACCACTCTGCCACAGCGCTACAGACTATAGACTCTAGTCCACCACCACTCTGCCACAGTGCTAGGCATTCCAGGTCTGATGTGTGCAAAAAGCTGAGATTTCTTAAGGCAAGACCTGGTAATGTCACAAGACCTCCCCATTATTCAGGGTTGGCACAAATCTGCTATTAAGGACGAGCCTAGCAGCAAAGGGCAGGGCCCTATGGCAGCTCAAAAATGGCCTGAGACCAACCATTGCAGCCCACCCACCTGTGAAAGAAGCAGAAAGCTGGAGAAGCAGGGCCGGGTGGTTGGGAAAACTAAACAACTGTCGTTGTAGAGCTACTTCTAGCCCCTGGTAGTCCCGCCAGCCTCCTTGTTTCCCTCTACACACATTTGTCAGCTTTTCTCCACAACCTGGAGGACAAAACCATGCATGGTTTTAAAGTAGAGATAACAACTGTCAGCTTGTGAAATGTTGCAGCAGATATCAGATTTCTGCCACTAGAATCCACGAGGATGTGTAGAACTTTTCAAACATCATTATGGTGTCCAAAGACTAGTGCTGCCATTTTGGGGGCGGTGCTGGGTTCCGCCTCTTGACCAATCCCTCCATTCTTTAACAGATGGCAATCATGTGACATCACGAGGCTCCGCCTCAAAACGTTTTTTTTAACGTTTTCAATCTGGCAACCCTGTGAAGGACAATCCTACTTCAGCCTTCCCAAATATAATGCAGAGGTCTGAAATGGAGCTGAGAAAAGCTACTTCATGGAGGCTTCCTTCTGTGGACCAGCTCCATTTGCAGTTTGACGATGTAACCAAGCCATTGCAAAGGGGGGGGGGGAATTGTATTTAAAGCACCTTGCGATACCACTAGGTATGTTGTGTGTGTGTGACCCCCCCCCCAAAAAAAAATCTGGAGCTGGCTCTGCACAATTGCAGTGCCTCTGGCCAAGAGAGTGAAGGGGAAGGAGGAAAGGTCACTATTCTTTTGCATATATTTTGTTTGCTTATATTTATACAAATATTAGTGTGCCACTTGTTGAAGCTGAGCTTTTAAAACAAATCCAAAATCTTCCATTTTTTAAAATTGGATGATTCGCAACCCGATATTGTGGGGTACCAGTGTAGGGACTGATATGACCTGATTTCCCCACAATGACTAGGGAAAGGGACATTTCCACATTTATTGCAACAAGCATAGCTGACCATTGACCCTCGATGCTGCTGCATGTGGATTTTGCCACTTAAACTCGGGTACTTTGTGAACTCTAATGGAAAGTGAAATTGGGATTGGATGTTCCTGCTATAGGAAAGGTGACTTGCTTATCCTTGTGTGAACCTTTGCCATGTAAAATTAAACACTGACATCTTGTGGTCAATTTTCACTCTGCAGCCAGGCAGAAAGCCAGTTCTGTCAAGGCTGTACCCAACAGGGGGAGGACAGGTGTATAGGGTCATAGCAGGCATGCACACATGTGCATGCAGTAGACGCGTGCCTTAGTCTAACCAAATGTACCTCTTATTTGCAAAAAAGCAGCTGTGTGTCGGGGGGGCATCTTTCCAAGGGCTGCCTGAGAGACAAGTGTGTTATGTTAAGGCTACAATCCTTACGCAAACTCGCCTGGCAGTAAGTCCTAGTAGAATTTACTTCATGCTGAGTAAACATGCATAGGTTAGCATATCTGGAGCATTTTTTTTAAAAAAAAATCTTTTTTACAATTTTTTATCCATTTGTTTTGAAACTATTGCAACCAACTCCAGGAGTCTGGGATGAAACGAGTCACCTCTGTTGATGAAGTATAATAATTAAGTTTCAAAGCAGAAATAAGTGGCAGGGGAAAGAATACGCTCTAATGAAGAAATGTAACGTTGCCTTTTTGTGTTGTACAGTCTTTGTGGGGCATGGCTGTGGCTGCATGGGTCGTGGCTGGCTCTTGTACTTCCAATGTTTACTACTAGACCACTGTTTGATATCAGCTCAGGAGTGGGGAGAGGGGGCAAACTGAGCTGGAGGACCAAAAGGAGATGGGAGGGGGAAGAGATACAAAGGAAGAGACCAGGATCCATCTGTCCACAATGCAGTTGCCTCATGTGGTGGGTTCTTAGGGGGCACCTGCTTCTGTCCATCCACCTGCCTGCCTCCAATCATTCTCATCCATTCCCTGAATTTGAGAAGAAACAGGGGAACGAAGTGGAAGAGGAAGTTGGAAGAGAGAAGAGGAGAGTGGTGGGCTAGAGTGTCTCCGGTAATAAAGAAATCTGATGTTAAGCTCCTCCGATAATAGACTGCCTCTTCCCTGCCCAAAGAGTTGTATTGCCAACCTAAACATCACTGGATGTTTATACTTGCCTTGCAGTACTTAAGAAATGAGCGCTCTTACCACATATGGAAGGGAGAGAGAGTGAGAGCATTTATTTAACAAACACCCTATTCATCTTTCTCAGAATACTTTCAAACACCCTAAAGGGCAAATGCTTGACAAAGCCACCTCCCCCAATCACAATTCTCCTATTGTAATTGGCCAAGCATTCAAAAGCAACACAGAAAGCACAAGCGATATCACAGATTCCTCTCATTTCTGAGGCTCCCAAGCTTTGGCGGAATATATAACGTTTTGCTTACCCCAGAAGTTCCACAGCAGCTTCTGCGTCCAGAGGAGGAGAGCATGTCGGAGAGCTGAGTTGTTGCAATATCTGTTTACTTGTAAGTAGGCAGTGGTAGAGCAAGACAAGAAGGCAACCAGGCCATCCATCCGTCCATCATAAAGCTGCATCAGTCTGCAAAGCCAACAAATACGCCCTTTGACTCCCCCCTGAGAATGCTCCTTACCAACCATCTCTTAAAAACAAACCTGGCTTCTCCCTTTTTCTTGTCATATTTAAACTTCACAAACTGTTCCTTTCAGAAGCCACCCTGTTATCACAGATTTCAGGAACATTCCCACATGAGAGAATTGAACAACAAGCTATTTTAGACTGTTGCACTATTAAGAAAGCATGCAGATTTTCATGGCTTGTAATTAAATACACAGTTTGAATATTTATGGGATTTCCATGCCTTTGCTGAAATCTCTGTCTGCTTTCTGAAGAAATCCCTGGAGTGGGAAGAAACGTAAAAGCAAATTGAAGATTTAAAGCTTTCATCTCTGACTGCCCTGGATAGTCCGCTCCTGTGCATCCAATCTCGTCAACGCAATTGAAACAGGAAAGGAAGTGTCTTCAGTCAATTGTAAGATACAACTTTATTTCTTCTCTCAAAAAATAAAAAAAAATGGCTGGAAATCCCATAAATATTCAAACTGTGTATGTTGCACTATTAGTAATCATCAAGGAATCTCCTGTCGATCAATACCAACTAGCAAATTATGCAAGAACCAAGAGAGGAAGGGCTCTCTCTTTGCTTGGCTCAACAGAATACCACAGACCCTAACTGTCCGTGATGAGGGTTGGGGCTGCATTGAACTGTTCAAGCAAATATACCCTTTGGAGTAAAATGGGGTTATGGCTTTAGGATTTCACTACACAGTTCTACCCCTCCCCCCAAGCAAAGTAAAGGGGATGTGTCTCTAGTACGAACTCCACCCATATTAATTCCATTAATTGCAAAACAGAAGGAGCAAGAAAGGCTACAAGGAACTCTGGTGGATAAGATCAAGCCAACTTGAGAAGAAAAGGACAGGCAGAGAGCCCATAGATGGAAGGAAGACAAAGGTTTAGCAGACTGAACTATTAGGAGGGGTGAGATGTGGTGGTGAGATGTGGTAGGAGGGTAAGTCAAGGAGGAGCAGTCGGTCACAGCCTGAGGCGGAGGTGGGTTGCCTGTTGGGCCCTCCCGCCCGCCCTTGCCTCCATTTGGCCCCAAATTGGAGCCAAATGGAAGCAACTGGACAGGCATGACCTACCTTAGACAGCCGCTCCTGCGTCGCTTCAGCCCAAGGGCAGCCTCCAGAGGTCTTTTGCGGGCCTTGGAAGGCCTCCAGAAGTGACCCGGAGGTCACTTCCGGTTTTGTCAATGCAACATCTGGTCATGCTGGGAGGCCTTTCTGAGGCCTTCGGAGGCGTCCCGGGCTCGAGCGACGTGGGAGTGGCTGCAGGTGGTGGGTCGCAACCCACCACCAGAGGTGGGTCACTCATAGCCCCCCCCAGGTTTTGGAACTGCTGGACTAAAGCATAGATGGACAAAGTAAGGCTGGGGGCCTTGATCCAGGCTGCAAGAGCATTCAACCCAGCCTCTCAACGGCTTCCTACCCATGGATGGCTAATAATCTGCCCCCCCGGCACTTCTGTGCACACAGACACACCTTGCTCCCAGATGCAGCACTGGTGTGGCTGAGCACATCAGGATGGCTCATGGACAAACGAGCACCTTGCCTTGGAGCAGGTCTGAGAGAGAAACAAACAAACTTCCTTTTTTTCTTCCCAGGGGGAAAAAAAAAAGAGGGCTCCAAAACCAGAAAAAAAGTGGACAGTGAATGCCGTATGTTCAAAAAGAATGGAATGCAAACCGTTTGGTCACAGAGCTGGAATGAAGGGGAGCACTTTCATTGTAGTATGTGTGCATTATTATGGCCCACCATACCATTTCCATGCTCCAATGTGGCTCTTGGGCCAAAACATTTGCCTATCTCCAACTAGAGCAAGGTCTGAAGAACTCTGCTGATCCAACACCCTTGCAGACAACAAGTAGCAAGAAGGAACAGGGCACATGGAGCTCCTATAGCTGAGATGACACAGGAACCAGCATAAACCCAAGAGCCTCAGACGTTCAAAGACTTACTTGTATGTGAATGGAACAGTGCAGGGGGAAAGGAAGGAGGAGACCAAATGTGCCTCGTAGTTCCAAAGAAATGATCATTCATAGCAGCTTCAACTCTTCCTTAATTCCACCCTATTTCTTTCTGCCGATGACGACATTTAAGATTAATTCCCCACGTTTCAGTTGTGGAACTCTAGGCCACACACTTGTGACAATGGAAAATTCCACCTGCTTGATCACTCATTGTTAACTGTGTTGCTGCAAGAGGAACTGGTTGTGCAGGCAGCAATATTTGCATATCTAGACACTCAACATTTACTTTTAAGGGTCCTGGTTTCTACGGAAAAATATTCATTTCCTTACTCAGGTGCTCACCACAAGAAAGACTGCAAGTTCTGTTTTTACAGTAAAAATAAACACAATCTTTAAAAGTAGTAGTTACCGATTGTAAGAAGGGCAAAATGAACACAGGGCCTAGTGGTTAGCAACAGCACCCCTCTTCCTTGCTCTCCCATTCAAGGCTGATTCACACTAGCCCTTTCCGTGCGCGTTTTGGCTTAACGTTTGGTCTTTTTGTGCGTTTTTCATGCTTGCGTCAGACGCAGCATGAGCTTCCGACGCAGCCAGGAGAGATGGTTTCGGTTTATCTTTTTGCTGCGCTCACGTTTAAGCTATTGTTTATGCTCCCGGTGCTAGGCAGCTCACCAATCAGAGAAGCGCATTTCTCTTCACCCAATCACAGCTGCGCTTTCTTCAAGAAGGCGGGCAAACGTTCAGAGAACTGCTAGACGCACGTACAGACGCTAGAGTAGAGCAAACGTGCACGGAAGGGCTAGTGTGAATCAGCCTTTACTGGGTAAACAGGAATTGATTGGGAAAAGGCTATTCAATGCCATCACTTAAGGCTAGAAAGCCCAGACAGAAGGAGGTCACTGTCATCTCCAAAAGCTCTAGAGGGCATAAGCCCCCCCCCCCGTGGTGAAACCTCCCTCCCAAGGGAACAGTGAGCCCAAAAGCCAAAGTCAAACTTTATTTATAAGAGCCCAAAAGCCAAACTTGCCAGCAGCAGAACATGTTGGTCTGAGAGATGTGTCAACTTACTCTGGGATCCAGGCAGGAAGCTAGTGAAGAACAAAAGAAGCTGAAAGGTTAAAACTGGGTGGGTGGGTGGGAAGGAAGGATACACGGGATAAAACAAAGCACTGGTCACTTCATAAAGAGAGAAGAAAGAACGGGGTGGCCATAGATTGGTAGGGAGGCTAAAAGGCAACCTCAAGTAAAGCAAAATAACTCTGATGTAGCTAACTGGATGGGATCCCAACTTACTCATACCATTCCAGGGTCCTGGTCCTTACACCCACACTTGCGGCAAAATGGATGGGCAAGCCCAGGGATGGCTCATCCATGAGGCCAACTGAGGTGGTTGCCTCAGGCCAGCCCTGGATTAACCTTTAAGCAAAATAAGCACGTACTTAGGGCATCAAGGGAAATGGGGCACCACAGAGATTTTTTTTCCCCAGTGCTGGATTTACCATGGATCAAGGTGCAAAATGGTGCAGGGGCTGCAGTGGCTTAGTGGTTAAGATGCTGAACTGCAGACCGGAAGGACAGCAGTTTGAGACTTGAGTGCTGCGTGACGGAGTGAGCTACTGTCTTCGGCTCCAGCTCCTGCCAACCTAGCAGTTTGAAAGCAAGAAATTGCAAGTAGATAAATAGGTACCGCTGCGGCGGAAAGGTAAGTGTTGCATTAGTCATGCTGGCCACATGACCACGGGAGCATCTTTGGACAGCGCTGGCTCTGAGGCCTTAGAAATGGAGATGAGCACCACACCCTAGAGTTGGACACGACTGGCTTTCGAGCAGGGGATACCTTTATGTTTACTTATGGTGCAAAAAAACCCCAAACAAAACCAAACAAACAACAAAAACCATTTAACCAAAATAAAGTCTGGAAAAAGAAGGGAGAATTGCTGAACCCAAAATACATTAATTAAAAATATATTTTATTGATTTTTAACGTTTATTTTTTACTAAATTATATTTATTAGCTAATAAATATATATGGGGACACCATATTTGTGAACTTTTTGTAACCGCTTTGTGAATTTTGTTGAAAAGCAGTATATAAATACTGTTGTTGTTGTTGTTATTAATCTCAGTGCTTGAGAGCATCTAAAGGTCTTCATCTGCCCTGCCTCAGCAGCAGATTGAGGGGGGGGTGGCCCATCTCTGCCCACCCTCTTGGCTCCACCGCTCCTCCTCCTCCTCCACCCACTCCCTAGATTGGAAGAGGAAATGTGGAGGAGAGTGCCGACAAGAACATTGGAGAGTGAGAGGAGCAGAGACTGGCACATCATCCGGTAAGGTAGGGCATCATAGGACTCAGGTGTCAGGAGGTCTTGGGCAAGACCTCTGTGAAATATCGGGTGCTTCCAATGTCAGAACTAGCAACTGTGCAAAAGGCGGGGGTTGGGACCCTGGTTTTTATAACCTGTGCGTTTTAATCCTGCATCACCCGTGGAATTGGATACTTGGGGTCATCTGAGCCACTGGATCATGACCCAATGAACCGGCTCAGAGCCTGGTTCTCTTGTTTACTGGTCAGTTAGGACAGAACAATAGCCTACAACAAGGGTAGACACTCAGGCCTCGGAAAAGTCTCTGGGATGCTGGGAAAATCCAAGTTAGGTGAAAAATAAGAGGGGGGGGAATCCAGGATTTTCACCATATAACACAACCCTTGTTAACATTAAAACACCCCAAGAGCTCTTAAAATGACACAAATGGTTTATTGTGAAGATGGACACAAAAATGTCTCACTCGCTTGAATATGTACAATTGATGAAACCAGAAGAAAAGCCCTTAATGCAGAGATTAGATACCATACTTGAAGTTTACTGGAATCTGCAAGCCATTTCCTACACTTTGATGATAACTTACCACAATTCTTGGGCAAGCTGCTCATTAAAAAAGAAAAAGAAAAAGCAGCACCTAGATAAAAATTCATATCCAGTAGTATTTATCTCATTTGAGCACAAAAACCATGCATAGTCATTTTGTTTGTTTAAAGTGCTGGCAGAAACACAAACTAAAGTATTTTTAGAAATGGACTCGGAGTAAAAAATACTCTGAAATTATTTCTTTCCAAGGACACGAGTTGCAGCAGTATAGGTCCCAGTGTTTATACGTATCTGGATGTACAGTTCACCCTTAACTAGAGGCACTCTACCTTGCAAGTATGCAACACGGCTAAGAAAAGGCATCAGTTCCAAGGATTTTTTAAAAAACGGGCAAAATTCCATAGGCTTGCAAAGTTTTGAGGCACAGATACAGTTGGTGCTATGGGAGCAAAGGGCCTTGAGCCCCCCACAAGAGCCCCCCACAAGAGCCTTGAGCCCCCCAAATACAGTATGAAATGTGTTCAAGCATCAATTAGTCCAGAGCATTAACAGTGTCACAGTCAGAACAAGAAGAGAGCTCATGTTTCAAGCTTTAAATAGGTTAGGGGAGGAATGCCAATCAAATCAACTTTTCCTTTTAAATGGATGCACTGTTCAGTGGACACAAGATTCTCCGTGGGAAAAAGCACATGAACTAAGACATCTTAGCGTCTGGGAGTTGCGCTATGGGGAAACAATAATTTGGGAAGCCTGTAGTAGGAATGCTCCTATAAATAAAAGCCCTTTTTGTGCAAGCTCTTGTACATAGCAGTAGTACTGGCACTAGAACAATACTCAGTAGACATTTCCCCACTAAACGACGCGTCTTGGTTAGGAATACACTCTGTCGAGGACAACCTTCACATACGTTTTTGCATTGATAGCTGTTTTGGTACCGGAACTTTAGTACCTGAACTGGTTCTCAGTTGGATATTAAGTTGGTTCAACTGAAGCAGTTTCTGTTCACATAGGATTACATGCCATCAATTTCAACAAGATATGGCCACCCTTTGCTTAGGCCTGCTGGTTTTCGCTTTCACTGGAACTTTATTATTTATAATTGACAGCATCTCTCTCACAACCCACTCCCCCCCCCGAATGTCTTACAATCTTTGTTCTAGAGAACATAAATAATATTTACATGAATTCTTGTTTAAGCCAAGATTAGGCTGCTGGAGACAGGATAGAGTTTAAGGGACTTCTACACAAAATCATTTCTAGGGATTTAACAAATAGCGAGAACAAAAATGCTTAACGGTTCCCCAGAATTAACAAGTTTGGTTCATACGTGGCCAAAACTGTGGACACTTTTTGAGCATTCCATGTTTTGCAATTTTGCAGGCTCATAGGAAATGTTGTTTCACTAAATGCAAATGTTTATATATCAATTGAAGGAGAATTTAATGCTGAGTTCAATACAACAATCAATTCAAATATCTGCAGTACAAAAACTTTTGTACAATTGATTATATATAAACATTTGCATTTAGTGAAACATAACATTTCCTATAAGCCTGCAAAGTTGCAAAACATGAAATGCTCAAAACATGAAATGCTCAAAACGTGTCCACAATTTTGGCCACCACCATAACTAGACAGGTCATTCATTCTCCCTGTAGTAACCTTCAACTGTATCCGAATTAAAATATACCACAGTAACGGTGATATCGTCCCTATACATGCGTGCTAGGTCATCAGGAAGAGTCAACATGGCCACAAGTTTTTCTGGATCCATCTCTCCGTGTTCATTGTTGCCAACTGCATGCCGGATGAGGTGGGTGGCCACATTCTGGTCATAGGAGTGGACATGCCGAGCTTTCTTCTGAAGCAGCAAGCTTTGCATGTAACCCAGTTTGGCTGGGTTCTTCAAAGCGAATGGTTTTTTCTGGACATCAGCATCATAAAGATGTCCCACAACAAGCTTGACCACCTCGTCATTACTCAACATGTCCCACAAGCCGTCGGAAGCAATCACTAAAAATTTATCCTGCCTTCTTATTTTGTGGTAGGTGACTTCAGGCTCTGCAGTTAAGTAAGGAGGTGTGTGATAGTTTGGAGGGACGTACTCATAAATGCCTAAATCCTCTGGATTGCAACTGTTTCCCAACACGCTACGTTGCAGCTCCTGGCTCCACTTGAACCCGACATCTCCAAAAGCTCTAGAGGGCATAAGGACCCCCAGCAACCTGTTGTTCACAATCAAAGTATCTTCTTCACATGTTGGGTGCTCATTTTTTAGCCTCAAGGTTTCCATTTTGTTGAAGGCATTGTGGTCTTGAGTAAGAGGCAGCACAGACCACGATCCATCTTCATTTTGGACTCCTAAAATTGCTCTGCAGTCCCCCGTGTTTGCGACGTGCAAGTGAACACTATTGATGTGAGCCACGCATGCCGTCGCGCCCGAAAAGGCCACCTGGAGCGCGATGCTTTTCGTCAACTCGTTTTCTGTGGGAGCCTGAACTTCCAACGAGATGTCCGAATCCAGCCTCTTAAATGCATGGATCAAGGCGTCTTCCGCACTCAGGCCAAGCCCTATGTCCAGGGTCAGCAAGTCCTGCCAATAAACTCTGAGCTTCTCCAAATGCAGTGAGGCCATTTCTTGAAAGAAGTGGTCCTTTTGGTGTTTGTACCACTGCAGAATAGGCTGAACCGGTTTCATAGACTCCATGGCCGACTCAATTTCTTCCAGCGTTTGCTGAGACAGAAGAGAAACAGCGATGTAAAAAAACAACCTCTCGCTGACCAGCTGGGCACAAGCATATCCTGCATGGCCATCAAAGACGCCAAACATCATCCCTCTGGTCTGCAAGCAAGCCGCAGCACTCCTGCGGTCCTCATTTGGGGAATTGGCCGCCAAATGATTACTCTCAAATTTCAGCACTGAGCTACGGTTTTTCCCATCAAATTCCGGTAGTGTGTGCGACAACTCACTCGCCCTCAATATATCATTGACTTGTGATGGTGTTAGATGGAAGGAGAAGTCTTCTTCTTCTGTGGAGGTGTGTCTGAACGCTTTTCTCACCGTGAAAATATTGTCTGTGCCGAAGCTGCAGTTTGCCAGGAGAGATGAAAATGGCCCTTTGGCAAGCAAACCCCTCCATGTGGCTTTGTACTGGCTTGAAACACACCTAGAATACAAACGTCCTTGACCGTGCAGAGTGGAGAGGGTGCTCCTTGCAGAGTTTACAATCCAGGAGGAGGACATCATACAGTAGTCCGAATCCTAACAACAACTCTGCTCTGTTAAAGCAGCAAATGTTGACAATCCTATGGGTAAAAAAAATAAAGTCATTGTTAAATAAGAAGCATGCAATAACATTTCATGCTATTCCCACCACCCAGCACATATATTAAATGCTGAGCTTTTGGACCAATCGGCAATTGAGGATATAGATTTACAGAGGAATTATTTTTCATAGCAAAATGAAACATATTATTTCACTCCATTGTAAACAGTGGAGCCGACTTATATAATTCCCACTGAAAATTGCAGGAAGACTCCAGATGCGGTTCCAATCCTAAACATGCTTATAAACCATTCCCACCAACAAGGGCCAGTGGGTTGACAGAGGGCAATCTCCAAACAAAAATAATCATTTTCCAAATCTGCACTTATAATTTATGACAAATCCTCAACAACAGCTAGGCATTTACCCCAAGAGAAACTGGTTCTTATACCTGCAAGAGCATGGGGGAGAAAAAAGCAAAAGGATATGTTTCCTAAGTGGGGAAATATCTGAACAGTACATCTTGCATTCTGTTGCTAATCTTTTGAACGAGAACTCCAAGAAATGTTCTAGCCAAAGTGAGCATGTCAGTACTGAACTATTCCAACACTCAGGTGTTCATGATAGCCCATTATTCTAGTAGCAGGAGAACACACTACAATGATCACTCACTTATCTTACCTGCTGGAGGGCAGGTACAAAGTTCTGCCCTGCTACAGCAAGTTGGAAGAACTTATTCTTATTTTAAATATTTACTGGTATGTATCACTTTTCAATTGAAAGGAATGAGGAAATGGTTTTCTCTCCCAAAGGAGCCAACAACTTCAAAAGAAAGTTGCTTGCTTGCTAACACACACACACACACACACACACACACACACACACACACACACACACACTTCAATGCTGGGCCAACTAGGGATGGTTGCTTCCCCCCAATAAGTATAAGAGAATCACCACCTTAAAAAAGGTGCCCCTTTATGCCATTTGCAGGGATAGACAAGGCTGCAATCCTAAGCACACTTACCTGGGAGTAAGCTCCACTGAACAAAGTGGGACTTACTTCCAAGTAAACATGTATAGGATTGTGCTGGTAGTGAATTGTTGGTGGAGAAAATGCAACTGTCAGCTACTCTATTGTTGCCCAAAGCAATTAGATATCTGAAACAATTAGATGCCCTCTGGGTCAGGGTGCAAGGTTATGAACCATGGAGAGGTACCTGCTTCCCCTTCCTTTCAACGTTTTGCCCCAAATTACACCTGTGTGCATGTCGACGTAACTGCCATGGCCTTAGTAGTGACAGATGCATTCTATTTTGGATGAAGGCAGGAGTTGTGAATCCTCCCTCTTCCAAGGTACACAACACAAATCACTTGTGTTTGCACCATCTGTCTAGCTTATTTTTATTAGAAAATATCCGCGGTTACATGTTGCAATAAATGGGTTTTTTTTTAACCCCACTACCATTCTTCCCTCTCAGTTTTTGTTCCCCTTCTTCCTTATCTCTGCCTTTCTTCCTCCCGCCTACAAGCAATATGTTCTCCATCTGTTTAGAGAGAGACACAAAGAATGAAATGTTGAAAAAACAAAACCGGCACCGCCTTACCCTGCTAGTAAGCCAGGCTTCCACTAGATCTCTATTGCCCTGACCAATGCAGGCGTTGTCCTTATCGACCTGTTGAAAATCAAAACAAACAAGGTTATGAGAGAGAGAGAGAGAGAGAGGCAAACATGCCATTCATAAAATGCTGTCAGAACTGAAGCTATCACTCCCTCCAAAAGCAAATGCAGTGTCAACCAGGATACCACTGTGTGAAACCAGGCTATCCCACCTTGCATATGGCGCAGCGGATGGCAGGGGGACTCCACTGTCCCCCCACAATGGGGAGCCCCAGCCAATCCTCGTGGACCTCCAGCCATGTATATGTACACACCACAATTGTTCAGCATTGCAAAAAAACAAAACAAAAAAACACAAAGGACAACACAGTACTGTACAAGTATTTACATTTCTCTCTAAAAGCAAGTTCATACAAGGTTGCATGGTGTTAGACTCTGGCTTTGTCCCAAGCTTTGCTCTGTTCACTTAATAGGTCAGCCAAGGCAACATTATTCGAGATAATGCAATAAGAGTGGTTCTCTTGTTGGCTGTAGCAGGACTTGGGTGAAGTCGGTTTACTTTTTTTTTTTTTAAATGATGCTAAAATGCTATTGGCAAGTTTGACAGACTTCTAAAAATGCCAGCAAACAGGTTCCAAAAGGAAACGAAGAAGAGGGAAATTAAAACAGAGGACATAAGAGATAATCTAACAGTGAACGCAAAAAAAGTAGTACAGTATACGGCAGCATACAATTTTTGCATTACATACATACTCAGGCAATTTTTGCACTGCAAAATACACACTCGATATATGCCCATGTGGACCTACATGTATGCAAATTCAATGTGAGAATTAGCTTACCATTAAGATTACACCGAACAGACAGAAGAAAGGCAAGAATTGTTTAAATCCAGGGCTAACAATCATACATAAAGGGGTCTTAATGGTTTTGAGCCATTAAATGGTTAATGGCTACCTCTTTTGGACGTCTAAATGTTGGGGGCACGCATTTATTTATTTAAGGATTTCTATCAACCCTGACTGTTCCCTGGAAGGACAGGTACTGAGGCTGAAGCTCAAATATTTGGGCCACCTAATGCGAAGAGAGGACTCTCTGGAGAAGACTCTGATGCTGGGAAAGATTGAAGGCAAAAGGAGAAGAGGAAGGCAAAGGATGAGATGGTTAGACAGCATCACTGATGATGCAACGAACATGAAAATGAGCAAACTCAGGAAGGTAGTGGAGGACAGGAAGGCCTGGCAGGATATGGTTCATGGGATCACGAAGGGTCAGACACGACTTAACGACTGAACAACAAAATACCACTTCTAGTATTCAAAGCAGCGCACAACAAAATAAACACAAAGATAAAACAATACAATCAGCCATTAGAACAATGCATAATTAAAAGTTAAAAAGTGAAAAACTGTACAGAGCAGATTAAAAAAATAAACATCTATTTTTGAACACTTACTGCAGGCTCCTAAGAATTCAGATATTCTCCCCCCCCTCCCCGCTCAGGGGCTATGCCTTTCAAAAAATAAACCAAGAAAGAGCAGACACACGCATATCACCTCAGAAGTAAGCCCCACCGAGTTCAGCGGGACTTACTCCTAAGTAAGCATGCATAGGATTGCAGCCCAAGGCTGGTTCTTAAGAATTTGGTTTTGGAGTTTAGACACTGGACATTCTTTTGGAGGAAGGGTGTCAATTTCTCAACCTGCTCCAGTAGAGCGGCCATGCTACCTGTTCAGCGCCATGCAATGCCAGGAAGAATCACGCCCCTGCTGATCGCTACGGTTCTAAATCTCTGTGAAAAGAGACGGTCGGAGGAAACCTGGCTACCGTTTTTTGGGGGGTGTTTTCCCCTCCTGGTCTGTTGTCAACCCCCGCCTTGCTAGCGACCGATCATCCGCCTTCACTCCTGGCCAGACAATTCTTCCCATTCTGGGCAACGCGGGTGGGGAGAGGGGAACAGCTCAGCTTAACTCCGCCCCTGGAGCGCACAGCGATTGGCTGCTGCCGGGGGCGTGAGGCGGTTCAGGCGGAGCCCAGGCGCGCCTGGGGCGGAGTTAAGGAGACGCCCAAGTGTCGGGCACGCGGCGGCTGCGAGGCAGGAGAAAAGCACGATCTTGCCAGTCCCAAGGAAGCAACAAGCATGACGCGCAGGTCGGTCGCAATGGAGAAAGTCCCATTGAGGCATTGAAGGCAGGAGGGCTGGCCTCCAGTCCGAGGAGACCTGTGCTGTCCGCAAAAGACGCAACTACTGTGTGTGTGTGTGTGTGTGTGTGTGTGTATATATTTGGTGCTGGGGCGCAAGAAAGGGGCCGCTTCGGCTTCTTCAGCCCCGCCACCGATGCAACCGGCCCTTCCCTCCCACAGGCAAGCTTCCTATCAGAGCAAAACCTGCGAGGCAGCAACCACTAGGAAAGCTGACCTTCCTGCCTCCTCAGCTGCTTGGCTTCGGACGCAGCAGCTGGAGCTGAGCTCGATCCACTGGAAGCAAGGGGGGACGGGGACCGGCGGCTCCCTCCTCTCCGCTCCAGCGCCGTTCCTTTCCACGCCCCCGCACTGTCCTCGCTTCACCTCGCCTTCAGGCGGCTCCGCCTCCGGGGCTGGCGGCTTGTCCTCCCACGGTGTAGGCCCCTGCATGCCTGTTTGCTGTTTTGGGGATTTCCCCCTCCGAAGTCCTCGTGGTCGGGGCTAAAAGATCGGAATTAGCAGCACGCCAGGCCGAGGTGATCGTCAGAATACACACACGACACGCAGCAATGCTATGCACGTTTCCCTGGGAGTAAGTGCCATTCAGTGTAGTGGGGTTTGTTTACTTCTGAATAGACATGATGATGATGATGCTCTCAAAGTGGGTGCGAGCGAGGCAGGGAAGGAGAGGCCAGCCTCGCCCTCTCCCATCACCTCCCCAAGCTTCTGTCACCCGAAATCTCCTCCTCATTCTCACAAAGTTGTGCGCAAGCTTTCAAATTTTCCAGGGCTCTTCTTCAGGCTGGGTGTTAAGCTAAGTGGGGCCCACCCAGAGCGGAAGGTCGTTGGTGGGTGTGATGGAAAAAACCACCAGGCTAAAGTTTGTCATGGAAACTGTCCCCAATTGCTCAACACTGGGGATTTTCCATCACAGTCCATCACAGTCAAAGTGCTTTCTTTTTCTTCCTGCCCCCGCCATCTTGTCTTATTTTATGTTTTACTTTTTTTTGTTTGCTTAATATCTAGCCTGAAGAAACCGTTCTGTGGATCTCCGAAGCTTATTTGCTTCTTTGTGACATTTTTTTGTTGGCCGCAATCAACTTTTGGACATCACAGTTTAGGAAGATCATTGATAAGCTGAAATAGGTTGAGAAAGGCAACTAGGTTGGTGCAGAATCTGGAATGCAGTCCTGTGAGGAACGGTTAAAAAAGCTTAGTATGTTAGCCTAGAGCAGAGAAAACAAAGGGGAGATATGATAAACATTTTCAAGGATCTGAAGGGGGGTCATGCAAAAGGAGGGGGAGGACTTGCCCTCCATTGCTCCTGAGGGCAGAAAGAAAACCAGTGAGTCAAAACAACAGGGACTGAGACTTAGGTTGGAAGAACTTCTTAACTGTCCAACTGTGAAACCGTCTGCTTCATGCAGTAATAGCCTCTCTTTCGCTGGAGGTTTTCAAGCAGAGGCTGCACTGAGCAGAGGGTTGGACTAGATGACCTCTAAGGTCCCTTCCAACTCTTAACATTCTGTGATTCTAATCAAGGATGTTACTATTGTGTTTGGATTTTTTTTCCCCCTGATGGAGCAACGTGGCTGTCTGCAATGCTGTCTCTCTCCTTTCTGTGAGCCTGCCTTGTGAAGAAGCAAACAGCGTTGGGCTTAGATCAAAGGGACCCACATTTTCAAAGACCCCACTCAAATCTCCACATCATATTCTTGAGCCAGGGTTAGATAGCAGAGGGGCTGGGCTACATATCAAAATTACTGTACACAGGTGGGGCCCAAAGTCTTGTGAGTAATCAAAAGCAGAGATGAAACACTACTGCGTTAATAAGTAATGGCATTATTTGCATAAATATGCTGTTATCAGCTCAGGCAATTAAGGGTCCAGCTCATTCCTGAAGGAACCTATTTATGACGCAGTTTATCTACAAAATAAACCGCCACAATCATAAACTATTTTATATGATCAATGTCAATACAGTTTACATGTGTTTACTACTAAAATAACATCACATAAATCTGTTTGCTAAAACAGCCTTGGTATCCGACTATGGTCCTCTGTGTTTGCATCTTCTGTATGTCATGTGCTTAGCAAATTTTGAATAGGGAGCTTCCTTGCTCGCTGCTCATATTCGTAACTGCTGCATGGCGTTATTATCCAACTAAAACGCATGGATCACTTCCATATAGAAGACCTTGTTGTTGTTGTTGTTCAGTCGTTAAGTCGTGTCTGACCCTTCGTGATCCCATGAACCATATCCCGCCAGGCCTTCCTGTCCTCCACTATCTTCCTGAGTTCGCTCATTTTCATGTTCGTTGCATTGGTGATGCTGTCTAACCATCTCATCCTTTGCCTTCCCCTTCTCCTTTTGCCTTCAATCTTTCCCAGCATCAGAGTCTTCTCCAGAGAGTCCTCTCTTTGCATTAGGTCTTCGCATAGAAGACCTTAGCTATTCAGAAAAGCTATTCCAGGGTGGCCCGTGTGCATGGGTCACATAGAGCAGTGGTCCCCAACCGTCCCCCGCCGCGACCCACCTCTTTGCCATGAGTCACAACCCACCCCGTTCTGTGGTGGGCCTCTGCGGGCCTCAGAAGGCCTCTGGAAGCAACCGGAAGTCACTTTCATGAAAACGGAAGTAAACCAGAAGTGACTTCTGGTTGCTTCTGGAGGCCTAGGGCGGCCCGGGAGTGGCCTCCAATTGTGTCCAGAGGGCTCCAATTTGGAGCCAACTGGACTCAAGGTTGGATGGGAAGGCCCAACTCAAGGGCCCACTGCACATCAGGCTGCGACCCACCAAGTGGGTCACGACCCACAGTTTGGGAAACCCTGATGTAGAGGCATGGCACTGTCAATAACACACGAGTCTTCGTAATTGAAACGACCTGCTTCACCCATCTAACATACAGAGGAACTGTTCTCCAGATATACAAAGAGGATTTCAATGGGGATCGAGAGCAATACAGTGAAGACCCCTATACTTGTCATGGCAATGATCCACTATATTCCCCTCCTCCATGGCCTTGAGCACATAAAACTGGTGATAACTGAAGCCTGAAGGGACGTTTTGTACCGATCCGGTCCATGGGACAGTGAAAAATGCTGACATTTCACAGAGATGTTGATATTCATTTTGCTCCAGGTAGACATTAAATCTGACCCTGCACATCCTTGGCTAAGTCAGACATATTTCAAGAGGAGCTCAGCTGTACCCTTGGGGAGGGAAGGAAATGATACCACTTCAATGGAAGGGAAGCAATAGCTTGAGTTAAACTTGGACATCTATAATGCAAAGTTTTTCAGTGGCAATCCTTAGCCTTAGTAAAGACATTGAGATTTGGGGGTTCCATTGGGATCTCAGACCAGGTGATCCGTCTTCAACTTTTTTTCAAATGGCTATTGCAGTGGCTAGGCATGTCCCATGGTATTTTTAGCCCGCTAGCTGGTGCATCATATCCCTGTTGAGTATTTTAAGAACTGCACAGTCATAGTTCCACAAGGTGAACCTGGGCCAAATGAGTTAGCTCTAAGCACCTGTCACATTTGTTGGTTTTATGAGAGCAGGCATTGGCCTTTGGACCCACAACAGAAGGAATGCAAAGCACATTCTGTAGTCCCAGTACAACAAACAGATTTCAAGAGGTGCCGGTTGAGATTTTATTTATTTTTCACATTTTATCTTTCTGCCCGTTGTTTTCGCCGCACTGAATGGCTCCAACGGCGAGGGGGCGGGGCCTCCTCGTTCCTGATTGTAAACAGGAACTAGGACCGGGCAAAACTTACAGTACCGCCCCCACCATAGAAACGCCTCTGGGGTGGGGGATAGAATCATATATCCCACAGTACCCTGATTCTATAATGTTCGTAGCATTATGGTTAATATGGCCCTGTATTGGCTGGTGTTGGACCCTGGAACCTGAATGTCCCATATAACAAATTAGCTGGCATCCATACTACAGAGGCATCAGTATTAAGCCCCCTTTGTTCATTTTGGGCCCTGGCAGCTGCTTGAGTAGCATGGGCTGACATTGGTAATTTTCATTGGTCATTTTCAGCAGCACTTGCTCCAGGGGAAGTATTTTTGGAATGCCAGGGTAAGATTTATCGGGACGGTGTATCGTTTTTCAAGTTGCTGAAATAGGGCAGTGAAAGTTGCCCACCTGGTGTTGCAGTGTTTTTGGTTCCTCTCCAGAACAACTGTAAATGCTATCAAAAGTCAACGATGGGTGTTGCTGAAACCCCTTATAAGAGCCGCTGTGATACGAGGCTTATCTTACGGCCTTATCGCACAGCCACTGTTGTCTATCTCCACAACCTTTGTGCAACATTGAAGCCCTGTTGGTGTGAGTCGCTGTGCTGTACTTTGTCACCAACACCTGTTCACTGAGCATTCACAGTGGGCATACTGCTCACGTGGACACGCGCGTCGTGAGCACCTCCTGGAAAACCGTGGCTCTTTGGGGTCCGGACCATGAAAGATTCCAAAACCCGCTTTTTGTTTAAGCTCAAGTGGTACAAATGTGCAATTGTAGTTGAGATTGAGCACTGGTATTGACAACTGGAACTGCGGTTGTGGTCGATCTGGGCCAAGGTAGGCATTATTGTTAGTTTGTAAAAGGGGCTGATGTGCTTGTCTTGTTTTTTATTTAGTAAATAACAGTTGGATCAGGTCCACACACATAAGAACGTCAGAAGAGCCCTGCTGGATCAGGCCAAAGGCCCATCTAGTCCAGCTTCCTGTATCTCACAGTGGCCCCACCAGATGCCTCAGGGAGCACAAGACAACAAGATAACCTGTTTCCCGTTGACACTCCCTTGCACCTGATAGTCTACAGGTGGGCCCCCATATCCACGGATTCGCTATCCACGGTTTCAGTTATCCACGGATCGCAGGGACAACACTGTTGTCCCCCCAGGCTGTTACTATTTTTCCTAGTAAGCTCCGTTTCTCCCTTAAACAAACAGGAGAAGCAGCCTCTGGCTGCTTATTGCAGGTAAGTAGAACGAGACTAAGTCCTAGAGAGGCTCTGCAAGGTTAACAGAAACCTTGCAGAGCCTCTCTAGAACTGAGTGATCTTCTTGCCTGCAATGGAGGCTGCTTCTCGGTTTGTTTTAAGGAAGAAACAAAGCTTGCTGAAAGAAAAATAAGAGCTGGGGGGGGGGGCCACGCACACCTGCCCTCAAGGGAGGCAGGATGGGGGCCCCTCAGGAAACCATGGAGGGGGTGTTCGCTCCTATCCATGGTTTCAAGGACCCCCCCCCCCACGCACACACACCTGTTATTTGCTCTTGTAAACAAGCTTCTATTGACACCAATAGGAGCTGGTTTTCCTAGACTATTAAATCACCTATTCAGGGAGCCCGATCTGCGTGTTATTAAGTTAAAAAACAAAAGCCCCAAGCACATTAGTGTTAAGTACTTAAAGTGCGATCTTAAGCATGTCTACTCAAAAGTAAGCCCCATTGAGTTTAATGACACTTAAAGGTATCCCCTGACAATTAAGTCCAGTCGTGTCCGACTCTAGGGTGTGGTGCTCATCTCCATTTCAAAGCCGAAGAGCCAGCGTTGTCCGAAGACGCCTCCGTGGTCATGTGGCCGGCATGACTCTCCTTGCCGCAGCGCGTAGCATGCGGCTGGAACACGGAGCGCTGTTTACCTTCCCGCAAGCGGTACCTATTTATCTACTCACATTAACATGCTTTGGAACTGCTAGGTTGGCAGGAGCTGGCCAAGCAACGAGCGCTCACCCCGTTGCGGGAATCGAACTGCTGACCTTTCGATCGACAGCTTATATTTATCTGCAAATTTTATAGCCCGCCTTTCCACCCTGGAGGGAGTTCAAGACAACTTACCTTTATCTGAAGGTGAGCGTACAAGTTATATTAAGGCTACATTGCTATACACTTTTAGCTGGGGGTTAATGACACTTACCCCCAGCTAAAAGTGTATAGGAATGTAGCCTTAATATAACTTGTATGCTCACCTTCAGATAAAGGTAAGTTGTCTTGAACTCCCTCCAGGGTGGAAAGGCGGGCTATAAAATTTGCAGATGAATATATAAAATAAAGGAGGGCTGAAATCTGGACTTATCTCTATTCTTGGATTCCAGAGCACTTTTTAACATTGAAAGTAATGCAATTAAGAAAAAGCATTTCTTAAGACAATAAATGCCACTAGGTGGCATTTTTAGACTAGTTCATTATCATCTGTTCCAAGGAATGCTCTTGAGACCAGTATTAACATAGACAAAAGGGATGTATTAACCGTGGGACTAGAGGGTCATAATTAATGCATCCATGCACTTGCATTAATGCACTAGGGGTATGCGGGGGTGGGGTGGGGAACGCACCAGGTGACACCCTCGGGGGGGGGAACACCACTAGTGGCCAAAATTGTGGAAACCTTGTATTTATGAATAATACCAACATCATGTTATATATAATTGGAAAGGTGGTTTAATGCAGAATGTAATGAAATACACCTTGTTGAGTTATCTGTATTCTGTCAAACGTTATGGCCAAATAACCAGAAAAAGGAAACACAACTGCCTTATGTAACAAAAACTGGATTTCCGTAACTCAAAACAGACCAATAAGACTGATTGTTCCAATGAGGTGTTATGATGACACAGCATGGAACCAATAAGGTATTTTTATGAGTCAGCTCTCATTTCTATGTATCAGAGCTAATACTAGAACTCTTAATTCAGTTGTGTGACTGTCATCAAGTTGGCTACTAGTTTTTTTGTTGGTTACTGATTTGTTGGGTGACCTGTACTGTGATATATTAAAATAAATAAAGTTAATGGGGGTGACACCATGAGTTACCGCACTGGGTGACACCAACCCTAGTACTGCCTCTGCATCCAGGGATGCTTCAAGGACTGTGACTATTTCTGATCCATGTTAGTGCAAGAATCTAGCAGGACGGGAGAACCCCGCGTAATGGCGACCAGGCCCAGGAAGCAGGATAGGATATGGCAGAGGAGGCCACCAATGATCCTTCCTGGGCCTGACTGACCAATCCCAGCACCCCGGAACATCCTGTTCCGCCCTCTCCATGTCCCTCCACTGCCCGGCGGGGAATTATCTTCTCGCCATGGCGCTGCTCAGCCTCTGCGGCGCCAGAGGAGCGGTGCAAACCCTTCCGCCGGCGTGGTTTACTCTCCGGGTGCCGCAAATGTACTTTACAGCACATTTGTGACATCCTAGACTGGCGGAGCGGTGCTCTATCGGTCTAAAATGTAGGCTGCGCTGCAAAATGTAGGAGTGGGCTGCCCATTTGCAATCTAATCCATGCTTACCAGGGAGCAAGTCCCATTGAATACAGTGAGAATTACTTCCAAGTAAACATGAAAAGGATTGGGCTGTAAGTCCCATGCACACTACGCCATTTTTCATGCAGTTGGCACACAATTTGTTCAGACAGCACTATTTGGTTTCTCCCAGGATTCAGTGTTTTAAGAACTACCATGAAAAGGATGGAAAGGAGGAAGAATTAGGCTAAGGGAGTGTTTCCCAAACTTTTTTGACCTGCGGCTCCCTTGACCATTAGTGACCATTGGTCACGCGGCTCCCCATTATGTTACGTTGCTGCCTGCCAATTGGCATTGCACTGTTTTCTGAGAGGATTCTGTAGCACTCCGCGGCTCCCCTGGCTGGTTTCTGCGGCTCCCCTGGCTGGTTTCTGCGGCTCCCCTGGCTGGTTTCTGCGGCTCCCCTGGCTGGTTTCCGTGGCTCCCCTGGGGAGCCGCGCCTCCCAGTTTGGAAACCACTGCGCTAAGGTGATCATGGTAGGGAGCTGGATTCTGTATTGTGACTACTGGAGGCTCCACTGACAGCACCTTTTGGTTTCTGAACCATCTACATGACAGCACATTTTCACACTGTTCTCTGTAGCCCTGAGGACTAGAAGCTTGTATAGTCTATAAAATTTCACAGATGAAAATGATGCTCCAGCAGTGCCCCATGCTCACACCAAATCTTGAATGACTGAGCACCCATCCCCTCATATGTACAGGGGCATCTTCTCTGCCTCCTACTGGACTGTTCCTGGTGGTAACTAGGGGCATTTGGAGAGCATATGAATTTGCTGTTTCAAAAATGAAAGCCAAGATCCTCAGTAAGCCCAGTTCTTCATCAGATTCCTGTTTCAGTTTTAGGACTGTGAGGATTAGCATGATCAGCCTAGGTGAGATGATCCAGGCATTGAACTCCTTGCCACAGGATGTGGTGATGGCCCCTGGCCTAGATGCCTTTAGAAGGGGTTTGGATAGATTCATGAAGGAAAAGACCATCACAGGTTACAAGCCATAAGCAACTTCCTGGCTTTAGAAGTAGGTTTTCTCTGTGCTGGGTGCAAGGGAGTGACAACAGGAAACGGGTTATCTGTGCCAGGTGCAAGGGAGTGACAACAGGAAACAGGTAATCTTGTTGGCTGTGTGCTCTCGGAGGCATCTGGTGGGGCCACTGTGAGATACAGGAAACTGGACTAGATGGGCCTTTGGCCTGATCCAGCAAGGCTCTTCTTATGTTCTTATGTTCATGGATCAAATGCTGTGGATGTCCCTTTGATCTGCTTTTCTCATCCGAAGATCAGTCGTTCTCTTTTGTGTTTGCTGATACAGAAGCACTTTGGATGTTTTTTGAGGTTTGCGTTTCATCCTTAATTGTCTGGGTTTTTTTCCCATCCTTAAGCCTTGAATGATGCGCGTACCACTCTTCCCTTAAGAGGCTGAGGAGGACGAAAGTTATTCACCATCTGGACCCTTTCATCTCCCTCGGCGGTAAAGAGGAGAGTTCGAAATTTCTCCATCTGAAAATGCAGGAGAGATACCCTAGTATTACTGCGTAGAAAGCTGATAATTGCCTGTCCTCAAAAAGAAGACCTAAAGGGCACTGTTCACCAAAATAACTATCTGTAAGTTAAACAGCCTAGGAGGAATCTTATCTAGGGGACTTATTTTGCTGATTTAGAACAGGTGTCTGTGTTTTCAGTTGGTAAATTCGTAAAATACTTTACTAACAGAATTTCTAGCATACAGGAGTCAATCTACAGGCATGGTCTATACATGTAGCAGAATGCGCTGAAAATAGGGTGGTGATAGAAAGTAGTAATCTGTACTGTTCAGACTGCACTTAGGATGTAACGTTTTCCCCCCTACATCAGTGTTTCCCAAACTGGGAGGTGCGGCTCCCAGGGGAGCCGCAGAAACAAGCCAAGGGAGCTGCGGAGTGCCACGGAATCCTCTCAGAAAACAGTGCAATGCCAATTGGCAGGCATCAACATCATGTCATGGGGAGCCGCAGCCAATGGTCGCCAATGGTCAAGGGAGCTGCAGGTCAAAAAAGTTTGAGAAACACTGCCCTACATAAAAAAACTTACTGCAAGCAGAAAACTAGCACAGCAGGGACTGGAATGGTACCATTGTCCCCTATATACCAGCTCTCCACTTGCAGGGAGATTTTTTTTTTTTTACATGTGGGAGATGTCCCAGCACTGTTCTGCTCCATCTCAACTATAGCTTTGTATATCATGAAAGAATACAATGTTTTTGTTCAGGTTTTTAAGAGCAGACTTCATGGGTCTGATTGCAAAAAACAGAGTGACAAGTCGCCACCACTACCACCAGGTTTACCTGTTTGTCAGATATCTTGATCACCTCCTTCAGTACTATCCATGTTACACTCTCATTCAGGGGAGGTGTTGTCAAAGATCCAGGATATGTCCAATAATCTAAACAAGGAGGCAGAAGGCTGCTTGGGTTGAAATCCTTGAACTGGGCTTTGGTTCCCTTAAAATAAAAATTAAAAAAGCATTGACATGAATTAGGATGTTTTTAAAGAATCATACAGTGTTAGATGGATGTTGGAGATCATCTAGTCCAGGGGTTCTCAACCAGTGGTACTAGTACCACCAGTGGTACTTTGGCCGACTGGTGGTGGTACTCGGACCGCTGGATCACCTGAACCCCATTCCGACGTTTTCACTCCTGAGAGGCTCCTGCTTTTGGCCGAGCCTCTCGGGAACACCGGATTTTTTTTGGGGGGGGGAGGGAGAGTCTCTACTTTACTGGAAAAGAGGTTTCAAGGCAGCCTTTTCCAGCTTTGTGTGGTGAACTACGTTTCCAGTTCACTGCCAACTTACCCAATTAAAAGGGGAAGCATGGAGGTGCGTGATGGTCGCTGGCCACTAGGTGCGGTGCCTGTTTTGCCCTCGTTGAGGCCCAGAGTGAACATAGCAAACACACAAAACCTACCTTACGTTTTTCTTTGAAAGACTTACTTTATATTTGACCATGTACAAGGCATCTGTTAATCTGTTCATACCAGCATGTTCTTCCCCAGTCTGAAGTCGAAGGAGAGAGAATTGCATGAGATTTTGGAAACAGTAATGGTTGGAATAGGTAGCATGTCAGTTGCTGCCTCCCGATGTAGACAATGTTGCTACAGTTTACTTGACATCATTAGTTGGGTTGTAGACATCTCATTCCCCCTACCCTCCGCCCAGCAGTTCTTGTTAAACCAGTGCCTAAGGGCCCAATCCTATCCAACTTTCCAGCTCTGATGCAGCCTTGCCAATGGGGCATGCGCTGCATCCTGTGGTCTGTGGACAGTCATGGAGGCCTCCTCAAGGTAAAGGACCGTTTGTTCCCTTACCTTCGGGACTGCATCGTGGCTGCATCAATACTGAAAAGTGGGATAGGATTGGGCCTTAAGTCCTTTATTCCTAGAGCACATGCAGTACAACAGATGGTTTCTGTGGCGTTACCTCCAATAAAACACCGACCACTGCCAAGCCATCTGGAGCTGCCACGGCTTCTGCAAATTCTGTATATTTCCTGGCATTCCAGTGGACTAAGTGGAGCTGGGAAGGAGAGTCATACATCAGTGTGATAAATATGGTAGGACAAGGTCCTGTTCTTCAGTCAGCTGACTGTGTTTTTAGTAAGCAATAATGGCAGACCAGTGTATTGCTTTGCACAAAGATAAAGTTGCCAGAATTTCTGGGAAGAGTCAATAAAGTTCAACAGGCTCCACAAACAGACATGATTTTATTGGATCAGTCAGCCAGGGAAAGCAAAAATGGAAAAGGAGCTGCCGTTTCTCTTTTTTTTTTAGAAATTACCTGCTGTATTTCCGTCCCTAGCTTGAATCGTCATTCTGCTCTAACATAAATGATCAACTGGACAGCCTGAAAACAGATATATGACCAGATCTGCCAACTATTTTTTTCCCATATTCAAGCAACTTGGGTGTGGGGTGGGTGGGGGAGAGATTCCTTCAATCATCTCATGGATCTCAAAAATTCGACCACATTGTAAGCCTGTAGGTGGGTCATATTTTGTCATTTTATCTTTTTGCACAGGACCTACTGCCATTTAGGTGCTAAATATCAAGCCCATGTGATGCATTAAGCCTCATTTCTGCAAATCCTGTAAAAGTTAGTCATTTCTGACCCCATGCGGAATTTCTGAAGAGAGACCACTGAAGTCCAGTACCCTAAGATTTGCAATCTCAGCACAAAGTCGTTCTTTAAACAAGTTTATAAGACGTCAGATATTTGTGACTCACCTCACAAGGAAAAGATTTGCCATTGATGGTATGCTCTGATCCAGAATCGTGGTTCATCCCCCAATGAAAATGGAACTGTTTCAGCCTATAAGGATCTTCCAGTGGGCCCCCACTGATGGCTATAACAGAAAGTCAAAAAGAAACAGACCAGGTTTCTGTGCTCCACTTGAAACTGACAAGTTTCATCCTTCCTGCCTTCCAGGAAACTGACAAGAGGGACAGGATCACAGTGGCCTGTAGCTCTTCCATCTCTGCTGCTGCGATTTTCAGCAGTGGCATTAGAGGAGGGCGGGTGGCGCAGTGGGTTAAACCGCTGAACCATGAACTGTCGATCGAAAGGTCGGCAGTTCGAATCCGCGACGGGGAGAGCTCTCGTTGCTTGGCCAGCTCCTGCCAACCTAGCAGTTCCAAAGCATGTTAATGCGAGTAGATAAATAGGTACCGCTTGCGGGAAGGTAAACAGCGCTCCATGTTCCAGCCGCATGCTACGCACGAGTCATGCTGGCCACATGACCACGGAGGCGTCTTCGGACAACGCTGGCTCTTTGGCTTTGAAATGGGGATGAGCACCACACCCTAGAGTCAGACATGACTGGACTTAATTGTCAGGGGTCACCTTTATCTTTAAGTAAGTCCTTGCTCACTCTCCAAGGATAGCTAGCGAGAAGAGGATGGAACAGAGGCCAGGTGGAGTGGCTAGGCGGGTGATGACCCAGGGGAGGTGCGTGCAGGGTGCCCTTCATTAGTTTGCCATCTCCCCCAGCCCACTACTCAAGCAACCACTTCAGCTTGCCTCATGGGTGGGCCAGCCCCGAGTAATCCTCATTGAACACAACAGTGGGACTTATTTCTGAGTCAAAATGCTTAGGATTATGCCGCATGTTGCAGAGTATCCAATACTGCAGTGGTTGGCACAGTTGGCACAGAGATGCCCTTAGCTCTGCCGCACCTGAAAAGGCAGTAAGTCCAATGGCAAACAAATGAACGATAAAACACTTCTGAGTCAGCTTTCTCTGACAGCGAGAATAGATTTCTTCTGGGCGCTTCAGTGTCGCTACCATTTGGAAACGAAATGTTCACTGAACTGCTCCCACTATTGGGCTTCCCAGGTGAAGGCTTAAGTGATCCGACAGCTGCAACTTAATCTCGCTGCTGATAATGCTCTATCAGCATCTTCCCTTGTGGCCGTTCCTCATCCTGTCACCAGAGACTCGGTTGCCCTGAAACCAAAGCATTTAAGGCATCTGCCTGTATTATATTCTGTCTAGAAGAAACCTGCAGCAGTACAATACAGGTGGGCCCCCATATCCGCTGGGGATATGTTCCAGGCCCCTCCGTGGATACTTGAAACCGTGGATAAGAGCGAACACCCCCTCCATGGTTTTCTGAGGGCCCCCCCACTCTGCCTCCCCTGCAGGCAGGCATGCTTGGCCCCCACACAGCTCTTATTTTTCTTTCAGCAAGCTTTGTTTCTTCCTTAAAACAAACAGAGAAGCAGCCTCCACTGCAGGCAAGTAGAACGAGACTAAGTCCTAGAGAGGCTCTGCAAGGTTTCTGTTAACCTTGCAGAGCCTCTCTAGTACTTAGTCTTATTCTACTTGCCTGTAATAAACTTCTCCTGTTTCTTTAAGGAAGAAACAAAGCTTACTGGGAAAAAAGTAAAAGCCTGGGGGGGGGGTCCCCACAATCCGTGGATAACTGAAACCGTGGATAGCGAATCAGTGGATATGGGGGCCCACCTGTACTATGCCTGGGCACAGACAAAGGAGAGGTGGGGTGTTTCCTACATTAAGCGGGACACCCCACAGGGAATGCTTCCCCAATTCTGCTCTCATATTCCAGCTGCCTTCTAATTCCTGGGAATAGTGGAAAGAGAGGGAGCAGCACCCTGTACTCTAACTGGAACATCTTCAGGAGACATTTAAATTTTCTGTTGCAAACAAAATGACATTCTGTATAGGAACTGTAAGAAGTTTGCAATTACACAATTTGTAAGAAACAATGTAGTAGACATTCTATCCAGGCTGGCTTGTCCAAGTTGTCAACTGATGGCACAATCCTAGGCATGTCTACTCAGAAGTAAGTCCCATTGTATTCAATGGGGCTTACTCCCAGGAAAGTACGTATAGGACTGCAGCCTGAGGCCAGTGGCATAGCTAGATCTTCTTGAGGCCCCTTCTTGTTACCCCTCCAGCACCAGAAGACCTGGAACTAATTGGTGGTGACCAGCAGTTCCAAACCATGTTAATGGGAGTAGATAAATAGGTACCGCTTGCGGGAAGGTAAACAGCGCTCCGTGTTCCAGCCGCATGCTACGCGCTGCGACAAGGAGAGTCATGCCGGCCACATGACCACGGAGGCGTCTTCGGGCAACGCTGGCTCTTCGGCTTTGAAATGGGGATGAGCACCACACCCTAGAGTCGGACACGACTGGACTTAATTGTCAGGGGTCACCTTTACCTTTACTTAGTTGAAATGGTAAAATAAAAAAACTGATCAGCATTTTGTATGGAGAAATACCCTGCAAGTTGACAAAGTCGGTGAATACAATCAGCAATTTTGAGGTAAATGAGGGGAAAGGGGCTATATTTTTCCTGTCCTGTCTTCTTCCTCATCCCCATCAAATACAAGATCCAGTACGAGCCCCTTGTAGAGTTGATTCTGCCCCTGGCTGGTTTTAAAACTGACCTGATCAATGTGTGGATCTGGTTAGTAGCGTAGCTGGACTCGTGCCAGACGGGCGGTGGGCAGGGTGACGCGTCATCACCCTGCCCGCCTCGCAACCAGAATGGCCCTGATCCGTTTGGCTCTGGATCAGGGCCATTCCAGGGGTGGAGTGATGCCCCTGCCCATCGCTCCACTAGCACAAGTCCAGCTACGCTACTGCTGGCTCTGGCTTGTGTGTGTTTCAGCTCAGGGGACCCCCCAAAAGCATACAAGACAAGAAGATGATGACTCTTGAACTGGGAATGTAGCACCTCTTACCCATCTTGTCATCAACGTCCTTAAACTCCACCATGACCGAATGCCCGTTGTTGGAAATGGCCAGAGACGAACACGGTGCATAGGAAACCTGAAGGGGCTTCAGGCAGGGGTCATAAATGGCTTGTGTAGGAATGATGTCAATGGGAGACTGGTGGTTTCCTTGGGCAATGGGATAGGATTCATGCCACTCAGAAGGTCCTTGAAATAGAAAGAAAGATTTATTCGTAGCTGCCCAGGATAAAAGATTGTTAGAAGCATAGTACTGACAGGTTATATTGTGTTCATTGTATGTTACGTATGTATTTTATTTTGTGTATTTATTTATTGATGCCAATAAAGGTTGACCGACCGACCGACCGACCGACCGACCGACCAGAAAGAAAGAAAGAAAGAAAGAAAGAAAGAAAGAAAGAAAGAAAGAAAGAAAGAAAGAAGGCATTGTTACTTCATTCTTGCTTTCAGAAATGTTGGGCTATTTTTGTTTTTCTCCCTGTAATTCTTTTGAGTCCTGCATTTAGAAGGACAACTCATCACAAGGAGATTTGTCTAGGGAGGCGACCTGACTATGTTGGAGAGAATGCTTTTGCTGAATACCTATCCATGAAATATCAAGGTACGATGTTAAAATATAAGAATGAAACATGAAGAAAAAAAGGAGCAAATCATAATATAGACGATACAGCCAACTCACGGGAGGTTTAAAAGGACTTGCGGAAATTAAAAGGTCTTTGCCCAGTGCGAAACAAACAGTGTTCCGCTAGGAGCAGGGAAACCTGAGTTCCAATTCCCACTCAGCTATGAAGCTCAGTGGATAACCTTAGCCAGCCACTATCTCTTGGTCTAACCTACCTCATAAGGTTGTTGTAAGAATATTGTAGAGCTTGAAAAGGTGCAAAAGAGGCAACCCAAATGATCAGAGGGATGGAGCACCTTCCTTATGAGGCAAGCCTACAGTGATTGGGCCTTTTTAGATTGGAAAAAAAAGGGGGGGAGACATGATTGAGACTTCTAAATATGATACAAGCCATGGAGAAAGGGATGTCATAATACAGGTGGGCCCCCATATCCACTGATTCGCTATCCACGGTTTCAGTTACCCACGGATCGTGGGGACCCCCCCAGGCTTTTACTTTTTTTCCCAGTAAGCTTTGTTTCTTCCTTAAAGAAACAGGAGAAGCAGTCTCTGGCTGCTTATTGCAGGCAAGTAGATTAAGTCCTAGAGAGGCTCTGCAAGGTTAACAGAAACCTTGCAGAGCCTCTCTAGGACTTAGTCTCGTTCTACTTGCCTGCAATGGAGGCTGCTTCTCTGTTTTAAGGAAGAAACAAAGCTTGCTGAAAGAAAAATAAGAGCTGGGGGGCAAGCATGCCTGCCTGCAGGGGAGGCAGGGTGGGTGGGCCCTCAGGAAACCATGGAGAGGGTGTTAGCTCTTATCCACGGTTTCAAGTATCCATGGAGGGGCCTGGAACATATCCGCAGCGGATATGGGGGCCCACCTGTACTAGAATGAGGGGTTATTTGATGAAATATATTTCACTTCATGCATCTGATGAAGTGGGCTGCAGTTCCACTAAAGCTTACGCTGAAATAAATTGGTTCGTTTTTAAGGCGTTACAAGGCTCCTTGTCATTTTGGGCTGCAACTGGCTAAGATGGCTACTCATTGGGAAGTTTTCTCCTCCAGTAAAACCAGACCATGTTCTATTGCATGGGGATTGGTGTTGGATTGGCACCTGTGCAGGTGTTGCCTGAGGACAATTTGGACAGGCGCTTTGAAGAAGCACAAGCACATGGTCACAAACAAAACCCAGTGGGGAACAGCCGGATAAGGCAGTGGTTCCCAGTCTTTTTACCTCCACGGCACACTTTCGGCAACCTGGAAGTTTGGCCGTCACGTGATGACATCATCTTCACATCACCGCCAAGCGTCTGGGTTGCCACGCTTTTTGCATTTTTTTTAACGCAAAAAGTCTGCTGCCTGAGTCTCTGCTCGGTGGTCTTCTGCTCACTCTGGGCCTCGTCGCGTCCATGTTCTCGGTGATGAGAGATGAAAACACGCTCGTCAGCGAGAACACGCTGAGGCCTAGAGTGGGCAGAAGACCACCGAGCAGAGGTTCGGGCAGGAGTGCTTTTCATGTTAAAAAAAATGCGAAAGGCTTAGTGTTGCGACCCACAGTTTGGGAACTGCTGGGATCAGGGATAGTGTGTGGTTTTCTCATTGCAGATGAACTGGCAAGCAGATCCCACAAAGGTTCAGATGTAGGTGGGTCGCACTTTGACCGAGCACACCGCACGGAAATTGCAGTCGTTTAAAATCTGCTTATCGGTTAATTCCTTCGCTGCCTGTTGCTTTTGACCTGATGCTCGGAAAGGGTGCCATGCAAATCAGCATCTTCAAGGAGGATGCAAATGTGTTGAGCAGAAGGGAGGAGAAAGGGAAGGATGGCTTGAAATAGGAGGGTGAAGGATTTGCCAATAACTTACCATCCTTCTGCCCATATCCCCAGCTATGACCCGTCATTATGTAGGCTGCTTCCTTCTGCTTTGCGGCCAGCCAGCGCTTTTAATCCACACGCTGCAGCTTACCTGCCTTTATAACAGCTCACTTGCAGGACAGTATCGCTCTCTTAAAGAGGCAGGCACCATTCTGGCTCCTGGTCTGATGTGAAAACCAGAAAGGCTAAAAACAGGATATCAGATGGGGTTCTGGGCACTGCTTTCTTGGGCTCCCACAGTTCCTCTCATCTTCCAGGGTCCTTTGGGGCATCGACAAGGGTGGTGTGCAACATGCATTGATTCAGTGTGCCTCATCAGAGCTTTCAACCTTGGCAAAGGGAGAGCAAGTATATAGCAGTGCTTCCCAAACCTTTTCGACCTGCAGTTCCCTTGATCATTGGCCACGGCTCCCCTGTAAGGGGTCAGTCTTGGAGGACCCCAGGAGGGGTGTGGCCAGGGCTTGATCTGCCCCCGAGGGCCCTGGGTAGCTTGGGTCGACCTCCAGCCCTGCTGGCGCTTGGGTCTCCCAGCCTCCTTTCCTATGCTGTATTCCTGAGGCCTCAGAATTGGCGAGGGGTGAGGGGGTTACATCACCCGGCTCCTCTACCCCTGCCTGGTCAGTCTGGCTTGCACTGGGCTGTCGCTCCTTGGTACCAGCCCTTCCGACTGCCGCCCTCCTCACTGGCCTTGTTCCCTTCAATATATACTCTTCTACCCGCTTTGTCCCGCCCCCTTTGGTCCCACCCCCATACCCTCAGCCAATCCCACCAGCCCGCTCGTCCAGATGTCGCGTCGCCTGGGTCTGGCCTCCGGCTGGGCTCTTCGGCATCGCTGTGCGTTCCTGGCCGGCATGTCTTCCCGCTGGGTGCATGGCTGGCATTCCAGGGTGAGCTGTCGGCCTCGGCGAGTTCTCCAGCTCCGGGATGGGCACTCTGCTGGAGCTGCCGGGGCTGCCGGGGCCGCCATAGCCGCTGGGGGTTGGGTCCTGCGTTGTGGCCGCAGTCGCCACCGTATTTGTCCCTTCCCGGCCGCTGTGAGCTTCCCGGTCGGCTCGGGAGGTGCAGGGCTTCGCCGTGGACGGACGGCCCTCTTGCAGTACGGGGGTGGGCGATCCCCCGGCCGCAGCTTGGGTGCCTTGTCCCCCGGCGGGGTCTCGCCCACACCTGGACACCCCATTACATTATGTTGATGCTTGCCAATTGGCATTGTACTGTTTTCCGAGAGGATTCCGTGGCATTCCGCGGCTCCAGAGCCGCGCCTCCCAGTTTGGGAACCACTGCAGTATAGTGTAGTGACTGGAATGCCAGACTTTTGAGTCTTGAGTTTGAATTCCCACTCAGCCACAAAACCTGTGGGGTGATCTTGGGTCATCCACTGTCTCTCAACCTAGCCTGCCTCACAGGGCTGTCGTGGGGATGAAGGGGAGGGGAACATGAGTTCCTTGGAGGAAGAGGTGGGGTAAAAATCCGATTGATTGACTTGACTGATGAATCCTGAGGAGGGACTTGGAAGAGCAATGAGGGCAATGTGGGGTGTAATAATGTGGATTATTTATTTATTTATTTATTTATTTTTATACCACCCTTCCTTCAAGGAGCTCAGAGTGGTGTACATATTTCCTCCCCTCCTTTTGTCCTCACAACAACCCTGTGAGGTAGGTGGGGCTGAGAGATAGTGACTGGCCCAAGGTCACCCAGGAAGCTTCGTGGCTGAGCGGGGATTTGAACCTGGATCTTCCAGGTCTAAGTCCGACTCCCAAACCACTACACCATCCTGGCTACCCCAACACTCTGCAGGTGGTTAAAGAGCAGTAAAAAGGGTGGATCCTCCCCTCTTTCTGGACATGCTACTGGATGAAATGGAAATTATAATTCACTCTAGCAATTGTGTGTATGCAAGAAGGACATGTCTGGCCCAAGACCTCTCAGTGCCGGAATAGGCACATCAAATCCCCCCCCGTACCAGGCAGTGTGCCTGTTGTTCAGGGGTAGGCAATTAATTTTCCTAAGGGGCCACATGAGAAACTGGGACTGTTGTGGAGGGCCAGACCAATAGACTGAACCCGCACGCCCCTCGGCCATTCTTTTACCTTCATTAGCTGCTCCGTGTCTTCCTTACAACAGATGCTATAAGCAACAGCATGCTGCTTATAGCACAGATGCTGAGTGCTAGCGAGGCTCAGCTGAAGAACAGGAAGGAGCCTCTCTAGCACTCAGTGTCTCTGCTATAAGAAGCATGCTGCTGCGCTGCTTATAGCATCTGTTGTAAGGAAGACACGGAGCAGCTAACGAAGGTAAGAGAATGGCCCGGGGGGCACGCAGGGGGGCATTATTTTACCTGAATTAGCTGCTTGATGTCTTCCTTTAAACCTCACGCGGGCTGGTCAGGGACAGCCAAAGGGCCAGATGTGGCCCTTGGGGCCGTACAATGCCCAGGTCTTCTGCTGTCACTGCTCATCCACTTGCTCTCTGGATTCAAAAAGAAAGAAGAAAACAGAGCAGAAGAGGAAGAGAGAGGAGAGTGGTGGGCTAGAACACCTCTGACCCATCGCCCTCCACTCTCCTCCACACTTCCTTTTCTGCTCCATTCCTCCCTTCCTTTATAAATCATGGGAGTGGGAGGAAGAGGAGCAGATGGGGAGATGGAAGTGGGCGCCCCCTGCACCTATTTGCCCCTTGTCAGCCCCATGGACAGGCCAGCCCAGCCCTGAACAGTAGAGGAGAACATTGGGCTCCCCCCCCCCCTGAAGCTTGGGAAAAATATAGTTCCTTCTACACTTGTTATCTCTTTCTAAAGACGAATGACACACCATAAAACATTATAACTAGAATAAGTTAATAAGAAACTCCACTCAACTGGAGAACCTCTGAAGTATACACTGCACAGGAGCAATTACCTAGCAGTTTCAACAAGAAACTGACCTAGCAGTTTCCTCGTGCAAGCTCCATGAAAGACTGAGACACTCCCATTTATTTTAATGTTTTCACGCAGGAGAAAATATCATCTCTTCTGAAGTCCATTTAGGAGGGGGTTGCTGCCCCCAACTTATGGAACTGAACTCCATCTTCCTTGAGGCTTGTCCCCCCCCCCCGGTTGTCTCCTTTTTGCTGCCAGATTAAGAATTTTTAGTTCAGGCAAAACATTTTTGTTAAGTTAATGCCCCCCCCCCCCGTATTGCTGGCTGTTTTTTCCTGCCCTCTCAATTATTTATTTATGTATTTATTTATTTAAAGAATTTATTTCCCGCATTTCTCACAGCAAGGGCACTCAAGGCATCACATTTTTTTAGTGCGAGTTGGCTGTTTTTGTTTTAGTTCATTGTTTTGAATTTTTGCTTTTGACAATTATTGTGTTTTATTGCATTATTTATTATATAAGCCGTCTTGAGAGCCCCTTTACTTTTACTCTCTCTCTCTCTCTCTCTCTCACACACACACACACACACCCCTACCTACCTACCTACCTACCTACCTACCTCTCTCTCTCTCTCTCTCTCTCTCTCTCTCTCTCTCTCTCAGGGTCTGTCTGTGCCTGAACATTTTACTCAACTCAAGAATGCTCTCTGCTCACATTTCTGAAATAGTATCCTACCCTTGTAGAACGTCTCTCCCCTTAGGTTACACTGGAATTATTGATACTTTCAGGGCTACAGGAAGCAGACAGGAGGGCTGCTTTATCTACAGTTCCTGCTGTTATAAATCATCACTGTGCTAAATCTCCCTTACATTTTTACTTTACATCGTCATGGTCACCAAAAGTATGTCTTCCATCCATTCCACGTTTTCTATTATTTTCTTCCCTTTCTCGATTCTCTTTCTCTAGTGAGAGAGAGAGAGAGAGAGAGAGAGAGAGAGAGAGAGAGAGAGAGAGAGAGAGAGAGAGAGAGCGTCTGTCATAATTGTTGGCAATTGGGTTGATCAGCAAAGACCATCCGTCTCAAATTGGGGAATGTTATCAAAGATTTATTCACTGCTAAAATTCCAAAATGAGGAAGAATGCATTGACATAGCAGCTATAAAGTCTGAGATAAGAGCAAGGAATGTGAGATAAGAGAGGTGGGAAAGGACAGTCTTCCTCCCCTCAAATCATCACATCCCCATTGTAAGGTATTACCCCAGGGACAGGACATTTTGAGAGGACATTCCACTGAACCTAGTGTGAGGTTCCAAGTCCTCGGGGCCCTTGAGGCGGCAGGCCAAATGCTGCCCCTGACCTGGTGATGTGCAGACTTCTGCTACGGCGACATTCTAGCCCACCACTCTCCTCTCCTCCACACCTGCTCTGCTTCCTCTTCCTTTTCCAATCCAGGGGATGGGGGGAGAAGAAGGACAATTAGTGCAAGCAAGTGGGCGGACAGAAGTGGGCACCCCCGCCAATCTGCTGCCTGAGGTCGGATGGGCTGGCCCTGGTCTGCCCACTTACTGCCACTGCTCTGCCCTTTTGTCCCACTTGCTGGGATTGGAAAAGGAAGAGGATCAGAGTGCAAGAGGAAGTGTGGAGGAGAGAAGGAGTCATGACCCCAAGGTCCTGTGGGAGACGTCTTTCCCCGCCTTAAGGAGAGTGGGGACTCGGCACTGATGTCACCGTGATGTCAGGACGGTGGTGATGTCACTGCCGAGTTCGCGCCACCGCCTAAGTAAAAAAAGGGGGGGGGTTTGGACTTACCTGTTGGTGGCAGTGGCTGGAGATGCCACACAACCTGGGTTCTTGCCACCACCGCCACAGACAGGTACGTCCACCCGCCTTTTTTTAACTTAGGTGGCGCGAACCCGGAAGGGCTGTTGCTTCCGGCACCATAGAGTTGCAAAGACTTACAGCGACCTTTACCTTTGGGTCAAGGTTGATGATCACTGGGCTAGAAGAGCATCAATCCAGGGAGCTGGAGGTGCAGAGGCTGGCTGGTCAGTGGCGAAGCACCACCAGGAAGGCGGGGAGCTGCATTTGGCAACACAAGGGCGACTCAGGCACCAGGTGGGTCTTGGCCAGCCCTGATTCCAAACGTAGCATCATCAACAGCTCCAACTCTGATCTCCAAAGCGGCACATACAGTATATTATGCCTACAGGTTGGCTTCAACAGATTCCGGTAGGACTGCTGGCAAAAAGAAGGCATTTGAGCAATCTATCATTTAGCAATAAGTTTAACCATTTTTCTCTCCCACAAAAGCTGGGGGAACAGTGCTTATGGAAGGGCGGAGAACAGATTTCTTCGTTTACAAGCAAATAAATACATTCACTTTAGCGGGGGAGGCGCGCACAGAATGTGAGGCTGCTATCTGATTCCTATGCACGCTTATTTGGGAGTAAATCCCATTGAATGCAAGACGCCGGTGTTGCATTCAATGGGATTTACTCCCACGGGACGCAGAAACCAACACGCCAACAAAAAGGTCTCTCTCCGCTGACGGTACAGCAGCGGTTTCTTCTATCGCCGAGCAGAGAAAAAAACCAACGAGCGGCACTCTGGGTTGTAACTTACGGTAAAAAAAAAAATGCAAAATAGAGACACGCGACCTTTCGGCTGAGTGCGCAGGCGCTGGCGGTGCCGTCGCCGCGCTCGAGCTCCCCCTTCAGGCTGACTTGGGGAAGTGCGATGTGGAAGGAGGGGATAGCATCATGGCGGCGGCCGTGCAACAGCAGCCGGGCAGAGTCAGCTTGAAGGAGCAGCGCTATGACCGGCAGCTCAGGTCCGGGGAGGGTTGCTGCGAGCAAGGGGAGAGTGGCTTAGCCTCCTCTGTTTTCCTTTGCTGGGTGGTTGGGGAAGAGAGGCGCCCCCGTGCCAGCCAGGGTCTTGGTTGTGTTTCCTAGTGATGCCCCATCACGGTTTCCACGCTGGCCCTTGTTTGCTCCTGCAAGCCTTCCTTGGCACCCAGCCCTGTCTGCTTTCCAAGAGCCAAACCCCAGAACAGCCCCCACCACAAACTCCCCCCCTTTTTTTTTGCAAATTGTGCCCTGCATCATCTGTTTGCCTCCTTTGGTGACTGCTGTTTTTCTGCTTTGCTTTAACACCCAGTCTGATGGATTCTTAACTGGAAAAGCTTGCCAGCAATCTCTTTTGCTCCATTCGTTTCAGTTCTGTTAAAGGCCTTGCTTTCACAATCAGTAGTCCTCTTCCTTACATTGACCTTACTTACTTAAGCAAAGTACGTGCACAGTAATTACATATATTATCTTGCTTCTGATCGCGTTGCGTTGTTTCCCTCTTCTTGGATCAGTATCTAGCTTGTAAGGTCCTCGGGGCAGGGAACCTGGCTTTTCACACCATGTACAATGCTATGCACATTGCTAGCACCATGTCAATAAACAACCGTTTTTAACATCATACATTTGTAGTGCATTGATTTCAGGCATTCTCTTTCCTCAAAACAGAACTTGAAGTATCAAGTTTATGTCTGTGTTACAGGTTATGGGGTGACCATGGGCAACAAGCGTTAGAATCTGCGCATGTTTGTGTGATAAATGCAACTGCCACAGGAACAGAGATTCTCAAAAACTTAGTACTGCCAGGTACAAATGAAAACAAAATTATAACTTCGTCTTTGTTTGGTGTTTGAACTGTTGTTTGGCATAACTGCTGTTTGTTTTTTGTCTTTAAGGTGTCGGATCGTTTACAATTGTAGATGGGAATCAAGTCACTGGCGAAGACGTTGGAAATAGGTATGTGTTATGTACAAAAATCTGGTGGTACTTTTATTAGTGTGAAAACTATGGATGAGTAAATGAAATTTTAAAATATACAAAACCTGAAAATGACCATAATTAACATGTCAAATGAAAGTCATTGAGAATTTCCCCAAATCTTAGCATTGCTTTTCTTTCTTGCTGCTATATCAAAATTTACCATAGCTTTAATGATAGCATGCTTGTTGCATCTTAATCAATTCAGGTTCATTGCCTATTGGATTACAAGCAAAATAGTGCCTCCCCAAAATAACGTAGTGGCCTACTTACTGGGTGGGTGGGTGGGTGGATGGAGATGGAGACAGATGGACTCCCCAGGTACACAGAAGTACATAGACTTGAACATTAAAAACAAAAATCAAAACAGCCTTATGCAGACAGGGTATGCTCATTGACCCCCAGAAACCACAGAATGTGGATGAAGGGGAAATTGACCTACTAGAGTCACCTCAGCTGGAGGTGGGCAGTCATGTTACTTTTAAAGGCTAGTCAGTGTCAACAGTACTGTACTGAACTAGATGGACATTCATAGGAAAGTGCCTTATATTGAGACAGTGAATATTGGAAATAGTTATTACTGGAGGGAGAGACATGGGTAGTTTTTTGTGCATGCGTTTCATAAAATATGACTTCCAGATTTTTGTTCATCAGACTGAAACTTTAAATTAATTACTTATTTTTCTCCTCCTTTTTAGTTTTTTCCTGCAAAGAAGCAATATTGGCCAAGTAAGTAGATTTCAACTATGATTTATTGGGGAATTTATTGGGGAAAAAATTTATTGTGTCGTACAGAGGATCTACCTGATGAAAGGCATCTTCCTTTCTTTTTCATAACAAAGAGTGTATGTATATTTGGTTCAGGGGTCCAAGATTAAATGCGTGTACTTCTCTATATTGCACATATTGCTTCTCTATATTGACCCACTGGGTTTGTTTGTTTTAATTGTTTTAAATACCTGTTTTTATTGTATTGTATTTTATTATGTATTTTAACATGTTTTAATTGTAAGCCGCCTTGATTGCCCTTATCGGGAGAAAGGTGGGGTAAAAATTCTTTAAATAAATAAATAAATATTGGTGCAAACAAATAGGTTGCAAATGATGTAAAAGCAAGTTAAAATCTTACGAAAATTTTGTTCCTTATGGAAAGCCTTATTCTGTTAGTTAACTCTAAATAAAGATATCTTCACTACTCTCCTAGTCACCAACATGTGCTTGTCAGCTTGTTCTCTCAAGCAGAAATCTGGTCGATATTTTTGTCTCCAATGCCGCCACTGCCTGTAAAGTAGTAGATCAAATTCAGTCATCCTTACCTTCCCATAATACCTTTTGCTAAGCGCACATGGTCTCTTCTGTCTGTAGGCCCTTTGTGTTTACCCCTGAGCATTCCATGACATCACACCAGATCAGCCAATGTCTTATGCTTTCAGATTGGTAGTTTACCAGTCTCACATTTCTTTTTATTTTTATGACTTTCCCATATTTTAATATGACAATTCCATTCATATCTCTGCAACCATGCCAAACAATCTAAAACAGCATTGAGTTAGAACAGTGGTGGCCAACCTTTTTATGACATGTGCCACTTTTAGTTTTTTTGTATCTTGGGCGTGCCACAAAAATAAATAAATAAAGTAAATAAATAAATAATAAATAGTAGTGTTTTTATTTTATTAAATAACCATGTTTAAATAAAAACAGAATCACCTTCAGTTACTTAAGGTTTATTATTATATCATTCTTAGAGCACGTCTGTCTGTCTGTCTGTCTGTCTGTCTGTCTGTCTGTCTCCTCATGTGCTTCTGTAGTTTGCGCGCACACACACACACACACACACACACACACACACACACACACTGTCTCCTCATGTGCTTCTGTAGTTTGCCCACACACACACACACACACACACACTCCTTAAAATTAAAAGTAAATTGCAAAGCACAACAAAAAGCCTGGGTCAAACTCACACAACAAGCCTGATTCCTGTGCAAGGAAAACCACTTAAAATTTTAAAAGAGATGGACTGCAGTAATTTGCAGAGACTCCCCACCAGACCCCTCCCCCTCTTTTAAAGAAGAATACCTTTGCGACGGAGGGGCTCCCTGGGGGCTTGCAGAGGTAAACTACCCACACACACACACACACACACACACACACACACACACACACAGAAACACTTCACACAGGCTGCATCATCCATTGAAACAGGCTGCATCATCCATTGAAACAATAAAACCCAGGCAAGCTGCCCCTGGTTGTGGAGGATCTCTCTCTCTCTCTCTCTCTCTCTCTCACACACACACACACACACACACACACACACACACACACACACACACACACACACACACACACTTCACATCATCCCCCCCACATAGAAACACTTAACACAGGTTGCATCATGCATTTTGAAACAATAAAACCCAGGCGAGCTGCCCCTGGCTGTGGAGGATCTCTCTCTCTCTCTCTCTCTCTCTCTCTCTCACACACACCCAAAAACACTTCACATCATCCCCCCCCCACATAGAAACAACACACACACACACACGGAAACACTTCACATCATCCCCCCCTCCCACATAGAAACACTTAACACAGGTTGCATCATGAATTTTGAAACAATAAAACCAAGGCGAGCTGCCCCTGGCTGTGGAGGATCTCTCTCTCTCTCTCTCTCTCTCTCACACACACACCCGAAAACACTTCACATCATCCCCCCCCCACATAGAAACAACACACATACACACACACACACACACACACACACACACACACACACGGAAACACTTCACATCACCCCCCCCCCCCCCACATAGAAACACATAACACAGGTTGCATCATGCATTTTGAAACAATAAAACCCAGGCGAGCTGCCCCTGGCTGTGGAGGATCTCTCTCTCTCTCTCTCTCTCTCTCACACACACACACCCGAAAACACTTCACATCATCCCCCCCCACATAGAAACAACACACACACACACACACACACACACACACACACGGAAACACTTCACATCATCCCCCCCCACATAGAAACAACACACACACACACACACACACACACACACACACACACACACACGGAAACACTTCACATCACCCCCCCCCCCCACATAGAAACACATAACACAGGTTGCATCATGCATTTTGAAACAATAAAACCCAGGCGAGCTGCCCCTGGCTGTGGAGGATCTCTCTCTCTCTCTCTCTCTCTCTCTCACACACACACACCCGAAAACACTTCACATCATCCCCCCCCCACATAGAAACAACACACACACACACACACACACACGGAAACACTTCACATCACCCCCCCCCCCCCCACATAGAAACACATAACACAGGTTGCATCATGCATTTTGAAACAATAAAACCCAGGCGAGCTGCCCCTGGCTGTGGAGGATCTCTCTCTCTCTCTCTCTCTCACACACACACACCCGAAAACACTTCACATCATCCCCCCCCACATAGAAACAACACACACACACACACACGGAAACACTTCACATCACCCCCCCCCCACATAGAAACACATAACACAGGTTGCATCATGCATTTTGAAACAATAAAACCCAGGCGAGCTGCCCCTGGCTGTGGAGGATCTCTCTCTCTCTCACACACACACCCGAAAACACTTCACATCATCCCCCCCCACATAGAAACAACACACATACACACACACACACACACACACACACACACACACACACACACACACACACACACGGAAACACTTCACATCACCCCCCCCCCCACATAGAAACACATAACACAGGTTGCATCATGCATTTTGAAACAATAAAACCCAGGCGAGCTGCCCCTGGCTGTGGAGGATCTCTCTCTCTCTCTCTCTCACACACACACACCCGAAAACACTTCACATCATCCCCCCCCACATAGAAACAACACACACACACACACACACACACACACACGGAAACACTTCACATCAACCCCCCCCCCACATAGAAACCCATAACACAGGTTGCATCATGCATTTTGAAACAATAAAACCCAGGCGAGCTGCCCCTGGCTGTGGAGGATATCTCTCTCTCTCTCTCTCTCTCTCTCTCTCTCTCTCTCTCTCTCTCACACACACACACACACACACACACACACACACACACACACACACACACACACACACACAGAAACACTTCACATCAACACCCCCCCCCCACATGGAAACACTTAACACACTTAGCACAAGCAAAGCAAGCTCAGCTCAGGACAGGAGAAGGCAAGCAGGCACAGGCAAGCAGGCAAGCCCTACCCCCATTCGCTCCTCCTGACTGTCTCTGACCTTTTTGTGTTGTTTTTGCTGCCTGCTGCGGACGACTGCTGTTGTCGGCTGCTACTGGGCTGCTCTGCTGGCTGCTGCTGGGGGCCTCGGCAGCTCTGGGCGGCAGGGCAACGACAAGAGTGCAGAGCAGGCAGGGTGGGCGGCGGGCGCGAGAGAAGATGGCGGCGAGAGAAGATGGTGAGCGAGCCGGGGACTCCAAGGCCGACTCAGCGCCGGCGGGCTTGCTGCTCTGCTCTGGAGGGTGATGGGATGGCTGCCCCTCCTCAGCCAGGCCTGGCTGGCTGGTGTCGATGCTGCTTGCTGCTTCTCTCTCCTCCGCTCCGAGTCCCGTCTGCTGCTACAGCTACAGAGTCCCGTCTGCTGCTGCTAAATAGGCGCGAACAGATCTTTCGCGCCTATTTAGCTTCCCAGGACCAACGCGCGTGCGCTCATTCGGCTCTTGGCTGAACGCCAGGAGCCCACAGCTGTTTGGCGGCTATCAAAGTGCCGCCTGCAGGCTCCTGGCGTTTAGCCAGGAGCGGAATGAGCTCGCGAGCCGGAAAATCTTGCAGGGGAGGAGAGAGGCGTGTGCGAGAGCCGGAAAATCTTGCAGGGGAGAAGAGAGGCGCGCGTGCCACCCGACGGACCTTCCCGTGCCACTCTGTGGCACGCGTGCCGCGGGTTGGCCACCTCTGAGTTAGAAAATCGTGAGTTTGGAAACGAAATATGGAAAACAATTCTGTGTGTGCGCTAACTTGGAAGCAAATCACACAGCGGGGTTTGCTTTCAGACAAGCATATGTAGGATTGCAGCCTTAGGAATCTGTTTGTTTTGTTTGGCAGAATCGAGCCCAGTGTACCATGGAACTGTTACAAGAATTGAATAATGAGGTTTCGGGGAATTTTGTGGAAGAGGTTTGTATCAAACATTTTTTATATACTGATGTGTTAGTAGAGGGGTTCTTAAACTCTTCAGCGTCGTGATCCACTTTGTCCTCCATGTGGGTTGTGGTGTCAGAATGACGTACCGGGAGGGTGGGGAGGTCTCTTCTGGGTTGCGCCAGGCTGGTGACCCACTGCACAGGCCTCTGTGGGCCTCAGAATGGCCTGCAGAAGCCGCAGAAAGCCACTTCCAGTTTTTGGACGCAAACTGGAAGTGGCTTACCGAAAAATGCCACCCTACTTCCTTTAAACAGCAACCTCTATCCGGGTTGTGTGAGATGGTATTGCAGGGACTTGCTTTGCCGCCTGTTTTTGAAATTTAATTCAAAGTTAAATGCAAAGTATGTATGTTTTGAATAAATGCAGTTTATATGCATAAAACTTTAATTTTGAATGCAATCCGGCTTAACTTTTGTGCCGGTTTAACCAGTGGTGCAGCGAGAATGGGAGGCCCCAGAACAGAAAATGGATTCAAATCCCCTTTGAATTCCTCTTTTAGAGGGGATTTGAATCCCTTTTCCGTTCTGGGGCCTCCCGTTCTTGCTGCGCCACTGGTTAAACCGGCACAAAAGTTAAGTCTGATTGCGCTGCGAGTGTGTTTGTTGCTTCTGGATCCAACGTGTGTCTTTGTATTTCTTAAGAACCCAGATAAACTTCTAGACAATGATCCTTCGTTCTTCTGTCGGTTTAATGTAGTGATTGCAACTCAGCTTCCAGAAAGGTAAGCCGGAATTGTAAATGCTTTGGGCTCAGTTGAGATGTCGCATGAAGCCATGATTCAAGCCTGGCTTTGTGCCACATCTCCTAGGCACACACACTCCTCCCTCTGTGAAGGGAGGAAGAAATCTACTCCCAGTTCTGTTTTAAAACAAGCCAGGAGCAACCACAATGTCTGAACTGGTCTTGCCAGGAAGGTTATGCACCTCTCTCTAACTACTGCTTTGCTTCTGTAAATCTGCCCTCCACCCTAACCGTTCTAGCAGCCTGGGTTCCCAGCCAAATGTTGCCAAATGCTTTGATGGTGAGGGTTCTTCTATCTAGGCTTTGTTTCTCCACATACCTCCTATTTTAACCCATGCTCATAAACTCATTGACCTGTTGCTTCTCATAACAGAATGCCCTGCTCGTTTTTTTGGCCTCCTTTATGAAAACTTTATGCAACCTCTGGGTGTTAGAGGTAGCCTATTTCTGAATGCCAGGGGCAAGGGTGTGGCAACAGGATACAGGCATCTTGCTGTCCTTGTTGTGTGCATCTTGTTATGTGCTCCCTGGGTAGCCTTACCAGATCCCCCCCAATGCAGGGGGGGACAGAAGCGATACCGGCCGGTACACGGCCGGGACTGGGGGCGTGGACTTTACTCGGGCTGTTCCGGAGAGCTCCCAGCCTCGTCGCGTATTTGCGGGAGGCTGGGAGCTCTCCGGAACGGCCTGAGTGAACTCGGGCTGTTCTGGAGAGCTCCTAGTCTCGCGCAAATACGCGACGAGGCCGGAGAGCACCTAACAAAGTCCCAGCTGGCCGGGACAATGAGGAGACCAGCCGGGAGCCCGGGATTGGGCTCCCGAACCGGGATTGTCCCGGTCATTTCCGGGACTATGGTAAGGCTATCCTTGGGGCATCTGGTGGGTCACTGTGAGATACAGGAAGCTGGACTAGATGGGCCCTTGGCCTGATCCAGCAGTGTGGTTAATTCTTCTTAATGCAAATTATTGTTGATTTTCCATCATGCTCTTGAAATGGATTCACGATATCTGGTATCGCAGTGGTATCTTTTTAACTTGCCTTAGTTTTTTCTTTTAATCCAGTTATTTGAGATGCATTATATTGTTTTAGGCATTGGTTCAACTCTCTTGTGATTGTGTAACTTATCTCTGCACAATCATGTTCAGCGGAAGTATCTGCTCTGGTCTCCCATTGAGAAGAAAAATCCCATTTTGTAGTTGTTGAGTTAGCAACAGTTTTAGAAAAGAATGGGTTGTATCCCAAGGGGCCTTTCTGCATGTGGAAAGTGTATTTTGCTCACGAAAGGGCTATTTTACACTTTGCACTAAAGTGGTGTTTCTCAAAAGCGTGCTCCTAGAAGCCCTGGGGCTCCACGAGCAAAGTGGCTGCTGTCTGCTTGGAACTGCGCCGTTCCACTCATGCGCCAGCACGGTGGGCCACGAGACTCCATGCATGCACTGGTGGGGTTCCCCGAGACTCCATTTAAGAATGTAAAGGGCTCCAGAAACTAAAAAGTTCAAGAACTGCCGCACTAGCGCATTGCATGCAAAAATTGAAACAAAGTCTAAAAATGTTATTCTGCTTGCAAAATTACGAGACCAGTTGTGGGACTTGCCTATTATAGCATTGCCCAAGTGTTTTTGTTTTTTCCACTTGCATTTCTTTGAATCTGACTTGGTATTCTTTTATTTTTCAGTACGCTACTCCGGCTAGCTGATGTTCTCTGGAATTACAGCATTCCACTTTTAGTTTGTAGGACTTATGGCTTAATAGGCTACATGAGAATCATTATTAAAGAACACCTAGGTGAGATATTTATTTAGTAATTAAAAGTTCAAAAGTTTCACCTATGCTGCGGGCCCCCAAACTACAGTCTGTGGGCTGCATCCACCCACTAGCGCATTATGACCGGCCTTCTGAACCCAACCAGTGGCATTCCTCTTCCTCTCTACCCCTGCCCACCACCACACATTTTCTTCCTTCTGCTAGGTGAAGCTTGGCTGGGTTGCTTTCGCTGAGAGCCTAGATATGAGAGAGAGAGAGCGTGAGCGAGCTGCCCTGGGCTCTGCAAATACATTTCTCCTATTGTGAAAATTCTTAAGCGTTATGTACAAAATGTCTCTATTATTCTCTAGAATTGACCGTCTCTGCCCACTGTAAGAGCAAGACTGAGTGGTGTGGCCCTAGCAGCTGAATGTTTGGGCACCTCTGATCTACCCCTTTAAGTGACCATCTCTTTAAATTTTAAACATTGGATTGTCTCTCACTGTGTGCTGTTTATCAGCGATTCTGTAACATCAAAATATAATGCTAAAACGGCTGCAGTAGTGTGGAAATTTAGATGTAAGTCTTTTTTAGCAATTTTTTTTTTCAGATTTAAAATCTTGCTTAAAATGTTTTAATAGTGGTAGAATCGCACCCCGATAATGCGCTCGACGATTTGAGGCTGGACAATCCGTTTCTTGAATTGAGGGAGCATGTGGGGTCTTATGACTTGGATCATATGGAAAAAAAGGTTGGTACCAGCTCTGCAGTCTTCTTAGAAATAGGCATGGACGTTTTGGAGGCAATCCACAGCGTTATTCTAGGAATTGTTTTTATGCTGCCTTGTTCTTTTATGTTGTGTTCTATTGCAATGTTATGGTGTTGTAAGTTGCCTTGAGGAAGGTGGGAGAGGATTTTTTTTAGTGAACATGCATTATGAATCAGATCTGGGGGTTTGACTGAGAATTGAGTTTGTACAGAAACACAAAGAGAGAGGTGTTTGTTTTGTTTTTGATATGCTCAAAATGTTTCAATATGAGTGATATGCTCACTTTTAATTTTGCATTCACAGGACCACAGCCATATCCCATGGATTGTGATTGTAGCCAAGTATCTAGAAAAATGGTGTGATGCGGTATGTCGCTGCTGTGGGGTTTACCTATATTGGCCTGTAGCAGCAAAGAACAACAGAGAGCCCACTTGGTCAGATGTATGAGGCGTCTTCCTCAGTAGGCAGGATATTACATTTCATTCATGTGATGAACTAGATCAGGGGTTCTCAACCTGTGGTACGAGTACCCCTAGGGGTACGCGGACCAATGGCAGGGGGTATGCCAGAGCCTGCCCCTTATCAGCATCAATCAGTAGTTAATTACTTCTTGAGTGGAAGCTCTCATGGCCAGCAACAATTTGTAGAGAAATAGGAGTCACGGGTGTAAAAGCCATGTAGAAAAAAAAAGCTGGATTTTAAAGTTTTTTTCTACATGGCTTTTACACCTGTGACTCCTATTTCCCTACAAGTTAATTATTTGTTAATTAGAACTTAAATGCAATCCCCTGTCTGTCTGTCTGTCTGTCTATCTGTCTGTCTGTCTCTCTCTCTCTCTCTCTCACACACACACACACACACACACACACACACACACACACACACACACACACACACACACAGTTAAGTAAGACATTTTTTCACATTTAAAATTGTTTTACTACTTTTTATTTAACTATTAATTAGCTAATTAATTAATTGATTAATCCAGTTAATTAGCAATTAATTAGCAGGGGGTACTTCAGAAAATTGGACTGTGATAGGGGGTACCCGGGCCTCCAAAGGTTGAGAACCCCTGAACTAGATAATAGTCTTCAAAAAGTATGTGACACTCAATTTGTTTTTAAGTTGCCACAAGGCTCTTTGTTGTTTTTGTAGATATTGAGGTGTTGTTCTAACGTTGTCAGAAATTTCCTTCAGAAGAAGGTGGGCTTTGAGAGTCATGATGGCAAAGAAGGCTTTGGAAAGGGAGACTAGAAAGGATCTCAAGTAGCTGCAGTTTTGAAAGACTATTGCAGTATGTAAAGTTATTTCTCTTGTAGGAATTCTTTGCATGCTCTGTCATGTTTTGTAGTCATGTTTCCTGGAAGTAGGAGCCTGCTGGCAGAAGATTACTTAACAGATGCTGTAATCTGTTGTTGAATACGGAAGCAGGCACTGGGATTGAGAATGCTTTGGTTTTTTTTTTGCCAAGAGGCTTGATATTTGGGGATTGCAGATGGGTTTCCGTTCCTTCTGTCTGCTGGAGTCTAGCTAGTCAGTGACCAGTTGGGCGCCCCCTATTGAATGCTGAGATCTCTTAGGGCAGTGTTTCTCAAACTGTGGGTCGGGACCCACTTGGTGGGTCGCAACCTGATTTCTGGTGGGTCCCAGGTGATGGAAAGATCAGATAAGTAATTGCCACAAGACCTGAGACTTCAAAAATCAGATAGCTGGTAATTGTCCAAAGAGCTGAGCTCCTGCAGATTGCAAGATAGCTGCCAATTACCCTGCAAACAGCTGAGCTCCTGCAGTTTGCAAGCTAGTGTAAATATAGGGAGATAAATGTTTATGCGTCTTGTAAAGCTAGGTGGGTCCCGATAGATTGTCATCTGAAAAAGTGGGTCCCGGTGCTAAAAGGTTTGAGAACCACTGTCTTAGGGGGTTGACGGGGTTTATGTCGCTACTGTTGCCATAACACTCAGTGATAGACAGGAATTACGATTTACGAGTAACATTAGTACAAAAAACATTACTAAGGATTCTGTATGGTCTGGTGCAGGAGGAGGTCCATGGGGGTGACAACATGAGTTCTTGCACCGGATGCGCCAGACCCTAGTGACACCTCTGCTGGGTAGTTTATCTTTCTTACTGTCACATGATCAGACAGAGCCTTAAACCAGGGGTGACCAACCTTCCACCATTAGGACCTCTGTGTTCTTAAGAGTTGTGTAGAAGACAGAATCTTGGCAGCTGCAAGTGCTGATGGTGCTGCTAAAGCAGCTGCACCTGCTGAAATGCCCTCACCTAGACAACCATGAAAGGTCCAGGAGCATTCACGCTGAAAGGTTGCCCACCTCTGCCTTAAACCCATGGAATTTATTGCCCCAGTTCACAGTTTCTAGTATGTTGGAACACAGATGCATACTGAATACCCCCCTTGCTGCTTTGGGCTTCTCTGTCTCCTGCAAGTAATGCTTAGCAACTGAATATGTGATATGTTTATATAATTCAAATGTGTATCTGTTTCTGTTTAGAATGGTGGTCAGATACCGAAGAACTACAAAGAAAAGGAAGCTTTCCGAGAGATGATTAGGCAAGGTAAAGTCCAGAATGAGCTTCTTACAATACACCAAAGGTGGCTGGGGTATGTGGATTTTAGTTTGTGTTAAGTGTCACTACTATCTTGGGCTTTATTTAATTTAAGAACGTATGTTCATTACACATCTTGCTATCTTTGCCTTAATGCACATGGCTTGTTCAAGTCCTGTGTCAGATGCCCATTAAAACCTGACACGTTGCCATTAATTTTTCGAGGGAGGCAAGGGAAAAAGAACATCCTTCTGAGTCCTGTTCCTTCAGTTAGTACCGTCATTTGTTTTTAACTAGGAATCTTAAAGAATGAAAATGGAGTCCAGGAAGACGAAGAAAACTTTGAAGAAGCTGTTAAAAGTGTGAACACATCTGTCATTGCTACTAAGGTAAAAACAAGGTCTTGCTCCCCCATGATTGTGGATGAGAACCACTTCAACATGGGCTTTAAGCAGACCACAAAGTGATGAGCTACGTGATAGCTGCCTGCTGATAGAGAAGCCCAGCCCTGGGAAATCTGGGGCAAGTGACTGGCTTAAGGCAGAAGATGAGGTGGACCACCTGTGGACACCTGTGCCTGCCCGTGTGGGAGTGTAGGTAGTGAGCTAGCCTGTGCTCCCCATCTCCAAAATCTCCTTAAGATGTACCCCCGCTACAGGAAGGATGCAGGGATCTGACTCCATCAGCCCAACTCCTAAGGTGAAATAACATCTCATTCTCTCCCTTGGGTGATATTCTGCTTGCATAAATATTGAGACCTTGACTCAGAGGTTTCCAAACTCCCCCCCCGCCCCGCGTAAGTATTTGCAGGGGTGACTATGGCGGCAATGGTGCTAAACCGGAAGTGGTTCATGATCTGGAGCTGTTTTGAGGTGCGGGGAGGCCTGCAGAAGGGTCTGCAGGCACCCCGCACCCCCTGGAGGCCTGGCAATACACCCAGGTAGGGCTAAAAAAACCTTTTGTTCCCCTGGCGGTGGTGCGATCCCAGAAGCACTGTTACCGTTGCCATGGGTCGCCACTCCCCTTAAGGGAGTAGTGACCCATTGTTCCCAGCTGGGTCATCACGATGCCCCAGCTTGGGAACCACTGCCTTAACTGATTGGGAAAGCTTCTGAAATGTCTCATCTTTGTAATTTTTTTCCTCCTAGATACCGGGTTGTATTGAAGACATTTTCAGTGATGATCATTGCGTCAATCTCTCTCAGCAGGTAATAAACACAAGATATTGGGGCTGAAGTCCTGTGAACACTTAACTGGGAAGTTAGAGCAATCCGAAGATCAATCTGAGGATAAAGATGGCGGGATATAAATACAGAAATAAATAAAAATAAAATAAACCCAGTTGGTCCTACTTTCAAGTAAATATGCATGGGATCATACTGAGAGTTGACGTAAAATATTCAGCTTCTCCCAAATAAAAAAGTCAGTGTAATCTGTCTGTGTACTTCTAGACACCCGCCTTTTGGATTGTGGCTCGAGCTGTAAAGGAATTTGTGGCAAAAGAAGGTCAAGGAAACTTGCCTCTCAGGGGCACAATTCCAGATATGATCGCAGATTCTAGTAAATTTATCCAGTTGCAAAATGTGTAAGTATTCTTCATGGTTATTTAGCAGTACATTAATGTTCGGACAATGGCTTCCTGCTTTACATTTTATTTATTTAAAAGAAAACACAAAATAGGGACGACAACCCCCCCCCCCCAAGTAAAAAACCTAAGAGGTTGAAAAAGGTACCAAGAAGTATTAATGCCTTTTTAGTTTCATGCAAGCTACTTTGTCGGCTGCCTGCTTCAGGGGGAAGGTGGAGAGCTTGCTTTCCTTTGGAAATGATTGTTTTATTGACGTTTTGCTTTCTTGTCTGTCTCTCTTTAAGATACCGTGACAAAGCAAAGAAAGACGTTGAAGCTGTTGGCAACTATGCCGCCAAGTTATTGCAGTCACTAGGCAAGGTGAGCTAATGAAAAAGATGGTTTCCTGGTTTTTAGATGTCTCCTTGGATGGTAGAATTAACATTTAACAGAGATTTTGGAAGCTACTACATCCGAGAAATGGTACAGAGTAACCTCATTCTCCCCCCCCCCCCAATAATAAATTTGTTTTACTTTGTAGGCACCAGAATCCATTTCTCAGGAAGAATTAAAACTATTTTGTAAGTAACTGATTATTTTTGGGGTGGGTGGGGGTGGAGGATCCTTGTGTTCATTTTTGTAACAAAAAGTCATTATCAAGAAGATTTCAAGAAGTTTAACTTCCATACGCTTCCTAGGTTTTGCTAGGAATTTCCACTTGTTTTGTGAAATGGATGTATGCCCTGATCTAGAAGCCCCTGTTCCATAGGGAAGCTCCACGTGAATCACCTGCATACATAAAGGCTCCCCAATTTGTGGCTTTGTTGTGGAAAGCTAGTGTTGTAGGAATCATTACATTGCAAGAAATTGTTTGTTTTTTAAAAAGGAGTATTTCTCCAAGGAGTACTGTGTCATTTTCCCGCTCTCTGCTTTCTGTTTAGGCAGAAATTCAGCATTTCTTCGAGTAGTGCGGTGTAGATCTCTTTCTGAAGAGTATGGCTTGAATACTTCCAACAAAGATGAGATAAGTAAGGAAATCACTTAATTATCTACAAACGTCTTTGATCGTGTTTTCATCTGTGAACACAGAGGTTACATGGGAAGCAGAATATGGAATTTAGCTGCAGAGAAATCAGCGTGCCCTGATGTGATCTCACCACAGGTGAAATGCATGAGTCGTTGTGTCCTGTGCCACAGCAGCAATGACACAGCTAGTGTTTAATAAGAGTTTCCCTTCTGTTTAATTTCTAAGCCACTACTTAGTTTGCAGGAACTCTGTTAAATACACGTGTTTTCCAAATATTTACTGAATGTGGAATGGTAAACCTTTTTTGGGGGGAGCAAGTGGGAATCAAACACGGGGAACAAAATTAGTACTTCTCTGCAGTACCCATGTCATTAGAATACATTTATGTGCATCAAGTATGATGCACAAATCTTACTGAGATCCATTGTGCATCTGCTTCACATTTGCTGAATTTGTCATTTTATCCATAAAGTTTCACGTGGTCTTGGCAGAGCTGGAATATGTTTTCCTATACAGTGGGCCCTTGGTATTCGTGGGGGATCTGTTCTGGACTCCCCCCGCGGATAGTAGTGAGGATCCGCAAATGCAGCTTACAGAGGCCCGCAGTGGCTTCTGCAGGCCTTTCCAGGCCGGCACCAACGTGAAATGGGCCTCCAGAGTGAGTAAATGGGCCATTGGGTGCTGGACTCCAGCACCCCGTTATTCACGGGCTGCTAACGCGGATACTGGAATCTGTGGAAGCAAAACCTGCGAATAGCGAGGCCCCACTGTACATTGGGAAATAGTAAAAATGTGTTTTAGGTTCAAGTGATCTTAATTTTTTTTGTTTTGTTAATGCAATCCTCTTTTTCAGATCATTCTTAAGGAATTAACAAGTTGGGTTTCTTTTTCTTTAAGTTTCCCATATGGATAACCCAGACAGTGAGATGGTGTTGTACTTGATGTTACGGGCCGTGGATAGGTTTTTTAAATACCATGGTAGATATCCAGGTAAGCTCTCTTTAATACTATCCAGTTGCTGCATTGTAGTGTAAACAACAACCTTATTACCCTGGTCTACAAAAAATATTTTTTTTCTTGCCTGGACGTTTGCAGCTGTTTTAGACTAATTTAAGGGTGCTGATTCCAAATCTGATCTCAGATTTGCTCTATCACATCTCGTTTTTATGCCATCGGCATAACCCATTTTCATTGATTTTACCCAAAATTAACTCTTTGTCACTTATGATTGCAAGTTGTTGCGAGTCAGTGACTGCTTTAGTGTTAAAATATGGTGCTGTATTTTTAGGATAGTGTGTTTATAATATTTTATGTAGATATCCACATTTATTTAATATTCTAACAATGGCTACAATAGGGGTTCTCAACCTGTGGTACGGGTACCCTTAGGGGTATGTGAACCTCTTCCTGGGGGTACACCAAGCCCTGCCCCTTATCTGCCCCATCAGCAGCTAATTAAGTGTTAATTAACATGGATTTTAAATTGTAATTATTTTATAAGCCCTTCTGTCTCTGGTTTTGGTTTTGGGCTTATTTTTATACTTTGGAAAATGGGGTATCCCGATAGCATAAAAATGAGATGCGAGAGCAAATCTGAGATCAGATTTGGAATCGGCACCCTGAAATTAGTCTAAAACAGCTGCAAAAGTCCAGACCAGGAAAAAAAAATTGTAGACCAGTGTAAATTTGCTGTTTTTCATTGATTTTATCAAATGCAATATTTGATAGCTCAAAAACCTGATGTGATAGACAAAAACTGATGCCAGATTTGGAATCAGCGCCCCAAAATTACCTTAAAACCATTGGAATACCTTATGCCAGAAAACGTGTGTTGACCAGTGTTATCAGTAATGTACGTTAGAGTATAGTACCGTAACTATAGCGGGCCCAATCCTGTCTAGGATGCCGCGGCCGCCTTAGGTGTGCCGCCGCTGTATTGTAGACAGAATTGGGCTGACCGACGTATAAAATTATGTATGAGGGAGAGGAAAGGAGGGTGGTTTTTCTCCAGTTCTTGCAATGCTAGAACCTGGAAACTGATTGGTGGGAGATTTGTAAGACAATTAAAAGGAAGTATAATCACAGAGTATAATCTCTGGAATTCATTAAGATGTGGAGATGGCTGCTAGCTTGGATGATTTTAAAAGGGGATTGGACAAATTCATGGACTACAGTCCACCAATGGCTACCAGTCGTCATGGCTATGCCCTCTGCCAGCTTCAGCTGCAGGGAAGCAATGGCGGGAGATGAGTAAGCCTTTCTGTTCTGTTTGTGGGCTTCTTGGGGGCAGCTGAGAGGTCAAAGTGAGAAACAGAGTGCTGGATCAGATGAGCTGAATAGCAATTAAATCGCAAACGTTTACCAAAACATTTGAATGTTTGTAGTAAAACTTTTTGCATTGAACTCATCTTGCATAATTATCTCACATACTTTTGGTAAAATGGTAGCTTTATGTATTTTTTTTTTCTCCCAGGTGTCTATAACTACCAAGTGGAGGATGATATTGGAAAACTGAAATCTTGCCTCAATAGTTTTCTTCAGGAATACGGATTATCTGTAACAGTGAAGGATGATTATGTCCATGAATTGTAAGTGCTATATCAAGTGTTTTTCCAGAACTTGTTGTGCTATCATAAATGTTATTGATTTGTTTGTTTTTCCTACGCAGTTGTCGCTATGGAGCTGCTGAACCACATACTGTTGCTGCATTTTTGGGAGGTAAGAATACTGCCATTTTCACTGGTCTCTGCAGAGATGCATGTGGAAAATTGCATTACAACTTTGGATTCTGTCTTTTTGTACTAGTAGAATTTGTGACCCCATGTCTTTTATACTACTTGTGAAATGCATGTTGTGTAGAATTTCAGGCATACAAGGGTTCTCAGCCAGTGGTACACATACCACCAGTGGTACCTCTAGTGGTATTTGGACTGCTGGTGGCCCCTGAACCCCGGCTGCTTTAGCAGCACCATCAGCAATTGCAGCTGCCAAGATTCTGTCTTCTATACAGCTCTTAAGAACGCAGAAGCCCTAATGGTGGAAGGTTGGCCACCCCTGGTATAGGGTATCTAAAATTTATTAAATAGCACTAAGGGAGAAGGTGGCCTGCTGTTGCTGTCTGCTCACCACTGCCTTCCAGTAAGCCTCTTCGCTGAGTTCCATTCAGGAAGGCTTACTAGGAACTGGACAGCGGATAGGCGAGGTGAGAGTCCTCCTTCATTATTGTCATAGTAGCTGCAGGTGATGGCACGAAGGCAGTGGCGTCGCTGGAGGTGGGGCGGAACGCTAAGTTCCGCAGTGCCCTGACCTCCGTTACTCACTGGCACGAGGCGGCCCCTTTGCTCCACTGAATGGCTCCGGAGACTAGGGGGCGGGGCCGCCTTGTGCTGGTGAGTAACGAAGGTCAGGGCGCTGCGGAACTTAGCGTTCCGCCCCACCTCCAGCGACGCCACTGCACAAAGGAGCTTGCATCCATCTGCTGCCTTGTTTCCAGGCGCCATGACAGGGTAGCTAGTGTCTTTTCATGCACTTTTCTGAACATGGGGGAATGTTCCACTGGGGGCCATACTCTTCTGTTAAATAATTCTAACGTATTTTTTTTCCTATTCCCCTTTTCCCTGCTGTTTGACAGGAGCTGCTGCTCAAGAGGTTGTGAAAATCATTACAAAACAATTTGTAATTTTTAACAACACCTACATGTACAATGGCATGTCACAGACCTCGGCAACGTTCAAGCTGTAGGTTAAGCACAGTGCATTGTTTATAACTGTCGTTGCTGTTTTGGTTTGCATTTTGTTCTGTAAAGTTTTGCCTGTTGGGGATTTGCTGCCACCTGCTCTTCTCTGTATCCTCCCCCCCCTCATTAAAAGTTCTTTTAAATTGTAATAAGGATTTTATCTTGCATTTTAACAAAAGGCCTTGAAACATGGAAGATACATTATTTTAAAATGACACGATGAGATTCATCATCGGGATCTTTGTACTACTTTAGGCGAAAGCACTTTTTTTTTGTTTTCTACTGTTGGAAGCTAGATTTAGCCTTTTACACAGACCATTTAGCTTGCCAATATATCACTCAGGAAAGTGTTCCTAAACATCTGTGTCAAATAAAACACCTACTTGAAGCAAATGTACAGCAAGCAGTATGTGGTATTTTCTTAAACTGCTGTTCGTCGCTTATACGCAAAAAGGGTTTCCTTCAGCGCATGGAGACAGATTGCAATTCACAACGCACCTTTTGAAGACTACTAAAGTGTTTTTAAATTGTGATCAAGGTTTTAAAGCATGCTGATCTTGCCTAGTGAATTCACTCTGGCCAGCAGGAGGATAATATTCAGAGAGTATCTTCTCCAGATAACACTTCACACAATCCGTCATGGTCAGGACAATATTTTATTAATAAGCATTTTTTTTAATTGAGAACCATTCTCAAGCTATGCAGTAGAGAACTATTTATAAATGAGTGATTCACATACTGACAATATACTGTATTTCTTCGATTCTAAGACGCATGTTTTTTCCCAATTAAGCATTTCAAAAAATGGGGTGCGTCTTAGAATCGAAGATCTCCAAAAAGCACCCCAAAATGCCATTTCTTTACTTACTGGGGCTTGGGGGAGCTTCAGGGAGGTCTGCGTGACCCTCTGCAGGTCTCCCCGATCTTCAGTTCAGCGAAAACCGGCAATTTTCAGCCATTTCCAGTTTTCGCGAAAACCGGAAATGGCCGAAAATCACTGTTTTCCACCAAACTGAAGATCGGGGAGGCCTGCAGAGGGTCACGCAGGCCTCCCTGAAGCTCCCCCAAATCCCGGAAGTAAGGAAATGGCATTTTCTGGCGGACTGCAAAGGCACTGCTCAAAGGCAGTGAAGAGATCATCAGCTGCAGCACGGGGCATGCTGGGGCAAGCTCTCAGGTTCAGGAAGAGAGAGCTCGCCGCTGAGCAGAGGGGGCAAAATGGCGTGGTAAAAATCAGATCGCTGTGGCAGGCAAGCTGGGAAGAATTGTTGCTGAGCAGACAAATTGAAGGAAGGAGGTGCGTCTTGCAATCAATGGTTTTTGTTTTTTTTCTGCTGGTGTTCCTGAAATTAAGATGCGCCTTAGAATTGCTGGCGCCTTAGACTCGAAGAAATACGGGTATGCTTTCAAGAAGGGCATCACTTAAAATGTAACATGTCAATTGAGACAATACAACGTTGTTATAACATTTAAATTCTTTATCTGAGGAGCAGTATTCCCTTTTACAAATAGTGACTGGTCCCAGTCACTATTTGCGTTGTGAACCTCACCAGGTGGGATTTGAATCCTGGTCTCCCCATTTCTACTACAGCACTAACCACTACCCCAGGGGTACCACCTACATAGCTGCTGCTGTGCCAAGTACCACTGGAAGTAAAGCGGCGATGACATCATCACTGTTTACTTCCGGGTTTTCGGCCCAGTTTTTGGCGCAGGGGGCCACCAGACGTTGTGCAAGAGGCTGGTAAGAGGCTCCGGGTGTGTGGGTGGGCTGTTTTCTGCGCTCCTGAGAGGCTTGGCCAAAAGCAGAAACTTCTTGGGAGTGAAAACGCAGCACCAAAGTGTCACATTTTCGTAGACTTTCAGGGTCCTGGGTGGGTTCAGGGGGTCCCAACAATCCAAGTACCACCAGAGGTACCAAAAAGTACCACTGGTGGTACGCGTACCACCGATTGAGAACCCCTGCACTACACTACATTGGCTTTCAGAACTGTTTCTGTGCTGAATTAGACCCAATGTCCATCGAGTCCGGCATTCTGGCCTACCAAATGCCTCTGAAAGTTCACACAAATAAGCAATGAGCTTATTGCCTCTGTGTGAAACGGTTACCATAGGTGTAACATTTTAATCAGGGGAACCACTCATTTCTCAATAAGATTGTTGACAAGAGATTAGCAATGGAAACACATATTTTAGCTTGTATATCCTAGCCTCTTGATCCTAAACTCGGTTGCCCTGGGAACAAGCAGCCTTTCCCTGTTCATTTCCACAAGGATAGCTAGGCAGAGGGAGAGTTTACCTCAGATACAGATTACAGAGACAAAGGGCGCAATCCAATCCAATTTACGCCACCGTTGTAACCAGCGGCGCAGCGAAAACGGGTGGCCCCAGAACGGAAAGGGGATTCAAATCCCCTCCAAAAAGGGAATTCAAAGGGGATTTGAATCCCCTTTCCGTTCTGGGGCCACCCGTTTTCGCTGCGTCGCTGGTTACAACGGTGGCGTAAGTAGGATTGGATTGCGCCCAAAATGACATTAATGCTTTTGCTGGTGAAGCGTTTTTTAAAGTTATGCCACAAAGCTGGGAACTAAAGCACAAAATAAGAAGAGCTAAAATCAGAGAGGCTTTTCTTTGTCTAGCCAAGTGGGTTGGGGCAAATTGCCCCACTTGCCCCTTTTGCTGTGGGCAGGCCTGGTTGGGAGAGCATGAAGGTGATTCTGTGAGAGACCCTAAAACAGTGATGGCGAACCATTTGGGCTTGGTGTGTCAACATTTTTGAAAATGCCTAACTTGACTCTGCTGGTGTGTCGTCCCCCTGAACTTTTAATAGTAGTTTGACTATTGATACTTTTAATAGTAATTTTGAATTGAACTGAAAACAACTTTAAACACATTGCATTTTATTTAACATCAATTACTGACTTTTTTTGATGCTGAGTTTTAGTAATTTGAAAGAGGTCTGTCAAAATCCCTGCCCTAAATATTCAAGACAAGCCTGTAAAACTTTTGCAAAAATGGAAGGTGTGTCAGGGCCCTGGGGGAAACACTGGCGTGTCACCCCAAATGACCTTGTGTGTCACCTGTGGCACGCGTGTCATAGGTTCGCCATCACGGCCCTAAAACAAGCCCTTCCCACAGAGCTACAAATTTCTGAGTTGGGGGAGGGGGAGAAAAAGCATGTGGGGCAGGGAGAATAATGCTTGAGTGCTGAAAGGACTGAGGAAAAACAATTTGGCTGAGGTAATAGCTCTGTCTGAGCCTCTTGCCATCCGTTCTGGAACTTAGTATCACATTACTGGTCTGTGTCATGCTTTCCTAGCAGATACTCAGCACCACATACATGCATGTACATTGTGTGTTCCCTGTGTGCCTCAAAATAAAATACACCAAATAAAAGCTCTCAGGCTAACAAGACACAAGAGCTCTAATGTGACGTTGTGAGAGGCCTCTGTTGAGAGGCCTGGGAAACACAGTGCACCTGGCATGACTGCTGCAGAGAAGAAGGCTACACTGGCTTCTTAATAAAGGCTGCTCTGCTCATTCAAGGTGCCGAATGGCGGACTTGAAGAGAAAGTTATGCCTAGCTGTACTGTACTCCTGAGGCAGCCAGTCTTGTTTAGCTGTTGCCACAGCTATGGAGACAAATGAACGAGGCATCAACAGGTCTGCTTTTGCCTCATGAGCGTCGCCTCGTTTTGGCGGGAACATCGGGGCTGTTGAGGTTCAGGCGGTTGTCGCTCGTGCCTCAGAGCTGTGGGGGGAGGGGAGCCGCAGAATCAAGCAAGCCGCAAGTCCTGAGTGAGGAGGAGACACTCTTCACATGTGAAAAGCGAACCTTGGACCGGAAGAGGCGATGTGACATCACACAAATCCTCAATTCCCCCCGCCACACACACACACACCCCATCCATGGTATATGCTTCTTCATACCAGCTGAACTAAAAATCACCCTCCTTGAAGAGGTGGTTTTGTTCTGTAGTGGAAAATTGTAGGTAGCTGTGGTGCTGGTGGTCTCTTAGAAAACAAAGGAAAAAGGCACAAGTCGTAATACCTTTCATTAGGACCAAGCCAAACGGCACAATGTTGCAAGCTTGGGAGTGGGTTTTTTTTTAATTCAGAATTCTTCACCAGGGTGAGATGGCAAAGCTAGGGTTGCCAACTCTTTAGGATTGACCTGGTGTCTCCAGGAATCAGTCTTCAAGGGGCTGCTGGAAGTAATTCTGGAGATTCTTTTAACAGGGTCTCCAGACATTTCCAAAATGACATCATGTTTTTGGGGGGGAATATCTAGGAATAACTTTAGTCAACTGTAGGGCAAGACTGCCTCCCTCGCCCAAAAAAGGACTGGAGTTAAGTTTGGGCATTCCACTTTCTCTCACTTTAGAGTGTTGACATGAAAGTAAGCTTTTGAGTTCTACAGAGCTCTTCATCAGACTGGATGGCAAAGCAAAAAAAAAAAGGGGGGGGAGCTGAACATGGTGGTAAAACCCAAAAGTCTGCAGTTTATTAAAGCAGTTTATTAAAGCCTAAAGATGGACTGCAGGAGGAATTATGTAGGCTTAAATGTATTGGCCTCACTTATAGCACAATCATATGCATATCTACTCAGAAGTAAGCCCCACTGAATTCAGTGGGACTGCCACAAAAGCATATGTAGGATTGCGGCATATGTAGGAAGGAATTATTACTTTTTTTTTTAATCTGATGCTTTGATGATGGAGTCAATGTCTCTTTTTCATATGCATACAGTTTAAACCTGGAAAAAGAATTTAATCACAATGCAAAATGGAAAAAATCAGAAGACACAATGTGGTAAGGTTGCTAGCATTCCTTTATAGCCATCAATTTGCTTTTCATTGCCTTTGGTAGCCTGCCAAGTTAATCTTCAAACAGGAGTAAGCCTGGGCTTGTCCTCTTGAAGAAATCTCTTTTTATTTTCTTGGCACTTGTTAGGTGACCATAACTCCATATGCTTCTTTGAGTCTTCCTAGTTTCCATGTGTATGGAATAGATTAGAACATGGACTTGGTGAGCTATAATGACTGATAACAATAGCATTTATCTTTCAAACCCTGACTTAAAGTATATTAGATAATATACATTATATCCTTTAACATTGCACTTTTAATATTATAGATTGTGTTTCTAAGTTCTCATAGCATTTCACACACAGAATCCTTACAAAAACCCTGTAAGATAAACAAGTATTATTCATATCTGCATTACAGATGGGGATTGTAGTTGAAAGATAATGATTTACAGTATCTGAGCTGAAACTGTAACCTGGGTTGTTCTAATCTTAATTCACTACTGTTATTACTGCTACCATGTTTCCCTGAAAATAAGACAGTGTCTTATATTAATTTTGGCTCCAAAAAAACGCAGTAGGTCTTATTTTTAGGGAGGTCTTATTTTCCCAACTTGTGGCGCAACCCCCCCCCCCCCGGCACTTACTTTGACCGATTAAAGCTTCATTCTTTCCCAAGAATGCAAGGTTCTGGAAGGCCTGCACTTGAGTCCTCCACCATAGAGACGATGTGCTAGAGAGACCAGCAAGACCTGCAAAGAAGCTGCAATCTTGCAGAGTCTCTCTAGCACGTCGTCTCCATGTTGGAGGACTCGAGTGCAGGCATTCCAGGCCTTGCACCCTCGGGAAAGAATGAAGCTTAAATTGGTCAATGTAAGTGCCTGGGAGGTCACGTCCGTCTGGCTGATGATCCTAGCTAGGTCTTATTTTCAGGGGAGGTCTTATGACTGCCAACAAAAATCACGAAAAAATTACAGTAGGTCTTTTGGGGGCAGTCTTATTTTCAGGGAAACAGGGAGGTGGGCCCCCATATCTGCTGGGGATATGTTCCAGGCCCCTCCGTGGATACTTGAAACCGTGGATAAGAGTGAACATGGTTTCCTGAGGGCCCCCCCACCTTGCCTCCCCTGCAGGCAGGCATGCTTGCCCCCCCAGCTCTTATTTTTCTTTCAGCAAGCTTTGTTTCTTCCTTAAAACAGAGAAGCAGCCTCCATTGCAGGCAAGGTTTCTGTTAACCTTGCAGAGCCTCTCTAGTACGTAGTCTTGTTCTACTTGCCTGTAATAAGCAGCCAGAGGCTGCTTCTCTTGTTTCTTTAAAGAAGAAACGAAGCTTACTGGGAAAAAAGTAAAAGCCTGGGGGGGGGGTCCCCACGATCCGTGGATAACTGAAACCGTGGATAGCGAATCAGTGGATATGGGGGCCCACCTGTACTTAAATCTGTCATTGGCTTGGATAGAACTGTTCCGATCATCTCCTTCCTTTCTAGCCATTGACATGCTCCTTCATTTGTCCAGGTGCAGCTACTCACTTGAAAACACAACATGAACCACAGCGTAATCCTGTGTAACTCTTGCACTGGTGTAAATGCACTTATGCCAGTGAAACTTGCCGTACACCAACGGACACAGGACACCAGCATAACCCCCCTCGGACAGCGCGCATGCACAGTTCTGATGCAGGACGGATGCCAGCGCATCTCCGCCAAGGCAGGGGGTATTCCGGGCGTGTCCGAACACCCCCGGAATGCCCCCTGCACCGGCATAGTTGCACTGCTGTCTGTCCTGCGTCCGAACTGTGCACTTGCGACGTCCGAGAGGGTTTACGCCGGTATCCGTCCTGCTTTCGTCGACGTATGGAAAGTTACACTGGCATAAGTGCACTTACACCAGTGGATCTACGGTTACACAGGATTGCGCTGCCAGATGTATACTGTAATTTATTTTAGCAGAAGCTAACCTTGGGTGATTCATCAGTCTGTTTTATGAGCTATTGTAAGAAATGCTTTGAGCATATATGTGGATAAGGATGGGCACAGCTGTGCAAATTAGGAGGGAAAAAATGCAATCTGTAGATTAGGATAGCAAAATGAAATATGACGTGAGTACAGTTATGATTTTGAGAAAAGGCTTCAATCCTGTACTCTGTGCAAGAAGAGTGATTATGACTGAGAAGAAAATGTGTGTAAAAGAATTCTGAAATCTGTTTGTCTTATGCTTGTAGAGATGAAAACCGATCTGAATTTGCTCCTTGAATGTCTTAAGTATCAGATGGACCATCCTGCTTCTCAAAAAGAGGCCTTGATTACAATTTATTCAGTTTGTCAAAAAAACAGTAAGACGTCCTTAATTTTTTGCCATTTGAATTAACTCACTCTGTACTTTTGTCTCTTGGATTATTATGGTGCAAACAATATACACACTCACACTTTTTAGTGGCAATGTTTTGTTAATGTTTCTGTCTTTGCTACAGGTGATGCAAGTGATTATTTTCGAGAAATCGGTGGTTTGATGTTTGTGCATAACCTTGCAAAATCAAGCGCACAAAGTGCAGTAAGAGAAGCTTCCCTATTTACATTAGGAGGGTTAGCTGAGAATAATGGTAATATACAGTTTTATTTTTCATCATATACATATCGCATCATGTTCTTTACATTGCTGTTTTCTGTGTTGTGCATCTGTTTTGTTGTTGTTCAGTCGTTAAGTCGTGTCCGACCCTTCGTGATCCCATGAACCATATCCCGCCAGGCCTTCCTGTCCTCCACTATCTTCCTGAGTTCGCTCATTTTCATGTTCGTTGCATCGGTGATGCTGTCTAACCATCTCATCCTTTGCCTTCCCCTTCTCCTTTTGCCTTCAATCTTTCCCAGCATCAGAGTCTTCTCCGGAGAGTCCTCTCTTCGCATTAGGTGGCCAAAATATTTGAGCTTCAGCCTCAGTACCTGTCCTTCCAGGGAACAGTCAGGGTTGATTTCATTTAGGATTGACTGATTTGATCTCCTAGCAGTCCAAGGGACTCTCAGGAGTCTTCTCCAGCACCACAGTTCGAAAGCATCTATTCTTTTGTGCTCCACCTTCCTTATGGTCCAACTCTCACTACCATACATTGCTACTGGGAACACCATCGCCCTGACTATGCGAACTTTTGTTGGCATGGTGTACTTTTTGTTGTACTTTTCTGCAAAAGATACATAGCTTGACTTGGTTAGGTGGGCTGGGATATCCAATCAGCTGTTGCATATCAATCCAAGCAGGAGAGCTGGCTAGAGTTTATTGCTGGGGGTGGGTGGGAGTGGGGAGCCAGATATGTGGCTGGATGTGGTGATGTGGACAGGATGTGGTGATGGCACCTGGCCTGGATGCCTTTAAAAGGGGATTGGACAGATTTATGGAGGAAAAGTCCTTCACAGCTTACAAGCCATGACGGGGATAAGCAACCTCCTGGTTGTAGGAGTAGGTTTTCTCTGTGCCAGGTGCAAGGGAGTGGCGACAGGATACAGGTCTCTTGTTGTCTTGTGTGCTCCCTGAGGCATCTGGTGGGGTCACTGTGTGATACAGGAAGCTGGACTAGATGGGCCTTTGGCCTGATCCAGCAGGGCTCTTCTTATGTTCTTATATGAAGACAAGCAAATGATCTGCCTGTCTGCCATGTAGCCCTTTCTGCAATGGTGCTGAATTCAAAATGTCAAAATCTCAGGAGTTTTTTAGGCTGAGACATTACAGAAACTTCTGAGAGGTTAGAAGCCTTCAAAAACAGACATCCTGATTTTACCCACAGTTAGGCTTTTAGAAAAAATCTACAATATGAAGACTCTATTCAAATTAATATAGCAGATTCTAAATCTGTTCAAAGGGATATTCATTTTGTTTTCGTTTCAGTATTTTGTCAACAGACTTTATGTACATCTGGATTATTTGAAGACCTTCGTATGTTTTTAATAAATAAAGACTCCAGTGTGAAATTGAAAAGAGTGTCTGTTTATGTCTTATTAGTGCTATCTTCAAATAACAGTAAGTTTCCCCTCTACTTGTAAAGAAATTGCAAATGTTCACGCATACAGTTAATATAAATCAAACTAGGTGTTATCTAGAAAAAGGTTAAATACTGTTAGGTCAATTCAGTTGGTTGTTTATAAGTCCTATAGATCTCAATAGAATTTAAGCAGGTTTCATGTTTACGTTTTCTAAGAATATGCTTAGCAGCACCTAAATCACTGCCACATTTCAGGTGCTTAGTTTGCATTTCCATGGATTACATAATTCCATTTGCAATTTAGCATCATTTAGTTTTGAGGACAAATAACTCAATGCATTTCATTAGAATGAAATGTAGTATCAAATTTTCTACCAACTGGACAGTATAAAGAATGAAATGATTTGCATTTCATGTTTTTATGAATAAAATATCATTTGTATAGGCTTTCTAGCACTAACCTGTGACAGGCCCATTTTGTACTTTACATTTTTAGGTGTAGACCTAAAATGTTTAGCTTGTGTTCCTTGTAGAGTGTATAGTCAAGGGCAAACACTGGTTTGCCACCATATAATGGCTCAGTTCAGGTACAATGATGAGCTGTGTTTTGTTGCATGAACAACCTGCAATGACCTCATTGTAGGCTCATGTACTCCCTTTGCATACAAGGGGAGGAAATTAATAAGTACTGTAAATTCATAACTTGCAATAAACTACAGTTTGCCATTTCGTCTGAAAGCGACAAACTGTGCCTTGTGCAAACCACAGTTTGTGAACACAACCGCATATCAAAGCAAGATGATACCCTGTTTGTGTCTTTTGGATGAAAAGACAAACTGGTTTGTTGTAAACTGTGAAAAGACTCTTCTGATTTCCTCTGCATGCACGCAAAGGAGGGGAGAAGATAAAAGGGCAAACCTGAAGGTTGCAATGGATCACACATATAATGGCAGACTATTGTCTGAAACGGAAGGTCAGTGTGTGAAAGAGTCTTTGGATTTCCCTAATTAGTTGACTGATAGTTGAAGTACAGGTGGGCCCCCATATCTACTGATTTGCTATCCATGGTTTCAGTTATCCAAGGATCGTGGAGACCCCCCGGGCTTTTACTTTTTTCCCAGTAAGCTTTGTTTCTTCCTTAAAGAAACAGGAGAAGCAGCCTCTGGCTGCTTATTACAGGCAAGTAGAACAAGACTAAGTACTAGAGAGGCTCTGCAAGGTTAACAGAAACCTTGCAGAGCCTCTCTAGGACTTAGTCTCGTTCTACTTGCCTGCAATGGAGACTGCTTCTCTGTTTGTTTTAAGGAAGAAAAAAAAGCTTGCTGAAAGAAAAATAAGAGCTGGGGGGGGGGCAAGCATGCCTGCCTGCAGGGGAGGCAGGGTGGGGGGCCCTCAGGAAACCATGGAGGGGGTGTTCGCTCTTATCCACGGTTTCAAGTATCCCCGGAAGGGCCTGGAACATATCCCCAGCCGATATGGGGGCCCACCTGTACTTGGTTTCATTTTTGAAAAGTTCATTACATACCAATATGTGATCATTTTTATAGAAAGTGGGCAAACACGTGTGAGAGAATCTGGTTGCCTTGATGTTCTGCTACAATTATTTAGGTAAGTGAACAATCAAAGCTGTTACAGTTAAACTGATAATGTTTTTGTGCTTCTGTTGTCAGTTTCACTAATTGTCTTTTTTTCTAACAGAACAACACTTTCAGTATCTGAGGTGAGCATGCACGATCAAAGTATTAACCAGTATCATCTGTGGTCTTCAGTTTGCAGTGCCCTCTGTGCATGTGTCAATAACCCCCAGAATGGTAATGATTTTAAAAAAAGTATTTTATTATTTGTTTGAAAACAGCAAATGTGAGGAAAAAATGAAGCTTTTCAGGAGAGATTTAATCATCTTGGTTTGTCACTTACAGAAGACAATCAGAATGCTTGTAGTTTGATTTTTCCACACGCAAAACACTGGCTACAAAAGTGTATAAAGCCTGAGATAGTTCGTCCAATTTGTTCTTTCATTGGACTCACAGTGGCAAATAATTGTAAGTATCTGAACATGCTACGGTATCTTTCATGGAAGAAAGTTTCATTCAACAATAATAGAAAGCCTGGTGGGATAATGCTTGCTGTGTCCAGGGTGTTTAATAATCTCGTACTTTAAAGCACAAGAAGCAAGACTGGTAATGTTTTTCTTTCTTATTTTTTCAAGCAAGAATACAGCATTTTTTTGCCTCTATTGGTGGATTGGCTGTTTTGGATGAGCTTCTTGTCAAACTGATAGACAATTCATCTGGGACCTGTTCCAACCCAAAGCTTGCAGTAGTGGTGACAAAGACCTTGGACGCCTGCATTGCTGATAACTGTGAGTAAAGAGACCCAAATATCTTCTTGTTCCCAATCCCATCTAGTAAGCTGCACATAGATATAGCCTGGCACTAGGCCGGTGGTGCCTAACTCTATAGTCTATATCTATAGGCTTTGCTGACCATGGTTTACTGGACCATTTGTTCAATCTGCCTTGATCTCTGGCCTTCTATTATTACTGCAAAAGTCATTCATCTAGGGAGGTAGTGCAAAGAGGGGATGGGTTGGGTTGGGTCCATAGCTCAATGGTACAAGACTTATCTGGTTGGCAGAAGGTCGCAGTTTAATCCCTGGTATCTCTCTGATTCGTGTCTGAAAGCCTGGAGAGCTGGAACATTTCAAGGTGGCAGTCACAGCCAGGGAGAATTTTTCCCTATGCTTAGCATTTGTCACTGCAGGGGCATCACTGGTGGGGGACAGGGCTACTCTGGGTGCATAACATAAGAACATAAGAAAAGCCCTGCTGGATCAGGCCAAAGGCCCCTCTAGTCCAGCTGCTTCCTGTATCACACAGTGGCCCCACCAGATGCCTCAGGGAGCACAAGACAACAAGATAACCTGTTTCCCGTTGACATTCCCTTGCACCTGGCACATAGCAGAAAGCCCTCATGCATACAGGAATGAATGGAGGCTAACTTCTGAACAAGGCTTATATTTCATGCTTAACAAGCCTGCCTTTTTCACTCTTAGCATTTTTTTTTGTACCAGTAGCTGCCATTGGAGTTAGTCTGTCAAGATACAGTATTGTGGCAAATCTACTGACGCTGCTTTCTTACAACATCCTGGATTCAGGAGAAAAATTCAGTGTTATCCTTACCCTTGGACATTGTACAGATGGTTGTGGTATGATCCTGGTTTAATTTATTAAATTCTGTCTTTTTAAAATGGAACAGTATGGCATGTTTTGTTGTTTATTTAACATGATTAAATACTGGCTCAGATTGCATTAGAAATCCAGTGCAGTTATTCAACCTAATAATTATTCTAGATCACTCACCAATGATGAGTTCAAGTTGCTAGTGGCAGCAAGGTGCAAACTGCATCTTCAACACTTTCATTTTTCACAGAAATGTGTAACTTTTGCATCACAATCAATAGGATATATTGGCAGACTGAGGACTGTAACTTAAGTTCCTATAACAGTTGTCACACTGACTATAGCGTATCACTGATCCTATATAGAAAGTATTCTGATATTGATGGAAGCTTTGGTGAGAATTAAGAATTACTATTTCATTCAAATTATTCATTTTCCTTCCAAAGATATTGTGAAGTACTGTTATCTAATTGTGCAATGTGGACAGATAGTTTTACTGGTACTTATGTTGTCTTTTTAGAGGAAAATCAGTATGCCCTGATTAAGGACAATGGCCTTCCACTTATGATTCAGGCACTAACTGAATCACAGGATGAAGAACTAAATAAGGCTGCTACCTTTGTGCTGCAAAACTGCAAAGCAATCAGTAAGTTTATATCTGTTTTTGAAACCTTATAGGGCAGGCTTGTAAATAGCCACTCACCTTGTCATCTGAATCACCTTCAGGCAGAGGCATCGCTAAGGGGGGGGCAGGGGGATGGTGTGCCCCCGGGTGACAGCCGCAGTCTCCTCGCGAGGAGGAGCCGCGGTGGGATTTTCGTGCTCCACGGCTGCTTTTTTCGGTGCATTTTTGGGCCCTCCCACCTGCCCTGCATCCTGGAAGGCTTCAAATGAAGACTTCCAGGAGTGCAGGGGCTGGGGCGATGACACGAAACACGTCATTACCCCCTCCCTCGGGGCTGGGCTAGCTACGTTACTGCCTTCAGGTGACCAACTTCAGAAGTCTTTGTAAACTGGAAGAGAGTTGGTTCTTTTTCTGTTTTCAGTCTATCAATGTGCCAGAAATAAGTAACATAAGCACAGGTGAGCAGCCAAGTTAGAAATAAATTTTGTGAACATTTGCAGGGTTATTCTAGGGCTTCAGAGGTTTAAGTGGTATTCTGTCATTAACAGCTCAGTCCTGTCTAGCAGGACACGGTGGCGCAAATAAGGTTCCTGGGCCTATGCCGGCACAGCCGGAGGCCTCCTTGGGGTAAAGGAACGTTTGTCCCCTTACCCTGAGTAGAACCCCAGCTGCCCCAATGGGTCTACTTGAATGTGCGCCAGCTATTTTGCTGGGGCACATTTGAGAGCCTCATGTAACACCAGCCAGGCCCGGGAAGGGGAATAGGATATGGGGGAATGTGCCGCCGCCGATCCCTCCCCCTTCCTGGGCCCGGCCAACCAATCCCACCCCACCCCTAAATGCTCTGCTCTGCCTTTCGTTGCCTGGCGGGGACTCACCTCTCCGCCACGGTGGCGATCTGTCCTATGGCAGTGGCAAAGCAGTACAAGGCTCTCCGCCAGCACCACTTACTTGTCGGGTGCTGCAAACGTGCTTTACGGTCACTCCACCGGTATAAACTTAGACAGGATTGTGCAGTAAGTCAATGACTAATTTGAGAATAGCTACATTTTCAGACATCTAAAATTGTAATAGGGTCCAGCCACAGAGTATTTGCCTCAGTCCCCCCCCCCAAATATAGAGTCACCACTAACTGTAATGAGAAACTAAGAGGAAAATACTTAAATGGACCTTAAAAAACTATGTTTAAAAGCCATTATCTTAAGATGTCGGCATATAATACAAAATGTATATTTCTCTGTTTTTATGAAGCAAAATTATTTTGATTCTATCCTTTTTCAAAAAGCTGAGAAATTGTCACTGAAACTAACTGAGCATTCAAATATGGACCATGAGGGACAATTGGAGGTAGACCTACAGAAGAGAGAGAGGATCTTTGAAGACTACCAAGATAAAGCAAAACAAATATTATATAGAATTGAACGGCTTGAAAATGAACATCAAGAGGTTATTTTATTTTATTAAAAAAATGTAGTATCTTGGGAGAATCTGTCAAAAACATTGGATTAAGGAGGGTTAGTTGAGGGTTAGGACATCACAGGAAGAAATGTTTTCATCTCTTTATCTATTACAAATTCTACCACTTTCTGGCACTCCAGACTTTTTCCATGTTCACCTGGAGGACTTTTAGGTTCACTGTGTTTTTTACCCTAGTTTTGTTGCACCACAAGTTTTATTAGAGCAGTACGGGTATTTTCTGTTTGAGGCACTTCTTGTATTTTTACACAAGATAATTTTATGTAACTTTGACAACAAAAGTCTTTTTCTTTCTTTCTTTCTTTCTTTCTTTCTTTCTTTCTTTCTTTCTTTCTTTCTTTCTTTCTTTCTTTCTTTCTTTCTTAAGGAGATCTGTGGCAGCCTTCAGACTTTGGAATCAAAAGGCAGTCATCAAAAGTCATATCCAGTTAATAAAGTTCTCTGTTGTCTTCAGCGTGAAGAACAAATGCAGAAAAGGAGTACACCTGAAATGTGTTGTAATAGGTTTTGTGAGAGGAGTAAAAATGAAGAACACAAACTGTATCAGGACGACAAAATCAGAAAACAATTGTGCAATGTGACTCCAGAACAAAGTCTTAATAATCCTAGGCATTTAAATGTGAGTGGAATAGAAGAGATTATTGGGAACACACAGCGTATAGCTATTAATGGTATAGAAATATTTGAGAAGTAGTTCATTTATACTGTATTTCTTCAGTTCTAAGACACATGTTTTTTCCCAATTAAGCATTTAAAAAAATGGGGTCTCCAAAAAGCACCCCAAAATGCTATCTTCTTACTTACTGGGGCTTGCGGGAGCTTCAGGGAGGCCTGCGCAACCCTCTGCAGGCCTCCCTGATCTTCAGTTCGGCAAAAAACGGTGATTTTCAGCCATTTCCGGTTTTCGCGAAAACCAGAAATGGCCAAAAATTGCTGTTTTTCGCCAAACTGAAGATCAGGGTGGCCTGCAGAGGGTTGCGCAGGCCTCCCTAAAGCTCCCCCAAGCCCAGGTAACAACGGAAATGGCACTTTCTGACGGGGCCAGAAATGCTATGCAAAGGCAGTGCACTCAGTCATCCTCAGCTGCAGGAGACATGCTGGGGAGAGTTGGTGCTGAGCAGGTAGATTTAATGAAGGGATGCGAGTCTTACAATTGATGGATTTTTTTTCCCCTGCTGGTGGTACTGAAAGTATAGGTGCGCCTTAGAATCGATGGCGCCTTAGACTCGAAGAAATACGGTATTTACATGGTTCAGTCAGGTTCCAGTGGAGTCTTACTTTATGTTACAGTCCTACAGCATGTAGGTTGTATTGTGGTTCTTTGCTCTCTGTATATTTCCTTTCTCATGTCAGGGAGGGAGGGGTTTAAACATTGGATGGTGTAAGTGGCATGCCCCTGCAAGCAGCTACAGCTACGTGAGTATTCTAAGCATGTCTATAGCTCCTGACTGTCAACTCTTTCTCTTGGTTTCCATTGCTTCCAGATCATGCGATCGATCGATTGGTTGATTCCATGACCTTGAAGCAATGGACGCCAAGAGGAAGAGTTGACAGTCAGCAGCTATAGACATGCTTAATACTCAAGTAGCTGATGTTGCTTGCAGGAGCATGCCACTTACTCCATCCAATGTTTAACCTGTATATTTCTAAATGAAGCAAACATTACAGTACATAGACAGTGTAAGTCTCCAGTACTCTCTCAACTCAACCTGGTTGTGCTTCAGCTCCTGGAATTTCTCAAACCCCAAAAGTGGGGCATGAACATGTAATGGTATATAAATAGCTACTATGACTAGATTTGGAATCGACAGCAAATTGTTTGCATATCTTGCAAATGCCCACAATTAAGATGATCCTGGTCTAATCTTTCTCATCCTTCAACCAAACTTGGTATGATTTTCTGTGTCCTTTAATTAATTTTTTTATCGCAGGAAAAAGAGAGAAGACAAATATTTATTGAAGATGATATTCCTCAAGAAGAGGTTATGCAGATAACATCAAAACATCTTCAAATAAATGCAAGCGACCAACATTCTAATAAGGTTGTGACACATACAAAAATGAACCGACCGCTTCTAAATTCTGCATCTGATGAGGCGATTCCTACTATATCTGTGCGTGGGGCTACCATTGGAAATGCAATCGATGCTTCAGCCAGTCAAAGTGGACACAGTAACCTTCCTCATTCAGCTGATAAAATGAAAACAGTTGGCATTAACAAAGTACATATTACAAATAAAAGTACTGTTTGTGAATCCAGTAAATCTGATGTCCAGGCAAGGTACTGTAACAAGAATTCTACTTACAAGGTGAAATTGCTTTCCCCCCCCCCCCATCATAATAGTAAATCAATGATATTTTAATGTTAACTAGAAATCAGTGTGCCTTTTCTGAATTGCTAGGGACATATTTCAGCCCTTATTGCAAATACCTGTTTGAGGTGATTGGTGTGGTGAAATTCAAGGAGGGAGTGGCAGAAATATTCAGAAGGACAAAGGCAAATAAAGAGAGGAATATACAAACATATTTCAGAGTGGATGTAAATGACTCAGTTTCTAGACTCAGGGTGGCTCCCCATTTTATGCTGCAGATACAGTTGCTACTGGTACAGTGATTTCAGGTTGCTTATGTGCAGTTTCACATATTGAACCTCACAGGCCAAGGGTAACAACTTTCCAGACATCAGTGAAGACACAAAACATACCTCTGCCCCACTCTCCAGCTAGCATTTTACACAGTATAACATGGGCAGTGTTGGTGTTCATGAAGCATGATGAATAAGATGCATATATGTAGATATATAGATGGATACAGGCCCAGTTTTAATTTTAAGAATGTTATTTTCTTCCTTTCAGTGAAGTTTTGTTTAAGCGACCAGATTTTGTAGTTGGAAGCAAGACTCAACACGTACAAAATACAGGTACCATGGAATTCTTCTAATTCCAGATATTTTATTAAGAAGATTGTTCTGGAAATCAAATTTAGTTTACTTTAAATGTAGGATAAGTAGGTGCATATCTGTATTGCATCATATTCCATAATATATCCTGTAGGTGCATTATATATGCTGTTCAAGGCTAAGTGTTTGCATGTGTGGAATATCATAGTACTACATACAGTACATTCAATTGTGGATTTATTTTTTCTTAAATGTCAACCTCTAATATACTTTTTAATGTTAAAACTATTCACAGTATCAGTGTGTGATGCATCTGAAATACAGTATAAGCAATAGATTTTATCTGTGGTTTTGACTCCATATGTCAGTTAAATACAACAGTCTGTACAATGGAAAGACTAATGCATCTTGAGACCAAATTAGTAGATTAGTACCGCAATCCTGTGTATCTTTGGAGCGGTGGAGTGTGCGCTCTGCTGCTCTAAAGCGTCGCAAGCGTGCCATAAAGCACATTTGTGATGACTCGGGACCCTCTGGATCCTGCACCCGCTGACAACGGTAAGTCCAGTGCTGGTGGGCACTGGGGTGAGGGGGAGGGCCGGCAGGAGCAGCCAGGGGGTGGCCATTGGTTGGTCCGGGCTGGGAGAGGGTGGGGATGTCAGCGTGCTCTGCCAATATCCTAGACCCTTTCCGAGTCTGGGCCAGCCTTACTCTGCCACCTTGGATGTACACCAGCTTCAGAGCTGGCATACATCTGAGGAGGCCCATAGGCTGCGGGCAGCCCTACACTTGGGGAAAGGGACGAATGTCTCCTTCTCCTGAGGTGTTCCCGGGCCGCGCCGCCGCAACCCAGGAACGGGCTCACGATACAGCGTCCAATCCTTTAGGCTGGCCCCGTATAGTTAGTGAGGATTGCGTTGCCCGGCTGTAATCCTATACTGCTTACGTTTCATTATACATACTCATTGGGGTTTGCTTCTGAGTAGATATGCATAGGATTGCACTGTAGGATTTTAATCTGGATTTTCACTGAGGTTAAAACACTCAATTTAGCAAATAGTGTTTATGCACCTTTGTTCTTGTATTACAGTGAACCCTCGATTTAATGGACCTCAATTTAACATACTTTGGAAATAATGGACATTGTCTGCTTCTTTAAAACTAGTCATATCACTTTGTGCGCACATACATCATATGCACTTTCAGAATGCATTCGGATTTAAAGGACTTTTGGCATTAACAGAAGCCCCTCCCCCTATTAGTCTGTTACATTGAGGGTTCAGTGTATTATGTCCTGTATCTAGTAACATAAATTCACAGTATATAAAGCACATTTGAATACAGAATTATATATTTCATATTGAATAATATTTTTTCCTCTTAGAACCAATTAAATTATGTTCAAGCACATCAAACAGGGCGATACGCTGCATTTTTACTTCTTCTGTGGATCCCAAAGTGTCAGAGTTAAGGTGCTCAGGTGACTTTTGCTCTTCATTTTTCAAGTGGCTAAATAAATTTGGAAACATTATATACTAACCAGTTGTTAGTTTTTGAAACTTCTGTCATGCTATACAATAAGTTCCCGTCCCAAGCAGTCCGGATAACGGATACTCAACCTGTACAAACATTTATAAAAAGTTAACCTTAATTTTTTCTAACAATATGCTAAAGGAAAAAGTAGGAAATTCAGCCTGAGATATTTTTAAGAAATAGTTTAATGTAAGTTTCCAAAATTTTACATATTTCTATAATCTGTATTTTTTTCAGGTTGTGTAACAATAGGACTTTCCTTAAACAGCCGAAATTTTAGCAAGAATTTGCAATCTTGTAAATACCTATGTGAACAACATAAAGTTATTTTAGAAATTGAAACAAAATATAAAAGGAAGCTAAAAGGACCTGTTGTCATTAGCAAGGATACTTCTACAGACTATAACGGTAATTGTAATTACTTTTAATAAAACAATACAGAACAAGATCTAGCCAAAGTTAATTCTTTTAAGTGCAGTAGACTACAGTGGGAGAGTAACAGCGTAATCCGACTTAGCTTTTGTGCCGGTGTAACCGCTGAACCATAAGCTGTCGATCGAAAGGTCGGCAGTTCGATTCCCGCAACAGGGTGAGCGCTCGTTGCTTGGCCAGCTCCTGCCAACCTAGCAGTTCCAAAGCATGTCAATGCGAGTAGATAAATAGGTACCACTTGTGGGAAGGTAAACAGCGCTCCGTGTTCCAGCTGCATGCTACGCGCTGCGGCAAGGAGAGTCATGCCGGCCACATGACCACGGAGGCGTCTTCGGACAACACTGGCTCTTCGGCTTTGAAATGGAGATGAGCACCACACCCTAGAGTCGGACACGACTGGACTTAATTGTCAGGGGATACCTTTACCTTTAACCAGCGGTGCAGCGAGAAAAGGGATTCAAATCCCCTTTGAATTCCTCTTTTGGAGGGGATTTTCCGTTCTGGGGCCTCCCGTTCTCGCTGCGCCGCTGGTTACACCGGCACAAAAGTTAAGTCAGATTGCACTGTAAAGCATATATACTGCCACTGAAATCAATGGAACCTGAAACTGACTAGATTGAGCTCTTAATTTTTACGCTGTTTAAGAGGTAAGTCTCCACTGGGCAGCAGAGGGGCGTGAGGAGGGCGGAATGGGGTGTGTGTTGAATTGGTCGGCTGGGCCTGGGACAGGGGAGGGATTGGCAGTGGTGTGCTCTGCCAAATCCTATCCCCCTTCCTGGGTCTGGCTGGCATTGCACAGCTGGTTCGAATGTGCACAAGCAAATGGAATTTGTTTAGCTTGACTGATACAAAGGGCATGACAACAGAGTTCTGAAATATTAATATAAGTGGTCAAGATCCAAAGAACTACTTTAGGCATATACAAGAGGAATTTAGAACATCAGCCTCCCCATGCTATATCACACTGTGTTGTTCCAAACAGCAGATCTTCAAACAATACAAGATACATGCTTGAAGAAACACCCAATCAAACAGAAACATCATTTTAAAGACCAGGATTTGAGTAAAAATCATGCTTATTCATTGGATGAAGATGAGGTATGGTCTCCTCAGTTATGGCATTTTGCTCTTTAATATGATTCTAACATCTGTGCTCTTTGTATAAAGACGTGCTGACACCATTCTTGGGATTATCAACACACAGATCAATAATATTCATAACTGGTGTACAAGTAAAGCTATCCATATACATGTACTTAAGTAGCCCTATACTTGGTTATGAAAAGGCTACTCGTAATGTTGGTTTTGGCTGGAAGACATTTAAGATTTCTCTTGTCTGTTGATGGGATACTTTACATCTTGATGAAATTCAGTTTTGAATTGAACATTCTCTGCTTGTGTAGGTGATTGAGGAATGAGTTTGTCAGAGTTAAGCAGATTAAGCTCAATCTGAGGTAGTGGGCTCTAGTCTCTGGAAGCTGATGCTACAATAAATGTGTTTTGTCTTTTGAGTACCACAAAAGTGTTGATTGTTTGTGCTGCAATAGAACAGCAAAATTGGAAGTTTTTCAGTGGAAGACATTTAACTTCCATGCTAAAATCCTGAGATAAAATACACATTATATTAAACTCATCATCAGTAGATGGGCTTAAAACTGGATGTGTGTCTTCCTTTTTTCTTCTTTAAAACACACACACACACACACAAGCTGCTGCAGACAGGGCAGGGAGGGGATATGTATGTATTGGTACCACAGAGCATGAGGAGATTAAAAACACCCAACTCGCAGCCCAATCCTATCCTCCCCTGGCGTAGGCTCTTCAGTGTGGGTTGCACGGCCCACACTGAATCCTATCCAGGGAAGGCCATGGCTGGAGGTCTACTCGGAGTAAGCAGGCATTTGCCTGCTTACCCTGGGTAAACCCCCAGTCTGTGCAATGGGGCTACTCGGTTCTACACCAGCTAATTAGCTGGCGTAGGACTGAGCAGCTCCGTGTTGGGGCTGAAGGCCTGAGAGGGGGGATAGGATATAGCGTCTCCCATGGACATTGGTCCCACCCCCTCCCAGGCCTGATCTGCCCACCCTCCCCCGCCTTGTTACGCCCCTCCCTGCCCTCTCCTGCCCCTATGCCGCTTGGAGCAGCCTGGATATGGTGCCAGCAGGATGGCACAGGCCTTCCTGCCAGCACTGCCTCCTCTCCAGGTATTCAACTGTGCCTTAGGGCATGTTTGCAGCACTGGCGCTGTGGCCGCAGCACTGGTGCCCATATCCCGTAGGGTTGGGCTGTTGTTCTCCTCCATGAGTCAGTGCATTTTCCTGCTGAAAATCATACCCCCAAGAGTGGCAAAATGGGTATTTTCTGCAGGGTGTGTGTGTCTAATTTCAGTCCAGATCTGTGGTGCTGGGGAAGGGATGTTTATCCTTTTGCTCCAAGCCATTTCCCTGACCTAAATCAGCTTACTGAAGCTATTAGCCCAGCAGCAAAAAGAATACAGGCACCGATGTCATGCCAGCATTATTTGGCTTGCCTCTGAACCTTATGTATTCAAAGCTTGCACTCTACCACCAAGTTGGCTGATTCCCAGGACTTATGTACTGTTCTGATTAATGTTGTAGGATGCTGAAATTCATTTGTCAAATATACCTGCAATTTTTAAAAAACAACAACGAAGAACCAGGAAAGATTTTACATCAGAAGAAATAAGCTATCTTTTAGATGGAGTAAAGAAAAAAGGACATCACTGGAATTCAATATTATGGGCCTACCCATTTCAGAAGGGACGGACAAATGTTGATCTTGCAAAGAAATACTGCAAGATACAGGTACATTTTTTTCAGATTTATTTTGTACTGGTCTTCTGCATAATGTTTTATATTTGGAGTGGGGAGGGAGAAGATGAGAGAATATCACAACTTGGTATAATATTGTCTTGACATTACCTTTTTCTTGTTTCTCTTACAGAGGAATGAAAAGAAGAAAAATATATGACATCTTTCAAACTACTTTTTATGATAAACCATTTTTTTTTACAGAATATAATCTGGATTTATGTTGTTACAGATGTATGATGTTGATATTCTACACAGAATGCTTTCTTTATTCTTTCAGGGATTTGGTGTGATAGGCTCTCTCAGTCTTCAGCAACATTTAATTTTGAATGCAATGTGATATTATATTAAAATATTAAAAATATTTTATTTTTAATATAATATTGATATGTATACATTGATAACATATTGATATGTATACATTGATAACATAAAAAAGTAATATTTTGCTACAAGACAGTTAATAAGAGAGCATTTGCTTTATACTTGCTTTGGGTATAAACTTTTTAAAAATATAAAAATATTACACAAGTGAATAAGCAAATTTCATTAGTGACTTGTTGATACGTGCCACGCTTCAAATACAGTATGTTATGTTAGTGCAGCGGTTCTCAATTAGTGGGGCGCGCCCCCCAGGGGGGGCACGAGGCTCTGTCAAGGGGGACCCGTTTAACCTCGACCACCTCTGCACGCTCCGAGGCCGGCTCCCGGGAGCCGGCCTCGGAGCGTCCGGAACGGCCGGCGCTCCAGGGCCTTCTGAAGACCCAAGCGTCAATCCGGGTATTTTTCAGGTTTTCGCTCATGCGCAGAGACGAAAACGGTCTGCGCATGAGCGAAAACCCGAAAAATACCCGGATTGACGCTTGGGTCTTCAGAAGGCCCTGGAGGGCCGGCCGTTCCGGACGCTCCGAGGCCGGCTCCCGGGCCGGCCTCAGAGCGTGCGGAGGGCGACGCGAAGGGGCGGGGGCGGCACCCCCCAAAACCATGTGACCGGGGGGTGCGAACTGTCATGCCCCTCCTAGGGGGGGCATGACAAAAAATAATTGAGAAGCACTGTGTTAGTGTATGATGTATATGTATAAAGTGTATACATTATGCATAGGCTTATCATTCGTTCCGGTTTGGCCGGGACAGTCCCCGTATTGGGGTGTCGATCCCCGGCGTGTCCCGGTGGCCCCCCAGCACTACTTTAAATGGGGTGAAATTTTTTTCAAAAAAAAATGGCTGCCACCTTGTGAAAAACATGGCCGCTGCTCGCCCATGCATGCGCAGAGGATAGTTAGATTCATGACTTACTCTAGTGGGGGAGCATAACACTCCGAGGCAGTCGCGCCCGCGCCCTCTCGCCTAAGGCGTGTCCGCCTCGTGCAGAAGAGCCTGTCAATCTTTTTCTTAGGCCATTCAGAATGTCCAGCGTGTCCGCCTCGTGCAGGAGAGCCTGTCAATATTTTCCTCATTATTCCAGAAAAAATGAGATTGGTGATTTTGGAAGAGAGGAGGAGCAGGCGGAGGTGTTCGCTGTGCCCCTACAAAAGGTAGCTGGCTGCCCGCGTTTTCGTCTTTGTAGCCGGTGACTCGTGTGGTTCGGATGGACTAGACGTGACGCTGGAGCGAGACTTTTAAAAATTTTAAAACTTTCAAAACTTTCAGGACAAGAGGGCTCGCCTTGAGGGGGTCCAGCAACCCCCTGGTGAGGAGGAGTTACACGGCCATCAGCGCAATCCTATCCAAATTACACCACCAGTGTAACCAGCGGTGCAGCGAGAACGGGAGGCCCCAGAACGGAAAGGGGATTCAAATCCCCTCCTAAGAAGGATTCAAAGGGGATTTAAATCTCCCCTCTTCTCCAAAGCCTCCCACCCTGCCCTCCCCCGCTGGTTACACCGGTGGTGTAAGTTGGATAGGATTGTGCTGCCTGTCCTCTAAGCAGGGCTGGCCCAAGATCGTCTGACACCTGAGGCAGTATGCCAAATGCTGCCCCCTTAGCCCATGGTGTGCCAGCCTCTGCTCCTCCCATTCTCAGATGCTCTATCTCAGCACTCCCCTTCCCTCCATATTTCCTCTACCTCTCTGTCTCCCTCTTTCTTTTCCAATCCAGGAAGGAGGGGGAGGCACAGTGGAGGCAAATCGGCAGACAGAGATGACGAGCACCCTCCACCAATCTGCCTCACGACCAGCCCTGCCTCCAGTTGGTGGACTGGGTCTAAGCATATTGGTTGCCAGGAGACAAAGGGGGCCCACCCACATCTATATTAATAATTAATATTTGTATATACTGTGGCCCTATGCCCTTTGATTTAATTGAATACATACCTCTAAAAGGTCATTAACATTTTAAGCATATTGTCTAATGTTTAAGGGGGCCCACTTCATCAGGGGCCCACAGGGCCCACTTGCCATCGGGCAAGCTGACGCCCTGGTCAGTCCACCACTGCCTGCCTCAAAGTCTGTGTAAAGGGCCATGTACATCGATGGGGCTATTATCACCCTCATCTTCACCAGAGGCAGCAGTTTTTGGTATTGCTCTAAATAAATATGTACCTAGAGATTACAAGTGTCCTAGCCTGAGCATCTCTCAGAAGGCAAACCAGACCTTTCTGCTCAAGTAGAAGGCAGAAATCAATACGGGATTTCTTCTCATTCTTTTATTTCATGGGACTTTTTTTTTCTTTTCATCACGGGACTTGCTGCAGACCCTCCTCCCAAACAAGCTAAGACACTGTCAGCGCAATCCTGAGGCTGCTCCCGGCATCAGAATGAGAATTCCGGTGCTGGGAGACGTCGCAAACGTGCCAAAAAGCATGTTTGCGATGACTCGTGAGCAAGGGAGGTTGGCGCAGAGGCCAGCCTCCCTTGCTCCAGCGACAGAGCACTCTTGTGGCTGCCACCGAACCCAGGTAAGGATCCGGCGGGCAGTGGTGTTCCTGCGGTAGGGGCTCGACAGTAAGTCGCGCCCCGTCCTAGTACCGCATTCACGAACTGGAATCGGCTTCGCTGCGCGGAATGGCTCCGACGGTGAGGGGCGGGGCCTCCTCGCTCCAGTTCGTGAACACGGTACTAGGACGGGGTGCGACTTACTGTCGAGCCCCTACCACAGGAACGCCACTGCCGGCGGGGGGGCATTTTGCCGGGCCGGAGAGGGGGGCCATTGGCCCAGCCATTCCAGGAGGAGGCAGGGGATGGCTTCGGCCATATCCCGGGCTCTGTCAGGCGGCTGGGCTGTTACACGGCCTCCTCCTACTTCTGCCAGCAATTTTGCTGACGGAAATCCAAGGAGGCCAGTCGGGCTGGCCAGCATTTACACTCGGGGAAGGGGATGAGCGTCCCCTTCCCCAAGTAGACCTCTGGTCCAGCAGCAGCCTGGTCGCCGGTGCTCAGGATCCGGTGGGTGGCCCTGGGCCGCTGGCCGGATCCTTACGTAGGATTGCGCTGAAAGTCAAAGAAACAAATGCCATTTGCAATAAGTTGTGTCTCAGTGCAGAAACCTGGCCTCAAGATCCTTCATACCTCTTCTCCCCCAATCCTCGGTTTGGTAAAAATCTATCTGTAATTAGTGAAATGGCGAGTCTGAACTGCAACAGTACCCAGCATATTTAATTGAGAATTAATAAAGCAGTTGAAGGGAAATTAAATCCCAATTGATTGTTGGAAGAGCACCTATTGAGGTATAGTATATAAATGATAAATCTCCCCGCCATGTAATTAATTCAAATCTGCAGAACCAATGAGTGTGCAACTCAGTTCCTATTATTGCATTGCACTTGTGAGGAATGTTTAGCAATTTAATTACCATTTAGCCACACAACTAAAGGAAATTAGATGTTAAGCATACTATCTAATTAACTTGGTATAGATTGCTTGCTAAACAAATATTACACATATCTAAACAATTTGTGCCAATTACAGGTCCCGACATTCTTAAGGTTTAAAGCATTAATACCAAAATTAATTATGTATGTCTGTAATATGCAGAGTATCAGCAAGGACTGATTTTCTTCTCTCTTTTTGGCTGTACAAACATCGCCCATAGTCTTTAATTACCAGGCCAGCAAAACAGCAGTGTTTCAGACCCAAACTGCAAATAGGCATTGCTGAATTAGTTCCACTCTCCAAGACCATTCTTATTTTGCAAGGCATCCATCCATAATGATTTCTCCTTAAAATGCCATGGACTCCACTTCTGCTAGCTCCGCAATGTGCAACAGTGTATTCCATCAATGTTGCTGCTTCAATGAGTTCCGTGCTTTGAAACTTCTTCTCATCCAAAAGGAAGCCTACTGTACAGTTTCAAAGGGGAATTAAATCTCCCATCTTCTCCAATGGGAGATGTACAGAAAGATGTACAGTTTCTCCAGTTGTACAGGCCTTCCACAACAGGACAAGTCCCGACTCAACATTCAGAAATTGCCATGTCAGTACAAGGTATGGAGCACAAATGGAAATGAATGGAAACCTTCCCCTTAGGAGGGTCAGTACGCACAGGAGTAGACCATATGCATTGTATGCAGAAGATTCCACATTCAAGCCCTGGTAGCATCTCCAGGAAAAGACTAGGAAAGATTCCCATATGAAACTGACTTAGATGGACTAATGCTCTGATTCAGTGAAAGGAGAGCCATATGCCCCAGAAGCGTTGCGGGGGTTGGTGCGGTGAGCCCCAAGGCGGGGACCGGACGTGGCAGCGAAGGGGCGCACTTACCTCTGGGATGTGTTCCCTCCGCCGCTTTCGTCCTGGAGCTGGGCCCTCCCACCCGTCCTGGAGCTGCTTTGGCTCCAAAATAGGTAGAAAAATGGCGGGGGGCGTGATTGGAGCTGCGCTGGGCGCGCACGCATCGTCATGCTGGGCGCGCGCTGATGAATCACATAGGGGCGTGGCCTCGGCGCCCCCCCAGGATCGTCTCTGATATTCCCACATGTGGCAGGAGGTGTGCTCTTGACGAGACCAGCTCGGTCTTGCCCTGAACGGGAGACAACCGGAAGCTGCTGCCAAGCTGAGATAACCAATGTCACCCTCTGTGAGACACGGCAGTTGGATAGCAAGGGTGGTGAAAGGTCTAGAAACCAAGTCCTACAGAGAATGTTTTTAAAAACTAGGCATGTTTAGGGCAGAGAAGAGAAGACTAAGGGGAGATATGATTACCGTCTTCTGCATGAATGGCTAGAAGAAGACCAAGTTATCTCTCTAAGCAGATAGATTGTAGCTAGCAGGGATGTGGATCAAGTCTCTGACTCCAAGTCTCAAGTCAAGTCCCAAGTCTCTGGGTCCAAGTCTCAAGTCAAGTCCCGTGTCTTTGCGCCCAAGTCCCGAGTCTTGGGTTGCGAGTTGCGAGTCCCTATCTATTTAATGAAGAATATTGCAAGCTCAGAAGGGATGTGCTGTGCAGCCAGAGAGATAACCACACTGTTGAAGGGAAACATCTGGAGAATGAAAAGGGTTCTATGTGAATAGAACATTATTGTAAAAAACAAACACACACACCCTATGGGGCTTTAGAAAATCCGGCCTATTTAATCTGCCTTGAATAAAGCCTGAGGACAAATCTGACGACAAGAAAAGTGGTATATAAATACAGATTATTATTATTATATTTCTCATTTGAAAAAAGCTAGTAACTGGCTGTTGAGAAGATGGCACGGGGGCTGGATTCAGCCGTGGTCTGCCGCTCTCTCTCTGTCTTCTTCTCCACTAAACAGCTAATCACTGGGATTTTTCCAAAGGATTTCATGTGGGCAGCTCCAGCTGTTCCATTCATGCTCCATTGGATTTGAGCTTTGGAGTGCACTAGATTTGCTACTGAATTTCCCTTCACTTCTTACTGTTGAGTGACCACTTTTCGCAGAGATGCAGGTTGCAGAGATCAGTACTGTATATTGGTTTGCTATATCCAACTTTCTTTCTCCTTTTTTTGGTCTTTTTTTTAAAGAACAAGATATATAAGTTTTTACAGTGAGCATCTGAGTTTTGACATTGCGCAAATGCCTCTGAGACAGTAGTTGATGGTGCACCATGTACAATTTATTTCTAGATGTCCAGGAAAGAAAAGAGTAATGTCTTAAATAATACATGGAAAGCCCAGAGAAGTAGACCAAAGCTTGCACTCCTATGTGCAGTTAACTCAGGAGTGTTCACTTTAACAGAGTGGGTTTACTTCTGAGCAAACATGCATAAGATTCCACTGCAATGCTCTAATCCTGGGCACAGTTTCCTGGGAGCAAGTGTCATTGAACACAGTGGGGCTTACGGTGGAGTAAATGCAAGGCTGGTCTGGTCATGAAGCTAAATGACAGCACAAACCTGTGTAGAATGCAGTGGTGGCGCACCTAAGGCGGCCGCTGCATCCTAGGCAGGATTGGGCCCCTGCTGGCGGATACATTTGTCCCTTTCCCCCGGGTAGAGCACCAGCAGGCCTAATGGGCCTCCTCGGATGTGTGCCGGCAAAATGGTCGGTGCAACTCCGAGGTGCTGGTGTAAGACTGGCCAGGCCTGGGATGGGGGCTGGGATTTGGTGGAGCGTGCTGTCGATTATCATTCCCCCCTCCTGGGCCCAGTGAGCCAATCCGCCCCCTCCAGAATGCCCCGTTTCAACCTCCCCGTGCTCCAACCGATGGAGAACTTACCTTCCGCGGCACATGCAGCTCCAGGTCTGGCGGAAAGTGAGCGGCACAAGTCTCTCCGCCGGCGTCGCTTACTCGCCGGGTGTTAAAAAGTGCCTTACGGCACATTTACACCACCCAGCACTAGTGGAGCCATTGCTAGCAGAAATCTATACAGGATTGTGCTGTGAGGCAGTTTCCTCTTTCATCCCCCTAGCTTTCTCCTCCACTATCCCTTCTCCTCTCACTTTATAGATATGAACAAGAAGAGGGGAATGGAGAAGGAGAAGAAGTGTGAAGGTTCACAAAGGTTTGAACGAAAAATGACTTTGGGGAAGAATTGATTCGCTCGTGAAGGTTCAACCTTCTTGTGGGCGCATTTGTCCTTGTCTTGATTCTGTTTGCAAACATTTGAGCAAGGGAGTTCAATATTCTGAGCTTCCTGGCTTGTAAGATCTCTATTTCAGGCCATACTTTTGATCATTCTCTTTACAACCCACCTCTGCCTCCCCCATTACAACTCCCAAAATTCAGATGTCAGTCCTGGTGACTTCCCAGAACTCTTTGTGGCCCTTTTTCCCCCCCACTAGACCGTTACCTCTGCATTTAATTTTGTCTATGCCTTCTGAAAAGTCCTCTGGAGATTTCTTTTCCATTCTTTCTGTTTCCCCATCTGGTGTGTTCTGAGACACAGTGCTTTCAAAGCTGGCAAATTATCCTTTTTTGTAGAAGAACCAGGGGGCCCCTGTCGAAATCCAAGTTGCCATAGGAGACACAGAATCACAGAGCAGAAGAGCCCTTGCCTAGATGGGCCGGGGAAAAAGATCGAAGGTCTGGTAGGAAACACACACACACACACACACACACACACAACACACACCCATCATCGTATAAAAGTCTGTAAAAGTTTTGGCCCTCCCTCCCTAGAGCCGGTTTGGCTCCGAATTAGGTAGGAAACCGGCGGGGGGCGGGGTCGATGACGCGCTGGGCGTCCCCTTCCTCCAGGCGCCGGGAGGCCTAGGTACGCCTCTGCTCTTTTCCATACACTATATGAACTTTGTGAACCTGAATATTACCTTGAAGTCTATGGGTTTGGGTGATAGCAGGGGCAGCATCCAGTATACGACATTGGCTTTTTGTTATGGAACAAGTTCTAACTCGAGCAAATTATTATTCCTTCCTAACAACATTATGCAAATATAAAAGGTATTGTACAGTATCCTGGAAGCCCAGAGAGAGCACAAACAGTTCCCATTGTGTTGCAAATGGCACTCAACTGAATACACACACACAGCAACTCCAGAAGAGATACATTCCCTGTAAATGCATCAATGCAGGGAAATTTGCTCCCAGAGCAACGTGGTGTAGCGGAATTTTTAAGCACATGAGAATTAATAGGACCAGGAAGACTGGTGAACCAGGGAAAAGTATGAGTTTATTGTTACGCAGCGCAGTGGACAGCACCCCAGGAGGGGGCACTGACCCTTTGCTCCATGTGAGAACAGTTTTTATACATTTCCAAGCAGAACATCACATGGTTGCTGAGAATGTGCATAGTCACAGAGTCATACAGGAAAAACAAGATACTTTTGATTTACATTTTACAGAAAACAATGGGAACAATAGTGGGCTGAGCTAGTCAGAGGACCCTTGATGGTCCGATCCTTGAGTTCTGGGAGACTTAATTGAGTTAGCTCCGGGAGTTTCCCTGCACCCAGAGTCAGCCTAATGTGTATGCTCTCCTTGGAAGGAGGAAAGATTAAGTTTGCCAAATGTGAGGTTTTTCCTGTGACCTGGGGAGGCAGATATGAACAGAAACCAGGAAAATATTTTTCTGCATCAGTCCCTTCTTTGTTACTGAGTATCTAAATTTCTCAGTAACACCAATTAGGTAATATTAATTCTTGCCAGTTCTAACATCCAGACATATTAGCCATAGATTTTTGTGGGACTTATTGCAGGATCGTGAAATGCTGTGGGGCAACCCTGTTGGAAAAAGCACTTAGCCTGCCAGGGTAAAACCTCAAAGCATAGTGAAAGCAAAACATCATTGCTACAAAGAGAAAACAGCAACATCACAAGCATTTCTACTCAGTTGTGTCGCAACAAACCCCTTCCCAAAGTCCTTTGGTGACAGGTGGCTCTGGTTCCTTAGCCAGGAAGATAGTTGTTCTGCAACTGTGGAATAGAAGACAAACATGCAAGTTAACACAAGGGGCATGTTCTTCTTATGTTAGACTGAGATTGCAGGCACGACATTGTCCACAAAGTTTTCTTTCCAATCCAATTGTCCAGAATGTATAGGCAAACTGAATGCAAACTCTTAGTTGCTCCACAAGAGATTGCCATTTCAAAGGAGTGCTGAAAGCACTTCATTGTCCAGAGTCTATGCAGAGTGAGGATGTTCCAGAGCACGTGAAGACAGCAAAGCAACAAATGTCTTTAACGATAACTAGTGGCACTCTTCAAGCATAAACAGAGATAGCTTATAGAGTGAATAATTGTCAATAAATGTTCAGGCAAGGAGGGTAAAGCTTCCCTCATCAGTAGTAGTTCGTTGATGAACAGGGAGGCAAGTGGAGGCATCTCTGGAAGGTAAGTCTGGGCAGCAGGTACGCAAGAACAAGTTGTGCAGGAGCCAGGGCTAGGGCATAACGGCCTTGTATCGCGAAAACTGATGCAAGGGAGCCTCATTGGGTTGTTTGCTGCTGCTGCTGCTCGACACAGGTACCAGTGGTGCTCCAGGTCTGTAGGTAGGGCCCAGGGTGACTGAAGTCTTGGGCCTGGTTGCACTGGTGCAGAGGTTGTCCTTGACCTTACAGATGGCTGATGTCCTTCGAAATCCAGCATCATCCTGGGACCAAGCTCCTTTTCCCTCCTCACAGGGCTGTTGTTGTGGTGCTTCTCCTGGCCTGATGTGAGGCACAGGTCTGATGCAGGAATATGGTGGTTTTCCTTCCTGCAGTAAGATAGGTTTTCTCCGAAATGCAAAACACAACTGGTTATACACAATTATTTTTCAAATTACACTTTCTTTTCCTTTTTGGTTGGCGGGTGGAAAGGGCCACTGGGACAGTGAACTTCAGCTGTTAAAATTAAATTACCAAATTTTCCAAATCAAATTTACCAAATCAAATTACTACCTTCCCCCCTTTGTTCAAAATGGTCTATGAAGTGGCCATGCAGAACAAAAAGTTACAGCTAAAATAAATCTAGGACACACTATATGGTTGTTGGGGTCCTAGGGTAACCTGTGAATATAATGAGATAAAAACAAAGAAATCACAAAGAACATCTCACAGGGTCCTGAGTACAGTCTGTGAACCTGGTTGTAGATAAATGGATCACAAACTTTATAAGTATTTATATGAGAGAGAGAGTTGGCCACTCTTTATAAAATGGTGTCAGGTTGTACTGTCCCACCTCTGATCCAGTTCTGAGGGTTAAGTTGCAGTACCTTTTGTTGGCTCCTGCGGCTATAAAGAAAACAAAATATGAAGAGCAGACAAACAGGCCAGGTTCAACCAGTGGCCAGGAGCCTAAGAAGTGCTCAGCAGGAGCAAAATCTCAGAGAGAGAGGGTCAACTTGACAATCAAGAAAATAAGAAGACAAGATATATATATAACACTTAACAAACAATAGCATTTAAAACTTAAAAGGTTTTGGGGTGTCCTTACACTTGCTATGCCTCCTCGAAGGTACAATGGTCTTGCGCGATTGTGTCCCCCAACCCCTAAACCTCAAGCTGTTCCCAGCTCCATGGGGGAGCGACTAATGCTAGGACTACCTAACTAAAGTGATAGTGAGGCTATTTTAAAACAGGGGAACCAAACAGACATGCTTCAGTATCTGGACACAGCAGGAGTCCTCCACCAGATCCAGGAAAAGGGCAAAGATAGCTCAGGCGGGCCGCCTGATGGGGTTGGCGTTTTGAAAAGAACTCCATGTATGCTCAGGCTCTCATTATTCCTGCTGCAGTAAAACAAATTAGGCAAGAGGTGAGGAAGAAATCAAAGGTTGCTAGGTACTTATTTCTCAGGCCACCAGGAGAGAAGAGAGGGAAAAAACCCAAATGACAGGCCTTTCTTTTTACAAAAGGCAAAGTGGCAGAGATAAAGAAATATGAACACAGGACACAGAGAGCAAGGAGTTCCAAGTGGGAAATACAACAGTAAAATTAAGAACAATGTATTTGTTTTGAGGTGGATAAGGTACGCATTAAAGCAGAACGTTAGGTGGGAGCAGTTGGTGTCCCACTTTGCAGGGGCAGCGTTTGCAGATCTCACTGCGCACATCAGTTGTTTTTCCTTCCTGTGCTGAAACAAACAATGTTGACACCATAAAAGAAGAAATGAATAAAAACCTAGGCTAGGTATCTTAGCACTATAAAGGCAACATAGAACACAAAAGAATTTTTGGGGGAAAGATAGACAGCAAGCCTTATTGAAACCTTATCGTGAGCCAAATAAGGGTTTTTCCAGTGCAGGGGCTCACACACATGTAAGATAATTGCAGTGGTAGAAACAGGCTTTTTAACAACAATAGTGTGGAGACCAACTGAACTGCACTCTGCACGTGCTCAGGGGCACGTATACAAAAGTTACTTCCAGTGATGCCATCTTCTTGGAGGCCACACAATTCAAAGCAGCAGAGGCACCTGTGGTACTGAAAGCTTTGTTTAACCAAAGAAATTTGTTATGGATATGGAGACCTTTTATCAAAAATAGATTACTAATTATGGATTCTCACACTTAGGCCTTAGGCAGACAAAAATCATGATTTAACCGAATGCAAGGTGTTATCAAATGCAGAATGAATACATAGCAAGTCCAAGCAGTTAAATATTTTAAAGAAAAACAAAATGTCAGGGTTTTAGTATCATGATGAATGAGCACTATTGCAGTCATATGCAAGGGCTGCAGGACTGGATGCTGAGTCTTCCTGCTTCATCCTTCTGCCTGCTAGATAGGAAGCAAATGGAGAAAAGATTCCCTATTCATGTTGCAGGATAGACTGCTACTGCTCATGGAGGCTCCATTGAATATCTTGTAAAAACCTTCTAAGTTGATTAGGGACATAACATAATTTTTTGAACATGAACAGAGTTCCTAAAACAGAGTTAAACCTTGGAAAAAAATAGAATTAGGCAACATCAAACTCAGAATTTTTGTTTAATTCATGCAATCTCTTAAATTACCTTTTTGTTTGTGAGGGCAGTTGTGCCCATGGGAAGAAAGCAAACATGATTAACATTTACCAATTTACTAACATTTACCAGTTAGACTCCAATTTATAAGCATTATTGTGTTTTTTAAATAGTTCTTTCATTTTGTTGATGTTAGGTGTGCACTTGCACACGAGCATTAAGTTTCAAAACATAGTCAATTACTGGTGGAGACATAAAATATTACCCCTTCATTTTCCAGGGGTACCCATACATAGTTACTAATTTTTTATTTTATTTTTTTTATTTGTGCACAGATGCCAGCATGGTCTAGTAGTAGAAAAGACATTTTTGGAAGTTAAATTTTCAGTAATCTCAGGAGAAAAGGGTCAGGTGGTCAGGCTGATGTCCTTAATTTCCGTCTTTGGCCAAAACAAAGTAGGTAAAAACAAAAATACTTTTCCTCCTAGGACCTATGCAATTTTATAAGACAGACACAAAACATGAAAATGACACACAAGCATATAAACAAGGGTACAAATAAATAAATTTAGACACTTATCAGACAGGCACTTGGCCTTTCCTTTGTCCCCCTTTCTATGTTCTTTAACAGGAAAATCTTCCTTTTTGTCCAGGACTATTTTTTTTTTGTAGAAAAGCGCATGAAGGGGCAGCGCTGAGGGCATAATTTGTTAGCCTGATTTAGCAGATTTTACCTTTTTTGGCTGGGACTCTGGACAGGTTCTGCCTCCTGTGCCAGGATTTTAACCTGGGCTTGTAAAATTTTCATTTTTGGCACGTTCCTTTTAATATAATGTCCAGTATATGCCATTTGGCCTGGGCGTTTTTTAGTTGAAAAGAGCCCTCTTTTGGCCAGGCTGGTGCCATAGTTTTGCCAAATTTAAACCAGTTCAGGAGCTCTGTGAAGCAGAGTTTCCCTCCAGATTGTGAGTCCCTTTTGGAAGTTTCCCCAGGAGAGAGAAGAAGTGAAAGGGGGCTTCCTTGTGACAATTTGAATTTACTTTGGTTTGTCCCCATGCCTCTCTTGGGATTGCCATTCTGGTTCCATAGTCGGGTGTCCTGTTTCCGTTTTCCCGTCCCTACCAGAACCTGGCAAAAAGATTACTCCCTGGTTTAGCTTATTCAGCTGCGAGTGTCAGGGGGTGACTCTCTACAGGTACTTTTTCCTGGCGAGTCTAACTTTGTTGTCCTTTTCCTGCCTTTAATCCTTGCAAGGCGAGCTAAACCTAGGTTGTTATGTCCATTTCCTGCCTTTTAGCCTTTCAAGGCGAGTATTGACCTAGGTCCCTCCATGGTCCCTAGGGGTTTCCCTTAATAAGCCGGCCGGGCTTCACTCATACATATACAGTATTTCCCAGTAATTTTCAGGCAAACAGTGAGGGAGAAAAACAAAGAGGAAAGAAAAGAGCCCCTTGCTATTGCCTAGCACAGGGCAGCTGAGGTATAGACTTGCACACAATTTCATGCACTCCCCCCCCCCCACACCGATAAAATTCCCTTTTCTCACCAGTCTTGCAGGGTCCACTGTTCCTTCCTGAGGGATCTTCCAGCTGGTCCGCCCAGACATAGCTCTCTGGTCCAAGAAGCACACCTCCACCCCACCTTCAGACAAAAAGTCTTACCTAGGGTTCTCCAGTGAGGGAGAGAGGAGAGCCCCCCCAGCCCAGGAGCCAGGCTGGGAGTGTAGCTTAAGATCTCACTTCTGACACCAAACTGTAGCGGAATTTTTAAGCACATGAGAATTAATAGGACCAGGAAGACTGGTGAACAAGGAAAACGTATGAGTTTATTGTTACGCAGCGCAGTGGACAGCACCCCAGGAGGGGGCACTGACCCTTTGCTCCATGTGAGAACAGTTTTTATACATTTCCAAGCAGAACATCACATGGTTGCTGAGAATGTGCATAGTCACAGAGTCATACAGGAAAAACAAGAGACTTTTGATTTACATTTTACAGAAAACAATGGGAACAATAGTGGGCTGAGCTAGTCAGAGGACCCTTGATGGTCCTTGATGGTCCTTGATGGTCCGATCCTTGAGTTCTGGGAGACTTAATTGAGTTAACTCCGGGAGTCTCCCTGCACCCAGAGTCAGCCTAATGTGTATGCTCTCCTTGAAAGGAGGAAAGATTAAGTTTGCCAAATGTGAGATTTTTCCTGTGACCTGGGGAGGCAGATATGAACAGAAACCAGGAAAATATTTTTCTGCATCAGTGGAGACCCTCGGAAAAAAAGCTACCGGTACGTACTGCACACACTCATGAGAAAAATGGAGAGATCGCAGATAGCGAGAGCAGACCGCACATTCGGAGAGATAGGTGGCAATTCTGCCCTCGCAGACAAGCAAATTCACAGATAGCAAATGTGCATATAGTGTAAAGAGAACTGACTCTTTTATACAGTACCTCTTTAAGTGGAAAAAAAGGTCACAAAGTGCCTTAACCGTACAGGAATGAGAACACGGTTCACTGTTCCAGAGGCGCTCGCGGTCTAAAAAGAACAAGGGGGACACCAGCAAGCAGCCACTGGGAAAGATGCTCTGCTGGAACCAATTGCTCTCCTGCTCTGTATAGGACAGCCAGCACTTGACTCAGTTAGCGGAAGGACAAATGTAACTGATTGTCTCTGCGCCCCAGTCACATCTCGGTCTCTTTCCTCCCAAGCTGCCTTGGTAGATCATTCCTTACAACAATGCCTTATTTTGATGTATGTAGAATTTCTACTCCACCTTTTGCCTGTGTGGAGAGGTCCACAATTTAGCACTTACACAGCACCTTCAAGCTTTATGGGTTCATGATGCCAGTGTTTAGTCCGAGATCCAGTGCCGTAGCTAGCCTCAGAACGGGGGGGGGGGACCCCTCGACGCCCCCAAAGTAATTAGCATAATTACTAATTAGCATAATTATGCTAATTACTTTCTTTCTTTTTTTTCGTTTTTTCCGGTTTTTTTCTTGCTTTTTTAAAAGGATTTTTAAGGGTTACGGGGCTTCTAGGTGAATATGTGTGCTTTGCGCCACTTATCTTTTGTTTATAGGGCCTCCAGGCTTGACTACGATGTCCTCCGACGATCTCCTCCGTGAATCACGCAGCGGGATGGCTGTTTTGCTTTGCGCATGCGTGAACTCTGCAAAGTTCACGCATGCGTATAGCAAACAGCCATCACAGAGTTCACACAGAGTTCACGCATGCGTGATGGCTGTTTGCTATGCGCATGCGTGAACTTTGCAGAGTTCACGCATGCGCAAAGCAAAACAGCCATCCCGCTGCATGATTCACGGAGGAGATCGTCGGAGGACATCGTAGTCAAGCCTGGAGGCCCTATAAACAAAAGATAAGTGGCGCAAAGCACACATATTCACCTAGAAGCCCCGTAACCCTTAAAAATCCTTTTAAAAAAGCAAGAAAAAAACCGGAAAAAACGAAAAACAAAAACGAAACCTAGGATGTCTCCCGCCCCCCCTGACGCCCTGGGGCCCACCGCCCCCCGGCCCCACATCAGCTGACGCCCCTGCCGAGATCGTGTTTAGATTACTTTTATGTGGCGGCTGCTTAGAGCTGCAATTTGGGTTGGGACCAAAGCATGGAGGGAGGGGTGATTTAAAAACCACCTCTCTGAGCAGCTATTCGACCCCAGAAGGGCCATGTGCTGCTTCAGAGAGACCATTTCCAGCAGGAAAGCAGTGCAGAGATCAAGCCAGCCCAGCCTTCTGCTCTCCTCTGATTGGCCCCTTTCCGGTCTGAAAGCCTTAGTGATGTCACAGTGACCTACATGGTCACGTCACCAGAAATGCGATTGGAGCTTATTCCAGGATGCTACTCACATCTGTGAGCATTATGGAGTACTTCCTGCTATACTTAGTTTTCACGATTTCCTCAGTTTTTACTATTAAAGGTATGTCTCTTTGAGAATGCGTTTCTTTTAAACAAGAGAAGAGGATGGAAACTTTTGTGACATTGTCACATCCATGGCGGACCCCACGCTGAGAGGGGGCCGCCCCGGCCTGAACCTCTCAGGTAGTGGACCTCAGGGGCCCTTGGGTCTGGCTTATGCTTTGTAGTTTCTAGCTGCTCTAGCAGTTTCTAGCTGCTTTAATCTTGCTATTAGTTTGACACTCATGGGGCCGTGTTATAGCACAGGTCCTCCAGCAATAGTCCACATTGACAAGAGCTTTGCCTTGTCTTGTAGCAGCTGTGGCGTCAGCCGAAGATCTGCAGTTGGCTGCTGCAGATGGTCATTTGAGCCCAGGTGAGTTAGCGCCCCCCTGTGGTACCGAGGTGCAATAGCGGGTTTGGGCGATCAGGGCTGGTGGCATGCCTGTCGCCCACAGTCGGGCTTTGCCTCACGCCAAGAGGTGCCCCCAGCTCGAGGGTGTGGGAGTGCCCAGACCGAGGCCCAGTCTTCCTTGGCAGGAGGACGCCTGATGCTCCTTGGACCAGGCGATACACAGGTCCCTGAGCAATAGTCCAAATTCGAAGACCCCCTTCTCAAGTGCCCTAAGCTATGTGGGAGGTGCTTGCACATGGTGCTATCCCATGTCCTGTAGAGCATGTGTAAGTGACTGTGCATTTGTGCACACGCAGCTTATTCTGCAGCTTTTAAAAAAAGTTATAAAGTGGTGCATGATTTCTCTGCTCATAGCACTCCAAAGGCAGTCTATGTTGAATAATATGCCCTGAGATCTCACCAGAAAATATTTAAAGTCTTCAAAGTGTTCAATTATTATTTTGTTCCATTTTTAGTTGGTGAAGAAGAAATCAAATCTGCAGGAGAAACCAGTAAGTAGCAAACCTTGCATTCCAAGAAGTTAAAAACTACTGTATATAGCTGATGCCAGGTTCCCCTGCGCTGCTGCCGTAGCCCCTCAGCCCTGGGAGGCGAAAGGAGGGGTGGCGACCGTCCACGCTGGGGGTCTGGCAAGGGTTTGCACCGGCCTCAGAGTCACGAGCAGGGGGGAGGTTGCTGCACCTGGGACCTCCTCCGCTGCCTGAGTCCCTTCAGAAAGATGAAACTAGATTGGACTACCAGGCATCTGTTTGTTTTAATTCTGATTGGTCGGGAGCCATCTTGGTTCCTTACTGTAAGGAGAAAGGCAGGAAATAAGTGTTTTAAAAGAGACATTTCTGTGATCTTTCAGTGCATAACATCGTTGACAATTTGGAAACCAGTGAGCTTCTGCAAGGTAAGCTACAGCCCAACCCTGTCTAGAAAAAGACCAGTGGAGCGCCGGCGCATGCTCCACGTGTGCCTGTGTGTGTGAGTCTTTTAAAAAAATCTCCCTGCACATGCAAATTAGCATGCAAAAGCTAATCTGGAATCCCCTCCCTGCTGTCCAAGTTTTGCATGGATGGGGAGTTTTTTATATGGAGTAACTTTCACATTTTTGATCCTCCACCTGCAATCTGAAACGGTGAGCCCCAGACACAGGTCGTGGCTGCTGATCCTTGATGTGGCTCCAAGATAAATGCTAAATCCCCCAAATATGCAGGATAATTTAGGACAGCAATTTTCTTTCTGAATGCCCCATCAAAACAGATGGAACAACTGCTGGGCTAAGGTCCCAAAGGACCAGTGGCCCCAATCTAAATATTTCCATTGGTGCCATTCAAAAAACATTGTTTTTCTTTTCAATTTCAGAGGAACCATCTCAGAACCCCATAGAGGGACAAAACAAGATATACAAGAAACTGATTGTGGCATGTATTACCATCATCATCATCCTCATAATTATGCTTTGCAGCTTTGGCATTATTTGCTGCTACATAAGTCGACACAAGTAAGTTTATTAATCACATGCAGAATGAATTCTAGGTGCTGGATAACATGCTATTTAAGAACATAAGAAATGCAATCAATGTGATTTAACCAGAACTTTGCAATTGCAAAATCTATATTAATAAAATATCTGGATTGCTCATCTCTTGAGCGTTGAAAATACTAGTGTTTCATAGTGGACAAGAGTGATTATTGCACTCAGCTGTGAAACCCATAGGGTGACACTGGAACTCCTTTTTGGCCTAACAGACTTCAGGTTAAACTGGAGTGAGGATTGACTGGGTTGATCTTATACGAGTTAATGCCAAATGGAGCTCTTTTGGAGAAGGGTGGTTACAATGTGAAAGATGCGTAGAAGTGAACAGTGGCAATGTTATTATATACAGCTTGTAAAACATGTGGTGTTGACATGTTTTCATTCATTCTCTCCCTCCCCCCATTTACTTTCTTGTGACAGGGATGAAATCTCGCTGGTCCTTCTTGAGGAAGGTATTCCGTACAGACGATGCAGCAATCGAAAAAAATCATTTTGATTAATTATATATTATTCTGTATATTTTATTCTGTTTATTTATAAAATAAAAAATAGGCTAAAAGAAACCGTTATTCCAAGAGTCTTATTACTTTCTCAGTAGCTTTTGCTACTTTTATGTGCCGTTATTGTTTCCTTTATAAAAAAGCAAAACAAAAAATAACCGAACTTCTGTACATCAAATAGAAGTGAACTTGGATTTGAAGGCGTTTTTAACTGGACAGAAGAGAAGAATTGCTCACATAGCAACATTTGGCGGTTTACAAAACCTGCCAAATCTAAAGATTTGTAAACCTGAATCTTACCCTGAAGCCTATGGGCTGGGTGATAGCAGGGGCAGCATCCAGTATATCACATTGGCTCTTTGGTATGGAACAATTCCTAACTCTAGCAAATTAATTATTATTCCTTCCTAACAACATTATCCAAATACAAAAGCTATTGTAATGTATCCTGGAATCCCAGAGAGAGCGCAAACAGTTCCCATTGCGTTGCAAATGTCATTCTTCAGAAAACACACAGCAACTCCAGAAGAGAAAGATTGCCTTTTACTGTAAATGCAGCAAGGCAGGGAAATTTGCTCCCAGAGCAACGTGGAGACCTGCGAAAAAAAGCTAAACTGTGCCCAACCTTTTCCCTTATAAATGGAGACCTGGCTTGTAATTATACAGTACAAGGAGTTTATGAAAGGACTGAATAAAAGAACAAAGAAAAAGGGGGCAGTGGGTGCCTGGGAAATTCTTTTCCATGAACAAAGCCTTTCCACATCCTGGAAGGAAAGGAGTCCTAAGCCCTATTTAGACAACCATTGGGCAGATTTATGGAGACAGTCCATCATGGTTTACAAGTCATGGGGTGTTAGAAGATGGGGGAATAGGGGAAAACCAGTGATTTTCACCACAATACTTGCCATAGTTCTGTTTTCAACATAGACAGATTAATTACTCTGTAGGGGGGGGGGAATGGGGCATGATGACATGAGAAGAAAAAAAATGTTAGAGAATGTAAAGGGAATAAAAGTGTTTACAGGCACCAGAAGCTCACTTTTTATTTTTGTCTCAATATGAATATGGATCTCAGTGCTAAAACAGTATAGAGCAGAAATCCCTCGGAGGTGGTCTTTATAGGCAGTTGGAGTACTACCACAGAGAGCACCTGCTGAGGCAATCATTCTCAGTATTTACTTGTGGCTAGTAATGATCAGCAACACATAAAGAATATGGAAATGAAAACCAACACCTTGAGTCAAGATGAATCCCTAGATACGCTGTGCTGGCACTACAGGGAACCCTGCTTATCTTCTGCAAAGTTTGGGGCTGTGCGGCTTATGGGGAGTCTTTTGTTCACTTGCCAGAGTTACTTACTCCAGTATCTAAGACCAGGTCTATACAAACCACAGATCACATTGTAACACTGTTCCCGGACTGTACCACTGCAAGGATTCCCAGGTGGCGGCAGTGGCCAGGGGGGCCTTTGCCCAGCTTCGGCTGGTGCGCCAGCTGCGACCATACTTGGATCGTGCAGACCTGACCACGGTGATCCATGCCACGGTGACATCACGATTAGATTATTGTAACGCGCTCTACGTGGGGCTGCCTTTGAAGACAGTTCGGAAACTGCAATTAGTGCAGAATGCGGCGGCCCGTGTGGTCACTGGAAGTAGGCGGTTCGACTCCGTCGGGCCGCTCCTCCGACAGCTGCACTGGCTGCCGATTCGTTTCCGGGCCCAATTCAAAGTGCTGGTTTTGACCTTTAAAGCCCTATACGGCTCTGGGCCAGGATATTTGAGAGACCGCCTACTTCTATATCGTCCCCTTAGGTCATCAGAGAAGGCCCTTTTGCGGGTGCCGACGCCCAGGGAGGTGCGAGGGGCGGCGGCCAGAAACAGGGCCTTCTCAGTAGTGGCACCTACCTTATGGAATTCCCTCCCCTTTTATCTACGAACTGCTCCCTCCTTGGACACTTTCCGGCGAGGCCTAAAAACCTTCTTGTTTCAAGAAGCCTTCTGAGCCCTTGCCTTTTTTAACATCTCACTGGTATAGGTGGGGGTGCTACTGTTTTTATGCTCTTGTTGTGACTGTCGCCATGATTTTTTAAACTGATTTTTAGATATTGTTTTTATCAATTGTTATTAATTGTTTTTACTGTTTTAAAGTGTGATGTTTTTTATATGGTATTTTTTGTATTTCTGTTGTGAGCTGCCTTGGGTCCCTTCGGGGAGAAAGGCGGGATATAAATATTGTAAATAAATAAATAAATAAATAAATAAGGTTGCAGGAAGTGGATGGAATTCATTCAAAAGACAAGCAAGGAGAGCTGTAAACAAGCAGGGTTTGGATCCCCTGAAGCAGTGGTTCTCAAAACCTTTTAGCACCGGGACCCACTTTTTAAAATTACACTCTATCAGGACCCACCTAGCTTTACTCAAACATTTACCTCCCTATATTTATGTAAGCTTGCAAACTGCAGGAGTTCAGCTCCTTGCAGGATAAATATCAGCTATCTTGCAAACTGCAGGAGCTCAGCTCTTTGAAGGGCAATTAGCAGCTATCTGATTTTTCAATAGCCTCAGGGTTTGTGGCAATTATCTGATCTTTCCATCACCTGAGACCCACCAGAAATCAGGTCGTGACCCACCAAGTGGGTCCTGACCCACAGTTTGAGAAACAGTGCCCCGAAGGATACTGTCAAGCACAAAATAGTTATAATAAAACATCAACAACACGTCTTTCCATTTCATTTAGAGTTTCTCTCCATCTTTTTTCTCTCCATCCAGCAAGCTCCCTAAGAGCCGGCAACCTCCAACTCAAACCAGTCCTCTGATACAGGTCATTCTCTCCAAGGTGAGTTAATACAATTTGGGAGGGGAATACTCATCACAAATTCCCAAACCCTGGTCCTACCTTGTGCAGGGCGGGCTCAAGAAAAGAAAGCCTCCACCTTGATCATATCGGCAAAGGGGCTGCAGAAGACCCACCAACCTGTGACAGAAGCAATACGACAGAAGAGCAACAGAAGGGAATACTGGGATCCCTCACACATTCATTTCTTTCAATATCTTAAGAAGGAATGCATCTGCAGTTTTGGTGATTTGCACATTTACTCACATTTTAACTGATTAATCAATTGGAAGGCAGTTGATTGATCAACTGGGAAAAAAATTATTTAAATGGTTGAGACCCCCATTAAACTTAAGCAAAATGACTGGCCCCTGTGAGCAGCTGTGCCAAAAATAAGGTTGGGGGGGGGGTTACACAGCTTTCTGTACAGCAGACACAAAAATGTATGTTCCCCATTTAAAAGAGGAAATGGAGCAAATAGCTAACATTTCAGACACAGAGATTTATGCACCATAAAGTTATCCTTCCAATTAGTTTCCTGGAGGGGAAAAAAGTTAATTGATGCTTGTTTCAACTCCCCAGTGAATTCTCATTATCATAGGATTGGTGACAGTAGACCATGCGGCCTCCTTTAAAAGTGCTTCAACCTAATAAGCAGAAATGTCATTGTTATAACACTGTATTCCTGTGTTGGTATATTTGCTTCCAAGACCACAATATTTGTAACGACTACAACAACAACAAAACAGCAGTTGATTCTCATTTCGCTAACCTACCACACTTTGACTTGAATAGCACAATTCAGAAATTTCCAATCTACATTTGCCAACCACATTTAAAGCATTGTAATCCCACCTATCCCCTCTCTCAAAGAAGGCACCCCAAAGGCGACTTATAGAGGAAAAATTAAAACAGTCAAATCACAATGAAAGCCAAAAGAATACACAACAAAAACAAAACAGAGCAATATCAAACCCCCATGAAACCCAAACCAAAGGGAAACTGAAAATATGACTTCTGGGGGATGCACTCGGCATCTTCTTTGTGATAGCTGTGTTGATGAAATAATGGTTTCACGCAACCATCTCTTACGGCTGGCTGGCTTCTTAATCAGGACCCAACTGGCTCAGTTGGTAGAGCAACCGTCTCATATATGCCTGAAGATATGAAGGACGGCAGTTCGAGACGGCCGGAAGTGTCTGTGTCTGTCGGAGAGCTGTCGGCATGCCGAGCTAATAAGCTTGCAGAGCCTCTGTGGGGGAGAGAAACTGCAGCTGAACTTGAGTGAGAGTCAAGGTTGCCTGTCAGCTGAAGCGGGGTGAGGCAAACACCAGAGAGAGAGAGAGAGAGAGAGAGAGAGAGAGCTGGACTGTGAAAGAAATAATCTAGAATGAAGGGTTCTATGAAAGATTAGAACTTATTATTGTATTGTAAAAACCCCTTGGGGGTTAGAAAAGCCTGCCCATGTAAACCACCTTTGAATTAAAGTCGGAGGAGAAATTTGATGACCAAAGAAAATAATAATAATAATAATAATAGTTGTTGTTGTTGTTGTTGTTATCTAAGGCATGCTTCTCACTTTGGATTTGAGAGGTTCTGGTTCAATTTCCAAGTTGGGAGAAAGAGGGGTGATAGCTTTGGGGCCGGGCTGTAGCTCAGTGATATGCTTTGCATATAGAAAGGTAGGGTAGTGAAAAATCTACATGTAGGGTAGAGAAAAATCCCTGACTGATGTTGTAAGCACCCCAAGGGTACAGGTGACTTCAGTTCATGTGATTCGGTGAGCAGACACCAGGCTCCAAAGATGGAGTGAGGGTACCCAAAAATGAGAGAGAGAAAAGGGAGAGAGAGAAAAAAGGAAAAGGTCTGCAGTTTTGCAGAGGCGCCAAAAGGAGCTCAAAGAGACCAACGTTGTAAAAAGGAAGCTTTTACTAGGCTAGCCCAGGACACGATCAGCAAGGCAGAAAGTGTACCATATACAGTTAATACAAAAGGTTTTATACATTTCATTATTACAGGTGAAATCATGGAATACATTGTTTGACAAAATACATAACAAAGGAGAACCAATAAGGGAGAGGATCCAAGAAGTTGCACGTTGATACAGCCAATGGAAGGTCGGATTGAAGTTTTGCACCAATGAGAGCAGCAGCAGCATGTGTGAAATGTTTAGCCAATAAAAGGATAACTTTATTAAAAGAACCAATAAGACGTGTTGTGTTTTGTGTAAGCTGGGACCAATGGGGATGGGAACTGGTAGCCAATGGGAAGAGGGGTCTGAAGGCTGGATGCCTGGGGTGATGGGATTAGGCCCCCGCCTCAGGTGAGGTGTGGTGTTCCGGGGTTTTATGAATGGGGTCTTTTGTGTAGCCTGTAGACACAAAAGACAAGGATTTCCAAATGGATGGGTAAAAGTGTCAATTCAATGAGTCTCTGCCCCATTGGCACCAGGTATACAATGAAGGACATCCAGGTGAATGCTGTCAGTCAGGAAGGAGGGAAGCAAGTCATTAGATTAAATGTAGCAAGTCAGACCAGGAGTTATGTAAATGGGGGAAGGTATTTGCAAGGCAGCTAGAGAACAATGGTTGAGGAGATAGTGGTATGCACAGAGAGACAGGCTTGAGCCCCAGGAAGTGGCTCTGGGAGATAGACATTTGCATGAGAGAACCAGAGTCAGGATTGCAGGGTGAAAGACAAATGGTTGATTTGATAGTGGGAGATGAGACACACAGAGAAGGAGTAATGGCTTCCCAGGGAACACTGACACTAACCCAAGATTTCCCATGTTCCTGGAGACCCCCCTTTCCCTGCCCCCGAATGGCCTCCCAGGTAGAAGGAAGCCATTCAAGAGCATCACAGAATGGTAGCTGTTGTTGTCAGCTATAGGTTATGGGTTTGAAATGGTTTCCCTGGACTCCTGGTTGTGCAGACTCTTGGCAGGAGGCCCGCTCCCAATGCCCTCAGCATTCCCAGCGCTTGGCCTTCAGTCAACCTCCTGTGCCCAGGCCGAGGGTGGCAAAGGGACTAAACCACACACTTACCAGCCCTCTCCTGGGGCCCAGAAAGGGCGCGTGGGGAAGACCCCCACGCCTTTTACAAGCTGAAAGAATATGTGCACTGTACCAGGAGTCTCTGAACTCTGCTGAAGAATAACTCCACCAAAGTGTCAGGATGGGGGCCCTTCTGTGGAGGGACCCCTCCCCAGGGACACCCCGTGGATCCCTGATAAGGATCCGGTGCCATAACCATGGAGGGAATTCAGGAAAAGAGTATTTTCTACAGGATAATGCACTGCTTTGAATTAAAGGAATACCACTTTTTAGAAACTTCCAAAGAGAGAGAAGGTTATGAGGATTAAATAGGTACAGAGTGAACTTTTGCTGCTGCTGCTTCTCTTGGGGTTCAAAAATTACTGTATCTTCGCGATTTCTGGACCGATTTGGATGGGGTAAAGAGGTGGGGGTTCTGTGGGGAGCAGGGAATGAAATAAAAATATTTGGGGAGGGGTAGCTTGCCTACAACACTGAAACCTTCAACCCTGCCAGGCTGTGCTGGCATACAGAGGTAGATGGGCCAAGAGTCTGGCTTGCTATACGGCAGCCCTCTATACCCCCTATTCAGAAGATCAGATGGAACAAGCATAGAGGGATCAAGTATGACTCTCTTTCCACATATTCATTGGTTAAGAACATAAGAAGAGCTCTGCTGGATCAGGCCAAAGGCCCATCTCGTCCAGCTTCCTGTATCTCACAGTGGCCCCACCAGAGGCCTCAGGGTCAGGAGCACACAAGACTGGTATCCTGTCTCCACTCCCTTGCATCTGGAATTCAGAGATAGATAGGCCACCTAACAGTCATCATGACTTGTAAACTATGATGGACTGTCTCCATAAATCTGCCCAATGGTTGTCTAAATAGGGCTTAGTTAGGACTCCTTTCCTTCCAGGATGTGGAAAGGCTTTGTTCATGGAAAATACATACAGGGGGGCGTTTCAATTATCCACGGTTGAGGAATTCCCCTCCACAGCCCCCCCCCCCGCACTTACTTTTAGCAGAAACCTCCGTTCTTCTCTTCAAAAGTTCCGAGTTTCCTTTTTTTCTTCAAAAGCCTTTGCTGTAGGCCTTACCACCAACAAGTCTTCAGTGCTAGAAAGTCTCAGCAACCTCTCAGCAAGGTTGCTGAGACGCTCTAGCACCGAAGACTTGTTGGTAAGAAGGCCTACAGCAAAGGCTTTTGAAGAAAAAGAACACAGAGCTTTCTCCGTTAAAAGTAAGTACTTGGGGGGGTTGTGGAGGGTGCGGGGGTCGCGCAGGCCCGCGGGGGGGTCGGGGGGCCCTGAAAACCACAGAAATGGGCGATCGCCCATTTCCGCGGTTTCAGGTATCCACGGTGGGGGCTGGAACGTATCCCCCGTGGATACCGGGGTCCCCCTATAATTTCCCATGACACATGCTGAGCATATTCTCTCCTGTCAAGGAGAATGGGGCCACCCCACTCCATCCACAGGGCTCTGTGCTCACAGTTGGAGCTCCTGACTCGCAGCCAATTTGCATAGTGTTTTTTTTTTAATGAGGCATCAGCTCTTTTAATTCAACTCATTAGTTCTTGATATTATTTGGTGCTTATGGAAGATGAATAAATCAATCATTGCATTGCCTCCTAACAGTTCTAGCTGCACCTCTCGCAAAAGACGCATCAATAGATCAGAAATGTTTAGCGGAGTATATACATGAAGCTGGTATTTAGGAGTTTCCGTGCAGGCAGTAATTAATGTACCAACTTGTCATTTTCAGTGCGCCGTGAAATATTATGGCAGGTTGTGACTTTCTTTTATGGAATCTGTTACATACCTGTCACTTTAATTCAACTAGAAAGCATTCTTTATGACAATTCTCATGCTATCATAAAGTCAGTCAGTCATGTTTATTATGGAAGCATTGTATGTCTCTGTGCTGAAGCTACATTGGAAAAAAGGGGGGGAATAAAAACCTCACATGGTTCAGGAAGATTAAATAAGGGTCAGACTAAATGTTACTTGGAGCATATGCTATGTGTCTCTGTGCCTGGTTTTTACTTTGTTAACTAGCATGTGTTCATGTGCAATATAGACTGGGACAACAGGAGAGAGGAGCTTGAACTCCCCCCCCACACACACAATGCATTCCTGATCTGACTCCCCCCCCCCCCCCCAACAATGAAGGCCTAGGAGCTTTTGTCCCTAGTCAAATTGCAGCTATGGCGAGGTGGTGGTGGTGGTGGTGGTGGTCCCAGCAGGAGGTCTGGCTCAGTTGGTAGAGCGACTGTCTCATATGCCTGAAGATCTCAAGGACGGCAGTTTCGGCCGGCCGGAAGTGTCAGTGTCTGTTGGAGACCTGCAGGCACACCGAGCTGATAAGTTGCAGAGCCTCTGTGGAGGAGTGGAACTGCAGCTGCATTTGAGTGAGAGTCACAGTTGCCTGTCAGCTGAAGCGTGGTGAGGCGGACACCATTTAGAAGGTGGACTGTGAAAAGAACCATCTAGAATGAAGGGATCTATGAAAGACTGGAACATATTGTATTGTAAAAAATCCTTGGGGTTTAGAAAGCCTGCCTGTGTAAACCGCCTTTGAATTAAGGTACAATATGTATTGTACATTATACAAATATGTATACAAATACAGTATTATACAAATATGTATAAAGTGTGTGTATTTACAACTCTTTATTAGGACATCTCATTTCATGCACTATTTAATCAATAAAATTACATGATTATCTCATTTCAGTTGTGTGTGTGTTTTAATCCTCTCCTACTGCATAGCAGAGCCAAATTTTGGGAGTGTTAATTCCCTGGGTCAATTCTTCCAAGTGATCTAAAATGACTTATATTTCTCAAAGGCTACTTCTTATAAACTGGTGTCACTACAGGGGCGTGGGGTGTGTGGCCCACACCGGGTGACGCACATTTGAGAGGTAACACGGCAGACAAGCCCGTTGCACGGTGGCAGCATCCCGCCATGCCACCCAGTCTCGGCTGCTTTCTGCCGCTTAGCTCAGCCTATTTGGCTCCGAGCCGAGACACCGAGTCGGAGAAGCAGACGAGCAAGGCTGACCCCCTTCCCTGAGGGGCGTCACCTTTGCTTGGCCACTTTCTGCTGCTCCAACTTGGTGACTCTGCTTGGAGCCGAGCAGGCCAAGTTGGAGCGGCTCTGCCAAGCTGAAAGTAATTGGTGGTCACATGGTGCAGTGGCGGGGGGCTGTTGGGTGGCCTCCCCCAGGGCAGCAGGCCACCTGGGGTGTGTGTGACAAAAGGGCAGTGGCAGTGGTGGCAGAAAACTTTCAAACTTTCCAGGCCCCCCCCCTCTATTCTAGTGCTTATAGCAAAGTGCTAAACTAGTGCCGAACAGCTGGTTGTGCTGAGGTTCAAATCCTTTTACACTTCTGGGTGTAACATCACTTCCAGGGTCGTCAAGAGGAAGAGGGCCAGTGTACCAAAGTGGCTAGCTATGCCACTGATGTGATGACATCATCATGTCGCCACCAATTACTTCCGGGTCCGCGCAATTGATGGGTGATGCCAAAGTCACTGCACCGGGTGCACAGACCAACAGCGACGCCACTGTTTCTAAATGACCGTGAATTGGTAAGCTCTAGCGCTGCCCTTCATATAATAATTTGTAAAATTACGTAGCACAGACATAGGCCATTATAAAATTAACAACAACAAATCATCTTGCCACTCTTTCTACAATGCGTTAAACGGGTGAACCTGCAATACGCGTTTAAAGTTCGAGACCCCACAGTGAACTTTTCCTGTATAGTTTCCAAATGTCATGCGGATTCTATGCGCGTATCTGGTGTGATGATGCAACTCCTGAATTTTGCTGTTCTCGTGGCATCGCTTGCATGAACTTTTATTTCTAAGCGCCCCCTGCTTCCTTACTCCAGTTATGGGTAGGGAACTGACTGATGCTGAACGACCCGGATCTTGCGACCCGGTTAGCCTCCCTGTTAACTTCTGGGCGTTGCCAACACAGCGCGCACCGCTTCCTCTCGCCACCAGGGGTCTCTGTTTCGTCCAAACGGGGCGGCGGCTCCTAAAATCTGGAACTCATCGCCAGATTCAAGTGCCGCTAGTTTAGGTGCCCTGAGCATTGCCTGACTGAAACAGAGCGCAGATTCTCTCGCCGCATCAAAGCACCGCTTTGGACAGCCGCTTTGCTCGGGAACAAAGCCGTTCGCGTGAGATAGGAGCATGTGAACGAGGGCTAGAGGCGGGGAGAGGGTCCCAGCCTGGAGGCGGAAAAATCAGGCAGCGGTGTAGACGGGCGAGGTCCTGGGCGGCGCTGGGGAGAGAGGCGGGGTCCTGCTGGCGGGGCCTGGGCGGATGAGGTCACTCTTTGTGGTGGCTGCCGTTGGCAAGATGGCGCCGGTGCTGGCGGAGAAGAAGCTGCTGGGGCCGGACGGGCCCGCGGCTGCCGAGTTCCCCAGCGAGGAGGAAGAAGGCCAGAGCCTCTGGTGAGGAGCCGAGGGCGGGAGCTGCTGGGCCGGGCCCGGGCTGGGGAGCAGCGCTTTGGGGAAGCCGGGTGGGCTGGGGGCTGCTGCCATTGTCAGACTTGGGCTGGCTGGCTGGCGGGAGAGAGAGAGAGAGAGAGAGGCGAGGCTCCGGCCACAGCGCGCACAACACCCACCCACCCCTGGCTCCTTGGCAGGGAGCTCAGACTCGGCTTCCTCTGGCATTGGCAGGGCGGAGCGTCCATGATGGGGCATGAGAAAAGACGCAGGGATGGGCTCATCCATCCCACTCTCTGTGCCCCCTCCGTGCAATTGCACGCATCCTGCTGCTAGAGAAACAGCTCTTGCACGAGGAAACGCAGCACCTCGTTGAATGCAGTCTGCTGCCCGATGCAAGAAGGAGCATCTCTTCCTCCTCTCCTCGCCTCCAATTTTCTCCAATTGAAGCAGGCTGCAGCAAGAGCCTTTTCTCTCTCCTTCCATGCTCCCAAGAATAGGACGCAGGGCACCCTCCCTCCTGGCTGGCCTCTCCGCAGCAGAGTCCCTTTTCAAAACACGGTGCTGGCAGCCCTATCCTTGGGCTGTCCCGCAGCCACGGTTGTTGCAAGCTGATGAGGGAAATGACAGGGCTCATTTCGAGAGAAGAAACCAGTATAGCCGGCTTGAGTGCAGCAGAAACCTCTAATGCTGCTCTGGGTGTCCTATGTCTCTGGCATTAATTGTGCCCAAGTTAAGTTGGATAAAGAGAATTTCACGATGGACTTTGTGCATATGTTTGTTTCATTTTTTCCTGGCCTGCCACACCTTCCTATGACAGGCAGTGCTGGCGTTTCCTCCAGCCAGATTTCTCTGATTCTACTGAGCAGAACCTTCTGCCCCAAGGAAAGTTTCTAGTGTAACCCAGGGATATTTGAAATCTATCAATGGTCTCTCTCTGGACTCAAAATAAATCTTGTCTTCGGGAAAGTACTGTTCTACAGTGGAGGTGCCTCTTGCACCCTTTGTAAGGGCTGTTGATAAAACAAGTGTATTTGTAGAAACAGGCCTTAAAAATGAAACTCCCTTTTCGACTGTTCTCTAGTACTGTACAGTGGGCCTTGCACTGTGTGACAGAACTACAGGATCAAGTTGCAGGACTGAGCCTCAGTTACCGCATCACTGAAATGCCTGCCCTGCTTCTGTTGATGCTGCTTAGCTCTACTCTTCTGCTCTGTTAGGCTTCATTGTGTACATAATGTTTGGGGAAGTAGTTTTAACTCCTTTTGGGAGTTTGTAAATAATAAAGTAGCGTAATGGTGGTTTATAAAGAGTTATACCCTACCTTTTGATCTAGAACAGCTATCTTTAACCTTTACCCGAAGGTAAAGGTTGCTGTAAGTTGTTGCGACTTGGTGGCGGCAGCGTCACTTCTGGGTTTGTGCCACCACCTAAGTAAAAAAGGGGGGGTTTGAGTTGCCTGTCTGTGGTAGTGACAAAAACCTACGGTGTGCAGCGTCTCCAGCTGCCACCACCGGATGGCCAAGTCCAACCCCACTTTTTTTACTTAGTCGGCAGTGGCACGAACTCGACAGTAACGTCACCGCTGTCCTGGCACCGCCGAGTCGCCACTCCCCTTAAGGGGGAAAGACATCTCGCACAGGACCTTGGGGTCACAACCCCAAGGTTTTGAAGATCACTGATCTAGAAAATGACTTACCCTAAATTATGCAATTAAAAACTGCTGCTAAGACAGTTAAGAGAGATGCTTGGTAGACATGGTGTTAAAGCCTCTCTCTGGTATTTCTGCTGCCACTGGCTGCTGTCCTTTGGGGCTTGTGTTGAGCCCAGGGGACGTAGCCCCTTATCATAGGCCCTTATCACAGCCCAACAATAATATATATATTTTTTCTGGTGCTTCGAAAGGTAAACATTGGGTCTATTTGGGATGCTGATTCCAAAAATGGCATCGGTTTTGCCTTGTCAGCTCTAATTTTGGAGATATGGCATAGCCACCTTATATGCTGATTCAAGCAGCCTCCTCGTGAGGAAGTCATGGCGTTGGCTTCCTCACGAGGGAGCTTCTTGAATCAGCATATAAGGTGGCTATGCCATATCTCCAAAATTAGAGCTGACAGGGCAAAACTGATGCCATTTTGGGAATCAGTGCCCCAAATTAGACCCAAGAATAGGTCTAGCTTTTAAGGCACCAAAATGTGTGCTGGGTTGTGTTATCTGTGTGTTGAAAGCTGTTTCGAGAATTGGAGATGCTGTGACTACCTGTAAATAGGGAGTATCTAAAGCCAATGTCCCCCGATTATCTCTGGGGGTAGCATTCTTATTGTGGATTGTGACATTGCAACGCCATTAGTTTGCTTCTGAGAGATGGTGTAAATAGTCAGTAAAATAAAAAACGGTGGGAGTTGCTACCTTATCGCCAGCAGCATTGGTTTGACACGTGGAACCTTGAGTCATTGTTGTGAGTCATGGGTGGTTCATGTTTAGATTGATGGTGACTGTTCTTCAGCAGCTAATGCAACCCTTCATAGTGGGTCACATGTGACAATGTGGCCTAAACATGGTTCTTCCAGCTCCATTTCTTTGGTCCAGAAGACCCAGAGTCTGAGCAAAGGCATCCAGTTCTGAGTAGAAGTTAAGTGAGGGGAAAGCAAAGGCTAATACGCACCTTGCTAATGAGGTTTAAATGACTAGGGACTTAAGCATCTGTTTCCCATGAGTGTCTGTCTGTGTTTGCTTACAAGTAGAGAAAGCGGGCACATTGCTTCAGGACAATCCGCAGCAGAAAATAAGTCAAAAGTCCACTTCAGAAATGGATTTGGATGTTCTTTATTTTTATTTTATTAAAAAAATGCTACAGGACCTGAGATTTTCCCCTCAAAAGTGGTAGGATGTGAAGCTAGGGATTATCATATATCTCTTTCGATTTCCAGTAATTTGCTTTGAGCAATTGAATGAGCTGCTAGCCTGACAGGACAACCGTCTCATGCAGGAGTGACCAACCTTTCAACATGAATGCTCCTGGACCTTTAATGGTTGTATAGGTGAGGGCATTTCAGCAGGTGCAGCTGCTTTAGCAGCACCATCAGCAATTACAGCTGCCAAGTTTCTGTATTCTATGCAACTCTTAAGAGCGCAGAGGCCCTAATGATGGAAGGTTGGCCACCCCTGGTCTAAAGGGTTTAAAAAATACCAGTACAAGTTGTGTAAAGTTATCCTGAACAATCAGTCTAATACTCGGAACACCAGCAGGGAAAACATCAGCTTTCCTCACAGTAGCAGAATTTCATGAGTGGTCAGGTTTCTAAAAATGTCTTTGCGATTGAATGTCATGGACGTGCTGCATAGGCAAAAACTGTCTTTTAAAATGTACCCAATGGAAGCACCTGAATTTGGTTTTTTATAGATGCAGTGGCTGTGTTCCAACCACGCTAATACTTTTAAACAATAAACAATTGAAGCCAAGAGAAGGGTAGTTTGATTTAAATCAAAGTTTCCTATATTGTAATCTCCTGTGCAAGTTTGGTTGCTATAACTATTAAAACATGTTGGTTAACTGCTAAATATCTTTCTGCTTTCTAGAAGCATATTCCAAAACATCTAATCATGCAGCCCATATGCTTTTTCTATGACATAATTATATCTGCTTAGAGATGGGGTGAGGGTTGGATTGTGGATATTTCCGTTTGTCTCTCTCTGTATGCATGCCAGGGACACTGAGCAAGATCACTTACTTGGCAAATGTCTAGGACTTTGCAGAATGGGCTGATAGTTACTGGGCAGGCCATGTGTCTACATGAGGTCAAAAGTAAACAGCTTTTTCTGTTTGATTAGTAAAGTCATAAATAATCAGAAGTTAATAAGAACTGTACACATTCCAGAGCTCACGTCACAGGGAGTAAAATGGATCCCTCGGGTGGGGTCAGTGGGTGATTCCAGTGAGATACAGAATGGCGTCTTCAAGCACTTGTGATGACTTGTCAATTCCTGAGTCCAGTAGGAACTGAAATAATATACAATGAGAAATAACGTATTGAGTTATTGGCACAGTGGGTTAAACCGCAGAACCATGAGCTGTCGATCGAAAGGTCGGCAGTTCGAATCCGCGACGGGGTGAGCTCTCGTTGCTTGGCCAGCTCATGCCAACCTAGCAGTTCCAAAGCATGTTAATGCGAGTAGATAAATAGGTACCGCTTGCGGGAAGGTAAACAGCGCTCCGTGTTCCAGCTGCATGCTACGCGCTGCGGCAAGGAGAGTCATGCCGGCTACATGACCACGGAGGCGTCTTCGGACAACGCTGGCTCTTTGGCTTTGAAATGGGGATGAGCACCACACCCTAGAGTCGGACACAACTGGACTTAATTGTTAGGGGTCACCTTTACCTTTACTACTGTATAGTACTTGCAAAAGAGATGTTTTCTGTAATCAAAGTGTAAAAATTTTAAATCGCTGATTTAAAGAAAACTGATTTAAGAATCAAATCTTATGGTTGATTCTTACATACGTAGCCAAGGGTGTACCTAAGTCTGTCTTGTACAGAGAGCTACTTTTTCGGTTGTTAGTTTCACCTGATTTGTGTTATGCTTCAGTTAAAATTCATGTTAATGTTTCATGCAGGTTCTCAATATTGAGTGAAGTTTCCACCCGATCCAGGTCTAAATTACCCTGTGGCAAAAATATTCTTGTCTTTGGTAAGTATCAGTGAGTAATAGTGGAAGAGTTGGTGGTCTTTCATAGGGTGTGTGTAATAGCCAATTTAATTGATAGGATATAATTGGTGGAACGCCTGTTTGGAAGCACTTAATATATCAGGCTCAAGTTGTTCTCCTTTTAAGGTTAATTGACCTTAAAACTGAATGTACTGACATAAGGTTTATGGTGCATGTTATGGATTTAACAAGATATATACAAAATATTAAAAATGCAAATGTGACCTTTTTTGGAGTAAAATGGAAGTTGTTCACTGTGTAGCTTAGGAATGGTTATGATGTTGGAAAACTTTGTGTATCTGTATACAAGAGAGAGTGGCGGAGAGAAGGAGGCATGTAATGGGACTGATGTTGCCTCATAAAATAACAGGACAAATCCACAAAGGCTCACTTTTAAATTTTCAACTCAAAGGTAGAGCTGCTTCCTGTAAAAAGTGGAGTTCTTGATGGTTTCTTTTCTGCCCTGCAAACTTATTGGCAGGTGATGATGGCTCAGGCAAAACAACGCTAATGACTAAGATACAAGGAGCCGAGCATGGCAAGAAAGGAAGAGGCTTGGAATACCTGTACCTGAACATCCACGATGAAGACAGAGATGGTAATGTGTTTGCAGAGCTGCATCCCGTTGGCTTAGATTTGGAGACTGGACAATTCCCAGAGAAATAGTTGACTTTGCTAATGTCACCCAGAGGAGGAACCAGACCATTTTACACTTGGTGCCCAACCCCTTTACGCCCCCCATAAAACCCGCGGTGCCCAACCCTTTACGCGCCGCAAAGTGCGCGTAAAGGGTTTTACGCAAAGTGGACAAGCCTCCTTGTCCACTTTGTACAATGTCCTCCCCCCCCAACCCTGCAACAATGTCCTTCCCCCCCCCCCCCCCCAGGGCTTTCTACAGACTACTTCAAAAGACTGGCTTGTGCAGTCCCTTTCAATATGAATACTGTTTCCACAGTTGCAGGTCTTTGAAAGCTATAGCCCTAAAGAGAATTTCACTGAAGCTGACTGGAGCAAACCTTCCCTATACAACTCTGTGTGTTCTGCAGGCTCCATCTGAGCCCAAAGACCACTTGAAACTGTGTGGAAATTCTGCCCCCCCCCCAACTTGTGTGTGCACATTCCCTGCCGCTGCCCCCACCTCTTTACCACACCCAGCTGCTTAAGAAAGCTGTTCTTGCTCTGGTAAATCTTGAATTTACCAACGAGATGGAAAGAGAGTCCTAGAGAGTCCCGCCCATGTTCTTGTTCTGGGCGCCGTCATCTTGAATGGGCGGGACTCTCTAGGACTCTCTCTCCATCTCGTTGGTAAATTCAAGATTTACCGGAGCAAGAACATACTGCCTGCCCGCCTCCAAGACAAGCTAAGTACCCCAAAAGCGCACACACGCCCTGGGGGGGCCACGAAGCAGCAAGGGGGGGGAGCTGCCGCGAAAACAGAAAAAAAAGTAAAATTCCTTAAAAATGAAATCGAAACTTAAGGGGTCCTACGCCCCTTCCCCAGCCTCTGCGCCTGGTGCCCACCGCACCCCGTTCTGTGACGCTACTGATGTCACCTTACAGCCCAATCTTATGTGTGTTTCCTTGGAAGTAAGTTCCATCAATCAGTGGGACTCCCAGTTGAATGTACATAAGATTCCAGCCATTACTGGGTAATTCCTTCCTATATTGCAGGTGAGGTTAACACCAGGAAAGGTACAGAGTCTCTCCCATGCTGCTGCTCCTGTTTGGCTCTGTGAAAATTAATGCGCAATAGAAGTCAGAGCCATTTATCTTTGTGGTTTTGCTGATGGTCCTTTATCATCAGATAATTCTGTTTACATCAGTTTTTTTCTAGGTTAGTTTATTGGTTCCTCCCCCAGATTCAAGCCTTTTTCCTTCCCCTCTCAAAGTCTGGAAACTGAGGCTGCGTTTGTTTTTCCACTTGTTAAGGAAGCCCTAGGTATGCCCCTCCCTGTCTGTCTCAGTTCCCCAGTTGCATTTTGGGGATGATAAAACTTAACTTACAAGGCTGTTGTACTGGGTTACGTCAAGGTACTACAAAGTGCTTTGCGTGCACACCACTATACAATGGTAGATATTGTGTGTGAGGAGGAGGGGACTACGTGCTGTCGGCATGTTGATCACTGCTACCCCCAAATCTGCAATAAGTTGCCCTCTGGTTCACTGAGCACCAGCTTAATTCTGGCAAGATTGTTGCGTACCTGTGAGAAAGGATCTCTTGACCTGAAGGCTGCTTCCTCTCTTTCAGATCAAACCCGCTGCAACGTCTGGATTCTTGATGGAGACTTGTACCACAAAGGGCTCTTGAAATTTGCGGTTTCCGCAGAGTCCTTGCAAGAGACAGTTGCAGTCTTTGTGGCAGATATGTCTAGGCCGTGGACTGTTATGGAATCTTTACAGAAATGGGCAAGTGTCTTGCGCGATCACATCGATAAGCTGAAAATCCCCCCGGAAGAAATGAGAGACATGGAACAAGAATGTGAGTAGCAATGGGAGATGGAGATTTGCTTTTGTTTTCATGTAACTTACCGAGAGTGTATATTTAGGGCGTTTTGTTTAAAAAAAAATATTGGTAAAACTTTTCTGTTTTTTAAACAAGCCTCAGAGTAGTTCTAGCACAGTCCTCTCTTAAGATAACAACTTGTCGTTTTGTGTGGTGTCAGGGAGAGATTAAGAAGATAGGGAGCAGGTAAGAAAAACAAGTCTTCATATAATAAATTGGTTTGTGAGAACAAACACAAAAAATTTGATTCCCGGCCAGGGTAACTGTCTGTGTGGAGTTTGAACACTCTCTCCATGTCTGCATGGGTATTCTCTGGCCCAGAAAGCTCACATTTATTTCACTGTTTTCTAAACGAAGACCCAAATCACTTCTACTATAAAGTTTGGTGATGGTTTTTGTGACCAGAAATCTGTCTTAAACTCAATGACGATCCGCATATACGACAGAGGGAAGACGCTTCAGTTTAAATCCCCAGCTCTTCAGCTGTTTCGCGCTAGATAAGGGCTTGGATGTTCAGCACTGTGATTAAAGCCACAGATTAAAGTCATTAGTGAACGAGTGGATTGTGAAATCCCATATTTAGTGCAGAATTTGTCATCTTTAGAACCCTAACTCCTTGTTAAAAAATCAAGTTTCCTACTTATAATTGGGATTGTTGCTAGCTTCCTTGAATTGAATGGTTCTTGCAGTGGCCACTTTATCCAGTTATATGTTTGGTGCTAAGCGATACTGCAGATGGCTTGGATGAAGGTGACAGCAGCATTTTCAAGCGCATTTGATGCCTATGGCGGCATTTTCAAGTAACTGATCTCTCCTTTGTGAACAAGCATGTCTGTGTTCAGGATATAGGTGGGCATATTGGCTTTCAAAAAAGATGAACTAAATCGTGCTGCCTTCGTATTCTCTTTGAGACAGAAACCTAAGGTGAAGGAAATGAAATCAAGAACAGATGACTTAAGACTTTCAAATATGAGTAATGGTGGAGGTGCAAGTAAATTTTGCAGAGGTCCAAGAAGTTGCAGTAGCAGTTGGGATGAAGTAGGAGCCAGGATGGTGTAGTGGTTTGGGAGTCAGACTTAGACCTGGAAGATCCAGGTTCAAATCCCCGCTCAGCCACGAAGCTTCCTGGGTGACCTTGGGCCGGTCACTATCTCTCAGCCCCACCTACCTCACAGGGTTGTTGTGAGTTCAAAAAGGAGGGGAGGAACTATGTACACCACTCTGAGCTTCTTGGAGGAAGGGTGGTATAAAAATGTGAAAAATAAATAAATAAAGTACAGAATGCAGCTCCTTTCCTGTGCAATGACAGTTTTTATTTTGCTGAGTTCCAGAAATGGGTATATGGAAAAACGTTACTGTGGAACATCTTGCACAACATTAGCCACAGTTGTAGCTCAGGGTATTATGAACTTGTGATAGAAGAGTCATAAGAAAAGTCATAAGAAAATATTTATTTACCCAGCGTGGTGTTGTTCTGTGGAACTCCTTGCCACAGGATGTGATGATGGCACCTGACCTGGATGCCTTTAAAAGGAGATTGGTCAGATTTATGAAGGAAAAGTCCATCACAGGTTACAAGCCATGATGGGTATATCGCAACTGCCTGGTTTTAGTAGCGTGCTATCTCTGAATGATGGATGCAAGGGAGTGGCGACAGGGTACGGGTATCTTATCTTGTGTGCTCCTTGAGGCATCTGGTGGGCCAATGTGAGATACAGGAAGCTAAACTAGATGGGCCCTTGGCCTGATCCAGCAAGGCTCTTCTAATGTTCTTAGGTTGTTAACCATTTGGTATTCTTTGGCATGTGGACTTCCATAAGTGCATACTTAGTTGTTACTCCAAGAACTTGACGAGATATCAATGATTCACCGTTGCCAAGACTCTCCTGAAAGTGCCAAACCTCCATAGTACTGTACTGTTTTTAAGAGTTTCCGTTCCTAATCGTTTGAGGTGCTCTTCTTTGTCAAGAAGTGTGATCTGCCCCCAATCGCCCACAGCTTTTCACATCTCATGCCCTCGGACATCAGCCTTGTGCTCAGCTTGTTAAAACAGTATGCAATACATGGACAACTTTTCAAAATGATATCATGTGACTCTACCCAACCAAGAGATGGTATCAAATTTGGTGGTTTAAAGGGCTGCTTTCTTCCACAAAGAAGCGTGTTTGTGTTGGGGATGACATCATTCCATATTTGCCTCCTGAGCTAAGCCACAAGGCCCCAGCTGTTGTGGAGACAATACATGCCCACTTCTGGAATTCAGCAAAGTGTCTTGCCCTTTCTGGGTAGTTGTGACATTTTCTTGCAATGCCTCCAGTATTTGTGCCTCTAATGGAACGGGAACTGCCAACTAAGCGCTCCATAGAAGAATTTGTTGTACCAACTAGAAAACAGCTTCTTGGCTGAAGGTAGTATGAGGAAATGTCGCTGTAAGGGAAGACTTTAGGGTTTTTCATGCCATAATCATCTGCTAGAGGTGCTGTAACTTCTCTTTCAATATGAGCAGGAGTTGGACAGCTCGGATGCAAACAATTTAGGTATCTTCTGAAGAACAGTTCTCAGTCCGTTTCCTTGACTGCTGGCACACTTAAGAGCAGGGAGTTATGCGGGGGTCCATCTCAAGGTGGACTGCTGCTGTGCAGGGCTTCTCGAATCTCTCCAGGTGGGTTGGCTTTTGGTTGTCGTTGCGTTGGCAGCTAGAAGCGGGCGATGGTGATAGAGAGAGCAAGGAAGGAACTGAAGACGGCCAGCAGTTCCAAAGGTAGATGCGTTAAGGAAACATTGTGGGGGCAGGAAGCGCAGAATTCACATGATTACTGGCCAGGCTTCTTTGGTTCAAATGTGGGCAGCGTAACTGTGCTTTTAAAAAAGAATGCCGGCAAAACAGGTTCTGTGTGTGGATTTCTATCCACTTGGGCTGTGAACTCCGCTAAAGCTGTGTTTGCTGACTGTGGGCAGCTGCTTGTATCCGCTGAAAACTAATGGCCATATGTTGTACAGCCTTCCGGAGTAGGTTGAGCTAATCTCTGTAAATACAATGACTAAAGGCTGCCAGTACTGTCTTCCCCCCCCCCCCCCGCTTTTTTTATTAGTCCTTGTAAGTTAGCAGAAGTACTGTGTGTTGTGTTCAGTGCAATGGGTGTGCCCAGTGTTGTTGTCAGCTACCAGTTCTCAGGATATGGTGAGACCTATATTTTTATTGTGTTGAGTGTAAAAAACCATCTACTGTCCTGTCACACAAGGGGGAAGAGGGCACTCCTGTGAGGAATGCTGCCAACGTACAGAAGATCTCCATTCATATGGGATATTTATGCGTCTCATAAAGAGAGCTTAATGCAAGGGCAACCTTGCCTTGGACTCTTCGGCAACCTTCGGATGCTGGCTGGCATTTCTTCCTACACTTGCTGTGAGCCTGGGGTGTTTTGTTTTTTTTTTAACTTGGCTTCTGCCATATTCCCGTGTACACCTCTGTGACTGTTTGGTGGTTCTGCATCACTCTTCTCTCCCCCCCCCCTCCCTAATCTACGCTGCCATGCTTTCAGCTTTGAACAGCAGTGCAGGGGTAAATATTGCTCCAGGAAGTGTGGCCGTGCCTCATCCTGTTGGTTTTAGTTTTTCTCTGTTGGGCTCAGTTTCCCTGTGGATCATGGAGGGGGATAGGAAGGAGTGCAGCTGTAATGCACGGCATCTTAGCACTTGCCACCTTAGTCCTGATGATTTCTGGTGGCCATTGCTTCTGTTTCTGGCACCCATGGGAGGAGCAGCCAAGCGTGACTTGATGTTTTCATGTTTAATAGGAGACCGTGTTTAGCTTTGTTTAATCTACTTCTGAAAACTGTTTGAATCCTGTAGCTCTCAAGTTGCAAATCAAGACATACAAAGTGGTCCTTGAATACTAGTTGAAAACTCCTGTGAGAAGCATCGATTTTTAGAAGGGGTGTAGTTGCTGTTGGATGACAAGATAGAGTAGGATCATTGTTCCGCTAAAAAGCATACACAGTCATCCTTCAAAACATTGATTGACGGTTGCTTCAAGCTTGCTTACAGCATTTTATCTTTAAGTAATAGTTCTGTATTTCTTGTTCTGTACCATTCTGATTTTATGATGTGATTATCCTTGGCTATCCCTGTGGCTTAAAGCATTTTATTTAATCTATTACTGTGTTTCCATAGTCGTGAAGGCTTTTCAAGAATACGTGGAGCCTGAAGAAGGCTACCAGGGATCGCCACAAAGAAGAGGTCCACCGGGCCAAGAGGATGAAAATGTTACTTTACCACTTGGAGACAACGTGCTGACTCACAACCTTGGAATCCCTGTAATGGTAGTTTGTACAAAGGTGAGTTTGAGTTCTTATGGGCAAACCTGGCCAGCCTTTTGGTGTATTGGTATAATCATGAAGGCGAACTCTAGGTTTAGCACAGGGGGGAGCTGTTCCAGTGGTAGAGAATACCTTTTTCAGCAGGTGAAGCTTCATATTTTGTGGGCAAAAGTTGGGTTTTATTCTGCTTCCTAAAGGGGAGATGTGCAATTTCAAAATGTTTCTTTTTCTGATCAGCATTGGCATGTTGTGTTTGTCTGGGTTTCTTACAATCCTGATGTACACAGTGCGATAGTTTGCCATTCTCCTTTAAAAAAATCTATTGTAGTCCAAACTTGTGCAAAAACACTTTCCCATTTCTTGTCCTTCCGGTTGTTGTTCTCTATTTTTTTGTCATCCTAATTTTCCAAACATCTCTAACTGAAATTCAGAGTAAAGAGATCTCTGTTTCCAATGTAAAAATGTGGAGGCAAAATGGAGGTGCAGTATGTTTATGTTCTCAGGCATGGAATACAAATTAAATAACCTTCCAAGTTTGCTTCAAAGCAAAAAGGGTCTTGGAATATGTGGTATCTATGAAATCCAAATAGACGCCTGCTTTTGTGACATTTTAAGAAAAATGTGTTGCTGTCCCATGTCTGGTTATTTGCGGCCTTTGATGGCTTGTGAAGTGTGTTTTTCCTAATGGCTCGAGCAAAGCTTGCTTTGAAGGCTGATTTCTGTAAAAGCCCTCCTCGTTCCAGACACATTCTGCGCTTCAGGCTTTGATGTGGTTTCATTCCAGTGTGACGCAATGAGCATCCTAGAGAAGGAACATGACTACAGAGAAGAACACTTTGACTTCATTCAGTCGCATATTCGTAGATTCTGCTTACAGTGTATCCTTTCTTCACTTGAGTTTGTGTGATGGCATAACTGGGGGGGGGAGTATAATTTTCTCTAGCTTTTACAGCACAATCCTATCCAACTTTCGCCAGCGGTGCAGCGAGAACAGGAGGCCCCAGAACGGAAAGGGGATTCAAAACCCCTTCCCCCCCCCTCCAAAGTCTCCTGCCCTGCATTCCCCTGCTGGTTACACCGGTGGGGGAAGTTGGATAGGATTGCGCTGTTAGTGTGTGGTTGGTTTCAGTCTATAAATTGGCTCTTTGACAATTCTTTGCTCTTTGTTTTCTGTCTTGTGCAAACCTTTTCAGGTCAGCACGTGTCTCCTCCCCTTTCCCGTCATTTGAACACAAGACGAGCCCTCCTGGGTCAGACCAAAGGCTTGTCTAGTTCAGCATCCCATTTCCTACGGTGTCTCCCCCACTTGTCTTTGGGAAGCCTACAAGCAGGAGAGAGAGGCAATTTCTCTCTCACCATCACTCCCCTGCAGCTGGTATTGACAGCTTAATGCATAATGGAGGAGAAAGGAAGGGCTGATATTTCCTTGTGCTTCATAATCCACTAATTTTCTGTGCACTTTGCAACTAAGCCTGCAATCCTATGCACTCTTTCCTGGGAATTAGTCCTACAGAATTCCATAGGACTGACTTCTGAGTAGAAAAGGGTAGAATTGGGCTATAAGTTGCTTAGCAAATACCTGTACTGTATTGTGAATAGCTTAGGAATTGCTGTTTCTCACTATCTTTTTGATCTTTATTGTAGGACTTTCATTTCCCCCCCTTTCATGATAGGTACTTGTCTCCTTGTGGTTCATCTTTCCTCTTTTCTTTTTCTTTCCTTTGCTGTTGACAATCTAGCCCATTTAATTTGAAAGAATGAACCAGTGACATTCCATCACAATGGTGGTTTAAAGTGCTTTACTTCTACAAACGTAATAGGTTAACTTCAACTGAAACTGTAGCTCTCCTTAAAAGAAGTGACTAGATGGTGCAGCCTTGGTTTATACATCCGTTAAGGAGGAAAAGAACCTTGATTTGTTGTATAAGTACATCGTACATAAAACATACGGCTTTCATTTTACCACGCCTGCCTTAGTGGTAGAAAAGGATGCAGTTTTCATGTAAGTAGATTAGTTAACAAAGATGTACTGCTGATTTTTTTTTTGTCCTATACCTTTTGCAATAGGCTTGTAAAACCGCTTTGATTGGAATATAAGATGTGGAGGTGGGGTTGGGGACACTGCTGCCCAAGCAAAACTAAGGTGGCAGCATTTATATCCCAGTCCTTAATTGCATTACCCAGAAATAAACTGCATCAGTTTTAATGAGCCTCATTTTCAAGTAAGAGCACCCAGGATTGCACCCTTAGGGCACCATCCTGCTTTGCTGAAAGTACCTGTGCAGCACCTAGTGCAGAGAGTTCTTATTGCTGCTAGGAAGAGACGAGCGTCTCCTCTCACCAGTGTACCCTTGACTTGGGGGATGCTATAGCAGTGTTTCTGAACCCCTTTCTGCCATCATGGGCATTCAAGATTAACTATGTCTCGTAGAAATGTTGGTATAATAAAAACACAAACCAGCAATAAAATGAGAGAGAACACACCTGTTTATATAAGGCCACAATAAAGCAGCAGAGAGATTCAGCAGCAAACAGACCAACCTAGCACATTAATTTGCCCACCAGTAGTCTGAGTAAACAGGACAGACTTTGCCTGGCACCTGAAGAGTGATAATGGAAGCGCTAGGCAAGTTTCCCTTGGGGAGGAAATTCTATCGTCTGGACACAACCACTGAGAAGTTCCCCTCTCTGATAGCCAAGTTAGATGTGTGGCTATCTTAGCTTGCCAGGCGAGTTCAGGCGAGAGCCAAGTCTTAGGTTTACCTGTCTCCGATTTCTTCCTCTAGACCTGCTGGTTGGGACAACGAAAAGAAAATTGCAATTCTCCATGAAAACTTCACAACAGTGAAACCTGAAGATGCATATGAAGACTTCATTGTAAAGCCGCCTGTAAGAAAGGTATAGCAGACAAGCACACATGTCTCCTATTTTGCATGCAGGGCTACTCTTAACTGTGTTCGACCGAACTTTGCATCCTCAACAGGGCATGGATGCTAAACCAGTTCATGGAGTCTGATTAATGGCTGATATAATTACTAGCCCACAATAATGTTACCTGTACTTAAAATGCTTTGTGTTTGTGTACACATACTCTGTGTGTGTGTGTGTGTGTGTGTGTGTGTGTGTGTGTGTGTGTGTGTGTGTGTGGAGAGAGAGAGAAGCTCTTGATCCCTAATAATTAAGAATGTTTTGAGGAATTGCAGTATGGGAAGGAACTATATAGCTCAGTTCCTGCCACCTAACAAGACAGATCATCCCTGATGCTATCTATACCAGGGGTTCACAACCCCTTCCCGGCCAAGTACCACCTCTGGTGCCACTCTCCTGCTGTGTACCACCACTGGAAGTGACTGGCGTTGACATGATCGCCAGTTAGTTCTGGGTTTTCAGGTTTTTGGAGGCCAGAAAACACAGGTAGAAGGCTTTGGCCGGGCGAGAGGGCCCTTCTCGGCATTCCTGAGAGGCTCAGCCAAAGGCAGATGGAAAACAGCAAGCCAAGTCACAGGCAAACCAGCAGTGCTGTGTCTTTCCATATAGCAGTTTTCCCCCCAAACTCTTGGAATCAGCACAGTGCTAATAATGCATTCTTGTTGAGTCGGTAGGATACGATCTGTTGTAATACTGACCTAGTTTTCTGTGTTTTGCAAGCTTTCTGGATGGGAGGCAGAGCTTCTAAAGCCCACCCCGAACTTTGGCCATCCTCTCTTTAACAGGCAGGCACACAGAATAGATGCCATCTGCTGCCGTGCACATAAGGATCTATGGGTTGGAGCATGACTCCAACACTAATGGGTAAAATAGGGCACCCCAGACTCTCTTCAATTAGGCAACCAATTGGGGAAGGAGGCCAGAGAAGATGATGGAGCAAAATGTGTTCTGCCTTTCTGCAACTTCGGTGGTTCAGTGTAGCTGCTTTGGTGACTCACTGCAGTGCCAAAGCTGTCAGGGAGAGAATGTCTCCAGCTCTGCCTGCTGCAGGATCCTCTCCCTCTCCCGCAGTTCTTCCCTCCAGGTGCTTCCGGTAGTTTGCAAACCATTTCTTAGGTCAGGGGTTCTCAACCTTTGGAGGCCCGGGTACCCCCTATCACGGTCCAATTTTCTGAAGTACCCCCTGCTAATTAATTGCCAATCAATTGAATTAATCAATCAATTGGATTAATCAATCAATTAGATAAGTAATCATTAAATAAAAAAGTACTAAAACAATTTTAAATGTGAAAGTCTTACTTAACGTGTGTGTGTGAGAGAGAGAGTGGGATTGCATTTAAGTTCTAATTAACAAGTAATTAACTACTGATTGCTGCTGATAAGGGGCAGGCTCTGGCGTACCCCTGCCATTGGTCCGCGTACCCTTAGGGGTACTCGTACCACATGTTGAGAACCCCTGTCTTAGGTTATTTGCATCAAGTGTGCCAGACAGCAAAAAGGCATTACTGATTAATTTTAAGCACTAGATGCTAATTCTCCCAAACTGTTAGGACACTGAAGGAGGATTAATGGAGAGGGAGACATTCCAGAAGGCTTTCCCCCCCCCCCATCTCCCTGAGCCTGCTCTTATAATTCAGAAGTTGTTTCTCTTTGTATAAAAGGTTTTCCCCCTCTTTTCCTTCACCAGTTAGTTCACGATAAAGAGCTTGCAGCAGAAGACGAACAAGTGTTTCTTATGAAACAACAGGTAAGAAAATGAAGCAATTATGTTTTATATTTCTTTGCATGCACTTCTCATGATACTTCTGAATTTTGGGTGCAAGTCTTTTGTAAATCAGAAATTAACGTATGGATGGCAGGACGCCAAAATTGGACCTTGCGAAGAAGTACAGAACATCTTCTCTTAGTGCATGACCATAATAGAGTTAGGACTCTAGTAGTTATAGTACTCTGCTAGTGTAGACTAGTATTCTACACTGTATACGTAAATCAATTTTACATTAGATTAAGCATCATGACTTTTCTCAGAGAACCTAGGAATTGCAGTTCTTTGAGGAAACTACAAGAAATGTTAAATAGTTGCAGCACTGGCTTTGAGTTGTAGTGTAGACATCATGCTGATCTATGGTTAAAGAAACATAACTATGGTTTGTCTTGAGAATCTGAATAGACTGGCCATAGTTATAGATGTTTGCTTTGCCTCCAGAGATCCTGCACTGACAAAACTGGAGTGCTAAGCAGAGAACACTCTGAACCATGGCTTGCCTGTACACTTGGAAGCTTAAACCATGGTTGGGGTTCTAACTATGATTAGGACAAACCATGGTTTGGTGTGATGTCTGAATTGCACCATAGTGATGATCGCCAGACTCTGTCCCTCGAAACCAATAGGTATGATCCCTGTCCACTGTTGATCACAAAGCAGGTCTCAAATCCATTATTGGCAGAGATGACATTGAGTGTTGCAATTCCTTGGCACGGAATATAAACCCCACCCTATATTTGAGGCAAGAGTTTCAAGCTCACAACCCCGTGAGTTCTTCTCTGTCTTGGATTAAAGTCCAGACCAGAGAAGAATTTGGCTTTTCCTTCTCTACCTGGTCCAGGAGCAAATGAGATGGAGGTGTCTTCTTCATCATCACCTCCCATGCTTTGTGTCACTGTCGCAGCAAGCAAGGTGTCAGGTGCTGAGCATATGTCATTCTTAGCTAATCTGGGAAGTCGGCACCGCCCATTGCTGGTTAAAGATGACCCCCTTTCTCTTAGTGTCCTCTAGTGGTATCATTTGATGATAACTTTCTGAATGTATCTACATCAAATGGTTAGCAAGATCAGCAACAGAACAACTTTACTACGTACAGTTTCAGTTTTGAAACTTTTTTTCCAGTGCGTTTACAGACTCTGTTTTTCTCTTTCAGTCTTACCTTGCCAAGCAGCCAGCCACACCCACAAGAGCTTCTGTGAGTATTTGCAAGGAAGCCGTTTCTACCAGAAAATATATGCCACAGTCCCAGGGTCTGAAATGGTTGAAATTTATGAGCCCTTTTCTAATGCTTACTTTGTGCCGTGTGACGGAGTGAGCTCCTGCCTCCTGTCCCAGCTGCTGCCAACCTAGCAGTTCAAAAGCAAGTAATTGCAAAAGTTCACAAAGTGGTTTACATATGAAGAAGTTGAACATGCGTGCCTGTTGTAAAGAGATGATTTGACCAGTGGATTGTATTTGCAAATCCCCGTGTGTAGAATGCTCTCAGAAACCAGTGCTTGAAGTGAACTCTTCACAGGAAAGCATTAACAAATGTTGAGTCTTAATGGGCAACTTCTACAATAAACGTCAAAGCTGTCAAAGTGTTATAGGTTACAGGAAAGCACAAGGGGCTGAATAAAGGCGGAAGGCTGGGGGGATGTATTAAAGGGAGCTGAAAATATTAAAAGGGAAATGGTAACGAAATCAGAAGGGAAGAGGTTCTTAAGGACATAGGAAAGTCAATTTGTGGAAACCCTAAAATTGAGGACCCAAGTAGACCAGCAAACAACAGCTAGGGGGCCATCTGGATCATGGCCACAGTGGGGGGCATAGCGTTAAATCCTTGTAGTGCCCCTATCCCGCAACTGATGTTGAGCGCACACGCAAAGAAAGCACCACATGCACAAACTGAAGGCCATAAGAATGGGTTGTGTCCCTATACACATTTCCCTGGGAGTTGGCATGCATAGGGTTGCGCTGTAAGCTATGCTTCCGTTCCCATAACGTTCTTGCACCCTGGAAATCCTGACTTGGCTTTGTGCCGCTTGTCATGCACAAAAATGTCAGTACATCTCACTGTGTAATTTCTTCCAGATGTGCTTGCTTTGTTTTCCCTGTGCACCTCTTTGAATGTAGTCCAATCTGTTTAAAGTAGCAACTAGGTGGTTCTGAGTTGTATTTCCTATATTTCCCCCCCCCCCCCACAAAACACCATGTGAATTGGCTTATACAAGTAGATTTGCACTTGGTTTTCAAGGTGGGGGTTTGTACCTTTTTTGGGGGGGGGGTCAAGAAGAAAACCAAAGATTTCCTTGTCTTTAACCTCAGGACTGGAATTGATGCCATTTTGTGATCTCGGAGCAAGTCGATATTTGGAGTGCATTCAACAGTTGGATCTCTTTGTTCTGGACTTGTAAATTGTTGCATTTTGTTGCACAGGAATCTCCTGCACGAGGGCCTTCCGGTTCACCGAGACCCCAGGGCCGACCGGGTCCTGCCACAGTCCCCAGTGCCTCGCCGATAGCATCCGTTAAGAAACCAGATCCAACTATTAAAAGTAGGTGTTGCAGTGTTTTGTCAGCGTATCACTTTATTTGTAGTGTTTCCAGAACTGTGAGCTCTTTCGATGAAGGGCAGCTATTGGTTTGGAGTGCTCAGTGGGCACTTAAAAGTGCCAGAGATAGAGGCGATATCTGTCTCCATAAGAGGCATTAGCTGTGTCTCATTTAATTATAGCATAAAAATGTACAAACTCTGAACTGCCTTTCACACGTGACTGGTTGGGATGTGGGAGGTTTGGGGCTTAGTTACAGATGAACTTGCACCAAATTTGAATGCAACAAGAAGGAAAACAAAAAGTGATGGCTAGTTATTGTATTAATAGGGAAAAATGAATAAATGCCTCTTATTTTGCAAGGGGCCGTGGTGGCTTAGTGGTTAAGACGCTGAACTGCAGACCGGAAGGTCGGTAGGACAGCAGTTTGAGACCCGAGTGCTGCGTGACGGAGTGAGCTCCTGTCCCAGCTCCTGCCAACCTAGCAGTTGGAAAGCAAGACATTGCAAGTCGATAAATAGGTACCGCTGCAGCGGGAAGGTAACAATGTTCTGTTAGTCATGCCGACCACATGACCATGGAAGCGTCTTCGGACAGCGTTGGCTCTTCATTCTTAGAAACGGAGATGAACACCGCACCCTAGAGTCAAACACGACTGGCTTTTGAGCAGGGGATACCTTTACCTTTACCTGTTTTGCATACAGATCTGTTTCAGTGAGCAATGATGAAGGATCAATACATTGGTTAGAAATTCTGTTCTTGGTTTTATTTGCTTTTTTCTTTTCCTTATTTAATTTTTGTTATGTTGGTTTCTGTCCCAAGAAAATGGATCCTGACTAAGCACTATTTATTATTATTATTATTATTGAAATCAATGAGACAAGTTAATTGTGAGTAACTTCCCGTTGGTATTGATGGTGCATAGTCAGGATTCACTTCCTTGGATTTTAGTCCGTGGGTATATTTTTGCAAAATCAGTTTGTTGAACATGGCGGAGAGCTGCTAACCTGCCACAATTGTACTCTGTCTGAAGCATGTCTCGTTTTTTCCTCTTAATTAGATAATGCTGCAAGCGAAGGTGTGCTGGCCAGCTTTTTCAACAGCCTGTTGAGTAAAAAGACTGGCTCTCCTGGGAGTCCCGGGGCAGGAGGAGTGCAGACTACAGCCAAAAAGTCAGGTACTGGAAAGGGGCTTCTGCAAAGAGTTGTCTTGATAAATAAGTTCTTAGATTTTCGCGACGAGAACAAATCACTGAGTTAAAAACTTAAAGTGAACGATGCTTGCCTTCCGGTTCTTATCAGATACAAGTTGGACACAAGAAAAGTTAAGTTTGTTTAGCTCAGAGCGAGACACTTCTGGGTGATGGAAGTTCCATTTAGGATAGCAGCCTGTAAATGTAGAAGAGCAGAGACCGTTTAAGTTTTCAGTTGGTCTTCGAATGTTTCCTGCCTTCTGAGGATGCCACAGATGTTGGTGGTGAAATGACAAAATTTCTTCCCGTCATGACTAAAGTTTTTAACTCCGTGAGTTGTCTTGTTACTTTGCTGGGTCGGTGGTGTTTGGCTCATGCTGCACTATATCATGCTTGAGCTTCTCTGTCACTGAGCCACAACCCGTCTGCATAGTCCCACCTCCTCACCCACGTAGCTCCACTCTGTCTTGGCGTGATGCTAGGAATTTTTGAGAGCGTGACCCCTGGTCATGTTGCAAACTTGTTGTTATACACACATAAGTGGAGACCTGCAATCCCTAGCCTCGAACAGGAATACTTCTATCAGGGCTCCAGCACGCCTGGGACAGAGGCCTTACTGTGTGTGTGTGTGTGTGTGTGTGTGTGTGTGTGTGTGTGTGTGTGTGTGGTTTCCCAACCTCCTGAAACCTTCCTCATGCTTTGCTATGTTGTGCTACAGAGGTTTAGGTTTGGTACTGGTTTCTGGTCCCCCAAATGAGTGTCTCTTTTGCTCTGTATTGGGGAGGGGGCATTTCTGGAGAGTTGGAAAAGGGAAAGCTGTCATTTATAACATGCACTCGCAATTGTACACACAATCCCCTTTCTAATTCCTCCACAAGAAACTGTTAGAAGCCTGAGCAAGCCAATCCTCCCCTGTATTTTCCTCACTTCCCCCCCCCCCATGACACCCTTTAGTCTGTAGAGCAGTGTTTCCCAAACTTTTTCAACCTGCGGTTCCCTTGTCCATTGGTGACCATTGGCCGCGGCTCCCCATTACATTATGTTAATGCCTGCCAATTGGCATTGCATTGTATTCCGAGAGGATTCCGTCGCACTCTGCGGCTCCCCTGGCTGGTATCCGCGGCTCCCCTGGGAGCCACGCCTCCCAGTTTGGGAACCACTGCTGTAGAGTATGCTCTGTCCCTCTGAGGTTTGTGTTTTTTCATCAGGTTTGATATTTGAAACAACAGCACTATGCACTAAAAGCGCAACCCATCTCTTGTGTTTTTTTAGGGCAAAAAACCGTTTTGACGAATGTTCAAGAAGAACTGGATAGAATGACTCGCAAGCCAGACTCTATGCTGACGGCCAATTCTTCTCCGACAGAGAACGAAGCTTGATATCGCTTAAAAACATGCATATGTAAATGACCAAATAACTATGTACATTGATAAGACCAGGAGCTCTCTGCTGTCGCAGATGCTATAAGTTTTCTCGGGGCAGGGGGAAAATGAAACGTAACCTTCATTGGCTTGTTCCGGTATCAAGTGCACATTCAGGAAATTTTGCATATAAAAATTCCTCTGTTTTAAGATAACCATTTTAGAGTTTAAATAGGGCGATTCTCTTGTTTTGGGTGGCGAGTGAGGTGGCAGCTGCAGCTCTTAGGAGGAACACAGAAGTGAAATGCGGAATTCCTGTTGGAAAAACCACTAGCGGCTGCTGCTGGCACTAAGAAGAAATGAAATCCCTTTTCCAAGTTTACCGGAGTTGGCCAACCAAAGCTTGCCTGTGCTTGGGAGAGAATCTGGCGTAGCGGAGTGTTGGTTAGCTGAAAACTGTGTCAAGATGCTGCATTAAAAGGGAGAGATGGGAGAGCTGTCTCGGTTGACGTGAAAAGCATGTTGGACAGACTGGAGAGAGAGAGAGCAGTGTTAATAAACTCTGTGTTGAACATAAATCAGATAATCACTGTTTAAAAACAAAAGCCTTTACAAAATTGGAGAGTGCTCAAAGCTTAAAGTACTGAGCATCATGGGAATTTTTCTTGTTAATAATTTGCCTTTTTTTTTTTTAGTTTTAACAAGGAGTTGAATACAATGTGGTGGGTGCCCTTTTTGTCCTAGCCGACACAGGGAGAAACTTGCTTAGACCAAGTGCCTGGCACAGTGAGAGTTGTGTCTTTTAGAAGGTGCTTGAACCTCTTGTGCACTGTAGTACAAACAGACTCTGTTTGACTTAATTTTAAGAACTTGGTAATTCTTTTGACAGTTGTGTGTTAATTTTGAATCTTGTTTTCTGATAGCTTCTGCCTGTGTCTTTTTCCCCCTTAAATACCAACCACCTGGCCTGTTCAGAGCAATGGATGACATATCGCTTTCCCATATGAAATGTGTTAGAGAATATTAATCCATTCTTCTTCTTTTTTTTGAGTAGTTCAGAGTTAACTGCAGAGCTAAAAAAAAAACACCTGAATCCTGCCTTAAGGTTAAAAACCTGTGATGGTTTTCTAGTAGACTTCCAAGAACTGAGTTCCAAGTCACTGTTGGCTGCAGAGCTGTGTAGAGGTTTACATTGATAAACGTAGAACATAATGACTTCAGTTCATGTATTTGTCTCTCCCCACTCCCTTTTTGGTGTAGTTTTTTTTCAGTGTGGGGAAAAAAGGCTTACGGTTGTCCCTCATTGCTACATGGGCTAGTACTCATGGCCACTTGGAAGCACAGTTCTATGAAAGACTCCCACAGTTATTGAAATGGCACTTTTTGAGTTCAGTATGGTATATTTGACAAACACTACCTTATCTTATAGAGCCAAACTTTCAGCACACAGAAGGGGGGAAAAACACCATATGAATTATGCAGGGTTTACTTTTATTGATACGAATTTGTGTGTTATGCTAAATCTTGTTTCCTAATAGAACTCCCCTAATATTTATATATATATTGTTAAATATACAGAATGAATTGACCACTAACACAGTACTGGATGTAACTGCAAATCCCATGTTACGTAAAGAGCTGTCTGTTTTTTTTAAGTCTGTCTAACACTATCTAGAAAGCTAAGAGTATTTACTTGCGTTAACTCGAAAGCATGTTTACATGTGCCAGTTTTGCTTCCCCCCACCTTTATTTTTTACATTTTTTTTATAAGCTTCAGAACCTCAGTTACATGCACAGATGTAAGAAGTAGTTGTGGCTGGAAAACCTGGTGTATGCGTGGGTTTTATTTTCTGCCTGTTGGAATTTGGCATATGATTTGCCAAATACATATTTTAATAAACCCCCATTGCCTTGCAGCCACCCAGCAGATGCGACTTACACCCTGCCTTTGTGGTGTGGGGCTCTGGTACACTCTGGGGCAGCTGCAGATTTTGTGCCATGTATAAACATGGAGCAAGTTAGCACTTGGAGATGGGTTAACCTTGCACTCGGTTCTAGCCGAGGGGAACGTTGCCTCTCGGTCACCACCGTCAAATGCAAATGGCATCGGATCAGCCCAGAGCTGGCCAGGCCAGAGCTGATATTGGCAGTGTGGAGCAACCTTCTTGGTTTTTGGAGAATGAAATCTTGGAAGCAAAATGTGTAAGTTGGATGAGCAAGTGTTTCACGATGGTATGCGGTTCCAGTGCAGACCTCATTATTACACAACTGTCTATTTTAAAGTTTTTGTCGTTCACGCAGCTACTCCCTTTGTGTATCACTCTTTGTGTACAAGTTTTTTTGTTTTCCCATTTTTTTATGAAATGAACATTAGCTCTGCTGCAAATGAGCAAACAGACCACTTGGATCCAAACAGAAGTTTGAATCTTGCCCTTCCTCCCTCCCCAGCCATTTCCTCTTTGCAAGTGAATGCTCCTAGTTTCTCAGAGGAAGAAAAGCTGTAAGTAAATGTCATGTTTGTCGGTTGCCAAAGTCTAGGAACTTTGGAAAGCTGCACAGTTGTCTTTTTCTTTTCTTTTTTTCTTTTCTTTTTTCTGGTGTTCTCGAGCATTGGAACCAAAGGCCAAATTTGCAAAACAGCCTTTACGTTTTTTTTTAAAAAAAATACAGTTAACTTTATTTTCAGGATACACTCGTATGGTAGACTGTTAAAGTTATTACATGGCTATATTTATATACAGTATAGTGATTGCATCTACTGTTCATGTTTAAACGCGAGTAATATTCTATTCCACTTGAAGAGAAGGCAAATATAAAGGATTGGCCCTCCATCAAAATGCTACGGTTATGCTGCTTGATTTTTTTTGTGTTTTTTTTAAGTTTGCACTTTTCTCGGCATTTAAAAACTTGTTTAAACGGAACAGAACTTGTTGTATTTTATTTAATTTAACTACATTGAAAGTGACTGAACTTAACCATATCCATGCTGTAAATGAAAGTTCACTCTCCTATATTACTAAGTTTATTGATGTTTTTAACTTCCAATGAGGACCGCAGATGTATCCAACACCAAGCCCTTAGTCCCGTTGTACGGCTTTAACCAGGTGCAGTCCATGTGGAATCTTGCTTTCTAGTACTGGCAAAAATGAGGACATGTCTTTAATTAATGGCTTCAATAAACACAAACCAAGACTGCTTAACCAGTGTGGAGTCGCTTCTTTCCCTGCGAGGCAGTTCTAGAACAGTAGATGTGATGCAATTTTGAGCTTGTCACATAAGAACTTGGAGTAACGTTTTGCGTTGATGCAAGATAAGTGCCTTTCTGAGTCAGACAAAAGCAGGACTACCTTAGCAATCTTTTATCAACGGTCATCAATTTAAAGACCTCATAGGAATCACAAGGTATAAGAGCCCTATTGGATCAGTCTAGCCCAGCATCCAGTTTTCTAGAATGGTCATCCACTGAGCATGGGGGGCACAAGCTCTTCCTTGTTGCTTGTCCCCATATGGAAGCTTTATCGCAATTTGTTGCGAATCTCTTGCCATTTGTGCTCAAAGGTATACAGTCACCGAGATTAACTCCAGTTGTGTATATTGAGTTTTTAGTAAGGAAAAAAAGACTTGCTAGTGTTTGGCACAGCTTCTTGTGGCAAGGAGTTTCATGGGTCAATTCTGCCATAGAAAATGAAGGACAGATTGTTTTCAAGGAACATCTTTGTTCCATGAACAAATGAGGCAGAGATGGGGGGGGGGGGTTGAAGCAATAAGGTGGCTTGAGAATATGTTCTCAAAGCAGCAGACAAACATAAGGTCATGTTGGAACTGCATTGGAGAATGTTCTATGATTAAGAATTTTATAGCAAGGTTTTAAATGTTTAGGCAACAGAAACCACAGAGTGAAATTTCCTCGACATCTAATACAAAAGGACCTTAATGGAAACGAAGCCTAAAAAGACAGTTCTTTAGATTATGCAGCCTTTGATTCCCCTCAACTGACGACACCCGTCTCAACTTTGCATTGCTTTTGGAGCAATTCTTGCTTTCATCTTCCATAACCACCCTTAAGAGCCTTGTAGGCTTTTTTCCCCACCTTGTTTCAATATTTATAACCTTATTTGCTATAGATTTTCACACCCAAAGTTTAAAATAGAGAGTGCATATTTTGTATTTGTCGTCCTACTGATGAAAAGGGCCTGTGCTTTGGTGGTGGTGGTGTGTTTTTATTAACGAACGTGTATTATGCACGGTGCATATAATCTATTTTCAATGGAGAGCATCTCCTGTGTGCTCATTTGTTTCCAATTGAGGGAGCTAGAGAGTATTGCTTTGCCAAGATATCTCGCTTTCAAGAAAAAAAACCCACTCAGGAATGCTTGCTTTATGCACTGTAAAAATTTGCCCTGTGAAAAACAGGAACTATCGCCACGAATTCATAACGGTGGATTTGGAGAGGGAGGACTTGGAACGCCATGTGATGAAATTGAAATATTTGCATAATTTAGATGTCTGTACACTGAAATGTGATCACTATTGAGTGGCACTCAATTTCCTTTCTGCCAGAGAAAGGATAATTCTTCTGGAGGAAGGGACGTTGTAGACATTGCCCAACACATAACTGTATTAATACTTAACATTTGTAATGCATCTCTGAATGTGCAGAGCGCTTCATGTGTGTTATCTGGACATAACCCTTACAACAACCTTGTAAGAGGTAAAAATTATTCTCCCCATCTTGCAACTGGGGAACTGAGGCTGAGAGGAAGTCACTTGAACTGGGGAAGCCCTGATCTATAGCTCAGCCTCGACAAACCAGCTCATTGGGCAGGTAAGCCCAAAGGCATAATAGAAAAGTAACCAAGTGAAAAAGGTACATTATGCTTCTTCTGAAACGTTGTGAAATTGGTTGGGATTAACATCAAATGTCCAAAAATGGATCTAGCCTTAAATCACAGAAAGGATGTGATTCTGTGGGGATGGTAAAGCAACAAAACAAGAGCATCATTATACTTCCTTGTGGCTGCTCTTTTTGTAATGTTGATGCCATTCAGTCAAGAGGACTAGGAACTTGTTTTTTTCCAAACAAAAGTTAGTGTTTGCACAACTAAGTGACCTGCATGCATCACGAACACGTTTTTTGGGATGAGTGACAATACCTTAACTAGGTATTTATGACCATAAATGATCTACCACTGTTAGGTATTTGGTGCAAGAAATGGTGTTAGCTTTTGCTCCCTGTTTTGGTTACTGTCAATCTAAATCTTAATGTATTAGCTTTCCTGTGAAATCCCCACTTAGACTGCATTCCTGCATGCATTCCTTGCCGGAATGAGAAAAGTCAGTGCTATGCAATTTGGCTGTTTGCTTACTGAAAACTTACAATACCAAACATTCTTAGAAAGGAAGGGTGCACTAAATATTTCAGCATTGCTTATTATGCATCTCCGAGTCAGTACAGAAACCCTGGTAGCAGTTTTCACAAAGCTCAGTCAGGTATGATTTTCCTTTTCTGATCCAGGAAGGAAGATGGGCGGTGGAGGCTAAACCGGCAGACAGATGTGGACACCCTGCCAATATCTGCTGCCTGAGGCAATAGCCTCAGTTGGCCATATGCCTGGGGAGGCCTTGTGTATCAGAGCCTTGTGCTAGAATTCTGGTCCACTGCAGCCTGCAGGTAGGGATTTTTTCCTGCTCCCATGCAAGTGATTTTTAATGCTCCCATGCAAAACAAGACATGTTTATGACATGTACAAGACCATATTAGAAGGCATGTTTAGCACAGACTCTTCTCCCCCTTATTACATGCAGTTTTTTTTTTTGTGGTTGCAGAGTCCCAAATGCGGCCTGAACTGCAACAGCCTAGGTCAGTGTTTCCCAAACTTTTTCGACTTGCGGCTGGCTCCCTTGACCATTGGCCCCCCCGGCTCCCCATGACATGATGTTGATGCCTGCCCATTGGCACTGGGCTGTTTTCCAAGAGGATTCCAGGGCACCCAGTGGCTCCCCGGCTGCTTTCCGCAGCGCCTCGCACTTGGGGAGCCACTGCACTAGACTCCCTCCTGCCTAGTGTCCCCCCCCAAGTGGGGGAGCCTCAGCCCCTGGGGAGCCCCATATTCTCCTCCCCCCTCCCGCATGAGAATTCAACAGGTGAAGCTTTGGCAGACTTGGAGAGGCTTGACCTGTTGGCTTCCTCTCCGGCAGCTGTGCGCTGCTGCGCCCGGGACAAGAGGTGCCTCCTCCGCTCCGGGGCGGGCTGTTCCCGCCTCTCTCCCCTCCCTTTCCGCCGCCGAGCCAGTGCTGGGCGAGGGAGGAGGAGGAGGAGGAGGAGCGGGCGCCGCCAGAAGCCAGCCGGGGAGAGACGGAGGGAGGCGGCTGGAGCGCGCGCTGCTGGGGCGCCGTCCCCGTCCTCGCTTGCTCGCCTCCGGCAGGACCCCGGCCTGGAGCGGCGGCTGCTGCTGCCGCCCACCAACATGCCGCCGCCAACGCCGCCTCCTCCGCCCGCCTGCGCCTGAAGCAGCAGCAGCAGCACCAGCAGCAGCGCCCCGCTTCTCGGTCCCCCCCGCCGGCCCCGCCCCGGCGCAGCCGCCGCCACCGACATGCGGGGCGCCGAGGAGCTGGAGGGCTTCGACGGGGAGGCGTCCAGCACCTCCATGATCTCCGGCGCCAGCAGCCCCTACCAGCCCACCACCGAGCCCGTCAGCCAGCGCCGCGGGCTGCGCGGCCTCCGCTGCGACCCCGACTACCTGCGCGGCACCTTCGGCAGGCTGAAGATCGCCCAGGTGGTGGGTACCTACCTACCTACCGGCGCCGAGAGCGGGCGGGGGCGCCTGGCTGCAGCTGCCTCCAGTCCCGCCGCGCCCCGTCCCTGCGCTGCGTGGAGTGGAGGTGGCGTGGCGCGCCTCTCCATCCATTCCCCCCTTCTTGGGTGTTTTTCCTCCACCTCCTGATTGTTGATATGATTATGATTAATAATAGTAATAAGGGGGGAATAAAGATGAGTGCATTCAGAAGAAGCGTGCTATGGGGCCCCAAAGCAAATACATAGAAGAATGATGGATTTATAAGAATTACTTGCGTTGAGGTTTCTTATCGTGGTGTGTCTCTCCATTAGGGTTTTCTCCTCATTATTTTGATTGTTGGTAGGATTATTATGGTAGATGATAATAATAATGAGGGGGGAATGCATTGAGAAGTATGCTTTGGAGCCTCAAAGAAAATAAATAGAATTATGATTTATAATCATTACAGTACTTGCTTTGAGGTTTCATGTGGCGTCCATCGATTCCCCCTTATTTTTTTCCTTCCTCATCCTTGTTCTTATTGTTGATATGGTTATGATAGATGAGGAGGGTGAAAATAAAGATGAATGTGTTTAGTAGCATGATATCGAACCTCAAAGCAAATAGAATTATGATTTGTAATAATTAATTGATTCCCCCTTATTTATTTTTCTCATTTTTATTGTTGCTTATTATTGTACATCACCATTTTATTTATTTGCTTTGAGGTTTCATTTCATGCCTCTCAATTGATTCCGCCTAATTTATTTTTTCTCTTCATTATCATGATTTTTATTATTTTTTATTATAAATCATTTAATTTATTGGCTTTCAAGTTCCACAACCTGCTTCTCAATGCATTCATCTTTCTTTATTTCTCTCTTTCCCCCCCCCCCCTCATCATTTATCGTTTATCAGGGCGCCACCTTGAGCACTCTGATTAATCAGGCAGAAAGGCAGGATACAAATCACTTAAATATTTATTTGGTTTGAGATTTCATATTATGCTTCTTCTCCATGTATGTATTTCCCTCAACCCTGCCTTTGGGGGTCTTCTTTCTCTAACAGCACAATCCTGCGTATGCCTACTCAGAAGTAAGTCCCACCGGGTGGTAAGGGTGTGTAGGATTGCAGCCTAATTCTTCCCCTTTTTTCCTGAAAGCATCCGCTTTTCAGCGCCTGGATTTAGGGAACGGACTTGAAGGCTCCAGATGTTGCTCCAGCCAAATTCCAGAGGGGGGTTGCCTGTGTTAGGCTGCGGCTATGAGAGCAACAGCCAACACAAAATACGAGTCTTGTGGCACCAAAAAAGACGTATGGGACATCCGATATGGCGTCTGACCCCCTCGCAGGCCCAATCTGCCCTCCCCTGCGCCACTTGGAGCGACACTTACCCACTCCAAGGCACAGGAGCTTCTGCCACTTGGTGGGGAGGTGGTGTAGTCTTCAGCGCCGTTGCCGTCGTCTCTTGAGTAGTCACAAATGTGCTTTGCGGCGTGTTTGCGACACTTGGTGCTGGCGCGCCTAGACCATAAGATTGCGCCTTTAGACTCTTGCTTACTAAAATTCATGATCCAATAAGACTAGATATCTCTTAAATTACTTGTCTCTTCCTTCTGTGACCGCTAAATATTTTTGGTGATCCTTTGATATGGAATAAGTGGAGCTGGAATTGTCAGGGGACATGTTTAGGGCTTCAGCTGTTAAGAGCAGACGTTTAACCTGGCAACTGTACAGCTTTCAGCAACTAGTAGAAATAGGGAAATTTTCTATTTGCCACTTGGCTTATTCAAAACAAAAACAGAATCCCAAAACCAAGTCAAGCTTGGTTATAACAATGTAACATTGTTAAATACTGTTAATAATAATAACAACAACATATTACATTAGTAATGGTGGAACCCAAAGGCCATGAATTACCTCTCTGTCATGTGATTAGAAGTTTAAAAAAAAAAGTGGCAAAGGAATGCAATCTTTGGAAATCTTCAAACTAGATAGATAGAAGGAGAACAGATGCCAGGGTTTGAGGGGTTGCCAGCTCCTGTAAAGACCATCAGTAGCCTTGTGTTTTTTTTAATGTCTCTTAACATTTTTGTAAACTCTTGAATACCTTGGTGAAAGCAGAAAGGTGGTATTTAAATGCAGTGAATAATAATACTATAACAGGGGTGGCCAAACTTGCTTAACGTAAGAGCCACATACGATAAACTTCAGATGTTTGAGAGCCACACGAGAGATGTTTAAGAGCCACAATATTTAAGAAGCATTTAAATTCTTAAATATATTTACCACCATGGATATTAAACTTATTTTTAAACTAGTGGACTCTCAGATTATATAAAATTCTTATTTGCCTTTTCTAGTAATTGTGATGCAAAAAGGAGCTCAGCCAACATATTTCCGAGAGCCACACATTATACATCAAAGAGCCACATGTGGCTCAGGAGCCACAGTTTGGCCACCCCTGTACTATAAGGACCATCGCTATAGCCCAAGTTTAAAGCCCGAGAGAGAGAAACTGTTATACTGCTTTCCTTGTATTAGATATGATGGGGCAAACAAAAACTGTTTTGTTTTGAATCACAAGGTGACTTATTGTAGGCTCTTTGGTGGAGAGCCACATGAGAGCCACATGATCAAACAGGTAGTCTTTCAGGTCAGCTGAGTTAGCAAGGCTCGGAAACCATTGCAGTTGGGCAGTTGTTGATCTATTCAGCGGCCACGTGAAACTTACTGCAGTGTGACTTCAAAATGTCACTTTGTGATGGAAAAGCAGCCGTGACTCTCCTTGTTGTTTTCCAGCATAAAAGATGGACAGGATAAGTAGGAATGGTAGAGATTAGCTGATTGTTAAATTTTGTGAGAAGTGCCTAATGTCATTTGTACATGTTGAGTATACTGCACTGTCATTTCTCCTTGTGAACATTAGTTTTTGTCGTCATGCTAGACCAGTGGTTCCCAAATGTTTTAGCGTCGCGACCCACTTTTTAAAACGACAGTCTATTCAGGACCCATCTGACACCTAGGGCTGGAGGTGACGTTATTAAACTGGTGATGACCAGAAATGAGCACTTTGTTGTCAATGGTTCTCATTGAGGTATGCATTCATTTTGGTACAAATAAATATTAAACTGAATTGGCGCCCATTCCAGAGGTGGGGGCCGTACCGTAAGTTGCGCCCCGTCCTAGTCCCGTTTACCAAGCCGGCAGGAGGCGGCCCCGCCCCCTCACCGTCAGAGCCATTCCGTGCGGAGAAGGCAGCAGGCAGGAGACTCCCTACCTGCTGCCTTCTCCGCACGGAATGGCTCCGACGGCGAGGGGGCGGGGCCGCCTCCTGCCAGCTTGTAAACGGGACTAGAACGGTGCGCAACTTACGGTACAGCTCCCTTACGGAGCGACGCCTCTGGCCCATTCAGAATCAGTTTTGATTCCTTTCTAAATGAAGGTCTCTTGGAGAGTCAAATAAACTGAACGGCATATGAATCATTCTGTTTGTTCATTTCCCTTATTTGTTTTCGGGGTATCCCACTATCAGGAGGCAGGGAAGAGACACAGCCTGAAGTGACACATGAAGGCTAGAAGCTAGCGAGTGAGGAAGATGGTCCCCATTAGCTTTATCAAAAGTTAAAAAAATACATTTTTACTGGCAACGTTTAAAGGAGAAAGCTGTGGAGGCTCATCTTCCTACCTCCCATCCCCATTCCTTGTTCATTGCCCCTACTTGTCTTGTAATTGGTGGGGGGGGGGGCTTACCTTGAACCACAGCAGAGCAGTGGATCCCTTTTCTTTTCTGGAGCGATTTTCCTGTCTTCTCCAAACAGGAGGGTGAGAGCCAGGATGGTGTAGTGGTTTGGGAGTCAGACCTGGAAGATCCAGGTTCAAATCCCTGCTCAGCCACGAAGCTTCCTGGGTGACCTTGGGCCAGTCACTATCTGTCAGCCTCACCTACCTCACAGGGTTGTTGTGAGGACAAAAAGGAGGGGAGGAAATATGTACACCACTCTGAGCTCCTTGGAGGAAGGGCAGTATAAAAATGTGGAAAATAAATAAATAAATGAAGAAAGAGCTTATGGGAGTTGTCAGCTTTGTGAGGAGTACAGTACTTCCATAGCAGCAACCTCACAAAGCCGACCACTCCTTCGCCTTTCCTTCTTCCTATTTGGAGAAGAAAGAAAAATAGCTCCTTGTGCCAAGGCAGCTCCTCCGGCATTGCGACCCACCAGAAATCAGCTCGCGACCCACAGTTTGGGAACCGCTGTGCTAGACCATGATGAAAAGAAGCTTTTCTCATCTGTCTTGAATAGGAAGAAATGTTCCTGGTTTTGTTGCTGGTTTGTTGGTGCCGTTATAGTTTTAGACTCAGTGACATCTGACCATATTCTGCTTGTCATACATTTCTTGCAACTGGTTAAAGAAAATTTGTGTGTGTGTGTGTTGACTCTCGTTTGGCTTGGATTTGGCCTTTAGGTGTTACTGTTCTTATCTGTGTACATTAAGGCTGTTCTGCTGACATTTTTGTTAGCTCTTTTTTTCCACCCTTCTTTCAATGGCACTTCAAGATCAGAGGTGTGCTGGTCTCACTGATGGTGTGTTACGCATACTTTGGACATTGAATGAGATGATTGATTTTGGGGCTCTGAGTCCAGGGACAACTTTCTGTTTAGGTTTAGCTGGAACCACCTAACAGAAAAAGCGTTCTGGGCGGTCATTGGAATTTATCTGGCATAGGAAGGACATTTACAGCACATACACCAGGGGTGGCCAAACCTGCTTCATGTAAGACTGACAGTGCAATCCTGTGTAACTTTGCACTGGTGCATCTGGTGTTGCACAGGTTTCCGCTGTGAGCCACATATGATAAACTTCAGATGTTTGAGAGCCGCAAGAGAGATGTTTGAGAGCAATATTTAAGAAGCATTTAAATTCTTAAATATATTTACTCACTTTGGACTGGTCTTTGACCGTAATAAAGATATTGATTGATTGATTGATATATTTACTCACCATGAACATTAAACTTATGTTTTAATCCAGTGGACGAGGTCCAATAATTATAAAGCTTGAAAATGTCTTATTTTACCTTTTTATATTAATTGTGATGCAAAAAGGAGCTCAGCCTATGTATTTCCGAGAGCCGCACATTATACGTCAGAGAGCCACTTGAGGCTCTGGAGCCACAGTTTGGCCACCCCTGCTATACATGTTTACTCAGAAGTAAGCCCCACTGTGTTCAATGGGGCTTACTCCCAGGTAAGTGCATACAGAATTCTAGCCTTAGGCTGATGGTCATATGGAACCAAGCAATATTGTTGGTGTAGTTTGTTTGTAGACATGTTCCTAGAATGGTGTAGACCAGTGGGCCTCAGGGTCTGGCAGGAGACAACGTCTTTCCCCTTAAGCGGAGTGGTGACTCGGCAGCGATGTCAGGATGGCTGCAATGGCACTGCCGGGTTTGTGCCGCTGCCTAAGTAAAAAAAAAGGGGATTTTGGACTTGTCCAGCGGCGGAGGCTGGAGACGCCATACAACCTGAGTTCTTGCCGCCGCCACAGACTGGTAAGTCCAACCCCCCTTTTTTTACTTAGGTGGTGGTGGCGGCGGCGTGAACCCAGAAGTGCCATCGCCGCTGAGTCGCAAAGACTTACAGTGACCTTTACCTTCGGGTAGAGGTTGAAAGTCACTGGTGTAGACTCGTATATCAGGGTGAAGTGTACTACTGCAGTTAACTGAATTGGTCCTTAGTATGGGTTTGTCCTGCTGATAAATTGATCTTGCTCCTGTTTGGACACAGGGTCGTCCATGCCCAAATTACACTGTTCCTTGGTTACCTTCCTTGCTAGTTTTTGAAAGTGCTGCAAACCTGAACTGTACTCGGTTTCTGTCAATTCAAAGTAATTTCAGGGCCTGTGCTTGCTTGTAGGAGAGTGATCGCCTGTTCTTAGAAATCGTTTGGGAGAAGGACGTGAGAACGTTAGCAGTCTGGTTTGTGGTATCTTAATAATGGAAACATTTTAATCAGATGAGAATCACAAGGGGCCAGGGAAACTGAACCAGTTTGTTGCTGTGTACCTTCTTTTATGTCATGTGAGGAGCCTTTAGAAGCAGCTGCAGCTGGGTTTTGTAAATTTAGATGCTTTTTAGAAACATGTTGATGATTGAAAATAGGAGAGATCTTGGTAATAATCCCGTTAGTTATTTGCATGTTTGCGTGTTTGTCAGCATTTCAGAATCTGAACGCTTTTTAGAACAGAGTTCCAGGCACTGCCTGTGATTACACAGCTCTGCAAATTTGAGGGTAAGAATTTTTTTTTCAAAATGTATGGTGTTTTATATGAATTTGGGGTGCTGATTCCAAAAATGGCATCAGTTTTGCCCTATCACGTCTAGTCAAGCAGCTTCCTCGTGAGGAAGCCATGGCGTCAGATTCCTGACTCGCATTGAGGTGACGATGCTGTACCCCCAAAACTAGAAGTGACAGGGCAAAACGGATGCCATTTTTGGAATTGGCGCCCCAAATACAGTATACCCAAGAATAGGTCTCACTTTTAAGAAAGCAAAATGTGCGTAGGCCTGTGTTGTTTGAAGGCTGCGGTCTGATGCACACTAATCTGGGAGTAAGCTCCGTTGAACACAGTGGAACTTACTTCTGAGTAAACATTCATAAGATTGCTTTGTAAATCACAGGCTGGATCACAGGGTCGATTTAAATCAGCAAGAAAAATAGGCTGTTAAATCAGGTTAAGTCAGGTTAATTAAATCAGATTAAATCCCATTGATAATTTACAGCTTAATAGAGTATTATTTATATTGTATAGCTGCGGTTCCCAAACCCGATGGGGGACGCGACCCACCTCTGTCTTCTGGCGGTGGGTTGTGACCCACTGCCTGCAGCCGCTTCTGCGTCACTCCAGCCTCAGAAAGGCTTCCCGACGCAACTGGAAGTCGTGTCAGTGAAACCGGAAGTCACCTCTGGGTCACTTCTAGAGGCGTTCCGAGACCCGCGGAGGCCTCTGGAGACTGTCCCCGTGCTGGAGCGATGCAGGAGCGGCTGCCTAAGGTCGGTTGGGCATCCGGTTGCTTCCATTTGGCTCCAATTTGGAGCCAAACCGAGGCGAGCGCGGCCTGGAGGGCCCAACTGGTGACCCACCTATGCCTGAGGCTGCGACCCACAGATTGAGAAACCCTGCTGTATAGGAAAGGATAACTTCATTTAGGAAAGGATAACTTAATTTTCGCTAATTTTGGAACATGTTACCGAGCACTGCTTAATTTTGCTGGTTATGTGTGCCGTGCAAAAACTCTTCGTTTCTTTGTTTATAGGATGTTTGTCCACACTCCAGTCAAGAGCTAATAGCTGGATCAGTATCTTTCTCCATACTGTATGCCATGTTCTGTGGGTGGTGTCAGTGTGTGTCTGTTTTGAATTGTTAGCTATAGGTTATCTGGTAGAAACAGCCACTATTCCTGTATTGAACATGTTGAAGTAATTTGCCACAAAGTTTTTCATTTCTCTGTCCTTCAGTGTGCCGACTGCACGTGCATAGACCATGCAGCCAACCACTTTGACTAGTGTGGCAAGGTATGTTCATTGTCATTTAAAAATGTGCACAATTGTTAAACCACAAATAGGTGGAGTCGTCTGACCGATTTGCTCTGGTCTGCCAATTCACGTTCCTCAAGCACAGGCTGTGATGTTTCTTAAAGGGAACTCTTCATACTAGGAAAAGGAACACACCGTACTCACGTTAACTGTGGGACGTTTCTTATCTGTTCAACAAATACTTCGTTATGCTCAGTTCCCTGTTGAACAAAAAGGCTGCATATATCAATGTCTTTCAAGGAACAAAAGAACTGCATTCTGTGTGGTTGATAAAGTAAATTCAGTATCACAATGAGCCAGGAATTAAGGCATTCCGATATTATGGGCATTGGACTACTAATTGGATTGAAGTTCTTGCTGTGGCCTGATGTTTGTGCCTTCTGTAGGTAAATTCAAAGGCATTGCATGGTTTATTCTAATGACTGAGGTTGTTATACTAAAATCAGTTGTGCAAGTGCTTTTAACTGCCCTGTCCCTGAGAGCAAATTGTAGAATGTCCTCCTTGGAGATGTATGTCCAGTGACTATTTAAACAGTCTTTTTACCCAAGCTTACAGCACAGATGCTGAATGCTAGAGAGGCTCAGCTGAAGAACAGGAGGCACTGGCGTCGCTGGAGGTGGGGCGGAAAGCTAAGTTCTGCAGCTTTCCGCCCCACCGTTACTCTCCGGTACGAGGCGCCCCGCCCCCTCGTCGTAGGAGTCCATCAGCGGAGAGAAAGCAACACGCAGGGACTCTCTTGCGCGTTGCTTTCTCTCCGCTGACGGGCTCCTATGACGATGGGGTGGGGCGCCTCGTACCGGAGAGTAACGGCCGGGCGGAAAGCTGCAGAACTTAGCTTTCCGCCCCACCTCCAGTAACAGGAGGGAGCCTCTCTAGGACTCAGCATCTGTGCTATAAGCAGCATGCTGCTGCTTATAGCGTCTGTTGCAAGGAATACCCAGAGCAGCTAATGAAGGTAAGAGAATGGCCGGAGGGGGACGTGTGTGGGGGGGATTATTTTACCTTAATTGGCTGCTCCATGTATTCCTTTAAACCTCACGTGAGCCAGTCAGGGACAGCCAAAGGGCTGGATGTGGCCCGGGGGGGGGTACAATGCCCAGGTCTGGGTTATGGTCTTTGATGACTTGATGCTTCTGTGGATTGGTAACTATGTAATTAAGGGTCTGAATTGTCAATGGATTCTGCAGTGTCCTCTGGTCATGACTATTACCTACCAAAGTTACTTTCTTTGAGATCTGAATTGCCTCCTAGGAGGAGGAAAGTCTTTGACTCCTGATTTCAGTGCTGCCGCTGCAACAGGGAACAGAGTGGTGATGATGGGATTTCTGTAAATGCCTTAAGCAAAAAACGGTGCACTTTGCTAGTGCTACTTGAAAAGATCCTGACCAGACTGCACAATAGGGATTTATCTGGGTGAAGCATATGAGCAAACTAATTTCTGCGCTACTTCCTGTCCATGCGTTTTGCTTTGGGCTCCTTAATTCGGATGCAGTGCAGCAGGATTAACCGTGCTATCTTTTCATAGTCTTCTGGTGGAGATTATTGTAAACTGGATCTTAGCCCTGGAATACGTGTTCCGTGTTGGAGTGCAGACCTCATCTCTCTCTCTCTCACTCACACACTCACACACTCACACACTCACACACACACACACACACACACACACGGATATTTTAAATTGGTTACCTCTGCCTAAGAAAATGCACTGCATCTTTTCCCATGTTTTATGTGGCTCAGGTCATGTTTCACAGCTAGAGCAACAGAGAGAACATTGCGAGAACCTTCAATTTTAGCTTTGGCTCACTGGTGTAGGATTCCAGCAGCTGATATTTGACTTGAGAAACAGTCTTTGGTGGTAGTATTGTATAATGTTCTGTTCTTTCAGTTCTGCCTTGCAACTCAGTCCTCCAAAGACTCTCACATATCTGTAAAAGTTCGTTGTAGACTGAAAGAGTTGTGCTGGCGTCCGTCCTGCATCCAAACTGCGCATGCGCAGCCTCTGAAGGGGGTTACACCAGTGTCCGTCCTGCGTCTGTCGGCATACGGCAAGTTACACTGGCATAAGTGCACTTACACCGGTGGATCTACTGTGCAGATCGTGTTACACCGGTGCAATAGTTACACAGGATTGGGCTGCAAGTTCACTGTTTCCACTGTGTCTTAATCTCTAGACTATTTCACCATGGCATCTGAGGGGCCCATGAGATTGCAAACTCTGTGTTCTTGGGATTCTGAATACTGTTCTTGGATCTGTTAACATTCTTGTTCCAATTGGTTCTTTCTAGACCGCACTGCAGTTCTGCTTATTTCCTCATTAAAATTCTTCTCCCACTCAGGCACTGGTAGTTGGACACTTGATATTTACTTGAGAGAAACCTTAAACTAGATTCTGAAGTATAAAATGATAGCTTGTGGTCTAAAATGAGACGAGGCTGGGCTTCTTCCTTAGTCTTTATAATAGTGTGAAAATTGCTCATCCCTGATTAGTCTGCAAATGTAGCTAAAATTTTTACAATCGGGAATCAGTTTTGTTTGTACTGAATTTTGTAATAGCCCCCTGCAGTTACAGGTATATCTGATGCCAGGAACAAATGTCATAATCAAGAGAAAAATCTTCTTTTAAAAACCAAAATAATAGTAAGAAAATGTAATTGGGTCAAACGGTAGCAGTGCTGACATGTGCTTTTATAAAATTCAAAAGAGATGAAACTTGTATCCCTGGACATTTATGTCCCAGATTCTAGAATGCATTGTGAGCCAGAGTAAGAAATGCATATAAGCAAACTTTGAAACAAATAGCACTTCAAATACCAATTGTGTTTTAAATACTGTGTTGAAAGAAGAAATATTCTTCTGGATGTATGTGGCTTCATCAGCTTCGTTGCATAAATGCAGAGCTTTGAGAGTGGCTGCTTATTTTTGTGTATCTGAAAGAAAAAATTAAGTGGCAGCCAGCTTATTCAGTACAGGACCGCACCAGAATTCATCATGTTCCAGAAGGCAATATATACAGTGGGCTCTTTTTTTCCCACGGATTCGGAACCTGTGGATTTGACTAACCACGGGTTCCGAACCTGTGGAAGGACAGCCTAAGAAGGCCTCTCGGAGGCTTCTGAAAGGCACTTCTGGTTTTTCCAAGAAACCAGAAGTGCTTTTCAGAAGCTTCCAAGAGGCCTTCTGAGACACGAGGAGGTCGCGCGCAGCCTCTGCGCGGGCCCCCTTGCAGGTTTCATTACCTGTGGATTTCGTTATCCGTGGGGGATCCTGAAGCAGATTCCCCAGCGGATAATGAGGGCCAACTGTATGTGTATTAAGGAGATGTAACTGACATAATATGAATTTTCTCACAGATATGGACGTTGCCCAGCAACATTTAAAAAAAACAACATTTTTTTTAAAAAAAACCATTGCTCAAACGTGATAAAATTGAGTAGATAAGAAATCTATAGCCACAAGAGTGGGAAACTGTAATGGCCAAAGTCCAGAGAACCCAAATGTCATGTATTTAAGGAAACTGTAGGTTTTGAGCTGGTCTTTGACCGTAATAAAGATATTGATTGACTGTAGGTTTGTTGTTTTTGCATGACAGCCATGCATGGCAAACTGCTTTTGAAAGAGGAGTTTCAAGCGCAGTTTGTGAAGTGACATGGGGACCAGCTCTTGAAAGTGTCAAAATGATCCCTGATGTGTGCAGTCCCCTGGAAGAGTCTGATGTAGTTGATGGACATCTCCATGGGTACAGTGAAAAAGTGGAGTTTGGGTCCTTTTGTGAATGTGCAGGTCTGCCCCTACTAATGCCTGTTGGGAGCAGGTGGAAAGTTAATCATCTTTTTGCTTTGCCGAAAAGATAGTTTCCTCTTAGAGGAGCTGTGCTCCACTGAAGCCCTGTTATTGAAAATATTTGTGTTTGTGCCAGCTGTTTTAGATGTGGGGAATATATCCGCTTTAAATGGAATGAGGCCTACTGAGACCCAGACGTTGACTTGGCGGAGTGAATAAATCTAAGTTTGAATGTGGCAGAGGTTTTTAATGCTTTTAGATATAATTTGCGGAGGTGTAAAAGTCAGTTTTTCCATCTCTATACTGTCCACGAGTATTGTTTATGCTGTGCCACTAGTTTAAGCCGTTGGGAAATAAATCCTAGTAGTGTGGCACCCTTACTAAAATATTGTAGGTATTTTTAAGCAAGGAAAATGTTGACGATTCAGTGGTTTTTCTGAAATCATGTGTAATTATGTCATTGCACCACACAATAAGTCTTTCTGTGGCTCTCTTCAGATAAACAGGGGAAAAAGTTTATAGCTCAACCATTTTCAGTGCTTATGTTGCTCAGTTTATCAAATAAAAAAGCGCCACAAATTTTATTTTACTAGGGAAAGTGGAGTCAGAGCAGTCTTTTTCAATAGAACTGTCTGTTAGTATGTGTTGCAACACATTCTGTTCCTATTTCTGTAATGCTGATAGTAATGAAAGATGACGTGGAAAAGTGTGTGGTGTAGCTACTGATCATGTCCCAGTCCTGTGCATGTTTACTCAACAGTAAGTCTCATTGAGAGCTCAATCCAGTGTAAAAACCGGTCCGCCCACTGGATCCTATCCCCGTTCTGGGCGGATTGTGAGCGGCCCGGAGGTCTCCTCGGGGGAAGGGGACACTTGTCCCCTTCCCCCAGTGTAGCGCAGGGAGGCCCCAATGGGCCTCCCTCGGATTTCCGCCAGCTACCCTCGGGTTTCCGGATTTGCCGGCCCAGGAACGGGACGAGGATATGGCGCCTGCCATCCCCACCCCTCCTGGGCTGGCTTGGCCAACGGCAGCCCTCCCTTACATCCTGGACCGCCCCTGCTGGTGCATCCTTTACCTGTCTCCGGTGGCCGCAGGAACAATCCGACGTCGGAGTGAGGACTACTGGCCTCTGTGCCGGCGGCCCGTACTTGAAAGTAGTTGCAAACATGCTTTATGGCATGTCTGCAACACTTTTGAACGGCGGAGTGCGCACCTCGCCCTTTAAAAGTTACGGAGGATTGCGCTGTGAATTTAGTAGGACTTGGTCCCAAGGAGTAGTGTACTTTGCAGTCTTCATTAACCACAGCTATGTGCGGGGTTTTGATTTTGTGTTTTTGTTTTTTAAGATAGACGTCTCATTACATTGAAAACTGCAAACATCTGTGCTGCTGCAGCCTTGTGCAGTAGGACCAGGTATTGTGGGAAGAATATTGCGGTTTCAGCTGCTGGGGACCCATAATGATGACAAAGGAGCTTGCAAACAGTACTTAAATAAATGAAATAATGAAGGGATTTAGAGAACGGCAAGGGGGGGGGGGAGATTTTCAGTAAAGCTCACATCATGCTGGTCTTGTTGTGCCCCCCCTTATGCTATTGCAGGGGTTCTCAAACTTTGGAGGTCCGGGTACCCCCTATCACGGTCCAATTTTCTGAAGTACCCCTGCTAATTAACTGCTAATTAATTGGATTAATCAATTAATTTAGATAATTAATTGTTAAATTAAAAAGTACTAAAACAATTTTAAATGTGAAAAAAATGTCTTATTTAACTCTGTGTGTGTGTGTGTGTGTGTGTGTGTGAGAGAGAGAGAGAGAGAGAGAGAGAGAGAGAGAGAGAGAGAGAGATGCAAGGATCTCTTTTTTTCTCCACAAGTCACACTTCCCAAAATCAGCTCCTCCCAAAATCAGCTCCTCCCTCCCCCACCAAAGTACATTTTCCAAAGTACAAAAATGAGCCCAAAACCAAAATCAGAGACAGAAGGGCTCCGAAAATAAAAAAATCCATGTTAATTAACACTTAATTACCTGCTGATGGGGCAGATAAGGGGCAGGGCTTGGCGTACCCCCAGCAAGAGTTCCGCGTACCCCTAGTGGTACCCGTACCACAGGTTGAGAACCTCTGTGCTATTCCAAAATGTGTGGGCCCTTTTGAGCCAAAAGCTTCGTCTCCTTGGCATGATGCAAATATTCCAGGTCAGTGTGAGTTGGGTGTGGCTCAGGGTTTGGTTTTGGTTTAAAATCATTTATAGTATGTTTATCTAAAAACATTGTGTTTGCCCTGTTGTACTGTAAAGTGGTCCTCTGCTATAAAGATGAGTTAGCAAGTTGCATTTGTACCATCGTTTGTTTTGCCAGTAAGGCTGCTTAACATTGAAAATATTCCTGGCAAATGAATGAAATGTCTGCTTTGTTTGAAATAACTTTAATTGTTGTTTTAAACAGTAAACTATATTTTTTTATACGACCTTCAATCCCGGTGAGATGGTCCGTACTTGTTTGATTGTTGCCGGTCATAACAGTTTTCGTTCTTTTCTAACTGTAATTTTTGTTTTATATCCTATGGGGCCTGAACTGGGTTCTGCTGCTACTTCAGCTGGAATTGAATTTAGTGACACAAACATAGTTGTTGTGCTCTTTAACTATCTGGTGCTTAATATATCGCTTGTGTGGGAAGATTCCTGCGATCTGTTGTTTTAATATGGCTAGGTGGATTTGATTTCTTTACCCAGTGTGTAATTCATCTGTGGAACTCCTTGCTACAGGATGTGGTGATGGCACCTGGCCTAGATGCCTTTAAAAGGGGTTTGGATAGATTCATGGAGGAAAAGACCATCACAGGTTACAAGCTATAAGCAACCTCCTGGTTTTAGAAGTGGGTTTTCTCTGTGCCAGGTGCAAGAGAGTGACAACAGGAAACAGGTTATCTTGTTGTCTTGTGCTCCCTGAGGCATCTGGTGGGGTCACTGTGAGATAGAGGAAGCTGGACTAGATGGGCCTTTGGCCTGACCCAGCAAGGCTCTTCTTATGTTCTTATGAGATGGTTTTTATAGGCATGATGGGGCTTAGAAATTCTTGTCAAAGCAAATGTTGGCTGTGGTGATACTAATTTGGAGTTTGACTGAAATCCGAATTAATTGATGTCTGTCAAATGTTGACTACTGATCTCGGTGTAAGCCCGGAATACTGTCCAGGTACATGTGTTGCTAATGTCAACTTCTCATTGGCTCTATCTTTTGGATTAAGTCTATTTTTAATAGGTTTAAAACTAAATGATGAATAATAAAGTAGTATGTCAAATGCAAGTTTGTCTTTCATCTTCAGTAATGAGGAAAACATTTCTGGCTATATATATCATTGCTTATATCTTGGAATTATTTTACATTGCATTTCTGGTATATATCTAGTGATGTATAATTCTCTTTGATCCTTGAATCAGCTAGGCAGAATGGGCCATTACAATCCAGGTTTTTTGCAAATGGGAAGACTGAGAGTGGAAGATCTCACTGTGGTGTCATGAGCTTCTTATTTATTTAATTTTTATTTAAAAAAATTATATCCCGTCTTTTCCTATGCCGAAAGGCAAATGCCCAAGGTGGCTTCTTACAGGTGGCCGTCACTACATTTCGTGGTATTTCACAGTGGAATAAAGACCACAGTCCCCAAGTCCATCTCTTCTACATTTTTCAGTTTTTTTTTCCAATTCTTATGTTTTTGTGTAGTGTTATTGCAAGGTGGCCTCTCACACAACGCCAGAACTAGCAACCCAATCCTAACCAACTTTCCAGAGCTGGTGCAGTCACAATGCAGCCCCGCCGTAACCTTACCTTGAGGAGGCCCTCATGACTGCCCCACCACCACAGAATGCAGCCTGTGCCCCGTTGGCTTGACTGCATTGGCACTGGAAGGTTGGTTAGGATTGGGCTGTAGAGGTCATCCACTAAAAGTGAGAGGAGGTAGAATTAGAATAGACAAAAGAAAATATTTCTTTTCCCAGCGTGTAATTAATCTGTGGAACTCCTTGCCACAGGATGGCACCTGGCCTAGATGCATTTAAAAGGGGATTGGACCGATTTAGGGAGGAAAAGTCCATCACAGGTTACAAGCCATGATGGGTATATGCAGCCTCCTGGTTTTAGTAGTAGGCTATTTCTTAATGCCAGATGCAAGGGAGTGGTAACAGGATGCAGGTATCTTGATGTCTTGTGTGCTCCCTGAGGCATCTAGTGGGGCCACTGTGAGATACCGGAAGCTGGATAGGGCCTTCTCGTTTGTGGCATATGAAATGCCCTGCTTAGGGTAGCCTGTCTAGCTTCTTTATTGTTTAGCATTAATTGTATGGTGAAAACCTGACGCTTTAGGAAGATATTTGGAGATCCAGTAAACTGGTTAGTGGGCTTTACTGCTGAATCTTGTCAGCTGCTCTGGTTTTTGTGGGTCGTAGCGCTGTATTGTACATCTTAAAATGTGTTGGCATTTGCCTTACAGCGCAATCCTGTGTAACTTTGCACAGGCGTAAGTGCATTTACACCGGTGCATCTACTGTTACACCGGTGCAAAGTTACACAGGATTGTGCTGTGAATCTACTTTTTCTGTTAACCACCTTGGAGGTATTTGGAAAGAAGGTGGTACTGATACTACTTCATCAATTATGCATTTCAAGATTTGGTTTGGGACACAAGATACGCAAACATCTTGTGTTGATTTCTTCCTTTTAAAGTCATGTATCTTAGTATAAATTGAGGTTGCACCGCACATTCTTGAGTGTCAAATTTCCAATGAACATTTCATGATTATTTGTGGCCGTCTTCAGAATGTTGCAGAGCTATTTATATTTTCCTACTTTTTCTCCCTCTAGGTTTTGGCATTGATTTCCTTCATCTGCATAGAGACCATTATGGAATGTTCCCCTTGCGAAGGCCTTTATTTCTTTGAATTTGTCAGCTGTAGTGCATCTGTAGTTACTGGAGTTCTGTTGCTTATGTTCAGTCTAAATCTCCACACAAGAATACAGCAGATCAACTGGAACCTTACAGTAAGTTTTCATCCAAACCTTCACTTTATAAAAATAGCTGAATAAACATTTGAAGTTTTAGACTTTAAGCTCTGCCTGCCTTGTACCGAAACTTGAGACCCTTAGTAAATGCTCTTTGCACCAAGCAGAGTACATGTGCTGAAATTGTGCATAAAAGCAATTTTTGTCCTTGTGCATGGCAGGTCTTCAATGCAAGTCTTTATTGTTCACAGTGGAGGAAAATATCGTCTGCCATTTTCTAAGTGTTGAATATCAACACATGGTTTAAAAATTAAGTATGAATACAGTAAGGGCAGCCTTGTAAATCAATAAGCCATCGATAGATACTACTTTAAAAATAGAGTAATATTTTGGAATTAGCCTACTTTTTCTGAGCACAAAAGTCTATGATTTATGCATTTCTATTCTGGCTAACTTGCTTGTGACAGCCGGCTGCCATCTTATCCCCTAGCCCTGCTCCTGTAGCTTTAGCAGCCTCCTGACGAGCAGAAATGTAGCAGAGGAAGCTTTTCCTGATATGGGGATTAGTGAGGAAAACTTCCCCTGCCAGCTTTCTATATATCGGGCATAAGAGCAGGGCAAGAGAAGAAGGTGGCAACCCTGTGTGGGAGCCATAAATTTCACCGTTTTGGCCCAAGTATACGTTGTTGTTGCAAGTGGTCTGGTTTCTTTTGTTTGGAGTTCATGAGGATCCCTTTATGACGCATCCAAAATGTCATCTCCAGTCCTCCTACCTAATGGGGTTGTGTTGACTTTTTGTAAATTCTGTAGCTTTTAGTAAGGCTCCCTTTGGCCCTGCCCGGTATACGATCACTAGCCTGTCACGACACTTGTTTTCCCTCATCTGTTTTGAGGCTATCCACGAGAGGTTAAGAAGTTAGAACAATAGTTCCTAGATCTCTAAAACTGCTAAGCCACTGACAGCGCAATCCTATCCAACTTACACCACCGGTGTAACCAGCGGTGCAGCGAGAATGGGAGGCCCCAGAACAGAAAAGGGATTCAAATCCCCTTTGAATCCCCCTTTGGGGGGGATTTGAATCCCCTTTCTGTTCTGGGGCCTCCCGTTCTCGCTGCACCGCTGGTTACACCGGTGGTGTAAGTTGGATAGGATTGCGCTGCGAGTGTGTACCCCACTTTCCAGAACACACCTCTTCGGGGGTCTTGCACACTATTGACAACTTTTGAAGAATGAAAATAGCAAGTCATCGTGCTAGTCTCTCTCCATCCCTGGCCGGAGTAAAGACATCCATTAGCCCAGTTATTTAGTGTCTGTAATACCTAATTGCTGCTAGCTTTGGTAACAGGGAACTGTCTGGTATTTTTTTAAGCTTTGCCTGTCTCCTCTTTGTCTTACTGTATATGATGCATATTCATAAGTTTGTGACAGTAACAACACAAGGAGAGAAAAGCCATGCAGTTTATTTTTGGCTCCTGCTCTAAACGTAACTAGGGAATTGTATGCCATCGAAAATATTCTGCAGAAACGCAGCACGTGGAAGGATGAAACCACAGAAGGGCTCTGCTGTTGTGGTATGTTGGAAAGAGAGCTGCAAATCGTGTGTCAAGGGGAAAGAGGGGATAAGTCGTATTTCTGTGTCAGATTGACAGCTTTGCTATGCGAATGAGGGAAAACGATTGTGGAAATTTCCATTCTCCTCTGTGGCGCTTAACAAATACATGCAGCTCTGCAAGGATGCGTGCAAGTAGCGTCAAGGAATGCGATGGGTGTCTGCACACGTGTTCCGGATGAGTTTTTATTTATTTATTTATTTATTTAATAGATTTCTACCCCGCCTTTCTCCCAATAAGGGCAATCAAGGCGGCTTGATTTTGTATGATGCAGAGGGCTTGCTCAAATATATTGCACATAATCCACTGATTTAATATAATTGTAGCTGGTGCAGTTTATTTTATTTATTTATTTATTTTTCACATTTTTATACTGCCCTTCCTCCAAGGAGCTCAGAGTGGTGTACATATTTCCTCCCCTCCTTTTTTGTACATATTTCCTCCCCTCCTTTTTGTCCTCACAACAACCCTGTGAGGTAGGTGGGGCTGAGAGATAGTGACTGGCCCAAGGTCACCCAGGAAGGTTCATGGCTGAGCGGGGATTTGAACCTGGATCTTCCAGGTCTAAGTCCGACTCCCAAACCACTACACCATCCACTACACCAGTTATTCCCAACTGTCAACTTTAGTGATTGCCATTTCGAATAGCGAACAGGGCGAAGAGTCGCTCTCGTTCCAAATCATCTTTAGGCAAATTCTTTGGCTAAAGGTCGTTGCCGCGTGTCTTAGAAAAGGTCAGCCTGCGTTTTGAGGGGTGCGTTGAAGAAAAGGGCATTGCCACCATTGCCTTGGTAGAGAGTAGCTGAGAAACTGGTTCAGGTGTGTAGAACAAAAAAGTGAGACCAGGAATGAGAGAAGCAGACAGAGGGCTGCTGTTAATCCTATGAGCCAAGGGAAAAAAAAAGCTTCTTTTTGCAATTAATTGGTAACCGGGAACTGTCTGCCAGTTGCGCCGCATACCACCGGATGTAAGTGCCGATGACGACATCAGCACTTACGTCCGGGTTTTCACCGTGCCGGAGTCCTGTTAAGGTAATAGGTTCAAATCCCCGTTCAGCCACGAAGCTTCCTGGGTGACATTGGGCCAGTCACTATCTCTCAGCCCCACCTACCTCACAGGGTTGTTGCGATGACAAAAAGGAGGGGAGGAAATATGTACACCACTCTGTGCTCCTTGGAGGAAGGGCGGTATAACAATGTGAAAAATAAATAAATAAGGGGCTAGGGCGGGCAAGTCTTTTCCAGCCCTGGAAAGCCGCGTGCTTGGGCTCTGCAGTGCTCAAGCCGCCGGTTCCAGGGCTCTGATGCTGGGCAGCATGGGCGCCCTGGCGGCCGCCATCTTGGCAGCCATGGGCCCGCTTTCCACCAATGGTCCGCATACCACCCATTGAGAACCCCTGCTCTAAGGGGTCTGTGCCAGTGCGCCGACTTCTTCAGCCGCATGGTGTTGCAACTGGGTCATCGCCGAACTTCTGGGTTTCTGAGCTCTGCATTGGTTGCAGCTCTCTAGAACCCATGTCTGAGAATGCAGAATTTGCTCCAGCAAAGAGTCGTTTAAGTCCAGTGGAGTGTAGCATGTCTCAAACAAGAGGGTTGTGTGGTCAGTTGCCAGGAGTCATCTTAGATGTGGGCATCGTCAGCCTCTACCCATAAATTGCATTTTCTTATCCCCAGTTACGTTTGCCCTTTCTCTTCTGCTCTTTCCTCTTTCTCCATAGGATTCTAGTGGCTTTTGTATGTCGGAACATAAAGGGTGCTTCCAAGAAACAAGCTTGTTATGCTGTGCCATTATATTCTGGCTTTGGCTAAACCTTCTTGGGTCTTGGCTTCTGTCTAACACAAACATAAGACCCATAATTGCCAAGCATATAAGAAAAACCAGCGTGTCTATTCTGAGTTTTTTTTTTTATTCTGTGAACTGCAAGATCAGCGTAGTTTTCTTCCTCTTCCATATTGTAATGGAAAGTTTTGGCATTTGACCTTCATGTTGCCTGAAAATCAATTTCGGCAGCTCTGCAGCATTTATCACAAATGTGCCAAGATGTATCGTATTATACAAATGCTCTCTAGTAGGGTAAGACCAAAGTGATGTGCAGGCAGGTTTCATTCTAGTGTCATCCAATAATTTTCTTTCCGTTGGTAGATGTCAAAATTACAGGGAATCTTGAAAGAGGAAGTGGTTTGTTTTTAGACTTTGAGCCTCAGTTCTGTGTGGATTAGAACCTGGAAAAATGATTGTGTTCCTCACCCATGTCGAGTCAGTAGAACTCATTTATCTTCTGTGTTTTGCCTGGAACTGTCAGCGGCTTGGGGATTTTGAAATGCCAGTTGTTGTGCTTTGGATTTAAAACTTGAACTGCTTTGTAGAAGTTGTACGAGGAGATGATGATGAGTAATAAAATGCAGGTATGTTCAAACATGAAAACAGAAGGGAAAGGGATTAGAAAGGAAGTTGTCCGAGAAGTGCATAAGAACATAACATAAGAGCATAAGAAGAGCCCTGCTGGATCAGGCCAAAAGCCCATCTAGTCCGGCTTCCTGTGTCACACAGTGGCCCCACCAGATGCCTCAGGGAGCACACAAGACAACAAGATACCTGTGTCCAGTCGCCACTCCCTTGCACCTGGCACAGAGAAAACCCACTTCTAAAACCAGGAGGTTGCTTATGGCTTGTAACCTGTGAGTAGCACCTGTAAGTGCTACTACCGTCAATCCTCGTTATACTGTGTGTCAGTGGTCCTTGACCTTTTTTGTGCCACAACCCCCAAAATAAATACATAAAGTATGAGACTGGGGTCCCACCATTAATCCCGCCCCCTCCTGGGACCTGATCCGCTTTCACTATCACCCAGCTCATAGAGTTCAAAGTAAGATTCAGGTTCATAAAGTTCGTATAGTGTACAGTGAAGAGGGTCCACGGGAACCTAACCCCATTTTTCCCATGGGATCAATGATTCAGTATCCGCTGATTTGGTATCTGCTGGGTTTTCCAGGAACGGAACCCTAGCGGGTAATAAGAATTGACTGTATATGTAAAGCGATGTTGCTCCAGGGGAGGATGAGGTCATATGACCAGATGTAAACACTGTTACGGGACCTAAGATGGGCTCCAAGTGGTCTAACATACTCCTTGTTCAGTGGGTAATTTCTAAAATAAGACGTGCAGAGGTTCATGCCAGCTTGGAAGTCTTATGCTCTCTGGGTTGTATCCAAAGGTCAGTGGCGTAGGATGGGGTGTGGCTGCGGACCACCCCCGGGCAGCAGGCAGGGGGGCGACTTACCGGTGGCGGTGGTGCTACAGGCGGCGGCAGCAAAGGCTGCGGAACAGCTCGGCGGTGGCGGCAAGAGAAGCCGTCCGCTGCCTCCACGCGGCCGTTGTACGCAGCCGTCCGCTGCCTCCACGCGGCTTCCTCCCAACCTCCGAGGGATTTTTGGCTCCGGATGATGTCCCTCGGGCAGGCCCTGTGATGTAGCATCCGGCCGTGACGCGTTGTTCTGCTACTGCCAAAGGTTTCCTCCTTCCAGAGGAAGGGAACCTTTACATTCAACCCTGTGTCTGAGGACAGATTCCCCCCTCCCCCCGGAAGTACCGTATTGTCCCGAGTATAAGACGCACCTGATTATAAGACGCACCCTTAAAGTTTGGTGCTATTAAAAAAATTTAATTAAATCACTGGCATTAAATTGCAACAGCCTGATTATAAGACGCACCCCTAGTTTAAAAACTTAAATTAGGAGAAAAAAGTGAGTCTTATACTCAGACCAGTACGGTATTTTCACTTTTACGTTCTTGTGTTGTAGGCAGATACACGACAGTAAGAACAACTTCCGGAGCAGACACTTGAGCACGTTCCGGGAAGATAGACTGTCACGTTTTTGCCATAGCTGCTGCCGTGTTGCTACCATCCATAATCGGTGGGAAAAGGGAAATCCTAGTTTTTTTCCTCCAGTTGCTTAGCTTTAGAAGCAGCAGAAGCAGTTGGTCTGATTCATGACCGGCTGCCAAAAATGTCAGGCATGCACTAGAATTGCTAGAGCCCTGTGAGAAAAATAATGCTTCTTGCCCTGAAAGCCTCACAGAGAACCACTGATGTTGCACAGAGTCGGCCTGTGTGTATTATGCATTACGTCTTACTGGTTCATTGGCACCGGTTTGTGGGTGACACACAACAATATTTAAAAAAGCTGTATCCATTCCTTTTTTGATGTTAATGTTGATTCTGTGTGTATTTTTCATAATTTGCTTATTGGCCTGCCAACAGACATAGCATGTTTTTTTTTCCTTTTTGTTTGCAATGCCTCTGAATTGTAGTTAGGCCCTCTGTAATATGTTAAGGGGATGGCTTGGAATGCTGTGGGCTGGTTCATTGCTAAGCAGCCGTAAGCTCAAGAAACTGACGGTCCGGAGTTTCTAAAAGTTTTGCTGTGTTTCCGCCAAACGCATTTCAAGGTGTCCCTTGCAGTGTGTGGGGAGTGTGCGCGTGTCAATACCGTGCATGTACACACAGAACCCACATAACCTTTGCAAATAAAGTTGGCGTATTATATACACCAGTGTTATATAATGCAGTGGATGCAGCATGTGGCAGACATGTGAGTAACTTCCTGGCTTACAGAGAGCTAGCAGTCAGAAAAAAAGTCTATCTATATATAATACAGCTAGGGCATATAACATTTTTGTGGCTGGAAGAAGGGACAGTGGTTTTGGTTGAGAAGACACGTTGCATAAAACTTCATCACTTGGAATGGAAGACTTTGTGTGTGTGTGTGTGTGTGTGTGTGTGTGTGTGTGTGTGTGTGTGTGTGTGTGTGTGTGTGTGTGTGTGTGTGTGTGTGTGTGTGTGTGTGTGTATTTAATTACAGAAGAGCTTTACTTTTGTGGGTGTATGTTATTAGCAAAGACTATTCTTCTCCCTCCCTAGTAGTACCCCAGGCTCAAAACAATGGCGCAGCAGTGATCTCTTAGGGTGCATAGCATGCTTTCTGCATAGTTGTTGTTGCCTCCTCTGCCTAAAATAATGCATTTGTGTGCAAACTGGGAAGACAGTTCTGGTTTCGTCTAGCCAGTTGATAGTGTCGCTGGGCAATCACTTCCCTTATTTTCTTTTAATAGGATTTGGCCAATACTGGACTCTGCACTTTCTTCTTTTTCATTGCCTCCGTCGTGCTTGCTGCTCTGAACCATAAAAAAGGCGCAGAAATTGCAGCGGTGGTAAGAAACCATTTTGATTCCTTTTCGTCCTTTTGCAGGAAAGATAAAAGGTTAATACACCCTGCTTAAAATGTGAAGCAGCCTTGCATTTTTGTTCCGTTTTCCATCCTACGAACAAATCCTTTTCTGCTCTTAAAAAGAAAAACACACACACACACATCCTGCTTGTAAGTAATGAGAGGACTTTAATGGAATGTGCTTGCAGTATATTCTGGCTTATTGCACAAGAAAAAGAAAGTGGATAAGCAGGCTCCTCTAACCAATACAGGAACCAAATGTTGCCTCCCATCTGGTGCTATGCTGGCCTCTGGTCCTACCACTCCCTGGATTGGAAACGGAGAGGGGGACAGAGCAGAAGAGGCTAGCCCACCCCTTTACACTTTTCCATTCCACATTCTGCCCCCTTCTTGCTTTTCCAATCCGGGGAGGGGGGGAAAGAGGAGTAGGAAGAGCAGTAGAGGCAGGTATATGGGTGGGAGCTCCCTGCTAATCTGCGACCTGAGGCAACCGCACTGAAATACACCTTTCTACCTGGCTAGTTGATAGTGGTTTCCTCTTGCTATCGTGTCCAGTTGACCTGCCACAAATCCAATGAATAAATGGCTATCCCAGGGTTTCTCAACCAGTGGTACTCGTACCACCAGTGGTACTTCGGCTGACTGCTGGTGGTACTCGGACCCCTGAACCCTGCCCCGACGCGATGCTGTCAGCACCGTGTTTTTGCTCCTGAGAGGCTCCTGCCTTTGGCCAAGCGGCTCGGGGATGCTGAGAGGGGCCCTCCCACCCACCCAGAGCCTCCTACCTGCGACCCTCAAACCCCCCCAAACCTGGAAGTAACTGGTGATGATGTCATCGCCAGTCACTTCCGATGGTACACAGCAGGAGAGTGGTGCCGGAGGTGGTACTCGGCTGGGAAGAGGTTGAGAACCCCATGGCTATCCTGTTATCATTAGCAAGGCATATTCTTGTTTTGGGTGTGTAGATTCCTTAATGCAGTGGTTCCCAAACTGGGAGGCGTGGCTTCCAGGGGAGCCGCTGAAACCAGCCAGGGGAGCCGCGGAGTGCCACGGAATCCCCTTGGAAACAGTGCAATGCCAATTGGCAGACATCAACACAATGTAATGGGGAGCCAATGGTCGCCAATGGTCAAGGGAGCCGCAGGTCGAAAAGTTTGGGAAACACTGCCTTAATGTATGAGTCTAGGGAAGGCAGGAGAACGATACAGTATTATAAATCATATTGGGAATGTTCAGATGTCTAGAGCTAACCCATAGAAAGCTCCGAAGAAGTGAGTCATGCAGTGCCTTCTGATTAGCAGAAGGAACAGACATTATTTCTCTCTTGTGTTCATAGGACTTTCAAGAGTCTTGAAGTGTGACTGCACTCTGTGTGGCCAACATTATAGTTGTCTCTACAAATGTTGACCATCGAATTAAAGCCAGCAGTATTTCTATATGAAACGACCAAATGTTTGCTCTGTTAAAGGTGAGTCTCTATCACTTTGATGATATTTATTTTTTTCCTTTAGATATTCGGTTTCCTGGCAACTGCAGTCTACGCTGTGAATTCATTTTTAGCAGTTAAAAATTGGAGAATGAACAGCCGGCAGCAAAATACACGACAGACCAGTGATTATATGCGTGCTCGGACAGAATCGAGAGAAGTAGACCATCGCCCAGAGATTCAGCGTTTGGATGGGTGAAAACTGCATGCAAAGTGGGACCCCCAAAGAAAAACTACATAGAAGTCTGCAGACCTTTTTCTAAAAAATGTTCACTTTTATAGGAAATGAAGGAGAAGGTGGTGGCCGAGGGCACCTGCATATACAAAGAGAGGAAGGAGGACTGAAAAGCACCAAATGTGAAGGCTATAATACTGACTTTTTCTATTGAAGATAATTGCTCATCAGTATGAAGGAGGATCCTTAAAATGAAGAACTGTCATGGTGCACAATTCTTCCCTAAGATAGCAGACCTGGAGACGGACTTGTTTGGTCAACATTTCCATCATCGAATAGAACAGTTAGAATTAACACTGGCAACAGATTGTTCTTTTGAAACGGAGAGTTTCCAAAAGTTAGACCTCATGCTGACAGGAGAGAGAGAGAGAGAGAACCCAAAAGATCATAGCAATAACACAAACAGGTACTGGGTTACACAACCACTGTATATGTTTCCTGTCGAGATTTGCCAGTGAACTAAAGTTCTCACACTCCTACAATTTTGTTGCGCATCTGCAACATGTAGCCATTTCAGACTTCGGACTGTGAGTTGGAGGAGTGGGTGATGTCAACGAAGTCAGCGTTTGCTTCCAGAGAAAGCACAAAGCTCTCTCCATTTCTGACCACCACGAGATATGATCTGGGACTTAAAACTCTTCATTCATTGCACATTCTCTCTCTCTCTTTTCCACTTTCAAAGAGACAATAGATGTTTTTTTTGTTCGTATCACTCTACCTTTGATGGCAAATTCAGAGTTGGCACTGAGCCTCTCTGTTAATCAAAATCTGTACCGTAGTAAATGTTTTCTTTCTCTTTTTGTTACATTCAGCTATAGGAAAACGTCATTATGGTCTGGTTTAAGAAACATTTGTGATGAGGTGGTGTACTGCATTGTTTCTGAAATGGTATACTTAGGATTTTGTTTGGCTGCAAAATTAAGTCACCCAAATTAGGTTGATCTGCATGCTTTCTTTTTTCTGATTATTAAAGTATTTTGATTAATTTAATTGGAGGTACCTAAATAATTCGTTGAGCATCAAAACAAATCTACCAAATGCTTGAATAATTGTCTACAGATGAAGGCTTATTTTTGCCAGTGACGTGGGCAGAGTTGTATTTATGTGGTCCATTTAGTTTACATACCATTCTACATAACTCCTATTTTTCTTCCTCCACCTTCCTGGCAATGTTTCATAGGGAAAATAATGCATTTGGTGGGTATGAAATTTAGAACCAGCAATTAGAATATCTTTAGCTGTGTGTTTCGCATCTTCCACATCCCATGTTTCGGTTAACCACAAGATTAGTATGTAAAAGTCGGTGTCGCGCCTCAAAATACGAGGAATGTTTCCTGAACAATGGTGCACAAAATTGCTAGAGGAGGCATCCTCTCTCCCATCTCCCTTCTTGTCTGTCTTAATAAGGCCAGGAGGTAGATTTCATACCATTTCCCTTAAGAACATCAGAAGAGCCCTGCTGGATCAGGCCAAAGGCCCATCTAGTTCAGCTTCCTGTATCACACAGTGGCCCCGCCAGATGCCTCAGGGAGCACACAAGTCAACAAGATACCTGTATCCTGTCGCCACTCCCTTGCACCTGGCACAAAGAAAACCTGCTCCTACAACCAGGAGGTTGCTTATCCCCATCATGGCTTGTAAGCTGTGATGGACTTTTCCTCCATAAATCTGTCCAATCCCCTTTTAAAGGCATTTTTTATTTTATTTATTTATTTTTCACATTTTTATACCACCCTTCCTCCAAGGAGCTCAGAGTGGTGTACATATTTCCTCCCCTCCTTTTTTTGTCCTCACAACAACCCTGTGAGGTAGGTGGGGCTGAGAGATGGTGACTGGCCCAAGGTCACCCAGGAAGCTTCGTGGCTGAGCGGGGATTTGAACCTGGATCTTCCAGGTCTAAGTCCGACTCCCAAACCACTACACCATCCTGGCTCCAGGCCAGGCCAGGTTCCATCACCACCTCCTGTGGCAAGGAGTTCCACAAACCAATTACACGCTGGATAAAGAAATATTTTCTTTTGTCTGTTTTAATCCTCCCTCCACTCAATTTGAGTGGATGTCCCCCAGTTCTAGTGTTGTGTGAGAGGGAAAAAAAACTTCTCTCTATCCACTCTCTCCATCCCATGCATAATTTTATACGTCTCAATCATGTCCCCCCTCAACCGCCTTTTTTCTAGACTGAAGAGCCCCAAACGCTGTAGCCTTTCCTCATAAGGGAGATGCCCCAGCCCACTAATCATTTTGGTTGCTCTCTTCTGCACCTTTTCCAGTTCCACTATATCCTTTTTTTTTTTTTTACCCTTGTGAATTAGACCAATGTCACCAAGTGTTGGATGGGAGATTTCCTCTTTGCGCTGTTGGTTGAGCATGCTGGGGGCTGTTGGGGTGAGTCCATACTTCCTGCACGCATCCTGCTTCCTGGTATCCTCTTCCTGGCTCCTAAACTCACACTTGAGCCTCTGAGAGCTGAATCCATCTCATCTCCTTTGACTTCCCTGCTTTGGGAAACCTCTCAAGGCTGTTCCATGCACCAGTGATCATAGCTGGAGCAGAATTCACCTCCTAAGCAAACCAGCTTTCATTTTCCAAAGAAGTGAGATTCAGGGCTTTGTTGCGAGTCTTTGTAGCTGTGGAAATGGGTGTGAAAATGTGTGGGCAGTGCTTGGAAGTGGGGCTTTTAGTGGTTGGAGACAATTCCAGCCCCTCTGCCTAGTGCCTTTGGCCAGCAGAAAGTGTGCCAAACAAGCAAATAGATGTAAATGTATCTAATTTGCATAACAGGTTGAAGGATCTGCCCTTTTTATTGGCAAATGATCTGTGATTTTGTTAAAATCATGGATAACATATAGGCTTGGTTACTCCTAGAAAGGCTGAAACAGTTCAGTAGGCCCTTAAATGATTGTTCAGCTTGCATTTTATTGTTTGCCGTAAATTGCATCTTCTGTGGACGTTGAATGACCAAGAGCTGCTGGTCCTCTCAAAGGCCTGCAAAATTGGCTGCAACAGGGAACCTTCTTATATAGATCAAAACCAGCCAAGTAGATACCTTAGTTCCCACGCACTAAATGCAGAAGGTGGCAGTGTTCTAATTAGGCACGTTCTTCATCTTTCATTGCTGAAGATGCTAAAATCAGGGTGGTTCTTTTACTCTTTACTATAAAATGAATTATGGCCAGTGGGTGGCGCAGTGGGTTAAACCGCTGAACCATGAGCTGTCGATCGAAAGGTCGGCAGTTCGAATCCGCGACGGGGTGAGCGCTCGTTGCTTGGCCAGCTCCTGCCAACCTAGCAGTTCCAAAGCATGTTAATGTGAGTAGATAAATAGGTACCGCTTGCGGGAAGGTAAACAGCGCTCCGTGTTCCAGCCGCATGCTATGCGCTGCGGCAAGGAGAGTCATGCCGGCCACATGACCACGGAGGCGTCTTCGGACAACGCTGACTCTTTGGCTTTGAAATGGGGATGAGCACCACACCCTAGAGTCGGACACGACTGGACTTAATTGTCAGGGGATACCTTTACCTTTATAAAATGAATTAAAAGTGCACTCTCAGCGACTGAACCTGGAGGGTGGGTGTGGAACAATATTTTAACAATCCCCCCCCCCCCCGGCCTTTAACAGCTTATTTAAACTTTTTGCACTGATTCTCCTTTCGTGGATGAGAACGTTATTCAGAGTTATACAGCAACTCCTCACTTAGTCATTTTATTATAAGTCATTTCATTTAAACGTTTTTGAGAAAAAAAATGATTCCTGGCCGGGGCCGTTGTCTATGTGGAGTTTGAATGTTCTCTTCGTGTCTGTCTGTGTTTTCTCTGGCCCAGAATGCTCATATTTATCTCGATGTTTAATATTAGAAGTGTTTGGGGTCTTTATTGAGAAATTTGGTGATGTTTTTGTGACCAGAAATATGCCGTAAACTCTTGTTTATGTATATCAATTAACCTACGGTGAAATTGGTTTTCGTGATAAGTCGTTTCGCTTAAAGTTGCAGTTTCCAAGAACCTATCAACAACTTTAAGTGAGGACTTGCTGTAATGGAATAACTTAATTGTCCTTGTTGCCACGGCCAATTTCCTCAAATAACAGGAGTGTATTCAGTTTGGTGATTTATTTTTTTTAAGGGGCTGAAACTGCCTGACATCCGTTTCTGTCATTTCACAATAATCTAGTGACTTAATTTAATCCCCCCCCCCCCAGATCTTGTAAGCAGTCACAAGTTAACTTGGAAACAAATGTATTTAATCTTCTATAGATGAAGCGCTTGCAAAATAGGCTGTGTTATTTTTGACTCAACTTGTATAGCAAGTTTCTGAGCTAATGTCTGAGTGTGTGACACTTCCAGTACAGCATTTCAGGTGGTCATTTGTAATAGATGTTTTCATTTTGTGTAACTATTATGGCCAGTAACTGTTGTCGTTTTTTTTCTTTTAAAAAAAACACCATTGTTACATTGTCAATGTAGTTAGCAAAGCATATACAGTATGCTTATCGAGCTTTTAGATAATGTGTTTGGGCTTTTTAAAAAAAGGCTTCTGAAGGAGGACCTTAGATTTGTGAACACAGGTGAATTTGTAATTTCCATTTTACAATGTTTGGGACCAAAGATTAAGTATAAGTTTGTTTGTTTTTTTAGCCTGGAGACATATTTACAATTTGAAAGGGATATGTTCGGCAAGAAGATAGATATTGCTATAAAAAGAGATTGTTTAGCTTATAAGTACATTTGCGTTTTGTGTGTGTGTCTGTGTGTGTGTGTGTGTGGGGGGGGGGGATATGTTCCAAGGAAATACAGGCCTTTCCAAACCACAGAACTTTCAGCTTTGAATGTGAATGTCCCTAGCAATTTAATGATAGTTATACAACTGTCGGCACAATCCTATCCAACCAACCTATCCACCGGTATAACCAGCGAGGCAGGGCAGGAGGCTTGGGAGGGGAGATGTGAATCCCCCTTTGGAGGGGATTTGAATCACCTTTCTGTTCTGGGACCTCTCGTTCTCGCTGCACCGCTGGTTACACCAGTGGTGTAAGTTGGATAGGATTGTGCTGTGTATGATGTTGGAATCATTTGATTTTGATTGCATTGAATTGGTCATTTGATTGTGGGAGGAGTACTGGAGGAGTATTCGTATTAAAGAGCCATGCAGAAATTTCCACGTGCTCAAGGAGTCTTGAGTTGCCTGGACAGCATTTCCGAAAGCTGCATGGCAAATTGCCTTTGAAACTGAGACTGTTTGTAACATGGCATGAGTGTGCTGTTCAAAGGAAAAAAACAAAACACCCAACCCACTTGGAATGAGCAAACCATTGGGCACATCTTAAGAAGCTCTCTAGTTTCTGGCTGAATGTACCTTTGTAAAAATATAAATATAGGAAGGAGATACAAATGATAACGAATATTTTCATAATTAAATCTTCCTCGTAGTTTAGGAAACCTTGTTTCAACTTCTTGTCTGATTCTAAATTACTTGTTTAGGCATAAATGGACTTAGCCCACAAAACTTGTGGTCTATATTTTTTGTGTTCTGTTTTTTCTTCTGCAACTATAAGCAGTTTAAATTAGAACTAACCACCTCTACAATGCCTTGAGGAATGCAGGTTCTGTTTGCGACTAAGAGCATGATCCATACGTGGGCGACGTCTGAGTATGTATGCGCAGAATTAAATCAGTCTTGTTGAAGAGGGGTGCTTGAAGCTGTCTTGGGAGAGTTGGGGTGCAGTCCTGCTGTGTGGAGCTTATTCTAAGTGTGTATAGGATTGGAATCTTGGCATCCTTTTTGAGATCAAATTGTCTTTAAATGTACGTTAATCAGAGATGTCACAAACATTGGGACCATGTGTCTGGGTGACTGTCCTAGTTATAGTAGTAGTAGGTTTTTTTTTTTAAGTTCCACTGCACATGTGACCGCCCCCACAGATTGGTATGATCGCTAGTTCAACTAACTTGTTGGTGTTTGCGAGTGTTTGGAATGGTGTTGGGTTACATGCTGCGATGTTCCTAAGGTAAGAGAGACCATGAGCACCTTGATTTTTGTAGCTTTCATTGGGAGAGACACAGACTTTGTGTTCTCGCCGGGGTGGGTACTTGGGGACAGACTGTCCATGTACCTGTGGGTATAGGTCAGCCCTTGTGACAACAGTGTTGAGTAGTTGAATTTATGTTTTGGTGCCTCTTTAAGCTTGGACTGTGCCCAAAATTGCCCCGTGAAGAGAGGACGAGTAAAGCAGTAAGCAAAGCACATCCCCTCTCCCCCAACCTTTTTCTGTTTATTTTTGTGATGGTGATCATTTTATGATGATTTTTTGTTTTTATCATTGTATTTGTGTACTTTCACTGATGCAAGGTGCCCTGGGGTCCTGTTCAGATGGGATAAAAATATCCTGGTTGAATGAATAAATAATAGTATGATATTGTGGACCTGACTCACGCAGCCATTCTCAACTCTTTTTTTTTTGCTACGCCCCCTAAGGAGCTCTTCTCAGGTTCCAAGGCCCCCTGTCAAACAAGGATACAACATGAACTGATAAACATAAGCGTCCCTTCTTACAGTTTTCAGTCTATGGCCCCTTCAAATGTGCCAGGGCTCCCCGTTGGCTCCCGTTGAGAATGGCTGGACAGTAGTCATGCACTAGAATCCTTTCATCTGTCCTGAAAGGATGGTTGTGAATGCCTTTGAGAGCAGCCGATGGTACCCGAATAATGCCCTTTATAACTCATCAGTCCCGTCCCCCGTCCCCCCATTTTAAGTGCATACCATTTTACACTCAGCAAACAATGGGTTGGGCTCTTTTATACTTTTTATAACCTTGCACTTGGAGCCATTTGTAAGAAAAGTGACACTAAATCCAAAGGGGGTGGTGTAATTGTACAACAGCTTGTGCAAATCTCTTGCAGAGGAACAAGCACCGTTACCCTATCAAAGCACCATGTAAACTCTTAAGCGTTTGCAGATCAGTGGTTGGGCAGTCCCCCCCCCCCCCGTTAGAACTCATGGTTCTTTTGGCTCAAACCCATTACATTTATGTGTTATACATAATTTGTACAGTAGCCTTGATTCCTGTATTTATATTGCAGAACTTTGCATTTTCAGCGTTGAGTTTATTCCTTCTGGTTTTCATGGAAAAAGTTAGTCAACGTATTTGAAAGGCTATGTTGTCAAGTTCTGTTTCATAGTTAATTATGAAGACTTAAGTCCCTGCGGCAATATCCAGATCTTTGCCGTTGTGGCTTCAGTGACTAGGGCTGGTCCCTACAGCTGTACTAATAACCTCTGGGTGAAAAACAAGAACTTTGAGGGAGCTCGACACCCTCTCTTTCTCTCTGACAGCTGCAGATGATTTTGTAGAATACAGTACACTCCTGTAGTAGTTTAGCTCAAATGGCACTTGAGGCACAGAAATACATAGCTTGAAGGAAATGCCCCCTGTAACTTTTTTTTTATCGGATCACTTTTTAATCTGCATTCCACAAAACCCGTACTCCAGAGTAGTCTTCAGTTTAAGCCAGTGGTTTCCAAACTGGGAGGCGCAGCTCCCAGGGGAGCCGCGGAAACCAGCCAGGGGAGCCGTGGAGTACCACGGAATCCTCTCGGAAAACAGTGCAATGCCAATTAGCGGGCATCAACATAATGTAATGGGGAGCTGCATTGGCCAATGGTCGCCAATGATCAAGGGAGCCACACACAGGTCGAAAATGTTTGGAAAACACTGGTTTAAGCTTACATATACTCTTCAGCAAGAGGCTTAGCTTATAGCTTTTGACCACGTAATAGTGATTACGTGGGTAATAGATTATAGTCTTGACCACGTAATAGTGAAATCTCTAGTTTCTTGAAGTGGACCTTTCTGTAAAGGCACAAGCAGTGGATAGGATTTCTACGAGGTGCTGACTTGGCCTCCCTTGCAAAGCCTGTCAGTGGTGTGTTCCTTGGCTAGATCCATTGATACAACATGCACAGCTGTGTGTTGCCTCATTTACTGTGTTTTATGTGTGGTTGAGAAAGGGAAAGCGCAAGAAGCTCCCTATTTCGGCTTCCCTTGCAGTTTAAACACGACCACGGTTCTTCTTTTTTCTGTTGGTCTGGTCCCATGCATGAGGCAGGAGTAGTGAGCTCTGCCAACAAGTCATCTTTCATTTGTCTTAAGTTTCCTATCTTGGGGAGGCTCGTCTCATTTCTGTCTGTATAGGGAGGTTTTTTGTTGGCAGTGTTTCAGAACTTTCTTGCCTGAGCATTTCAGTAAAATTAGGTGGAGCCTTGCATTTCCATAAGAACATAAGAAGAGCCCTGCTGGATCTGGCCAAAGGCCCATCTAGTCCAGCTTCCTGTATCCCACAGTGGCCCTACCAGATGCCTCAGGGAGCACACAAGACAACAAGAGACCTGTATCCTGTCGCCACTCCCTTGCATCTGGCATTCAGAGAGAGCCTACTACTAAAACCAGGAGGTTGCATATACTGTACCCATCATGGCTTATAACCTGTAATGGACTTTTCCTCCATAAATCTGTCCAGTCCCTTTAAAGGCATCTAGGCCAGGTGCCATCACCACATCCCTTGGCTTGGAGTTCCACAGATTAATTACACGCTGGGTAAAGAAATATTTTCTTTTGTCTATTCTAAGTCTCTCGTCACTCAGTTTTAGTGGATGTCCCCTATTTCTGGTGTTGTGCGAGAGGGAAAAGAACTTCCCTCTATCCACTCCATCCTATGCATAATTTTATATGTTCCAAGGCCAGAATAGTTCATGAAGACATCCTTGTTTGGTAAAGTGCTGACTTCATTCGTCCAGTGTTTGCATTTGGGACTTGAAAGTGTATTGGTACAGTACTCTCCCCATATCCGCTGGGGATATGTTCCAGGCCCCTCCGTGGATACTTGAAACCGTGGATAGGAGCGAACACCCCCTCCATAGTTTCCTGAGGGCCCCCTGCCTTGCCTCCGCTGCGGGCAGGCGTGCGCGCGCCCCCAGCACTTATTTTTCTTTCAGCAAGCTTCGTTTCTTCCTTAAAACAAACAGAAGCAGCCTCCATTGCATGCAAGTAGAATGAGACTAAGTCCTAGAGACTTAGGTTAACCTTGCAGAGACTCTCTAGGACTTAGTCTTGTTCTACTGGCCTGCAATAAGCAGCCAGAGGCTGCTTCTCCTGTTTGTTTAAGGAAGAAACAAAGCTCACTGGGGGAAAAAGTAAAAGCCTGGGGGGGGGGGGTTTCCCACGTGATCTGTCGATAGCGAATCCATGGATATGGGGGCCCACCTGTACTCCATTGTTGGATATTGTAGACTCCTAGTGCACCTTTTGGTAAAAGGTTGCATGTGTGCGTGGCAGGGGAATGTGTATCTCGACTTGTCAATAGTTGTAGTGACTCCTAGGTAACTCCCATACCAGCTCAACCTGGAAGAAACGATGCACTTAAGTTGTCTTATCTGGACACGTTTTTCCTCTTCTGCATTATTGTGGATGGAACCTATTTGTATATATTGGAATGTATGTAACTGATATAATACCAATCACGGAACGGTAAACTATGTATTTATTACTTGTCGTATTTGTCCCAGTTTGGATTTGAGACATTGACACTTGTCATGCCTTTTTGTACCTGTTAATTAACAAACCCGGTTTCACCTAGGGTGCCTTCGTGTGTGTGTGTGCGCGTGCGTGTATGTATATGGTATACGTACTTCTCAGTTAAATAGAGATCCACCACCATGCAAACACTATTTTTATAACCATGGATTGCAAGCATGGTTATTTTGTTTCTGTTAAACACCCGCCTTAATGGAATCTTCGGGCTTCTTTTTGGCCCCTATGCACGAAGATTTCTGCTTTCCAACTAGAATTAGAAAGGTAGAGTTGCATCGCACTGCTGTGACCAAAATTCAGGGTTCTTGTTAGGATTCGGAACAAGCCCCTTTGGTGAAAGAAGTGCATTTATCTGCACAGAATGTAAAGCTGGGCTCTCAGTGGGACCATATTGAAATAGGCAGCTCAGGTGTACTACCTTGCAGGGAGTGGCACTGATAGATAATCCTTCCTCCTACTAAAACGGGCCCCAAAACATGTCAGGACTGCATTGAAGTGAAGAGCCTCTTAAAACCATTAAATTTGAGGGTGAATTTACAGGTCCAGCTCAACATCTTGAGCAGTCTGGGTCCCAGGTATTCTTCTACTGTTCTTGAAGACCAATGTCACCCAACTGAACTCTTGAGACTAAAAATGTTGTCTGAACCTATTTGGGGCTGGCTATCTTGTTATTTGTGATCTCTAGAGATTTGTCTGTATGTATATCCAAAATCAAAATGTGGACTGTTTCAACTATTAAGTCTTGTGTATCTTCTTTGTATTGAAACCAGAAAGTCACAATTTTTTTGTGTGTGCGCTTAAGTAAATGTCTAAAATAGGAAATTCACACATGCCAGTAGAAAAATAATTTGGTCAAGCCAGAGTTCATTTTGAATTGGTCAACACTTGCGTTGCGTAGAATGGATCCCATTTTTCTTTTAGGTAGCACACAGGTGCCCTTAATCTCTCTCTCGATTTATTGTGTGCTATGAAATTGAAGGAATGTTTGAGCTTAGAACAGAAAAGGACTGGGGTATCCAAACCCTGGCTCTGCTATCCTAAACACACTCGAGAGCAAGTCCCATGGACTTAAATGTACTTACATCCACATACTTGTGGTTACAAGTCATGTGCCTAGAAAAGCTACAAGTCCAACCATACTGAGAGGGAGAAAAATCACGAAAATGCTTGGGATGTATTTAGAAGGGAAGAAGTTGTTGTTCCACTTGCAAACCCTGCAGTAACTGCAATTAATAGTATACAGTATTTATATACCGCCTTTCTTGGTCATTGGATTTCTCCTCTGACTTTTAATCCAAGGCGGTGTACGTGGGCAGGCTTTCTTACCCCCCGTTTTTTTTTTTTTTTTTTTACAATATATAAATCTCCAATCTTTCGTGAATAGCTGCATTCTAGATCAGTGGTTCTCAAACTTTTTAGCACTGGGACCCACTTTTTAAAATGACACTCTATCAGGACCCACCTAGTTTTACGAGACTTTTTTTTTTAAGGTGATCTAGAAATAAATAAATATTTATTTATTTACAAGTAAAGAGCTCAGCTGCTTGCAGGGTAAATAGCAGCTATCTTGCAAACTGCAGGAGCTCATCTCTTTGGAGGGCAATTAGTAGCTACTGTATCTGATTTTTGAATAGCCTCAGGGCTTGTGGCAATGACTTATCTGATCTTTCCATCACCTGGGACCCACCAGAAATCAGGTCGGGACCCACCAAGTGGGTCCCGACCCACAGTTTGAGAAACACGGTTCTAGATGGTATCCTTTTGCAGTCAGGCCTCTCCGCTGGCCGTCGCCTCCCACACTCGGCAGCTCTTCTCTCTCCTCCCGGAGGCTTTCACAGCTTTTAGTTGGCGGCATGTCTCGAACTTGCCATTCGCTGATCTTCAGGCGTACAAGGCGGCGGCTCTACCGACTGAGCCAGACCCCTCTACCAATTAAGTGGCTTTTGCCTTGGGCCTTCAATACAAGGATATGTTCTGTTGACCGGGGGGTAGGGGGAATATCTTGCCTAACAGTTTTTCATTGCTCGCTCACTTTTCACCGTCATTTTAATGAGTCGCCATAACGGAATTGACTATCAAAGTAGTGTTAAACACCATACAGAGATTTTAACTGTATGCGTATGCCTCACCAGATTCACATATTAGAGGGGAACCGCATGGGGAAAGAACTATTGTTTGCCCCGCACAGGGGGTACCTTTTAACTAGACTAGGATGAAGTTCAGTCACCCAGAAATTACTCCTGTGTTGCTCCAGGAACACAAGTCGGTCTTTGTCATTGGTCAGTGCATTTACACAATCCAGTTCTTGTGCAGGCAGTGTGGCCGTTGTATTTCAGCACTCACTGATCTCCCTGCAGATAGGGGCTGGGGAGTGCTGCCTAAGGGCTGAGCTACATTACACGCAGAGGCTCTGCTGCCGCCTCTGCCTCCGCGCTTGGAGCGGGGGAGTGTCTTCCCGCCTGTTGTCCCTCCTTAAGAAGGTGATTGGAGGTAGTTCTGATTGGCATGCAGCCACTCTCCCCCCTCTCCTACGATTGATAGGCTGCAGTAGCTCCGCGAACCGCCCCCTAGCTCTGCAAACACGCCCCCTCAACAGTAGGATTCCAGCTTGAGGTATGCACCAGCAGTGCGGAGGTCGCAGCGGCTCCGCTTGCTTCCAATAAGATGTCAAAAGCTCCGCGATGCGTGTAATGTAGTTCAGCCTTAAGGGTTTCTTCTACCTTTCCAGCGTAGCACCGAATTAACGTGGGCTCTTAGGAAGCTCTTTGCTAGCTTTGGCACTTGCTTGATAGTATCCAAAGGCAGCTCCCACTGGAACCAATAGTTCCAAGTTGCTCACACAAGTCCCACTAATTTCAATGGGATGCAGTCATGACTAATTTTCTTTGGATACAACCCTCTGGCTCTGTGTATGAAGAATCCTATTTGCGCTGTGAACAACTAGTTCATTCATCCCCTCAACATTTATAGAGACAAGTAGTATTTATATGCCATGCACTTCTTTATCTTCAGTGTTACTACTCAGATAGGTTCCCGGATGAAGGATTGTAATTATTTTTACTTAAATTGTGATACAGAAGGCAATAATTTGCTGCTTGATTTTTTTAAATGGTGTACTTTTTTGCTTTGTATATTGGCAGAATTTTTGGTAACTTACAGTTTTCACATGTGGCTATCTATTTTGCCTTTTGATCTATGCTAACCTTTCCTCTGTTCTTTTGATATACTGTACCAAGATATTGAATTCTACAAAACTCTCATGGTACGTGTCTGTTTTTCATAGTTTAAAACAAAAAAATCTGTATTTTTGTATGTAGGGAAAATCATAGGTTTTCTGAACACTAATCTTGAATATAGTATGGAATCATTGTAAAGGATTTGTTTAATAAATGGATAGATTAAAATGTGTTGGCACTTTTGTCTTTGCTCTGAGTTATGAGGGATCACCACCTTTTGAGTCTACACCAAACCACATGTCCAGTATTTTTGAAGGTTCAGAGTTATCTACCCTTCATGAGAATGGAAAACTGAATAAGAAGTAGGGGCCAGAATAGCCACCTTTGTTTCTACAAAATATTCTACATGGAAAAAAAAATCATGGTAAGATAGATGAGAGTACAGTACTCCCCCCATATCCGCTGGGGATATGTTCCAGGCCCCTCCGTGGATACTTGAAACCGTGGATAGGTGTGAACACCCCCTCCATGGTTTCCTGAGGGTCCAACGCCCTGCCTCCCCTGCGGGCAGGCGTAGTGCCCCCCCCAGCTCTTATTTTTCTTTCAGCAACCTTTGTTTCTTCCTTAAAACAAACAGAGAAGCAGCCTCCATTGCAGGCAAGTAGAACGAGACTAAGTCCTAGAGAGGCTCTGCAAGGTTTCTGTTAACCTTGCAGAGCCTCTCTAGGACTTAGTCTCGTTCTACTTGGCTGCAATAAGCAGCCAGAGGCTGCTCCTGTTTGTTTAAGGAAGAAGTGAAGCTTACTGGGGAAGAAGTAAAAGCCTGGGGGGGGGGGTGTCCCCACAATCCATGGATAACAAACCGTGGATGGCGGATCAGTGGATACCTGTAGTTCATATTAGAAGCTGCAGTGGGGACAGAGGTTGCGAACTGGGCAGTAGAGCAGCCAAAATTACAGAGACAATGTGTCTACCCTCCCCCTCCTGTGACTGTAACCATGCATGTTCTGGGAAGTGCATAGTTATCCTTTCGGGACATACGAGCTTTTGCTAAAAGTGCTAAACTTGTGCTAAATCACAGGTGAGCAGCTTTAAGTTTCCAAACCTGAGGCACAAGACTCACTTGGTCGAGTATGCTGAACAAAAATATAAGTAGGAAGATCCGTGCCCCTGAAGGATCTGTTTTAGGGGAGGATTTAAAGTATGGATTCTTAACCGGGGGTATCCTTTTGGGGTATGGAAACCAAATGGTGGGGGTATGGAGCTCAAATCTCTGAACAGTTTAAAAAAACCTGTTTAGATTATCACCATTATCACCATTATCAATACAAATTGAGGCGTTCCGTTCCCAGGTACCCATATGTAAAGTAAAAACCAAGCTATTGACATCATTTGAAGTCATACTGGTACCAAATAGGACTTGTGATGGTGATAATGATTTCAACAGTCTGGCAACTTTATTCAATCTTTTGGGGGTCTGTAAAAAAGGTTAAACCGCTGAATCATAAGCTGTCAATCGAAAGGTCAGCAGTTCAATTCCCGCGACGGGGTGAGCTCCTGCCAACCTAGCAGTTCCAAAACATGTCAATGCGAGTAGATAAATAGGTACCGCTTGCGGGAAGGTAAACAGCGCTCCGTGTTCCAGCTTCATGCTACGCGCTGCGGCAAGGAGAGTCACGCCGGCCACATGACCACGGAGGCGTCTTCGGACAACGCTGGCTCTTCGGCTTTGAAATGGGGATGAGCACCACACCCTAGAGTCGGACACGACTGGACTTAATTGTCAGGGGATATACCTTTACCTTTATAAAATGAATTAAAAGTGCACCCTGATTTAAAGATCACCCAATGCATATACCTATATCTGGAAATGGCCCGCACCTACCCTGTGAGAGAGCTGATCAAGAGGTTTAACACAAATCCACAGAGAAGCTGCACGTTCTGTTGTCAACGAGAGTTTATTCCAGCATGGTTTCTAAATGCCAACCATGTGCCAATTTTGACATGCAACACCTGAAAGCTCAGTTTGACATAGATTAAAAAATTACTATATCACATTCAAATGCCTGTAAAAACAAGAAGCAGAAATTTAAAATGTTTATTGGAAGAGTTTACCCTGTTCAGGAACCAGTTCCGTCATCAAGCCAAGCTATATCTGAAGAGCACTTCCGTGCAATGCTAGGAGCCTGCTCCTAGCACCTACTGAAATTAGGATTGTATCTTGTCATCTGTTATCTATAAAAATGTGATATTTCATACATTGTGACTTAGCATATGCAGTTAATACTGTAACCGTAATAATGTCACAGATTCTTCCACAGACATAACCTTATATAGTTGAGAAAAAGAAAAGGTGCAAACAAACAAACAAAAACCCCAAGACGTCCCCCACCCACCTTTAGGCTGCAATCCTATCCACACTTTCCTGGGAGTAAGCCCCATTGACTATAATGGGACTTACTTCTGAGTAGACATGCATAGGCTTGGACTCTAAATGGTTTGAAAGTGGGGCTCATTCAAAATTTTAAAAAATCCAAGTCCTTGTAGATTACATCATGTGAATGGAACTGGTTAAAAGCATTAAAATTCCTGTAAACAAGACCATGCTATGCAACTGTAAACTTTGGACACAGCACAAAATTATGGACGTTTAAGCCAAAGGACAAAGGCCAGCGGGTGGCGCAGCAGGTTAAACCACTGAACCATGAGCTGTCGATCGAAAGGTCGGCAGTTCGATTCCCGCGACGGGGTGAGCTCTCGTTGCTTGGCCAGCTCCTGCCAACCTAGCAGTTCCAAAGCATGTCAATGCGAGTAGATAAATAGGTACCGCTTGTGAGAAGGTAAAACAGCGCTCCGTGTTCCAGCCGCATGCTACGCGCTGCGGCAAGGAGAGTCATGCCGGCCACATGACCACAGAGGCGTCTTTGGACAACGCTGGCTCTTCGGCTTTGAAATGGAGATGAGCACCACACCCTAGAGTCGGACACAACTGGACTTAATTGTCAGTGGGATACCTTTTTAAGCCTAACAAACATTTAGAGAAGTAATACGTTCACCTGCCAATCGAGCAAAAACCTTAGTGCTGGTTTTTAAAACGGATTAACAGCTTAAAGACGGGAAAACAAAGTGGAGACACAGGAGAGGCGCTTAACCCCTTTCTCACTGGCTATTTCCTTACTCCAAATGTCCCCTCCTTCAACTGCTTTCCCTTTGCCTCCCCCTGCAGAATGCCAAGCACAAGCGTGCATTTAAACACAAATGTGAAGTGGAAAAGTCGTTTTGGAGAGGGCGCTTGGAACAAGAGTTCAGCACCCCTACACCTCCCTATTCCTTCTCCAAAGCAACTAAAGGGAAACATACGGCAATAAGGCACTTGCAAGTATATTTTACCTCTAATGTGTAATTAGCCACTAATTGTGTTGGCTTATGGCCTTTTTCTGCCTTTACAAGTGCAAAAGTGTCTCCAAAAAGGTGGCCCAACTCTAGTATTTACTTAAACCTTCAGGAAGGCTGCAATCCTGTACTCACTCACCTGAGAGTAGGTCCCATTGAACTCAATGAGACTTACAGCCCAATCCTAACCAACTTTCCAGTGCCAGTGTAGCCGTGCCAACAGGGAGGCCTCTTCAAGGTGAGGGAACATTTGTTCCCTTACCTTGGGGCTGTGTTGCGGCTGCACCGGCACTGGAAAATTGGTTAGGATTGCACTGCTACTTCTGAGTAAATGTGCATCGGATTTGGCTGTAAAAAAATGTTTTAAAAGTCTGTTCAATTGACAAGATGCAGCGTTCTGTGCCTACAAGAAGACTCCACGAATGCATGGTACCGTGAAGTATACAACACAGCCCTGATTTACATACACCAAAAGGTTACCTTAACTTTAAAAGCATTTTTGTCAACATTTTACCTTGTCGCACCAAGTGAGGCAAGGAAGAGAGGCTCAAACATCAGCAGGCTTGGCTTTTCCAAGGAGACTGCAATGTCCTCATGATTGGCTTTGGTGATACTCCATACGACGATGTGGAGGTCCTTTAAAAAGGTCAAAGGCTAAGATGAAAAGGGGAGGCGTCCTTCAGCCCCCTTCTGTTGATGGTTCTGCAGTCCAGTCAAGGTTCTGTGCTTCAGTCGGAGTCGGAATCGGAATAGTTTTCTGATGAGAGGACGTGAACAAAACACATCAACGTTGGAGCCAGGATTGTTTGATACATTCACACAAAGGGATGCATCGTGGAGAGGAAGAGAGGGTGTGGCGTTTGGGCTTCTAGAGGAAGAAACCGCTGGTATCTTTGGGGCCTGGCAGTATAACTTATAGCCTCTCTCAGCTGTTCACATGACCAATTGCAGGTTATTTTTTTTCACATTTTTATACCGCCCTTCCTCCAAGAAGCTCAGAGTGGTGTACATATTTCCTCCCCTCCTTTTTGTCCTCACAACAACCCTGTGAGGTAGGTGGGGCTGAGAGATAGTGACTGGCCCAAGGTCACCCAGGAAGCTTCGTGGCTGAGCGGGGATTTGAACCTGGATCTTCCAGGTCTAAGTCCGACTCCCAAACCACTACACCATCCTGGCTCTCTGTTACAAGCCACGATGACAGTGGTTCTGTAGACACCACTGTGTCTCAAAATCTCTACCAAGGTGCTTTTGCAACCCATTTCCTCCCAGCCTACAGGGGTACACATTTAACTCCTGTTGCATATATACACCCTTGGGTAGAAAATTAAAGAAGAATGGAGGATGATTTGCCCCCCCCAAACCACACATCATTTGTTCTGAAAGCGAGCTTCTGTAGCGCAGTTTCTGAATTGGGGATGGGACATAGGGGAGGAGCTCTCCATTATTGCAGATGTAGCCCATCAGGGGTTAATTGGAGCTTGGTGGACTTGCACCCGTGGCTGCTGGCAAGACAAGGCCTGCTTGTACCTACCTTCCGATTTACGTGGCTCAGGGGCGTCGGAAGAATCGCCTTGCTTGAGGAATATCATCAACTCGTTAAACGTAAGGTAGAAGCTAATGGCATAGGCGACAGTGGCGATAAAGCCGAACACCTAAGGAGCAAGAGAGGGAGGAGACCGCTTTTGAATGCGTGAATGAAAAAAAAAAAGGCAGAACAGCTCCTTGGCCACCAGCCACCTGACTTGGTATATACCAGTGGTTCCCAAACTGGGAGGTGTGGCTCCCAGGGGAGCCATGGAAACCAGCAAGGGGAGTGGCCTAACAGAATATTTGCAATGGTCTAAGGAGGATTTCTCCCACTACGATTCCCAAAAGCTCAAACTGGCAACCAGACTGGTGCAGCCACTTACGCCTGCCGTCTTGGATGCCTTGTCGGGATACTTTGAGACCGCAGCAATCGAGATGGCGAAATATATAATAGCAGCAATAAGACAGCACAGGAAATCCTGCAAAATAAGGAAGAGTTTTGATATCTAGTCAAGGAGGAGGTTGCTATAGAGCAGATGATGGGATAAAGGTCACCCACCAAACGCATCTCTTGAGTAGGCCTTGCACCAAGATCAGAGAGCCAACTGGTGGACTATGAATCCACATTATCTCACCTCTGGTAGTCCTATCAAATTATAAACAAGGTGTTGTAAAGGATTCTCTCCCCCCCCCCCCCCGCCTTCCAGGCCAAAGAATAAGAAAATAAGCTACTAGAGAATGTATGCTTGTTGCAGCATTTTCTTTTCATCTTTCAGCACACGCTCAAAAACCCACTTTTTCCATGAAGTCCTTTGCACCATGACTTAGTCCCCCTTCCCTATTGTAACTAAGATTAAATAAAATTCCAGATTAAATTTAAAATTAAATTCAGTGTAGCTGAAACAATTGCAGTCTCCTCCCGTGTTTATCCCAGCCGCCACCCCCCTTTCTTCCCTCTGGCGTCTCCCCTGCGTCAGTATCTAGACTGTAAGCTCTTTGGAGCAGTGACTCACTTTATTTAAAATACTTGTATCTCCCTTCTGAGTCCACGCTGGCCACACTCAGCAGCCTGTAGGCACACCCTTGTTGCACTGGGGTGACAGACATGTCCTCGGTAGTTCGTGAGCAATGATGGACAGAGAGATCTTACTAGGCTTAGACCTTTAGGAGAAGGAATGTGGGCAGGTGTAGCTTGTTAAACCTTAGAGCACAATCCTAGGCATGTCTATTCAGAAGCAAGCCCCATGGATGCCTAGGATTGTGCTCTAAGGTTTAACAAGCTACATCTGCCCACATTCCTTCTCCTAAAGGTCTAAGCCTAGTAAGATCTCTCTGTCCATCATTGCTCACGAACTACCGAGGACATGTCTGTCACCCCAGTGCAACAAGGGTGTGCCTACAGGCTGCTGAGTGTGGCCAGCGTGGACTCAGAAGTTTTGATATCTAGTTTTGATAGGAGTTTGAAGTTTTGATAGGAGAAGGAATGTGGGCAGGTGTAGCTTGTTAAACCTTAGAGCACAATCCTAGGCATGTCTATTCAGAAGCAAGCCCCATGGATGCCTAGGATTGTGCTCTAAGGTTTAACAAGCTACATCTGCCCACATTCCTTCTCCTAAAGGTCTAGCACTCTGTCCCGGTTGGAGATCTGGTAAGCCTAGAATCTTATGAAATGCAGCAGGGTGGCCTACTAACAACCAACATTCCCTTCCATTTCCCCTTCTTGGAGGGTTCTCGTAAGCATCTTTTCAAGTTGCAAGAGGATTATTACAGGGGTCAGGGAGGGGTCCTTGGAATTCTACTGGAGGTAGACAGACATACGGATACAACAGCTTTGCCAGCTGTAGCCTCGGGCAGTAAGAGAAATCAAGCCAAGCTGTGGATGGAAAATAAGCTGTTTGAACTATTGGGGACGGAGCCCTAACTGGAGAATCTCTTTTTCTTTTTGTAACAAAATGGAAAGTTTGGTTAGAAGAACAGCGGCATCTAGTGGACAGTTTGAGAAATACCCAGTTCCTGTTGGCTTTCAAGCCAGGAGAAGAATTATCTATTTTTCCCTCCAAGGAGTTGAGCACTCTATGATGAAGGCCCTGTTGTGCACTCAGAATATAAGAGGACTACCTTACAATTACTCTGGAGCAATGCAAATATGTACGCATGTAAACCGTCCTTACGGTTACTCTCTGGAGCAATGTAAATGTATGCATTGTAACCAAGATTAAATAAAATTTCAGATTAAATTTAAAATTAAATCCAGTGCAGCTGAAGCAATCACACAACTTCTACCCTCCCTTCCCCAAAGTCTCCCCAGAATGCGCTGGAGCAAGCTTGGACCAAGCTTGGAGAAGGGGGGTGGGAGTTGTGTGACCCGGAAGAGGCTGTAGGAGCGAGATTTCACTGTAACAGCCCTGCAAATGGAGCTGTTTGCCAGCAAAAAGGTAAGGAATGGATTTTAACCTTTTTAAAAAAGGTGTTTACAGTGTCCCCCGTATGCGCGCTAAAGTGATTTCGCTTTACGAGGATTTCAGTATCCATGGGTGTGTCCGGAATGGAACTTCAGGATACTAAGGTCCATCTGTATATAAATATTAATATTTTTGTATTGAATATTTATTTTTTATTTATTTTTCACATTTTTATACCGCCCTTCCTCCAAGGAGCTCAGAGTGGTGTACATATTTCCTCCCCTCCTTTTGTCCTCACAACAACCCTGTGAGGTAGGTGGGGCTGAGAGATAGTGACTGGCCCAAGGTCACCCAGGAAGCTTTGTGGCTGAACAGGGATTTGAACCTGGATCTTTCAGGTCTGACTCCCAAACCACTACACCATCTAAAATATTCTTTTTTTATTTTTATTATTATTATTATTCCCATATTGCAGATGAGAGAGACTGAGGCTGAAAGGGAGTGCCTTGCCTAACACCACTGAGTGAGTTGATAGCAAAGGCATGTTTTGAACCAGGGGAAGTCCCAATTTGCTGCTCAGCCCTATAGCCACACATAGTACACAATCTTAGCTCCCAGCAGCCCTAACAACGGCTGTGGAGTTTGGTCCATACACACTCAATGGAGCCTCTATCGAGAGACCGGAACATCTCCCCCAATACCATTTTTATCGTCTCTGTTTGGATCGATTCCCTCCATCCACTTACCGCTAAAAGCCAGTAGATTGCTTTGAACTTCTCGTTCAGCTTTAAGGAATACGCAAAGAAGAACCCCAAAGCCAGCAGAAATGTTAACAGCGGCACCATCAAGAATGACGCAGCCTCTGAAGCAATATAGCAGATGAAGATGATAAAGGACAGCACCTGCAGAAAACATCGAGAGAGGGGAAGAGTCCGTCAGGCTGCCTCCTGCAATCGTTCCGGGGAGGGCTCCCCTGGTCAAGGTTGCTTTTTCTTTTACGATTCAAAATATCGGTAAGCAATTTGAGGATCTTGTCCTGACAGTGACTGGGTAGCAGAACTGATATCTTGAGAGCGAGCGGCATGTATACACAGGGATACCTTGCAGAAATTTCCTGGCATATAGGATGCCTTTCTGGAGTGGCCTAGATGCCTTTAAAAGGGGGTTGGATAGATTCATAGAGGGAAAGACCATCACAGGTTACAAGCCATAAGCCACCTCCTGGCTTTAGAAGTAGGTTTTCTCTGTGCCAGGTGCAAGGGAGTGACAACAAGAAACAGGTTATGTTGTTGGCTGTGTGCTCTCAGAGGCATCTGGTGGGGCCACTGTGAGATAGAGGAAGCTGGACTAGATGGGCCTTGGGCCTGATCCAGCAGGGCTCTTCTGATGTCCTTATGAGTGCTTGCACCACAACTGTCTTGCCCCACCCCAGCAGCTGCTGGGACCCCGACTCCTTGTTCAGTTGATACATGCGACGCTGGCTCCCTGAACTCAAAGAAAGCTGCATTATACTGAATTACACCCTTGGACCATCAACCTGGTTCCCAACCTGGGGGTCAGAGGTCCCCAACCTGGGGGTCACAACCCCCCCAGGTTTCATTATTCAAAAACTCTGGCCACCTTAAGGTGGCTTCACCCCACCCCGCCAATGTGGCAAATTCATATTGCTGACCCCTGGTGTGGGGGAAAACATGCTATTTTGGGAAGGGTCTCTCTTATGCTCCCATTGATCTGCTACAGCATACCAACAAAGTAAGCTGAAAAATGTACCAGCTATTCAGACATCCTGAATTTCTACTTAACATTTGAGCTCACGAGGCAACACTATTGGGTGACCTACTATTGTCTCTTCCACAGTCCACTTGGGGAGTGGTGTTTGTCGGTACTGAATTTACAAATTCTGATAAAAATTTAGGGGGAGGGTGTTATGGCCAGAGTAAGAAGCACTGGCTGGGGGCTGCAGGGAGGAGTCTTTTTCCCCCTTCTCTTAAATAAATGCAAATAGGGTCTAGCAATGTCCAGAAGTAATCTTGGCATCCATCAGTCAAGTTGTTTACATTTGTACTGGTGCTCAGAGCAGCAATCTAGAATGGGAGAGAGACCCACATCACAGCTCATGTGGAACTGAAACCTCCAGTCATTTCTTCCTGATGGCAAACCAGGCTAAAAAAGATAGCAGGAAACCACCCGATTTGCCTGATTTCATTTCGCTTGATGGGCCTGAACTCTGTAGGGGAAGCCCGACTTCCTTGTTGGAGAGCAGTCCCTCTCACTATTTACGTTCAGCAGTTCTGCCTACCCAAAGCTTGCTCTTCGGAAATAGCTATACGAAATCCACTATATGACATACTTTTAGAACCCGAGGGAGATTTTGCCTTCTGGGAAAACGTGAGGTGGGATGCTGCCATTGCGTATCTGGGAGTGCAAGGTGACCTTTTCCTACAGCATCCCTTTAAAACCAAAAGTTATGTCACTGTTGCTAATGCCTTTTGCACATGTGTCATCTTGGTGTTACACAGGGAAAACTGTATGACAGGTGGCGAGGGAGGAGTGCTACAGCCAGGATCCGGTGGGTGCAGCACATGACCAGATCTGTAAACACATAACGTGGGTTATAACTAAGTAAATAGGAGTCATCAATTTGTTTGCAAGCAGGAGGCCCCGGGTTCGGGTCCAAGCAGCATCCCCAGTTAGCGCTGGAAGATACCCTTGTCTAGCTGCTACCAATCAGTACAGACAATATTGATCTGGATAGTTTGCTAATCCTTAAGGCCTGCTAGGGGAGAAAAGGTGCTTGCGGCTTTATCACTTTTGCTGCTTTTAAACAGAGCTCTCAACTCAGTTTATAGTTGCTTGATCACCTGCACGTTAAACAGAGCACATTTCAATGCGCATATTGCCAGGACTTTAGGATAGGGCAGGGGTTCTCAACCTTTGGAGGCCCGGGTACCCCCTATCACAGTCCAATTTTCTGAAGTACCCCCTGCTAATTAACTGCTAATTAATTGGATGAATTAATTAATTAGGTAGTTAATCATTAAAAGTATTAAAACAATTTTAAATGTGAAAAAATGTCTTATTTAATTGTCTGGGTGGGTGGGAGAGACACACATGCAAGGATCTCTTTTTTTTCTCCAAGTCACACTTCCCAAAATCAGCTCCTCCCTCCCCCATCCCACCAAAGTACATTTTCCAAAGTACAAAAATAAGCCCAAAACCAAAATCAGAGAGACACAAGAGCTCAGAAAATTACAATTTAAAATCCATGTTAATTAACACTTAATTAGCTGCTGATGGGGCAGATAAGGGGCAGGGCTTGGCGTACCCCCAGCAAGAGGTCCGCGTACCCCTTGGGGTACCCGTACCACAGGTTGAGAACCCCTGGTATAGGGGACTTTTTGAGCAACTGAAAATAGGATGGAACTGACAATAAATGAGAAGCTAGGGTTTATTGTTAGAAGGCAACGGCCAATTTTAATGCAACCTCTTTCATTTCCTATTACAATCTCACATCAGAACCAACGTGAGCATGTATGCAGCTAAATCACAGTCCAACCACTCCTGTCATTGTTGGTTGAAATTGCTCCCCCAGCCCTGTCGATCAGCCAACCGTAGCATGCAGTGAGATCCCCCCCTCCAGTCACATCCCTGCCCGTCGACCAACCCAAGCTCCATTCATCTGCCAGGGTATGCCATTTATTGATTTTCCAGCACATCAGACTCAAACTTGGAATTCTCCCTTCCCAAGGAGAAAGCAGGAGTAAGTGGGCAACCTCTACCAAGTCAAGGAAAGCAGTCTTCTGAAAAATCAATTATCCAACTTGAAGCATCTGTTACGAAGATCATACCAGAGAAGGAGGAGACTGAAAAGAGAAAGACAGACAGAAAAGGAAAAGCAGTCATGTTTCCTGTAGGGACACCCCTCACTCTCGTCATAACTTTGTAGGGAACTTTTGGATTGGGATATTCATACTTGGCATTTGAGCATTCAAAGCCTTTCACTTGCATTAGCTTGTTCTAATACAGTTCTTACAACAGCCTTGTAAGGTCAGCAAGATTCATCATCTTATTGCAGAGGGGGACCGAGGCTATAAAGGAGTGGCCCAAGCAAATGCTATTGTCTAAATAGCACTAAACTGGCCGAGGCCCAGGTTATGTTTCATGATGGAAGAAGGGTGAATGAATTAACAAAATAAGATGTGCACTATATAAAAGGATTCAGGATTTCCTGCATTATGTCCATTTTAGCCTAGAAATGCAAGTTCCATAAGCCAGCAGTGGCCCACTCAAGAGGACAATTTTGTAGATGACTCCTATTTTTTTTCTATCCTTCTTCCAAAAAGCTCAGGGTGGAAAATACAGTTTCTCCCAATTTTATTACCTTCATCACCTTTCCAAGGTTCAGTGATGGCAACTTGCCTAAGGAGAGTTTCCTGCCCAATCAAGGCTCCAAGCCCACATCTTTCTAAGCTAGGCCCAATACCCTAGCTGCAGCTACACCAACAGTGCAAGCCAGTGAGATTATAAATAAAGCAAATGTAAGTTATTTGGGAGGGCCGTGGTGGCTTAGTGGTTAAGGTACTGAACTGCAGGGAAGGTCGGTAGGACAGCAGTTCGAGACCCGAGTGCCGCGTGACGGAGTGAGCTCCCGTCTCCTGTCCCAGCTCCTGCCAACCTAGCAGTCCGAAAGCAAGAAATTGCAAGTAAATAAATAGGTAGCATGACCACGGAAGTGTCTTTAGACAGTGTTGACTCTTTGGCCTTAGAAACGAAGATGAGCACCCTAGATTCGGACAACACGACTGCCTTTCGAGCAGGGGAGACCTTTACCTAAATTATTTGGGAGAATTCTCCAGGCAGAGAGTAGAGAGAGGTGTTCAAGGGGGAGGTGTCCCTGGGATAGAGAAAGTAACTTGGACAGCTGAGAGCTTCGGATTGTTTGCAAGGAACAGCAAGGGAGGTTTGGCCACAGGAGAAACTTCAGAGTTCCTAGTGGTCTTCAGCAATACATTGCGAGAATACACTAAAAGGGAGAGCAGAAATGAGGATATACTATATTTAGATCAAAAGACATGCCAAGAAGAGGCGAGCATAGGAACAAAAGCTCCATTTATCACCAAGGTCCACACAGTGTCTCAATGTCTGGCGACGACTATTCTCTGCTTTTTCCACTTCTGGCATGGGTCTTGCTGGCCAGTCACCCAAAACACAGGTTTGGTCTTACACCATTCCCTCCTGGCTAGGTTCAAACCTTCCCTGCTTCCCACCTGGCGCCTCTGTGCAGTGAGCTACCATTATTCTTGCTGGACTGGTTCAGTTGGGGCTCCCCCCTGTGGCTCATCCCCATTCCTCCCAAGAGGTGCTTTCCTGCAGATGGGTGTTGGTCCTCTAGGGGACCCTAACCCTTACCCCAGGGGAGATCTGTGGGTTTGTTGCGCATGGTTCCCAAGAGAGCCATCATCCTTCCCTTTGTGATGTGTGATCAGGGAGGCAATTAGTGATGCACCCGCAGTATCAGGGGAATCAACAACCCCCCTATCCCCGACACCCACTACCTGTAGCATTTTGGGTCAGGCAGGTTACGTTTTGTGCATGGGGTGTGCAGACATTACGGAGGGGGTGTTCCAGTCGTCAGGCATTGATAGATCAGTGCGTGGAGGGAGAAGTCGCTGCCTGTTTCGAGAGAAGTCCCCCTTCCTCCATTCCTGGCTGTGCACTGGAGTGCCGGATTAGACACATGTGGAACAGCTGGCTAGTTTCAACATTCCAGGCCACTCGTGCGAGAGGAGGGGAGAGGAGAGGGCCGATCATGCAAAACCTTAGGAATGTTTCCCTTGTGGGAAGGTTGAAAAACCCATCCCGATTGCAAACTCAACAAGCTGGCCAAAATTTATGCATGGGGGTGGTGGTGGTGTGTATCCAACAGCCAGGGGTGTATTATCCCTAAGGCTGACTAGGTTTTCAGCCTAGGGGCCCCGTGTTGCCCGTCAACGTCCGGGTTATGGGTCAGTCATCAGCAACATCAGTAAATGTTCTTTCGCTGTATATATTGTTAAATTTTCTATTTGATAATAATTTGTAGTCAACTGTGGTGGGGTGAGAGATTGGAGGGCTGGAGGGCCCCGAATTAATACCTGAAAATCTAGTGGCCCGGCCATAGGTTCATACACCACCCCCACCACCACCCCCAACAGGCCGGCGTTTGCATGAACCCTGCCTTCCCCCCACCGCTGCCACTGCCAGCCAGCCCCACAGAGTGGGCGTGGCGGTCGGTTCCTGGCTCGCTCTCCGGACAAAAAAGTTTCTCAATTCTTTCAAGCAAGAAATGGGCGATGACTGTAGCGGGCCGGATATGCGGGAGTCTGTCCTGCCTCTGCAAAACTCAATGCACGGGGCTACTCAAAAGTAAACCCCACTTTGTTGCAGGGGGGAGGGCCCAATCCCCCCAGGGAAACAGGCTTCAGCGTCGTGCATACGACGAGGCTCGCGTTTGCATCCCAGCATCTTGATCGTCTCTCTCTCTCTTCCCCCCCCCGCCCCCCAGGAGGAGGCTTGGTCAGGTCTGCTGGGGGAGAAGCCTTTGCAAAGCGGCGCTGCACCGCACGGATCCCACCAAGAGAAAGCGCCGTTTTCTGCAGAGGAGCCAGCATGAGGATGATCTCATCCTCCCCCCCCCAGTTTCCTCCCCCCCCCCGACAGTCTCTCGAGTTTGCAAAGAAAGGAAAAAAAGGAGCCCTCCCTTCCCCTTCCTTACCGCCTCGGCGAGGAGGATCAGCCCTTTGCGGGAGCTCAGGAACTCCCTGGAGGGCAGGAGGAGGCGGATCCCCGGCTGCGGCACCGGCGGATCGGGATCCTCAGCGGAGGGTCGCTCCATACTTCTCGGCGGCGAGTCCAGGGAGCGGCGCTGAGCTTGCACCGCGCGTCGCTCCGCCGGGCTTCTTCTCTTTCAAAGGAGGGAAACGGAAATCCTGAGACTGCGGAAGCGTTTCCTTCCCCCCTTCTTCCTTCCCGCATCCGCAGCTGCGAGTGTGGGGCTGGCGGCGGCGTCGTGCACCACCCCGCCCCGTCCAGGCCACCCTCCCAGCATCTGCTTGGGGGCGGCGGACAAGTCTGCTGCTAACCAGGAGGAATGGCTGAACTACCTCCTATCTTCCTCTCCCCCGCAACAGACCTTCCTCTACACGTGCAGCTGTGACCCCCCCCCGCCCATGGGGGGGGTCTTATCCCGTTTGTTCCTCAGGCAGACTCTGGATGATCCCCGCCCGGGGTGACTTGCATCGTTGCAACAGCCTTGCACGCAGCAGCCGCTGCGCTCGGATATATGCGGCATTGCTCGGGGGTAGTTAGCAGCACCTCCCCAGCCCAGTTCTAAGGATGTCTTGATCCCTGCAAGCTGGGGTATGTTTCCTGTCTCTGAAGGAAGTCTCCCTGGAATTCCATGCGACTTCCTCACAGCAGAAAACTGTTAATAGGGTGTTCCAATCAGCCCCCTCTGACCTTTGGCAATGGGGGGGGGGTCTATTGCCTAACTCCTCTCCACTTCAAAATGGGGGGCAGGACCTGCCAGGAGAAGAAGAAGATGAAGTTGACCAGTTCTATGAAGACCTACAACACCTTCTAGAACTAGCACCCAAAAAAGATGTCCTTTACATCATAGGAGACTGGAATGCTAAAGTAGGAAATCAAGAAATAAACGGAACAACAGGCAAGTTTGGCCTTGGAGCGCAAAATGAAGCAGGGCAAAGGCTAACGGAGTTCTGTCAAGAGAACACGCTGGTCATAGCAAACACTCTTTTCCAACAACACAAGAGGCGACTCTACACATGGACATCACCAGATGGTCAATACCGAAACCAGATAGATTATGTGCTTTGCAGCCAAAGATGGAGAAGCTCTATACAGTCAGTAAAAACAAGACCTGGAGCTGACTGTGGCTCAGATCATGAGCTTCTTATTGCAAAATTCAGACTTAAACTGAAGAATGTAGGGAACACCACTAGACCAGTCAGATATGACCTAAACCATATCCCTTATGAGTATACAGTGGAGGTGAAGAATAGATTTAGGGCATTAGACCTGGTAGACAGAGTGCCTGAAGAACTATGGACAGAAGTTCGTAACATTGTACAGGAGGCAGCAACGAAAACCATCCCAAAGAAAAAGAAATGCAAGAAAGCAAAGTGGCTGTCAGATGAGGCTTTACAAATAGCTGTGGAAAGAAGGAATGCAAAAAGCAAGGGTGAAAGGGAAAGATATAAACAACTGAATGCAGAGTTCCAGAGAATAGCAAGGAGAGATAAGAAGGCCTTCTTAAATGAACAATGCAAGGAAATCGAGGAAAACAACAGAATGTGGAGGACTAGAGATCTCTTCAAGAAAATTGGAGATATCAAGGGAACGTTTTGTGCAAAGATGGGCATGATAAAGGACAAAAAAGGCAAGGACCTAACAGAAGCAGAAGAGATTAAGAAGAGATGGCAAGAATACACAGAAGAACTATACAAGAAAGATCTGAATGTTCCTGATGACCACGCTGGTGTGGCCACTGACCCAGAGCCGGACATCCTAGAGAGTGAAGTCAAGTGGGCCTTAGATAGCATTACTAACAACAAAGCTAGCGGAGATGATAATATCCCAGCTGAGCTACTTAAAATACTAAATGATGATGCTGTGAAGGTGCTGCACTCAATATGCCAACAAATTTGGAAAACTCAGCAGTGGCCAAAGGATTGGAAAAGGTCAGTTTACGTTCCAATTCCAAAGAAGGGCAGTGCCAAAGAGTGTTCAAACTACCGTACAATTGCACTCATTTCACATGCTAGCAAGGTTATGCTCAAAATCCTACAAGCTAGGCTTCAGCAGTACGTGGACCGAGAACTACCGGACGTACAAGCTGGGTTTCGAAGAGGCAGAGGAACTAGAGATCAAATTGCCAACATGCGCTGGATCATGGAGAAAGCACGAGAGTTCCAAAAAAACACCTACTTCTGCTTCATTGACTACGCAAAAGCCTTTGATTGTGTGGATCACAACAAACTGTGGCAAATTCTTAAAGAGATGGGGGTACCAGACCACCTTACCTGTCTCCTGAGAAACCTGTATGCGGGTCAAGAAGCAACAGTTCGAACCGGTCATGGAACAACTGATTGGTTCAAAATTGGAAAGGGAGTACTGCAAGGCTGTATATTGTTACCCTGCTTATTTAACTTATATGCAGAGTACATTATGAGAAATGCAGGGCTGAATGAATCGCAAGCCGGAATCAAGATTGCCGGGAGAAATATCAACAACCTCAGATATGCAGACGATACCACCCTAATGGCAGAAAGTGAAGAAGAACTAAAGAGCCTCTTGATGAGGGTGAAAGAGGAGAGTGCAAAAGTTGGCTTGAAACTCAACATTAATAAAACTAAGATCATGGCATCTGGGCCCATCAATTCCTGGCAAATAGAAGGGGCAGAAATGGAAGCAGTAACAGATTTTACTTTTCTGGGCTCCAAGATCACTGCAGACGGAGACAGCAGCCATGAAATTAAAAGACGCTTACTCCTTGGAAGGAAAGCTATGGCAAACTTAGACAGCATAATAAAAAGCAGAGATATCACCAGGCCAACAAAAGTTCGTATAGTCAGGGCGATGGTGTTCCCAGTAGCAATGTATGGTTGCGAGAGTTGGACCATAAGGAAGGCTGAGCGCCGAAGAATAGATGCTTTTGAACTGTGGTGCTGGAGAAGACTCCTGAGAGTCCCTTGGACTGCTAGGAGATCAAATCAGTCAATTCTAAATGAAATCAAGCCTGACTGTTCCCTGGAAGGACAGGTACTAAGGCTGAAACTCAAATATTTTGGCCACCTAATGCGAAGAGAGGACTCTCTGGAGAAGACTCTGATGCTGGGAAAGATTGAAGGCAAAAGGAGAAGGGGAAGGCCAAGGATGAGATGGTTAGACAGCATCACCGATGCAACAAACATGAAAATGAGCGAACTCAGGAAGATAGTGGAGGACAGGAAGGCCTGGCGGGATATGGTTCATGGGATCACGAAGGGTCGGACACGACTTAACAACTGAACAACAACAACAACACCTGCCAGGTGCTGCCCCCCTCCACTCCTCTCTCTCTCCCCCCCCCCGGCTTGGAACTGAAAAGGGAATGGAACAAAAGAGGAAGTGGGGACGAGTGCAGATTTGGGGGGCAAGGTCCTATGCTGAGCCCCCCCCCCGCACTGTGGCATGTGTCCATGCACACTCCCTCCTCCCCCCCCCAGTCCATTTAGTAGCTCCTTTCAGTGCTGTCATAGACGAGCCAGCAGTCTGTTCATCACCAACTGTGGTAACGGTGCTGTGTGATGTTGTGGCCCACTGGCAACTAGAACACACCAGCACAAGCGCTGCCAGGCTGGATCAACATGTTCTGTTTCCTTCCCTGGGGATTGGACAGATTTATGGAGGAAACGTCCATCACAGCTTACAAGCCATGATGGGGAAAAGCAACCTCCTGGTTGTAGGAGCAGGTTTTCTTTGTGCCAGGTGCAAGGGAGTGGCGACAGGATACAAGTATCTTGTTGTCTTGTGCTCCCTGAGGCATCTGGCGGGGCCACTGTGTGATACAGGAAGCTGGACTAGATGGGCCTTTGGCCTGATCCAGCAGGGCTCTTCTTATGTTCTTATGTTTATTTTATTTTTCACATTTTTATACCACCCTTCCTCTAAAGAGCTCAGAGTGGTGTACATATTTCCTCCCCTCCTTTTGTCCTCACAACAACCCTGTGAGGTAAGTGGGGCTGAGAGATAGTGACTGGCCCAAGGTCACCCAGGAAGCTTCGTGGCTGAGCGGGGATTTGAACCTGGATCTTCCAGGTCTAAGTCCGACTCCCAAACCACTACACCATACTGTTCTACATGTGAGCCCAAGATGGGTATGGCCTGTAAGCCCTCTCTTGCTATTTACACATCACTTCAGAGCTGCAGAGAACCCGATTCTAGCTACCCTAGGCTGTGCATCAAGCAGGAGGGTTAATTTATATTTACCTTCCATGTGCTCTTGCTGTCACTCGTGAACAGGGGGGGCATTACACTGTTCCTCCTTCCGCCATGACCAGCTTAAAGGCAGACTGTTAGTGCAATCCTATGCACATTTACTAAGCTAGGTTGGCCAAAATTTCTTGGGCTCCAAGAGGGGGGGGGCGGAAATGATGGCACAGGGGGCGTGTCCAGGAACCGTGATGTCATGGGACGTGTCTGGGAACCATGATGTCACTTCCACCAGAAGTGGTGTCACAAGGGGGTGCCCAGGAACTGTGAGGTCATCTTTGTTTATCTATTAGAGAATTTTCAGGCTGCTTTTTCAGGACAAAATTCGCAAGGCAGAGGACAGTAAGTGAAACAAAGCAGAATCTTAACGCAACTCTAAGACATAAATCAGATTTGAGCATAGCATAGCAGCCTCAATGTGATTGGCCAGGCTAGGCAAGTTGGGCAATGTCCTCTCCTCAGCCTGTCTGTGCTGGAGAATTTAACTTGCAGACGAGGAATACAACTTACAGGGCACTAGTGACATCACAGGTGGTGATGAATTTTCAAGTCACCTATGAAAATGTCCTTAAGGACCTTAAATAACCAGACTACTACACTGGCTTATTTATTTAGTTGTGCTTAGCGCTAGAAAAACTGCAGGTTCCCTCAAAAGACAGCAGCATGATTTCAAGTCATCTTCAGTTCAAGCCATCCAACAAAAACACACTGGGCCATGTTACATATCCAGCACTCCATGTTTGGCCCGAAATAAAGCAAATGCAGGTGGCTTCCTTTAGCGCTGATCCATTATTACACTGCCCTGGCCTGATTGACAGCAAGTCTACCCAATGGGAGCAGTGCATTCTCGACCAATCAGTGCCCATTTCCTGCCTATTAAATGGTTGGGTATCCTAGATTGCCATTTCACACAGCGCTCAACTTTCTAGGGACACATCTCCTATGCTGTGGGAGCTATTGATGTATTTCAAAAAGGCACCACATTTGTTGAACATTTATCCCTAGGAAAGGAAACTCCTTGGTACTATCTGTTCATTAGGGAATCACAGTGCTTAATACTTCACCTGTGAGTCAGGTTATTACAGGTCAGGCTTTTAACTAAAACAGCAATATTTAATATTTAACCCTGTTCGGAAAGCTATATACAGGTACCTGACAATCATTTAAAATGACACATTGGTTAGAGAATTGACTTTATAAAATATAGGATGTTTTTATTTTTAAAAGATTTGCTTGTAAATAAGTAAACAAGTTTAGAAAAGCACACAAGAAAATATTAACATTTCTAGATAATTGAAAAGAATTAAGGTGTGAGCACAACCCAGCCTTTGGCGGCCAAAGGACATTTTTAATCCTTGATTTTAATGGAAGAAATGTGGGTAGAAATTCTTCCCACTGAACTTAACGAAACTTAAAAGTGCCCAACTGGCTGGACCATACCCCAAGTTTAAAATATATAAGAAAATTGTCGCATGACACAACCAGCTGATTGCTCAGCAGGCTTTCCAAGTGGTTGGTGGTTCATTCTGGCTTCCTGGAATATACCATCACTCTGTCTTCTACTTATTAAATGAAATCTTCTTCAAGATTAAAGTAGCATCTATTATACAGAGAACACACAGCAGCAAGCAAAATATCTGCAAATGAAAACAGAGAGTTCAGATGTTGCAAACAACATCGGTCATGCCATCCTTATATTCTACTGACTTTGGTCCACTTCTCAGCAACTGCCACAACTGGGCCAGGTGGTTCTGGTTTGTGAAGACTTTCATTTAAATTTGTGATAAATGATACATTAAGTGGGTTTCCATTTCACATTCCAAAAGGTCGTTTCCCTCCTTTTACTCCACAGTCATCTCCACTTGCTTGACTTTATTGGACATATCCTGCTATATGTAGTAATCTCCAAGGATACCTCAAGCAGCTACCCTGAGAGACAAATTACATATGTCGATGTCATGGGCGCGCTAGCATGTTGGTTTTTCTCATGTAAATAGTGCACCGGAGGGGGGGGGGAGAATTTGGATTGGGACTATGGCTTGGGACTCCCACTGCTATTTTGATCCAGATTGCACCTCCTTGCACATACCATTGCTCCGAAGGTTTTTTTCCCCTGTGTAAATACTCTGTGTGTGTGTGTGTGTGTGTGTGTGTGTGAGGGGCAGCCCAATCCTGCCTAAGTATCCCCGTTTCCCAGGGTCTCCTCGGGGAAGGGGACGTTCGTCCCCTTCCCCCGGGTGTAGTGTGGGGAGGCCCCAGTGGGCCTCCTCGGATTTCCGCCAGCTATTTCACTGACAGAAGTTGGAGGAGGCCGTGTAATGGCGGATCCGGCCCGGGAAGGGGATGGGGATATGGCAGCCGCCATCCCCGCCCCCCCTTCGGCCGGCTCGGCCAACAGCCAACCTCCCTCACCGCCTGAACCATACCTGCCAGAGCTACACTTACCTTCCCCGGCGGCCACAGAGATGACTCGTGAGTCGTTGCAAATGTGTTTTATGGCATTCGATACTTGCGCAGGTTTTTTTTTTTGCCTCTTTCTAACTTCCATTTGCAAAGTTTTTTCAACATTCTTTAGATACAGTGAGCCTCTACACCCAGCGGTTCCCCCTTTAATCCATATGTGAGAACAGTTACTTTTCCATCCAGCAGATAAAATTAAAGCCGTTGAGGACACAGTGGCAACGAGGGCAAAACTGGATCGCCCACCCCGATACCCCCTCCTCCTCCAGAGATCCCTCAGAGGGACGCTACTAATTGAACCCTTAAAGAGTTATTTTTCTCATGCAGCAAGACATTTGCACTAAGAATAGGAGCAGGGGAAATGAAGGGATCAGCGTGGAAGTGTTTTTAATGCGACACGTTAAAAAAAAGAGGAGGTCCAGTCCCTTCCAAGGCCTTTTCTCTGAGCCGATTTTTAATAGTAGAGATGTACAAAGGGTTTAGTTAACTTCGTTAAGAAAGCAGCTGTGTTTAAGAAAGAGATTTCTAGAGTCATCACTTATGCAATGTGTATCTCACATGATGCATTTTGACTAGGATAGGACAGCTTACTTACTCCTCCGACTAATGTTCCCAGTATGGTCTTAATTATCGTTGCGCACAGGCCCACAACGAGGAGGAACAAAGCTGCCACCAGGGAATTGAACGCATCCTAAAAGACAAAGCACAGACAGTCACACACTCCGATCTCGGCTCCACGATTGCCAAGGTGCTAAAATCATCTATGCTTCGATCCCAATTCTGTAGCCAGTAAAGACACTTGCAGAATGATCGACGATCAGCCTGACCAGCGGCAGCTAAACTGAAATATCCATAGACGGACTGGAATCAATCCTTCATCAGGCTTCTGCTACAAAGTTTGTTTTGTAATCATTTCAGTCTTCTTTTCTACATCATGTGAAAAGCAGGACTCAAGCATCAAAACCCATACAACAGTGACACCAAGTGGCACGCCATCCGAATTCCCCCCCCCCCCCCACCGCTGGAAATCCTGCATGATTTCCAAATATCCTCCCAGCAGAGCAGAGGTTAAGGAAATAAACAATATCGATGTTGCATCTGCAAGCAGAATCTGGTCGTCCTTAATCTTAGTTTACAGTGTCTGGTTTTTGTGAACCTTAAGAAATAAATAATATGTAGGTAGTTCTGACATCCAACACTTGGCATTTGTATAGGGCTTTTTGTGCTTCAGATGCATTATCTTGATGATGTTCTTACAACAACCTTTACAGTGGGTGTATTACCATATTATCCCCATACTGCAGGTGGGAGGACTGAGACCGAGGCAGAGTACTTTGCCCAAGGCTAGAAAGACAATTCTCTTTTCACTAGGCTTACCAGATCTCCAACCGGGACAGAGTGCTAAGACCTTTATGAGAAGGAATGTGGGCAGGTGTATCTTGTTAAACCTTAGAGCACAATCCTAGGCATGTCTACTCAGAAGCAAGCCCAATTGTGTTCAGTGGGATTGTGCTCTAAGGTTTAACAAGCCTAGGATTGTGCTCTCAGGTTTAACAAGCTACACCTGCCCACATTCCTTCTCCTAAAGGTCTAGCACTCTGTCCCGCTTGGAGATCTGGTAAGCCTACTTTTCACAATTTCCAGATTCTGAACTGTTTAGAATTAGAATAAAGTTGTCACTGAATTTGTCTCTAGAGAGACACTGAATGCAGTTTTGGAGGCTGCTGCTGAACCGTCTTGCAGACCCGGATGCCTGGAAGAGCCTCCCACAATGCCTCTGTGATGCCACCTCCCATTTCCTTTAAATCTGTTCTCAAGCATTTGATCTCTCTGTTTTATGTGCAGTTGGCAGAAGAGGAGCCAAGAATCACTAGGGTTAGTGGCTTTCAGGGATGTGGATCAAGTCTCTGACTCCAAGTCTCTGGGTCCAAGTCTCAAGTCTCTGGGTCCAAGTCTCAAGTCAACTCTCTGGCGCCTGCGTAGCAGCTCCTGTATTGTAAGCCTCTTGGGGTAGGGACCTGTTCTCTTGTTCTGTGTAAACCACCATGTACATTGGTGGCACCATATAAATAAGCAATAATAATAATAATAAATAAGGCATGTTAAATACCAGGCCGACATCTGCCTTTTGAGTTGGCTATGACAGGAGTACCCAAATGTGTGCAGATTTATACTTACAGCCAAGGGCCAAAATAAGAACGTCAGCTTCTTGTGCAAACTCAGCAGATACAGTACAAAAAACAATGCGGTAATGACCAATTCCATGATCACAAGCGCTAAAAATGCTTCATGAGATCTTTTCGCAGCAAAACTGACCGTCGCCATGAATGACAAGATCTGCAAGGAAAACAAGGCAGAGCCTGTATCTGGCACACAAATGTCATCGTCATCATCACCACCACACAGTCACATGACAAACTTTGCAGGGCAAAAACGAGTCCTGCCAAGCTCTCAACCAGCAAGTGACTAAAAGAAAGAGACCTCCCCCCAAAAAAACCACACACACACAAAAGGTAGCCATTCAAAATTAAGTACAGGTGGGCCCCCATAACCATGGATTCACTATCCACGGTTTCAGTTATCCATGGATCACGGGGACCCCCCCCCAGGCTTTTACTTTTTCCCAGCAAGCTTCGTTTGTTTCTTAAATAAACAGGAGAAGCAGCCTCTGGCTGCTTATTGCAGGCAAGTAGAACGAGACAAAGTCCTAGAGAGGCTCTGCAAGGTTAACAGAAACCTTGCGGAGCCTCTCTAGGACTTAGTCTCGTTCTACTTACCTGCAATGGAGGCTGCTTCTCTGTTTGTTTTAAGGAAGAAACAAAGCTTGCTGAAAGAAAAATAGAGCCAGGATGGTGTAGTGGTTTGGGAGTCGGACTTAGACCTGGAAGGTCCAGATTCAAATCCCCGCTCAGCCACGAAGCTTCCTGGGTGACCTTGGGCCAGTTACTATCTCTCAGCCCCACCTACCTCACAGGGTTGTTGTGAGGACAAAAAGGGGGGGAGGAAATATGTACACCACTCTGAGCTCCTTGGAAGAAGGGCGGTATAAAAATGTGAAAAATAAAATAAAATAAATAAGAGCCTGGGGGGCGGGTGCGCACACCTGCCCACAGGGGAGGCAGGGGGGGGCCCTCAGGAAACCATGGAGGGGGTGTTTGCTCCTATCCATGGTTTCAAGAATCCACGGAGGGGCCTGGAGTACTGTATTTGATTGAACTGACTGCTTTTGCGTTTTTCAATGGACTTGTTTCTGGATGACAAGATTACCAGCCTGCTTGTCAAGAATAGTGGCCTTCCTAGGCAGGCAGCTCACAGTGTCACAAAGCAGGAAGCACAATGTCTAAGAACCATTTTAAAGGGCAATAGGCAGGGCCAGTTATCTCAGGTGACTGATTGGCGGTGGTGGAGCTGCTATGCCCGCCTCCATACGCTCTCTGGATTTGTAAAAGAGGGGAACAAGGTGGAAGAGGCAGTGAAAAGGAGAGTCGTGGGCTAGAGAGCAGTGGTCTTCAACCTTTTTTGTGCCACGACCCCAATAAATAAATAAAGTACGAGGCTGGGGCCCCACCATTGATCCTGCCCCCTCCTAGGACAGGTTCCCCACTACCTCCCAGCATTAGTCCCCAGTGGCCGTTTTGGTTCCCGTAAGTTGCCACGACCCCACAAATGAGGCTTCGTGACCCCCCAATCCCAAGGTTGAAGAACAGTGGGCTTGAGCATCTTGACCCCCCCCCCGCAGTTGCATTTGCCTTGCAAACAGGGATCTGCACCTCACGGGGGGGGGGCAGCTGGGAAGAGGTGGCATTTCAGGTGGACAGTGGCTGGCAGAGGTAGGTGAAGTCCCCTCTGGACAAGGACAAGGGCAGCCCATTCGCAAGGCCACTTCAGGTGACAGATTAGGAGGAGAGGATCTACTTTTGTATACCTGCTCACTGCTACCTGAATTCAAAAAGGAAGAACTGAATGGAGCAAAAGAGGAAGTGCGGAGGGGACTCACTTCCTCTTCTGCTCCGTTCCCTTCTTCCCCTTTGAATCTAGGGAGGCGAGGGGCAGTTGGCAATGGAGAAAGGCCAGAAGACGTCTTGCTCTTTGAGGACCAGAAATAAAACAATTAAAATCTTCCGGGCAGGACCAGAAAAAATAACTGTGCAGATATTGCCGAACGAGAGAGCGTTGCCTGGAAACAAGGTCTCGAAGGTGCCACCTCACTTCCTTTAGTTTAGCGCTTTGAGCTTGTTTACATGAAGTGACAGAAAATGAGAAGCATGGAGTATGTAGCCAGGAGCGAGCCCCCTTTCAGTTTGACTGAACCATTCTGGGTGTATGGAAAGCTGCAAGCTCTTGTGCTGAATTGGAGAAGTTGCTGCGACAGAATTATTTCACCATACTTCCTTCGCACTCTATATACCCTGAGCCCAGCAGAGGGGAGGGGCCATAACTCAGCGAGAGAGCACCTGCTCTGTGTGCAAAAAGCCCCAGGTTCAATCCCACGTAGCTCCCGGAAACGTTGCAAAACTCTGAAGAGATGCTGCCAGTCAGCTCTAGATCAAGGCTTTTCAACTTTATTGTTGTTGTTTTTGGAAGTACCACTTTTTTTGGGGGGGGGGGGAAGAGAACCACTTCCACAAATCCATAAGAATATACCGTAAGTAAGAAGAGCCTTGTTGGATCAGGCCAAAGGCCCATCTAGTCCAGCTTCCTAGTGGCCCCACCAGATGCCTCAGGGAGCATATAAGACTAACAAGATACCTGTACAGTACTCCCCCCATATCCGCTGGGGATATGTTCTAGGCCCCTCCGTGGATACTTGAAACCGTGGATAGGAGTGAACTTTCTGGCTTCCTGAGGGCCCCCTGCCTTGCCTCCCCAGCTCTTATTTTTCTTTCAGCAAGCTTTGTTTCTTCCTTAAAACAGAGAAGCAGCCTCCATTGCAGGCAAGTAGAACGAGACTGAAACCGTGGATAGCGAATCCGTGGATATGGGGGCCCACCTGTACCCTGTTGCCACTCCCTTGCACCTGGCATTCAGAGAAAATCTACTTCTAAAACCAGGAGGTTGCTTATGGCTTGTGATGGACATTTCCTCCATGAATCTTTCCAATCCCCCTTTAAAAGTCATCTAGGCCAGGTGCCATCACCACATCCTGTGGCAAGGAGTTCCACGGATCACTTACACGCTAGGTGAAGAAATATTTTCTTTTGTCTGTTCTAACTCTCCCGCCACTCAATTTGAGTGCCTGTCCCCTGGTTCTGGTGTTGGGCAAGAGGGAAAATAACTTCACTCTATCCACCCTCCATGCATAATCCCACCTCTCTCTGACACCAAAGATAACAGCTATGCACAGTTTTGGGTGGCTTGTTTCACACTCAGGGCTTCATTCTGCAAACTCCTTCCCCCCGACCATGCCTTTTTTGAAGGGCCAGACAGCCATCTCTTGCCCATTCATACACCACCATCTCCACTTCCAGATGTGTCGGCCAAGCAGGAATCAGTGCCGCCCGATTGCCATATCATGTCCCCAAAATGCAATAGGCTTCATGGCTACCACATTATCTACCATTGTCACACATTTTTGTGTCTTAAAACCGGGCAGCATTGTTGCATACTTGACGCTTCACACTAATTTTCCTCTCCCCCAACATGTTTCATCAGGTATGATTCCTGTACGTGAAGGGAGATTATAAAAAACAACAGCAACCCCAAACAGAGGCACCTACTGTTCCTTAGCACTGGGATGCTCAGAGGTGTATTAGACATTGTATGGCACATAAAACAGACCCAGTGTCTTCCCCATCTGTTTTAGACACACACACCCTCAAAAAAATAGGCATTGCTGGAGAGAGGGAGGAGAAAATCTGTTTCAATTTCTGGGTTTAAGCTTGATCTGCAGGGATTCTCTCTGTGGTGAAGAAAACAGCACCCTGCAGAAGCTCAGAGGCATCTTCAGCCCCTGGTTTTTAAACCATTCTCCCAAATTTCCGACTTGGAAGTACTTCCTCAGTGGTGAAGAAAATGTGTTCTGCACAGCCTCAGAGGCACTCTCACCTTCTCATTTTTAAAACCTTGACCCTCATCCCTAATGTGTTGGGGTTCTCTCATGAGTTGTGAAAGAAATGCACTCTGCATTTGCACAGTCTCAGAGGCACTCCCCCCCATCATGAAGCTCTTCTTCCATCCCCATTGTGTAGGGACTCTTGTACTGGTGAGGAAATGCACCATTCTGCATTTGTCCCCCTCTCTTTCCCCCATATCCCCGACATGCAGAGACTCTTACAGAGGCAAGAGGAAACACTCTGCACAAGGCTCAGAGGCACCTTCAATTCCTTCATCTTAAAAATCTCCCCCCCCCCCCCAAACCAAATCCCTAATGTGTAGGTTGTACACATTAAGGCTCAGGCATAGGGACAGAAATGCACTCTGCACAGGCTCAGGGCCACCTGCACCCCTTCCTCTTTAAAACCTCCCTCCCAAACCTTAATGTGTACACAAGTTCTCTCTGGCATTGGGACAGAACTGCCCTCTGCACAGGCTCAGAGGCCCACTCGCCTTTGGTACTTCAGACTTTTCAGAGCCTCCTCTGGGGTTGAACACAGGGCACAAATTAGGAGGAGAAAAGTCTGAGCCCCTCCCCATATGAGTCCCTGGGGGAGTCTTATTCTCCACCCCCTGACCCATCCACCTTTCCCTGCCTACCATACGGGCGATCTTCAGGATTCCCGAAGGGGAGCGGACGTAGTCTGGGTTCACCTCCACCATAGTCAGCCTCTCTCAAGCGCAGCCGGGCGATACCGGAAGGGCGCCCGTTAGTCACCGGCTTCCCTCCCGCGAGCCGGGGCAGTCTAGCCGCCGCCCATTCCTCCGCCGCCGGTTCGGTTCTAGGGGGTGGAGAGGACCAGGAGTCAGAAGCTCAAAATGAGCCCTGATCCCCGAACAGCCCCATCACAGGCTTACTAAGTTACTACTCAGAGGTAAATCCCATTGTTGTTGTTGTGTTGCATGGGATTTACAGCACAACAATGCACACCTAGGCATGTCCCATTGTTGCATTCAGCGGGGCTTACTCTAAGCAACGTGTGTCTGTCTAGGATGTGCATAGGGGGGATGGGGGGAGCTATGTAAATAAGTTCACAGGGCACGTCGTATTTATGATTTCGAATAGATTTTTTAGCCCAATCCTATCCATTGTGACTCAGGAGTAAGTCCCATTCTTTTCAGTTAGGGCTTGCTTATACTCTCAGTTAAGAGTGGACAGGATTGCAACCGTAATTGCACTTATTAGATGTGTATATGCATATAGCAGGCTGCGTTTCCATCGCCCCCGGGGTTACCCCCAAAAGTAGTATACAATTGAAAGAGAAAGAAAAAAATAAGGACCATACTACATCAAACGGTATAAATAAATAAATAAATAAATAAATAAATAAATAAATAAATAAGGAAGCGAGGGTCGATAAAACCAAACAAGTGACGCACAATAATAACATCGGAACCATCCCTCGAAGATAAAATGCAACGAGAACTAAAAGAAATGCAATAACAAGCAAATGAAGTAGAAAACCGAAACAAACTAAGTTATTATTTTGTATATATGATTAAAAATGTATATATCAAAGTCATCCAAACGAATGCAAAATACCGGGAAAAGAAATGCAGTAGTAAACAAAAACAAAAACGGAAAAAAAACCAGACTCCGAAATATCAAAACTAGCGCTCGCTGTACAATAAAAAAAAATGCAAAACCAGCTATCAAAGATAAAATACTGTCCTTTATATAATAAAAATAGTCATAACAGACAGACATAAAGCAGAAAAACAAAACAGAAGAAAAAACGAGTAAGAAAACAAACAGCAGAACTGAACATTTAGAGCCCAGTACTCTGCTGCAGGTCTACTCAGAAGTAAGTCCCATGTTCAATGGGGCCTACTCCCAGGAAAGTGTGCATAGGAGGATTGTACCCTCACGTGCACGCTTACCTGGGACTGAACTCCATGAGGCTCACCTCTGAGTAGACATGGGCTGTGAATTATTTTTCAACGCAGTGCGCACTTCGGGGTGCAATCCTATACATATATGATGACCCGGGAGTAATGTCCCATTGAGCTCAGCGGGACTCGCTGCCTAGGATTGCAGATGCCAGTGGGACGAAGTTGCATAGGATGATAGGAGAAAAAGGACAGCGGATCCTGCGCCTTTAAGGCGCTCTCCCTGCAACGCAAAGCACGCCGGTGCCTGTGCGGGGCGGTGCGCACGGAGGATGCATCGCTCCAGCAAAGCAGCGAGAGCGGCGGAAGGAAGAAGCTGGCCGGAGGAGGCGGCCTCTCTCTCTCTCTCGTGTGCAATTGCTGCTGAGCTCGCTTTTGCAAGAGGAGAGGCGCGTCCGGACATGGGCGATGTGGGGGCTGCTGCTGATGCGATCGCTTTGCCTCCGGTCTCCGCAGCGCCTCCTAGAGGCTGACCCACTTGCCTCCCTCCACCGTAGCTGGAAGGCCAGACCCCCACCCTCTCGCCCTCCTCCGTTGCAGACTGATCGGCGCCGCCGCTGCATGACAGCCTGCCCCCAGGACGCCTGCTGGACGGCTGGTATCGCCTCTTTGCCTCCCTTCTTCATTAATGTGGAAAAGCCCCCAGTTAACATCCGTGTATCCTCGGCTCTTTCTTTCTCCAAGGATCCCTCCGTCCTTTGTTGCTTTTATCGCATGCAAACAGTCAGGCCCGAAGTAGCTTGCAAGGCTTTCCCTTTGTTGATCAGGTTTATTATTGTCTCGCAGGCTGCAGCACGTGCGTGTGGATCGAGCCTTAAGATCTGGGTCGCTCTGTTGTTGTTGCTGTTGTTTGCTTTCGAGTCTCACATCTGCAATTCTTCCCCCTCCTCCCGTTTGTTTGTTTGTGCCGTGTCAATTTTTCACTAAATAGCAGCAGATACTAAGAGCCTTCCTGTCTGCCAGCTGTATGTAGTAGCTCTGCGCGCATAGAGTGTGCTGAAGCACCGATGTGCTCACGTGAGTGCATTGTTCCTTTTCATAGCTATCCATGCTGATCATCTGCCATGCATAATCATCTGCCAAATGAGGTCATTCCTTTTTTTGGTATATATATTTATTTTATTATTATTAAAACATAAAAACAATACATCATATTTTGAAAAGTTTTAGCGGCGTGAAGCAATATATCCTACTAGCATACTATTCACTATTGTCTACATATAATATCCAACTAAGCCAAAATATCACCAATATTCATCACATAATTCTCTCTCGAAAAATAATCACATAATTCTCTCTCTCTCTTAAAAAATCAATAAATGGTTTCCAATTATTCACAAAAAGGTTAACTGACTTTTCCTTAATTAGAGGACATTTCTTTCTCAAACCCATGTCATGGTGCCCAAATATAACATGCCATTTTCTTTAATTATTATTATTATGACACATGACGTGACAGGACCTTCTGAATCTAAGTCAGTGATGGCGACCCAATTCACCAAAACCCGACAACAACTATAGGATATCAATATCCACAGAGGCCACAGATAAAAGTCTTTTACTTTTTTAAGAGTAAAAAGTCAGAAAAAGCCCTCCCTACCGCTGAGCGGCAAAATTGTGCTGTTGGGCAGTCTTCTGTGATCCTGGAAGTCACTTCCGGGTCACTCAATTCCCCTCCCTTCACCCTGACTCACCCCAGAATGCATCACTCGCTGTCTTTTGTTGCCTTGTCCAAAATGTATCCTCATAGTTTTATGATGATGTTTTAAATAGGTTTTATTGTTGTTTATTGTACTTATTTGTGTGTTTTAAGGGATGTGAGCTGCCTCCTTTGGAGGCAGGCAGGCGGCATATAAACCTCCTGGTTAAAAAAAATATATATATACAGTATTATTTATTTTATTTATTATACCGCCCTTCCTCCAAGGAGCTCAGAGTGGTGTACATATTTCCTCCCCTCCTTTTTGTCCTCACAACAACCCTGTGAGGTAGGTGGGGCTGAGAGATAGTGACTGGCCCAAGGTCACCCAGGAAGCTTTGTGGCTGAGCGGGGATTTGAACCTGGATCTTCCAGGTCTAAGTCCAACTCCCAAACCACTACACCATCCTAGCCTATGACTAGGTCATATAATGCCTACTGATTCAAATCTTGCAATAGAAGAAAACTGAATGCAAATGAAGGACATTAGGAGTTGTGCTAATTAAGCACAAACACATTTCAACTTCTTGTATACACTGGAGATTCAAATGTATTGCAAACACGCATTAACTTCTGCTGTAGCTGAAAAGTACAATAATTCTTAAGGCTCTTCCTAATTAATATCATTTTTTTTAGATAAACACCTGGCAAATGGTCGAAAGAAAAAGACAGTTGTAAGTATGACACATTTTCTCCCCACCAATAAAGGCAAAACTAATGATATATGAGATGATTATAATATGCAGTATATTCCTAAATTCACACAGATTTGGCATTTGGTACCTTGTATCGTAAGGGAAATAATTATAATTACTTACCGGTAGTAGTTTTTCTTCATGCTCAAAGAGCTATACAAACATTAGGTAGTGGTAGGTGTTACTATTATTTTCTATAGCTCTATGTACATTGTGCTTTACATAGGTCTGTGCCCCAAGGGGCTTACAGTCTGCTTTCATTTATCACTTGAGATTGATGCTGATTCCTGGAGACTCCAGACTGATCCTGGAGAGTTGGTAACCCTAATAGGATTGCACAGGAAGGATTTGTGGGAGAATTGATAGGAAATAGTTTTTAGGGCTGCCATCCTTTGCCCACTTATTTACTTGGGAGTAAGTCCTATTGGACTCAGTGGGGACTTCCATTGCAAATCTGTGCATTTTTACTCAGTAATAAATCCTACAGCGCTATCCTGTGTAACCTTGTACTGGTGTAACTTGCACCGGTACAAGTGCAATTACTGTTACACCGGTGCAAGGTTACACAGGATTGCGTTGCCACTTTGTTCAGTGGGACTTACTCCCAGGTAAATGTGCATAGGTTCTCAGATTTTGTTCTAAGCATAGCACAAAACTTAGAATGTTACCCTTCACTCTGGCAGCTAAAACAAAACTCCCACTTACGGTATTTAAGATTGAGATTTTGCATACTCCAAGGACTTCTCTGTGCTCCACAGGAGGATATGGAATTTGATTGTGCCAATGAGACTCCTGAATTTTTTTCCACTGTAAAAGCTGGACCACAGCTGTGGTGATGTCATGATAGCAGTTGGTATTGTAATGGTACAGGTGTCCCCCGTTTAACGCCGGATCGCTTAACAATGATCCGCATATACGATGGAGGAAGACATGTCTTTTTAAAGCCCCAACTCATCAGCTGTTTCGCTCTAGATAACGGCTTGGAAGCCACAGCACTGAATGTCCCAGCCCTTATCTAAAGCCCCGCTTAATGGCGGTTTCACTATACAATGGATTTCCCCGTCATTAAGCAGGGGACACCTGTAATTTGTTTTGGCGGTTTGCTAGGTAATGCAAATAATGGCGGGTCCTCCTATATTTGCATTCATTTGTGTAAATGTGCAGTTTGAGAATAAGAATGTATAACAGCCTTGTACATAGTTCATTATTTTATGCCCATCAATACCTTAAAAGCAACAGAGCACATGACATATTTTCCATTACAGAATTGCAACCATAAACCATTTTTGAAATGCAGTGCAGATGCAAAGCCATGAGAAATGAAATGAAATATTGAAATGACTCATGATGCTTTTTGTGGATTCAAATGTATTAATACACAGCATGGTGTGGATTTTTTTTTTTTAAGGAATGGAAGGTCTTTATTATTGTACTGTTGTTCACAGCAATGTATTCCCAACCTCTCCCCTCATGAAGTTTGTATAAATATAACTTTAGTTTACAAGACTTTTTGTTTTCTGACACATTGACATTTAATTTAGTACTAAATGCTTGATGCTTCCTTTCACCAGATCTGCATTGAGGGGAACATTGCAAGCGGAAAGACAACATGTCTGGATTATTTTGCCAAAAATACTGACATCGAGGTGACAGATTTGAGATTTCTCTACATTTGAGCAGATTGTTAAAGGGTTTTCTATGCTATTTTGAATCTCTCTTTGAATCTAGTTCTCACCAGGGGAATAGATCTGTGTCTGTGCACAGGGTCGGCCCACCCATGAGGCCAACTGAGGTGGTTGCCTCAGGCAGCTGATTGGCAGGGGCACTCACCTCTGTCTGCCCATTTGCCTCCACTGCTCACAGTCTAAAATAGACTCGAGGGAGGAAGGGACAGGGATGGTGCCAGGGTAGATGGGGAAGAATATTCAATTTTTGCATGTACATGTACTTGGGTTTACAGTACAGCGCAATCCTATGCATGTCTACTTGGAAGGAAGTCCCATTTAGTTCAATGAGACTTGCTCCCAGGTAAGACTTGCTCCTCAGTCGGACCGTTGTTTCTGCGGCTACACTGGCTGCTGGTTCGTTTCCGGGCACAATTCAAAGTGCTAGTTTTGACTTTTAAAGACCTTAACGGCTTGGGTTCAGGGTATTTGAGGGACCGCCTCCTTCCTTATAATCCGACCCGTACTCTGAGGTCATCAGGGGGGCCCCTGTTAACCGTGCCGCCATTGACGGAGGTGAGGGGGATGGCGGCACCGAATAGGACCTTCTCGGCTGTGGCGCCCCAATTTTTGAATTCCCTCCCCTTGGAATTAAGAACGGCTCCCTCTTTAGAGATCTTTCGGCGGGGCCTTAATACATTTTTATTCAGGTTAGCATTCGATGTCTGACATGGTGTGCTGGCTTTTTAACAAATGGCTTTTACTAAATGTAAATATAGGTGACCCACTGGGGTTGTTTGTTTTAATTGTTTTAATTACTTGTTTTTAATCATTTTAATGTATATATGTATTTTAATGTTTTTATTGTAAGCCGCCTTGTGTGCCCTTGCTGGGAGAAAGGCGGGGTATAAATTCTTTAAATAATAATAAATAAATAAGTGTGGACAGGATTGCAGGCTGTAGCTAGGTAGAGGGATAAGGGGTAATGCCAAGGGCTTCATGGAAAAGGTGGGTTTTTTGAGGCATCCTGAAGATTATCTGGGAAGGAGGTTCAGGCTTTGGGGCTGCAGGAAACTGTGTGATCCACAAAAAAAAATGGCCGTTGGTCCATCCATGGACCACAAGCAAACTGAGAAGTGGTGTAGCATGGTGACTATGAGTCCCTGGTTCTTATGTCGCCTCTGTCATGAACTTAGTAGGAAGCTGTAGGTGAGTCACTTCCCTCTCAGCCTCAGTCTTCCCCATTTGCTATATGGGGATAATACTACTTACCTTACAAGGTTGTTTTAAGGATTCCATCGAGGTAACATAAGACAAGCCCTGCTGGATCAGGCCAAAGGCCCATCTAGTCCAGCTTCCTGTGGCCCACCAGATGCCTTAGGAAGCATGCAAGACAACAAGATATCTGTATCCTGTCGCCATTCCCTTGCTTCTGGCATTGAGAGATAGCCTACTACTAAAACCAGGTTTGTAACCTGGGATGGATTTTTCCTCCTATAAATCTGTACAATCCCCTTTTAAAAGCATCCAGGCCAGGTGCCATCACCACATCCTGTGGCAAGGAGTTCCACAGATTAATACATGTGAAGTGCTTTGCACATGTGAGGATGATCTTTTGCCTGCCCTCGTAGTGTATACATGAGCAATGCGCTGTGTACACGTTCAGTATGCATCCTGTCCTTCCAGGGGTATGGGACCGTATTTCTTCGAGTCTAAGGCGCCATCGATTCTAAGGCGCACCTTTACTTTCAGTACCACCAGCAGGGGAAAAAATAATATTCTAAATCCGTGGATCTTCCCCTAGAGACCATTCAGATAAATGAGAACTTACTATGTACTGGCCCCTGAAAACCTTCTGAAAAAGAACAGTCTGTCTGAATGACTCACATAACATTTTATTTCCAACGCAGGTGTTAACTGAACCTGTCTCTAAATGGAGAAACATCCGTGGGCATAACCCTCTGGTAAGTGACGCGGCGCGCAAAGGGACGCGCCTTTTAATCGTTGGGGCTCGTATGGATTTCAGTGCTGAGTAGCAAGACAAATGTAGCTGCTCTTCTCCTGTGACCTGATTGCTGCTGCTCTTGTTGCTTGGTGTGAGGATGAAAATCAAAGAGACGTAAAATGCAGCGCCCTGGTTTAGTCTTTGCTGTAACGGAACAAAATGGCCTGTTAACGTGTCTTCTCGTTTCTCCAGGGATTAATGTACCAAGATGCAGCGCGGTGGGGAATCACGTTTCAGACGTACGTGCAGCTTACAATGTTGGATCATCATACGAGGCCAATAGTATGTTGTTGTTGTTGTTGTTGTTGTTTTTAACAGTATTTATATACCGCTTTTCAACCAAAAGTTCACAAAGCGGTTTACAGACAAAATCAAATGATGAAATGGCTCCCTGTCCCCAAAGGGCTCACAATCTAAAAAAGATGCAGTACACCACCAGCAAACAGCCACCAGAAAAGACACTGTGCTGGGGTGAAAGGGGGGCAGTTACTCTCCCCCTGCTAAATATAAGAGGAGCACCAATTGAAAAAGTGCCTCTCATATACACCTTATACACGGAGCCTGAAGATAATTTTGTACAATATTTTTTAATAATTTTGTGCCCCGCCAGCATGCCTTGTGCTATGCCAGCCAGGTGCTGGAAAAAGTTTTTTTTTTTTTTTAAAGTCATAGACCCCAAAATGTCTGGATTTCAGAATAGTCTGGATTTCAGATGTCCGGATAAGGAGTAATCAACCTGTACCTGCTCTCTCTAATGACTCTGTCCTTTCTTCCTTGCTGCTGCGCTACAGAAAAAAAACCTTACTGTGTTCCTTGCGGGCTGCCGTAGAGACCGGAAGTCCTGCACGTTCGGGTTTCTCAGCAGCACGCGAGGAGGGGAATGATGGTCTTGCTCGAGTGAGCGGGCAGCAGATCATTGCGGCTTGGACAGGTTGGAGGGAGGTAGCAATGGCAGATTCGGGGTGAAGGTGTGGAGGACAGGAGAGTGGTGGGCAGTCCACTCCTCTCTTGTCCTCTACACTTCCTCTTCCTTTCTGTTCCCCTTTTCCTTTTCAAGGAGGACCGGGAGAAGGAAGAGCTATAGCAGCAGGTGTTCCCTGAAAATCTGCTCCCTGAGGCATTTGCCTCAGTCAGCTTCATGAATGGGCCGGCCCTGTTTTTGCCTGACTAGCAGGCGTTTGTAACAGTGATAGAGACTTACTGTATTTCTTCAATTCTAAGACGCATGTTTTTTCCCAATTAAGCATTTCAAAAAATGGGGTGCGTCTTAGAATCGAAGGTCTCCAAAAAGCACCCCAAAATGCTATCTTCTTACTTACTGGGGCTTGGGAGACCCTCTCCCCGATCTTCAGTTTGGCAAAACCCGGTGATTTTCAGCCATTTCCGGTTTTCGCGAAAAACAGAAATGCCCAAAAATCGCTGTTTTTTGCTGAGCTGAAGATCAGGGAGGCCTGCAGAGGGTCCTCCCTGAAGCTCCCCCAAGCCCAGGTAACAAAGGAAATGGCACTTTCTGGCAGGGCCAGAAATGCTATGCAAAGGCAGTGTACTCAGTCATCCTCAGCTGCAGGAGACATGCTGGGGAAAGTTGGTGCTGAGCGGGTAGATTCAATGAAGGGAGGTGAGTCTTACAATCGATGGATTATTTTTTCCCCTGCTGGTGGTACTGAAAGTAAAGGTGTGCCTTAGAATCGATGGCGCCTTAGACTCGAAGAAATACGGTACTCCTTAATGCTGGAATAGTTATTTCTTTCTGTCACTCATCTGTAAAGATTGTATTTAACTTCTCCAGTCTTGAGAGAAGGCCATACAAAGTTCAAAATAGAAACCTTCCTTTCCAGTAGATTTGGAAAAAAAGAGAGTTTCAAATGTAAAGTAAAATGTATCTAAATCTGCTAAATGATTCTTGAATGTTCACTTACAGATTTCTCCCATCAGAATGATGGAGAGGTCAATTCATAGTGCAAAATACGTTTTCGTCGAAAATCTCTATCGCAGGTAAAATATCCCATTTTGAGTTTCACCTTGTTTGTTTTTATATTTTGAAATGTTACAGTGGTGGAAAATCTTTGTCAGTGTGTTCTGCTTTCAGTTTGCATTTCGGTTCTAAAACATGTCCGTGTATTGCATTAGCCAACTTAAAATTTTAATTAATAATAGTGCTTACTTTCCCTGTCATGCTTCATTCCATATGTTATGTGTTGGTTTTAACGCATATGACAGGGGATGTGAAGCACAGCTTTGAGCTTGGTTTTCAAATCTCGCCATACCCGAGCAGGTTCCTAATATTTTCCCAAAGGGCCGATTTAAGATAACCTCACAGCAAGAACTGCATTGCTCTCAGTTGTTGCCCGACATTCAACACACTCATGCAAATTATAACCAGCATGTGCAAAATAGCTGCTGTGGTTCGTTTCGTGATAAAGTTCTGGCATGGCCCTCTGGGATGAGCGAGAATTTTTTCCCTTCCCTGTTCAAAATTGTATTTCTTTCTACCCACTTATTTATACTCTCACCTGTCCTAATTGTTTGAGGCAGCTCACAAAGAGCAGAGAAGGCACAAACATAACAGCAGAGAGAAGGGAGCCCAGAACAAAGGGTAGGTAGTGACGCTCTTTTGAAGAAGGAAAAAAAGCAGCTGTGTTTAATCCACAAGATGGCACATGTGCTACACACAATGCAATCCTATCCAACTTACACCAGCGGTGCAGCAAGAACAGGAGGCCCCAGAACGGAAAGAGGATTCAAAGGGGGTTTAAATCTCCCCTCCAAAGCCTCCCGCCCTGTCCTCCCCCGCTGGTTACACTGGGGAAGTTGGATAGGATTGCGCTGTCAGTCTCTTAAGTGGTTTCAGCTGCTGTATGTATTTGGGGAGTTCGCTTTTTGTTCGAAGCTCTGTGCAGATGGGATGTGTGGGGTCGAGAGCACATCAGTAAGCCCTTGAAAAATGTTGTATATGTGGGTGCATAAGTGCAGGCCTTATGGTGCGCACTCGATGTCCCTCCCTATCATGCATTGTTAATCCCACAGCTGATAACATCTGCATAGGACCCTTGCCTGGAATCAAGACCGATATACTCAATGTAGTGACTGCTTTTAAACCGCTGAACCATGAGCTGTCGATCGAAAGGTCGGCAGTTCGAATCCGCGACGGAGTGAGCTCTCGTTGCTTGGCCAGCTCCTGCCAACCTAGCAGTTCCAAAGCATGTTAATGCGAGTAGATAAATAGGTACCGCTTGCGGGAAGGTAAAACAGCGCTCCGTGTTCCAGCCGCATGCTACGCGCTGTGGCAAGGAGAGTCATGCCGGCCACATGACCACGGAGGCGTCTTCGGACAACGCTGGCTTTTCGGCTTTGAAATGGAGATGAGCACCACACCCTAGAGTTGGACACGACTGGACTTAATTGTCAGGGGTCACCTTTACCTTTTTTAATTCTTGGATGCCTGTGCAGGCAGACTAGCAGGGTAACAGTGTTTTAAAATAAAATAAAATAACAGTTCACAAAGCGGTTTACAGAGAAAATCAAATAAATATATGGTTCCCTGTCCCAAAAGGGCTCACAACAGGCCTCTGTAAAAAAGATACAGAAGACCAGCTTGCTTTCTTACCGCTTTCTTGTTTGGATTTTAAGCTATCTGTTTGCCTCCCTTTTGGGTCTTAGATGGAACTTGCAAGCACTAAAAAATATTGTGTAGTGGTGGATGTTTTCTGTTATTGGGTTGTATCCAAAGAAAATAAATTCAGATGACGTCCCCATGAAATTAATGGGATGTAAGTTAGTCAGGAGAAATTTGTCTTTATTGATTTCAGTGGTCCCTAGTGACATTTTTTTTTTTTTTAGAATATACCGTAATCCCCCGTCCTCATTTTTTAACTGATTTACCGGTAACAGTGTTGGGAAGCTGCCCCCGTTTAGTTTTTGTGTGTGTTTAGCAGTTGGGATGAAATAATTAAATAATTGTTGAATTGGATCCAGAGCAGATTGCATGTTGTTTGTTTGATATTATTGTTGTTATTGAGAATTTTTTTAAAATTATTTTTCACATTTTTATACCGTCCAAGGAGCTCAGAGTGGTATACATATTTCCTCCCCTCCTTTTGTCCTCACAACAACCCTGTGAGGTAGGTGGGGCTGAGAGATAGTGACTGGCCCAAGGTCACCCAGGAAGCTTCGTGGCTGAGCGGGGATTTGAACCTGGATCTTCCAGGTCTAAGTCGCTTTTCAGCAAGAGTAGTTCACAAAGCGATGTTTACATCGCAAGATAAATCAATAAATGCAATCGGAATTTACGGGAGCAACTAGGGTAGTGGGCAACTTAAATGTGAGGAGACTGAACATGTTGTCATTGCTACAGGATAGAGAGTTGGTGTTTTCCTAACACAGATTGCCTATAACTGGCGATAATTTTCATTTCCGTATAGCTTACTGACGCATGCGATCGCCACATAGCTACTGTGAAATTCATTCAAATTAGTGGGGACTTTCCAGTGAATGTATTTTGAAGACTGATGTGTTGATAGAAATATTTTGATTTCAGTGGGGTGGTGGGTGGGGTAGAAACCGTAACTGGATTACAATGGCGGCTTTCAAGTAGACAGGTTGAAAACGTGTATCTCTTTTGGGATGGTACCCTACTTTGTAAAACAGGCAGCGTTCTGTTTAAAAGCATTTTTAATTAAGTTCACCAGGATGTGTGCTCACCTTCCAAATAATCGTTCTCCTGTGTTACAGTGGGAAGATGCCGGAAGTGGATTATGTAGTATTGACAGAATGGTTTGAGTGGATCCTGAAGAACATGGATGTGTCTGTTGATCTGATAGGTAAGTTGCAGACCTCTTGAGAGTCATGGGTTCCTTTGCAACCAAATGGTAGAAACGCTGTGGTCGTGTTTTTCTTACAGTGTAAGGCAGTGTTTCCCAAACTTTTTCGACCTGTGGCTCCCTTGACCATTGGCGGCCATTGTCCGCGGCTCCCCATTACATGATGTCGATGCTGGCCAGTTGGCATTGCACTGTTTTCCGAGAGGATTCTGTGGCACTCAGCGGCTCCCCTGGAAGCCACGCCTCCCAGTTTGGGAACTGCTGGTATAAGGGATTAACAGCGTGTTATGTGTGTGGCTGGGCGGATTTAACCCATTCTCTGCTTACAATTTCTTTAGTCCCCCCCAATGCAACTGTACCTGTAGCAGGGTTCAATTTATTTATTTACCTTCATTTTTGAGCTTCATTTCAGGAGCAAAAGTTTTGTGCAGGGCAGTTTGAAGCAGAAAAAAGCAGGTGGAGAGAGGGTAAAGTTTCTTCTCTCAATCCCTTCCCCAATCTGCTTTCTTTCTAAACCACAACATCATCAGAGCTCCACTGCATATGTTCCCAGAAAATGTCGTTAGTCCTTAAGAGGAAATGTTCTCTTGAAAGGTTTCTTTTTTTCTAAACAGTGATCCATAAATATACTTCCTCTCTGAGCCACCAGGGACAGGGTGGTATAAACCCAATCTCGCTATGCTTTATTTTTTATGACAGTTTACCTACAGACTTCTCCCGAAACATGTTATGAGAGACTGAAAAAGAGATGCAGAGAAGAGGAAAAGGTCATTCCTGTGGTAAGGAGGATGCCTTCTGGCATGCAGAAATGAACTTGCTTGATGGAGCAACTTGGTCAGGTGGAAAGAGAGAGAGAGAGGAGAGGATATGAAGTTTCCTGCTTGCAAACTGCAAGAGCTCAGCTTCTTGCAAACTGCAGGAGCTCAACTCTTTGAAGGGCAATTAGCAGCTATCTGATTTTTGAATAACCTCAGGGCTTAAGGCAGTGGTTCTCTAACTCCTGGGGAGGCCCGTCGCTGCTCTAAGTGGCAGCGGGGCCTTCCCAGGGATCGCGATGACGCGTCCGGGATCACGCTGCCGCCACCGCCGCGGACAAAAAGGTCCGTTTTACCTGCATTGGTGGGCAGTGGATGTCCGGCGGGGTGTGTGGGGAGCCTGCGGACCCCTCCACAGGCCTCCCGAAGCATCGGAGCAGCGCTCCGATGTGATCGCAACCCACTTCCGGTTTTACGTGAAATCGGAAGTGGGTTGCGATCGCGCCGGAGCACTGGTCCGACGCTTGGGGAGGCCTGCGGAGGGGTCCGCAGGCTCCCCACACACCTCGCCGGACATCCAGTGCCCACCAATGCAGGTAAAACGGACCTTTTCGTCCGCGGCGGCGGCGGCGGCGCGATCCCGGATGCGCCGTCGTCGTCACTGTGGGTTGCCACGCCCCTTAAGGGTGTAGCAACCCTTTGTTCCCGGCTGGGGTGTCGCGACGCCCCAGTTCAGGTAGCACTGGCTTAAGGCAATTAGGGACCCACCAGAAATCAGGTCGTGACCCACCAAGTGGGTCCTGACCCACAGTTTGAGAAACACTGCTCTAGCCCATCAATCACCACTCCTCCACACCTCCTTTTCCCATCTTCCATTTCTAATTCAGGTAGCTGGAGAAGGAAAAGTAGTGTTGTCCAGTACTCCCTGCCAGTTAGTTGCCTGAGGCGACTGCCTCAGTTAGCTTCATGGAGGGGCCGGCCCTGTCTCACTCTTCCTGAAGCGGTGAAGTGTCCCTCAGAGACTGATGAAAAGGACAACAAGCTGTCCACCCTTAGCGAGAGAGCTTCTTCTCTAGAGAGTGAAGGGAAGGGGTACCCTTTTCGCCTGTAGAGACAAACATGATGGAGATTTGGGTTCCAAAGACTTGATAGGGGAAGTAAACGAGTGCTCACGCATGTCACTGGGGCATGGCGGGGAGGGCGGACCACCTGGGGGGTGACACGCGCAAAGGGTGACGCGCGGTCCTGTGCGCTTGCGCGCCGCGCGAATCACCTCCGCTCCAGGAGAAGGCCTCGGAGCGTCCGCCCTGGGCGGAGGTGGCCTTCTGACGAGGCCCAATGCAGCGACGTCATATTTATTAGGTTTAGGGTGATGCCACTGCCGGAGTGTTAGCTATGTTATGTTTATGACAAGCAGCAGGCACATTTTAAAGAGCCAGGTCTTTTCATGTTGCACTCTGAAATCAGGTTCATTGGTAGATTCTTTTGCCTCCCCTTCTCAGAGCAAGATAGAGAGCTTCACATAGATGCGTTCCCAGGATGCGTTCCCAGGATGCAATGCAAGATGCCTTCCTAGGATACAATGGATAGATGCATTCCCAGGATAGATGCGTTCCCAGGATGCAATGCAAGTTGCCTTTTCATTTGGTTAACTCTTTGTGGATAGCAGCTTCAGTTAGAATGGCAGGGAAAATATGAAACATCTCCTGTCAATAGGGGTTAGGCATATCCTTCAACCACTTTGAGTCCGGTTCATATATCCTGAATTCTTTCTGTATTAGTTGATCAAGCTGTGTCTAGGTCCTGCAGTCTCATGTCCACTGCAGAAACAAAATTCTGTCTTCTCTTCCCCCCCCCCCCCCGCCTGCTTTCTCTTTCCGATAGGAATACCTTGAAGCTATCCATCAGCTCTACGAGGAATGGCTCATTAGACAAACACTATTTAAAGTTCCTTCTCCGGTGCTTGTGAGTATATATTTTTGATGCATTTAAGCCCTTGTCACCAGAGCATGACAAATATATAAACCGCCAGTGGTAAAACGGTATTGCTGATATTTGTTGAAAGGAATACTTTACTCCCTTTGATCTTAGGAGGCCAGGAAAGAGCTGTAGCAGAGTTACTGCCAACCAGAGTGGGCTTGGTTGTTTACAGCGCAACCCTAACTAACTTTCCAGTGCCGGTGCAGCCGCAATGCAGCCCCAAGGTAAGGGAACAAACGTTCCCTCACCGTGAAGAGGCCTCCCTGACTGGCCCTGCACCACAAAATGCAGTGTTGGCACGGCTGCATCAGCGCTGGAAAATTGGTTAGGATTGCGCTGTCAGTTAGTCTTGTGTGTAAGGCAGCTTCTTAATGCTTTGCATATATCCTTTCGCGGTATTGAGAATATTATATTTGTGTGATATCATTCGGGAGACGTATAGGGGGCTTGTTTAATGTTTGGCCTTTTCTTTTAAGGTGCTTCCGGCCGACCATGACATGCAGGATATGATTGAAAAATACGAAGAAAACCGGGACCGAATATTGGCCCCCTGCAGCCTGCAGCGCCGTTTGTAGAAATACGTTTCCCATACAGTTTTGGTAGGAGATCCGTTCTAAGGCTGTTGCAGGGCTCCAAGTGTTGTGGAATGAACTGCATGGGTGCAGTTGCGCTTCTGAAATGCACACATCCCTGCTTGTGACGCTGAAATGACGGATTTGGAGACCTGAGGGAGTTTCAAAGGTGGCTTGCAGTGTAGCCTGAAGAAATGCAGTGAGGGAAGAAATGAGCTCTTGTATCTCAGGGTCCCAGGCCTGGAAAAACTGGGTTCGTGATCCCCCTCTGGATTAGAGGCTTTCCCTTTCAGTAGGAATACTCCCCAAGGCATGGTTCTTGAATCCCTCCACCATCACTTCTAGACTTAAGAGCAAGAGATTTCTAAAGGGAAACTGAGGCAGCTGTCTACATGCACTGGTTCTCTCTATTTTGTGAACTTGAGGCATTGGAAAGAAGTGCTTTGGGGTGTGTGTGTGTTCATCTGGTGGGCAACTTCCAAGGGATGAGGGGAAAATAATATCTTCCTGCATAGCTTTTTGCAGACTTTCCTGAATATTGATTATGTTTTTGCAGGCGGCAATATTTAACATAAAATCTTCTTTTCATTTGTAAAGTATCTTTGATGTTAGATGAGAAACCAGAGATGTAAAAAAAAAAAAAAGCTGGACTTTTGGGGGGGCACTTTTTGTAGTTGCCAGTAGCGTAGCCAGAGGAGGGGGCATGGTAAGTGCTGCATAGCATTACATGGCGTTACACGGGGGTGCAAAGTGGCCCTTCCCACTCGCCATCGGAGCCATGCTCCGTCGAACGCTGCCTTCGCTGTCGGACTGGCTCTGACGGCGAGTGGGAGGGGCCACTTTGCACCCCTGTGTAACGCCATACAGCACTTACCATAAAGCACCTCTCCCCCCCCCCCGGCTACGCCGCTGGTAGTTCCACTGATGACCAAGTATCCCAAGATACTACTTAGTTGACTGTTCCATAGATTACTTTCCTAAAGGCATTTTGCAATGTGTATAGATTCAAAGCCTGTTCTCATTTAATCAAAACAACTCCCAGTTTAAAAAAAAGGAGGGTTATATGAGTATTGTGGGATTGTAGGTTTGTGGGAAGTGATTTGAAGGAGAGCGTAGTTCATCGTGGCGAAGGGAAAGAGCAGAGATTACAAAACATCTCAACAGGCTTTTAAACATTCCTGCTCTTACATTTCATTAAATTTCTGGTGCAATTAATGACATCTTGTGGCTCTCTCTCTCTCTCTAGTGCCATAGTCAGATGAACCTGAGTGGTTTTCAGATGGCTCATGCTTAATTTATTCTCATTGGACCGGTATGATTTCAGAGGTATAACACATCATTAATCCTTTAGTTGTGGCAGGTGAAGTTTAAAAGACCCTGGCAAAATCTAATCCTCAGGGGGAAGGAGCTAACAATTTGATTTTGCTATGCTCATGGTGGTCCAATGTGTGGCCCGCGGGCTGCATGCAGCCCCCAAAGGCCTCTGCTGCGGCCCCCGGCTGCACTTGGAGCTCCCCTCCCCCGCAGTCACCCACGCTCCCCTGATGATTGGAAAGGCGGTCGGGAGCCGATCGCCTTTTCGATCTTCAGGGGAGCGTGGGCGGGGCATGCTAGACAGCGGGGCGGGGCATGCATCGGTCATTATTAATTAATTAATAATAATTTAATTTATTGTGCGGCCCCCCGGGTTTCATGTCGAAATTCGCATGCGGCCCTCGAGGTACGAAACGTTGGACCACCCTCTAATCCACTCTGAGCAGGGAGACAGCAAGGTATAAACCCACACACCTATTGAAGGAAGAAATAGCATTTCATCAACATTTTTCAACAATTCAGACACTGATTTTCAAAAATGGTTCGGTAACGGGTGTGGACGCCTTGAGCCGGTTCCAGTTCATTTCCTGCATAATAATCTCAAACTCTTTTGCTTGCCTTATCACGATTGAATGAATACAATGGAAATTGCTTCATTTGAGAAAATGCCTTTAAAATTATTTATTTATTATTTTTTTAAAAAAATACAGACGAGATAAAAAAAGCAGGAAAATAGAAACATTAAATGTCCCGGTGAAAACTGGTGTCTTAATGATGGACTTGTTTGTTTTGAAACTGTTCCCACTTTTGAGTATTTAGAGTTTTGGTTCTCGGCCAGAGGAGGCCTCTGGATCCCAGTTGTAGGAGAGCCACGGAAGAAGAGAAGTCCACCTTTCTCTCCCACTTGTGGGCTTCCCAGAGGTAGTTGGTGGCCCACTGTGGGAAGCAGAACGTTGGACTTGATGGGCTTCCTTGAGCCTGGTCTAGCAGGACGTTTCTCGTTTTCTTGTGAAAACAAGCCACGTTTAGTACTGGTTCCTTGAAATAACCTCTCTGAGGGCCCAATCCTTTCCACCACCAATGCAGCCCCAAGGCAAGGGAATAAACATTCCCTTACATTGAGGAGGCCTCCGTGACTCCCCCCCCCCACACACACAGCAGGATGCAGCATGCATCCCATTGGCACGGCTGCATCGGCACTGGAATGTTGGATATGATTGGGCCCTGAGTCAGGGATTGGGTTCAGTTTGACTCTCTGATTGGAGGACCTTATATTTGGTTCACCAGCATCGCCAAATGTCCTGATGTCTGCCAAAATAGCTCCGAAAACTTGCAGCCATAACCTGACTTCTTGTTAAAGGTGCAACAGTTTCCCAAGCACACATAATCAAAGCAAAATAGATACTTGTGTAGGCTTCACATGTAATTCTGTACGCGTTTGCTTTTTCCTTGATGCCTGTAAAAAAGTCTTGGTCAGGTTAGTTCACAGATGTGTGTAAATCCCATGAGAGAGAGACACTAGTCCCAATCTAGCTCTTACAGTGCAATCCCATGTCTACTCAGAAGTAAGCCCCATTGAGTTTAGTGGGACTTACTCCCAGGTAAGTGTGTATAGCAGGGTGGTCCAATGTGCGGTGTGGTGTAGCTCTGGCTTGAGTGTGCGTATGACAAACTATCCATAGATATCTCAAAAAAAGCAGAGGCAAAGCTAAAATAAGCATACTTTTACAACTGCAAATAAATTTTATGCTTGGATTTATTTTTCTTGCATAAAAGTAGGCCAGGACTGTAGAAAAGGCATTAAGAAATGGAGTACAGTCAACCACTACCTTCTTAATCGGGATCCTCTTTCACCTTAGACATGTTTCAGATTCTGTGGCATAACCTACAAAAGAATACCTGCATCGTTCCCGGGGTACATTCCACCCACCTCTCACTGTATCTGGCATCCCATAATGTGGCAGTCTTTGCATGGAGAAACAAGACCACATGCAGAAGAGATTGTGGGAAACTGCATAGGTGGATGGGAGAGGGCAGGGGTGGAAATGTATAACCGTGCCCCAATCAATCCCATGTGCCTCTTCTTCTTTCCTCCAAACACTGAGGTTGTGGGAGCAAGGGATAGCGGAGGAAGGAAGTAGGAATTGGGTACAGCTGTTTGGCCCTAGCCTACACTACCACTGTTTCTCAAGAAACCTCTCTTGGCCTTGTAGCTTTGCTTCGAATGCAGGTCTATTGCTCTCTGCTTACGATGACATAATCCTCCATGTCAGTGTCATTCATTTTTACGATGCAAGTGTCGAAGCCGACTTCATCTGCAAAAGAAGAGTGGAGAGGACATCCTTCGGGATCACTCCTGCACGGATTCTCGGCCAGAGGACCACCACATTGAGCACCAGGGGGGATGGCAAGGGTTGACCTGGATGTCTCGCCAAAGCCCTCCCCAGCTCCGTGCGCACCTGGAAAGCCTACTAAAAGTTGGTCATAATCCGAACCCACAGAGGGACACTCGCACCCAATGACGTTACAGAGCTGACGGGAAGAGTAGAGGTCAACACTGAAGCTCCCTTTAGCCCCACCAGGTAGATCTGTCCGTTTCATCCTAGAATGACTGAATTCTTGGATGCCAATTTTGCTCCTGCTCAAATCTGGTCGCGCTGTTTCCATTATAGGGTGCACGAGTCCTTCTATGCTGTCTTCCATGGTCTTTAGCTTAGTAGAGGTGGAGGATAAGTCACAGGTTTCTTCCCCCCTGGTTATGTGACATGCCGAGATTATTGTATTGCCCTGTCGAACGGCATTCCACTTCAGTTCCTTGGGATCGTCCGTCGAATCTGACCGATGAACACTGAGGCACTTCATGGCATCGCTGATTTTCAATTCAACCGCCTCTCTGGACGATCCCTGGCTCCTGCAGCCGTAACAGACGTCGCTTTCCAACGTCGCATTGTTCAATATGGCTAAGGCTTGCGGACCGCTTGCATCCGGAGACGGAAGAGTCGGTGGTCGCTTCCCATTTGCTGGTGGCCTCAGCATGGTGCTGATAAGCCCTGTGGTCGGAGTTTGATTCTCAGATGCTTTGGGAGAGAGACGAGCAAGGTGGAGAGGCTTTCGCCCAATGACAATGTCACTATATTTCGTCAAGAAATCCTCACTGTCGGTGCTTTTGACGCAGGTGTTTTCAGAGGTCCTGCCTGGGCTTTGGGTTGTGTTTGGCTCACTAGTGAATTCCGGAATAGGGAGTTGAGACTCATCTGCCGTGAATCGGAGACCAAGCCCACCATTTGCAGCAGCATCAAAGGCCAATTTACCTTCCGTCAGAGTCGCCTGCTGAGAACTGCAACATCCTTGCATCTCGCTTCTTCCCGTCATCACTGATTCCTTTCTCCAGGAAGGTGGAGGCTTTCTAACCAGCCCACCTTCAGGAGGCCAATACTTTTGGGCTCTCTTCTGGAGGATATCCCCCAAATCACTGTCTCTGACATCCTTCGCCATTTCAAAGATGTCTTCGCACTCAATCCTTGCAAGGAATAGGTCAAAGGCGGCCTGTTCGGCTTCGGCCTCATTTGGCTTCCTGACCAGCGAGAATTCGGTGGCCGTTGTTGCAACGTAGCCGATTTCCTCCAGCAATCTTTTCATGACACCATCTGGGAGAACAGACTGGACATAGTAGACAAAGTTTCCTGTGAAAGTCTGGGGAGTGGCCAAAAAAAAGAAAAGGACATTAGGCACGAGAAACATGGCAAAAATCTAGCACTGTGGAACTATAGGTCTGTGCAGCCCCCCCCCCCCCGCAGATAAGCTGGCAGGAGGGCAGAACCATTTGTACCATGAGGTCTATAGCATGCAGAAGGTTCAAAGATCAACTCTTGCAATCAGGAAGACTGAAAGTGGAGTCAGTACTGTAGATCAGCAGTATATATATGACTCACCATGAATATTAAACTTTCATTTTAATCCAGTGGACTCTCAGTTTATACCCAGGAAATACCGTATTGTCCCGAGTATAAGACGCACCTGATTATAAGACGCACCCTTAAAGTTTGGTGCTATTAAATTTTTTTAATTAAATCACTGGCATTATTGCAACAGCCTGATTATAAGACGCAACCCTAGTTTAAAAACTTAAGAGAAAAAAGTGAGTCTTATACTCAGACCAATACGGTAATTATAAAGCTTGAAAAATGTGTATTTAACTTTTATATTAATTGTGATGCAAAAAGGAGCTCAGCCAACATAGTTCCACAAGTCGCACATGATATAGGTATATAGGTGGCTTGCGAGCCGTAGTTCGGCCACCCCTGGTCTAGAGATGAATGGCAACAGTTTCAGATGGATCTCATGTTCTTGTAATAACAATGTTTTAGATTTTGTTTTTGTTTATTTATTCATTAATAAAGGAGAAGGGAAAAAGTTCATGCGCCTAGGTAAACACAACTTTCTAGGTGAGTAAATTGCTTTGAGTGTAGTGGGGGCTTCCTTCTGGATCTCTCTGCAAGCCCCTAAACTTTTATTTCTGAGTAACCTCGCTTAGAACTGGCGTTAACCTCAAGATCGCCAAGCCCAAGTCCCCACTTGGCCATAAAGCATACTGGGTGACTTTTGCCCAGTTGCTATTTCTTAGCCTAGCTTACCTCACAGGGTTGGTGTGTGAGGATAAAAGCGGGGGGGGGGGGAAGGAAGGACGGGATTTAAATGTGCTAATTAAATCTTGGGGTGGGTGGGTGGAAATGAAAGGGCGCCCCCACAGCTCGCCACACGTACTACACACCCATGTCTGAATTTACAGTATGTAAAGAATATTACAGTATGATGGAATAGCGAAAGAAAGCGAACTGCAAGCAGCGATTCTGGGTTCAAGGCGACCTTTGGGGGGGGGGCGAAGAGAAGAGGTGGCGTGACTGACCTTCAGAGACTTGATTTCTTTTCTCCAAGGACAGACAAAGAGGTTCACACAGAGCAGCTCCAGAAACTCGAACGCCTTGCTGAGCTTGCCGAAGACGACGCTGCCCGGCTCGCCTTTCCGTGTCGAGCACGTCTCCGCGATGCTGAGCACGTCCCAGCGGGCCGAGCCGCCTTCCCACGAGCAGCAGGCACCCTCGGACGCCAGGCAGCGCCGGGCGTAACTTTTGAGCGCGTCGTCGTGGCAGATCACGAACTTCCCCTCCGACCAGTTGGTGCGGTAAAACGCCAGGTAACCCAGGAGGGCTTCGTGCCACGCGGCCGCCGCCAAGGGCTGCCTCATCTCGCCCCGTCCCCGCGCCTGAAGCGACTCGTCCTGGGCAGGAGGAAGTCTTGGCTCGCAGCAGCAGCCTCGACTTTTCTTGCTGGGCGAGTTCTCGTTCGCCTCTCATTGGGCCACCCTGGCCGGATCAGGAAGTGGAAAAAGCAGGCTCCGCAAAGCGAAAGCGAAAAGCAGCAGCTCTTCTCGCGGGGGCTGGGTGCTGCCGCCTGCTGAGCCGCCTGTCTAGCCGGGGCAGCAGCTGTGCCTGCGCGGACTGGCAGCAGCCGCCGCCCTGCGAGGTTTGGTTGGGCGAAAAAGTTTCCAATGCCAGCTGTACCTGGAAAAGAGCAGGGACTGAACCTGGACTTCTTTCCTACGTGCAAAGCAGCTGCTCCGCACGTGCTGCTACTCCGCTGAAATAGGAGAGAAACATAGGAAGCTGCTGCCTTCTGCAGAGTCGGACTACTGGTTCAGCTAGGCAAGCGTTGTCTGCTCTGACTGGCAGCAGCTTTCCAGTGTGCTCCCTACTTGGAGATGCGAGGGGTGAAACTTGCGACCTCCTGCAGCGATAGGACGCCCTCCCTTCTTAGCTTCCTTCTGTTGAGTCTGGGCATTGGTTGGCTTCTACACTGACTGGCAGCAGCAAACTCTCTCCGGTTTTGGACAGGGGCCTTTCCCAGCTCTAGCTGCAGATACCAGGGATTGAAATGAAACCTTATGCATGCAAAGGAGGTTCTCTGCTGCTCCCCCCAGACTTCTGAAGAGTGTGGCTTTAGAGCCTCATTTGAAGGCTTTCATCAGCACCACTGAGACAATATTGACAGAAATGCATTGGTGTGTCGTAGGTTATTATCCTGGACTCAATATTTAATTGCAAAAAATAAGGAAGAGGAAAATCAGGCTCCAATCCCTGCCATTCACCTTGAAAGCCTGACTCCTTCATCCTGTGCTACTGACCTGCAGTGACTTGTAGGTGAGCAGAGCATGCTTTGCACATGCTCAGAGGAAATGCTTTTGTTGTTGTTGCTTCACATATTTGAGGATTTAGTTCTGGTATTAAAATTAAAAACAAAAGCAACAGATTCTGGGCATAAGCCCTGGCACATGTGAATCCTGCCTAGGTTTCATAGATTTAAGAAGTGGCTTTAGGCTTCGTTTTGCTAACTCTGATTGACGCTGTCCCTGGAGGTTGTCCCCACCCACCCCCAACATGATGTCATGTCATTGAACTAGGGAGGCTCTGTTAAAATTTCTGAAGTGGGTGGGGTGTTGGATGCTCAGCCATGTTTGATAATGTCCTTTTCTTTCCTCAGGTACAGAAAGTTTAATACACTGAAATTCCACCATGGACTTGCCTCATACTAAAGCCCATGTGGCTACCAGCTCTGCCTCTGTCTTAATTTTGGGGGCAGAACGATTCTCGCCTCCTTTCCCAACTTCCTTCAGTTTTTCAAGGTCAAAGGACCTCACGATTCTTTCTTCCCTTTCTGGTTCTGTCACCACCGAGGGTGACAACAATGCAACTACAATGTGCATGTTGCAAGATCCCTCTAGCGTTTCACTAATAAGCTATTATGAAGTGCATGGATTAGGCTTGTCTCCTACCTCTCAGATGCTTGCATCAGTTTCATGCAAACAGTGACTCAACTAGTCCAATGTGCCATTCCTGTATTGTGGCACGTCAGGACCTATATTTGCAGTCCTGGCCAAGTAACCAAAGGCCAGCAGGTGGCGCAGTGGGTTAAACCGCTGAACCATGAGCTGTCGATCGAAAGGTTGGCAGTTCGAATCCGTGACAGGGTGAGCTCTCGTTGCTTGGCCAGCTCCTGCCAACCTAGCAGTTCCAAAGCATGTTAATGCGAGTAGATAAATAGGTACCGCTTGCGGGTACAACGCTGGCTCTTTGGCTTTGAAATGGGGATGAGCACCACACCCTAGTCGGACACGACTGGACTTCATTGTCAGGGGTCACCTTTACTAGGATATAATTACAGACGGCTGTTGCCCATGAAGCTGTGTGGCTGAGGACCCCAAAAGGAGGCTTTCCTGGAGACGGTGGGGAGTGGGCAGGAGTAACGGGCTACCCTGTTTCTTCCACTGGCGCTATCTAACCATTTCCAGATGCTGGACCCCGATGCAGCATCCGAGGACATCTAAGAACAGTAAAATTGCAGTGGGGGAAGAAGATGGTCTGTTGATGCCATTGCTTCCAGTAGTCATCCTACAGGCATCCTTATGGGCCCTATCCTGCTAGGCAGTGGCAGGGAGCAGCAGCAGCAGCAACAGCAGCTGGCCCTCACTGTCTTAGGGCAGGAGGTCTGGCTCAGTTGGTAGATCGTCCGTCTCATATGCCTGAAGGACGGCAGTTTGGGACGCCTGGGAGTATCTGTGTCTGTCAGAGAGCTGCCGCCATGCCACTGATAAGCTGCAGAGCCTCTCTGGGAGAGAGAAGCTGCAGCTGCACTTTGAGTGAGAGTCAACGTTGCCTGTCAGCCGAAGTGTGGTGAGGCGGACGCCAGAGAGAGGCTGGACCGTGAAGGAAACCACCTAGAATGAAGGGTTCTATGCAAGACTAGAACATATTGTATTGTAAACCCCCTTGGGGTTTAGAAAGCCTGCCTGTTGAATGGAAGTCAGAGGAGAAATCCGATGACCAAAGAAAAGGCGGTATATAAATACTACTGGTTTATTTATTATTATTATTATTATTAGGGGTTGGCCGGGCACAGGCGCTGGTCTTTATGGGGGCACTGTCCCCCAGTATGTGCCCATTCAGCTGCACCAGTGAGAAAGCAGATGGCTCTCTCAATTGGCATGTCAATTGTCAATGTCAGTCGGGTCTCTCGATTGGAAATGGCTCTCCTTTTGAGGTGTTTAAGGGCATCTCATAATTTGGATGTGGCTTTCAGCAATGAGATGTTATTGCTATAATCATGATTTCCCTTAAGGAGTAATTACACATGTCCTTTCGAGAAGATTTCAAACGGGGCCTTTTCCAGCCGCAGCTGGCGACTCGTCTATGCAAACTTCCAAAGCTGTTTTGGGAAAGGAAAAAAAGAAAGAGATACAGGCGCGGCTCACAGCAACATAAAAATGTGCCTTCATATCAGGAGATCCTTATTTGTTGTTGCCAGATTGTCTGAAATAAAGCCCTGATGCATGGCTTCATTCATATTTTAAACAGCAAGTCAGATTTTTAGAATTAAAATTAAAGGCCGCCCAGTGTGCTTTATTGCGGAGCAGGCTTTAGAACTTGAGTTTCCTACATCCAACCCTCTATCCATTATACTCTTTCTCTTTATTAAGAAGAAATGACAGTTTTTCTTTGTATTAAAAGGCTTTTGATGCTTCACACTAACAACTCAATATATCATGGCAAAAATGACTTTAGCCAGCAGACTAGGGTTTGATCCCTGACGCGGAAAAGTTTTTGCCTGCAAGCAGACAGACTGTTGGGACTGGGTCTGAGTTCAAATCCAAGCTCAAGGAGGAAGTCACTGAAAAGCCCATCTCATGCTCTAATACTCAGGTCCCCATCTGTAAAATGGAAATAACTCTGACACACTTTTTTATAGGAAAAATGAGCTAAGCAAATGTTTATCTCGCTCCAGAGTTTGAACTCTAAATCTGAAACGAATGTATCTTCCAAATGTTGCAAACAAGCCTCTCTTATTACTACGTCATTGGGCGAAACCTACGAACAACGTTTACAAAAGATAGAAGCTACCCCATTCGCCCGTCTCCTTTAAGACATGTCGAGTCCCATAACAAAACTGGAAACTGGGTTCTTTGAGTGCACAACAGAAACCTACCCTAATGGCGGTTGAGTTGGATGTGCTTTCAGATGCTATAGAGAAGTCTAGGTACCTTAGCTGTTGCTTTCATGGTTCAACATTGTGGGGGACAACACAAAAATTCATGTGTAGGTAATTTTTTTTGTTAACCCCCCCCCGCTCCAAATACCCCCTCCCACAACCCATTCCAGCCCTGTTAAAAGTAGAAAAAGAGATAAAAGTTCGGTTAAGTATATAGGTCACTATCGTTATCACCCTTTCTTCGCTTGAAGAATTCCTTCCACAGCACAGATGAAAGCTCTCCCTTCACATTATTCTGTTGAAGAAGGTCTGATAATCATCGGCGTAATTTTTCAGTCCGTCAAGCGGGGCCAGCGGAATGGGGAGGTTCTGTTCGCGCACCACCGTCTCGTACGGAGGGGCCGCCTCCATTGGAAAGGATGACGACAAGGAAATGGCAGGGATAGGCTGTTCGAGGTCGTGCAGTCCAAACAGGTATCCAGCAGCCCTCCTCGGCACCCCAGGAGAGACGTCCTCTTCCCAGGGAATGTTTATAGCAAAGTCATTCTGCTGACAAGGGTCAATCAGAGAGTAAGGTGGAGGGTCGTCTGTAGGAACAAAGATTTCTGTTGCTCTGGGTCCCACACACTCATCGTAGCTGGAAGAAAACAGAGCCTCCCGTTATCTCTCAACATCAGAGGAGAATGATGCTTAAGGAAGGGAGGGGCAATAGCAGGCACTAACCTTTAGCTGGTGAAAAATTCAGCGGCCTGTCTGTTCACAGAAAGCGTATTACTCCAGGTGTTGTTTTTATTTTAAGAACATATTCTATTTACTGGCATTATTGTTGGACAAGCCAACAAAATTTTATACAGGGCTCCTCTTCCTCTTTCCATTCTCTGGGTTCAAAAAGGGAGGAGCGAAAAGAGTCAGAAAGCAAGTGTGGACTAGAGGAAATTGGGGGGGGGCTTGCGCATCAGAGATGAAATAGCCCACCACTACTCTCGCCTCTGCACTCCCTCTTCTGCTCTGTTCCCCTGTTTCTTTTCAAATCCAGAGAGTGGGAGGGGCAGGAGTGGTGGAGAGAGGCAGACAGAGGTAAGTGGTAGACATCCCTTGCCAGTTCCTGAAGCAATAATCTCAGTCGGCCATATGGATGGGCCGGCCCCAAGAACAGCAGCTAAACAGTCCTTCCAGCAGAAAGTATTAACTTATTAACTTAAGAAGGATCTGCAATATATCACATAAAAATTAAGCTAGCCTTGACCATTTATTGGTGGAAACAGGTACAAAAACAGTTTAAATGTAAGGAACAAACAAAGTAGAGCCTGGGATCCAGATGAACTTACTTCAGAGTAAACCCTGTGGATGCCACTGGAGTTTATCGCAACCTAGCAGTTCCAAAGCATGTTAATGTGAGTAGATAAATAGGTACCACTTGCGGGAAGGTAATTAATTAATCACTACTACCCTCTGATCGAAAGGCCGGCAGTTCGAATCCGCGACGGGGTGAGCTCTCGTTGCTTGGCCAGCTCCTGCCAACTTAGCAGTTCCAAAGCATGTTAATGCGAGTAGATAAATAGGTACCGCTTGCGGGAAGGTAAACGGCGCTCCGTGTTCCAGCTGCATGCTACGTGCTGCGGCAAGGAGAGTCACGCCGGCCACATGACCACGGAGGCGTCTTCGGACAACGCTGGCTCTTCGGCTTTGAAATGGGGATGAGCACCACACCCTAGAGTCGGACACGACTGGACTTAATTGTCAGGGGTCACCTTTACCTTAAATATGTACTGGTGCAGCGGGAAGGTAACAGTGTTCCGTTAGTCATGCCGGCCACATGACCATGGGAGCGTCTTCAGACAGCGCTGGCTCTACGGCCTTAGAAGCAGAGATGAGCACCACACCCTAGAGTCGGACACAACTGGACTTCATTGTCAGGGGTCGCCTTTACCTTTTAAAAGCGGTGCATGCAGTACAAGCCTTTACATGCTTATTCTGAAGTAATCCCTGCTGTGTGCACAGGACTGCAGCCTTGGGGTTCTAATCTGCGTATGAGAATCAAGCACAAGCTCAACCGCCCCCCCCCCCCCCCGCTTTTCCATTCACAACCTTGAGGCTAATGTGGAATTAATGTACTCTGAACATACAGATGCTCCGTCCCTGCAGGCTTCTGGCAAAGCATTTCACTTCATTGGTTTCTAATATGCAATTAAGGTTGCAAAAATCTGTGAGCATTATTCAAATGTACCGGGGAGGCAATGAGCTGCTGGCTATGCTTCACATTACTCTCCGATGTGCTAGGGGGTGTTTTGTTTTTAAAATTTCAGGGAGATTTTATACGGGGAAGCATTTAAACCCTTTCTGCCTGCAGTCCAAATTGGTTTAGTTCACTCTTTTTTTAAAGGACATCTTAACTGATTCTTCCTACTGTTTGGGTTATAATCTCTTTATCAAGAAAATTCACTCTGTAGGGCTGTCAATGGACCTCTTAGGCTCTGTCACTTTGACTTCCGCCATTACGATCGCGTTGTACAGACTTATAGATATTGAGATACAGGAAGTTTTTGCGGCAGCTGCTAAAAGTTGCTCACCTTTACATCTACAACTGCTCTGTGCCCTCAGTAAAACTTCACAGTATCTTTTCTCGATTGATAACCCTCAAGCAAGACGTGCATTAGCCAGATGTAATATTTTACCGTCCAGTTTGATGGATTACAGATTTGATAGATCCTCTAAGGCCCAGGGTCGTTGTCCATGTCATTTGACAGATATAGAATCCTTATCACACGCACTTCTATACTGCTCATGGTATAATGACCTACGCCAAGACAATCTTAATCCATTGCTGGCAAATCTGCAAGGGAAGTCTGATTCGGAGATTATATTGGTTCAACTTTCATCTGTTAATAAATGGTCCATTAATCAGCTAGCTTACTTTCTTTATCTAATTACTCAACGAAGAGCCTCCATGGTGACCAATTTAGTAAAATCTAATTAGAATGGATGTAGACTGTTTATTCCCTTGTAACCCCCTTCCTTCTCTGCTTACTTGTTGTTGTTTTTTTTGTATTATGCACTATTTATTTTAATTTATCTGTAAGGTAAACGTGACCCCTGACAATTAAGTCCAATCGTGTCCGACTCTAGGGTGTGGTGCCCATCCCCATTTCAAAGCCGAAGAGCCAGTGTTGTCCGAAGACGCCTCTGTGGTCATGTGGCCGGCATGACTCTCCTTGCCGCAGTACGTAGCATGCGGCTGGAACACGGAGCGCTGTTTACCTTTCCGCAAGCGGTACCTATTTATCTACTCGCATTAACATGCTTTGGAAATGCTAGGTTGGCAGGAGCTGGCCAAGCAACGAGAGCTCACCCCGTTGCGGATTCGAACTGCCGACCTTTCGATCGGCAGCTCATGGTTCAGCGGTTTAACCCACTGCGCCACCCGCTGGCCTAATTTATCTGTATATGTGTGTGTATGTCTTTTTGTGTTATGCCAAGAAAGGTTGAATTGATTGAATTGATCTTTGACCTCCGCATTCCACCACCTTATTTGGCTGCATGTGTACAGCAAAAGCAAAACGGTGTACCAGAAAGTCTGCCTTTCTCCCAAACAAGTGAAATATGGTACCTGCAAAGGAAAGATGCTGCACTGGGGAGGGGCACTGATGGGGTGGGGCCAAAATCTATCTCCCTACCCCACATTGGGCCTCCTCAAAGCCACTTGGACTTAATGGTTTCAATAGAAGCTTCTTTGCTACTGTTAGTGCGTGCGTGATCTGGATCGAAACCACACCGGAGCAAAGTATTAAAGGCTCACTCCTACTCCCATGGTTCTGCTCCAGATTGCCACCCCACCCACCAGCCATCACACAATTTATCAGAGTACAGTACATAATTTGGCCCTCATGGACATTTAGCACTATGGATTAACTCCCTAGATCAGCGGTTCTCAAAGTGGTGGGTCTTTATTGCACCATGGTAGCAGGGAGATGTGATGGGCTGCACAGAGGGCCGTGTTGGCTTAGTGCAGTGGTTCCCAAACTTTTTTGACTCACGGCTCCCTTGACCTCCCTCGCCGTTAGCTGTGACTCCCCATTACAGTGCATGGAAGAAACAGGCACTCTTTACATGCTCAGAGGCACCCTTTCTTATATGTATGTGTATACGTATGTGTATATTCCCAAAACGAGCCCTAAAGTGGATTTTCCATGCTTATGCTGAGCAGCAGCTAAGCCAGGAGTGCGCAGGGTGGGGTTGGGATGCTGCCCTCCCTCCATTGGCAGGCCTGGGTAGAGGGCACTGATGTTGTCTGTGTTAGTCCTATTCATGGCAAGAGAAACATCAAAGCATGGGAGGGAAGCATTGGTCATGCCCCACCCCAGTTGCACGAGAGAGAAAGAGAGAGAAAGCTAGCTCCTTTTGGTAGCATCTTTGCAAGATGAAAAACAGATTCTTATACTGCCTGGCAGTTTCCGGGGGGGGGGGGGGTTGTCCCAGCAAATAGAGTGGGGAACTAACTTAGAGGTGGGTCAGAAAGGAAGGAGAGAAATCCTAATAATTAATCAACCAAACTAAACATAGAAATCAAAGACTGTATGTAAAGCAGAACCTGCTCTGCACCATTTTCAATTGCAGTTCTTGCATTTGTTTTGTTTGCTTTCTTAAAAACATTCAACAGAAAGAAAATACTTTATTTGCAAACCTGCAATGTCTGAATGAAACCTGAATGAAAATACCTTATCTGCAAACCTACAATGAGAGAAACGGGATGCTGTCTTGTCTCCAGGAGCTTGCTGTCTCGAGGAGCTCAGCTTGAGTACTTAGCGGCTTATCAATTGTTCTTTAACATAAGATAAGCAAGGGCTTCCCTCACGCTGTGGTTAAAAACAAGACGTGGAAACTGCCTACAAACCTGAAGTGTTTTGAAATTTGAGTGACCCGATGTGAAGAGGCAGCTTTTCCCCGGGTCTTTGTTTTTGCTCTCTCTCTCTTGCAAGCAAGAATATGTGTTACTGTATTTCTTCAATTCTAAGACGCATGTTTTTTCCCAATTAAGCATTTCAAAAAATGGGGTGCGTCTTAGAATCGAAGGTCTCCAAAAAGCACCCCAAAATGCTATCTTCTTACTTACTGGGGCTTGGGGGAGCTTCAGGGAGGCCTGCGCAACCCTCTGCAGGCCTCCCTGATCTTCAGTTCGGCCAAAAACGGTGATTTTCAGCCATTTCCGGTTTTCGCAAAAACCAGAAATGCCCAAAAATCGCTTTTTTTTGCCGAACTGAAGATCAGGGAGGCCTGCAGAGGGTTGCGCAGGCCACCCTGAAGCTCCCCCAAGCCCAGGTAATGAAGGAAATGGCACTTTCTGATGGGGCCAGAAATGCTATGCAAAGGCAGTGCACTCAGTCATCCTCAGCTGCAGGAGACATGCTGGGGAGAGTTGGTGCTGAGTAGGTAGATTTAATGAAGGGAGGCGAGTCTTACAATTGATTGATTTTTTCCCCTGCTGGTGGTACTGAAAGTAAAGGTGCGCCTTAGAATCGATGGCGCCTTAGACTCGAAGAAATACGGTAATTAAAAGACTAACGCGATGCCCCTGGCTGCTTTCGATGACGCACTTGGGAGTCGCGCCTCACACTTAGAGAACCTCTGGCTTAGTGGTTAAGATGCTGAACTGCAGACCAGAAGGTCGGTAGGACAGCAGTTCGAGACCCGAGTGCCGCGTGACGGAGTGAGCTCCCCTCTCCTGTCCCAGCTCCTGCCAACCTAGCAGTTTGAAAGCCAGGAATTGTAAGTAGATAAATAGGTACCGCCGCGGCAGGAAGGTAACAGTGTTCTGTTAGTCATGCCGGCCACATGACCACAGAAGCGTCTTCGGACAGCACTGGCTCTGCGGCCTTAGAAACAGAGATGAGCACCGCACTCTAGAGTCAGACACGACTGGCTTTCGAGCAGGGGAGACCTTTAGCAGGGTGATAAGCTCAGTGTTACACAGTGTCAGGCTCTCCTGCTAACACAGTCAAAAGGTAGCATCTGAATCAGTCTGGATTTCTGCCTTCAACATGGATTTGCACACAACTGATTTGCTGCTGAGCTTCAGTGGCATTTGTCCCACGATGCCAAAAGAAGCAGAATATTGGAGATTAATTTGTTTGCCACATGCTAGGTTTGCAGAGTGTGGGGGCTGTGATTTTCAAGTTTGGGCATGGGGAATTGAGGTGGATTGTGTAGGCTTTCATGGAGATGGGTCACCGTCGCCATTGCAACAGTGTGTCTAAAACTTTGAGAATGATCCAATGCCACATGTAACCTGGGAGCATTAAGTGCACCTGCGCATAACAGAAAGAGCTGGTGAAGGATAGCCAAATATAATCCGACGCTTTTACTTTGCATCTGTCACTTTTTAATTCCTCTCCCGTCAAATCAATCTGACACGCTCACAGAGATTCCTGGTCCATGAGAAAGCCATTAATTCACCGAAAGGGACGTTTATGGATATTATCACCCATCTATTTAGGGTTGTCAAGACAAATTGACCGCCTGGGTTCCGTTTGACCGCCTGGTGAGCATGGCAGGATCATGGCAAACGAGAAAAGAAAACGAGGACTGGAGTCTCTCTCTCTCCCCCCCCCCCCCACAAATCCAGCATGAGAACCAATTAGGGATGCATTTAGAGAGATGATCAAATTGTGTCATAAACGAGATTTTTTTTTTGCAGCTTGTACATCAAAGCAATTAAATTATTAATACCCCGAAGGCATCTTTCATAAATTAATTTCCCCATTAAAATTTGATATAAATAGTACTTTTGTCCTGGACATCCTTCGGGAAGAAAGAACGAGGGCTCTGTGCCTCAGATACTTTTTGTGCACGATGAACAACGAGCCCCCATGAAGGCTCAATCCTCGAAGCTAACCCTGCACTAGACTGTGACCTGTAGTGGGGGGTCAAAACCTCCCTGCCCTTTGTAGCCCCAGTGTGTGGGGTGAACAGTGGGTTTTGTCCCCTCTCAGTTATTGCAGCAGATTCAGGGTGACAACTTAAGTGGGGGGAGGAGAGATTTTAAGGTATGATTTGTTCATTATCGTCTTATCCTGTCCTGCTTCAAATTTTCACCTTGGTTCAATGGAGTGCAAAACCAATCACAATTCATTTAAGGATTCAACTCTCCGGGGCAGGCGGTGAGCCTGTCCTCTGACACGGTCCAGCTGAAAATCCATTTCCCCAAATCTGCAGTTAATAATTGATCAGATTCACTAATAGACAGGCACGGGCCTATCCATAAAGGCACCACCCAGCCCTGCTTTTTGCATTTCTTCTTCCCACCCTGCTCATTACACAATCAATATGACCGGCAGCACAAACACCCAACAGGCCTGGAGCTGTTGCAAGAAGCTGCCTGCTGATCTCCTGCACCTGTGTATTCAGTTGCCACCCTCAGAAATTCTGCAAAAAACCTATTTCTCACTCATCTGGCCTAACGAGGTCTCGAATTTAATGCTATGCTCCATGGGAGTGCGTTTGAAAGCGATTCCTGCAGAGAAAGACGTGTGGAAAAGGTTATATTTGACCATTAAAAATACTCCTGGATTAATTTTGGTGGAGGAGGGAGGAAGGAAAGCATAGGCTGGCAGAAAACCACTATTATTCTTTCCTATGAATTTACCCATGAATTCTCAAATGGTATTGAAATCCATGGGTACAATCAGGGCCGGCCCATCCATGAGGCCAACTGGAGCTGTTGCCTCAGGCAGCAGATTGGGGCGTGTGGGTGCTCATCTGTCTGCCTACCTGCCTCCGCTGCTTCTCGGATTGGAAAAGGAAGAGGGGGGCCAAGAGGAGGATGAAGAGTGGAGGGAAGGAGAGTGCTGGGCTAGAACATTGGAGAGTGGCTGGCACATGATTGGGTAAGGGGGGCAGCGTTTGGCATGTCGCCTCAGGGCCAGCTGAAACTCTCCTGGGCCAGCCCAAGCTCACCCAGGGCCAGCCCAAGCTCTCCTGATGCTTCAGGCATCAGGAGAGCTTGGGCTGACCCTGGGGACAATCCAGAGGAGGACCAGAGGTGTCACTCTGGTAGGGACGGTACCGTAAGTTGCGCCCCGTCCTAGTCCTGTTTACCAAGCCGGCAGAAGGCGGCCCCGCCCCCTCGCCGTTGGAGCCATTCCGTGAAGAGAAAGCAGCAGGCAAGAGACTCCCTGCCCGTTGCTTTCTCCGCACGGGAATGGCTCCGACAGTGAGGGGGTGGGGCCGCCTCCTGCCGGCTTGGTAAACGGGACTAGGACGGAGCACAACGTACGGTACCGCCCCTACCGGAGCGACGCCTCTGAGGAGGACAAGAGCTGCCTTTACATTGTGCCTTGATCTAGCAAGGAGATCGTGATGCAGAGCAGTGGCAGGACGTGGGATGACGTGGGTCCTCCCTCTGCACGTGGCTCAGTGCCCACGATGGGAAGGCCACCCCAGCTCTGCTAGCTTCTTCCTGAAGCCGGAGGCTGTCCAAACTAGTGATCGACTCATCCAACAGCTTCTTCCCCTGCTCTGTGCCAAGCCCATACATACATTTGAGCCCATACGTTCAAGATGCACACTTGGGAAGAGGATGTCAGTGCTTGGAGAACGTCCTCCGCTGACCTTGAGATGGTTTGCGACAGGGGGGAAAATGGAGCAGAGAAGCAGGGCGATGGGTGTGGAAGCCCCTTGCCCTCAATTATTCCGCTCTCCTACACTGCTCAATGAGTCTCATTTCTCAGGCTTCTTAACCCTGTTCTTCTAGCAGAGAGCCCAAGGAGAGAGACCATCTATTATCCTGACACATCGTGGTAACTACTTCTGCTCAGCCGAAGAGGAACAAATGGAAATCTATAGAAGAATGCGGGCGACGGCCTTCCACGTTCCCGAAGGGGTCCGTTACAGTTGATTTAAGAAAGGAGCACCAGCTGGCCAAGATGCCACTGGGAGATTGGGTGCAAATGGATTGTCGGGTCCTTAACTCCTGCAGGAAATCCAGCCTCTTCTGCAAATGACCCACCTGCGCAGAGAAATAGTGTGCTCCCCCCCCCAATCCCCATGCAAGTATTTGGTTTTTCTAGGATTTCCCCCCCCCCTCTTTTTGGAGTTCAATCACAGTTCTGTGTTCAGAGAAAGCAAGCAAGCAATCTTTTCCTCATAGTTCTAAAAATAGCCTCAAAATAGCCTCACAGCCTCAAAAATAAGAAAGTAGGGTGTCTACTTTAACAGAGCAAGTGTAAAGATATAATCAGAGGTGTAGCCCCTGGCTGGTTGACACCCCCCTGGTTGACACCCCCCTGATGTCATCACCCCGCTGCCGGCCAATGACGTCACCAATGACGTCGCAACTGCTGAGTGGCCAAAAATACACCCGGGGCGGGCGGGGACAACTCTCCCGCCCTCAGGAAGCCTCTGCAGCCGCACTGCGCTGCCCCTGCAGAGGCCCTTGTAGCGCCGAAAAAGTGGCACGAAAACACCCGCCGTCGTCGTAAGTGCCCCCCCCTGCTCCGCCTAGTGACGCCTCTGGATATAATGAAGGTAAGCGGATCTGGGCCTGCTCAGTGGCGAGAAGACCAGTGGCTAGAGGGATAGGCTTACCAGAACTCCAACCGGGACAGAGTGCTAGACCTTTAGGAGAAGGAATGTGGGCAGGTGTAGCTTGTTAAACCTTAGAGCACAATCCTAGGCATCCATGGGGCTTGCTTCTGAATAGACATGCCTATGATTGTGCTCTAAGGTTTAACAAGCTACACCTGCCCACATTCCTTCTCCTAAAAGTAGGCTACCCAGATCTCCAACCGGGACAGAGTGCTAGACCTTTAGGAGAAGGAATGTGGGCAGGTGTAGCTTGTTAAACCTTAGAGCACAATCCTAGGCATCCATGGGGGTTGCTTCTGAGTAGACATGCCTAGGATTGTGCTCTAAGGTTTAACAAGCACTCTGTCCCGGTTGGAGATCTGGTAAGCCTATAGAGGGAGAACCCCATGTGGACAACCCGGAGCTCCTGAAAAAAGTTCGATCAATCAAACCAATGTCAGAAACAACGGTGCTTACCGCGGGGGAGAGTCAGGGTGCAGGACGTTGACCTGAGACAGGGTCTCCACGTACGAGTTGAAATCAAACGCTGGCGGGAACTCCTCGATACAACTGGATCGGAGTTCTCCAATGGAGCCACCGTAGTAGAAGCCATCTGGGGCTAAGAAAAAGGAGCAGAGGGTGAGCCTTCGACTCCTTAGCAGGCGATCGTAGAATAGTTTGACCTTACGGGAAAAAGGAACCGGCAGCAGTACTGTAGCCAGAGGGGGTGCGGTGCTGTAAGTAGCGCAAGACGCTGCAACACGCGTGTAAGCGGCCTCTCCCACTCGCCGTTGGAGCCATTCCGCCCCCCCCTCTGGCTACGCCACTGGTAGGAAGGAAGGTGTCGCTACTTTGCAACACTGGGATCTCCAGAAGCAGAAGAGGAGGTGTAGGAGCTCTCCTAAATATGTGATAACCCTTGAGAAGGGATCTAGCATGCTAGTTTACAAGCTGCAATGCCAGGTGATCCCGGTCAAGGTCTCGCCTCAGCCTAATTCACCAGGTGGGCTCAGTCAAGCCACTACAACCCTTGTGCCACGGGTGCAATTGCTCAATTAGGAAGCTCTCTAGTCTTTCAAGCCCCAAACGTGCTACCCAGACTCTACTGGTCAAGTCCCTGTAGCAGGAGGCCGCTGGAAGGAGCTCCCACCACCCAGAAAGTTCATGCACTCCCCCAAAGGACCACAAAAAGTGCTCCACAGTGGAAGATTGCTGTGGTCAGTGCTGCCACAAAACCATCAGTGGTGAAGGGGCCAATGGGCTACTCCTTCCCTAGGGTCACCACGAATGATGGATTAGCAGGGGATCCCTCCTGCTCACCTCCACTTTCCTCTGCCATTCCTCCTCCTCCTCCTCCTCTTCCTCATGCTCTCTGGAATTGGAAAGGAAGAAGGGAACAGCCAGAGAGGGGAAGAGGAAATATACAGGAGAGCACCTCTGATCTCACCATTCTCCTCCACATTTCTTCTTCTGTTCCATTTCCTTTTCAAATCTAGGGAGGACTGGTAGCACTTGTCACACTACTGAGTAAAGGGGGGTTGGCACTGGTTGCAACAAAACATTGCTCAAGGGGGCAGGGGTGGCAGTGGGCTCTACAGCCTCAGGCACCAGAAGGGTCTTGGGCTGGCCCTGGGTTGGTTCCCCCTCCCGAAACCCCAAATTTGAGCCAAAAATTCCCAAGCAAGGACTGTCAGCTGGTAACAAGCTTCACCCTAGTTTTAATGCGCAGAACCGGTGTGTTGGCACTCCATTGCATTTTATCCCAAGTGTTCTGAGCCACAGAACGGCCAACGAAAGAAACGCTTGGGAATGTTTGCGCTGTGTGGCTGAATTTGGGAGGGTGCTGCGCCAACGAGACGGGAAAGAAGGTCTTACTGTAACTGGCATCTCTCCGCAGCTGGGGCTGTTGAAAGCATCTGTACTTCCTGAGGCTGCCAATGATGATGGTCACGCAAGAGAGAAACAGGACCACACCGATCACCACTCCTGCCACCAGCACCGGAGAACCAAGCATGTTGGTGTCGCTACTGAATTCGGTATAGTGGGAAAACTCGCTGATGGGGCTGGTCTGGTTCAGGTGGACTTCTATACAGCAGAGAGAGAGAGAGAGAGAGAGAGAGAGAGAGAGAGAGAGAGAGAGAGATATTTAACCATGTAGCAGGCATAAATGGCTGGGGATGCGACGGTGCTCAATGCCTGGACATAAAGACTAGATTACAGTGGTTCCCAAACTGGAAGGCGCGGCTCCCAGGGGAGCTGCGGATATCAGCCAGGGGAGCCGCAGAGCGCCACAGAATCCTCTCGGAAAACTGTGCAATGTCAATTGGCAGGCATCAACATCATGTATTGAGGAGCCGTGGCCAATGGTTGCCAATGGTGAAGGGAGCCGCAGGTTGAAAAAAGTTTGGGAAACACTGGACTAGAATGACACACAGTCCTGAACCCTTCCTCTTCCACCCTCTTCCTCTCTTTTTCAGCCCAAGGAGTGGAAGTAGGAGGAGGAGGAGCAGTTGATGTGAGTGGGAGGACAGAGTGAGGCAGCTGCCTAAGTTGGCCTCATGGATGGGCCGGCCCTGTCTACGAAAACAAAATGTTGAGACACAAACAAAGAGGGCTACATCTCAGGGCACATGGAGCATTTCTGTGACCTTGAGCAGCTCGTCCGAGGCACAAGGGGGTGCTCCAGCCTTGAGAGAAGCCGATTCTGCCTCTTATTTCCATGCAGCGATCGGACGAGTCGCTCCTGATTACTTTGACATCCTTATTATTAAAGCATCAGAAGGGGTAAGATTGGATCAGCAGCCTGCCAACTGAGGCTGTCAGAAGCAAAGTGTGGCGCTGAAAAACAGAGCCCTGCAAATAAATCTTTTTTTCCGGGGCCTGTGACTTTGGGGTATTCTGTTGATGTCACAGCGGCGCGTGGAGGGGCTGGTTCAAATTAGCCGGGGAAAATCTCTCCATCTTCAGGCCCAGGGCCTCTTTGATCAACATGATAAATACCTCTGCGGCGAAACAGAACGCTCTGGAGAGACTGCAGCAGCACCTGCGGCGTGAGGGGTGCTTTTTTCTCGGGCAGAAAACCATTTTGGACTTCATGCACCTTTTCCAGAGAGGGGTTCTTCCCATCAGTGGTGAAACAAGGGTGGAGCGGAGGCAAGTAGTTCTGCAAGACTCCGTTACACTGGAGTCAGTGGCCCCTCCCCCTTGCTGTTGGAGCCATTCCGGTAGCGACAGGGGAGTGTCCTGTGTGTTGCCATTGCCGCCAGAATGGCTCCAACAGCAAGGGGGAGGGGCTGCTGACTCCGGTGTAACCGAGTCTTGCAGAACTACTTGCCTCCGCTCCAGTCTAGCTACGCCACTGCTTCCCATCAATGGTTCCAGGCCTTGCAAGGAGGCAGCAGAGTCACGGCTGAGGAGAGTCACACTAGCCAAAGGCAACAGACGTGGTTGAGGACGGGCCAGTGGTCAGGTACTGGGCGGATGCAATGCTGCTGCTCAGCAGAACAGAGACTGAAGGCCCAATCCTGTGTAAGGACACCTGGCTGGCCGCAGTATCCTATCCAGGTCCCGGGCTGCCCCAGAGCATCTCAAGGGAAGGGGACGCTTGTCCCCTTCCCCGGGTGCAAGGCGGCCCAGGCCCTATGGGCCTACTCGGATGTACGTACTGTACTCGGATGTACGTACTCGGATGTACGTACTCGGATGGAGCTGGCGTACTTCTGAGGCCCATGTGTCAGGTCAGACCAGGCCGGGGGAGGGCTGGGGATATCGGCAGAGCTCGCCGTTTGGTTACAGTGAACATAAGAACAGCCCTGCTGGATCAGGCCCAAGGCCCATCTAGTCCAGCTTCCTGTATCACACAGTGGCCCCACCAGATGCCTCAGGGAGCACACAAGACAACAAGATACTTGTATCCTGTCACCACTCCCTTGGCACCGGGCACAAAGAAAACCTACTCCTACAACCAGGAGGTTGCTTATGGCTTGTAACCAGTGATGGTCTTTTCCTCCATGAATGTATTCAATCCCCTTTTCAAGACATCCAGGCCAGGTGCCATCAGCACATCCTGTGGCAAGGAGTTCCACAGATGAATTACACGCTGGGTGAAGAAATATTTTCTTTTGTCTGTTTTAATACTCCCTCCACTCAATTTTAGAGGATGTCCCCTAGTTCTAGTGTTGTGTGACAGGGAAAAGAACTTCTCTCTATCCACTCTCTCCATCCCATGCGTAATTTTATACGTCTCAGTGGCTGCAAAATAGCGTGACAAACGTTAGGAGAATGCCTTAATTTATGGCCCTTGTCATCCTGATTGCTGGCTACGTTGGTTATGGCCTCATTTCCTCGGACGAGCCTGGCAAGGAGTGGCATTTGACAACACTGCTGCTTCGGAGATGAATATCGTCAGCAAACTGGCACTTTCCTGCTTTTCTTTTAAAAAAAATATCAACATTAAAATGACTTCTTCCCTGTTTATTGAGCTCTGCAGCAAAGAAGAGGCTCTTGGGTAAGTGTTTGCTGCACGTTCTGCTGTAATCTTCAGAAATATCAGTTGCTGATGAGAGAGGAGATTGCAGCTTGCCTGACTTAGCACCAATCTTAATTCATTCATTGCTATTCTGCAGAAGAAGAAACAAAAAACTGGCACACTCAAACTTCCCTGCTGTTGCAGCATTAGGGTCAAAAGTGGGGCCACTGTGAGATAAAGAAAGCTGGACTAGATGGGCCTTTGGCCTGATCCAGCAGGGCTCTTCTTAGGTTCTTAAACCTGTGTAGCAGCCTGGTTTTTCCCTTTGATTAAACTTTGGTGGAAGACAAGTCTCAGCATCTTGGTGGAAAGTTGGAAAGTTGCCTGCAGAGCTCTTTGAAATCTGTCGGCACAAGGGCGCTCTCAACACTGACACTCATTTGCCAGAGGGTCTTATGCTCCAGATGTTGACACAGCTGTTCCTTAGCTTTTTTCCTGGCCACAAATGGACCGCAGCAGTTGTCACTGACTGATATTTGGGCCGCATCTCTCTCTTGTCCCTTGGTTGGGGTTTTTCTTTTTTTTAAAGCCTTTCACGATCCACGGCACAAGCAATTCATAAAAACTGGCAGGCTTTGTTTCAAACTAGCCCCTGCTTGGGCTACGTTTAGTGTCACAAATAGAAATGCCACGTCCATTAATTGGCTGCTCTCGAGTGAATGAACAGCATTAGCTTTTGCTCAACGATGCTCGCCAACGCAGAGCGTTAGTGCAGGAACTAACATTATCAACCAGCAGAGAGAGTTACTGAATGGGGGAAGGAAATGGCCAAACACTCAACTGTCATCTTTTCAACGGGATTAAGCACCTACCATGGAAATCCTCTAACTTGGATTCCACAGTTGAAACCCATTTCTCAGATCCAAGAAATTGAGGCAAGGGGAGCATCTCCATGCAAATACCAAAGTCTTCAGTCAGTATCGAAACAGTGATCAGAGACAACTCTTCTTGCTATTTTCTACTTTTATTTTTCTCCTTGATTAAGCAGTTCTTATGTCAACCTTGGTTGCAATAATAGCTTTGCCAATAGACGGGGGGCTCCTTCATTTTAAAGATGATGATGAATCAAAGTTGAGATGAGATGAACGTAACCTGTGTGTGTGTGTGTGTGTGTGTGTGTGTGTGTGTGTGTGTGTGTGTGTAGCCTGGCAAGGAAAACATGCTATGCACCCTAAGAGATCACTGCTGCGCCATTGTTTTGAGCCTGGGGTACTACTGGGAGGGAGAAGAATAGTCTTTGCTAATAAAAACATACACACACAAAAGTAAAGCTCTTCTGTAATTAAATACACACACACACACACACACACACACACACACACACACACACACACACACACACACACACACACAGCAGAGCAGGTTGTTAGAATGGGCACCTTCCATATTTTTAGCATTCATTTATTTTTAGACAGAGCATCCAGGGAAAAATGCAACTTTCTAGCACCACCAGGAGTCAGGCTGACATTTGCTCATGAGAAACACAACCCAGTTTCAACAGTAGTAGGAGTATTGAACGAAACTGTCATGTCAGCATTGAAAAATGAAGGATGGCATCCATCCTCCAGGGACGGGTGAGCAAATGCAATGCAAGCCTAGCCCAGGCTGGCTGGCACACAGCAGCGGAGAGGGTCGGCGAGCAGGGAGAAGGTGTGGCCAAGAGAATATTGGGTTGCCCTCTTTTCCTGTTCCTGGCAGAGCTCTTTTATTTTTCACATTTTTATACCACCCTTCCTCCAAGGAGCTCAGGGTGGCGTACAAGGTTCCTTCCCTCCTTTGGGCCTCACAACAACCCTGTGAAGTAGGTGAGATAGTGACTGGCCCAAGGTCACCCAAGAAGCTTCATGGCTGAGCGGGGATTTGAACCTGGATCTTCCAGGTCGAAGTCCAACTCCCGAACCACTACACCATCCTAACAGCTGTGCGAGGAACAAAACTCTCCAGATAACTTTTTTTCCTCCAGCGTGCTAGGTACAGTGATGTCACAATGGCATAGAAAGTAGTTCATATGGGACTGGCTGCCTGGAATCTATGGCACCTTCCACTGCCTGGCAATACAGAGAGAAGGGAAACTGCTTGGAAACCCTGCAGATCAGGATTGCGGGATGGGTCTAGCCATGGCTATGAGTCACAATGGCTATGTGCTGCCTCCAACTCCAGCAGCAGTATAAGAACATCAGAAGAGCCGTGCTGGATCAGGCCAAAGGCCCATCTAGTCCAGCTCCCTGTATCTCAAAGTGGCCCCACCAGATGCCTCCGAGAGCACAAAAGACAACAAGATAACCTGTTTCCTGTTGTCACTCCCTTGCACCTGGCACAGAGAAAACCTACGTCAGTATGCCTCTGAATCCGGCTGAAAAAAAGGAACGATGCCTTTCTCTCCGGCCTGGGGGCTTCCCAGTGGCAGCTGTTGGGCCACTAGGGGAAACAGAATGCTGGACTAGGGGGGCCTTTATCCAGCAGGGTTTGTCTCATGCTCTTATGGGGCTCAGTTGTTTTAGCAAAGCATATTACCAATGGTGCATTCGTGCATTCATTCATTCGTGCATTCATAGTCCCTCTCACTAGCGTCACTGCAGGGGGGGGCGGAGCTCTAAGTTCCGCCAAGGCTCCAACCCTCCGTTACACCGGAGCACAAAGCGGCCCCGCCCCCTCGCCTTCGGAACCATTCAAGCAGCGCTTTCACCGCCTTGAATGGTTCCAAAGGCGAGGGGGCGGGGCCGCTTCATGCTCCGGTGTAACGGAGGGTCGGAGCCTCGGCGGAACTTAGAGCTCCGCCCCCCCCCTGCAGTGATGCTAGTGGTCCCTCTCCCTCTCTCTCTGTTTCCATATATACCAGAGAGCTTTGTTTTCCCCCGTTGTGCTGTTCCTGACTTTCTGCAAAAGCACTGTAGTTTCCATTAGCGAAGCAATTATTTTTGATGGATATTACATTGGTTAAATGGCAAAAAAGAAAAAGAAAAAAAAAGATAAGACCAAAAATACCTTTTATGATGAAGGCAAGGCTGGTCTTTTGACATTTTCATTAAGAGCGCCTGTTATTTCTTGCACGCTGACTTTTATCTCGGTCTCTATTTATGGTGTTGTTTTGGGCTGGTCAGCATTCTATAGAAATTGCAAAGCCTAATTTTGCTTTGATGGCATTAGCACAATCCCGACACTGTTTCTTCCCAGAGCTTTGGAGATCAAGGGTTGATGTCGGCCTTCATTGTTTCTTAATTTTGATCACCAGTCTACCCTCATAACCTTCCTTTTGGGTGATCTAAGACAGTGTTATTTGCTCTCGGGTCCACGTTTTCTTGCAAAACCCCCAATGATAGTTCCCTGTGCATCCTGGCAGCAAAACCAGCTAACTCAAGAACAGCTATACCCAGGCAGTGCTCATGCCAGGTTGCAACCTATGGTCAATGTAAACATATCATAAAAACAAGCAGAAAATGCAGTTCAAGCAACCTCAATGTACAACAGAAAAATCACACCAGGACAACCCATTGCCAACTGGTACCCTCTTGCACAAGTGAAGAAGTCAGGTCTTTACACAATGCCTGCTGGAAGAAATGGTAGGGGCAAACCGGGCCTCTGACGGGAAGGCATTCCACAAGGACAGCACCACCACCAAGAAGGCCCTGCTTCTAGCAGATGCCTGAGGTGCTGCAGAAATCATGGGTACCCAGGGCAAGGGTTAAAATGATGATCAAAATGTAAAAGGAAGAAAGCACATTTGGGAGAAGGCAGTCCTCAAGATATCCAGATCCTAAATGGTTTTGTAAAGGTCATTAACCTGCACTTTGAATAGAGCCTGGAAATAAATCAGGAACCAATGCAAACCGCCCCCCCCCCAAACAACAACAACAATTGGATGATGTGATTATAGAGAGCATAAAGCAGAAAGCTTGACTGCTGCATTTTCACCAGCTGATGTTTCCAAACATGTTTCCTGGGCAGCCCAACACATAACAAATTTGCATAACAAAGCTGGAGGACTAATTCTCTGCCCAGCTTCACACTGGTTTGACATTGGGGGGTTGTAGGCAATATAGGAGTTGAATCCACAGCAGATTCAGTTGTATTTAGACAAAGCTGTAGCCGTTTTGAAACCAAATTGGTGCCTCATATCTTATTGGTGGGGGGGGCAGTTCCCCATTTCTCGAATTACACTCTCAGTCGGTGACTAAAGACGGGGATTTTGTGTCCTGCCAACGTCGCAGACGCACTCACGCGCTATGACGACCAAAGTCCTCTTGACAAATGCAGCCCCACGTTTACAAAACTCATGACTTCGACACTTTTCCCCATGTGTTCTCATCAGGGTTATTGACTTGGTTATTTATTTATGCCTGTTCTGTTTAGCAGACTGGGATCTTTCCAAAGCTTGCCTCTGCATCAATACGTCCCATGCTCAGACGCCAGTTCAACTGCAACTTTTCAATCAAAGGCTTAATGAAGAGATAAGAGTGGCCCAACATGAAGATGGCCAGGAGAGATCAAATTTGCTGTTCTAATTAACCATGACTCGAGGGTTATGCCAGGGAATGCAGCCATTAACATTCTCCTTATGTGGCCTGAGATAAGCAAGCGGGATTTGTGCCCCCTGGGAAAATTAATGCAGAGAGCCAACTGAAATCTTCGAAGCAACCTGCCAGATTTCATAGGAAGAGTTCAAAGGACAGCTACGTATTATTTCTTTTGCGGCTTGTTATGACACTAGTGTGGTGTCAATCTGGTTGGCTTGCTTAGGTCCAGCTCCACATACCTGCCTTTGGCATTCCTCCTTCCACCTCCTGACTTTGAAACAAACAATGTGTTTTTTTTCCCTTATGCAAACATCTGCCAAATAGATTGATAGATCAACTAAAGATCATATGATTTATTGGTCAATGCTTTCATTAGGCCACATCTTTTCTAAGGATGAGGAGGAGGATGCTTAACTGCGACTCAGCCTTTCCCCTCCAAAGTAAAGTCCTTCATCTTCCATGTTTCTATGCTTGCAAAAAGAGTTGGGTTCCTTTAGAAATTGGATTGCCTCAAATTCATTATTACAGACAGGCAGCTGTCCGTGGTGCTAAGTACGGACATTGCATTGTTCCGTCCAGCCCATACGGACTGGTTCCTGTGCAAATACAGGTGGGCCCCCATATCCACGGATTCGCTATCCACGGTTTCAGTTATCCACAGATCGTGGGGACCACCCCAGACTTTTACTTTTTCCCTAGTAAGCTTCGTTTCTTCCTGAAACTAACAGGATAAGCAGCCTCTGGCTGCTTATTGCAGGCAAGTAGAACGAGACAAAGTCCTAGAGAGGCTCTGCAAGGTTAACAGAAACCTTGCAGAGCCTCTCTAGGACTTAGTCTCATTCTACTTGCCTGCAATGGAGGCTGCTTCTCTGTTTGTTTTAAGGAAGAAACAAAGCGTGCTGAAAGAAAAATAAGAGCTGGGGGCGCGTGCACGTTTGCCCGCAGGGGAGGCAGGGCAGGGGCCCCTCAGGAAACCATGGAGGGGGTGTTCGCTCCTATCCATGGTTTCAGGTATCCACGGAGGGGCCTGGAACATATCCCCAGCGGATAAGGGGGGAGTACTGTATCATTAATACCCATGCCGGAAGGCACACATTATATTGCCAGAGTGACTAGCTGTTTTCCTGTCGGTTACGTGTGTTGCAAAGCTGACACACGGGTTAGTTCACCCATCACCAGTCAGGCGTTCCGGGACTCCTCCGTTAGCCTGCTGAGACCAAATGTACTTTATGGTGTTCGGCAGAAGAGAATGCACAAAACCTAATCAGTAAATATTTCATTTCATCTCTCCTAATTGTTTGTTTTGAGATGAACATTGCCTCATCAGCATCGCCACTATCATTTTTTTTTTGTTTTCAAACCCAGTTGTTGTTATTCCAATTCCCTCTAATGAACTATCCTGGCAGGTTCTGCATTCTGAATCACTTCCCTTTAAGCACATTCGCGGCGACGGATGGGCACAAAGAATCCTCTTCCGAGCAATAGCTGCCAGTATCCGGCCAGGAGAAAGCCAGGACACAACGCTCTCCATCATTTCCCTTCCGCCAGTCGTTAAGTAAATGAACACAGGTTATTAGGTTAGGCGCTAATAACTCAGTAGACCAGAGGTGATTTGTGAAGCCCTTCCAATCTCCTCTGTCATTAGTCTCAGTTGTGGCGATGGGCTGTCAATAGTCTTCTTGCAATTTCTCTCTTACCTGTCGAAGCCGTCCCTCCCACCGATGTCATTCAGGCTGTCCTGGCACACAGATAGGAAAACCCACTCATTCCTCGAGTCCTTAAAACATCAAGACATTCTTGGAAGCATCCTCCAGGAGAGAGGCAAAGGTACACAACAGACATGCCTCCGCTGAATTGCAGGCATCTGAAAATCTTTGTCAGTTATTCTCCGGCTCCCCGGACAACACACGACACTGTTAACCTTGGAAGTGAATCATGCTTCCAAGAAGACATGAGCACATAAGAAGGAGGCGAGAATTGTCTTGGATCAGATGAAGGTTTGTTCAGCCGAGTGTTTTGTTTCCTAAGAACATGAGGAGAGCCTTGCTGGATCAGGCCAAAGGCACACCAAGTCAAATATCCTGTTCCTACAGTAGTTGCCTCCGGGTAGCCCACAAACAAGAGATGAAGGCAATACCCCTCTCCTTCTGTTGCAACTGGTATTGCAACTGGTAACAGAGGCAGACCTGAAGTATCATGTAGCCAGTAGCAATGGCTAGACTTGTCCCCTTTGAAGCCAGGGCCCATGGGGAGGGGCTGTAGCTCATTGGGAGAGATATATAGGGGGGTCTCCTGTATCCGCGGGGATACGTTCCTGCCCCCTCCACAGATACCGGAATCCGCGGATAGGGGGAGAACACTACCCCCCCCCGCCCCATTACCTTAATTAAGGATCCAACACTGGTGCGAAGCCAGCGCATCTCTTCCTTTAAACAAACAACGAGCCAGTTCCTTACACAGAGCCTGCATACTAGGGAGGCTCCCAATGTTAAACAGGAAGCGGGGGCATGGGGGGGCTCCCCGCTATCCATGGATAAGTGAATCCACGGATAATGGATCCGTGGATAGTGGATCCGCGGATACAGCCCTCCCCCGTATTTCACAAGCAGGAGGTTCCGGTTACTGTATGCTTTTTCTGAAAATGTAAGTTGGTTCATAGATGGGGAAGAGAATATGATAGAAGTGAGCTTGCCCTAGCCAAGCACAAGGCACAGAGTCAGGCTACGTCCCTCCTACAAAACTCTCTTGCTAGCCTAAGACCCATTTACATAACTGGTGATAGTTACAAAACTCTTGTCTCAAGCCCAGTTTTATTAGTTGGCATTGTATGTTCATTCTAAGAAGAACGTTCATTCTTAGGTGCATGGAACAAGTGTTATAATTTGGGAAGGGGTGGGGGGGTGGGGTAACACAATGAAAAAGCATTTGGCATGCAAACACTTTCATGGCGGTGATAGAAATTTCACCGTGCCAGTAAACTGCATGCTGTCTGAAGCTGCCAGCTGGTTGCTAATACAATTAATTGATTCCGTTATAAAAGTGCCCTACTAATTATGCAGAAAATAGTTTCCTTGCGAGTAGCGCTCAGAGGATTCAGCTGACATCTGCTGTCTTGCTGCCCACCGCATACTACACAAATTCTTTCCGCCTGTCAACTGATGACCAGATGGCTCACTGGGTAACTTTGCCCCATAGAACTCAATGGGAGCCATGGCGAGCTGAGCTGCAACCCATCTGCATAGCCCCACCCCTGTCATTTGCATATCCTGCCGAGTTTGGCTTCTTGGGGTGACACTAGAGAATTCAAACTGGCTGGTAGTGGCTTTCTAAGTATCTTTCCCTAGAGACATGGGGATGGGGGAACTGAACTTGGGATTTTTTGGCAGGCAAAGATCGTTACCTACCACTGAGCTCCAGCACCCTTTCAGGGCTCCGTTAGCTTCTCCACTCCCAGCATTCCAGAAAGCTCTCCCATTAAGGAACACTGACTGACCCTTACGGACCATTCATGTTCTTTCATCGCCTCCCAAACTCTGTTCAGGCATTGCTTTAGGGTCGCGGTTCCCAACCTTTTCAGCATGGCATACCACCTCGTTGCGCTGCGTACCACTGGAAGTAAGTGGCGATGACATCATCGCCACTTCCGGGTTTTCAGCTGCGACGGAGCCCTGAAAATGACAGTAAGGAGATCTGGGCGGACAGGCGGGCGTTTTCCAGCGCGGGAAAGCTGCGCACTCGAACTCTCCTGGCCACCCAGGACCGCTAACTGTTGTTTCAGGGCTCCGACGTGGCATGGCGCCATCTTGTCACCCGAGTGCCAGCATACCCCCAAACGGCAGGCCCCATGGGTTGGGAAACTCTGGTTTAGGGCAAAACTCTCGCCATAGACCAATTCAGAATTCTCTGACACCAATCGTACACAGGCTGTATGAGAATACCATGGACCCGCTTACAGGTAGGCGGAAAGGTCACTCACTTGAACATGTTATCTTGATGGACACAAAATCTTTGCCGCAGTCCTTCTTATAATGACAACGCAGCCAGTTCAACAGGCAGAGTCCATTGCCACACTGAAGCTCTTCTTTCTTACAAGGCAGGATGGTATTTTCATCTGAGAGAGAGAGAGAGAGAGAGAGAGAGATCAAACACCTTTTTGATTGATCAGGCAGGGGAATGTGCACACCAACAGCAAGACCCAGTTTTTGGAAGACACTTTGAACATCAGAAGAGCAGGACCTAATAATAACACTGAATAATTTGACAATTAAACACACACATACACAAACACACACCTGAGGCAGACCAGAAACCAACTGGCCTTTGAAGCAAAGGAACAGACAACCGGCAGCTAAGTCTGCATCTAAAGCCAGGCTCCCTAAACCAGATTTTTGCTTGCTCCTGGGTGCTCTTAACTCAAGGCCTTTGTGTCAGCTTTCATAGCTGAAAGCCCATGCATTTAGGTGTAATTGTTCGGGATTTGCAATTCTCCACACAGCTGCTCCAGCAGAAAGTGTCAGATTCCCTCCCTCCCCGCCCCCCCCCTTGCCAATGCATTTTTAAATTTCACAAGCTTCAACAGCACGCTGGTTCTGTATGTCTTCTTCGGCAGCCGCGGGCTTGTACTAACCTGGTGAGCTCAGCTTTGTACAGACCTATAACGAGATAATTTTGTTTTTGTGCTTTTCGCACTCAGTGGATAATGTTCCCTGAGCAAGCAGATCATTAGAGGCTGGGTCGCTGCAAGCTTGGGATCTAGGATTTTTTCCCCAAATGGCAAAAACAGCCTCCCTTCCACTCAGTAACTCAGTATATTTACAGTGCAATCCTCCCTAACTTTAGCAGTGATGTATCTAAGTAACTAGGTCGCGAGTGTGAGTGCGGGTACGAGTCATTTTTGCACGAGTGCAAGTACGGGTGCGAGTCAGTGTCAAAACCTTTGGGCAAGTACGAGTCAAGTGCGAGTCATTTTTGCACGAGTGCGAGTCGAGTACGAGTAACGCCAAAAACCATGAGTCACAAGTTACGAGTCAAGTCACTTTGGGGAAAATGGCTTTTTCCCCTGAAAATGGGGTGGGTGAGTGTCTGTGTGGGGTGTGTGTGGGGACCTCTGAGGCTTTTAAGGCACCCACTTGGCTTCCCCTATGACTTGGAAAATGACTTGGAAATGGCAAGTCGTTACCCCCACGAGTGCGAGTCAAGTGCGAGTCCCGTGGGTCACGAGTATGAGTACGAGTCAGGGAAAAAGTGACTGAGTCGCACTTGCGAGTCGAGTCATTTGACTCAAGTCCCCATCCCTTCAGGGATGGGGACTTGAGTCAAATGACTCGACTCGCAAGTGCGACTCAGTCACTTTTTCCCTGACTCGTACTCATACTCGTGACCCACGGGACTCGCACTTGACTCGCACTCGTGGGTGGCGGAACACCCTCACTGCCCTCCAGACCTCGCGGCCGCCGACAGAGGTAAGTCCTGCACTGGTCAGGCCGGGGCAACCAGGGGAATGGCCATTGGCTGGCCCAGGCTGGGAGAGGGCGGGGATATCGGCAGCGCGCTCCGCTGATATCCTAAGGGGGACAAGGTGGACTCAGCGGGATATGAGAAGTGAGAGTCTACATTTCTGCTTGCTTTCCACCTGCTTGGCCTCTATGCCTGTAAAGATGACAGGCCAATGGCATCACTAAGAGGGTGCTGGGGGTGCGTACCAAACCGGGTGACACCTTCGGGATGTGTGCGACACTAAAAGGTAAAGGTATCCCCTGACAATTAAGTCCAGTCGTGTCCGACTCTAGGGTGTGGTGCTCATCCCCATTTCAAAGCTGAAGAGCCAGCGTTGTCCGAAGCCGCATCCGTGGTCATGTGGCCGGCATGACTCTCCTTGCCGCAGCACGTAGCATGCAGCTGGAACATGGAGCGCTGTTTACCTTCCCGCAAGCGGTACCTATTTATCTACTTGCATTAACATGCTTTGGAACTGCTAGGTGGGCAGGAGCTGGCCAAGCAACGAGAGCTCACCCCGTCGCGGATTCAAACTGCCAACCTTTCGATTGACAGCTCATGGTTCAGCGGTTTAACCCACTGCGCCACCCGCTGGCCTTGTGTGCGACATTACTAGTGGCCAAAATTGTGGAAACCTTTTGGAAAATGTGTATTTATGAACAATACCATACACTGGCGTCACTGTAGCGTGGCGGGCGGGGCGGGCCGCCGGGGGGTGACGCGTGTCACCTCCGCGACGGCGCGCGTCACCCTCCGGAGGCCGGACGCTCCGAGGCCGGGGAGTGTCCGGCCCGGCCGGCGCTCCAGGGCCTTCTGAAAAGAAGAGGCCCTGGAACGCTTGCGTTAAAACGCGAACTTTGAAGATTTTCGCGCATGCGCAAACCCTTTTCTGAGGGCAAGGGCCTGCCCTCTTGCCCTCAGGAGGGTCTGCGCATGCGCAAAAATCTTCAAAGTTCGTGTTTTAACACAAGCGCATTGGGCCTCTTCTTTTCAGAAGGCCCTGGAGCGCTTGCGTTAAAACGCGAACTTTGAAGATTTTCGCGCATGCGCAGACCCTCCTGAGGGCAAGAGGGCAGGCCCTTGCCCTCAGAAAAGGGTTTGCGCATGCGCGAAAATCTTCAAAGTTCGCGTTTTAACGCAAGCGTTCCAGGGCCTCTTCTTTTCAGAAGGCCCTGGAGCGCTTCCCGGCCGGCTCCTGGGGAGTGACGAGCCCCGGAAAAGGTAAGTTTCTGTGGGGGGGGGTGAGTCGGGGGGTGACGCGCGTCCCCCGCTCTGGGGTGACGCGCGTCACAGTGATGCCACTGATACCATAAAGTGATATATCATTGGAAAGGCAATTCAATGCACAATGTAATGAAGCAAACTGTGTTGAAGTATCTGTATTCTATCAAACCGTATGGCCAAATAAGCAGATAAAGAAAACACAACTGCCTTAAAAACGATTTTAGATTTTCATGGCCAGCAATGATTCTTGATTGTACTGGTATTAACGGGTAAGAGACCATAGCACAGAATTTTTTTAGAAAAATAGCAACTGCCTTATGTTACAAAAAGTGGATTTCCTGAACTCAAAACTGATCAATGAGACCGATTGTTCCAAGAGCCAATGAGGTGTTGTTCTGACACCTAGTGACACCTCTGCTATAGGCTGAGCAGGTAGGAAGCAAGAAACAATACAGACACAACATTAGACCTAAAACTTCATCCGCCCCCATCCAGTGGCGTACCTAGCCCCAGAACAGGGTGGGGCCCACCCCTCGACGCCCCAAAGTAATTAGCATAATTACTAATTAACATAATTATGCTAATTACTTTCGTTTTTTTGTTTTTTTCCGTTTTTTTTTGCTTTTTTCCGTTTTTTTTTTTGCTTTTTTAAAAGGTTTTTTAGGGTAACGGGGCTTCTAGGTGTATATGTTTGCTTTGCGCCACTTATCTTGTGTTTATAGGGCCTCCAGCGACGATCTCCAGCGACGATCTCGCTCCTCTGCTGCCGCCTCTGCTAGCGCGAACTCTGTAAGCCTAAGCGTTACAGAGTTCACGCATGCACATAGCAAACAGCCATCACGCATGCGTGAACTCTGTGATGGCTGTTTGCTATGCGCATGCGTGAACTCTGTAACGCCGCGGAGCTTGCAGAGTTCGCGCTAGGGGCGGCAGCAGAGGAGCGATCTGCGCCCCTGAAGAGATCGTCGCTGGAGGCCCTATAAACACAAGATAAGTGGCGCAAAGCAAACATATACACCTAGAAGCCCCGTTACCCCTAAAAACCTTTTAAAAAAGCAAAAAAAAAAACACGGAAAAAAGCCAAAAACGAAAACGAAACCTACGATGTATCCCGCCCCCCAGAGGCCCTCCGCCCCTTGCGCCCTGGGGCCCACTGCCCCAGGGCACCACTCAGCCCACGCCCCTGCCCCCATCTCCAACTGCAACGCAACAACAGTCAGACAGTACCTCTTGCTTCTCTCTGTCTCTGAACAGCTGGCCTGGAACTTCCTACCACTTCCGGAAATACAGAACAAGTCCCTCGTATTCCTGTGGAATTCAAGGAATTTGTTTCTCCCCAGAAGCTGAAGCCTTGCTGTACAGAAGCTTATATTGCCGATATAAATCTTGTCAAATTAAATTTGCCGGCATTGCGTCTCTTCTCTGCAATAACTTCATCAGTTTCCAAAGCATCTGAAAATGTTTCCCCCTCCCCTCGTCGCTAGTCTTTCCCTCCCCTTCTTCTTGTATAATGCTGTCTGGTTTTGCACTGACTTTTGAAAATAAAACTGCACCCAGAGCTATAAAAACAGGGCTGCGTTGTGTTAATTGGCTGTGATAGAGGAGAGCTTTAGGGATTGATATGATCTTTAAGAGGATAGCAAGATGAAAATAAGAGTGACGGTTTTGAATTCAAAAACAGTGGAGGCTGGAAGATGACAGACAGAGATGACCCAGAAAGGGATGTTCAAAGTTGGTTTACAGTGGGCAGAACAAGAGCTGAAAGAACCAACAATGATTTGGTACCTTGATTAACTGGTTAATCAATTAAAAACCTTTTGATCGACTTTAGAGATGCCTCGAGATTGCTTGGACACTAGATTTCAACATTGCTAATTATTTTAATACAAGAACTTACAATCGCTGTAGGTGGCAAATGCATCGTAGGAGAGGCATTCCTCTCCCATGGAGGGCATGCCTCTTCTTAGATGATGCTGGCTGAGATACGTGACTGCAGCAGGTAGAAACAAGTGACACATTCTCCCCCCGTAGCACTGTTTCATTCATTTGCATTGTAGGAGAGGCATTCCTCTCCCACAGAGGGCATGCCTCTTCTGAGATGATGTTGGCTGAGATATGCGACTGCAGCAGGTAGAAACAAGTGACACATTCTCTCTCCTCCCCCCAACAGCATTGTTTCATTCATCTGCAACTCTATGCAGATTTAACCGATTAAAATTCACACGATTGATCAACTACGCCTTCTTTAATCGGAGAGCAGCCCTAGCAGCAGCAATTTCTATAGAGCTACTTCTCCCTTACACAGACTTGTGAATAATCATTTTCCTGATTGCCTACGGTGAGTAAGACTTGCCCTCAGGCGATTAGGCAGCCAAGAAAAAAATATGCTTGTGGACTAGTAACATTTTGCACTTGTTTGCAAGACCGCTTTCGTGTCCTGGCCCTCAAACATAATTGAGTGAGAGAGGGAGAATCATTGTGAGAGAAAAGTCAATTCACTTCATTTTCCTTTTCTTAATTCCTAATTGAAGGTGCATCATCTAATTACGTGTAAGAACCAAGGTCAGATGTTATACGAAATACGCAACTTAGTCTGGTGTTTTTGTTTTGAAATTAGCAACTGGGGGGAGGGGGGGACAAAAAGGAACAAAAACACAAAGGGGCTGTTGGAAGTGCTTTAAGAGTTTGCTTTTTAGTTCCATTTCTGATTGCAACCCCCCCCCCCTGCATAACATTTTAAAGTAAAAATAAAAATAAAAATAAAAGCTTCCACTGACTAAAAATGGAAGGGTTTTTTCTTTTTACAGTAATGAAGCGCAATCTTGGAGAAGAGCAATCGGGAGCAGTCCTAAAGCCCCCTAACCCCTGACCCCTAAAGCCCCCTAACCACCTCCTCCCACCACAGTTCCGCTCACTTCTGTGGCACCCAGTTCGCTAGTTAAAAAACAACATACCAGAACATGCGATATATTTTATGTAATATCTGATTTGGCCCTAGATCAAAGGAAGGCTGAAATTGACTGGACCATAAGCAGCTTCCGAGCTAGTCAATTTCAGACCATGGCATATGTTTTAAAAATCCAACAGCCCTTTAATGGTGGGCTATTGCTGAGAAGGATAGATAGCCACTGCGCTCTGTATATGCATGTGTTGAAAAAGAACATGAATGCTTACCCGGCAAAGTGATAACTGTCAAAACAATAATAAACCATAACAGCTAACACAATTTACAAGCATGGTTTACAACACTGCAACAGGGCAGTAAACAGCATAATTGACTTATTGTAATCACTGTCCACTATATTGTTATGCTGGAGTTTTGCTGCAGCAAAAGGAAATCGAGTCACTTTTCCAGGGATCCGGTTTTTCTAACAGTTTAATAAGTACTCCAGTTTTGAAGAATGGGACAAGCGTTTAGCCCAGTTTTCAACTAAGATTAATTTAACAACAACAACAACAACAAAGTATCTTTGAGAACAATTATGTAACCCAATGGTTCCCAAATATTTTAGCACTGGGACACTCTATTGGGACCCACCTAGCTTTATGAGACTTAAAAAAGGTGACCTAGAAAGAATTAGCAGCTGTCTTGCAAACTGCATGAGCTCAGCTCTTTGAAGGGCAATTAGCAGCTGTCTTGCAAACTGCATGAGCTCAGCTCTTTGCAGGGCAATTAGCAGCCATCTGATTTTTGAATAGCCTCAGGGTTTAATTGCCTCATCTTTGTTATCTAATTGTTATCTGATCTTTCCATCACTCATGTTTTCATTGGAGGCTCTGTGGGACGCACCAGAAATTGGGTCGTGGCCCACCAAGTGGGTCCTCACCCACAGTTTGAGAAACGCTGATGCAACCACATGGGACAAGCAATTATGTCACATGCAGAGACATCATGAGCATAATAATCCTTCAAATTTGAGGAGTTTGAACATATACAGTACTTTGAACATTTTGGAGTGTTCAAAGCACGTAACTCTTGATGGAATCCTTAAAATAACTTTGTAAGGTAAGGATCTATTCGTATCCCCATACTGCAGATGGGGAAGACTGAGGCTGAGAGGGAGTGGCTTGCCTTGGAAGCAAGATTCGAACTGGTGAAGTCCTGATTCGCCACTCTGTCTCTTAGCCACAACGCTACATCAGCTCTCAAGCTCTCAATCCAATGGATGCCTGTGGCAATTGTAAGGACTGGGGAAAGCAGTTTTCAATACTAGGGAAGACAAGATAAGTTAGGGAAAGGAAACAAGAAAAAGAGGGGCAGGAACAAGGGATGCACACAATCAAATATGTACTTACAGTTCATTTCAGCTGGGGCTGAGGATTTAGAGGGTTAAGCCAAAAGCTACACGGAAAAGGAAGGTTTTGAGGAAGATCTGAAGGAAGAGGAAGATCTGCCAATGACACTTTTTCTGCGTGGAAGGCTGGAAACATTTCCCACCCCTGTTCTGTACTCCAGAAAAGGCTGCATTATGTACTGTATAAGACAGCTTGGCACTCACGGCGGACCATCAAGTCGGTTCTCTCACCCCTGCTTATTCTTTCCCTTTGTTTTTGCCTCTCTGCTCAGACAGCAAATCACCCTGTCAAAATCACCCACCTCTCATTTAATAGGAAATAATAACCGCACCTGCCTTGTTGCAGAGCAATCTATTTCCAGGCCGAGTCCTCCTTCGCCGACGTTTAAGAGCCCTCTGAGCAGAACCACATCCCCAGCTCAATATGAAACAGGGAGGCACTCCGGGTGCCTTTAGGAAGCCATGCAGACTATGAGCACAAGAAGGGTTGTAAAAATGTTCTCTGTCAAGGACACGACACCCTGGAGACGGGCTGAGCTTTCTCGACAAGTCACTACCTGCGACGGATTCAGCTGTTAGGAGGCAAGCTGGGGACGAGGGCACACTTTGGGCCGGTTCAGACATGACATGGGGATAATGGTTGCATTTGTTGCAATCCTGCTGGCACCCTCCTAGACCTGAGTTTGTGGTCTCCTACATATGTTGGGATGGCCCAGGTTTGTGGAAACAGAGGACAATACAGAAAGGTTGCATGGGAGAGGGATCTCTAGCCAGACCAGGGCCGGCCTATTCTGAGGCCAACTGAGGTGGTTGCCTCAGGAGATGGATTGGTGGGAGCAGTAGTGGTTCTACAGACAGAGCCTGTCTTCCCACTTGGGGTGTGTGTGTGTGTGTGTGTGTGTGTGTGTGTGTGTGTGTGTGTGTGTGTGTGTGTGTGTGTGTGTGCAAGTGGTAGCCACTGAAATTAAGTGAGGGAGGCAGGAACATTGTACGTTTGTCCCAACTATGAAGTTCTAGGAAGGAGAGGGTTGGCGACACCTGCATGACTCTGTCAGATCGGAGATCCTAAATGCGTGAAACTGCCTCCTGTAGAGTCAGACCATTAGGTTCCATCTAGCTCAGTATTGTCCACACTGACCTGTAATGGATCTCCAGGGTTTCAAACAGTGGCCCCATTGCCAAATGCCCCTGCTGGATCAGGTCAAGGGCCCATCTAGTCCAGCTTTCTGAATCTTACAGTGGCCCCACCAGATGCCTCAGGGAGCACTCGAGACAACAAGAGACCTGTACCCTGTTGCCACTCTCTTGTATCTGGCATTAGAGATAGCCTACTACTAAAACCAGGAGGTTGTCATGGCGTGTAACCTGTGATGAACGTTTCCTCCATAAATCTGTACAACCCTCTTTTAAAGGCATCCAGGCCAGGTGCTCATCACCACATCCTGTGGCAAGGAGTTCCACAGATTAATTACACACTGGGTGAAGAAATACAGTATTTTCTTTTGCCTGTTCTAATGCTCCCTCCACTCAGTTTTAGTGGATGTCCCCTAGTTCTGGTGTTGTGCAAGAGGGAAAAGAACTTCTCTCTATCCACTGTCTTCACCATCCCATGTATAATTTTATACGTCTCAATCCCTCCCCTTTGACTTACGAACTGCTCCCTCCTTGGATACTTTCCGGCGAGGCCTAAAAACCTTCTTGTTCAAAGAGGCCTTCTGAGTCCTTGCCTTTTTTAACATCCTGCTGGTACAGGTGGGGCGCTGCTGTTTTTATGATCTGTTTTAATTGTAATAATGTTTTAAATCAATTTTTAGATGTTGTTTTTATTAGTTTTTGTTAATTGTTTTTTTATTGTTTTGAAACTAACTATTTATGTATGTATTTTTGGGTATTGTATTTTTCTCTGTTGTAAGCCGCCTTGGGTCCCTTCGGGGAGAAAGGCGGGATAGAAATATTGTAAATAAATAAATAAAATAAATGTCCCCGCTAGAAAAAGGTGCCTTTTTTCTAGACCGAAGAGCCCGAAACGCTGTAGCCTTTCCACATAAGGGAGGTGCCCCAGCCCACTAATCATTTTGGTCACTCTCTTCTGCACCTTTTAAAGTTCCACTATAACCTTGTGTTCAGGGAAGAGAATGGGTTTAAACCCAGTATCTTAGAACCATGGCAAACACTGTATAGAGTACAGTGGCTCTTGGTTTAAGTTGAGTCTATACATTTAAGCTGTGTCTATTCATTGAAGCTGTAAGTCAAGGGCCAAACTCAATGAGAAGGATTTGAACCCTTTGCCCCTGTGGTCCCAGTCCAAATCTGGGGCCCCACAAGTGCTAATTACATTTTCAAAACCCAGTCACACAATAAGCATATCTCCCGATCTGGCCCAAGAATTCTGAGACCAGCATTTCACTCACATAACCTGCCTTTCAACAAGACGGCCTCTAAGGCAGCTTACAGCACGAAACCAGCAACCTCGAAATGGCAATGAATTTCAATTAAAATGTCAACCCCAGAAAGGGATTCAAAGCAAACAAACAAACAAATCTTGCAACAACGAACAATACAGCAAATAAAAACGGTGGCAAATAGAAGAAATGAGACAAACTAGCAGCAGTACCAGAGCAGCAAAAAAAGCCGTGAAACTGTCAGAAAGAGCCTGGGTTAATAAAACAGTTTTGCCTTGCACGGCCGGCCCTTCCATGAGGCCAACTGAGGCACTCGCCTGAGGCGATGGATTGGCGGGGCTGTGTGATTGCCTGCCTCTGCCCCTCCTCCAGTTCTCTAAATTCAAAAAGAGGGGTTCAGAATAGGGGAGAAGAAGAGGGTAATGGAGCGGAAGTCTGAAGGAGAGGAGAGGCTAGAGTGTTGGGGATGCTCTAGCACAGGGGTTCTCAACCTTTGGAGGCCCGGGTAGCCCCTATCACGGCCCAATTTTCTGAAGTACCCCCTGCTAATTAATTGGATTAATCAATTGATTAATTAGGTAATTAATCGTTAAATAAAAAAGTACTACAATTTTAAATGTGAAAAAATGTCTTATTTAACTCTGTGTGTGTGTGTGTGTGTGTGTGTGTGTGTGTGTGGGAGGGAGAGACACACATGCAAGGATCTCTTTTTTCTCCAAGCCACACTTCTCAAAATCAGCTCCTCCCTCCCCACCAAAGTACATTTTCCAAAGTACAAAAATAAGCCCAAAACCAAAATCAGAGAGACAGAAGAGCTCCGAAAATAATTACAATTTAAAATTCATGTTAATTAACATTTAATTAGCTGCTGATGGAGCAGATAAGGGGCAGGTCTTGGCGTACCCCCAGCAAGAGGTCTGCGTACCCCTACGGGTACCTGTAACCCAAGTTGAGAACCTCTGTTCTAGCCCACTATGCTTTTCCCTTCCACATTTCCTCTTCCACTCCCCCCCCCCATTCCTTCTTAAATCCAGGTTGAGGCAGCAGCTGGTTGGATAAGGGGGGGGTCGCCTTTGACATGCCACCTCAGATGCCAGGAGGTCTTATGTTGGTCCTGTTACCCGGATGGACTAAAAGGTTACAGACGTTGGTGCCAGATGAATAATGCCCCAACAGTATTCTTGAAACAGAGCTCTACACCACAAGAAACCCTCTCCCCAGTCTCCACCTACCTAACATTTGACAGCCTCCAAAGTAGATCTTTCACAATCAGGCAGGTTCAGCTGAGCCCGATCCAGAATATCTAGGGCTTCGCCGGTTCAAACCAGCACTTGCTACGTTCTGAGCGTCGACGAAACTGCAGCGCAGCCACAGCCCTGCCTATAGCTTAAAAGCTCCCAGAGTCCGTCTTGAGTGGTACTGCGGATCACTGGAAGAACCCGGCACCAATATGCAAATGGCAGATATGACACATGTCGATATGCAAATAGAAGACGACACATGTTGGGGTGTGTATGTCACTTACCCTGCACAGAGTGTGGAAGTGTGGCTGTACTTGTTAGCAGAGGTGATAAGATTCACATCTTCAGTGGGAATGCATTCATTGAGAACAACACAGGGAAATGAGAGTTCAGGCCCCAGTAGGAGCTCGCTTGCGTTGCCAAGAAGCCTGGTCCACACAAGCTTTTCCCATCATCTCCTTCAGCATGTTCAAGGACATATGACTAGCACAGGCTGAAAAAACCACTTGCCACATTCTTGCAGTATTCATTGTCTACCCCGCTAGCATACATTACTTTTGTGTTCACAAGAAGACAGTTCCACATCCACTCCGCTAGCATATATTACTTTTGTATTAAGCCAAAGAATACTTTTGTATTCATTGTCTTTCCCACATTTCCTCCGTCGCTCCACTCCCCTCTTCCTTTTTGATTCCAGGTCCACCCAGTGGCAGGAGAACTTTTGGGGGACCCTGAGAAAAACGTCCGGTAAGGGACACCCAGGGGCATGCTCCCTCATGCTCGCAAAGCACATGCATGTGCCAGCTACCACCTCGTGATGCCTGCAAACGAAGCAGCAGATGGACGCAAGTCCTCCCTTCACGTTGCTACATTTGCAGCTACAGTTTGCCTGTCTACTGCCTGGTTCCCACCTGCCTGGGAAACAACGGTGGGCAACAATGCTCCTTCATTACCACTGCTATACCCTGTTTCCCTGAAAATAAGACCTTCCCCAAAAGTAAGACCTACCGTCATTTTTGCGTGATATTTGCTGGCACTCATAAATATAATACCTCCCTTGAAAATAAGACCTAGCTAGGATCATCAGACAGACAGACTCGAGTCTTCCACCATGGAGTCAATGTGCTAGAGAGACTCTGCAAGGTTGCAGCCTCCTTGCAGGCCTTGCTGGCCTCTCTAGCACGTCATCTCTATGGTGCAGGACTCAAGTGCAGGCCTTCCAGGCCTTGCAGAGCCTTGCACCCTCGGGAAAGAATGAAGCTTTAATCGGTCAAAGTAAGTGCCCGGGGGGGGGGGGGTCGCGCCATAAGTTGGGAAAATAAGACCTACTGCATTTTTGGGAGCCAAAATTAATATAAGACACTGTCTTACTTTCAGAGAAACACGGTAGTTATGGCTTGCAGAGCAAAGGAGGGCTCATGTCTGCTGTTACCTGCTCCCCACTGCCTCCTGGAAAGCCTCCCCACTTAGCTCCACCCTACTGGGCAGGGGTGGAGATCTGTGGCAGCAGATCCTTGCTGCTTCCAGGGTTGGCCAGGCATGTATGTGAACCCTTGCAGAGGTCCCTTGTTCACGCCCCATCTGTGAAGTCACCCCTGCTCTTGCCAGTCCACCACCTGAGGCAACCATCTCAGTCGGCCTCAAAGAGGGCCGGCCTTGGTACAGCTACCCTGTTTCCCTGAAAATAAGACCTCCCCCGAAAATAAGACCTACCGCCATTTTTTTTTTGCGTGATTTTTGCTGGCACTCATAAATATAAGACCTCCCCTGAAAATAAGACCTAGCTAGGATCATCAGCCAGACGGACGCGACCCCCCCCCCCCAGCACTTACTTTGACCGATTAAAGCATCATTCTTTCCCGAGGATGCAAGGCGCTGCAAGGCCTGCACTTGAGTCCTCCACCATAGAGACGACGTGCTAGAGAGGCTGCATTCTTGCAGAGGTTGGGAAAATAAGACTTCCCTGTAAATAAGACCTACTGCATTTTTTGGAACCAAAATTAATATAAGACACTGTCTTATTTTCGGGGAAACATGGTAGATGCTAGAAAACCACCACCCCATACATCCCTTTGTGTTCTTACTGCATGGATCTGCCATCGTAAAAATGCATGCTGTAAAGACACATGGCACATCACAAGATTAAATATAGCAGGTCCTGGCTGGAAATTTCTAAACGGAACCAAACAACAACAAAAATGAGGGACAGGGGTAGGGGAAAATCAATGACCCAAACCTGCAATCCATTCTGGGCACAAGATCTCCAACCTAGAAATTCTGCCCCACTCATTTCAATGGATGGCAGAACATGCACTTCTCCCTCCAATGACATGAACTGGGAGCCTGTGTGTATACGGTAAGGTAAAGGCAAAGGTGACACCTGACAATTAAGTCCAGTCGTGTCCGACTCTAGGGTGTGGTGCTCATCCCCATTTCAAAACCGAAGAGCCAGCGTTGTCCAAAGACACACCTCCGTGGTCATGTGGCCGGCATGACTCTCCTTGCCGCAGCACATAGCATGCAGCTGGAACACGGAGCGCTGTTTACCTTCCCACAAGCGGTACCTATTTATCTACTCGCATTGACATGCTTTGGAACTGCTAGGTTGGCAGGAGCTGGCCAAGCAACGAGAGCTCACCCCGTCGCGGGAATCGAACTGCCGACTCTGGAGAAGAGTCTGATGCTGGGAAAGACTGAAGGCAAAAGGAGAAGGGGAAGGCAAAGGATGAGATGGTTAGACAGCATCACCGATGCAACGAACATGAAAATGAGCGAACTCAGGAAGATAGTGGAGGATAGGAAGGCCTGGTGGGATATGGTTCATGGGATCACAAAGGGTCGGACACGACTTAACGACTGAACAACAACAAAAATAATTAGTCTGTGGGCTGTAATCTTTTGCGTTGCATGATTTCCCCCCAGAAAATCATCCCCAGGAAGCATCTTTTTGCCCCTGAAAGCACCATTGCAGCAAATGGGCAAAATTAGCCACTGTGTGGATGTGAAGAGGTGTGATTTTGGGTAGGAAAATAGCTTGGGAGCAAAGGGTGAAATGCTGCCTCTACCTGTCTTGCAGACCTGGTTCAAATTCCCTCTTGGCTGCGATTTAAAAAGCAAACCCAAGGATGGGAGATGAATGAGCACATATTCTACATCTCATCTCATCTGGGCCTTGTCAAAGTTCTGGGAAGCCACACAAGAAACTCTGGGATGACCTGTTCTTATTCAGAAAGACTCTTGTCTCCTGACTGAGGACTCTCTTTGTGAGGATGTTCAAAGAATAGTCTCATAGGATTTCAGTGCTTACCATTAGAGCTGCAAATGAGCATCCTGCCTCCCCCCCAGCAACCTCCCCCCTTGTAGATTACTTACACAACCCGGAATAATTCCCGCTGGTTCCAATATAGATGGAGCTCCCTAAGATGAGAGGGGGGTGGAACAAAAGAACTGAAAACGGAGGGGGGGGGAGCAGACAAGAGAAAAAAAGAAAGCAGCTCTTAATAATAATAATAATAATAATAATAATAATAATAATAATAATAATAAAAAGCTCTAGGTTCCCTTTTGACCCCAGCACAGTGTCTTTTCTAGTGGCTGTTTGCTGTGGTTCTTCTGCATCTTTTTAGATTGTGAGCCCTTTTGGGACAGGGAGTCATTTAATTATTTGATTTTGTCTGTAAACTGCTTTGTGAGCTTTTTTTTTGTTGAAAAGAGGTATATAAATACTACTACTAACAACAACAACAACGTCCAATTCCTGAACCACCTCACTATCCTGGCTCTGTTTAGTAGGTTCAAATTGTGATTGGTCCAAGTAAGCTTCATGACTGAATGGGAATTTGAATCCAGCCCCTTCCCCCGTCATAATCCAACATTCTAACCACTATACCACACTACCTCCAGTATTGCTGGATCCTGACCAATGCTTACATCCTTTACAGTAAACGTGGTGGACAATCTTGAGCATTCTGGGGAGCGTGAAAAAGCAGTGTTGAAAGACTCTTCCAATAAGCCTGCAAACCTATCCACACTTACTCAAGAGTGAGCTTCATTGATCCCAGTTATACCTGATCCTAATCCAATACTCTAACCACTATACCACATTGCAGAGGAAAGGATAGATGCTGAGAAGCAAGGTTTGGAAACGTGGGCATCACTCCCAAAGCATGCAGCCCGCCTTCTGCTGCAATGTGTGGAATTATCAAGCACCCAGCGATGACTAACGTGTAAATATTTCCAGTGTTTCTTCTATCAAATAAAGTAAGAAACGGAAGCAACCGAATACAGTCTGCGTTTTCACCACAAGCTGCAAATTCCCTGGTGCCAGAAACGGAGCAGAGCGAGATAGAAACGTGATGGGACTTGATCTCCATGCCATGTGTTTTGGGTGAACCCAAAGTTTTCCCCCAAACATGCCCACCGCTGCTGACACACCGCCGCTGTCCCACAATGAGGGGGTTTTAGGACGTGCAGACAGACACCACATGCTTATATCCCAGCCGTCTCGCAGATCGATGCTCCCCGTCACTCCCCACCCCACGACGACTCCAAAGCGAGTCCAGGAGGACCCAACTGAACGGGACCAGACCACCACGACTACACTGCAGGTGTTCCCCAGCTCTCATCGCCCACTAGAACGGTCCGAATCCGGAGTGAATCCACATCGTTTCTCTCTCTCCCCCTCCCCCCATTTATTTAGGGATGGCACGCTGAGGATTCTGCAAATACAAAGGGGAAGAGGGAGGGGAGGGAGTAACAACAACAAAGGGGAAGAGGGAGGGAAGAGAATGCACATCGCTTGCCACCACAGTCCGTAGCAGATCTCTCTGCAAAAGATGGGAAGAAGGCAACAACTGGGTGTGGTGGATTTGGTCCAAAGTATGGAGAGGGAGGGAGGGTGGAGACATCACCAGAGAGATGGATGCCAAGGAGCGGCGGGGTAGGCAGGCTGAGAGCAGAGCCGCAGCAATCCGCTGCCCCCCCCCCCGCTCGCCCCCCAGCCCGCCCCTTACCGAAGCACACCCGGGCGGCCGTTGTCTCCATGCGTTCCGGCGACCGCGGACAGAGGGCTCCCTCCCGTGCGGCTCATTGAACGCAAGGCAGCAAGCAAGGATTGACGGGCGCAGGCAGCTCGCCTCCCTCCCTCTTCCCGGAGTGCAGCCGCCGCCAGCCGGCTGGGCCGGAGCAGCGGCAAAGGAGGGCGGGCGGGCGGGCGAGGAGGCGGGACGCGGCGCTCTGCTCATGGGCGAGCCGGCGTGACCTCAGCCCGCCGGCGGCTTCCCAGTGGCTGCGGCTTCGCGCCGTGTGTGCGGCGGCTGGCGAGGAGGAAGCCTCGCGTGGGGGGCTGCGGCGAGGCGCCAGTTACGCAAGAGCTGCGCCCCGGCGGCGAGGAGGGCGAACCGGCCCGCGCCGTCGGAGCGCACAGGGGCAGCCGCTGCTGCGCGCTGGCTGAGGCTGAGCCCGTCGGGCTGGCTTGGCTTGGGCTGCCGTCCTGTGCACAGCGCTGCACACTAATTACCTGGGAGTAAGTTCCACTGAACGCAGTGGCAGTGGCGTACTGGGGGGGGGGCAGTGCAGTGGTGCGGGCCCAGGGTGACCAGATAGAATGGAGGACAAAGTGCCTATATACCTTTCACCATTGTATAGAAGAGGGAATTTTGGAAGGGTGCAAAAAGCTGCAAAAAGTATGGGCCGCCCCAGGGCGACACACCACCTAGCCGGAGGGAGGCTCATTTGTGTGCAGGGGGTCCATTTCTGCCTCTGCTTTCCGGGGACCCAGATGAAACATCAGCCAAGGCAATGGGGGACTCTGATCTGTGCCTGTCCCTTGGCTTGAGGGACAGTAGCTGCCCTCCCCCCTTGCCCTCCCCCCTCCCACTATGGGGGTCAGGCACCCTGAACAGGATGATCTGACCTGGATTGCTGTTCCCTTTGGCCTCCAGACATCTTCTTTCGGCTTAATTTAGCATCTGTCTTGTGTTTTATTGATAATTACTGCCATTCTGTTTATTATTGTATGCTGGTAGGTTATCTCAGGGCAACATAAACATTGTAAAAAACCATCATTTAATTCTTGGTCATCCACACAGTGTTTGCCAAGTCTGTGACAAAAAAAGAGAAGATGCTTGAATCTAGGTTTGGTAGGGTTCCACCCTCCCGCCACCCCCCTCCTCGCAATATCAAGTGCACTTTCCGTAATTTTTTGTAGGTAATGTAATTTGGAAATATCGTTCCAGTTTTAAAAGCTTTCTGTTTAGCTCTCATTCTCTGGGTCATATTTCTAAGAAATTGTAGGACGAAAATAGACCAGCCATCACAAACAATTTTGACAATTTGAGAAGCAATTTCCAAGCAGTGCTATAATTGGGGAGAGATGAGTTCCCAGCAGACACTAGATGTCGGGCAGCCCAATCCTGCCTAACTATCCGGCGGGCGTCCCAGGCTGCCCACCTGATCCTATCCACATTTCCTGGGATCTACTCGTGTAATGTGTAATGTGGGGAGTAATGTGGGGAGGTCCCAATTATTATTATTATTATTATTATTATTATTTATTTATATACCGCTTTTCAACAAAAAGTTCACAAAGCGGTTTACAGACAAAAATCAATTGATTAAATGGCTTCCTGTCCCTAAAGGGCTCACAATCTAAAAAAGATGCAGAAGAACACCAGCAAACAGCCACCAGAAAAGACATTGTGCTGGGGTGAAAGGGGGGCAGTTACTCTCCCCCTGCTAAATATAAGAGGAGCACCCATTGAAAAAGTGCCTCTTGCCCAGTTAGCAGGGGTTAAATGGGCCTCCTCGGATTTCCGTCAGCTATTTAGCTGATCCTATTAGCTGATCTTAACTTCTTCTCTCAGAGTGGAGATGTGCAATGTTACCAGCTTTGGATAACCCCCTTCATACTGGATGCTTCAGAGTCATTCAGAAACATTCTAGACAAGGGGTTCTTAACCCCTTCCCATTCGGCTCCAAAATGAGCGCAAAACGGGCGGGGGGGTGCGTCAACGTGACGCGAGGGGCACGTCGTCGTGACGCAGGCCCCGCCCCCACGCACCGGGCCCCGGGAGGGCGCCCGTCATTTCTGCTGGGACCCATTGCCTTTTCAAATATTACCTCCCCCATCACTCCATTTCGGGTTGGCTGCATGGAAGACAGGACACCTGGCGGCTATCCTCACCTCTTATTAACTTCCTGCAACTCCTGCAACCCTGGGTTCCATTTTCCATGGAGTTCCATTTTTTGAGGGCAGATTTCTTAAAGTAGTCGAATAAAAATAATTCTGAGGGTGGCTGTTTCAAAGCTACCCACTTTTTCTTCTGACATGAAACTGAGAGTCCAGAAATGATCATTCAAGTACCCTCTCTCACCTCAGCATCCCTTTGTAGCCTCCCAGATTTTTCTTTGTTACAAATTGAGAGAAAAAAAAATCTATTTGAACTCTTTGGTGGTGGAAAATGTCAGAAGGGCCCGTATGAAAATGGGACGCACATTTCTTTCCTCAAGTATGTTTTCAATACGCTGACCTGCAAAGGGAGACACTGCGGTAAGATGTTCAATCGCCAGCTCTTCTACAGAACATCTATGCTTTGGGAAGCAAAAGGGAAGAAGTCAAAGGTCATAGGTACATATGAGAATAATATCCATAAGCACTCACAGGCAGTGATGGGGACTCGAGTCAAATGACTCGACTCGCAAGTGTGACTTAGCCACTTTTTCCCTGACTCGTACTCGTACTTGTGACCCACTGACTCGCACTCGCACTCGTGACCCACGGGACTCGTACTTGACTTGCACTCGTGGGGGTAACGACTTGCCATTTCCAAGTCATTTTCCTTTAATGGCCGGCATCAACGCAGGCAGGCAGGCAGGCGCAGTGGAGACCTCGGAGGAGGAGGGCAGCAGGGAGGAAGGGTTTTCAAGGGGGTGGGAAAGCAAGCCTGGCTCTGATTCCCCCCCTTTTGTTGCTGTCTGTTTGCATTGGCCACAACTCCGAGGGCGAGGGGTGGGGAGGAGTGAGGGAAGGCGAAGCTGCCGCAGCAGTTCCTCCTCATTGACCAAAACTCTGAGCCCAAAGGATGCTTGGCTCAGCAAGGGGAAGGTGCAGGGGGGGAATAATAAATGGTTTGAATGTAGACACGCTTGTTTTTCCCAAACCAGATGGGTGGTGACAAGACTGAGAGGTGAGGGAAAGGGCATAGGGGGAGCCAAGTGGGTGCTTTAAAAGTCTCAGAGGTCATTTTTCCCCATTTAAAAGTCTCAGAGGTCATTTTTCCCCATTTTCAGGGGAAAAAGCCATTTTACCCAAAGTGACTCGACTCGTGACTTGTGGTTTCTGGCCTTACTCGTACTCGACTCGCACTCGTGCAAAAATGACTCATACTCGCACTCGTGACCTAGTTACTTAGATACATCCCTGCTCACAGGTAGAGGATATGGACAACCCATTTGCAGGTGAATATAAGGCAGGCTTGGGGAACCAAAATAGCAGCGAGAAAGAACTCAAAGGGATGCCTTCTTTTAGGGTCATGGAACACAAAACCTTGCTAGAAGACAGGGTCAAGGTTTAGTGAGGGATAATAAAGGAAAAGAAACGGAGAACTCCAGCAGGCTTCTTAAATGCAGCAGCACAGAGGCAAGAAGCGGGTTGCTGGTATCTGGCATATGTCACCTGGAACACCCTTTATGCACTTTCAAAAGGGCTGGAGGTAAGTGTGCCCAAATCAAAAAGGGTGTCTCGAATAAGCCCCTTAAGCAGCATTTCTTTGTCTCCTTGGACTAGTCATTTTCACTAGCCAGCTCTAGGCAGCCGGTCATCTTACCCTATGCCATATGACATGGGCCTGCCCCCTAGGGTTGATCCTATTAATCCTGACAAACACCTATGGCAGGTTGCATTATCCTGAGTTCCCAACAACCTACGCTACAACAAATTCTTGTACTTGAACGAAGTTATGACAACCATCAGTCAGTTCAAAAGATACCTTGTCCGCCAGCCCCTCTTTGTACTGTTGTGGAGTGAGCACACTCCATCCACATACCAGCCCCCACACAATTAACAAGTCCCAGCATGCCAGTTGCTAATTAGTAATTAATTAGTTAGGTAAAGGTAAAGGTGACCCCTGACAATTACCGGTTAGACCAGTCGTGTCCGGCTCTAGGATGTGGTGCTCATCCCCATTTCAAAGCCGAAGAGCCAGCGTTGTCCGAAGACGCCTCCGTGGTCATGTGGCCGGCATGACTCTCCTTGCCGCAGCGTGTAGCATGCGGCTGGAACACGGAGCGCTGTTTACCTTCCCGCAAGCGGTACCTATTTATCTACTCGCATTAACATGCTTTGGAATTAGTTACTAATTACCAATTAATTAATTAGTAATTAATTGATTGTGCAAGACGATGGAGATGTCAGCTGCTCTCGTGCAAAATGTCCGTTTCGCTCATTCTCCTTGGCGTGTCAGAGTCACAAAGAGGCGTCGGAACAGGAGCAAGGTTTGGGTTGTCGGATGTTGTGAGGGGTTGCATGCTTGCTCCTGCAGGGCCAATGATGCCTGTGCACGTTGGAAATAGGTGATCAAACGTCTCCTAGGAAGGCTGCCCAGGTCAGGGTCAGTCAGGGTTTGCGTGGAACGAATTGGGTGGTGGAGACCCAGGTCCGCTGTCCCATTCAGCCCGCCTCTCTCCAGTTCTTTTGGACTGTGTCCAAAAGGAGTCCAAGGGTGGGCCTGCCTGAGACCGAACGGGCTCCTGCTGGCTGGCATCAGTCTGCACTTCTCGTTGACGTGGATGCCTCGTGCCTGCGCGCCCAGGTAGGGCATCCCAGGGCAATTCCTCTTTTGCTCAGATGGACTGTTTCCATCTTTGTGCTGTTTGCTATTAAAGCGTTTTTCTTTCCACAGCACACTGGGAGATCTCACGTCAAGGTAAGGAAAGTGTTGCCTGGCTTGCGCACTGTGAAACATCTCCAGCCTCGCCTTGGTGCCAGCTGCTTAGGCAAGCACTTTCGCATAGCCTCCCCCCCCCCTTTCATAATGCTACTCTTGCAGGCCTGTTGCCAAGATGACTGACAACGCTGCCGTGAGGCCCCTTGAACACTTAGGAAAGTGTGGTTATTACCTCGAACAAATTGGAGGTTTCAAGTCCGCAGCGGGGCAAGAGATGGCCAGTGTCTTGGCACTTACGGCTCGGAATGCGCCTGTTTTAAAAGCACCTCCCAGCGACCTGATGCTTCAGTCCCAGGGCAAAACTGATGTGCGCCCAAACGATGCTGTGAGAACTGTGGTTGGGTCTGCTGCTGGCCTGTCCCAAGGAAGGCTCTGGACCGCTTTTCCTGGATGTGTTGCCACTAAGAACGAAGGTTCAGCCCTCCGGTCTTTGTAGCCCTTAAGAACCTGATCCACAATGAATAAAAATGTGTCGAATGCTTTTTGACACCCCCCCCTTACAGACATGGTTTGCACAGTAATTACAGGTTGATAATCGATGCTGTAAATGAATTTCGTGCTGCATGTGCTGCCTCTTGTGGCACCGGACAATTCCACAAGGTGATTCTCTGTGCCAGGTCTCAGGCCTTACATGAATCTGTCCTGGCATTCTGCTTAGTTCTTAGGTTCCTGAAAAACGCCCCCTCCCCACCTAAATGCCTAGGACAGGGGTTCTCAACCCTTGGAGGCCCGGGTACCCTCTATCATGGTCCAATTTTCTGAAATACCCTGCTAATTAACTGCTAATTAATTGGATTAATCAATTAATTAGGTTATTGTTGTTCAGTCGTTAAGTCGTGTCTGACCCTTCGTGATCCCATGAACCATATCCCGCCAGGCCTTCCTGTCCTCCACTATCTTCCTGAGTTCGCTCATTTTCATGTTCGTTGCATCGGTGATGCTGTCTAACCATCTCATCCTTGGCCTTCCCCTTCTCCTTTTGCCTTCAATCTTTCCCAGCATCAGAGTCTTCTCCAGAGAGTCCTCTCTTTGCATTAGGTGGCCAAAATATTTGAGCTTCAGCCTCAGTACCTGTCCTTCCAGGGAACGGTCAGGGTTGATTTCATTTAGGATTGACTGATTTGATCTCCTAGCAGTCCAAGGGACTCTCAGGAGTCTTCTCCAGCACCACAGTTCAAAAGCATCTATTCTTCGGCGCTCAGCCTTCCTTACGGTCCAACTCTCGCAACCATACATTGCTACTGGGAACACCATCGCCCTGACTATAATTAATTAGGTAATTAATCGTTAAATAAAAAAAGTACTAAAACAATTTTAAATGTGAAAAATGTCTTATTTAACTCTCTCTCTCTCTCTCTCTCTGTGTGTGTGTGTGTGTGTGTGTGTGTGAGAGAGAGAGAGAGAGAGAGAGACATACATACATACATACATACATACATACATACATACATACATACATACATGCAAGGATCTCTTTTTTCTCCAAGTCACACTTCGCAAAATCAGCTCCTCCCTCCCCCACCCCACCAATTAAAGTACATTTTCCAAAGTACAAAAATAAGCCCAAAACCAAAATCAGAGAGACAGAAGGGCTCCCAAAATAATTGAAATTTAAAATCCATTTTATACATTTGAAAAACTCTATGGTATACCATTGTATATCATAGAATACAATACCATAGAGTCTGTTACATGTACAGGTGGACCTCCATATCCACGGATTCGCTATCCACGGTTTCAGTTATCCACGGATTGCGGCAGCAGTGTCACTGCAGGGGGGCGGAGCTCCAAGTTCCGCCGGGCTCTGAGCACTTGCTTTCGTCGGCCAGAATGGCTCCAAAGGTGAGGGGGCGGGGCCGCTTTCTCCCGTCATGTAATGGAGGCTCAGAGCCCGGCGGAACTTGGAGCTCCGCCCCCCTGCAGTGACGCTGCTGGATTGCGGGGACCCCCCCAGGCTGTTACTTTTTTCCCAGTAAGCTTCATTTCTTTCTTAAAACAAACAGGAGAAGCAGCCTCTGGCTGCTTATTGCAGGCAAGTAGAACAAGACTAAGTCCTAGAGAGGCTCTGCAAGGTTAACAGAAACCTTGCAGAGCCTCTCTAGGACTTAGTCTCGTTCTACTTGCCTGCAATGGAGGCTGTTTCTCTGTTTGTTTTAAGGAAGAAACAAAGCTTGCTGAAAGAAAAACAAGAGCTGGGGGGGATGCACACACCTGCCCGCAGGGGAGGCAGGGCAGGGGCCCCTCAGGAAATCATGGAATCATGGTGTTCGCTCCTATCCACGGTTTCAAGTATCCACGGAGGGGCCTGGAACATATCCCCAGCGGATATGGGGGGAGTACTGTACAGAGAGAAGACGAGCACATGGTTTGTTTGAGACTGAGTGTGTTTTGCATTTGGTATAGCAAGCAATGCAAGAAATATCCCTCCCCCCTTCTTGGCACTGTTGAACTCTCTAATACTGTGTCTCTCTAGTACTGTTAACAAGTAGGAACCAAGTGTTGAATTGGATCCCCCGTCCTTTAGAGGAGTGCCCCGGTTTGGGGCTTCCTTCCAACAGTCCAAAGCAGAAGCGCTGCAGCTGCTACCCCAGGCTTGCAGGGAATGAAAGAAGGTTTTAGGAGGGAGGGGAAGAAAAAGACCTTCAAGCAGAGGCTCGACAGGCACCTGCTGGAGATGCTCTAGGAGGATTTCCTGCTGCAGTCAGGGGGGTTGGACTAGATGACCTTGTGGACCCCTTTTAACTGTATGATTCCATGAATGAGTTTGTTTTCCTACTCTCCTGCCAGCTTCCCTTGCTGTGCTGTGAAGCATTTGAGGGCCGCGGTTTCCAGCTGGCTGACAGCCTCATCCCTCAGCACTATTATTTTTATTTATTTTATTTACAATATTTTTATCCCGCCTTTCTCTCCAAAGGGATCCAAGGCGGCTCACAACAGAAAAAAATACAGTACCCAAAAAGTACATATATAAATAGTTATTTTCAAAACAATAAAAAACTGTTAACAAAGACTAATAAAAACATCTAAAAATTGATTTAAAAGATTATTACAATTATTAGTGGGCTGGGGCACCTCCCTTATGTGGAAAGGCTACAGCGTTTCGGGCTCTTCGGTCTAGAAAAAAGGCACCTTTTTCTAGGGGGGACATTTATTTTATTTATTTATTTACAATATTTCTATCCCGCCTTTCTCCCCGAAGGGACCCAAGGCGGCTTACAACAGAGAAAAATACAATACCCAAAAATACATACATAAATAGTTAGTTTCAAAACAATAAAAAAACAATTAACAAAAACTAATAAAAACAACATCTAAAAATTGATTTAAAACATTATTACAATTAAAACAGATCATAAAAACAGCAGCGCCCCACCTGTACCAGCAGGGTGTTAAAAAAGGGCAAGGGCTCAGAAGGCTTCTTTGAATAAGAAGGTTTTTAGGCCTCGCTGGAAAGTGTCCAAGGAGGGAGCAGTTTGTAAGTCAAGGGGGAGGGAATTCCATAAGGTTGGTGCCAATACTGAGAAGGCCCTGTTTCTGTCCGCCACCCCTCGCACCACCCGCAAAAGGGCCTTCTCTGATGATTTAAGGAGATGGGCCGGACTATATAGAAGTAGGCGGTCTCTCAAATATCCTGGCCCCAAGCCGTATAGGGCTTTAAAGGTCAAAACCAGCACTTTGAATTGGGCCTGGAAACGATTTGGCAGCCAGTGTAGCCCTCGGAGGAGCGGCCCGACAGAGTCGAACCGCCTACCTCCAGTGACTACACGGGCCGCCGCATTCTGCACTAATTGCAGTTATGGGGGAGGCTGTAGGAATTTCTGTTCATCTGTCCCTCCTAAAGCCTCCCTCAGTCTATAGCAAATGGGTGTGTATTTTAACTTGCAACATAAGAAAAAGCCCTGCTGGATCTCTAGTCCTTGTGTCTCCTGGTGGCCCACCAGACCAGAAACTTGTATCCCGTTGCCACTCCCTTGCATCTGGCATTCAGGAATAGGCGACCTCAAAGACTCTCTTCCATTGGTTCAGCTTGGACAAATCGCCTTTGAGCTCTTCACCTCCTTGACCTGTCTCCTGCAGTTCCATTTTATATCATCACCATCATACAAAACCATACAAGAGGTGAACCCTTGAATTTGTTCCTTGTCCTCTTCCCTTGGAAGGAGGGAAGTGGATTTTGTCTGAGCGGAGCTTGAGAGTTTGACAACTTGGCAGTCCATGACAGAGGCGCACATTCTCCAGACGGCTGCTGCTGAGAATATTTTGTATCAGAGGGTGACCTTTCCAGAGGACCATTTCTGAGACTAATCTGATTACTCCATCTTGAGCAGCTAAACAAGTTTGGTGCATGACAGCTGTGCGCCATCAAAGAGCTATTTAATGATTCTTTTTTTTAAAGCGAGCTGAGAGCATTCTGTGCTTCAGTTCCAGTTGGGAACCTTGGGTCACCCAGGCTACCAAACAGCCTTGGTAAGCCCTCTTTGGCTGCAGCTTGCCCCCCTTTCATACAAACATTGAATGCACAGTTGCCTGGGGGCATGGCTAGTGGGCAGGGGCAGCCCCTCCATGAGACTGAGTGAGGTGGCTGCTCCAGGCAGCAGATTGATGGGGGGTGGGGTGGAGAGACACTTCTACCCACCCACGTCCCTCCATTGCTCCTCCTCTTCCACCCACTTCCTGGTTTGGAAAAGGAAGAGACTTCTTTGCGCCTGTCTGGAAGAAGCCGCCAAATGCGCTGAGAGGTGTGCGGCAGCTGCTGCCCCCTCAGTGCTTTTGGTGGCTTCCCGATGGGCGCGTAGAAACTCATGCCCATTGGGAAGCTGCCGAAAGCACTGTGGGGCGTGGCTACTGGTGCGGACTGCCAGGTTCCAGGCCAGGGTGGGTTTTTTTTTGCACGGTTGATGCCCCCCCCCTAGCCTGGAGCCCTGCGTGGGCTGCACCAGCCGCCTCATGCAAGCTATGCTACTGGGGACAAAGGAGGGCAGCAGGGACAAGGACGGGGCAGAGAAGTGAGGAGAGTTGGGCAAAGGGGGAGCCTGGCCAAGGGGAGAGAACCAATCCCAATGCTGCACAAGGGGCCCGCAGGGACTTGAATCCCTATCTCATGCCTTCCAGCTGAGGACGGCCAAGGAGCTCGGAGGATTGTGCAGTGGGGAAAGGTGGTAAAGGTGACCCCTGACGATGAAGTCCAGTCGTGTCCGACTCTAGGGTGTGGTGCTCATCCCCATTTCAAAGCCGAAGAGCCAGCGTTGTCCGAAGACGCCTCCGTGGTCATGTGGCCGGCATGACTCTCCTTGCCGCAGCGCGTAGCATGCGGCTGGAACACGGAGCGCTGTTTACCTTCCTGCAAGCGGTACCTATTTATCTGCTCGCATTAACATGCTTTGGAACTGCTAGGTTGGCAGGAGCTGGCCAAGCAAGGAGAGCTCACCCCCTCGCGGATTTGAACTGCCGACCTTTCGATCGACAGCTCATGGTGGCTACCATGAGAAGTTAGAAAATAGATACTGGGAAACCCAGTCCTGAACCCATGTCAGGGCATAGCAGTGAGCCTTGTCTGCTGGATTGTTCTGTGGGTCTGAACCCCCTTGCCTACACAGCAAGCTCGGTCAGTCTGGTCTTGTCTGGAAATGAGCAGGTCCGTTTCCTGCTGTGCTCGTTTTCTACTTGCAGAGGAGAATTGAAAACAAAAACAAACCTATTCTCCTGGCTGCTTTCTGAAGTAGTAGAGTTCCTTCCACCACCTCAGGAGCCTACCACCGTATCCCCACCTTACAGCCCAATCCTATGGGCTTCAGCCATCAGCAGGATGTGTGTTCTGCAGGCAGCGGTGCCTTCTAAAAAGCAGCCATAAAGCGCTTCCCGGCAGCGCACTAAGCTGGTGCGGAGTGCTGGTGGGAAGGCCTGGACCTTCTCATGCGTGGTGTCGGACCTGCGGGGAAGGCAGGAGGGGTGGGAGGAGGGTGGAATGGGGGTGGAGAGGGGGCAAAACAGGGTGGGGATGGAGGCATAATGGGGGGTGGGGAGGCTGCGGGAGGGGGTGGATCTGGCAGTGATGGTGCATGCCAGATCCTATCCCCTTTTTTGAATCCTCCCTGCCCCGTTTCTCTCCTCGGACTTGCATTAGCCAAATCACTAATGCAGGTCTGAGGAGACCCATTGCAGAGCAAGAGGCTTACAGAGAAGGTAAGGGGATTTAAATCCCCTTTCCCTACTGAAGCCTCCTGATCTCTCTCCCCCCCCCCCCCCCGCTGGATACAGTGCACCTGTTTTTGGCACGGCTGCACCAGCGGGGGTGGGAAGGAATAGGATTGGGTTTGTTAGTCTGTTGTATGGGTAGACCAGGCTTTCGTGACAGTGCAAGGGGCATAAATGACCATGTGCAATATGATATAATGATGATCGAGCATGTGTAAACTATGTATAGAGTAAAGGCAAGGAAGGAACGGAGAAGCAGAACTGCAGAGCTTTGCAATTGTATTGCTCGAATTGAGCACCACCTGGTGTTCATTCACGTTCACCAAAAGTACAGTCCTAAACGGTGGCTTTTTTTGAGCAACCCCACCCACCAGCTGCTCGAGAAAAATGCTGAGTTCCTCAAAAGCCACAGTATGGGACTGTTATTTTGGTTGGCAACTAATCATGCTCTCCTCAGATCTCTGTCACCTGTATGGCTTGCCATAGTGTAGTGGTGAAGAAAAACATGGAAAGAACATTTGTACACATGCAGAGCTCAATGTACCGTCAGGTGGTAGTAGGCTTACCATACCGCTGACCGGGACGCCCTGCCCCTTAAGGGCAAGGCGGAGCGTCCCGGTCGGCGGTATGGTAAGCCTAGTGGTAGGGATACCGTCGGGGACCCAGTGTGTGGTTTATCGCAGGGCTTGTAGCAATTGGGTGCTGGCCCTGGGGAGCCGGGTGAGGGAGCCCAATCATGCTCTCCCTCTTCTCATGCTCATATCCATGGATTTTCCAGACACCCTGTGGATACAGAGGCGTCGCTATGGTGGGGGGTGGTACTGTAAGTTCCACACCATTCTACTCTGCGTTACGAGGTGGCCCCGCCCCCTCGCCATCGGAGCCATTCAGAGCGGTGAAGGCAACGCTCCTTCATTGTCTTCTGCGCATTGCCTTCACTGCTCTGAATGGCTCTGATGGCGAGGGGGCGGGGCCACCTCGTAACGCAGAAAACGGTATGGAACTTACAGTACTGCCCCCACCGTAGCGACACCTCTGTGTGGCTATGATGTGCGTGTTTGATGCGACTACAAGGCCTTTCTCAGGTGTTCTTCATTCCCTTGGATAGAGATTCGTATTTGCAGTTTTAAAGGCAAAAAAAAAAAGAAAAAAAAAAAGGTCATGCCACCTGCTGATGATTTTGGAAGGTGCCCAAGGGTGAAGCATAATTCAGCATCTGTTCCCTGCTAATTTGTTTGACAAAGATACCAGATGTTAGCAATTATTTCATAAAGCATCTTTAGTAAAGAACAGTGTTTGTTAGCTAAATGTTGTGTGCCCTGGGCCATGGATTTTAGAAAGCAAGGGGGAAAAACAAATCTGTGTAAACACCTTTAAGAATGAACCCCCCTCCCCAAGAAAACGTGATATGCCATTTAGAAAAAAAAGAATAGGATGACAATGTTTTCAAATACAATTCTCTGAAAAGGAAGCAAGACTGTGTTGAACATTTGAGTGGTTTCGGAGCTCCGTACGAACATAAGAAGAGCCCTGCTGGATCAGGCCAAAGGCCCATCTAGTCCAGCTTCCTGCATCTCACAGTGGCCCCACCAGATGCCTCAGGGAGCACACAAGACAACAAGAAACCTGTATCCTGTGGCCACTCCCTTGCACCTGGCATTAAGAGATAGCCTACCACTAAAACCAGGAGGTTGCTTATCCCCATCATGGACTTTTCCTCCATAAATCTGTCTAATCCCCTTTTAAAGGCATCCAGCCCATCACCACATCTTGTGGCAAGGAGTTCCACAGATTAATTACACGCTGGGTAAATAAAATATTTTCTTTTGTCTGTTCTAATTCTCCCGCCACTCCATTTTAGTGCATGTCCCCTAGTTCCAGTGTTGTGCAAGAGGGAAAAGAACTCCAGATAATGTAAGGTAATGGGGGTGGGCTCCAGTTTGCTGTGCTGTGCCTTTCCTTGCCCCCTCTCGGCTGTTTTTCTAAGGTGCAGTGTGGGTGGGGAGAGTGAGGGACCCAACAGCAGGGACTTTTTCTTCTTCCTCCAGCAATGCTGGTGTCATGCACGGACCAGCGCAGCGCAGAAACGATTGCAGCAGAGCTTCTCAGTACTAATCAATACTATCTGAAAATTGATGCCAGTTGCCAGTGTAAACAAATCTTTTCTCTAAGTGATGGGCCAAGTCACTTGAGCTCTGCATCCATCGTAGGAGTCATGTTAGAAGCCACTTCCCCCCTCCTGTTGGCAGAACTTCCTTGCTGCTGCAAATGCACAGAAGTGGTGTTGTCTTGAATTACTATCTTAGAATTGAGCAGACAAACCCAATTATACTTGAGGTTGCCTTTTATGTCGGTTAAAAAAAACATACCACAACAAGAACGCACGGCAACAACAGAGTACAAAATTGACAATGAAACTACTCAGTGCAAAACTAAGGGATGTACAGTAGAAATTAAGGCCAGGACTCCTTAGAATAACGTCAATGCAAACAGATTACAATTACAAAAAAGAAAAAGAAAATCATAGAATATTTTAAAAAACTGGATATTGCTTACCAATGGCACTACAGTCGCTCTAAATAATTGTACAGTATAGCTAATCCCATGGGTTAGATAGCAAATGGGTTACGTACATAGAAATACCTTTGTTAGTAGGAACATTTTCTGTCTATAATACATTCTTTAGCAGAACCATACTGATATTTGACAGTGAATACGATTCTGGTGTGCTATTGCTACAGTCAGTGAATACGATTCTGGTGTGATATTGCTGCAGTCGATAGGGCTACTCAGGATTGGTGCCTGCCTGGGCTTGGCATCGTGCGGCAACTGTGAACTGGGTCCAGAGACCTCAGAAGCTCCCATTGCCGATCCCTGAGACCACCTCTGCACACATAGCTTGTGTGTGGTGGTGGTGGTGGAGTTCTTCTCTTGGGGCTCAGCCAGGTCAGAGAAAGTCTGTGGTTGCTGAAGTCCCCTCTGAAACCCCTGAGTGTATGAAATAATGGTCATCTGGCAAGGAACTAGTCTGGTTTTGGAACGGTCAAATTGGTGATGATTTGCATGTGGAGGGGGCCAAATATCCATTTTTACAGTATCTGGAAGAACAAGCACATCCAAACACACGCGCACTCATGCACGCACACACACACACACACACACACACACACACACACGAGAAGAGAATTCTAAAGACAGTTTTCACAGTCAATGAAGTTTTTAACTTTGAAAAGTTCCCTGAAGCAGCTGAATTTCTTCAACTGTGTTTGAAAATCGTGTTCCTTGCAAGTACAAGTTTCGCCTGCATAGAAACGTGAGACAAAATACATTGCAACCCGAGTGCTACATCTACGTCTTCGTTGGCAGGAAATTCTGCTTCCCCTCTGAGGATCTTTCACGCCCAGGAGGAGGAGTCTGACGTTAAGGACAGAGATTATGGAAACGAAAACAAAAAGGCAACTCGGGGTTGGTTAGGGGACACCACTCAGTACTAGCTCACGCTATTTTGGCATCCCCATTCTTCCCCCCATGTAGACTTAGCATCTGCCCCTGACCTGGCTGTTCCTGCTACAGTGCCCCTGCTTTTCGCTGCTGAGTGACAGTGCTGCTACTGTACCCTGAAGTGGTGGCAGCTACAGAGGAGGAAGAAGAGAGGCAGGGAAAGGAGGAGGAGGAATTGTCCATCATAGAGTTGGGCTAGAGTGGTAGCTCCCATAGAGTTGGGTTGGCTAGAGTGGTGCCGATGGATCACTCAGAAAGCGCTGCACAATCCATTACTAGAGGAAGCACCGAGACTCTTGTTGGCCTGCTTTTATGCTGCTTTCAGAAGTCCTGCATGGGAGGGTTTAAATGCATCATTGAACCTTTCACTATTTGTGTCTCGTGTGAATGTGGTTAGTGCAGAACAGAATCGGGAAGCCAAATCAACTGTACATAACAGCCCAGTAACGGCCGGCCTGCCCATGAAGTCGACTGAGGTGGGTGCCTAAGGTGGCCGATTGGTTTGCGCGTGGGACACCCACTTTTATTCACCCGCCACCTGCACCCGCTGCTCATTCTCCTCCCGCTTCCTGGATTCAGAAAGGAAGAGGAGAATGGAGGGGAAGAGAAAGTATGGAGGAGAGTAGAGTGGTGGGCTAGAGAGTCTCTGATGGTCAGGTTGTATGTATACAGAAGGGAATGTGAGTGAGTGAGTGAGTGAGTGAGGTAGCATGGAGTGAGGAGAATATTCATTTTGGGCATGAGAGACCTAGATTTAGGTTCAAAGTTCACGCGAAATGGGCTGTGTGGCAAACCTGCTATCCCTCAGTAGCGTTCCCCCATCCATAAAATGAAAATGGTAATGAACTCCGTCACTGAGTTGGAGCGACAACGAAAGCTGCTAAGGGATTGTGTGACAATATTGCTCACGGAGCAGGGAGACTCTAGCACCAGCAAGGCTTTTACGGAAAAGGGCAAGAGCATTTTTGCCTACTGAAATGATTTCCATTTTAAGGAGAAATGTCTCTTTCCCCACCCCCCACCCCAGAATGCCGTGTTTGCTTCATGTTTCATCATTCATGTTTGTTTTCTGTGGTCCTGGTTGCAGAAGCCTGCTCTAAAAATATATGGAAAGCTGGATGTTCTGTCTTCTGAACCAGTCACCTCTCTGTGTGATTGTCTATGGCGAATGGGAGGGAAACGGGCCGTCAGCCGAACTCAGTATCTGAGATCTTCCTGAGAATCCAACCCATAAAGATCCGCTAGCATTTTGAACCTGGGACCCCAGCCATTCAGAAAGTCACAGTCAGCATCCGAGTCTGAGGATCCGGATCCCAAAGAGCTGAGAGATTCTGCGACAGACTCGGCGCCTTCGTAACCGTAGATATGGAGAGTGTCGTATGGCAGCAAATCTCCATCGTTGTTGGCCTCGTCTTTTTTCATTTCGATCACCATGGCCATTTCCTGAGTGCTGGAAAGCCCAGTTCTAGGTGGCTTTTGAACTTGTGAATACACACAAGATCTGGGCTCCAGGGTAAGCGGGGGTGATGTCATGCCTCTTTGCCGGACAGAATTGAGGACCGACACGTCGTAACTGGTGGTATCCATTTCACCGCCTCCTTCTTCATCGTAGGCGACCAGCTGCTCATGGATTTCTGCCACGTTCTTCCGGAGGACGTTTGGCTTGCTCTTGTACCTCTTCCTCAGGGTGATCAGCAACACAATTACTGCAGGCAAAAACAATTGCCGGTAATTGCAACCACAAATCAGTTCCAAGACAGAGAAACAAAACAAACATACAGTGGAATGCTATGCATGTCTACTCGGAAGGAAGTCCTGCAGTGTTTGATGGGGCTTACTTCCAGGGAAGTGTGCACTGAACTGCAGTCATAGCACAGCAGAAAACCAAAAACTGTTTAATGGGTATAGAAACCTGGTGGGACAGCATTTGGTTATTGGTGCTGCCGGTTTGCCGATGATAGCTCTTTCTCTCGTTACTAGGGAGGCTATTCTAAATCAGCACCTGTCTGCAGCGAAGGACTGGATGTAGGTTAATAAAATGAAACTTAATCCAGGGAAGACAGAGATGCTGCTGGTCTGCCCTGTACAGAACCTCCCCTCCCCTCCCCTCCTTCCCTGTACGGAACCTCCCCTCCCCTTCTTCCCTGTACGGAACCTCCCCTCCCCTTCTTCCCTGTACGGAACCTCCCCTCCCCTCCTTCCCTGTATGAACCTCCCCTCCCCTTCTTCCCTGTACGGAACCTCCCCTCCCCTCCCCTTCTTCCCTGTACGGAACCTCCCCTCCCCTTCTTCCCTGTACGGAACCTCCCCTCCCCTTCTTCCCTGTACGGAACCTCCCCTCCCCTTCTTCCCTGTACGGAACCTCCCCTCCCCTCCCCTCCTTCCCTGTATGAACCTCCCCTCCCCTTCTTCCCTGTACGGAACCTCCCCTCCCCTCCCCTTCTTCCCTGTACGGAACCTCCCCTCCCCTCCCCTTCTTCCCTGTACGGAACCTCCCCTCCCCTCCCCTTCTTCCCTGTACGGAACCTCCCCTCCCCTTCTTCCCTGTACGGAACCTCCCCTCCCCTCCCCTCCTTCCCTGTATGAACCTCCCCTCCCCTTCTTCCCTGTACGGAACCTCACCTCCCCTCCCCTTCTTCCCTGTACGGAACCTCCCCTCCCCTCCCCTTCTTCCCTGTACGGAACCTCCCCTCCCCTTCTTCCCTGGCTTGACCTCTCAGGCGGAACTTGGAAAGCTGTAAACACGTCTTTACCAATGATTGTGAGGATGCAGATGAAGATGGCCACCAGGGCCTGGATGCTGACGCCAACCTGCTTGCCTGCCTCTTCGCAAAACGTGGGTTCACCGTTCTCATTGCATTTGCAAACCTGGATGGCGAGGGTGCTGGTGCTGCTCATCTGGGGCGAGCCATTGTCGGAGATGACGACCAGCAAGTCATGGACTTTGACAAGATCCCGGTTAAACTGTCCATTTTTGACAGTGATGTTTGCTGTGTTGTCTGGAGAAGGCAAGGGTATGTTATTGTGGCAGTGGTTAGCCCCTGGATATATCAGATTGCAGGGGGGACGGGGTCCCAAAGCACCCGTTCCCCCGGCTTGGTGGCTTCAGCTGACTCAGGAGTCTCTCTCTCCTGCTTGGCATTCTCCTCCCAGTGCCCTTATAATTCCTGATGTCCCAAGCATGCTCAGGAGTGTCCAGGCGTATCCTGGGAGAGCTCGGCCCCAAGAAACCCGTGAGATGGTGTTGATGCCACTGTGGCAATGATGGTGTCATGCTCCCTTTTGTCTGAACCACTCATCTGCAGATGGCAGTCTGATGCGCACCCATGCGCCTGCCCCTTCTGCTTTAGGGGCTCATGGATCCAGTCTAGTCCAGAACTATCAGGTTCTGCAGACAGCACCGCACCTTCATTAAGTGGTGATGTACCCTTGAATCTGTTGATTCGGACTTGAGTCGAACTCAAGTCGTGTCAATGACTCGACTCGGACTTGATTCGGCGATTGTGAAAGACTCGACTCAGACTTGACTTGACGAAGGTAAAAGACTCGAAAGACTCGACTTGAGACTTGGAGCCTTTTATGACAAGTCCAATTTTATTCAGGTTTAAACCTGTTTCCCCCATTAAATAGATAGGGACTCACAACTTGCAACCCAAAGACTTGGGACTTGACTCAAGACTTGGAGTCTGAGACTTGATCCACATCCCTGTTATTAAGTAATACAGGTTGAGTATCCCTTATCCAGACTGCTTGGGACGGGAAGTTGTCTGGATTTCGGTTTTGTCTGGATTTTGGAATATTTGCATAAATATAATGAGATATCTTGGGGATGGGACCCAAGTCTAAACACAAAATTAATTTATGTCACATATACACCTTGTACACATAGCCTAAAGTTCATTTTATACAATATTTTTAAAATAATTTTGTGCCCCAGCATGCCTTGCGCTATGCCAGCCAGGTGCTGGAAATTTTTTTTTGTTTTTTTAAAGTCGCAGTCCCCAAAATGTCTGGATTTCAAAATAGTCTGGATTTCAGATGTCCGAATAAGGGGTAATCAACCTGTACTCTCAAATAGTGATTGCCTTCCAGCCTGCTGGCCTGATACCATGAGACCAAACAAACTTGCAGGAACCCAGCAAAAATTTGGAAGGCCAGGACTTGCAATCCTTAAGTGTAGATTGTATCTAATTTGTAAAACAGACTCCTGAAAATTGGTCAGCAAACCCTATTTGCGATGTGTTACCTGACATTCCCAGGAAGAGGACTCTTTTTAGAGCTGGTGTGGACAATACTTACCGCGGGGTAAACATTGTCCAAATTGGCCCTTTCAGTCTCATGAAACCGACAGGAACATACCATGGTTGTCAATCAGAGTGAAGTTGTTGTGTTCGGAGACCAAGGAATACTTGAATTTTACGTCTGCTGGTGTTTCGTCCTTGTCCACAGCAGAAATCGAGATGACCACCTAAATGGGTTGAAGAGGCCATTGTTTTTGGTTATTTTCGGTGGCAGCTACAGAGGCGGAAGAAGAGAGGCAGGGAAAGGAGGAGGAATTGTCCATCATAGAGTTGATTAATTTAGCCAGGATTAATTTTGGTTTCATTTTGATGTATCCTGGGGGGCTTTGGGCTTGTGTTCCTCCAACAGCAGCACCACATGGTACATGGTGAGGTAGACTTACCAGATCTCCAACCTTTAGGAGAAGGAATGTGGGCAGGTGCAGCTTGTTAAACCTTAGAGCACAATCCTAGGCATGTCTACTCAGAAGCAAGCCCAATTGTGTTCAGTGGGATTGTGCTCTAAGGTTTAACAAGCTACACCTGCCCACATTCCTTCTCCTAAAGGTCTAGCACTCTGTCCCGGTTGGAGATCTGGTAAGCCTATGGTGAGGGGGACTTTCAAAAGCAGATCAAAATAGGGGACAAACAGAGCCCAAGAATAGGGGGGTGAAGGGAGGCTTTACCCCAGCCTGGAAGCAGTGAACCCTGACCTGAAAAGCCCTATACGGCCTGGGGCCAGGATATCTGAGAGACCGCCTACTTCCATATATTCCGGCTCGTCTCCTTAGGTCATCAGAGAAGACCCTTTTGCGGGTACCGTCGCCCAGGGAGGTGCGAGGGGCAGCGGCCAGAAATAGGGCCTTCTCAGTAGTGGCACCAACCCTATGGAATTCCCTCCCTCTTGACTTACGTACTGCTCCCTCCCTGGAGACCTTCTGGCGAGGCCTGAAAACTTTCCTGTTTAAGGAAGCCTTCTGAGTCCTTGCCTTTTTTTTTTTTTAACATCCTGCTGGTACAGGTGGAGTGCTGCTGTTTTTTATGCTCTTGTTTTAATTGTAATTTGATCTGTTTTTATTAATTTTTAGATTATGTTTTTACTAGTTTTTGTGAATTGTTTTTATTGTTTTAAATGTGATTATTTTTTGTATTGTATTGTATTCCTTTCCCATGTTGTAAGCTGCCTTGGGTCCCTTCGGGGAGAAAGGTGGGGTAAAAATACTGTAAATAAATAAAATAAATAAATGCTGTACTTCCTCCCAGGGGGGTGGGTTTTGGAACACTATGGGGGGGGGGTTTGAGCAGGAGCATGACAGCATCGAAGCAAGGCTCAGAACTGTAGTGTTTTATCTACAAAATAAAACCCAAAACTCCAGCTAAGGAACCAGGGTGTTTCTGATATCTGCCCAGGGAGTTATTTCACCCAGGTGCTATTGTCACCTTTGATGAAGACCAAAGGACTTTATCTGCTCTGGTACCTGAGATGGTCTTGCCCAGACTGTTGGAGTGCTCTTCTGGTGGTGTCTCCCACTGGAGGATAAGGCTGCCCAGGATAGAGGAGGGGCCAGGAACTCTGCTGGTGCAAGAGGGTTGGGAGTGATACTGACCCCCCCCCCCCATCTGTGGAGGAAGTAAGTGGAAGTGGACATTTGCCTCCCAGTTACCTGTCCAGCAGCAGCATTTTCACATACTCGAGGTTCGTAAGGCCGAGCAAATTCCGGAGCGTTGTCATTTATATCGAGAACTTTAATGTACACTTGTGCGTGAGTTTCTAACCTTGGGACTATTTCTGAAAACAATCAGAAGAAAAGGATCACAGATCTACATGGAAAACAAATCAGAGACAAACACTCTTCAGGTGACCTAAGCACAGTGAGCAGGGCCCATTAGAGGGGGGTAAAAGGGGTAAATTGTACCCGGGCCCAGGGTCAAAAAGGGGGCCCAGGAGCCAAAGGAGGGGGAGACAATGCCCTGACCTTTGTTCTTATAAAACTTATCAACTTCAGAATGGCACACGAGCCAATGCTTACTGCCTTTCTCCAGTTCGTTGGCGATCACAGTTATGTTGTGCCAGGCATGTTCTTCTCTGTCCAGCTTGTAATTGGCGGAAATATACCCCGTGTTGGTTATTTTGAAATAATTCGATTTTAGGATACTGTATCTGTGGGTGGAAAAAGATATCAAAGTAGTATTTGTGCAAAACGATCTGAGCCGTATATGAATTCTCCTCTGACATCACCGTATATTTCTGTTTCCAACAGTTCGGAAACCAGGGTTAAGAAGTGTGATCAGCGATCAGACAAAACGGGTCACAGGTCAGTTCTTCAATGCATTCTCATGATTTGCGCTGTGGTTACGATGCTGAACTGCAGACCGGAAGGTCGGTAGGACAGCAGTTTGAGACCCGAGTGCCGCATGATGGAGTGAGCTCCTGTCTCCTGTCCCAGCTCCTTTTAGCACTGGGACCCTCTTTTTAAAACGACACTCTATCAGGACCCACCTAGCTTTAGGAGTCTTTTTAAAAAAGGTGACTGAGGAAGAAATAATATTTAATTTATTTATTTAAAAGCAATGTTTTGTTTATTTATATATTTGCAAAAAACCCTCAATCCATTTCTCGTAATGAGGTAGCCCTAACAAATAGCCTCAAGGCTTGAGGGGCTTAATTATGTGACTCAGCCTTCACCTGCCCCCACGACCTGTCCTTGATAGACTTGGGGGGGGGGAACCCAGAAAAAAAGAGGATCTCCCTATATTTACACAAGCTTGCAAACTGCAGGAGCTCAGCTCCTTGCAAACTGAAGGAGTTCAGCTCTTTGCAGGGCAATTGGCAGCTATTTTGCAAACTGCAGGAGCTTAGCTCTAAAGAGCTATCTGATTTTTGAATAGCCTCAGGGCTTATCTGATCTTTTCATCACCTCGGACCCACCAGAAATCAGGTCTGGACCCAGTTTGAGAAATACTGTTATAGAATGTAAGAGTGCCTCTCTTTCAGGAGGGGAAAGGCAGGATATAAAATAAATATCTATCAATGTGCATTTCACTTGGAGGAAAAGTCCATCACGGGTTACAAATTGTAATGACTGTATGCATATTTCTTTACCCAGATCATAATCAATCTGTGGAGCTCCTTGTGGACCAGGATGTTGTGATAGAACCTGTCCTAGATGCCTTTAAAAGGGGCTTGGACAGATTTATGGAGGAAAAGTCAACCACAGGTTACAAGCCATGATGAACATATGCATCCTCTGGGTTTACAGGTAACCTATTTCTGAATGCCAGATGCAAGGGAATGGCAACAGGATTCAGGTATCCCATTGTCTTGTGAGGCATCTGGTGGGGCCACTGTGAGATTCAGGAAGCTGGACCAGATGGGCCTTTGACCTGATCCAGCAGGGCTCTTCTGATGTTCTTGTGTAAGTCTTTAAAGGGACACAAGGTTCTCCATCGATGCTACAGACTAACGCAGTTTCCCTTTCGGAAATTAAAAACTTCCTGTCTATGATTTCATACTACCTTATTGGCCTCTTTGCTTGATCAGGATCAGATGCCGAAACAAATCCAACTGTCTTGTTGATATCGCTTCCTTCTTTTACCTCAAACATATAGGAAGTCGGCTTAAAGACAGGCGGTTCATCAACATCAATCACTTTGATGGTAAGACTTGCAAGGCTCTTGGAGCTTTTCGTTCTGGAATAGGCAGGTTTAATGTCGGTATCTGTTGCTTCAATAGTAAAATGGTAGCTGGAGGTGGTTTCAAAGTCCAAAGGCTATATAAAAAAAAAGTTCATTACCCAGTGAAAAGAGACCTTAATGTACCATGCTGCACTGTATACAATAAACACATTTCTTGCAATGTATTGGGAGATCTGTGCTTACATTTCTGGACAGAAATGCTCCTATTGGAGCAAACAAGAAATCTATGGGAATTTTGCAAACATTTCTGGATGTTTTGTGTCTTTTTTTTTCCTTCCAGAATTGGTCATTGCTCAAAATTCAGAGAAGCTGAATTCTGAATAGCAGCTGAAGCTTCTCTGATTCTCTAGCCCAGATGTTCTCAAACTTTTCCATCCCCGGAGCTGTATACACTCTTAAAAGGAGTTTCGGGGTGTGTGTGTGTGTGTGTGTGTGTGTGTGCCCAAGGAGCCTTGGGGAGTCCCTTGAGGAGTGCGAGGAGTCTTGGGGAGTCCCAGACCGCCAGCGCATGTGTGGAGTGGTGTAGTGGTGTGTGGTGTGTGTGTGTGTGGTGTGGTGTGTGTGGAGTGGTGTAGTGGTGGTCCAACACAGAATCCTGGAAAATGAGGAAAATAAGCCACAAACAGGGGAGATAGGAGGGATGGATGAGGTTCCCCTAGGAGTACTCTTTGAGAAACACTGCTCTAGCCCATCACTTATTCTACTCTCCACACACCTTCCACTTTTCCATTCCAAAGCAGAGGCTGTCACAGGTAAAGAGAAGTCTTGTGCCAGCCCTACCTGTGACCTTTGGGATTGAAACTGGGACTTTCCACATGCAAATCATGTACCCACGAAGGACTAGAAGCTTGCTTTTAGCTGGGGAAAAGTGTCCGGACTTGTATATTCAGTTTTCCTATCATTGTGATGTTGGTTGCTACGCACATCAACGGTGATGTGCTGTCCCTCTCTAAGCATCGTACCTTTTTCGGTTTAACTATTCCTTCGTTTGTGTAGGAATTTGCGATGATCTGGAAGGTGTCCTGACGATTTCCTCTGACGAAACTGTACTTTGTATTTCGGTTCTGTGGCTCATCGATGTCATTGACTTCTACTCGACCAATTTCACCCGATAACGCAATGTTTTCAGGGACTTCAAAAGAAAACGAGTCTGCCAAGAAGGTGAAAAGCAAAATTGGAAAACGTGCAGAAAGAAGGATAACCTGAACAGATTCATTTGTTTGGGTTGACTCATGCTAAATGGTGCGGGATTCCCTGGTTAAAAAGGTAAAGGTGACCCCTGACAATTAAGTCCAGTCGTGTCCGACTCTAGGGTGTGGTGCTCATCTCCATTTCAAAGCCAAAGAGCCAGCGTTGTCCGAAGATGCCTCCGTGGTCATGTGGCCAGCATGACTCTCCTTGCTGCAGCGCGTAGCATGCGGCTGGAACACGGAGCGCTGTTTACCTTCCCGCAAGCGGTACCTATTTATCTACTCGCATTGACATGCTTTGGAACTGCTAGGTTGGCAGGAGCTGGCCAAGCAACGAGCGCTCACCCCGTCGCGGGAATCGAACTGCCGACCTTTCGATCGACTGAAATTGGATTGGGCCGGCGGGTGCATCACCTCACCCAGAGCAGTGCTTCTCCAGAGGTGTAATGTGGGTGGGGCCTGAGGGGCAGCTGCCCCGGGGTGCAGTGCCAAGGGAGCCGCCCCCTTTGATTGCTATTGGCTCTGAGCCAAAAGCGAGAGCAGCCAATCGCCTTCCGCCTCACAGTCAGATGCATTCTTTGCATCTCCCATGAATCTGTTTTAAGATCACGTTCTGATCGACTTCCTTTGGCTTCCCAAAGCAAGGGCAGTCTTTGCAAAACCTACCTCGTGTAAACGTTGGGGAGTTGTCATTGATATCAGTCAAGGCGATGCGTACCGTCACAGTGCCGGATTGTTCTGACTTCAGCCCTTGGCCATCGAAGGCTTCCACCACAATTTCATAGCTAGCTTGTTTTTCTCTGTCCAAATCAGGGGCCGCTGTGAGGATGTTTCCTTGAAAGAACATAAAACGCCAGTTAAAAGACGTGTACGGCTCGCCAGTTATTTCCAATTTTTCCTGCGAGATTCTTCTCTGTGCACCTTAAGTTTCTGCATTTCTAATGGCATCACTGAAATATATGGCCTCCTGATTAGGAATATAACTTTTTTTAGGAATATAATTTTTTTTTTCAAACATTTCACACTACTACTGTTTTTACAAACCCGTGCGTGAAAGTCCGTTACAATTCGCAATTTTTTTTCAGTACTTACTAATACAGTGTGTTTTCTAATTTACTTAAACCACTCATACAGAACTTATAGGTAGCTCTATGGCCTCCTGATTAGGGATAGACAACTGCGCGTGTGCTATAGGCGGTATATTCTCCCTCTTCCGCTTCACAGCGCAATCCTATGCATGTCTACTCAAAAGTAAGTCCTATTGTGTTCAATGGGGCTTACTCCCAGGAATGTGTGTATAGGATTACAGCCCCAGATTGGGAGCACGAGGCATTGAATCCTCTTTCATTTCCTGGGATGAGGTCCAGTAAGATAACATGACATTTGTGCTGGACTTTACCATTGCGGTCCAGCCTGGGGAAGAAACTGGGAGAACTGTCTTTCTTGGTCTCACTTGTGCTACTCACAGCGTGTAATTCATCTGTGGAACTCCTTGCCACAGGAGGTGGTGATGGCACCTGGCCTGGATGCTTTTAAAAGGGGATTGGACAGATTTATGGAGGAAAAGTCTATCACAGCTTAAAAGCTATGATGGGGAAAAGCAACTTCCTGGTTGTAGGAATAGGTTTTCTCTGTGCCAGGTGCAAGGGAGTGACAACAGGAAACAGGTTCTCTGTGCCAGGTACAAGGGAGTGACAACAGGAAATAAGGTTATCTTGTTGCCTGTGTGCTCTCATTGGCATCTGGTGGAGCCACTGTGTGATACAGGAAGCTGGACTAGATGGGCCTTTGGCCTGATCCAGCAGGGCTCTTCTGATGTTCTTATGTTTGTGCCCTTTTGGTCATGAACTGAGCGGTTGACTCAATGGCCTTAGGGGAGAGTGACATCCCATTGCCTAAAGAGCAGGGTGACCACCAGACTGACAGCAACCTAGAGCAGTGGTTCCCAAACATTTTAGCACCGGAAACCACTTGTTAAAATGACACTCTATCGGGACCACCTAGCTTTACGAGACTTAAAAAAACAAAACAATAAAAAGAACAACACATTTTCCAGGATTTGGAAGAGCTTGTTCTGTTGGTCTCTTGGCTCCAGAGATTTTCAACCACTTTGCTGCGGCACATTGGTGTGACACAAAATGTCTGCAGACTGCAGGAGGAGTTTGTGAGAAGGTCATTTATTAGTAGGGTCATTGGGGTGTGTGAGCCCCCCATCCCGGCATTGCGCCATGCCTTGTGTGCTTTAATTTTAACACCTTGTCAATGTGCCATGAGATGATAACAGTAGCGTAGGGTGGGGTGGGGTGGCTGACCGCTCCCAGGCAGCAGGCGGGGGGAGAAAACTGGAGGTGGGGGGCATCATACCGGCGGCGGTGGCGATTCGGGCGGTGGCACGGCTCGGAGGAGCCTGCAGACTGCTCCTGCCGTCTCCGCACTGCGTTGGATTTGGCCCCCTCCAACCCCCGAGGGACGTTTGGCTCCGGTTGACGTCACTCGGGGGCAGGGTGAGTGACATCAGCATAACGAGGGGGGTGGCTGGCGCGATGCCAGCTATGTTACTGGATGAAAAAGGTTGAAAATCGCTGCTAACCACTTTGCTTATGGATGCCATACCTACCGTCCTTATCTATATTGAAGTATCTCTCTCCACGAATGACTTTGTAGAAAACATTGGCATGGCCTTGAAGGGTTGGATCATCAGCATCTACAGCTGTCACTTTGGTGACTGACGTTCCTAGAGAATGAATTATCGAATGAGATCATTATTGTCATCACCCCTTTTCAGATAACAGCGAATGAACTGTGGCAGCTATTGGAAGTGTGAGAAATTGGCTCCCTTGAATAAAATCTGATTTCTTTGTGTGATCTATAGTCTGTCATATATTTTACCCCATTCAGAAAAAGATACCTGCATGTGGAAACAGGCTCTTGGGCACGCAATTCGTATGGATGCAATGACACGATTGGTTGTGCAGAGTATCCTCCTCTACATCAGAATACTTCTCCAGGTCCCCATTGGACAGTCTAGGTGTCTTTAGATGAAGAAGTATCAGAGCCACAAGTTACTTTACATGACTAGTTGTGTGTGAGAAGTACTGGGTTGGGGCGTTGGTGTCATTCTGTAAGCACTTAGTAACCAATGGAAAGTTATACATTTTATGCAGTACAGGTGGGCCCGGGGCCCCCATATCCACGGATTCGCTATCCACGGTTTCAGTTATCCACGGATTGCAGGGACACCCCCCCAGGCTTTTACTTTTTCCCCCAGTAAGCGTCGTTTCTTCCTTAAACAAACAGGAGAAGCAGCCTCTGGCTGCTTAGTGCAGGCAAGTAGAATGAGACTAAGTCATAGAGAGGCTCTGCAACAGAAACCTTGCAGAGCCTCTCTAGGACTTAGTCTCGTTCTACTTGCCTGCAATGGAGGCTGCTTCTCTGTTTGTTTTAAGGAAGAAACGAAGCTTGCTGAAAGAAAAAAACAAGAGCTGGGGGGGGCACATGTCTGCCTGCAGGAGAGGCAGGGCGGGGGCCCCTCAGGAAACCATGGAAGTGGGGTTGGCTCTTATCCACGATTTCAAGTATCCACAGAGGGGCCTGGAACATATCCCCAGTGGATATGGGGGGGAGTACTGTATTTGGTCAATCTGTCAGGTAGCTTTGGCATTTTGTTGTGAAGAAATCCGATGCAAGAAATCCACTAGGATTGAAAAAGAAAAGAATTGAAGACCTACCTACTGGGGACATCTCAAAGACAGATCCATTAAATGTTCTGCGAACAAAGATCGGTGCATTGTCGTTAATGTCATAGACTGCAATACTAAACAGGGATGGTGGCTCCAATGGTAGATTGGTGGTTCGATCAAGAATGTGAGCCTTCAGCTGATACTCAGCTTTCTTTTCTCGGTCCAACCTCTCGTACGCAAAGACGTCTCCGGTACGGTCGTCAACTTTGAAGAGGGTGCTGGCGCCATCCCCTTCCAGAACGTATTTGGTATTGGAATTCTTGATGCTTGATGTGATCTAGATAATTCAAAAGACCTTAAGTGAGATTGAAAACCTGGAAGCAGGAAAACAGGGTGCAAGTTAAAATGTGAACCACACAACAGGGTGGATGTGGGGACAATACACGGACTTTCTGCTGCTTGTGAGCCACTGTCACAACCTCCATTTCTCATATGAAAGAACTGGAAGAGTTAGGTCCACTTCAGCCTTGAGTTTTATTACACTAGGCTTGAACAACTAGTGCTCCACCAAACCAAATGCAGACCATCAGCCATGAAAGATAGCCCTACTAAGGGCTTGATTGATTCGGAGCTGGTGTAGCTAGTGGCTTTGAGGCCAAGCTGTGTAGCAGAACATCTCCAGATTAGATGCCCACCTCTGCTGCAAACTCAGTAGGTGGCCTTAGGCAAAGTCACTCGCTCCTAGCCTCAGTTCCTCAGCTGCAACATTGTGGCATAAGGCTTACCATTCAGGGTTGTTGCTAGAGGTAATACACATGAGATACTTTGCGCACTTAAAAAGTGCTATGAAAACATAAACGTATTTATTAAACCAGGGGGTCCACCTGTGGTACTAGTACCCCCAGTGGTACTTCGGCCGACTGCTGGTAGTACTCGGACTGCTGGACCACTGGAACACCACTCAGACGCGATACTTTTGGGGGAGCACTTCTGCTCCCAAGAAGCTTCTGCCTTTGGCTGAGCCTCTAAAAAACACTGAGAAGGGCTCTCCCACCCCCCTCCCACCCACCCACCCAGAACCTCCTATCTGCATGTTCTGGCCTCTGAAAACCCGGAAGTAACTGGCGATGATGTCATTGCCAGTCACTTCCGGTGGCACCCAGAAGGAGAGTGGTGCTGGAGGTGGTACTCGGCCAGGAAGGGGTTGGGAACCCCTGGGTTAAACTGTTTTTGCTGCCTGCCCAGACCTGCAAAAACAGGTGTGGCATTGTGTACTAGACTTGCCAGTTTGCAGAATTGGCCCTGTTTTTTTCAGTCTTTTTCCTCAGGTGGATGGGGCTTTTATTCAACAGGGCAGTGCATTACAGAACTCCCCCAGGAACTGCACATTGCCCAGGCAAAGAGTTTCCGATGTACAGGTATTTCTTCGTTGGAGTGAGTTAGACACTTTTTCTTTGACGTCTGCAACTATATGCCTTCCTGTCCTGTACAATGGTGAGTTTGTCAGGCTGTTATGGCAAATGGAAAGAGACCTTTCTGGATCAGCGCTATTGACTGATGGGCAGTTGGAACAAGGTACTGTCAGCTACTACGAGCTAATTCGAGAGAAGAGGTGGGCCCCCATATCCACTTATCTGCTATCCACAGTTTCAGTTATCCATGGATAACAGTGATCGCGGGAAACCCCCCCCCCCCAGGCTTTTACGTTTTTTCCAGTAAGCTTCGTTTCTTCCTTAAACAAACAGGAGAAGCAGCCTCTGGCTGCTTATTACAGGCAAGTAGAACGAGACTAAGTCCTAGAGAGGCTCTATGAGGTTAACAGAAACATTGCAGAGCCTCTCTAGGACTTAGTCTTGTTCTACTTGCCTGCAATGGAGGCTGCTTCTCTGTTTGTTTTAAGGAAGAAACAAAGCTTGCTGAAAGAAAAATAAGAGCTGGGGGGGGGCACGCACGTCTGCCCGCAGGGGAAGCAGGGCGGGGAGCCCTCAGGAAACCATGGAGGGGGTGTTCGCTCCTATCCGTGGTTTCAAGTATCCACGGAGGGGCCTGGAACATATCCCCAGTGGATATGGGGGGAGTACTGCACCCTGTTGAGATTCCTCTTTTTCTTGGAACTGTCCCCCAGGAGAGGGTTCCTGGCTTGGTGCGTTTGCTCTCTAGCCTACCAAACAGCAAATATTCAATTCCTTTTGAAATTTACACGTTAGGTGGATTTGTAAGACTGAGTTCAGCTGTATGGAAAGCCCAGTGCTAAAATTCTAGGGTCGTGTAGGGCCGGCAGAAGATAGAGAGATTAAAAATGCAGATTTGAAAACAAAGCCAGAAAACGTTCCAGAATTTGGACGCTTTCTTTGCAAATGCTCGGCCAAAATACATCTCGGAAGCTGCTGCGGTGGCCTTTCCTTACTTTGCATTTGCTGAAGAATGAAGCCAACGCTTCTCACAGGTGGATCATGGCTGACACCCGGTTACCAAAGCCTTACCTTCCCGACATGATGTGGCAGTGTGCCATTAAACTCTTCTGAAATGTGCATTTTATTCCAGATCCACTCTCGCTTCATGCGTTTATGGAGGCTGCTGTCTGCTGCAAGCCTTGAAAGGTCTTCTCCACAGACGAAGGCTGGAGTTAGCAGCAAGGAAAGGAGGAGGAAGCAGTACCTTGCCATCTCTGTAGCTTTGGCAACCTTACAGCTCTGTTGAGTCATAGAAACCATTAGTAGTACAGGACGTTAGTAGTACGTTAGGCGTGTGTTGTCTTCACTTGCAGTATATTTATGGTGCATCCTCCCCCCCCCCCCCCAACACAATCTGGCAAACCTTCCTTTGCCTAGGAGATACCTCTTGAAGGTCTGCATTAGGACCTATTTCAGGGAGGTGAATCGAACCCTGTAATGGGAACCTCTTAAATTGCAAGAAACTGCCTGAAACCTGAACTCAGAAAATGAGGGTTCAACTCACAGTATATTAACCAGTAAACTGGCTCATAAGAACATCAGAAGAGCCCTGCTGGATCAGGCCAAAGGCCCCTCTAGTCCAGCTTCCTGTATCACACAGTGGCCCCACCAGATGCCTCAGGGAGCACACAGCCAACAAGATAACCTGTATCCTGTCGCCACTCCCTTGTACCTGGCACAGAGAAAACCTACTCCTCCAACCAGGAGGTTGCTTATCCCCATGGCTCAAATTAGTCTACCCTTGACCCCTGTCCTGAAGCCTGTGGTGTAAATGCCAAATGCTGCCCCCCCTTCCCCGATGATGTGCCAGCCTCTGCTCCTCCCACTCTCCAATGTGCTCAGCACTTTCCTCCCCTCCACATTTCCCTTTCCTCTCTGTCCCCCTCTTCCTTTTCCAATTCAGGGAGTGGAAGGAGAAGGGTGGGCTGCAAGGCCAAGCTCAACAGGACTTCAAGAGTGTTGCTTTGTTTTACATTGTGCATTGTGCATTGTTAATGCCATGCTTGAATGAGATACTCCAGCATGATAGATCCACACCCAAGATGTCCAGTGGCGGTCCTAAACCCCCAGTGGGGGGCCGCCGACGCAACACCCCATGTGATGTCACAAACCACGCCCCAGGGGACATGACATCATTGTTGCATGCCACCGCCGCAATTCGGCAGTGGCGCGGCGCGAAAACACCCCTCCTCGGCGCTTTCAGACCTCATTTCTGAAACGTACAGAGCCTGGGCGGTATCACCCATGTGCCAGAAAGAACACACATTGGCTGTTGTGTATCTGTTCCATTCGTGTGTTTCAGATTTAATTTACAGATCCCTCTTTTCACTTTCCCAAATGCACCAGTTATTTCCCTTCCTCTGGCTGCTTTTGAGCAGACTTGGTGCCACCAGAAAAACAAACAAACACATTTGTCTTCCGATTCTCGTCAAAGCTGAAGCGTCGGCTCTTTTCTCGTTGTGAACAGCTTGTACACTGGAGCAAATACTACTACCCTTTGGAGTTCGGACCAAACATTTCAAACCAACCACACAGTGACTTGTCAGGTCTTGTGAATATTAATGCTCATTCTTGCTCAATGAACCTTTCTTCTTGATGCTCTCCTACATTTGGAGGAGTGAAAGTTCTGTCTTATCACAACATAAGAAAAGCCCTGGTGGATGAGAGCGAAGGCCCATCTATTCTCTTTCCAAGTTTTCTCTTTCCAAGAGCAACCAACCAGATGCCTGTTGGAAGCTCCCAAGCAGGGATGAAAGCAATTGCCCTCCCCTGTTTCCAGCACTTAAGAATCATAGCATGTTAGAGTTGGAAGGGAGCTTGGAGGTCATCTATCTCAGTGCAGGCACCTGCTTCAGCAGGGCCTCTGAGAGGAATTTTATCAAGGGGCACAAAGTTTCTCTTGGGCCCCTTCCCAAAAGGGGAGCAGGGAAAAAGGGGCAGGGGAGGGCAGCAATGGCTGGAAAGGTCTCTGAAGCCCAGGTCTACCAGGCTTCCCAATGTGGCACCCAGGTCTACCCACCTGGTAGACCTGGCCCTCCGGTTGGCCTGGCCACCGTCTTTCACTCTCCATGAGGCCAGCTGAGATCCCAGGAAATTTCTGGGGCCCCTCCTTTGGCTCCTGGCCCCCTTTTTGACTAGGCTTACCAGATCTCCAACTGGGACAGAGTGCTAGACCTTTAGGAGAAGGAATGTGGGCAGGTGTAGCTTGTTAAACCTTAGAGCACAATCCTAGGCATCCATGGGGCTTGCTTCTGAATAAACATGCCTAGGATTGTGCTCTAAGGCAGAGGTTCTCAACCTCTCAAGAGGCTCCTGCCTTTGGCCGAGCCTCTCGGGAACGCTGAGGAGGGCCCTCTCACCCGTCCAGAGCCTCCAACCTGCGTTTTCTGACTTCCAAGTACCTGAAAACCCAGAAGTAACTGGCAATGATGTCATCGACAGTCACTTCTGGTGGTACACAGCAGGAGAGAGGCGCCAAAGGTGGTACTCAGCTGGGAAGGGGTTGAGAACCCCTGTGCTAGGCGAAACATGCCACGCTCTTTTAACTCAGCTGTCCCTCACAGGGCTTGGGTTCCAAGTACCTGGACTTCGTATTTGGAACTAACTTGTCATCTCTGAATATGGCAGTTCCGTGCTTGTTCTAATGACAAATGGCCATCAACAGACCTACCCTAGAAATGTCCAGTAGTGTAACTTACTACCGGTGGGCAGTGCGATCCTCCCTAACTTTAGGGAGGGGGGCCATTTGCCGGCCCAGTCTTGGAAGGGGCGGGGATATCCCCGCCCTATGCCGCCCTTACTCCACATCCCTAAATGTACCTGGACCTGGCGTGCATTCGAGGAGGCCCATAGGCCCCGGGCTCGCTTACACCCAAGGAAGGGGATAAACATCCCCTTCGCCCAAGGTGGGGCCTAGCAGCCCCTTGCTATGGATTTTGTTCTCAAATGTTCTCATTCTATTGGTTCCCAGACATTGACCAAAGATAACTTTGCAGTACTCGTGTCTGTTCTCCTTCCTGCCTTTCACTGGTCTCTGTGGACGAATACAGAAGACCGTACACTACATATTGTAGTAAACCACCATGGTGTACATAGAAGGGTTAAGTCCTCCCATAATGCCTTGCACCTGATCTGGATCATCATCTCCTTGTCTGGCTACTGTTCAAAAAAGAAAAAAAATCAAACACACCAGGACCGATCGCATGATCAACGTAAGATGTGACTTAGGCCCGCATTCTGCCAGATAACAAGGACAGATGTACCACAAATCTGGACATCATCAACATCATAATCTGTATTGGCTTGGTGCCTTATGTCTTCACTCACACTCACAAATATCACAGCCAAGGACAAATAGTCATATGCATTTCCCATCCAGTCCGACATGCACGGGAAACAGATCTGGAAAGCATCAAGCTCTGGTAGCCTCAAGGATGACTCCCTTACTTACTTAATGTATTTATTAATTTACTTTCAAAAGCTTACAGTCCACGCTTATCCAATGGGGCCCAATGGTGGTTTCCAAAACAGATCATCGACAATAACAGAAATAATAAAAATCATCATAAATAATAAAGCAATATAAACCAACAGAAGCTGAATGGCAACCAAGCAGCTACCAACACTACATAAACAACCATATTATTATGGTAATAACGACCATATTAGAGCGGCTAATAACCGCTCTAGTTATTAGTGGTGGTTATTTCTACACCTTATGCAAAAAGATCACGTTTCTTTTGGAGCTACATAGGAATGAACGCATCAGGCAATGTTATCCCTGCAGGATTTATTTAAGATGGTTCAAATAGGAAATAATACTGAAATCAAGTCATTACAATACCTGGGCTGTTGCTTCTTCAAGAGAAGGACTCCCCAAACTGGTCTTGGTGTCTTTAGCTTTTCAACCAACTGTTGAAGTGGTCACTTCAGGTCAGTTGGTAAAAATGCTGGACTCTGCATTTTCAGAACTCTCACAGCATGTAAAAAAGTTCATGTCATTGGGGTTTTCTTCCCTCATGAGGAAGTAAAAGCTGCACTTGAGAAATCAAATGGAACAGTTTCTTGCTTTTGTAGAGATAATGCACATGACCACATGATGAGAGATGATGGGAAGGGCATCACCTGGTTGGACAACATGAGGTCACTGAATTCAAAGCCACAGTGATAAAAATGGTTGTCATTGCTCAACACGGGGGTTGGCCACGCTGGGTAGGCACCAGCTGAGAGTCCTACCTATCAGGGAGCCCATCCACCAAGGCCAGTCTCTGGACCCTCCAGTACTAGTTGCAGCGATGGCGATTAGCCACAAGACTTGTGCTGCCACCAGTCCTGGAGGGTCGGAGTCATTGTGGGGCCTTCACGACACACTCCTATTGGCCAGGGGCAATGGCAAGATTGCCATTGTTGTCTGTTGTGTAGTTGCCATTGTGTAGTTGTCTGTTGCCCCTCACATGACACTAGTAAACACAGAGGCTGCAAGGGCACAACATACCATGGGGGCAACATTGGAGCACCACTGAAAAAAAAGAGTCTCTTTGCAGGATGTAACTGGGAGAGAATTTTTTTTCTAATTCAGGAAGAGGACAATGGATGAATGTACCTTTGAGCAATACCAAGGCTGATTGTTCCATCATCGTTTCCGATGATTCTGGGTCAAGCTGTACAGTTGCAGGCAAAAAACCAGATGGAGAAAAGAGGTGGGAACTTCACAAGAACAGCCCATCTAGTCCATCATCAGTTTTCCCAGAGCAGCCAAGCAGATGCTTCGGGGAAGACTAGAAGCAGGACTTGCCAATGTCTCTGGCCATTGTTTCCCAGCGATGTACACTGCAAGAATGCTACAGGACTGTGCCTACCTTGCTATAGTTTTTTTTTTTTAAGGACAATTGGGGGTAGTCCAAAATGACAGGCCAAATGCACCTGTTTACCTGGTACCACACCAACCACCTCTTCCTGCTCCTGCCTTCTGGATTCCAAAGAAGAAGAGGGGAACCAAGTGAAAGAGGACATCGGAGGTGAGGAGATGCTGTAGGCCACCACTCGCTAGGCTTACCAGATCTCCAACCGGGACAGCACGCTAGACCTTTAGGAGAAGGAATATGGGCAGGTGTAGCTTGTTAAACCTTAGAGCACAATCCTAGGCATATCTATTCAGAAGCAAGCCCCATGGATGCCTAGGATTGTGCTCTAAGGTTTAACAAGATACACCTGCCCACATTCCTTCTCATAAAGGTCTAGCACTCTGTCCCGGTTGGAGATCTGGTAAGCCTACGAATGGATGTAAGGAAGGCAGCCAGCTGTCCTTTAACCCTCAATCAGCTTTCTCTTCCACCCCTGCAGGTCAGATGTTTGAGCACAAACATTTGAGAGAGCACAGTTGGGAATCATTGCTTTTCCAAAACGCAAACACACAAGAACACTCCCTTCCCTCCCTCTTGTAGGAGGCCATGAGAATGCCACGCCAAGTGTCAGGAAAGCATATGATTTCTCTTTTGTTTGAAGGGAAGCGAAAGAGAGGGATTTTCCTTTAAATAGTATCTGATGCTGGTACAATTCAGCTTGGCAAAAGCTATAAATCATCCATGCCGCCAAAGGTTAAAAGACTGCTCAAATCCCTTTACATATATCCTGTTTTCAATTACTCAATTTTGCTTCAACAATAGCAGGATCCGAGGCAAGCCTCTTTGGCTGACAAATCTTTTCAAAACTATTAACTGTTTCGGTGACAGCACCTTCTTGATTTTCAGTTTCTTTCCTGGTAGGCTTAGAGCACAATCCTAGGCATGTCTATTCAGAAGCAAGCCCCATGGATGCCTAGGATTGTGCTCTAAGGTTTAACAAGCTACACCTGCCCACATTCCTTCTCCTAAAGGTCTAGCACTCTGTCCCAGTTGGAGATCTGGTAAGCCTAGCTTTAGGGCTGTTGCATTCCAATGCATCGTTCGCCGTAGTAATCATTACATTTAATATCCCACCCATCCTCAAAGGAGCTCAGGGTGAGAATCGCAATATTTTAATCCCCATGTCTTCACAGCAACTCTACAAGAGTGAGGGGTGTAATGTTACCTAGTGGGTGGGGACTTGGAAGTCTGAAGCTCATGACTTTGGGAGGTGCAAGCATGAGAACATGATATGTATAACACCCCTTTTTATGGCAAAACATTGGAGTTAAAATTTCATCATGTGACCCTAACCCTCCCCTTATTTGACAGTGGCTGTTGCAGAAGTTTGGAGTTGCTGGGCCTGTTGCAGTGCTAGCATTCTGACCGAACTGAGTCCACATGCCTTGTCTAAGGTTATCTGTTGAGTATGTGGTTGAGGGGAAGTTTGAATGGGTGAGGGGGAAGGGGCTCTAGCATACTGGTAGAACATACATCGTACCTGCCAAGGGTCATAAGAACATAAGAAGAGCCCCACTGGATCAGGCCAAAGGCCCATCTAGTTCAGTTTCCTGTATCTCACAGTGGCCCCACCAGATGCCTCAGGGAGCACACAAGACAACAAGATACCTGCATCCTGTTGCATCTGGCATTCAGATATAGCCTACTACTAAAACCAGGAAGTTGCATATCATGGCTTGTCACCCGTGATGTACTTTTCCTCCACGAATCTATCCTATCCCCTTTTCAAGGCATCTAGGCCAGGTGCTATCACCACATCCTGTGGCAAGGAGTCCCACAGATTAATTACACGCTGGTTCAATCCCCAGGCAGCGCAGAGAAAGACAACCCATCTGAAACCCTAGCAGCCAGCCAGCATCAACAACAACAGGGCAGGTAGACCAAAGGTCCAACCCAATAAAAGACAACTGCCCATGCTCTCAGCACCCTACCACACCATATAGCCATCCTTTAGCATACAAATCTGATCCACACTGAAAGACAATGTATAAAACCAAGTAACTCTAAATATCTATTCCCAGTAAAGAAAGCACAGTCTAGTTTCCTCCTTGTTATATCTTGTCCCCTCTTACCACCAAAAGATCCCAGCAACTGATGGTGGCAAACAGTTCATTTGCTGTCTGAGGGCACCATGCCCATCCAAGGTTCCAACCCCCCCAATCCCCACCACCAGCACCCAATGCCCCCATTGGGGTAAACAGGGAGGGCCCTACACAAGTCCCCCAGCAACCCAGCTCCAGCACTGTGTCCACACAGTCTTCAAATCAGCTATTTCTCTTTGGGGAAAGCTTCAAAAGGAGATCAGTGTTGATCTAAATCAGTAGTTCTCAAACGTTTTAGCACTGGGACCCACTTTTTAAAATGACACTCTATCGGGACCCACCTAGCATTACGAGATGCTCAAATATTTATCTCCCTATATTTACACAACCTTGCAAACTGCAGGAGCTCAGCTGTTTGCAGGGTAATTAGAAGCTATCTTGCAAATTGCAGGAGCTCAGCTCTTTGAAGGGCAATTAGCAGCTATCTGATTTTTGAATAGCCTCAGAGCTTGTGGCAATTTCTTATCTTATCTTTCCATCACCTGGGACCCACCAGAAATCAGGTTGCAACCCACCAAGTGGGTCCTGACTCACAGTTTGAGAAACACTGACCAAAATCATCCGGCTTTCATTATCTTTCAGTGGAACTTTCAGTATATATTGCTTTGGGAGTCTTCTTTCTGATCAACATTACTCAGCGTGCAACACATAAAGTCACAGTCTGGTTTTTTGAAATCAGGAACTGGCAATTACGAAGCAAGGGAGAAAGATGGCAGTCAAGAACACTCTTCAAAAGAGTCCACCTTGAAGTCCCCTCATGGTGGCAGGCAGTTGTCTCAAGCTGATTCCCCTCCTTTGACCTATTATTCAATATTTTCCCCTCGCGTTCTTCCAAATATTTCAGTTGATCATGATACGGAATATGGTGAGGGACTATGAACACTGGCTACACCCCCCCCCCCCGGCAAATGCGATTCCTGATATTGACATTTTATGTGGATTTTTTTTGTGTTTTTATATATTTTTATATATTTTAAACTGTAATTCCTCATAATTGTTTGATATTAAAAATTTTACATGATCTTTTAACCCATTAATCTCTACCTTTTTACAATATGTCTGATCATGAAAATATCCATGCTACAAATGTGATTCCCTGGGAAACTAGAAGCATTGGTTCATTTTTTTTATTTATCAACATTTGTTTCGTTGGAAGCTGTAGGGTGAACCTGTCAGATGAAGGATTTGCTACGGGTAATGTTGGTCTGACAACGTAAAAGCCTTGGACTGCTTTTCCCCATGAAGCGGGAGAAGAAAAACAAATCTAAAAATGGGCACCTGGAAGGTATGGTTGCAAAACTCTACTGGAAACCTTCAGGACTTTCTAGATTGGTGCTGCTACGCAAGCAGGGGAAAGTTGGTTGCAGTCTTTACAGTTGATGGGAATTACCCCCAAGTAAGATCAATGAAAGGCCAGCGGGTGGCGCAGTGGGTTAAACCGCTGAACCATGAGCTGTCGATCGAAAGATCAGCAGTTCGAATCCGCGACGGGGTGAGCTCTCGTTGCTTGGCCAGCTCCTGCCAACCTAGCAGTTCCAAAGCATGTTAATGCGAGTAGATAAATAGGTACCGCTTGCGGGAAGGTAAAACAGCGCTCCGTGTTCCAGCCGCATGCTACGCGCTGCGGCAAGGAGAGTCATGCCAGCCACATGACCACAGAGGCATCTCCGGACAACGCTGGCTCTTCGGCTTTGAAATGGGGATGAGCACCACACCCTAGAGTCGGACACGACTGGACTTGTCAGGGGTCACCTTTACCTTTACCTTAAGATCAATGAGCCTGGGAAAATGTGGGATCATTGATCCAATGCCACTGTCAGTTTTGGGTGGATGAAAGTTGGGTGTGAACAAAGAGCACTCTATACATGCCTAATTTTCTCTAGCCATCTCAGTGGGAATGCTCCATAGAGAGCCAGTTTGGAGTAGTGGTACCAATAGAATATGTGCTAGTGCCAAGATACTGGAAACCCCGGGGTCCAGGGGACAAACCCGTGCACTGGTTTCCTATGGCTTCCCACCTATCCTCTGATGACACATTGGGTGACACACCTAGGAACTCTAAGTACCTAAGTGCCATTGCCCTGGTACTTAGGGTTCTTAGGTGATCCCTTTTGTGGCTTGGGCCTTAACCAGTGCCCCACCTTGCTGATCCCTGATACCAGCAAGATCCCTGATGCTCTCTAGTCTTAGAGAGACTCGGGTTCAAATTCCTGCTCAGCCACCAGGCTTCCTGGTTGATTCTGAGCCAATCATTCTTTTTCAGCCTAAGCTATGGGGTATGAGAGCAGGGTGATAATGCATACTATCCAGAGCTTCCAGGAGGAAATGCAGCAATATAAACAGGTAATAAATACATCATGTGCAGAGTGTATCTTTTTGCTCCATTGAGTTGGATAGAACATTACGCCTGCTGAGGTCTAGTGCCTAACCATGAACAATTATTCTCACAAGAGCAACTTGTAGGGTTGGATACAAATATGTGGCATTTGTCCAGTCGTTAGCAAGTGTTTCCCTTGCTAGAGGCTAAAGTGCTTACATTCCTAACGTTTGCTGATGCTGTTAAAAATAAATAAATCCCTTGATGGCTCTTTTAGTCTGCGGAAGACAGCATTGGACGCCTGCAATCCTCTGTGCTCCGTACATGTAAGAAAGAAGCAAGATCTGGTCTCACATAGGTTTTTTCAGTGGATAAGAATGAAGCCGTTGCTTTTGATGATACAACCGAAAACGCTTCATAACTGCTCTCCAGTTACATATTAGAGAGCTGTCTGTCCGTTTCATTTTAAAGTTCTGTTGGTAGCAACTTGGGACCAGAGTTTACCAGAACTAAAAAAAAAAAACATGCAAGATTTCACACACACCTCCCTGTGTTACCTTAGGACCCAATCCAATGCAACGTTTCAGCGCCGATGCAGCCACAATGCAGCCCCAAGGTAAGGGAACAAATGTCCCCTTACCTTGAGGAGGCCTCCGTGACTCCCCCCCCCCCACCGCAAGATGCAGACGTCCCATTGGCACGGCTACATCAGCACTGGAAAGTTGGATCGGATTGGGCCCTTAGTCTTGGCAATCTTGGAACATCTTGGGCTGCATCGAGGCAGGCAAGCTCTATGCTCCTTTCCAGTCGTGCATTTTGAGCGCAAGGACATAATCAACAAAGCCAGTTTGTTACAGAACATCCTGCACTAGGAGGTGTCCCAAGGGGGATGCCTCACCCTTTAAACTTTTGTGTCTTTACCAAAGAGCAATAAACCAAGGAGATGAAGAACCCCCCCCCGAACAACCCCCTTCCCCCAAATCTCATTTTCCATACCTGGGTCGGCTCTTATCCCAAATGAAAGAGGTTCTGACTGCGTGCAGCTAACAGGCTCCAAACACAGTGTAGAGAGAGTGCAATGAAATCAGTTCTTTCCCAGCATGAAGCAATGCAGGGAGTGTTCAGCTTTCCAGTCCAAGGCTTTCCAGTTGGGTGTCTGCCGTTTCCCATCCTGCATCCCTGCATCCTGTTATTGTTCCAAGTCTTGCTAATGCCAGTGAGCAGGGAGTGGAGGAAACCAGATAAAAACTTTTGACTCATGGCTGGTTCTGCTGCTTACCTTCGGAGCCACAGGGAGCCACAAATGAGGAATGCCACTGGATGGGCCACGGGAGAGAGTGCTGTCAGGATGGTTGCCATTAGCATCCGTGTGTAGCATCCGTGTAAACCTATTGCTGTAACATCAGGGTTTTATTAGGACTCTGAAGAAGAGGCCTGCTTTTTCCGCCCAGGTTGATCCTTCCTACGGGCCAATTTAAACACAAGAGTCCATAAAGGGAAAGCTGTCAGGTCACATCTGCATGGTGTTGCTCAAGCATAACTTGAAATCTGAGAGCCAGTATGCTGTAGTATAGTGCCGTGGTTCTCAAACATTTTAGCACCGGGACCCACTTTTTCAAATGACACTCTATCGGGACCCACCTAACTTTACGAGATGCTCAAAAACATATCTCCCTATATTTACACAAACCTGCAAACTGCAGGAACTCAGCTGTTTGCAGGGCAATAAGAAGCTATCTTGCAAACTGCAGGAGCTCTGCTCTTTGAAGGGCAATTAGCAGCTATATTTGATTTTTGAATAGCCTCAGGGCTTGTGGCAATTACTTTGCTGATCTTTCCATCACTTGGGACCCACCAGAAATCAGGTCGCGACCCACCAAGTGGGTCCCGACCCACAGTTTGAGAAACACTGGTGTAGTGACTGGAAATGGGGAAGCTCCTGATCACTGGCGTCACTACAGGGGAGGGGGTGGAGCTGTAAGTTCTTCCGTGATCGGAGCCTCCGTTACACGGAAGAATGAAGCGCCCCGCCCCCGCGCCTTCCGACCTAGTCAAAGCTGTGAATGCGCGTTGTTTTCACCGCTTTGAATGGGTCGGAAGGCGTGGGAGCGGGGCACTTCGTTCTTCCGTGTAACGGAGGCTCCGATCACGGAAGAACTTACAGCTCCCCCCCCCTGTAGTGACACCAGTGCTCCTGATTCCAATCTCTGTCTGCTTATTGAGCTTATTTCTATCCCATGTTTCAATTAAACATATAAAACTGGCTTAGCAAGGGTTCTCAACCAGTGGTACTCGTACCACCAGTGGCTACTTCGGCCAACTGCTGGTGGTACTTGGACCACCTGGAACCCGGCCCTGATGTGGCACTTTTGGTGGCACATTTTCTCTCCTGAGAAGCTCCTGCCTTTGGCTGAGCCTCTCGGGAACGCTGAGGAGGGCCCTCCCACCTGCTCAGAGCTTCCTACCTACGTTTTCTGTCCTGTGAAAACCTAAAACCCCAGAAGTAACTGGCGATGATGTCATCGCCAGTCACGTCCAGTGGTACAAAGCAGGAGGTGGTACTCGGCCAAGAAAGGGGTTGAGAATCCCTGGCTTAGAGTATGTGTAGCAGGAGACAAACAGTTTAAAAAATACACCATCTATAAGGCTGGTTCATCTATAAGGCTGATTGAGGCTGTTGCCTAAGGTAGCATTCACAAAGTACTGTAATGAGATCGCATGGCACTTTGCAGATAAAATCGCTCAAATTTGCCACGACTTGGACTCTGGTTTAACAGTTCCAGAAGTTGTCCCTATGGCATCTGTCAATTCCATCGTTATGGATTCTTTTCACCTTATACAGCCTGAGGATGTGGATAGGGTCCTCTGAAGTTTGAGATCGTCTTCCTGCCCGCTTGACCCTTGCCCAGGTTGGCTAATACGATCTGCGCGGGTTGGGCTGGCCGATTGGGTGGAACCCATTGTGAATTAATCTTTGCAGGAGGAAGTGATGCCTAGCATCTTGAAGACCGCAATTGTGCGCCCCCTCCTGAAAAAAAACGTCTCTGGATTTCTCCAATTTAAATAACTATCAGCCAGTTTCCAATCTGCCTTTTTTGGGTAAGGTGATTGAGCGAGTGGCGGCGTCTCAGCTCCAGGGGATACTAGATGAAACGGAGTATCTGGACCCTTTTCAGTCTGGCTTCAGGCGGGGCTTTGGGACGGAGACAGATGGTGATGCTGGGAGACGCCTGTTCGGCGCCCTGCCCCTTACAGTGTGGGGTGCCACAGGGTTCTATTCTGTCTCCCATGCTTTTTAACATCTACATGAAACCGTTGGGAGAGATCATCCAGGGATTTGGAGTTGGGTGTCACCAATATGCTGATGACACCCAGCTCTATCTCTCCTTGCCATCTCGTTCCAGGGAGGATGTGGAAGTCCTGGATCGCTGTCTGGAGGTGGTTGAGGTCTAGATGAGGGCTAATAGGTTGAGAGTGAATCCAGAAAAGACAGAGGTCCTACTGGTCAGGAAAGCTTCGATGCAGATACTGAGTCATCTGCCCGTTCTGAATGGGGTTGCACTCCCCCTGCAGGAACGGGTGCGCAGCTTGGGAGTACTTCTGGATTCACAGCTCTCCTTGGAAAGCCAGGTGGCGGCTGTGGCCAGGGGTGCGTTTGCCCAGCTTTGGCTGGTGCGCCAGCTGCAGCCGTACTTGAGTCGATCGGACCGGACCACGGTGGTCCATGACTTAGTGACTTCAAGATTGGATTACTGTAACATGCTCTACGTGGGGCTGCCCTTGAAGACAGTTCGGAAGCTGCAATTAGTGCAGAATGCGGTGGCCCGGGTGGTCACTGGAGCTAGGCAGTTTGACTATGTTGAGCCGCTGCTTCAGCGGCTGCACTGGCTGCCCATTCGTTTCTGGGCCCAATTCAAGGTGCTCGTAATGACCTTTAAAGCCCTTCACGGTTCGGGTCCAAGATATCTGAGGACCGCCTTCTCTCATACATTCCGGCCCACTCTCTTAGGTCATCTGAGGGGGCTCTCCTGCGGGTACCACCTCTATCGCAAGTTAGGGGAGTGGCAACACGTGGGCGAGCCTTCGCTGCTGTGGCGCCACAGCTGTGGAACTCCCTGCCAGGGGATCTGAGAACCACCCCCTCCCTCATGACTTTTCGGCAAGGGCTTAAAACGTTTTTGTTTCGTCTAGCGTTTGGGTGATGGGTCGTGGTCTGCCTCCTGTGTCTCAAGTTGCTCTGCCAAGCTGCTTCTCTGCTCCATACCGTCATCCCCCCCCCTTAGTGGATTTTATTGTTTTTAAATTTGTTTATGTATGGTTATGTATTGTTTAAATTTATTTTATGTATTATTTTAAATTATGTGTTTTAATCTTTGTTGTAAGCCACCTTGGGCATTTGCCTTTCGGCATAGGAAAAGGCGGGATATAATTTTTTTTAAGAAAGAAAGAAAGAAAGAAAGAAAGAAAGAAAGAAAGAAAGAAAGAAAGAAAGAAAGAAAGAAAGAAAGAAAGAAAGAAAAAGAAAGCTGGTAACAGATGAGAAGTATGGAGCAGAAGACATCATATGTGAATAGCAGTGGGGGCATCTGGAAAGTTACGTTATTGCATTCAATAGAAGTGTACCTTTTCCTGTTCCAGAATGCTGTCAAAAAAGTTGGTTCTGTAATTTATTGCCATAGTTCAGTTTGAACTAGGGGAAAAAGCATCTGTAGAGTGTGCTTATTGGCCATCACCTGTGGGGTCACTACCACATGTCCCCTCCAATCTCTGGAACAGCTCACATACTTAAAAAAAAATTACTGTACATGTTTGTCTGTACAGATGTACTGTACAGATGTACTGTACAGGATGGTGTAGTGGTTTGGGAGTCGGACTTAGACCTGGAAGATCCAGGTTCAAATCCCCGCTCAGCCATGAAGCTTCCTGGGTGACCTTGAGCCAGTCACTATCTCTCAGCCCCACCTACCTCGCAGGGTTGTTGTGAGGACAAAAGGAGGGGAAGAAATATGTACACCACTCTGAGCTCCTTGGAGGAAGGGCGGTATAAAAATGTGAAAAATAAATAAAATAAATAAATGGGTACTGGAACATGGAATATTATATTTGAAGATTTTCTGACTTGCTATATCACTCCCAAGTAGTCCAGGAAGCTCTGTGATCCTGGTTGTTCAAGAGATGTTTAAAATTTGGAAAAAAGTATTTTATTTCAGCTGATATCAGGCTATATGAAAGTTCAAACAGTGCTGATTAATCTGAAATGGCTCCTTCATGGCCAACAAAAGCAGAGGTACACAAAAAAGAATTGTATCAATGCAAATCTGATCAATGTGCAACATTGATTTGTATGGCAGAACTGGCTGTTTTGTAGAACAGAATTCATATTGAAGTAGAATTTGGATCCGGGGGGGCGGGGCGGGGCGATTCAGTGCAATGTAAATATCGCTCTTTATCTCTGCACAGAACCTCAACCCTTGCTGTGCTGTATTCTCAGGAAAATAACTGCAGTTCCTTTTAAGACCCCAACATCCTTCCTGCTTTCCTCCTCCCTCTTCCTCTCCACTGGAATGGGAGTTGTGTAGCTCTTCTGAGGACACTTAATTGTGAGGAAGCACAACTGAGAAGGCTTTGAAAAATGCTCCCTCGTTAGTTGCTTAACCTTCCTGAATAATAGATGCATCGAAATGTTTAAAGCTCCATTCGTCTTTGCTGCTGCATGTCATAAAAACGCAAAATTATGTCAGCGGAGCTCCATCTTCGCAAACATGGGGAGAAAAAGAAATGGCTGTCCAATTTCCCATGTTATCTTGCAATGAAAAAGAGGGGTGAAAGAATATTTAAGTCTGGATCGTCACTCATTCTGTCTCCTCCGAGTAATTCTGTCCCTGAGGATGCATTTCTTGGTAACAACACTGGGAAAAATAATGTTTCTGTCTCACTCTTGTTCGTTCATGAATCTCAGCTGATAGAAGCAGAGCACCAAATAGTACCCCATCCATTCCTTTTTTTTCCTCTCCTGTTAAAATCAACCCCCCCCCCCCAATTCCTTCCTTCAAACTCTCTCCCCCTTGGTCCCTTTTCAGGAAAGGCAAAATCAGGAAAACACTTTCACCAGAGCAGTTGAAAGCTTGCAAAAGATCTACCAACCGAAGAGGCTTTGCCTCATATCCTCATTGTTGAAGCAAAATTGAGTACTGTGACTGAAAACAGAATATATGTAAAGGGATTTAAGTGGACTTTTAACCGTTGGAGGCATGGCTGATTTATAGCTGTTGCCAATCAGAATTGTACCTGCATCAGATACCATTTAAAGGACAATCCCTCTCTTTCCCTTCTCTTCAAACAAAAGAGAAATCACATGCTTTCCTGACACTTGGCATGGCATTCTCGTGGCCTCCTACAAGAGGGAGGGAAGAGTGTGTTCTCGTGTGTTTGCGTTTTGGAAGAACAATGATTCTCAGTTGTGGTCTGCAGGTCATGCTTAACTAGGCTTACCAGATCTCCAACCGGGACAGAGTGCTACACCTTTAGGAGAAGGAATGTGGGCAGGTGTAGCTTGTTAAACCTTAGAGCACAATCCTAGGCATCCATGGGGCTTGCTTCTGAATAGATATGCCTAGGATTGTGCTCTAAGGTTTAACAAGCTACACCTGCCCACATTCCTTCTCCTAAAGGTCTAGCACTCTGTTCTGGTTGGAGATCTGGTAAGCCTATGCTTAACTGACCCCCCGGCATGTCAGTTGAGTTAAGCATCTGACCTGCAGGGGTGGAGTGGAAAGCAGATGGGGGGGGGGAAGGATAGCTGGGTCAGCTAAGCTGGCTGGCTTTCTTATGGCATAGCGTTGTCTGGAAAGCGTATGAACGGCAGCCCCATCCTCTTCTTTCTTTTTCAGTCAGGGCATAGCCTGAAGGTACAAGGTGCATCTATGTTGCTGAAGCGAAGGAGGCCTGTGTCTGGATGGGAGACCATCAGGGAAGTCTATATTTGCTGCTATGGGAGGCAGGAGATGCATGGAATAAAGCAGAATAAAGTTCTGATGCTACCCTGATGTAGCATCAGAACTACAGGGGAGGGATGCAGCCCCGCAACACAGGCATGCCGGCCCAGCCTGACCTCCATCTATTCAATGAAACATCACAAAGGCTACAGAATAGCAGGGACAGTTTCGAGTCAAGTCCCAAGTCTCTGGGTCCAAGTCGCAAGTCAAGTCCCAAGTCCCGAGTCTTTGGTTGCGAGTTGTGAGTCCCTATCTATTTAATGGGGGAAACGGGTTTATACCTGAATAAAATTCAGCTTGTCAGAAAAGGCTCCAAGTCTTGAGTCGAGTCTTTCGAGTCTTTTACAATCGCCGAGTCAAGTCTGAATCAAGTCATTGACATGACTTGAGTCCAACTCGAGTCCGAGTCTCAAGTGCACATCACTGCAGAATAGACTGGAGGAGGTCCTGGGGAAAATAAACCTAGGAAGCCTGCAATAAACCTAGGAAGCCTGGCTAGTAAGTAATGCCTCATTTCAGCATTCCGTCCTTTGATTTTTTTTTAAATATCGTATAGCACTTGAGAACTGTTGCAGTAAAAAGGAACAAAAGCATTTAAAGATCAGAGATGTCATTTCCCCTCAAGTGTTTCTGCTCCCAAGAGCGGGAAAGAAACCCTTGTTTCTCGACCTCACTTTTGGCAACACCGTTAAACTGGATCAAAGAGTCAGTTATCAAGACTGACTTTATAACAGAATGATTTTCTCAAGTTATCCTCTTCAGGTGGTGTCAAGACACATCGCTTTCAATTTTGAAGACAGTTATTGTCCTTAAGGCCAGAACATCCATGATTGAGGCAGTTAGGGGGGTGGTAGCAACCCCTCCATCCATGTGCCCAGCTCCACTTCCCCTCATCCACCTGTGTCCTGGATCCAATGGGGCAGAAGAGGGTTAAGGAGAGGAGAGTGGCGGGCTATAAGCATCCCCTCACCTCCAGCTTCCTCTTTCCCTTCATTACCCTCTTCCTCTTTTGAATCCAGAGGAGCAGGAATATTTTATATTTGTATATTTTAACTGTAGTTCATACAGTCAGGGCGATGGTGTTCCCAGTAGCAAGGATGAGATGGTTAGACAGCATCACCGATGCAACGAACATGAAAATGAGCGAGCTCAGGAAGATAGTGGAGGACAGGAAGGCCTAGCGGGATATGGTTCATGGGATCACGAAGGGTCGGACACGACTTAACGACTGAACAACAACAACAACAAGCCGCCTTGATTGCCCTGTTGGGAGAAAGGCGGGGTAAACATTCTTTAAATAAATAAATAGGTGGCTGTTGTGCTACCAGGTAAACATGTGACGTTTGGCATGTTTGCCGACTCTGGCACCCTAAGTTCTTAGACTGCCTCCAATTGTCCTCAATAAAAACTGTAGCAAGGCAATCAAAGTAGCATTCTTGCAGTATGCCTCAGAACATCCATCGCTGGGAAACAATGGCCAGAGACATTGGCAAGTCCTGCTTCTAGTTTTCCCCGAAGCATCTGCTTGGCTGCTCTGGGAAAACTGATGATGGACTAGATGGGCTGTTCTTGTGAAGTTCCCGCCTCTTTTCTCCATCTGGTTTTTTGCCTGCAACTGTACAGCTTGACCCAGAATCATCGGAAATGATGATGGAACAATCAGCCTTGGTATTGCTCAAAGGTACATTCATCCATTGTCCCCTTCCTGTATTGGAAAGAAAGGCGTGGCCGTTAGGTCTCTCTTGGCATCCTTGGAGTCACTGGGGCTTCCTGTTCTGCCATCTGCAGGAAGTCAGCCATCATCTGGCCGTCCTCCTAGACTTCCCCAGAAACTTCATGCCATGGAAACCCTTCAAATAGCAGCTTCAACTGAACTCAAGTGCACGTAGCTCGCTTAAGGTCACACGGCCTACAGTTCCCAGGCCATTTCCTCTTGAAGCGTTATTGCGAATCAAGTAGGATCTCAAGCACTCCAGGCAAACCAACTCTTCGTTTTCGTCAGCATAACGGTTCTATAATGCCACAGAAGTTCTTTCTGCCGAGAACGTGGCTTCCTGGCTTCCACACACACTGTGCAATTCAAAGATCTCGCCTGTGCCAAGATGACGAAGTGGGTGGAGACGCAAAATAAATACGATTCTGAAGTACAGCCTGGGGCCCACGAGACTTTGGCCGCTGCCCTTGTCTCCTCTGTTCCAAACTGTAAAATGCTGTCTCTTTTGTTAGCGTGCACCATGCAGGCCCACCAGCATAATCTGGGCCAAGAAATCCTCTTAGGCCCAAGTTTTGTTTAATGAGCTGAATTGTAGAAGTGGATCCTTCTGAACTAAGAGCTGCAAAGAAAGGTTTCATCATATGGGCAGGACGTCTGGCTCAGTTGGTAGAGCGTTCGTCTCACAAAACTGCCTGAAGATCTGCAGGACAGCAGTTCAAGACGGCCGGAAGTCTGTCGGAGACCTGCTGGCACGCTGAGCTGATAAGCTGCAGAGTCCTGTGGGGGAGTGGAGCTGCAGCTGAAGCAGCTGAAGCTGAAGCGTGCAGAGGCGAACGCCAGAGAGAGCGAGAGAGAGAGAGAGAGCTGGACTGTGAAAGTAACATCTCGAATGAAGGGTTCTATGAAAGACTAGAACGTTATTATATTGTAAAAACCCTTTGGGGTTTAGAACAGCCTGCCCATGTACACCGCCTTGAATAAAGTCGGAGGAGAAATCCAATGACCAGAAAGGCGGTATATATTATATTATATTATATTATATAGTGTTAAAACCAGCAGCAGGCATGAAGACGTTCATTTTCTCCAATCTAGGAGCCCCAAGTCCAGCTCCTGGTCTGAGGGTGTCCTGCACCAAGTGTCCTGCTCCTCCTCTGTGTGCTCCTTCCTTTAGGCTCTGCTTGCTCAGGAGACCTTGTGAAGCTGCTGCCTTGCTTGGGTGACGACTGGTGAGGGTTGCTGGGCGGGCCGTTCCTTAGGCAGAGGGGAGACTGGAGAAGCCACCAATGTCCTCTCCCCTCCACACGCATCCTCTCCCTCTCCACTCTGCCTGGGTGAGGAGGAGGCAGCGCTAGGGGAGAGGGTGCACACATGCACTAGGGGGGACAACAGCAATTTGTCGTGTGTCTCCGGCCCGGAGGGGGCTTGGACAGCCAACGAAAACCTTGCAGGTTCTGCGGGCCGGATTGGGCAGCAGGATAGCACCCTTTCTCAGGGGCTGCCATCTTTTGATTACCCATCATGCCTGTCACAAAGCAGTCACCTTGTCAGGGGGGAAAGACCCCTCTCTGAGCCCTTTCAGAGTGAGGGAATGGATCACATTAATCAACATGCAACTGCGATCTGCTGCACTTTGAACCGCTCGCCAGATTTTCGGCATGCATCAGCCACTCATGACGAAGGAATGACGGGGCAACAGGGAATTTCACCCAGTGCATTTTTGCCCATTGTGCTCAGTTAGGTATCCTGTTCGGGACTTCTTTAACCCGGACTAGCAGTGAAATAAATTCCTGCCAGTTCATTCTTAAACTTCCAGTAAGTAGCAATTCTTTCTTAATCCTGGTGCCTGTAAGCTGCTGATGCGATGTGAAAGTAACACAGCAGGTGGGATTTCATTACGCAGCAGTGATATTTGGTTCATGCAGACTTTTTTGTAAGCACAATACCGCAATGGCCTTGACAACATTTGAAAGCGCCAGAGACGAAAGTAACCTCTTGTTTTCCTTTCCTCAGCAATTCAGTTAAACCAAACGTTGAATTCCCTCTGGGTTTCTAGAGAGTTTCCTTTGTATACAAATCTTCAGACTGGCTATAAATGGGTGGAAACACATTGTAGGGGCCGTCTTTCTGAAACCGAGCCGTAGGTTGTGATTGTGTTTAATGAGTGCTAGACCTCTGACACTGCTACGCAAAGCGTATTCTCTCTTTTAAAAACAAAACAATTTTTTCCCATGTTAGGAAAAGGCTGGAGGAAAACAAGTAAGGGAAGTTCATTTGCTATAATCACAGTTGGGGAGCACTTGAAACATTAATAGCAAGAAATGACATCTCCGGCATTTGCTGCTCTGCGCTCAAATATTTAACCACCATATCAAATATATCACATACATAAGGATATCTAATGTGTACCATATACAGTAAAACCTTGGATTGCGAGCATAATTCGTTCCGGAAATGTGCTTGTAATCCAAAGCACTCATATATCAAAGCGAATTTCCCCATAAGATGGAAACTTAGACGATTCGTTCCACAACCATTTAATCATATAAAAATGATTACAGTAATACAAAATACAGTATAAAGTCAAAATAAAACAAATTAACCTGCACTTTACCTTTGAAAAGAATCGTGGCTGGTGTGAGGGAGACGAGAGAGAGGAGAGAAGGAGGAGTGTAGGACGTCTATCACGAACGTTATTGTGTAGGATGTTATTGTGTAGGAAGTCTATCACTAACAGGATCAGTGCTATCTGTTGGCTCACTGGACTGAGACTGGGAGATGATTACCCACAATCCCGCAGCGAGAGAGACTACTCGCAGAGGCGTAACCAGCGCCTTTCCTCACAGGGCTGCCTCCACGCGCCTTTCCTTCTATGTACGATCGTGAGGGCGGCGTGAGAAGGCAGCCGTTCAGTGGTGGAGCCTGAGCGTAGCGCCCCACACCCGGAGCAGCTGCTCTTTGGGCTCCAAAACCTACTTGTAATGCAAGACATCGCTTGTTAATCAAGTTAAAATTTATTATTATTTTTTGCTTGTTATGCAAAACACTCTCAAACCAAGTTACTCTCAATCCAAGGTTTTACTGTACATGGGAGATAAAGTGTATCTTGACAACAAACATTGGGTTTATAACACTTTAACTTTCAAGACTTCCCCCAAAGGCTCCAAGTCTCGAGTAGAGTCTTTTACAATTGTCGAGTCAAGTCTGCGTCGAGTCATTGATGTGACTTGAGTCTGACTTGAGTTTGAGTCAATAGACTCAAGTCTACAACACTGGTTGCCAACTGTGCTATGCAACAACTACAGATAGTTCATTAGGTGTTTCTGTTTCTGTGGTTTTCCTCTAAGCAGGGAAAGAGTTTGATGCTGTCCTGTGTTAATTACACAAGCCTGTAGTCTGTTTCACGGAATTCTCTAGAATGCTTGTTGAGAGACTATTAGATTTCCATCAGAGGCCCATGTTTTGGGTTGCTTTTGATTACAAATACAGATTTGTGCACTTTTCCTGACCTTCTCGATTCAAAACTGCTTTCTCGATAGCTTTCACCGCCTTCGCGCATCTGGGTTTGCACACAATGTTCAGGCCAGCCTGAAGTCCAACAGTTCAAAAATGTATCTCCACCTTTGAGGTGGGACTCAAGGCTTCGGAGAGTACAGTACAAGCAAAAACACATTGCATCAATCAATGTGTAGGATCTTTGAGGAAGCTGGAAGTCGAAGATGAATATGAGTTGAAAACCAGCTGCATAACCTTCAGCAATAATGTTGTCAGTAGTTTCATGGCTGGTTGTCTGCTGCAGCCAGAGGCTATCAGGTACCTTGGTAGACCACAATGAACATGCAGTTCATTACTGGGGGAAAAAAAGTACATTGCTGAAACCAGACAGGCAATCTCTTTGGCAAATATTACCGATATCAAAGTATACCTTTTTTAATGCAGAACCAAGAAATGTTTCGAGGGGAAGAACTGGAAAAGCAAGTCACTCAAACTTTCCATGATTTTTCCAGCCCTTAAACTAAAAATTGTAACTAACAGTAGATCCATGAATAGTTTTCTGTTTTGTTCCATAGTGATTATTACAGTACATAGGCTTACCATCTGTCACGGAATTTCTGGGACCGTCCCGGAACCCGGGCTTGGGTTGTCGTTATTGTTGTCCGCTATCACCATTGAAAAAGTTAAGAAGGTGGAGAGACTGGCAGAGAGGAAGAGGAGAATTTATCCGAACCATCCATTAGTTCTCCAAGTGCTTTAAAGAACATAAGAACATAAGAAGAGCCCTGCTGGATCAGGCCAAAAGCCCATCTAGTCCAGCTTCCTGTGTCACACAGTGGCCCCACCAGATGCCTCAGGGAGCACACGAGACAACAAGATACCTGTGTCCAGTCGCCACTCCCTTGCACCTGGCACAGAGAAAACCCACTTCTAAAAAACCAGGAGGTTGCTTATGGCTTGTAACCTGTGATGGTCTTTTCCTCCATGAATTTGTCCAAACCCCTTTTAAAGGCATCTAGGCCAGGTGCCATCACCACATCCTGTGGCAAGGAGTTCCACAGATGAATCACACGTTGGGTAAAGAAATATTTTCTTTTGTCTGTTCTAACTCTCCCTCCACTCAATTTTAGTGCATGTCCCCTGGTTCTGGTGTTGTGCGAGAGGGAGAAGAATTTCCCTCTATCCACTCTCTCCATCCCATGCATAATTTTATAAGTCTCAATCATGTCCCCCCTCAGGCGCCTTTTTTCTAGGCTGAAAAGCCCCAGACGCTGTAGCCTTTCCTCGTAAGGGAGGTGCTCCAGCCCACGAATCATTCTGGTCGCTCTTTTCTGCACCTTTTCCAATTCAACTATATCCTTTTTGAGGTGTGGTGACCAGAACTGGACACAATACTCCAGATGTGGCCTTACCATCGATTTGTACAAAGGCATAATGATATTGGCCGTTTTATTCTCAATCCCCTTTTTAATGATCCCGAGCATGGAATTGGCCTTCTTCACAGCCGCCGCACACTGGGTCGACACTTTCATCGACCTGTCCACCAGGACCCCAAGATCTCTCTCTTGATCCGTCACAGACAACTCAGAACCCATTAGCGTATATGTGAAATTTTGGTTTCTTGCCCCAATGTGCATCACTTTGCACTTACTTACATTGAAGCGGATCTGCCATTTTGCTGCCCATTCTCCCAGTTTGGAGAGATCCTTCTGGAGCTCTTCACAATCCCTGCTGGTCTTTACCACCTTTCCAGTTCGGAGAGGAAAAACTTGGATAATTTTGGAGTGGATCCAGGTCACGCTCCATGCAGTTCGTTACTACCAGTCATAAGAACATAAGAACATAAGAAGAGCCCTGCTGATCAGGCCAAAGGCCCATCTAGTCCAGCTTCCTGTATCACACAGTGGCCCCACCAGATGCCTCTGAGAGCACACAGCCAACAAGATAACCTGTTTCCTGTTATCACTCCCTTGCACCTGGCACAGATAACCTGTTTCTTGTTGTCACTCCCTTGCACCTGTCACAGAGAAAACCTACTTCCAAAGCCAGGAGGTTGCTTATGGCTTGTAACCTGTGATGGTCTTTTCCTCCATGAATCTGTCCATACCCCTTTTAAAGGCATCTAGGCCAGGTGCCATCACCACATCTTGTGGCAAGGAGTTCCACAGATGAATTACATGCTGGGTAAAGTTTGATGCTGTGTGCCCTAATTTCCATGCCAGTGAATCTATCTTCGGTGGGATATTTTTGACGCAGCTCCATTGCAAGAGGATAAATCAAAGCAAGATAATTTGGTTGCACAGATGATCATGCATGGCTAACCATGATGCATGACTCAGTGTATGATGCCAGCTGCTATGGCAAGCTCTTTTTCTATTACCGCGAAATGAAGCTACATTTTTTCTGCTGTGATGATTGTATTCTGAGCCGCTTACATGGCGTTGCGAAACAGATCCAGTAATGAGCATGTATTTGACGATGTTGTTGGGCTGACTGATGGATGAGGCTATTTTCTGCTTAACGCAGACTGTGTTTACACGCCCTGTACATTCACGTAAAAATGTACAGATGAAATATTATGTTAACACAGCTGGTGCAACTGCTAGCACAGTCTGTTCTTAGAACAGTTTAGATTGGAGCCAGTGGTGCGCTTCCATGTGCAGAGTGTCTGCCAATTGTGCAAAATGCTTGTGCTGTCCCTGTCAATGAAACTGGAAGTCCAGGACTTCTGGGTTTCACAACAGTGAAATGATCTTCTCACATGAGTGAGTGGGAAGCATATCATGGCGGCTTGCGTTGGCAGCGGGTTGGACGGAGGTGGCGGCAGAATTGGGGTGAAATGCTCCCCAGGTCTGCTGCCTGGTCGGATCCCTGGCGATCTGCCATTGATACAACCCACATAGAGGGCAGCACTTTCACCATCACGTTTGTGGACTGCAGCATATGCATGAAGTGAAGTGCATCGATACTGGCTGGTGAAGTGTATAGAGGAGCGATTCTCAAACTTTTACCGTATTGTATAAGACGCACCTGATAATAAGACGCACCCTTAAAGTTTGGTGCTATTAAAAAAAATTAATTAAATCACTGGCATTAAATTGCAACAGCCTGATTAGAAGACGCACCCCTAGTTAAAAAACTTAGAAGAAAAAAGTGAGTCTTATACTCAGACCAATATGGTACTAGGGAGTAGGGAACACTGCAAGTTGTTGTAGGGGGCACTCCTGGGATTTCACCACTGCTGGGAGAAAAAAGGGGGTTCTGGACTCACCGGGGTTTGCCTGCCAGAGGGTGTGAGGGGGGCATGGCCCTCTCTGTGGCCCTCCCTGAGCCTCAGATCGGCTCCCTGATCAAGACCCACTTCCCCGTTTTTGACAAATCCCGGAAGTAAACCGGAAGTGGGTCTTGATTACTTCAGGATCTGGGGGTTGGGGAAGCCCACAGAAGAGGCTGTACCCCCGCACCTTCTGGAGGGTCGGCGTGACCCACAGTAAGTGGGAAAAAAACTTTTTCCCATGGTGGCAAGACCCCGAATGTGCTGTTGCCAACATCACCGCATGTCGCCATGCCCCTTAAGAGGGTAGCAAGTACCTCCATTTTTCACTTTGAGAATCGCTGGTATAGAGAAAAAAAACCCAGCAGTCAGTTGCACGAGGTCTGGACTCACAACAAACCTAAAGGTATGCAAGATACAATTGGTGCTAACAACCTCCTAGCCATGTGAAGTGAATCCAATCAGATGTGATCAAAAGCCATTGTCTCCATTGAGTCTCGTGGTGATGATATTGAACCTCAATATATACTAATCCCGCTGAGTCTCGCTCTAGTCTCCCTTCAATGTTTTTCGACAGAATTGTTGAAATTGCCCCTTGTAGGTCTTTAAAGTCGACAATGAGGTGGTGCACAGTCTAATTTTTATGTCGACTCAAACATTTTTCTGTGTCTCCAAAGTACAGATGTAGAGAAATCTTTTCCTGTCATTTTATCTTCTTTTACAATCTGCAGATGTGCCATTGTTCTGACTTCAGAGAAATAAATTTTTGGCTGCTGCTGCTGTTGCCAAAAATGTCGGCGTATTTGACTGTTAACATGCAGAGGACATCAGCTGGAAATGATGAGCGAAGATTAAGTCATCCCCTTTGGATAGCTGGTCTTTTGGACAATCTGTAAAGTTTGTCTGATGAGTAATGGGGGTGTGGGGGGGGGAGCAAAGAGTCAAATTTGTGAACATTCACAGAGCCACAAACATTTTTACATTGAGGATTCATTAAATACATGGCACCTATACAATGCATTACAGCAGAGGTTCTCAACCTGTGGTACGAGTACCCCTAGGGGTACACGGAACAACGGCAGGGGGTACACCAGAGCCTGCCCCTTATCAGCATCAATCAGTAGTTAATTACTTGTTAATTAGAACTTAAATGCAACCCCCCTGTCTGTCTGTCTGTCTGTCTGTCTCACACACACACAAACACACACAGTTAAGTAAGACATTTTTTCACATTTAAAGTTGTTTTAGTACTTTTTTATTTAACAATTAATTAGCTAATTAATTGACTGATTAACCCAATTAATTAGCAATTAATTAGCAGGGGGTACTTCAGAAAATTGGACCATGATAGGGGGTACCCAGGCAGGCGCGTCACCAGGACGCGCATCACCGGGGAGCGGGGCGTGCGCGTCACCCATAAGGATGCAGGCCCCGCCCCCGCGCGTGATGTCACGCGCATGCCCGGAACACCCCCCTCGCGCCGTTTTCGGCTCATTTCAGAGCCAAACGGATGCAAGGGCGGGCGGGCGGGCGGGCCCAGCTCCACCGACAAACTGTAAGTGGAGGGGGTCATGCGTCACCCCTATGCGCGCGACACCCCCCGGCGGGCCACCCCCGCGCTTCCCCCTGTCGACGCCCATGTACCCAGGCCTCCAAAGGTTGAGAACACCTGCGTTAGAAAGCTGAAAATTATTGAATGTGGCTGGCTATACCACTGGGAGGGGCAGGCTCCAAATTCCTTCTCCCTGCCTACTTGGTGCCTCATGAGCACCAAGTGGGCAGGGAGAAGGAATTTGGAGCGGCAACAGCCCCCCCCATTTCTTCCTCCAGCAGTGCTGGAGGTAGAAGGGGGTTACAGTCGGAAGATAATCAGAGCCCCCAGTGAAGCTGCAGGCTGGTGATGTAGACTTGAGTCTATTGACTCGGACTCGGACTTGACTTGGACTCAAGTTGTGTCAATGACTCGACTCGGACTTGTCTCGGCAATTGTAAAAGACTCGACTCGAGACTTGGAGCCTTTTATGACAGGTCGAATTTTATTCAGGTTTAAACCCGTTTTCCCCATTCAATAGGTAGGGACTTGCAACTCGCAACCAAGGACTCAGGATTTGGGGGAAAAGACTTGGGACTTGACGTGAGATTTGGACCCAGAGACTTGGGACTTGACTCGAGACTTGGAGTCAGAGACTTGATCCACATCCCTGGCTGGGGGCTTGTCCATTCGCCGCCTCTCCATGTCTGCCGCTCCATGCAACTGTTTCTTCATGGTAAAACGTGCCCTGGGCTCCTCCCACGTGTAATACTCATTGTCTATTATACAATGGCTTATCTACCCTTGGACTGCTTTCTTAGTTAAATCCCCCCCTTGCAAGAACTATCAGAATTGTTCTGGGATGGTGGAACAGATGCAGCGATAGCGGAGCATTGCCAGCAAGTTTCCAAACTCTTACATGACCATTTTACAATGGTTAGAGATCAGTGTAAGTTTGTTGTGCAGATCTGCCTGCAGAACTCCTTTCTGCTGAACTCCAGCTGCTGCCAAACAGATTCAGAACTATGCAGCCTGGTATACAGAAGGCTTTCATCGTTAACGTGACTTATTTTTCTACTCTGTTAAATACACAGAATATGTAAGGGATGTGCTTTTCTTACTGGGCTAACAAAGAGTTCATTTAAAAACCGGATACATCCTGGATTGCAGTCAGAAAGCAAATGATGCCATTTTCCTCTAATTTGTGGCACTGACCATACAACAGCACCCTGTGCTGTCTATCAGAGCACCACCTGCTGGCTCAAGGATAAATTGCAACGTTTCCAGCCCTGAATTGTATTACAGTATATTTCATTGGCAAAACTGGTGGCTTTTTGTATGTGAACGAGGGACTGCCTACAAGGGATGTGTGTGTGTGTGTGTGTGTGTGTGTGTGTGTGTGTGTGTGTGTGTGTGTGTGTGTGTGTAGAGGGTCTTTCTTTTGCAATGTGTGCCCTTTTTCATTTTGATAACCTGTTTCTACTTCATTTGCAACGTGTGTTGAATATGCCGCGGGTGGCCAGCGTGCTTGGTGCACAACAATAAGTTACACTGCCCTGCACAGTCTCTCTTGCAGCTGGGCTACCTGCTTTCAGGGCAAATTCCTCCCTGCATGGCTTCCTCTAGAAGTGTACGGCTTCCATTCACTTATAGGAGGAGCAGGATATACTCAGGCACCACTAGGATGACCACTGTGCCTGTTCCTTGCCCCTGTTGACCCCAGTCATTGAAAAACCTCCTGTTTGGAAATCCTTCACATTTCATCTGAACTTCCTGGGTTTCATTCCTGAGTCACACTCCAGGGTTGGAAACCGGTTTATATGCGCCTGTCTTGAAATCCAACACAGTGATCAGGTTAAGCAGCCAGAGACCACTTCTCCACAAAGCTGTTTAGCTGCTCTTCAGAGTCTCTGTTTCATCCATTCATAGTGACTAAAAAACTGAGCTAAGAACCTGAATGGGCACCCCCTTAGAAACTTGCCTCTGCCATTAGCTCAGTAGGGTGATTTGGATAACGTGCGCCCGCCACTGCTTGAGGAGCATGTGCATATGTGTCTTCCCCCATGCAGAAGAGGTGGCTGGAGTGGGGCAGTGGGGCGGTGGGCCCCTGGGCGGCATGTGGGTCTTTTTTGACAAATTGGCCGGCGGGGGTGTCAATTGTGCTATTACAGCGGTGTGAAGAGCGGGCGGTAGCAGCGGAGACAGCGATGGTTTTGGCCCTCCCGCCCACCTTGTGGCTCTGAGGAATGTTTAGCGGCGGTGATGTCACTTCCGGTGGTGACATCACCGGGGGGGGGCGTGTAGCAACGCCTCAACACCATCTAGAGGTGGTGTTACAGGCGGGGCTTTGCTGGGCACTTGCTGGGGGCCCATGTGCAAAAGGGCTTACGCCTGCCCCCTGGCAGCCATTGATCCACTGATGCTGTTACTCCCCACCATTGCCCAGTAAGAATCGAGTCAGCTCCAAGGGCCACTTTGGGCCAGTTAATATCTCAGACTAGTCTACCTCACAGGGTTGTTGGGAGGAGAAAATAGGAGGGGAGAGGATGTTGTATACCATCTTAAGCTCCTTGGAGAAAGGGTAGGACAAAAATGCAATAGCGAATGGATTTGGTGCAAGAGAACATGGACAAGTGTCTTATTCGGAACCTGAGCATGTCGCTCTGTAGGATCAGCACTCAGGGCCTCTGAGAGGAACTTTATCGGGGGTACAAAGTTTCTTTTGGGCCCCTTATCAAAGGGGGAAGGGGCAAAACAGGATGGGGGGAGGGCAGCAATAGCCAGAAAAGTCTCTGGAGCCCAGGTCTAACAGGCTTCCTGATGCGGCACCCAGGTCTACCCACATGGTAGACCTGGCCCGACCACCGTCTTTCACTCTCCATGAGACCAGCTGAGATCCCAGGAAATTTCTGGGGCCCCTCCTTTGACTCCTGGGCCCCATTTTTGACCTTGGGCCCAGGTATAATTTACCTCCTTACCCCCCTCTCATGGTCCTTTCCCAACCCTACCAGGAGATGCTGCCAAAGATGGAAGGTTGTTCTGCCACAGAACCAGAGCCCCTCCCTTTGAATTGTGGCCCATGAGCCAGACCCCATTTCATCCAGTTTAACAGGACCCCAAATCTGCCACCCACTCCATAAGCTCACCTAGCCTTTTGAGAAGATCATACCTGTGTCATTGTCCCCCTTTGGCTCTGACTGGGATGCCACAGCTTTCTCGAAATGAAAGCTAACAAGGCAAAAATATGTGCTGCCATTAAACCCCAACGATTAAAGAAAACAAGATAAAATCCTTTGCAACTCCATAAGAAAGCATCTGTTAATACTCCCCAGATTCCTCAGAAGGGGGAAAAAAATTCATTGTTAGTATGGAACTTAGAGAAGTGCCATTGTTGGTATGATTCCATAATCTGTACTTAAAGCAGCTGGAATGTGTTCCCTGTAAATCTTTTTCAAATGCGCAGCCAGAGGCTAATCCCAGGAATGATCAGAAACACTGGAAAGCTTAGGCATTCAATACAAAAGTCGATACGAATAGATTCCCATTACCCAAGACTTCTGCAGCCTCAAGCTGCCAAATGGAAAAAACCAGAATATAAACATGGAATCCTCCGGTTGCGGGTCATAGTCTGCTGGGAGATGAAGAAGGTAAAGCAAATAAATCACTTCGGTTTCTCAAAGGCTGTATGTCGCTCACACACATGCCCTTTTCTCAGATATGTGACAGTTTTAACTCCTTCCTAATCTTGGCTTTTGAAGCTGTTCCTCCTCCAGGGCAAGGATGTTGATTTTGCTGATGCTGATTTTGCATGCTGATTGTGATGGGAATGCGTCCCATTTAGAAAGCACTGAAAATGCAAGGCAGGCCATGCGAATATTCAAGCATATGGATCAACTTTTGCGTTAGTGGCAACTTTTGCATCAAAGCACAATCCCTTGCAACACACTTATCACATGAAGAGAAGGCCATGATTATCATGAAAGTTATGTCATGATAGTCATGAAGTTCACGAGTAGGTTTGTGATGATTGCTGATTTGGCCAAATGTTCCATCTTCAATCAGCACATTGCAAGGTGTTTGCCATGGAACTCTTACAGAGGGCTGGCTTCAGGTTTGACGAGAACCTTGGCAAAGTGCTTTTCCCTGTTCTAAATTGGTGGCCGCCCTAGGCAGGAGTGCCCTGGTGGACTTACAGGGCATGTGCCATTCCAGAAGCAATTGTTGCGATTGTGGAACCTTTGCCCTTGCTGTCTTGCTTGTGAGCACATTCATGCATAAAGGTATCTGGCAGTGATGTAGACTTGAGTCTATTGACTCGGGACTCGAGTCCGACTCAAATCGCATCAATGACTCGACTCGGACTTGACTCGGCCATTGTAAAAGACTCGAAAGACTCGACTCGAGACTTGGAGCCTTTTACGACAAGTCGGATTTTATTCAGGTTTGAATCCACTTTCCCCATTAAATAGATAGGGACTCGCAACTCGCAACCAAAGACTCAGGACTTGGGGGCAAAGACTTGGGACTTGACTCGAGACTTGGAGTCAGAGACTTGGGACTTGATTCGAGACTTGGAGTCAGAGACTTGATCCACATTCCTGGTATCTGGCTGGCTGCTGTTGAAGACCACAGATACCTGCTCCAGCAAGGCTGGTCCTCATTTTCTTGCACACCCTTTTCTGGCTCTCACAACCATAGGCATTGGTCCTAGTGATATCTGGGACTGCCCAGTTCACACATTCGGTTGCCCCATGCATGCATACCTACAGATGATCCAACTGTTTGCATGCAGACGACAAGGTGTTTTCCACCAAATAGCTCCAAGTCATCAATATAGCCCATGTTCCACTATAGATGTGTCGATTGGCCCAGGGCTTATTTTAATGCCAGATTTAAGACTGTCTCCCATGTGTGCAAATCCGGCAGCGATCTGCTCTTCCCACTATAGAAGAAAAACAGCTCACACGGAGGAAAGGTCACTTGCATTCTTTGAAATAATTAAGTAGAGCGCTGTAGAAACTGTTTGATGGGATTTACTGGAGAGATTGTGTTTAAGTAGCTAGCCAGGTACAGGTATTAAGTCAAATCCACATATACTTGGAGGTTAGCACAGATCTAAGGGGGAACATGGCATTCCTCTTACAACAGGCTACTAGCTTTACCATGTTTTCCTGAACGTGAAGGCCATTAAAAAAACAAAACAACCTACTAATTTTTGCACCATTTTACTCTTTTTCTTTTCTCAATGAACACTGGTTCTCCTTTTTATAACGCTGAACAAGTTTCAAACTTTTCCAGGAAGTTCGTAAAAATTAGAGAATGGGGCATGGGGTGTAACGTGACACCTTTGAGGTGGACTGGTGTAGCCTATAGAACTCACTGCCACAATGTTTTCTGAGACCAGTCAAGAGCTTGGCTTGGTTTTGCAGTCCCAGGCAAGCAGCCTGCGTCAGCCCAAGTGTTTTGTTTTTTGTTTTTTTCTAGGTGAATTTAAAATGCTGCTGCCCCTTCAGCTGTATGTCTTAAGATGTGTCTTATGTCTTATGCCAGATGACAATAACACAGACTCTTCATAGGGGGAAGTAGTGGGGTGTAATGGGGTCGTGTTCCCATTTGGCCACAAAGATTTTACTGGGTGACCTTGTGGGTTACTTTTAAAAAAACTTGAAGACCTCTGAACAATTTAGAACTTAAAAACATGGAACAATGGGGGCTCCCTGACACATCCGTTCCACCCTGGACACAGAACCAGATTGCTGACCTTCAAAATCCAATCACATGGAGACAGTTTTGCCAGCATCCCTATAAGGCAGTGTTACCCAAACGTTTTGACCACTGGCGACCATTGGCCGCGGCTCCCCATTACATTATGTTGATGCCTGGCAATTGGCGTTGCATTGTTTTCTGATGGGATTCCGTGGCACTCCGCAGCTCCCCTGGCTGGTATCCGCGGCTCCCCTGGCTGGTATCTGCGGCTCCCCTGGCTGGTATCCGTGACTCACCTGGGAGCCACGCCTCCTAGTTTGGGAACCACTGCTATAAGGGGTTTATTAAGTGCTGACTGCCTTGGGTCCATTAGTTCAGTTGCCCGATTTCTGCCTGGTAGCTCACTCATTGCTCAGGCCTGGCCGTGTGGCTCTCAACCTGGGAGCTGACGACGTTTGGACACTTGAGCACAGCCTGTTGAAACAACTTTTGTTTTTGTTTTGTGTGGTCTGTAACGTACTACCTGCTCATCTGATTGGGGATGTTCCTAGAATCCTTAATAAGCGGACTGGAAGAAAAAAGCCATGCACAGCCAAAGTAAATGATGCGTAGAGCCTCTGTGGTAAACAAGGAGCTTCGGTGCTAATGTATTCAGCTGGCAACAAGCCAAGGTAATTTAGACGATGGGGGTGCAGCCGAGCCTCTAAGCCCTGAGAAGGATTTTAGCTGCATGACTTCCATTGACTTCAAGAGCTCAGTGCAAATGGATCTGCAATGCCAGCCATGAGTGAATGAATAATACTTACTCCCTTCACTTACTTAACACTGAGAGAGAGAGAGAGAGAGAGAGAGAGAGAGAGAGAGAGAGAGAGAGAGAGAGAGAGAGAGAGAGAGAGAGAGAGTTGGAAGTACAAAAGGTTGGCTTGATCTGGTCCTGGGAGTTTTGCGAGATGCACAACAGAGCGCTCAAAGAGAAAAAAAGCTCGAGTCTGCGGCGCTGTGTTTTCTAAAAGCATGTGACAAACTTGGCTGAATAAATAGCAGCAGAATCCTCTTAACGCAAGAGGGATCGTCGCTGCCTGGCATGAGCGATCAAAGGGCTGCGTTGGCGCTGGGCTGAAAGTGATGGAATATTGGGAGCCAAAGGAAAAGCTTTGGGATGCTTGGGAACTAGAACGAAACCCAGGAGGATTACAGTGCAATCTCATGCACTAAGCTCCACTGAACAAAATTGGCCAGGCTTCTTAGTAAACATGCATCGGCTTGCGCTATTCATATGGTAGCAGAACAAGGCAGGATCCGGGACTGGGGAAGCAGTCCAATTCAGGTGAGAAGTACAAAGCAAGAGTTCAGGAGAAGCTGAGGTGACCAGGTAGACAGTTCAAGCCCATCAGGAGCAGGCAGAATTAGACTCAGTTCAGAAGGAACAAGTCACCTGTCCAAGGAACAGGGAAGGATCCAGCAGGAGATTTACCTGAGCTAGAAACCAGGTGAGGAAGATGTGCCTAGAATTTGGGCAGGACAAAGCTGCAAGCTGAGAAAGGCGTCATGCTCATTTCTGCAGCACCATAGTCAGGGCCGGCCCATCCATGAGGTCAACTGAAGCGGTCGCCTCAGGTAGCAGATTGGTGGAGGGCAACCATGTCTGTCCACCTACTTGCCTCCACTGCTCCTCCTCCTTCCACTCCATGGTTGGGAAAAGGAGGAGGGGGCAGAAAGGAAGAGGAAATGTGAAGAGGAGGAGAGTGCTGAGCTAGAACATCGGGGGGGGGAGGAGGAGGAGAGGCACACATCATTGGGTTAGGGGGCAGGCATCAGAAGGTCTTGGGCCGGACTTGCCTCAGCCCCTAATGTTCAGGGGGTGTTTAAGGCGGTGAAAAAGAAAATAAACTAGTTTCTTGTAGAATGGCAGTTTTGCCATAATGTGTAGTTTTAGATGGCTGTATTTATGGGTGGCGCAGTGGGTTAAACCACTGAACCGTGAGCTGTTGATCGAAAGGTCGGCAGTTCGATTCCGCGCGACGGCTCCTGCCAACCTAGCAGTTCGAAAGCAAGAAATTGCAAGTAGATTACTAGGTACGGCGTCAGCGGGATGGTAACAGCGTTCCATGCGCCTCGGTGTTGAGTCATGCCGGCCACATGACCATGGAAACGTCTTCAGACATCGCTGGCTCTTCGGCTTTGAAACGGAGATGAGCACCGCTCCCTAGAGTCGGACACGACTGGACTTAATTGTCAAGGGATACCTTTACCTATTTACCATTTTGAGAGAGAGAGAGAGAGAGAGAGAGAGAGAGAGAGAGAGAGAGAGAGAGAGAGAGAGAGAGAGAGAGAGAGAGAGAGAGATCACATTTACCTGGGCAAAGACAGTCTCATGACAGGGTACAGAACATTTTAAACAGATTGTTAACACTTAAGGAAGGAAACGAAACAGCCCCAGAGACTAGCAACCTGAAGTAACGCAGCAGTTTAGCACATTGTGATCACACTTCAACAATTAGCTAATGACTGGAACTCTTTTTTTTTTTAAAGAGCTATGAAAACGGCAGTCTGAAGGAAACAGTCTTGTTTGCAGCTTTCGGGGGCGGGAAAGAGCTTGGGGAGGGGGGAGAACATATCTTTATTTGTTTGCTTGCTTGCTCGGTAATTGCTCAGGGATTCTGGCCTGAATCTAAACAGTCTGGATTTCTTTTGGACTCGATGTAAACAGCCTGTGTTGGAAGGGAGAGTGGGGGACAGCAATCAGTGAAAGCACCCCCTTCCTATGGTAAAAATATCCCAGCACCCAGGCTAGTTGTTATCAATAAACATGCACAGGAGTGGAGGCTTGGTTAAGGTTTCATAAGAAATACAGTGGATCCTCGGTATCTGTGGGGGATTGGTTCCGGGACCCCCTGCGAATACCAAAATCTGCCGATCCTCAAGTCCAGCACCCGATGTTTGCTGTCGTGCTGCAATGCCCTACCGGGAGCCTCCGGAGGCTGCTTCCAGGTCGTGTTGGGCCCACGCCACACTCCATTGGCATCCGCGGGACCCAGGACACCTTGGGGAAGCAACCAGAAGTCACAGAAGTTGAGGACGCAAAACCAGAAGTCGCTTCCGGTTCCTTCCCCAAGGCATCCTCGGGCCCACAGAAGCCAATGGAGTACATCGTGGGCCCAGCACAACTTGGATGTGGCCTCCGGAGGCACCTCTTGTTTGGTCCACGGATGGTTAATTCTGCAGGTATGGGTCCCGCGGATGCGGAGGGTCCACCGTACTTTGCTTACAGTTTATAGTTGAATACATACATCTTCTGATTGGATCAGAGGCCCTAGTACTTTAGGGGATGTGGTCTGTGGAAACGGAGCGATGGTCTGGAGAGAAGAGAGAGTGTGAGAAGGAGGGGAGCAAGGAAATAGTGTGAAGGACCACATCTCCCAGCGCAGGTGAAGAGGTCTCAGGTGACTGGACATTACACAGCCCTCCAGAGTCCTGCAGGTGAAATTGCATCCAAATTCCAACAGCCTGCACATCTTGGGACCCACCATGTTGAATGGATTATGAACTGGAAGAGGAAGTGTGGAGCAGAAAAGAGTGGCAGCCTAGACTGTCCGAGGCAGGCAGACAGAATTCTCAGGAGGTGGAACAAAAATGACTTCTTGAGCTTCGTTTCCCTGTTCCCTTGATGGGCTGCTTTGTGGTGCTTTTTCACCATTTCAGGAGAAGGAGAATGACTCAGGGAAATTGTCTGAAGAGCAATGAATCCCTTGACAACTTCTTGAAAAAGACAGCGTTTCATGCCTTATGCTCATGTATGTTAGACCTAGAGAAAGCCAAAATGGAATCATCCAGATTGAGAACAGAACTTGAGTCCAAGAAGAAACTGATGGCGTAGAAGCCAGTTATTTAAGGGAAGCGAGATGTCCTCAGCCTGGGTGAGGCAGAAAGAAAGATGGAGACAAGTTCATCCAGCTGAAAAGGTGTCTCCAAGGTCACTGAGGAGCTGTATCTGTCTTTGAAAAATGCAAGCGATGTGTATTAGTTTGCCTGAGGGTGCCTTCACTCCTACTCTTTCGTGTCAGAGACGCAGGGTACCGAGACAGTGGCTTGAATGTGCAGAGTGTTTGAATGGGTCCTCTCCCTTGTTTCCTGCTTCCTTCTGATATGCTGAGAGAGTTTCTCATAAACCTGGACGACTTGGGGCCAAGAATCAAGAAGTTCTGAATGATTTCAACCGGATAGAATTCTAGGACAGATTCAGGAAACACAACATGATGGCGGAATGTGCTGATGACGATCCCTCCCCCCTCCTGGGCCCAGCGGGCCAATCCCACCCCCTCAAGAACACCCCATTCCGCCCTCCCCATGCCCCTCCACTACACTGTAGTGAATTTACCTTCCCTGGCAGCCGCAGCGTTATCCATGGCGCAAGAGAGTGGAGCCGGCCTTGGCGCCGGTGCCACTTACTCTCCAGGTGCCACAAACATGCTTTATGGCACATTTGCAACACCCTAGACTGGTAGAGCAATTGCTCTGCTGTCTCTTTCCTAGACAGGATTGCGCTGTAGGTCAGGCGGTTGTAAGAACATTGTGCTAGTTTACGTATTCAGTTGATTAATGTTATAAAGCTTGTTGTGCCCATATTGGGCCGGACCCCATTGTTTGAATGCTTCCCCATGGGGGAAAAAAGAAACTCCCTGCACATAGATAAGCAGCCTATGAGGCCGAAGGCAAGGTTTTGTCCTCCCTTTCATGCTAGGTTTGTATGTGCAGCTTTTTCTTTTGGATTGGAGTGAATTAAAACATAAGATCCCCCACCTGCAGGCTGAAGTGGTACGTTCCACAATTCGGCTGAAAGTATGCATCGACCCTGAGATGCACAGTAGATTCATGACAGTAAGAATTATAAAAACAACGTGGGTACTCTCTGGTTCAGCAGAGGGCAGTATGAGATTATATTATCTGCCTCTCTGGAGTTGGTTCTGTTCTGTTGCAGTGATTTCTATGAACATCCTCCTTTAAGTTGGTGGAGGTCACAGAAAAGCCCAGGGCTGAACGCTGTTGAGCACAAGAAGTTACTGGATCAATGGACCATCTAGCCCTGTGGATTCCGGCAGAAGTGTCTTTCGCAGCCCAACTACCTCATAAGGTAAAGGTATCCCCTGCTTGAAAGCCAGTGGTGGAAGAGGATAGGATTGGGCTGTTACAGAGCAATCCTATCCAATTTACACCACCGGTGTAACTAGTGGGGGGAGGGCAGGGCAGGAGGGGAGATATAAATCCCGTTTGAATCCCCCTTTGGAGGGGCTTTGAATCCCCTTTCCGTTCTGGGGTCTCCTGATCTCGCTGCACCGCTGGTTACACCAGTGATGTAAATTGGATAGGATTGGGCTGTTAGTGTTGTACCTGAACTAGACCTCTGTGAGACTTTTGTGCAGTATATGTTTGTACAACAAACATTTATTTCATGTTATAGAGCAGTGGTTCTCAAACGTTTTAGCACCGGGACCCACTTTTTAAAATGATACTCTATCGGGACCCACCTAGCTTTACAAGATGCTCAAACATTTATCTCCCTATATTTACACAACCTTGCATACTGCAGGAGCTCAGCTGCTTGCAGGATAAGTAGAAGCTATCTTGCAAACTGCAGGAGCTCAGCTCTCCGAAGGGCAATTATCAGCTATCTGATTTTTGAATAGCCTCAGGGCTTGTGGCAATTTCTTATCTGATCTTTCCATCACCTGGGACCCACCAGAAATCAGGTTGTGACCCACCAAGTGGGTCCCGACCCACAGTTTGAGAAACACTGCTATAAACCACAAGAGCACAAATATTTTTTCCCCCTAATTTTGGTCAATCTTTTGAAATCCTTGACCATCAAAAGTTTGGGCCCCTTCTTTGCCCCGCAGCTGTGGGTGACTCCATGATGTTCTCTGACTCACATTCATGATTCATAATTGAAACTGACACTCCATTCATTTGTTGCTCTTTTGCCAGGCTCGTCGTGGGGGCTTCGACGAGTACAGCTTGACTGTTGACGGCAGCCTGTTTTTCTGACAGCTGCGTTCCATGTCCTGATTTCCCCCCCTTCATTGTGCTGTGGGCATTTACAGGCACTAATATAGAGTGTCACTGTTTTTGCACATCTCTGCGATGCTGCCCCCAATGTGTGAACGTGAGTGAAAAAATCCTCCACTTTGCTTTAAAACCAAAGAAAAAAGATGCCACATGTAAGGCAGAATTAATTAGCAGCATCCCTGCACTACATGTCAGGATGCATAAGTTCAGAGCTGATCAGCATTTTCCCACACTATAGGCAGGATCATATAACAACATTTTTTGGAACGAATTGGAAGAGGATGTGATGGGCAGCCCAATCCTGTGTAACTTTAGGCTGGCGGAGCTCTTGCTCGGTCGGCCTAAAGCATCACAAATGTGCCGTAAAGCACGTTTGTGACTACGGGAGAGTAAGCAGCACCGGCGCAGAGACCGGCAGTGCTCACTCTGTGACCTACCTCGTCCTGCGTTGGCTGATGCAGGTAAGGGCTGTACTGCTCGATGGGAGGGCGGGGTGGGGCAGCGAGGAAGGTAACAGCATTCCATTAGTCATGCCAGCCATATGACCATGGAAGTGTCCTCGGACAGCGCTGGCTCTTCGGCCTTAGAAACGGAGATGAGCACCGCACCCTAGTGTCGGACACAACTGGCTTTCGAGCAGGGGATACCTTTAACGTTACCTTATTTATTCTGTAGGGCATTTTTTAATTTTATCCGGTGGTTGTTTGAAATGTTTCACTTTGTGTTGTGGACAATCAGACATCTAAGTTAATTAAGAACATGTGTAGAAAGACGAGAATCAAAAAACACACACGCTTACCCAAACTACCAGCAGAGGGCAGTAGAGTTCTAGAGTTCTTATATTACTTGCTGGGCATGGCTGAGGAGTGTTTGACAGCAAAGTCCTGGGGATCCCCTTCCTCCATCTATCAGGCCCCAAATTTCCAAATGTATGACAGTGTCAAACTGTAGCATTTTATAAATGGGAACAAAATGCAGTTTAACAATCTGATTTTCACCCCATCTTCAAAATGCTTGCCGACGCTTTTTCCCTGACAGAACCATCTCTGAATTCGTTCCGCGGTTTTGATTTAAGCAGTGTATACATACCGAGATTTTCGTGGAGAACAAAAATGTATGTCTCTAACCGGTGATGGAAAATGACAGATAAATGGTTTCATGTCCTTCGAGGCTGATTTATTGTAATAGGATGTTTGCGGCTTAGCACCAGGGGCTCCTGGTTTGTGTCTTCGTGGCTGTGCAGAAGGAAAGAGACGCAATGAGGATCGTACGCCTTCCGAAGGCGACTGTTGTTGTTGTTGTTGTTGGATAATGATCTGCATGCAGACCAGGCAGGAAAAAAGGACGAGTAAAGATTGCAAAAACGTGCCTTGTTTCCACCCTGCCTGAGCACCCTCAAGGTCACCTGTAGGGGACTGTGCAATTAAACAAACACATCTGTACAGTCAGCTGTATTTTCGCTGTTCATTTATCCACTGTATTCCGTCTGGAATTATTCATCTCTCAAGCATTGTTTATACTACCTCAGGTTACTTGAGCCCTGTGCATGGCACTGCAAATCTGCAGTTGGGAAATTCTTTTCTGATTCATTCATTCGTAGGCCTTTTTATTTTTTCCCCCCTCCAGGTTGCTTAAAGGCTCTCTTAGTTAGATCATGTTCCCGGTTTTAATTACAGCTTTCTGGGGTGTGCTTATTTGATCTTCTTCTGACACCTGGAGAGTTTTATGTGTTGAGGCTGCCTTTAAAGTGAGCTCAAAAATAACTGCTGGTCATTTGGATTTGAGCTGATTGAACATGGGACTTATACGAACATTTTTCTTTTCTTAAATCCTGCAGGTTGGATACGTTTAGAATTGCAATGCAATGGGCATGATGGACCTTCAACATCGAAAGAGAGGTGCATGCAAGGCTGTCTGGCTCCTTGGTGATTTGGTGTGTGCAGAATTCCATCGCTGAACTGGATGCACAGGGCAGACAGACAGACTACAGCAAGTCCTCACTTTAAAGTTGTGGATCGAAGAGCCAGCACTGTCTGAAGATGCTTCCATGGTCATGACTCAACTCTGAGGTGCACAGAAGGTTATTACCTTCCCTGTTCCCTATTTATCTACTTGCAATGTCTTGCTTTCGAACTGCTAGGTTGGCAGGAGCTGGGACAGGAGACGGGAGCTCACTCCATCATGCGGCACTCGGGTCTCGAACTGCTGTCCTACCGACCTTTCAGTTTGCAGTTCAGCATCTTAACCACTAAGTCACTGTGGCCCTGCAGGACTTACTCAGAAGTAAGTCCCATTTATTTTTAACTCTTTGGTGATTTGGTGTGTACAGAATTCCAACGCTGAACTGGATGCACAGGGCGGACAGACTACAGCAAGTCCTCACTTTAAAGTTGTTGATAAAGGTAAAGGTATCCCTTGACATTTAAGTCCAGTCGTTTCTAAGTGTAGGGTGCGGTGCTCATCCCTGTTATGAAGCCGAAGAGCCTGCGCTGTCCAAAGACATTTCCGTGGTCATGTGGCCGGCATGACTCTCCTTGCCACAGCGCAAAGCGTGCGGCTGGGCCACGGAACACTGTTTACCTTCCCGCAAGCGGAACCTATTTATCTACTTGCATTAACATGCTTTCGAACTGCTAGGTTGGCAGGAGTTGGGCCGAGTGGCAAGAGCTCACCCCATTGCGCGGATTCGAACTGCTGACCTTTCGATCGACAGCTCATGGTTAAATGGTTTAACCTACTGTGTCACCCCGTGGCCCTATCAAAAGTTGTTGATAGGTTCTTGGAAACTGCAACTTTAAGCAAAACGACTTATAACAAAACCAACTTTACCATAGGCTAATTGATATACATAAACAAGAGTTTATGGCATATTTCTGGTCACAAAAACATCACCAAACTTCTACATAAAGACCCAAAACACTTCTAATATAAAACATAGAAATAAATGTGAGCTTTCCGAGCCAGAGAAAACCCACGCAGACATGGGGAGAATATTCAAACTCCACACAAACAGTGGAAAATTATGTTTTTCTCAACAACTTCAAAACAAAACGACATAACAAAGTGACTTTACGTGAGAACTTGCTGTATTGAAGAAGTATGTCCAATATAAACCTTCCTTTACCTTAAGATTGTGAACTGAGAATCTTTTGGTCCTTGCTCCCTCAGTTAGGTTGGTGGCTTTTCAGTGGTGATCTCTAAGCTCTAGAACTAGTTCCGTTATGACAGATCTAGGAATGTGATCTAGAAACACAGATCTAGAAACACAGATCTAGAAACTGATCTAGGTGGTGAGCTGATTGGGAGCTGTTGTAGTGTCTTGGTGCTAGGAATCAGGCTTTCTCCGCAATATAACAGTAAATTCTGAAATTCAAGAGCTCATAAAGATGTATACTCCCATAGCCGTGTTCCACGAAGACTATGCAACAACAACAAACAGTCAATGTTACATTTCTTTGTTGTGTTTTATTTTCCTGCTACATAGTCTTACTTACTTACTAAATAAATAAATGTTTTATTATGCTTCGTTTAAAGAACTAGCTCATTTCCTCCCAAACCCTTGGAGTCAGTTGTGATAGTTAACATGGATAAAAATATAGTACTGTAGGTCTTCACACACACCCCATTGAGGCAGTAGCCATTACATCCCATCACACACACACACACACACACACACACACACACACACACACACACTTATTATTATTATTATTATTATTATTATTATTATTAATAATAATAATAATAATAATAATAATAATAATAATAAACACGCACACACATTACATAGAAATGCTGGCACAGGTTCTGCAAAGATCCGACAGAAATTTGAAGAGCTAATTATTTCTGTTTTGATCTAACTTTGTTGTAATTTGTTAATGCTAAAGTTAATTGTGGCACCCTTCTGCTGTTTTGGGATGATCCCCTTTTCTCGAAATGTTTTGCCACTCGAAGTGTGAAATACTGTCGTCTACAATAAATTGCTAAAAAATTGCTGGGCTGTGGAATTTCAAGCACAATATAATGCCATTGGAAGCTTTTAGAAGTCAGGTTTACATACAAATACATGGGAGGTAGGATGGAACTGGCTAGTTTGACTTGGAGTATAGAAGGTGAATGATTGAAAGAAGATGGGTATGTTGACTTTCATCCTTGAAGAATTGGGCTTGAATGAGGGTGACGCGAGTTCTAATCCCACCTCAACCATCAGGCTCACCTCACATGACATCATCTCTCTGCCTATCCCAGGACCAGCCCAAGACCTTTAAGTGCCTGAGGTGTGCAGGCCCCCAAATGCCACCTGGCCACCTCCTCCTGACTTGCCCACTGCAATTGTTCAGCGGAAACATGAACAATAACACCAAGTCTTTCTTTGTGTATTTGAAAAGGGGCAGTAGCATGGAAGAGGAAGTGTGGAAGACAGAAGAGTGGTGAGCTAGAGTGACTAGAGCAGGGGTGGGGAACCTCCGGCCCGTGGGCCGTTTAAGACCCCCGAGGCCATCTGGTCTGGCCTGCTGAGAGCTTGCCGGGAGGCTGCCGCATCGGCCTCCGGAGGCTCCGCGCTCACCCTCCGAGGCCGGCGGCGGCTCCGTGCGTCTCCCCCGGAGGCTGGGAGAGGACCTCGGCGCCTCCTCCTTGGCCGGCGGCTCGACCCCTTCTGACGAGGCCCTCGGTGGCGTTTTCGCACATGCACACAACGCCGCTGAGGGCAAGAGGGCTGTGCAAGAGGGGGTGCGGCCTCGGAGGGTGAGCCTTCAGAGGTCGATGTGGCGGCAGCCCCAGTTTCAACCCTGGGGGCGCTGCTGGGAACGGGAGCGGGGGAAAAAAGGGCGAAAAAAGCCCGAAAAATAAATAAAGCCCCCAAAATAAATAAATAAATAAATAAATAAATAAATAAATAAATAAATAATTGTGGGCGGCCTAACGGCCAGCCCTCAAACAACATTGTAATAATTAAAATGGCCCTTGACAGAAAAGAGGTTCCCCGCCCCTGGACTAGAGTGAGGAGATGCCACCTCTCCTCCACACTTCCTCTTCTACTCTGTTCTCCTCTTCTTTTGAGATACAGCGTGGTGCACCAAGGAAGACTGGGAGCAATAGCAGCAATGGCAATGCCCAGTAGTCCTAGCAATCTCCTGCCTGAGGCACCCAACTCAGTCTGCCCCGTGAATAGCCTGACTTCTCTTAACCTATCTCTTTGGGTCATTATGAGGACAAAATGGGTAGAGGGACTCACCTCTGTGTGCTCCTTAGAGGAAGGACAAGTCCTGTATGTGATCCATTAAAAAATGCAAAAAACTAGAAAAAAAAACCCTCCTACAACTTTTGTTAACATAGTGAATTTGAATACTGTACATTACTAGCCTTCACCTAGTGCAGTGGTTCCCAAACTGGGAGTCGCGGCTTGCAGGGGAGCCGTGGAAACCAGCCAGGGGAGCCGCGGAGTGCCACGGAATCATCTCGGAAAACAGTGCAATGCCAATTGGCAGGCATCAACATCATGTCATGGGGAGCTGCAGCCAATGGTTGCTAATGGTCAAGGGAGCCGCAGGTCGAAAACGTTTGGGAAACACTGCCCTAGTGGGTGATTATTTGACCTTAGTGGGTCATGTTAATCTTTTGGAGAAACCCCCCCCCCCCAGTGAAAATGAGAAGGCTAGAGAAAATGGACTGAGAGAAAGAGAAGGGCTGTTCTAGAAAAAGTAAAATTCTTATAGATCACAAACTGAAAGTATATTTTCAGTTGCAGGTTGCAGGTTAGGATTAAAGGTAGATCCTGAAGTGGGAAGGGTTGAAGACCAGGACAGCATGATGCATTGATCACATCCAATACAAGAGTTCATCGGTAATGTTTCCACGTAACATACAGTGTTTTGCAATTACGGGTAAAGACGCCATGTATCAAATATTTTACTTGAAATTAAAAATCTCCTACACTCCGTTCGCGGGTCTCCTGATCCAGGCAGCCACCAACGGACCGAAAACTGTTTAAGTCCAAGCTCTGCAGTATCCCAACGTTTCGTTCCGTACACCCGGAACTTGTTCACGGAAAATCCTGACGGATCAGATGGAATTATTTGGAGTTCGCCCGTTCTCAGTTTAAACCAGCCTTAGCGCGGGAAATCGCTAATCAAAAGCGGAAACAGTCATCCAACGCATCCACACGCTGTCAATTTCCACGTAACCACCGTTCATACTTTTTAGCGATATCGGTAAATTTCTGTACATTTCTCTGTACAGAAATGGTAAAACTTGCTTTATTTACACTCGTAACATCACTTGTTCAGAGACTTGACAGATTGGCTGAACGCCCAACCGTCTTTGGAACTGCCCAAAGCATTCCTCGGTTCCTCAGCTCAAGCTTTGATTTCGCTGGATTTCTTGGATGTCGGCTACTGTCGGTGCCTGGAATCCTAACGCAATGGAAATGAGACTTTTGGAGATTGGACAGGAAAGAAAATATACTTTGAACAAGCACACCCGGAGTCTGAAACCAATTACACACACATGTAACATTCCTCCTTCTGCCTCAGGCCTGAACTTGCGACCTATGGTTTATGATCACATCCCCCCCCCCCCCGAAAGGAAACAGTTTGCAGGGTAGTGACCAGGTTTTGAGTTTTCTGTTGCTAAAGAAGGGGATGTCACTAAATCTCCAGGAATTTAAGCAGCTCTTTCTGTGAGAGCTGGATCGAATTAGCATTGAGGGTTTTAGAGCTGAAGTTGGTATTATGCTAGAAATCTGATTCTCACGTGTACTTTGTGCTTTGCTCCATTTTTAATTGATAGCAGAGCGTTTCATCTTAAATGTACATTCCGGGAGATTTGGGAGACGTTGCGGAATGAAACCCAAGATGCACTTTCTCGGTATTTCACCTTTTCTTCTCATAAAGCTCTCTCTCTCTCTCCCCCAAAGAAAAATGTGGAGTTATCGGAATCATAATCCTGGTTGATGCAGACAATATGGATCTGTTTACACAATTAGTCATCCTGTGACAACTGTTGAACTCGTGTTTAAGGGGTGAAGCAGAGGTTGAAGGCGATGGAAAGAGAGTCGTCCACCCCCTGGCAAGGTTAGAGGATCATGATTTACTTCGTATCCTTTTCATCGGGTGTTCAGATCATGGAAAGCACAGCAAGTCCTCACTTAAAGTTGTCAATAGGTTCTTGGAAACTGCAACTTTAAGTGAAACTTATTTATTTCCAGGATAGGATTGGGCCGTGAGTCTCTTACAGCACAATCCTAAGCAGGCTTAAGGTAAAGGTAAAGGTGACCCCTGACAATTAAGTCCAGTCGTGTAGGGTGTGGTGCTCATCCCCATTTCAAAGCCGAAGAGCCAGCGTTGTCCGAAGACACCTCCGTGGTCATGTGGCCGGCATGACTCTCCTTGCCGCAGCGCGTAGCATGTGGCTGGAACACGAAGCGCTGTTTACCTATTTATCTACTCACATTAACATGCTTTGGAACTGCTAGGTTGGCAGGAGCTGGCCAAACAACGAGAGCTCACCCCGTCACGGATTCGAACTGCCGACCTTTCAATCGACAGCTCATGGTTTCAGCGGTTTAACCCACTGCGCCACCCGCAGGCTTGTTGTTCAGTCGTTCAGTCGTGTCCGACCCTTCGTGATCCCAGGAACCATATCCCGCCAGGCCTTCCTGTCCTCCACTATCTTCCTGAGTTCGCTCATTTTCATGTTCGTTGCATCGGTGATGCTGTCTAACCATCTCATCCTTGACCTTCCCCTTCTCCTTTTGCCTTCAACTTTTCCCAGCATCAGAGTCTTCTCCAGAGAGTTCTCTCTTCGCATTAGGTGTCCAAAATATTTGAGTAAGCCTGCAGGCTTACTCAGAAGTAAATCCCATGAGCTCAATGGGCCTTACTCCCTACCAGTGTGCTTAAGTTTGCAGTCTTAACCACTACATAACACCAGGTCCGGTAATAAGTAAAGCTACAATCATCTCCAGAGGGATCGGGATTTCAGGCTTTTTAGGGGAAATATAATGCCGTGTTAAGTGCAATGTGGAATGTTTTATTTATTTATTTATTTATTTATTTATTTATTTATTTACAGTATTTTTATCCCGCCTTTCTCCCCGAAGGGACCCAAGGCGGCTTGGGTCCCTTTGGGGAGAAATAGTTATTAAATAGTTTTAATAACTATTTCAGCTGTTTGTCAAAAGGCAATAACTCAGAAGCACTTAAGGGCCTTCATATGCAATAGCCCATGGTGTCTGTGAACCAGGGTTGGTTTGATCCTCGTTATATCAAACCAGGAAATTCTGGGAACACACGTAAAGCAAACACAACAACAACAACCAAAGTGTGACACGCCAGGGCAACCATTTGATGATTTCCCCCCAACCAACTGTCGCGGAAGTATTAAAATATTAAGTGTATGATTATGTGCTCTGCTTAACAAGAGTACATTTATGCAGGTGCATAAATATTTTGGTTCTTTGGGTAATTTGCTACAGAAAGAAAATCACAAAATTGCAGACATTAATTGTAGCGCTCTGAACTTTTCATCTCATGTTTTAAACGTCTTCCTTTGAAAGTGGTGTGTTGGCTCTTAGCGCCTTTCATAGCTAGATGGGTAAATTTAAATATGTGCCAGAGGATCTATGGTTTTGCAACAGTTCATTGGAAACATATTCCTAATTTTTTGGGATGCGGGGGGGGGAATCTGACAAAGCATGAGCAATGGCCATTATTCAGAACGGTTTCCTGTTCTACATCTGCAGCTGGCTCAAGTAGGATCTTCGACATACATTCCATGGTAGCAGCAGTTTTGCTTATACAGGTGTTGCCATCAGGGGTCCACCAAAGGGGCTTTGGTTTATGCCAATCAGAGGCACTTAGCCAACCACTGAAACCCAGTATTCATGTAGCACTACTCATGAGCCAGTGGGGGCATCCTCCAAAGGCCTGGGCATCCTTGTGAACACCCACTGGCGTCACTGCAGGGGGGGTGGAGCTCTAAGTTCCGCCGCGATCCGACCCTCTGTTACACGGGTGAACGAAGCGACCTGCCCTCTCGCCTTCGGAACCATTCAAGGCGGTGAAAACAACGCACAGGAGACTCCCTGCGTGTTGCTTTCGCTGCCCTGAAAGGCTCCGAGGGCGAGGGGGCGGGGCAGCTTTGTTCACCCGTGTAACAGAGGGTCGGATCGCGGCAGAACTTAGAGCTCCGCCCCCCCGCAGTGACGCCAGTGTGAACACCAGAACTAACTAGGGGACATCCACTACAACTGACTGGCGGTAAAATTAGAACAGACAAAAGAAAATAATCTGTGGAACTCTTTGCCACAGGAATTAATCTGTGGAACTAATCTGTGGAATTAATCTGTGGAACTCTTTGCCACAGGATGTGGTGATGGCACCTGTCCTGGATGCCTTTAAAAGGGAATTGGACAGATTTATGGAGGAAAATTCCATCACAGGTTACAAGCCATGATGGGGATAAGCAACCTCCTGGTTTTAATAATAAAACGGATGACACACAAATCTTCTTGCTGTGGAAGGGCACAGCCGCTAACAAAGAGCCAAGCAAAGAGTTCATGGAGGAAAAGACCATCACAGGTTACAAGCCATAAGCAAACTCCTGGCTTTAAAAGTAGGTTTTCTCTGAATGCCAGCTGCAAGGGAGTGGCAACAGGATACAGGTCTCTTGTTGTCTTGTGTGCTCCCTGAGGCATCTGGTGGGGCCACTGTGAGATACAGAAAGTCGAACAAGATGGGTGTTTGGTTCGATCCAGCCAGGGCCTGATCCACCAGGGCACGTCTTGTGTTCTTACATTGAAGAAATTCCTCTCAAGACTGGCTTGCCAGACTGGGTTATTCGACGGGGCAATTTAAAAAACAAGGCAGGAAAGCAACAGCACTGCTCTTTTTTTTCTTTGTCTCCACTCTCCATTCAGAGGTGTGCAGTGCTATTTTTCACCACGGGCTTTTTACACAGAACAATGCAATTCCCACCTGGGCATTGAGTGAACGTCTGCTGCCCACCGCACTTGCAAAGAGGGAGGTCAGGGCTGTCCTTGGCTTTCTCTCTCGGCATCCTTGTTCTCCATTTTGATGGAGCAACTCTTCCGCTTCATATCCCCACCCCGACATTTTCTTTCTACATCAAGAGCTCTCTTTTCGAGCAGATTTTATCTTTCCCCTTGATTCAGCATCAAAACAAAGGCTACACCTGGCTCTTGATCCTCAATGGAATTCAATGGAGAGAGGACAACACAGTGATGCCGGGCAGACAATTGCCCAGAGAATACCAATGAGCTGATTATCACAGACCGTCTTCCCTGCTCCGCTCAACAGGTGGGCTTACAACTCTATCTGCTCAACCTGCAAGAGGTGAAAATCACCCTTCCAGCATATAAAGAACTCCCAGCTTTTAGGAAATCCACCAGGGCCTTAGATGTGCCGCTCATTGCTTTGTTTATCTCTGGGAGAGACTTTGCAGCATGTAATCTGTCTCTGCTTCCTTGTCTCTCGCTGCACAACGTTCCAGCCACAAAATATGTTGCTGTATTTTTCACTATACAGGTTCCATCCAGCATGGCTGGACTGATACTTGTGGCAATTAGATTAGGTGATGTATAGTTCTAGGGCCAAATCTGCCCTCTTACTACTGCTTTTTGTCCCCTTCCTCCACTGCTGCCACTTCCCACTACTGCAGTGTTGCCCAAACTTTTTTGACCTGCGACTCCCTTGACCACTGGTGACCATTGGCCAATGCAGTTCCCCATGACATGATGTTGATGCCTGCCAATTGGCATTGCACTATTTTCCGAGAGGATTCCGTGGCACTCTGTGGCTCCCCTGACTGGTTCAGGGGCGCCGCGCCTCCCAGTTTGGGAACCACTGCATTACTGTACTAAACTGATTCAAAAAAGTAAGAAGTATATAAAGTACACACAAAAAAGTGTGGATCTCCAATCATGGGTCTTCCACGTCAGATCTAGTTTGTCCCTCCTGATGGATATTCCATTCCAGTTCAGTCTAAAGTAGAGGCTCAGTTCATGTAAAAGCTGATAGATGCATGTATCATGTATCAAAGCTGAAGGACATATTAGCTGAGTCCATGCCAAGCAGTAGGTGATAGAGAAAGCATTATGCAGTGTCAACATAAATCCTTATACAAACACACATGCACACGGTGGGGGAAAATGTCTTTATTTTAGCTTGTCAGTTCTGCCATATATCAAGACTGAAATATGCTGATTGTTTATATTTTAAGCTCAGAAAAGCTCGAGAAGATGAGCTGCCCTAATCATTGTGCAAGTTCTCTGGCAATTATCTGCAATGAGTTTCTCACGGAGGTTTATTTAAGGATTTTGCTTCGTTTTGGAAACGGAGAGTAAGGGAGGAGATGGGGAAAAGCAGGAAACCAGGCAAGATGTTATCTCAAGTTTTGCTAGGAGGATTGCCAAGGCGGTGCACCCTCACTCTTTTCCAAGGAAAGGCCAGAGGGTGAGAAAACGAGTTCATCGTTTCATAAACACAGAGGTCAAATGGCGGAAAATGGTTATGAAAGAATGGGGAAATGCATGCCAGATTGTGGGGAATATGTATGGAAATATACCCCTAAGGGCCAAAGTAGGTGCACAACTAAAAACAGCCTGTTGAGGGGTTGAGGGGGTATTTAAATAGCATGTGGTTGGCAAGGAAGCAGCAAAACCTGCCAAAATTGTGGTGGGTTGGGTGGGAGTTAGTATCCCCCCCCCACTCTGCATGATGTTATTATCACATGTGCAACAGTCTCTTGAGGATCAAACTCTAGAGAAGAACGTTTGACCAGTTGGAAGCCAAAGGGGCTGAGCAGAATGCTGATTGGCTGGATCATTGAGACATCACAAGGCATACTCCTCCCCTCTCCCCAGAGCACTCTTTCAGTTTAAAAAAAAAAACAATGTGTAGAATTTATGAAACAAAAATACTATCCGGATTTAAAGAGAGTTTTTCCAAGAGAATGGCCCTGTGACATGAGACGTGATTAGAGACTGGTGGCTTCAGACTGTTTGGAATGGGGATGGAGTGGTATTATCTTTTGGCTTCAGCGCTAATAGCAGTCCTCATATTTCTTGCAAAATGTGTGTTTTTAACTATCTTTTGTTGCTTAAAAATAAGCAACAAAAGATAGTTGCTGTATTTTTATTTTTCCTATAAACCTTTAAAGAGAAACACAGTGCCTGATTTTACTAAAAGAACACTTTTAGAAAAAAAAAGAACACTTTTAAACAGTGAAAGTGGCACTGTTGTATGCATTGCTTGGAAACCTGGTGGGATTCAGTACTCTGCATAGAAGACACACAGCAACAATTGCCTGCATTGCACCTTGACCTTTTGGTGTGTCCAAAATCAACACCTCGGCGCATTGAACTGAGGCTAATTGCCATACATGTCGAGTCCAGCGATGCCGGGAGAAACCTGCACACAGTGAAAAATACAACAAAACGTTTTGCGGCTGGAAAGTTGCCCAACCAGAGAAAGAAACCAGAGACAGATTATATGCTGTACAATCTCCCAGCGAAAAATAAAATGAGTTGCACATCCAAGTCCCTGGTGGATTTCCCCAAAGCTGGAGTTCTCGATATACTGAAAAGATGGTTTTTGCCTCTTGCAGGCTGAGCAGATAGAGATGTAAGCTCACCTGTTGAGCTGAGCAAGAAGACAATCTCAGACACTCATTGGTATTCTTGGAGCAACCTACGGACCCGCCAGCACAATCCTATGCATGTCTACTCAGAAGTAAGTCCCATTGTGTTCAATGAGACTTACTCCCAGGAAAGTGTGTATAGGATTGCATCACTGTATACCCTCTGTTGGTCCTGCCCCAGCAAAGAGGCACTTTCTAAGCAGTGATTTTTCTTATATTTAGCAGTGGGAAGAATAATTGTCCCCATACATCCTGGCATAGATTAATTTTTTTCCAATTATTCTTTGCGGGTGTCTTCCTTGTGCCTACCTCCTTAGTTAGTTACCCTTAAAAAAAAAAGATGGTGAACACTTTTGGTATAGAGAACCATTGTTTCATTTGTTCCTCTCTCTCTGTGTGTAAGCTGCTTCTAGTTTTGCTGTTCTTGTTGAAAAGTGGTATATAAACATCCTTATTCCTCCACCTCCTCCTTCTCATAAAACATCAGCACTTGCAGTTTGTGAAGTGGCAGGCTGTGTCTTGCATGGTGCTTTAGTTTTCATGTGTTGGTATCTACCTAACTGTGGACTAAAGACAAGATGCTCGAGCTTCCATCCCCCCACTCAGTGATTTAACCAGGGCTGGCCCATCTGTTAGGCCAACTGAAGAGGTTGCCTCAGGCAGTAGATTGGTGAGGGGCGCCCAACACTGCCTGCCTATTTGCCTCCACCATTGGCGTCGCTGGAGGTGGGGCAGAAAGCTAAGTTCTGCAGCTTTCCGCCCCACCGTTACTCTCCGGTACGAGGCGCCCCACCCCATCGTCATAGGAGCCCAACAGCGGAGAGAAAGCAATGCACAGGAGAGTCCCTGCGCGTTGCTTTCTCTCCGCTGACGGGCTCCTACGACGAGGGGGCGGGGTGCCTCCTACCGGAGAGTAACGGTGGGGCGGAAAGCTGCAGAACTTAGCTTTCCACCCCACCTCCAGCGACGCCAGTGGCCTCCACTGCTCCTCCTCCTCTAGAACCAAATTCTAAAGTTTGATTTCAAGGTAGATGTTGAAAATTAGGGTTTTTTGCTGATAATGTTTGCCTTACCAGCATTTGGTTGTGCTACACATTAATTAGTTTTCTGGGTGATTCTTGAGAGTCACTCTTGAGAAATTTGCAGCAGTGTGCCCAGGTTTGTTTGTTGACATGGCCCACAACTACATACTTCCAACTGTGGCTACAATTGCTCTATCTTGTCCTTCCGGAAAGTCATTCCTTTGTTCCTGGGCAAATAAATAAATAAATAATGCAATTCTCATGAGAGATTTTTTGGGAATTCTCCCCGAACCCAGTGAGCAACTTCTGATGTTCCTCTGAATTCAAAAGCATCTGAAAGGAGCAGACTAAACTATACAATCAATCAGGTTTTATTTTCTTTCCCCAAGAATGTGGTCATCGCAAAACAGAACACAATATTGACATCGCTGCCATGTAAAAAGGAATAATAAATACAATTGGCAGACTGGGACCAAACGATCAGGACTAATAATAATTCATCATAATTACCGTACTAATCGCCTCCAGGAAATTAGTTTAGTGCAGTCTGTGGTGAGCCAGATATTAAATTCCTCTAGATCTGTACAGTATACTGCATTATACCAGATGCAAAATGCATAGCCAGGAGATGGGAAAGTCTATCACCACCCATGCAAGGAGGAAAGCAGGTATCCCCATTCTGTGATTCACCTATGAAAGCATTCTTATTCTGAGCAAGTGTGGTCTAGTTAGCTCAGTATTGTCAACTGTCTCTGGCAGTGATTTCTGCAGGGTTCTGGGCAGGGGTCTTTCCTAGGCCTATCTGGAGACACCCGGATTGAACCTGGGACTTTCTGCATGCCAAGAAGGCGCACTGTCACAGAGCTACTCTCCTGTCCCCCCCTGGGTTTGCTGTGCTCTGCATTCTACTCCTCTTCAATTTGGGTTTCCTGAGAGAATTTTGGAACTTTAATTGCAGATTGCAGCTTGAATATGAAACCCACAGCTTTGAGAGCACGCATAAGTACCTACAGCCGTCAGTTCCTTCAGTTCCAGCAATGGCGTCGCTGGAGCGTGGCGCGCGGGGCGGGCCGCCGGGGGTAACGCGTGCATAAAGGTGATGCGCACGCCCCGGAGGCTCCGAGCCCGCATCACTGTCCGGAGGCTCCGAGCCCGGGAGAAGGCCTCGGAGCGTCCCGAGACCTTCTCCCGGGCTCGGAGCCTCCGGACAGGTGACATGGGAGGGCGCTCTCTGAAAAGGCCCACTGTGTCGCCACGCTATTTATTCTTTTTTTTCGTGCATGCACAGACCGTTTCTGAGGGCAAACGAGCAGCCCTTGCCCTCAGAAACGTTCTGCGCATGCACGAAAAAAGAATAAATAGCGCGGCGACGCAGTGGGCCTTCTCAGAAGGCCCCGGACGTCGGAGGAAGAGGATCGCAGGGCGCCCGGGGGGCGGGGGGTGACGCGCATCTCCCTGCTCTCTCCTGCTCCCGGGTGATGCACGTCCAGTGACGCCTCTGAGTTCCTGCATATCTTTTTTCACTTTCTGTCAGGGCTGGCCCAAATCTCTCTCTCTCTCTCTCTCCCCCCAGCCCAGGGTGCCTGAAGCCCAGGGTGCAATTTGCCCTGGAAATAAAAGCTCCCCACGATAGCTATGTGAGTTTTGTTTTCTAGAGGACATAGCATGGGGACGTGTCTCAACTAGGGACCATGTTGGGGGAGCAGACGGTCAACACTCTCCCCCATGTCATGGGCCAGATCCATGGGGGGGGGGGGAATCCAGGTGCTATTTACTGAAAAAGAAAACAACAACGATGCTGGCCCCCATCACCAGGGCTTGCCCACGTCCTCCTGAGGCCTGAGGGGGGCATGCCAATTGCTGCCCCCCTTCCTCAATGATTCTGCCAGCCTCTGCCCCTCCCACTCACCAACGTTCTAGCTCAGCGCTCTCCTCCCCTCCATAATTCCTCTTCCTCTCTGTCCCCTGCTTCCTTTTCCAAACTACTGAATGGAAGGAGGGGGTGTGGAGGCAAGGAGATAAGCTTCCCCAACCTCCACCAATCCGCTGTCTGAGGTTGGACTCACAGATGGGCCGGCCTGGCCAATCATGTGCTTAAAGTCATATATTAGGGGTGGCCAAACTTGCTTTATGTAAGAGCCACATACGATAAATAGGCTTACCAGATCTCCAACCGGGACAGAGTGCTAGACCTTTACAGGAGCGTCACTAGGGCGTGTGCGGCACCAAGGCGGGGGCGTGCGCATCACCCTAATGACCCTCCCCACACCCAGCCCCTAAGTTTAATTTTGCTGCGCTGTGATTTTTTGAGGGGACGACCCGACGGGACGCTGCCCCGGGTGCCCCCCGGCTCTGCCCCCCCTGTTACAGCTGGCTCCGCTCCCTCCAAGGCCATCTCCCGGCCTCAGAGGCTCCGAGGCCGGGACAAGGTCTTGGAGCGACCTCACCGGCCGCTGTGCCAGGGCCTTCTGACGAAGGCCCACTGCGTCACAACGTTATTTATAACGTTTTTCGCGCATGCGCAGACTGTTCCTGAGGGAAAAGGGCAGCCCTTTTCCCTCAGGAATGGTCTGCACATGCGCAAAAAACGTTATAAATAACGTTGTGATGCAGTGGGCCTCGCCAGAAGGCCCCGGGCAGCCGGTGCGTTGCTTTCTCTCCGCTGACGGGCTCCTATGATGAGGGGGCGGGGCACCTCGTACTGGAAAGTAACGGTGGGGCGGAAAGCTGCAGAACTTAGCTTTCCACCCCACCTCCAGCGACGCCAGTGTTTGCAAGATTGTGTTTGAGAGTGTTTGCAATATTTAAGAAGCATTTAAATTCTTAAATATATTTACTCGCCATGAACATTAAACTTGTGTTTTAATCCAGTGGACTCTCAGTTTATACCTGGTCAATAATTTTAAAGCTTGAAAATTTCTTATTTACCTTTTATGTTAATTGTGATGCAAAAAGGAGCTCAACCAATGTATTTCTGGGAGCTGCACATTATATGTCAAAGAGCCGCATGTGGCTCAGGAGCCGCAGTTTGGCAACCCCTGTCATATATCATGAAACCCTTCGGCAATCATAGAGCTCCGTTCCCCCCCCCCCCAATCAGTGCTGTTGAGGCTGCCTTAGTGGGTTTTTGATTAGGCTTTAATTAAGGAATTAATTAGTTGGGGAATGTTTCCTTGAAGACTTGAGTATGTGCTATTCCCTTGTGCCCCTGCACTGTTTTGATAGACTTCAAACTTATCTCCTACATCTATATGCCATACATCTGAGTGGCATTCATGGAAATACCTGCTGCTGAGAACATAAACCTATCAAAGATAAAAAACAAGAATGTGCTTTTGAATGGCCAGGTCTTAATTGAATTTCAGGCCTAGTCTGTTACTGTGTCTCATTACGTGCCATAAAATGAATTGAGCAGAGCGGAAGGATTTCGACATGGGGGGAAGAGGTGTTTTGATGCAGGAATTGCAACTAAGGCTGGTGGGGATTTTCCCTAGAGATATATGAAAGCTATTTCCCCACATTAAAATAGGAGGATCGGGCAACATTCCTTGTTATCCAATAGTAAGCATTTTGCAAAGTCAGTGGTTGCAGAGAAAAGAGCCATGCTCCTGCTCTAACCGGGGAAAGCTGCACTTTTTAGGAAGCTCAACCGTGGCAGATTTTTTTTTCTTTGAACCATAAGTGGTGCTGTTTTGACGTTGAATGCATGATTTTGATGGTTTTGGAGAAAAGGAAAAATGTAAAGAGGAAAGGACAAGGTTGTGTTTGTGGTTTTGTAAACCCGTAACATTATTTCAAAGGATAGAAACAACACATGTGTGTATTTATTTATTGAAAAGATACATATACACAGTACCACCTTTCTCTTATAGCACCAAAGCCAGCTCACAATAAAAGTTAAACTTAAATAACAAAATGAAGGATTTTTTTTTTAAAAAGCAGCAGCAACAGCCAACCATCCAAAAAGCAAGAGAAGGGCAAAAGAAAGATACGCCCGTGTGTCAAATTCAAATTAAAGGGGCTCAGGGAAGCCCTGATGAAATGACAGAGTTTTCAGCCTTCTCTGAAAGATTCATGTGGGGGGAAGTTCCATAGGACAGAGGCCACTGCCAAGAAGGCCCTATTGCACATCTCCATAAACCATACCTCAGACAGCAACGGGGGTCCCATTGCTAGAAAACCTCCTTGGGAGATCTTAGACTTAGATCTGAGAGAGTCATACATTCATATGGAGGAAGGTGGTCTTTCTGTTAAATAATAATAGTATAATATTATTGAACCACTATTGAGTACATGGTATGCTTTCGAACTGTGGTGCTGGAGAAGACTCCTGAGAGTCCCTTGGACTGCTAGGAGATCAAATCAGTCAATCCTAAATGAAATCAACCCTGACTGTTCCCTGGAAGGACAGGTACCGAGGCTGAAGCTCAAATATTTTGGCCACCTAATGCAAAGAGAGGACTCTCTGGAGAAGACTCTGATGCTGGGAAAGACTGAAGGCAAAAGGAGAAGGGGAAGGCAAAGGATGAGATGGTTAGACAGCATCACCGATGATGCAACGAACATGAAAATGAGCGAACTCAGGAAGATAGTGGAGGACAGGAAGGCCTGGCGGGATGTGGTTCATGGGATCACGAAGGGTCGGACATGACTTAACAACTGAACAACAACATGTTACATAGAATGAAAAGAAAGGTTTTTGCCCTGAGAGGAGTGCAATATAGATAAGCAAGGGAGACAACAGAGGAAGGAAAGGGATATGGAAGCCAGAGGCACACTGGGGGAAGCACATGGAATTGCTTCAGTTGCATGACCCTAAACATAAAGTAGGAGCGAGGACTAAGGCATGGTGCCAAAGACTTCCAGAAATGGTGGGTTTTCATATGGGTAATGGATTATCATACAGGTTGATTACTCCTTACCCAGACATCCGAAATCCAGACTATTCCAAAATCCAGACATTTTGGGGGCTATGACTTTTTTAAAAAAAAAGCTTTTTCCAGCACCTAGCTGGCAAAGCGCAAGGCATGTTGGGGCACAACATTATTTTAAAATATTGTACAAAATGACCTTCAGGCTCTGTGTATAAGGTGTATATGAGACATAAATGAATTTCGTGTTTAGACTTGGGTCTCATCCCCAAGAGATCTCATTATATTGATGCAAATATTCCGAAATCCAGACAATCCAAAATCCAAACAATTTCCCGTCCCAAGCAGCCTGGATAGGGAGTGACGCACCTCGTAGCGTCGCCCCCTGTTGCCTGGCCCCGTCCAGCAGCAGCAGACTGAGGCTTTCTATCCCGCCACTGTGACTGGGTGGCGGCCATTTTAGTGGCAGCCTCGTGGGTCTCTTCTTCCCCTGTGGGGTTGGCAGCCATTTTCCTTATACCAGTGATCAGTTGGAGCCTAAAGGGGAGGAGTTTGTAGTTACTGTTAGTGCCAAGGGTTGTGGCAGTTACTTTTCCCTTGTTACAAGGGAGGTTGCATAAGTGGATTACTTATAAATAAATTCGATTAATTACAAATAAATAAGTTTATATATTTACGTATAGTTACATAACGGAATAAGGTCTGTCGTGCAAGTTAATTGATTATATAGTGTAATTAATTGAGAGTATAAGGGGTGATAAGCGAAGGTTATAAAGGAGTTTATACGTGTATACTAATTTATTAAATAATAAAATAAAAAAGGAAAATACATGAAATACTATTTTAACAAGTAAATAATAAATTAAATAAATAAATAATAAACGAAATAAAATAAATTAAATACATACATAGCGAAATCAAATAGTTCATTAATTATATAATGAATTAAATAATTACATAGCGAAAGAAATTTAGTTTATTGATTGTATAGTGAATTAAATACTAGCATAGCAAACTACAGAGTTATAAGGGGTATATAGGTATATAGAAACTACTGCCATTTAGTGGCTGTTACTTTTCTTTGTTAAACAGGCAGGCTACATCAAGTTGATTACTTATAAATACATAACATTGATTAATTACAAATTCAGTTATTCATAGTTTTGTTAATTGATTGCGTTTATTAATTACACAACGTCATAACTACACAAAGAAATAATTACATAGCGAAATAAATATAGTTTGCCAGTATGTAACAAGTAAATACTTACATGGCGAAATAAATAAATACACAACGAAATACATAATTACATAGCGAAATAAATATAGTCCATCAGTTATGTAACAAATACTTACATAACGAAATAAATAAATACACAACGAAATAAATAATTGCTTAGCGAACTAAATATCGTTCATCAGTTATATAACAAAATAAATAATTACATAGCGAAATAAATATAGTTTATTAATTATATAGAATTGAATAATTGCATAGCGAAATACAGATTCATAAGGGAGTATAGGTATATAAGAAAGTAAGGAAAGCGGGCATATTACATAGAGGGGAATTTAACAAGATGCCTAAAAAGGCGCAGAAGGCAGGTGGGAAGGCTCCAAAGCGGCAACCCCCGCCGCAGTCTCATTCTTCATCTGACGAGGGTGAGGGGGCAGTGGATTGGAAAGGGGCCTTTGCTCGGCTGGCAGCGTTGGAAAAGGAAAGAGCCAATAGGGCGTCTGATAAAGGGGATGGGGGTGAAGCCTCCGGAGCTGTGAAGGTCAGCCGGCCAGCTCGGCGTCGTAAGGGTGCTAAGATGTATGAATTGTTTGCCAGCAGGTTGGCAGAACTGGAAAAGGACAATGCAACACCACCTGTGGCCAAATTGCCTGCAGCGCAGTCTTCCATTGTGGATTTGGAGCGGGAGGTTCCAGGTGAGGAAGGGGCCAGTGATGTAGCTGGATTTTTAAATGTTTGGAGAGAGAGCTCTGTGGGTGGGTCAGAGGTTCCAGGAACCTTTACACCCTCTGGATTCGGTCCAGTCCCTCCATGGGGAGGGTGGGACGGCATGGGTTGGGCGCCACCCCTGGCAGGCTTGCCTGTCGGAGGTGTGCCGCTTTCTCAGCCTTGGCAGACTATAATGCAAGGCGATGTGGGTGTTGGGGGCCCGCAGCCGCCCTGCTGGCCTCCACAGACACGGCAGTATTGGCTTCCACAGCAGACGCCGGGCTATCGGGCACTGATGCCTGCCCCGGCGACTTTTCTAGGATGTCCGCTGGAGGGCATTGAACAGGGTTTGGTTGGAAGATCCTGAGGATCGTCCCAAGCTTACTTATGGGTCTATGCTCTTCCTTTAGGCGGCCACCTCGCCAGGTCCGTTACGGAAAGAATCTGGCGGAGCGAATATGTAGACACGTTCAGCCTGCTCCAAGCAGAGCCTGAACTGGTTGCTAAGACAGGTGCCTGCTCCAAGGAACATGAGACTGTACATAAACGTAGAGTGGGTGAAAACAGGGGCATCTGGCTTTGTGGTTTTTCTTTTATACTATGTGGTGGCGATCCAGATACAGCTTAAGCGGGCTCCTGCGCTTTTGAAGTATATGGATCTCATTTTGGGGGGCGTCAAGGGAATACCCGGCCGTTGCAATCGACAGGCTTACACATGTCCTCATTGGGGGGCGGGAAGGCCGCTAGGCGGGGGACAGCAGGGTCCAGGAAAGAAGCGGGGTGGGGGTGGACCAGCCCCTACCCCTACTAACGAGGGGGGTCAACCCCAATTACGTTGACCCCCTTGCGTTACTGGTTGTAGTGGTCCCCTGATAGGATGGCTGCAAGGTACCTTGAGGAGGGCTTTTCTCTTTGGGCGTGGGATGGAGGCTATAATAAAATAATGATAGCCAAAGAGATAGATGAAGGCCGAGTGGCCGCCCCCCCCTTTTTCTTAGTTGCCCATTGCTTAACCTTGGGTTTTTTCCCCTGGGGGGGGGGTCTCCAAATAAGGGCACCTGGTGAATGTCGTTCAATTCACCATTTGTCCTTTTCAAAAAGGTGCTTATGAAACTGATGCAATTACAGCAGAGCGGTGCTCTGTACGTTACATATCACTGGATGATGCCATAGGAATTTTGCGTTCCTGTGGAAAGGGGGCCTTGATGGTGAGGGGGACATTGAGTCAGCATTTCGGCTTCTTCCGGTTCATCCAGATGATTTTTTGTGCCTGCTGGGATTCCAGTTTGAACGTTACAATGGAGTGTCATTTGGAGATCTGAGCTCCGTGTGGAGGCTGAGCTTCAGGTACACTCTGTTGCGGCGGGCAGCACTGGTTCTGGGGCTTATTTTAGAGGACGGTTCTGTGCTCCCACATGGCCCGCGTATGGGGTCCGGGCTGGGGTCACTTCTGACCTCACCTTTCTGGAGTTATTCCTGCTTTTGGTGGCTATGCACATCTGGGGCGGGAATTTCGCTATGCAACGGCGCGTTTTTTGGTGTGACAACCAAGCTGTAGTCTTTGTTGTCACCCAACAAACGTCCAGACCACCTAGGGTGATTAGGCCAACACCTTCGTGTGGTCTGCTTTAGTGCCAGGTGCACAGGCAACTTATACGGGTAATTACAGCCCTTTTGGGGAATTTTGGTAAGGGGCAAGGTTGCCTGGCAGTTGGCCCATTCTGCCTGAGCACTTCATGTGCTTTATACTGCATTTAAGGCATCTGGGGCTTCTCAGTTAGATCCATGTGAGTCTTCTTGGCTGCCCTGGCCTTGGGGTCTAGAGCAGCTGGGTGACTGGATTATTCTGCAGATTTTCGGGTTCGGAAAATGCTGGAGGGTTTGCGCAGGGTTCACCCAGAGTTACCTGACCGGCGCAGACCCATATCCACACGGTTGCTCCAGCAGCTCTGTGGTGTGTTTAATGTTTTGTGTGCCTTACAGTTTGATGCGGTTATGTTCTAGGCCGTTAGTTTCACACTAATTTTGGCGCTTTCCGCCCCAGTGAAGTCCTGGCAGGATTCAAGTGGGATACCTCAGCTGGGTCTTTGCGGCCACAGATCTGGTCTATTCGAGGGAGTCGGTCATGTTGACCTTAAGGCTATCCAAGACTGACCAGTTGGCAAAAGGGCGGAAGGTGTGTTTGTGTAGGGCAGAAGTGGGTGTCCTTTGCCTGGTTTCTGCCCTAGAGAGTTATGTTCGGATGAACCCCCCAGTTTCTGGTGGTTTGTTCTGTCATTTGGATGGTTCACCACTGACCCTATTTCAATTTCGGGTCTTTTTGGAGGGGACTAGTTCACCTGGGCATGTCCCTAGTGATTACGGCTTGCATCCGTTTAAAATCGGTGCGGCCTCTTTGGCAGCCCATTCAGGCCTGCCGTCCGCCTCCATTCAGCGGATCGGCTGATGTCGATCCGCTGTGTTTCAGGGGTACATCCGCAAACTGTGACTTGCTTAAGGAGCGGTCATCGCTGCGTTCATGCCATGGGCATTCGCAGGGAGCCATTCGTTGGCTGTTTATATTGTTATTTGGGGCTGGCATTGCTGCGCGACTTGCTTGAGAGATGGTCATCACTGTGTTCATGCCATGGGCATTTGCAGGGGACCCATTGGGTGGCTATATATGGTTATTTTGGCCTGGTGTTGTTGTGCCAACCATTTGTTTGTTTCTTCCTCAGGTCGCTGGTCTTTTCCTGTGCGCATCCTCATTGTGACCATTCCATCGTCTTTTGGGCGAGGAGGAGGGCAGCGGCTTGTGACTTTGGCTCCCAGCTAGGTTTAGGTGCACTTGCGCAGGTGTGGTGGGCGGCCAAGAGGGGCATGCTGTGGGGTCAGCTGTTGCCACTTATTACGGAATTTCTTGATTTCAGGCCTTCCCCTCAAATACTGGTTTTACACCTTGGCAAAAATGACCTGGGCCAGAGAGGACGTATCAGTCCTTGAGGCTACAGGTCCGTAGGGACCTTGCCATTATTAGATCTTGGCTGCCAGGGATTGTTATCCTCTGGTCAGACGTGTTCCCACATAGGGTTTGGAGGGGGGGCTGTCTGACCTCGTTTGTTGCTTAGCCCGTCGTAAGACCAACCGGTACTTGAAGGAATATATACGGGAAATGGGTGGGGAAGTCATCTTCCACCCGAATATATTTTTCTGACCCGACCCTCTTTAGAGGACGGAGTGCACCTTTCCGAGGCTGGGGCCAACATTTTCCTTTTTGATTTGCAGCAGGGGATTAGGAGCCTTTTGGGTTCGTGGGGCTGTGGGGGTTAAGCTCTAGGCTAACCCCCCCGTGTGGCAGGTCACGTGCGGGCCGGGTAGATAAGATAAGCAATTGGTGTACATTCGGAGGTAAGCAAGGTCAAGGGGTGAGCCAGGACCGCTCAGATGGTGCCGGACTGGATCGGTGAGGCTGGCTGGCAAGCCCCTTGATTGGATCAGCAAAGACAACCATACGGCTTGGCCTGGGGGAGTCTGCGCGGTCCAGCTGCCTCGACCCATCGGGTCGGCTGTGATAGGCTTTCTCAGTCTATGATTGAGGATAGCTTGGAGTCAGAATGTTACGCCCAAGGGTAACTCAGGGGGAGGCAGACGGCTAGATGCCGTTTCCCCCAATTCTAGGGCCCGCACGTTGTTTGGGGGTTATATATATTCCCTGCTGCAGTTTTCACATGTTGTTCAGTTAATAAAGTTACCCTTAATCCAAGTCTCTGTCTGTTGTGATCATTGGGGGGTGCTCAGGTAAAAGGGATATTCAACCGGTAGTATGATTTGGGAGGAATACTGAGCTCTGTTGTAAAGGGGAGGCTTGTGAATGGATATGCTACTTCATATTTTCCACTCGGCTGGATTTTTGTAAAGTCTCATTTTTGCTGTGAACTTTGCCATTTTGGGAAGAAGGAAAAAAAATTCATGAAAACCTCCTACCTTCCATTTTTTCATGCATCCCTTGTGTCTTTTTGCTGTCATTGATCCCCTGATCAGCTGCAGCTTGGGATGGCAGGAAGCTTCTGTTACTAGAAGACAAAACTATTTAAAATACCCAGCATCTCCAGCTAGGGCAGAGGAAAAACCCTGCTGCCAGCCTGTGTTGACAATGAATGCTGCTGCCAGCCTGTGTTGACAATGCTGAGCAAAGTGTAATTAATCTGTGGAACTCCTTGCCACAGGATGTGGTGATGGCACCTGGCCTAAATGCCTTTAAAAGGGGATTGGGTAGATTAATGGAGGAAAAGTCCATCACAGGTTACAAGCCATAAGCAACCTCCTGGTTTTAGAAGTAGGTTTGCTCTGTATGTCAGGTGCAAGGGAGTGGCAACAGGATACAGGTATCTTGTTGTCTTGTGTGGTCCCTGAGGCATCTGGTGGGACCACTGTGAGATACAGGAAGCTGAACTAAATGGGCCTTTGGCCTGATCCAGCAGGGCTCTTCTTTTGTTCTTATGTTCCAATCATATAGACTCAGTACGATACAGTTTCCTATGTTCCTATGAACCCAACCCTTTATTTTAGCTCTGTGCTGGTTCTGTCTATGTTCTGTTTACTGTTAGCTCATGTTTGTGTATCTTTTATAGCAGCATGTAGTAGATTTTATTGACACTGTGCTGGCTTGAGAGGCCCTCCAGGGAATGCAATCCAAGCTGTTGGATGCTTTTCTCATTCATCAGACCAATAACAAACTTCACAGCTAGTCTTTTATTTTGGCAAGGTCAGTCATGTACTATATTCTCATGTCTTAAACATGTCCTCCATTGAATGACGGAGGGATCAGTTGGTGACTTGCATGTGGAATGAGTTGCTGCAGATCCAGTGCCATGGCAAAAAGTCCATACAAACTCAAGCACAGTATTTTTCAACTGATGTTTGAAATTCAGCAGTTAGCGACGTTGCTGAAATTCATTATTTCATGGCTAAGATTACAAACCTTGACAACGTGTAATATGCAATCGGTGTTATGGCATACAGTAGTTCTTCTCTCGCTCTGAAGAAGTCATCTCATTCATCCCGCGTCCCCAACTCACTCCTCCATTCTCATCTCCTGATACCTGGCGGCTGCAGTAACAGCAGGTCGGTCTCATCCTCCCCTTCCTCTTTCTTTCATTAACACATAAAGATCTACAGCAGCAACCCATGTGATAAAATTGAGTGGAGGGAGAGTTAGAACAGACAAAAGAAAATATTTCTTCACCCAGCGTGTAATTCATCTGTGGAACTCCTTGCCACAGGATGTGGTGATGGCACCTGGCTTAGATGCCTTTAAAAGGGGATTGGATAGATTCATGGAGAAAAAGTCCATCACAGGTTACAAGCTATAAGCAACCTCCTGGTTTTGGAAGTAGGTTTTCTCTGTATGCCAGGTGTAAGGGAGTGGCAACCGGATACAGGTACTCCCTGAGGCATCTGGTAGGGCCACTGTGAGATACAGGAAGCTGGACTTGATGGGCCTTTGACCTGATCCAGCAGGGCTCTTCTTATGCTCTTATGTTCTTACTGCCCTAGCTTCCAAGCACCCTGGGAAAACTACGTTTCCCTGGCATGTGGGTTGTTGCAGTAGCAATGGCCCAATAAGGAACAACAAGGTAAGGATGGAAGGATGGGGAATGGATGGGGGTTCCTGGCAGTGGTTGAAGTGGGCTTCAGAGCTTATTGTGTTCCTAATAATATCATTGGGGATGTGAAAGTCATTGGAGCCTGGAGGGTTTCACCCAGCAGAAGCAGGGAGTCAAAGGATGAGAGATGTGCTATACATGTACATGTATGCCCATCTTTAATTATACTACTGGAAGAAATGTTTGCGAGGAGACTATGAAGTTGTTTATTATTTCATCGCTGTCATAATTGTACATTCACAGGCATTTCACCTCTATTAGACAAAAATAAGTTTTGCATCCAGATAAAAAGAATCCCTCTTTGTAGTTTTTTTTTTAATGCTTGGCCACTTCTCCCTCGTGGTTGGTGTTTATTAATTCCTCCTCACAATATCAGAAATGTTAATTCCGCCTTTGCTAAGTCTCATGTTTCCCGGAGAGAATAAGACCAAGCTGTTTAATCTTTCCATACAGGCTGCTGTCATTTTTGAAAATTGTTATCATTTTGGTTACTCGGAAAAGCACCTCCCGGAACAATTATGAACAGCAGAAGCTGCTGTGGGTTGTTTGTCAGAGAATTCAAGCTCTTTGGGACCAACTCTTGTAGCATTGTCTTAGATTCCATTCTTTCGCACTCCTACCATTCAGTGCAGATCTGTTTTGCTTCCCTGAGCTGTGGAAAGTTCTGGGTAGCCTCAAAGAGAGTGGATAGAGGGAAATTCTTCTCCCTCTCGCACAACACCAGAACCAGGGGACATGCACTAAAATTGAGTGGAGGGAGAGTTAGAACGGACAAAAGAAAATATTTCTTCACCCAGCGTGTAATTCATCTGTGGAACTCCTTGCCACAGGGTGTGGTGATAGCACCTGGCCTAGATGCCTTTAAAAGGGGTTTGGATAGATTCATGAAGGAAAAGACCATCACAGGTTACAAGTCATAAGCAACCTCCTGGCTTTAGAAGTAGGTGTTCTCTGTGCCAGGTGCAAGGGAGTGACAACAGGAAACAGGTTATCCTGTCGGCTGTGTGCTCTCGGAGGCATCTGGTGGGGCCACTGTGAGATACAGGAAGCTGGACTAGATGGGCCTTTGGCCTGATCCAGCAAGGCTCTTCTGATGTTCTTATGTTCTTAATGGAGACCAGTTTTCCTTTGGAGGTGTCAGGTACCCCAGAGCTTGAACCAGGAGCGATTTCTTGCTTACTCCACCACTTTTGATCTTTACAACACTGTAAGAAGATCTATTATTATTATTATTATTATTATTATTATTATTATTATTATTATTATTATTATTATTATTATTATTATCGTTGTTGTTGTTGTTGTTGTTGTTGTTGTCAGGGGGGCAGCCAGGCGCCCCTGCTACTGGGGCGGAAAAGCCCGCCGCCCCATTATGCAAATCAAATAATTAATTTGCATAATGAGTTTCGGTTTTTTTAAAACGTTTTTTTAAAGGTTTTTAGCGCTAACGGGGCTTCTAACAGTGTACGTATGCTTTGCGCCTACTTATCTTGTTCTAGGACGACGTTCAGGGGCGACGAGCTCCTCCGGGGCTCCTGGGCGCTTGAATTGCAGAGTTAACGCATGCTGAGAGCGACGATGTTTCCAATCATCGCTCTGCGCATGCGTTAACTCTGCAAAGCGCCCAGGAGCGTTTTGCAGAGTTAACGCATGCGCAGAGCGACAATTGGAAACATCGTCGCTCTCAGCATGCGTTAACTCTGCAATTCAAGCGCCCAGGAGGAGCTCGTCGCCCCTGAACGTCGTCCTAGAACAAGATAAGTAGGCGCAAAGCATACATACACTGTTAGAAGCCCCGTTAGCGCTAAAAACCTTTAAAAAAACGTTTTAAAAACCCAAAAATAAGCGAAAATAAAAACGAAAGTTGAGGAGGCTCCCGCCCCCCCGGAGCCTTCCCGCCCCTACGCCCTGGGGCCCACCGCCCCACTGCCCCATATCAGACGACGCCTCTGGTTGTTGTTGTTGTTGTTGTTGTTGTAGCTGTAGGGCCAAAGTTAGGAGGGATTGTCTTGCCAAAATCACCTACTCAGTTGAGATTGTTGAGCACAGGTGAGATTCACACTTGGGACTTCCTGGCTCATAGCTCATTCTTTTAACCACCGCACAACACTCTTTTTCTGCACCACTTTCAGCAGTCAGTTCCTGTTACATTCACAATTATTGTGCGTTGCTAGTCTACTTCCTTACACCTGTCCATGTACCTAGGTGGCCCCAAGCCATTTAGGACTTTAAAGGCAGTGACCAACACTTTGAACTGCACCCAGAAATGAATTGGCAACCAATGCAGGTGTGGCATAATCGTACAGCCTCGTTAATCAAAAGAAACCAGGTGAAGTGCAGACACAACAGAAATGGAGAGATCCATCCACTGCTACGTATCCAGATAAGGTAAAGGTAAAGGTTCCCCTGGCTCGAACGCTAGTTGATACGGACTCTAGGGGCGGTGCTCATCTCCATTTCAACAGAGGCGTCGCTGCGGTAGGGGCGGTACCGTATGTTGCACCCTGTCCTAGTCCCGTTTACCAAGCCGGCAGGAGGCGGCCCCGCCCCCTCGCCGTTGGAGCCATTCCGTAAAGAGAAAGCAGCAGGCAAGAGACTCCCTGCCCGTTGCTTTCTCCGCACGGGAATGGCTCCGACAGTGAGGGGGCGGGGCCGCCTCCTGCCAGCTTGGTAAACGGGACTAGGACGGGGTGCAACATACGGCCCCGCCCCTACCGGAGCGATGCCTCTGTGTTTCAAAGCCGAAGAGCCAGCGCTGTCCGAAGACGCTTCTGTGGTCATGTGGCCGGCATGACTCAATGCTGAGGCACACGGAACGCTGTTACCTACCTTCTATTAATCTACTTGCAATTTCTTGCTTTCAAACTGCTAGGTTGGCAGGAGCTGGACAGCTCACATTGTCACGCAGCACTCGGGTCTCAAACTGCTGTCCTGCCTGCCTTTCAGTCTGCAGTTCAGCGTCTTAACCACTAAGCCACCGTGGCTCCTAGAGGTATCCAGATACTCCCCTCCAAACCCAGACTTGTCCTTTCCCTGTCTTTCTTGGGCCTATTTCATGCACTATTATTGTCATTCAGATGTTGAATGGTGTTCTGTATTTTCAACTGAGCAATGACTACACCCTTCATATGTATAATATCCATTACTGATGGGCTGAAAAGTCTGAGCTGAATAGAATTGCCAAAAAATCACTCAGGCGTTCTTGTTATCAATGACTGATTTGCCAGCACAGGAGATTCATGCTCTTGCACTCGACTCCAGACCTCTACAATATATTTGCAGATTCTCATTATCCAGACTCCAAGTGTCTGAGATCTCAATTAAAAAAGACAGTAGGACTGAACGGTGTTTTGGGGGCAGGAGGAGGCTTCAGAGGAACAGAGGAAACCCCCCCCCCCAACAATTTAAAGTTCAGCTTTTTACCTAATCAGCTGTGCTGTGTAGCATTACTTGGGAGACTTTGTCATGCTACGTTTGTTACAGAGTTGATTAATATAACTTGGGTAAAGATCCTTATTTGACTAATACCTATTCACTGGAGGCTTGATCCTGCAGTACGTCCTGTTTTTGAAACCAGTAGAAGTTTTGATTGTACAGGGATTATGGGATCCGGTACATAATGAACATAAAGTGCCAAATCTTATTTTATTTTGGCAAGCATGTAAATGAACGAACAGAAAAAGGGATGCAAGACCTCATTAACCCAGAGAGAAAATAGCACTAAACCGCTTCATAAGGTGATGGTAGATTGAAGTAATGATGGTTAGCAAGTCCCGCAATCCAATTGAAGTCATTTCAACCATCGTTGTTGGGTCTCAGTCTCCTCTGGTCCATCAGGATTTCGGACACTCGACAACTTGTATGACCCACCAACTGAATGGCAGATCACTGACCTTGGTGATACAATCCGTTGGTAGGATGGTTCATTAAGTAGGATGCAAGATTTGTTCTGACATTTCAGGGTTTCAACCTCCTCAGGTTCTCCAGGCCAAAAAGCATGTTCCACCGGCACACAGACTTGTCCAGCAGTCTTTAAACTTTGAATGTTTTTTTTCCCCTGAAGCTGGGTGTCCTCTTCTCTTTGACTGTAGAACAGCGGTTTCAACTTGTGTGCCGTTGTATACTGGTGTGTCACGACTGGGCCTCAGGTATGCTGCGGGAGTTAGGAGTACAGCAATTGGAAGCCGCTGAAAATGTCTTCTCTATGGTGTTCTCTATGGTCTTCACCTCTGGTGATGTCACTTCCGGCTTCCGGAAGACTCTTCCAGGTTCTGCGGCTCTGTTTTTTAGGGCAACTGTAGTAACAAATTGTCCCTCTTCCTCCTCCGGCTCTAAGGAGGGAAGAGAGACAGACAATTTGTTACTACAGACAGTTGCCCTAAAAACAGAGCAGCAAAACCTGGAAGAGTCTTCTAGAAGCCGGAAGTGATGTCACAAGAGGTGAAGACCGTAGAGAAGACGATGATCATAGAGAACACACACAGGTCAGTGTGCCGCAGGAAGAAAAACACTGAAAATTGCTGCCCTAGAGAGTGATTGAAGGAGGTGACAGGCCACCCCAATCTGCCACCCCAATCAGGTGCCAATCTGCCACCTGAGGTGCCTCGGTGGACTTTACGGATGGGCCTGTCCCCAGAAAATCTGTGAAAGGAGATGGATGTTGTGTCAACAGAAGTTGGTGCCATGCAGCATTTTATGGCACTTGTGCTATTTCATTTTGATGGGAGCTGCTGGTGCTCCATTCTCGCAGGTATTGCCTCTTCTTGTAAAAACTTACGAGACTGTCATGGATATGAGATTGTCGCCTCGGTTTTGCTTTATTCCCACTGTCAACTTTATTGTTATAACTCCTCTTTTTTTTTCTTCTCTAAAGAAAATTTTTGGGAGGTCCTTTTAAAGCTGACTCTGCCGGAAGACTTGATATTGGGCTGAAGGGAATACCCAGGGTTACCTGTGGAGACACCCTTCTTTGCAAAATGAGCTTTTGTTTGCTTCATCTTGGCCTTGACAAGTTTACAGCAGAGATCCCTGATACATGATCTACTCAAAAAGTTAATGATAATCCCAAAGAAATACTATACAACTCCAGCCCTTCGCCAAGGTTACAGTACTATGGTGTAATTTTCGGGGAAGATATATTAGTCGCCGCGTTTAATTCAAAACAAAGTATGGAACGAGTAATGTTTGCTATAAAATATGATGGCAGAGAACTTTAAATCCTCTCCAACTGTCCTGCTTTGCATAATAAAACAGGGACCTCTTATGCCATAAATGATCTGGGACCTCTTTTGCTGTAAATGATTCGTTTTGTGTTTGCATGTGTGGCTTCCCTGGGCAAATGAAAGTAATGATTTGTCAAACAACTAGCTAGCTGAGGTGAAGCTCTTGCACTGGGCCAGTTAAGACAGCTTTTTAATGTTTCTGGCAGCTAGCCACTTGGAAGAGACTCATGGGAAGTGTTTTTCATATGGGTCTTTTGTCTATTTTGCTTCCACTGTCGGCTGGGAAGCTACCCTGCTGATTCTGGAAGTGTAGATGACTATAATATAGCTTTAACCTCCCATCGTTATTTGAGATATTCCTTTGAATGGTGACCAGGTGTGTTTTAATCTCTAACGAGAAATCCATCGGCATTGAGATGTACGATGCCAAGACAAAGGATTATATAAAATGATGCTGAATTACTTCACAGTGTTAGACATGATGGGCTGTATTTTGCTTTCGAGTTGTGCTTCTCCCTGAACGGTTGGGAATATATTGTGCTAAAAACCCGATCCTAATAGCTACTCCTTTTTTTTTTCTCAAGGATAAAGATAACAGATCTTACAATTACCCTGTATCTTGTCCAAGCATCACTGCAAGTATCTCGGTACCCCCTGCTGAGTAGATAATAGTCACTTATCACATTTATAGTTTTGACAGCTTTTCAAATGGGTTGGCTCTGGAAACGGAACTGAGTAAAATGCAATCCATTCGACTTTAGGAAAAAGATAATCCTAGTGCTTGATGCATCTCGGCTTCCAATGTTAAAAGCACATCTTGCACTGGTTCCATCCGGGCTTGACTACTGTGATGTGCTTTATGTGGGGCTGCCCATGAAAATTTATTATTATTATTATTATTATTATTATTATTATTATTATTATTATTATTATTATTATTAACAACAGTATTTATATACCGCTTTTCAACCAAAAGTTCACAAAGCGGTTTACAGACAAAATCAAATGATTAAATGGCTCCCTGTCCCAAAAGGACTCACAATCTAAAAAGATGCAGAACACCACCAGCAAACAGCCACCAGCAAAGACACTGTGCTGGGCTGAAAGGGGGGCAGTTACTCTCCCCCTGCTAAATATAAGAGGAGCACCAATTGAAAAAGTGCCTCTTGCCCAGTTAGCAGGGAAAATGGTCTGGAAGCTTCATCCAGGGTTAAAAGCAGCCATCAGGTTGTTGACTTGAGTGTGACATTACAAATGCATCACCCTGGTACAGTCCAATCTGTATTGGTGGCCAGTTTGTTACCAGGCTCAGATATTGGTTATTACCTTTAAAGCCCTATAAGGTCCTGGACTGCCTGCACCAATATATTTCTGTCCTAACACGAACTGCAGTCTTGGGCTTTGCTGTCTAGTTGCCCCAGCACGTTTGATTTGCAGAAACCTGGGGCAGGGCCTTTTCTGTGGTGATCCTGTGTCTATGGGACACACTACCACAGGACATTCATCGGGTACCCATATTAAATGCTCCCAGATAGCCACTCTGCTCAGCTTTGTATCGATCACCTTCAGTCTGGTTCTGCAACTGTATTTGCTTTGGGCAGCTGGACATTTTGTATATTGATCTTATTCTGGTGTGATTTATTGTTTTATCTGTGGCAGGACCAACCTCTCCATCAGAACATCAGAAGAACCCTGCTTGGTCAGGCCAAAGGCCCATCTAGTCCAGCTTCTTGTATCTCACAGTGGCACACCAGATGCCTTAGGGAGCACATAAGACAACAAGATACCTGTATCGCCACTCCCTTCCATCTGGCATTCAGAGAAAACCTACTTCTAAAACCAGGAGGCTGCTTATGGCTAGGCTTACCAGATCCATACCAGATCCATACTAGGACAGAGTGCTAGACCTTTAGGAGAGGAATGTGAGCAGGTGTTATGGCAAGCGGTTCTCAAACTGTGGGTCGCGACCCACCATTGAGAACGTTAGCTGTCCCCTGGATCACCACCACTGGATCGCCACCAGGGGATCGCCACCGCTGCAAAATTGCCTGAAACCACCACTGCTTCACTTACCGGGGCTTGGGGGAGCTTCGGGGAGGGCAATATGTGAGGGGGGTATTGTTACGTGAGGGGTCTGGTTGGTTCCATGGGTAGCTAAGACACACCATTAGGGTATCAAGAAATTTGAAACTTGTTTCAAGTCCACCATCCAGCCCTGAGCCACGGAGGTCAGATCTGCTTTTGTTCAATTTCCCAATGTTTGTTTTTCATTTCTCATAAAATAACAGCAATCCCCTTGTGCAAGGGACAAGCCCTGTAGATTGAATTTCCCTGAATGTGTTTTGCAGCATTCATTCCCCCCCCCTTTCCCCGTACAGCTTTTTAAATGATCTAATCATTCTGGAATGTTGCAATGCCAGATCATCCTATATCACCCCCACTTTAATATATTTTCCCATCATGATAACGGTTGCATTCTACTGTACATCAAAATGTGTGCTCAAGCTTACAATTCCCTCACCCCCCTTAATTGTCTCAGCTCACAATAATGACATAGCCATTTTGAATCCATCCAGATCGGATTCCAGGAACACAGAAACATCGATAAAATTGGATTTCCCCATCCGCTGTATTTAACCTGTTTTGGCAAGGTATCAGTAATTAAGAAAGAAAAGGAAAAAAGGATTCATTATAAAAATAAACCAAGCTTGTTTACTTTGAGTTCAGCTGGTAGTTACAAAACGCACCACAACTGGAGCCAGATAGTCAGCAAAGATATCCTGCGCTTGTACAGAGACTGTTTTAGAAGTGGTGGGGGAAAATGAAAGAAGTGAAGAAATGAAATGATGAATGAAAGAAATAAAAAAAAATCATGCTTACTGTAAGCATTGTTAGCTAACTAGGCAGCTTGCAATGTTATTTGGTAACTATAAATGTTGGCTTTCCATGAGTCAAGGTTTACAGTCAGTGCAATTTTAGCCTGACTCATATGGTTGTCAATATTGGATTTCAGAAATATTGTCCACCCTCCTCCCAGTGGGAAGAGGCAGAAGTAAAGCAGTGTGTGATGATAACAGCTGTGGGTGTGTGATCTGGGAGCAGGGCCGGCTCATCCATGAGGCTAACTGAGGTCGTTGCCTCAGGCACCAGATTGGCAAGGAGCACTCATCTGTCTGCACACTCGCTTCCAGTGCCCCTCCCCTACCCCCTCTTGCCCTGAAGTGGAAGAGGAAGATAGAGCAGAAGAGGAAATGTGAAAGAAGAGAGTAGTGCGCTAGAGCACCAGATATACTCTATCCCAAGGGTTCTCCACCAGTGGTACTAGTACTACCAGTGGTACTTCGGTTGACTGCTGGTGGTACTCGGACCGCCGGACCACCAGAACCCCGGAACCCCACTCCAACATGGTGCTTTCGGTGGCACGTTTTTGCTTCTGAGAGGTTCCTGCATTTGGCCGAGCATCTTGGGAACACTGAGAAGGGCCCTCCCACTCGCCCAGAGCCGCCTACCTGCATTTTCTGGCCTCCGAAAACCTGGAAGTAACTGGCGATGATGGATTTTCGTAATCACCAGTTACTTCCAGAGGTATACAGCAGGAGAGTGGTACTTGGCCAGGAAGGCGTTGAGAACCCCTGCTCTATCCCCCACTCCCCCCCCCACGTGTTCTGCTCTGTTCCCCTCTTCCTTTTCCAATGCAGGAAGAACAATCTTTGGCCTTCATTTTGCAAGAACATTTTCACCGTTTCACAGTGTCCCCCCCCTCCAACTATCACCAAAATGGTGTGTATGTGCCTGTGTTTCTCAGGGGGGCAATCTCCTTTGAAATAACTCCCCTAGTGATAGCTCAGCTCTACTATTATATATTAGACCTGAGCTATAATATATAATATAATAACTCTCCCCCCCCCCGGTTATAACTCAGCTCTAATATTATATATTAGAGCTGAGCTATAATATATAACAGGGGTACTCAACCTTTGGAGGCCTGGGTACCCCCTATCACAGTCCAATTTTCTGAATTACCCCCTGCTAATTAATTGCTAATTAATTGGATCAATCAATTAATTAATTAGCTAATTAATCATTAAAGTACTAAAACAATTTTAAATGTGAAAAATGTCTTACTTAACTGTGTGTGTGTGTGTGTGTGTGAGAGAGAGAGAGAGTGAGAGAGAGTCAGTCAGTCAGACAGACAGACGGGGGATTGCATTTAAATTCTAATTAACAAATGATTACTGATTGATGCTGATAAGAGGCAGGCAGGCTCTGGCGTACCCCCTGCCATTGGTCCGCATACCCCTAGGGGTACTCATACCACAGGTTGAGAACCCCTGATATATAATAACTCACCCATGATTATAGCTCAGCTCTAATATTATACATTAGAGCTGAGCTATAATACAATAACTCCCCCTGCCCCGGTTATAAAAAGGTAAAGGTATCCCTTGACAATTAAGTCCAGTCGTGTCTGACTCTAGGGAGCAGTGCTCATCACCCTTTCAAAGCCGAAGAGCCAGCGCTGTCCGAAGACGTTTCCATGGTCATGTGGCCGGCATGACTCAACACCGAGGCGCATGGAACGCTGTTACCGTCCCGCTGACGCAGTACCTATTAATCTACTTGCAGTTTCTTGCTTTCGAACTGAGCCGTCGCACGGATTCGAACTGCCGACCTTTCAATCGACAGCTCATGGTTCAGTGGTTTAACCCACTGCGCCACCCGCTGGCGGTTATAGCTCAGCTCTAATACACTAAGGGAGAAGTACAAGCGAGCAAGGTAAGAACCAGCAATGTTGATATGCTGAAATCACCTCCTGACACCTCCTGAGCAGAGGGGAACAGTGATCCTAAACATGAGTACAATCTTAAAAAACAAAAACACATGGGGAGGCAATTACTTTTTGTAGTGACAAAACCACCTATAATCCTTATTGAAACCCTGAGAAATGTAATCAAATAGGTTAATAAATCCCACTTCCAAAGCCTCTAACTCGAGCTGTCCTTTGATTTTTATTTAGCTTAGTTTAAGGTTAGTGAGCTCTCAAGGTCAGAGATACGGTCCAGGGAGATTCAATATTGATTGGGTCATTTCACCAAGTTTCAGAGATGCCCAATTACATTGATATCTTCGAGCATTAACTGCTGCAGTCCACTAATCTCACTTTGTACAATGCTCGGTGTATAAGTGGGTAGAGGGTTAGTTTTGTTGTTGTTTGCTTAGTTGGAGGCTGCAATGCGGTTGCCTTTAACTGCAATTATCAGGGATGTGGATCAAGTCTCTGACTCCAAATCTCGAGTCAAGTCCCAAGTCTTTGCCCCCAAGTCCCGAGTCTTTGGTTGCGAGTCCCTATCTATTTAATGGGGAAAATGAGTTTAAACCTGAATAAAATTGGACTTGTAGAAGGCTCCAAGTCCCGAGTCGAGTCTTTCTTGTCTTTTACAATCGTCGAGTCAAGTCCGAGTCGAGTCCGAGTCAATAGACTCAAGTCTACATCACTGGCAATTATAGAGGAAACTTATAGCCAACTTTGAGCTAGGGCTAAGATGATGCAAAAAGCATCATGGGAGAGGAATGACCCTTCATGGGTTGGAAGTTTTTAAAGAGAGAAGTGCGGTGGCTGAAGCTGGCTTAGAATCAAGGCCGGCCCATCCATCAGGTCAACTGAAGCTGTTGCATCGGGGCAGCAGAATAATGGGGGTGCTCTTCCTGCTGCCTGCTTGCCTGCCTCCTTCTCCTTCCACTTTCTGGATTGGAAAAGGAACAAGGGGACAGAAGAAGACATGTGGTGGCAGGGAGGAGAGTGCCGAGTTAGAACAGTAGAGGCGGGCACATCACTGGGGGCATCTTCATGTGTCAGGAGGTCTTGGGCCAGCCCTGCTTGGAATCCATATCTTCTGGCCTGGAAGCACTGCTCTTGAATCCTAGTGCCACCTCTGTTAGCCTTGTAAAAAGGTAAAGGTATCCCCTGACAAGTCCAGTTGTGTCTGACTCTAGGGTGTGGTGCTCATCCCTGTTTCATAGCCGAAGAGCCAGCGTTGTCCGAAGACGCCTCCGTGGTCATGTGGCCGGCATGACTCTCCTTGCCGCAGCGCGTAGCATGCGGCTGAAACACGGAGCGCTGTTTACCTTCCCGCAAGTGGTACCTATTTATCTACTCGCATTGACATGCTTTGGAACTGCTAGGTTGGCAGGAGCTGGCCAAGCAACGAGCGCTCACCCCGTCGCGGGAATCGAACTCGACAGCTTATGGTTCAGCGGTTTAACCCGCTGCGCCACCCGCTGGCCTGTACCTTGTCCCTTGTAGCCTTGTACCAGGCAACAAATGTCCTTCTTTAAAAGAATGTGTTTTGGTGGGCTTTTAATCTGTAGTTGCTGATAGCTTTATCTTCTCTTCTCTGCCTTTTACTGTGCTTTTACTGCAGTTTTATTGCTTTTAATCCATGCTTTATCTGGATTGCTTTATCATAAGCCACACTTTGGGCACCATTATTGGTTTGTTTTAAAAGATATTCGTTCCACCCCACCTTTCCTCAGTGGGAGGGGGTGCAGGGCAGCTTGCAAATGTTTTAAAGAAGAACTGGTTTGAACCACACAACATCAGAACCAGCCCAGACAAGGCCGGCCAGGTCCTGGGAAGAGGGTTAGGATATCGGTACAGTGTGGCATCAATATCCCCGCCCCCTCCCAGGCCTGGCCGGCCAATGGCCCCCTCCCCCACCACCCCAGCCCTCCCTCCCCACGCCCTCCCGCCGCCTGCCACAGAACTTACCCGTGTCTGGCGGTGCGGGTGTCGGCCGACGACTGAGTGCGCGACGCTGGCCTCTGCTCCAGCGCTGCTTACTCATTTGGTGCTGCGAAAGTGCTTTATAGCACTCTCGCGACACTGAAGGCTGGCGGAGCACACGCTCCCACTGGCCCAAACCTAGACAGGATTGTGCCTACAGTCTTACTCCCAGTTGCAGCCCCTACATTATTATAGAGAGTCCTGATGAGACAAAGCCCATTGGCTGCTCTGAATGTTGCAGCATCAGATAGAACTGTGAGTATGAAATTAGAAAATCATGCAGTGACTCTAGGTTTCCTTACTTTGCTAGTTCTATGTGCTGCCACCATTTTCATGGCAGATCCCTGCAGTACTGAGGGATGGCTGTTCTAAATGGCACATGGCACATGGGATGGCTTCATCTCCACGTGGACCCTTGCATGCGCCAGTGATGGGGACTCGAGTCAAATGACTCGCAAGTGTGACTTAGCCACTTTTTCCCTGACTCGTACTCGTACTTGTACTCGTGACCCACTGACTCGCACTCACACTCGTGACCCACGGGACTCGTACTTGACTTGCACTTGTGGGGGTAACGACTTGCCATTTCCAAGTCATTTTCCTTTAATGGCCGGCATCAACGCAGGCAGGCAGGCAGGCAGGCAGGCAGGCAGGCAGGCGCAGTGGAGACCTCGGAGGAGGAGGGCAGCAGGGAGGAAGGGTTTTCAAGGGGGTGGGAAAGCAAGCCTGGCTCTGAGTCCCCCCTCTTTTGTTGCTGGCTGTTTGGCATTGGCCACAACTCCGAGCGCAAGGGGTGGGGAGGAGTGAGGGAAGGTGAAGCTGCCGCAGCAGTTCCTCCTCATTGACCAAAACTCCGAGCCAAAGGGATGCTCGGCTCAGCAAAGGGAAGGTGCAGGGAGGGAATAATAAATGGTTTGAATGTAGACACGCTTGTTTTTCCCAAACCAGATGGGTGGTGACAAGACTGAGAGGTGAGGGAAAGGGCATAGGGGGAGCCAAGTGAGTGCTTTAAAAGTCTCAGAGGTCCCCACACACACCCCACACACAGACACCCACCCCATTTTCAGCAGAAAAAGCCATTTTCCCCAAAGTGACTCGACTCGTGACTTGTGACTCGTGGTTTCTGGCCTTACTCGTACTCGACTCGCACTCGTGCAAAAATGACTCGCACTTGACTCGTACTTGCCCAAAAATGTTGACACTGACTTGCACTCGGACTCGCACTCTTGCAAAAATGACTCGTACTCGCACTCGTGACCTAGTTACTTAGATACATCCCTGGCATGCGCGTGGTCCATTGACACCCCCCCTCCATGCCTCACAAAGCCCCATGTGCAGCTCCATCCCTGGTTGCAAAGGACACATTCAAATACATGTGCATGGAATGCCTAGAATAGGCAGCCATAACGGCAGGCTGCAGCAGCGCCATGCATTCCGCCGTGAATTTCAGCAAGAGAGAAATTCAGCGCTTTCAGAAGGGTTTCAAGCTGCGTCGCTCCACAATGAATCTCCCACCTGTAAAAGTGGAAAGAACAATTGGTCAAAATAAGGCACATCTGCAGGCCAGTTTCTGTAACTGGGAGACCATTGCATATTCATTCCTCTTACTTGAGATGTCATAAACAGTTTTCAGCCACTCCGCACCAAGGTGCTGCTCAGATTCATTCCAATTCAGCCTGTTTGGACCACAGAAAACGGACTTTTAACAAGTAGCAAATTAAAATGTCAAGACCAATCATACTAGAACTCTGTCCACAAGGTGGTTATTATTTTTGGTTTCCAAATTGTAGGAGGTTTGTCTTTGCAGGAATTAGCCAGCTCCTGTTATCACATAAAGAAACTGTAGCCGATAACATCCTCTGGCTTTCTGACATCTCAATTCAAATTGCAATCTTCCTGAGCTAGGCCACTGTGCTTCCCAATTCTGAAGCCTTTCAGAATCGATTTCAATAAAAATGTACTCGTCGGAGCTGCAGACGAGGCAGGAGCCCAGGTGTCTTCCTAAGTGATATTTATTCGTTTAGACCGATTGTTGCACGATGGGGATGCATGACCTTCCAGCTTAAGAAGTCTGGGAAAGCAGCGGTCTCCGCACAAACGTTGCACTGAACCAGGGAAGTTGTGACAAAGCCAAAACTGCACCTCTCTCAAAGTTTAAGCCCAACGCTATGATCAGTGAATAATATACATAAATGCACTGTGGTTGGGAGAGGATAATGGATTTGACAGCAATTTGGTGGCAGCACGGTGAAAATGCAACCCCCCCGGTGGTTTTTCAGCCGCATTTAGGCCATTTGTGGCAACGGGATTTGCCCGCCCGCCCGGGTCGCAAACGGCCTAAAAGCAGCCCCAAAACTGCCAGGGGTGTGTGCATTTTCGCTGCGCCGCCAAATTGCTGTCGAAAGGGGTGGGGCTTGTGACATCACAGGGGGTGTAGCTACGCCTCTGGTTGGTGTTGCTGAAGCAGATTTTAATTTCTGGTGTTCTCTACAGAAGAAACACCTCTAGAGGTGCACCTCTCATGACCCTTGTAATTATAATTATGTAAAGGCTCGAGAGTAAGTAACAATTTTCATTTTGCATGAGCCGTTCAGGAGATAAGCCTAATTTGACAGTATTTGTGGAACCAGTCGAAGAGGGAAAAAGATCTATTACGTTGCTAATGAAGCGGCATCTTCAAGGGGAGAGAACTCCTTTGTTTGCTGGAGCTGACATGCAAAAGCATCCGCCTGCACAGAAGGGTTTGTTGAACTCCATATTGTGCGCTGCCAAAAGGAAGGAATCCATTTGTGTGATGGGTGAGGCCGGAACCTGTCAGCCTGTATCCATCACCAGCATATACTGGCTGCATTTGGAAATCAATAGTTCTTTAAGCGCCCAGCACAAAGTGTGATTTAAAATCCAGTTCAGTTGGATATGTTGAACAGCCCTTGAAAAAATCTTATTACCGGGAACACTGGTGGCAAAACAGCTTTGTCGCCTATCAGCTGCCTGGCTTTGCGTCTTCATCAATTCTCTTCCTTTCTTTTTGTGCTGCGACTCTGAGTATTTTTGGATAGTTTGGCAAATCTGCAGTTTCGGGCAGTTCAGCACATCTCTTTGTAATACGACATAAATTCAACCATAAAACTAATGGGGTGGAATACATCAAGGCTTTTTAAAGACTGATGCCCAACACCATATATTTTGTGCAGTGAAAGAGACCATCAGCCTGGGATTCGTCATACAAAAACTCCAGTTGAAATTGGAAAAGAGAAGGAAAAACCCCCGATGCAGGGTTTTCTGGGAACTGCAATCTGTCTTGAGTGGAGAATGATCTGGCTTTTATTGAAATGCAATCGCTGCATGCAAAAGCTCTGTGAAGCAATTGTGTGTGTCTGGATGGCGGATGACACACAAATCTTCTTGCTGTGGAAGGGCACAGCCGCTAACAAAGAGCCAAGCAAAGAGTTCATGGAGGAAAAGACCATCACAGGTTACAAGCCATAAGCAAACTCCTGGCTTTAAAAGTAGGTTTTCTCTGTGCCAGCTGCAAGGGAGTAGCAACAGGAAACAGGTTATCTTGTAGTCTTGTGTGCTCCCTGAGGCATCTGGTGGGGCCACACTGTGTGATACAGGAAGCTGGACTAGATGGGCCTTTGGCCTGATCCAGCAGGGCTCTTCTTAAGCACATCTTGCTTGGAAGGGAAAAGCCTTCAACGAAAGGTGGCTGATCCGCATGGCAGACACACTGGGCAGATGTGTCTGGTGTATCTGGCATCTGGGCAGATGTGCCTCCCTGAACAGCAGGAAGTGCTGCAGGACTCTAAAACGTTTGAGAGGAGGCCTCTTCCTTTGGCGAACATGCTATCTTTGAAGGCCATCAACTGACCTTAGTTATGGCTGACTTCCCTCTGCTTTGAAATCCCATCTCCTGTCTTCTGCTTTTCTTCTCAGTGCCAAACTGAACGTTGCATGTCGATGCATGTAACATGACCACAAACAGCCTTTCCTTTTAATCCAAAGCATCTTTATGAGGGTGTGATGAGAAGTAGAGGATTGGCAAGGGAGGGTGTGTTGACTCTTTGAAGCCATTTTTCACTCCAAGCTGACCTCCATTGCTGCTTTCCCTCACAAAGGCCTGTTTGGAATACCACAGTGGAGGAAAGCGAACTTTCAAGCTGGGCAATAACAGCATGAGAGGGTTGTCGGTGTAAACTGCTTGGAGGCTTGTCATCCCCTGTGGAAAACAGGGTGTAAACCAAAGAGATTGTGTCTGATCCAGCAGGGCTCGTAAAACTCTAAATGACTTCATTCATTCATTCATTCATTCATTCATTCATTCATTCATTCAATTAAAAAGATTTATATCACCTTTCCTGTGCTTAAGGTGGCTTAAGTCTTGGAGTACTTTAAGGATGGACGTTTCGCACTCAAGCCTCCCCATAGGGTGAGAACTGCGATGACATTAGTGACAGCTCTTCTGCGTTTCACTGCGGAAAAAAGATTTTTTTCGTTCATACCGGCCCTCTGGGGGTTGCCGGGAGCCCGCGGCCCCCTCTACGACTCCCCACGCCTCAGAAGAGCTTCCAATCACACTCGGAAGCTACTTCTGTTTTTTGCTGAAAACTGGAAGTAGCTCCCAAATGTGATAGGAAGCTCTTCTGAGGCATGGGGGGGCCACGTAGAGGGGGCCACGGCCACCCTCAACACGCAGGGGGCCAATGCGACCCCTTGGTAAGTGTAAAAAAATTTCTGCAGCAGTGTGACCCACAAAGTTCCATCGCTGATGTCGCCACACGTCGCTGTACCCCTTAAGGGGGTAGTGACTGCTTCTGTTTTTAGTGGTGGGTCGCGACCCACCACTTTGAGAACGTCTCTGGTATAGGATTAGTATTGGATTGTGGTGCTAACAATTGATTTTTGTTGGCACTAGCGCTTTCAATTTTTAATGCCAATTTGCACTTATTGTTTAAATGGTTGCTGCTTTTATTTGTTGTGTTATCATTGACAGTATTGTATTTTTCTTTTGGAAGTCACCTTGTGGAAAATACACATTTTAAACGGAGGATATAAATGGCTAAAAGCAAATCACGTATGTGTTATTTCTTAAAGATATTCGATTCTTTAATATTTATTTAGATCTAGCTATCTATAAAATATGTGCAGGATGACAATACTAGTTTTAATTTGCTTTGCACACAAAACCCCCGAACTACCGTACAAATCCAGCTGCTCTCGCACCCAGTGGTGACAAAGAACGGAGTCATTTCATTCTTGTCATGCCATTTCATTTGTTGTTTAGATGTTGAGCCAATATGTCAAAAAACGAGAGAAAAGCTATAGTTTCTTTCTTCATGCTGAGGCATGCTGTAGCCAAGTAACTTTGGCTCCCCGACTAGAAATGAGATAAATAAATCAAGAGCTGGGATATTTTATTTTGATTTTTTTTTAGGGGGAAAAACATTTTCTTTGGGAAGTTTTCAGTGACAAAAAAGGTTCAAGAGCTGAAGATACATAAAAACAAATTAAAAATCCCCCACAAAGGTAGAAAGGGCAGGGATATTTTATTGCATCCGACTGGTTGCATGCAAGTGCTGGGAATTTCTATCAGGGGCAAGGCTGACCCTAACAGCCCAGTCCAGCCTAAGGCCTCAGTGGCACAATTCAGGCACAACTGCAGCCTAAGCGCCTTAGGCTCGAGTTGTGCCTGAATTGTGCCACAGAGGCCGAATTTGTGCTGCAATTGTGACTGACATAGGACGGGTTAAGGAAAGTTGACCAATTCAGTCCTAAGTTCGGCATAAGAGCTATTCCGTCCTAAGTTTGGCCTAAAAGTGGGCGTGTTGGGGGCGTGTCGGGGGAGTGACGGGGGCGGTTACGAAATTTGTTCCGGTTCCAGACACTGGCGACCCCCTGACACGCCCCCTCGAGTACAACTCAGGCACAAAATTTGGGTCAACAAAAAGGGTGGACTCAAATGTGAGGAGACCCATAGGAGCCATTTTACCTTACCCACACCAGCCCTCTCCTGAAAAGTTCTAACACCCTGGTCCCGAGTTGTGCCTGAGTTAGGACGGAACAGTTGTGGCCTAACTCTGGACATGGACCCAAATAGTTACCCTATCAGCACCCAGCCCCACCCAGCCTCTTTCCCACAAAAGCCCAGCCCCAGCCCTCCACTCTCTCTCTCTCTCTCTCTCTCTCTCTCTCTGAGCACGTGGCGTGGGGTCCTGTCCCCCAGCAGCCACAAAGTGGGACTTTGAAAAATTTCAAACACCCCACTTCTCTCTTCCCTTCTCCTCTCTCCTCTCTGCCCCCCTCTAGGGCAGAGAGGGCTGTGCCGCCTGTGGCCAAACTGTTTACTGCTGTGCCTGGGCAGCTGTCTCTATGCAAGTGTTTGCTAACCCATGTCATTCTCCCAGCCCCTCTCCCCCCCCCCACACAGGCAACAACACCAGCAGGTAAGGCAAGGTAAGAGCAGGGTTTGTGCTGACATGTGGTCTGACTTCTGCCTCTTTGCATATAGAAATATAGGTAGGATACATGCCTCTTTACCAATGTCTTGTCTCATAGCTGCCTGCAATGCCTGCCATGATATGCCTCTTTACCAATGTCTTGTCTCATAGCTGCCTGCAATGCCTGCCATGATATGCCTCTTTACCAATGACTTGTCTCATAGCTGCCTGCAATGCCTGCCATGATATGCCTCTTTACTAATGTTGTGTCTCATAGCTGCCTGCAATGCCTGCCATGATATGCCTCTTTACCAATGTTGTGTCTGATTGCTGCCTGTAGTAATGTGAGCACACAATGCCACAAGTGTGGAACTGTTAGCCTTATGTAGACACCAGCTGTCCCCCCCCCCCTTTTCTCCACAGGGTCTACTCACAGGTCAGTATTGGTAGGTTTGCCATGGTTGTGACCCATATGTTGTGTTGTTGTCTTCTCTCTCTTTGACCCTTTTCCCTTACAGGATCATGTTCTCCTGACACCCAGGGAAGGAGCGCAGACCATGCTATGTGTGTCACACCTCTCAGCTGTGTTTAATTTCTCTCCCTGCAGGCCTTTGCAACCGGCACACTGGCATTTCTTCAATGGTGATTGCTACCACACAGCAGCTGCCATGGAACACCCCCCCCCCCGTGTTTTTTGCCTCCCCTGGAACGTCCACTACCACCTACCTTCCTGGGAGCACCCCTGGGCCTGCAGTCTGGTTGCCCCATGGTCGTCTGTCTCGATGCTGCCAGAGGTCCTGGAGCCTGCCCTGCAACCCTCCTCAGCTGCCGGCGCTGCTGCTGCTCCAACTCCCTGGCTGCCTACTTGCTGTCCCTCCCCTTTCCATGGTGCAGGCTGTGGTTCCACAGGGGAAGGGCCTGCATCCCCTGGTCCATGGGGCACGCCTGCTGCTGCTGCTGCTGCTGATGATGATGATGTGGTCCGAGTGGCTGCTGTGACTACCCCTGGCAGCCTCGCCTGGCCATCTCTGCCACTGTTCCAGAACAATAAAGATGCCCCTGGAAACACGTCCCCAATGTTACACAAGCACTGCCCCCCCCACACAGAGACAGTCCCCAGCACACAAGGCCCTGCATGAATCTCAGCCAGGGCCTGCCACAGCCAGCCCAGGGAGACCACAGCAGGGGGGCTGCCAGACCCTCAGGGCTCAGAGGGCAGTGGGGAGTTGGGGGGCCTCTCAGGCAGGCAAACACTGACAGGCGACATGGCGCACGTCCGCCACGTCTGTGAAGAGCCCTTTCGGCAACCGGGGCTCTCACCCGCCCTCGGTCCGCCCGTCAACGGCGTCCGTTTCCGCCCTCGGTCCGCCCGTCAACGGCGTCCGTTTCCGCCCGTCACCGGCATCCGTTCTGCCCGAGGTCCGTCTGCATAAGAGGCGCCCGTTCCTGCATTGCCTCCATCTGCGAAGTGACCCCTGTGTCCCTATTGGTCTCTGCAGACCCCTCTCCCTGTATCCCTCTCCCACCAGCCTTGTTGTCTGTCTGTTTCTGACCCACCCGTGCCCCTCCCCAGCACCCACTGTCTGCCTGTCGGTCTGCCTCCCCTCCCACTTCCTGATGATGGAAGCTGGCCACCCCCACCCCGCCAGAGCGCCTGCCGCGACGTGCTGACGTTGCCCCATCTGGGGGCGTGATGAGCTGCGTGAGCCCTTCCTGCTCGCAGCAGACAAGCCCAAGGCATCTCTCGGTCTTGGCCGGGGCACGGAGCAGAAGGCATGCCAGGATACCTTCTTTGTGGGCATTGCCACGGCCCTGGAGGCCCAGGGCTTCAGGCAGCGCACGGGCATGTCATGGCAGAGGCGGTTCCAGACTTCATGAGACCCCCCTTGTGCGTGCCGTTCCCACCCCCTCCTTCCCTTCTCTCCCCCGCTCACCCCCCCATGACTCCCACGTGCAGCCTCACCGTGGCTTGGGGGTGGCATCGCCTTCTGCAGGAGGGAGGGCAGTGGCTCTCCCCCTGCAGCAGGTGGCTAATGCCCAGGGTGCCCTGGGGCAGCTGGCACTGGCATAACCTCTGCCCTTCAGCTGACTGTCGCACGCCCAGTGCCTGCAGGCCCACCTGTGGCTGCCCATCTGCTGCGAACGCTGCAGCAGCTGTGGTAGGTACACACAGACGAGCTCAGGAGGGGGCTCTTCACTTCCACAAGACTGACAGCTCCCCACAGGGGCCTGCCTGCCTCTGTGGTAAGTGTTGCCTCGATCCTGGCCCACTGCTCTTGCCTCCTGCCTAACTCAGGCACAGTTGCAGCCTAACTCAGCCCTATTTTGAGCCTCAACTGTGCCTCAACTGTGCCTGTGTTGGGCTGGACTGAGGCCTAAATGAGCTAAAATGTCGACGATGAGTCCACCATGGCCCATTAGAGGCTCCTTCCCCTAATGGGCCAATATAGACACGTGGATATCACTAGAGCTAGGGTTACCAGATCGTCAACCGGGACGGAGCTATAGCCCCTTAAGGGGGAGGCACGTGGGCGGGGCCGGTACCGGCCCCGCCCATGTGCCTCCCCCTTAAGGGGCTATAGCTCTGTCCCGGTTGACGATCTGGTAACCCTAACTAAAGCTGTCCTGTTGGTTGCTCTTTCAAAGACTGGGAGAGTAGGGGAAGAAGTGAGGAAGTGAGCAGACATAAGAACATCAGAAGAGCCCTGCTGGATCAGGTCAAAGGCCCATCTAGTCCAGCTTCCTTTATCTCACAGTGGCCCCACCAGATGCCTGGAGAAAGAGGAGGAAGCTGGCATTTTTTTTGGGGGGGGGGTAGTTAGATTTTTTTGCATGCTGGGGGGGCAGTGCCTGACCTTGGTTTCAGGCAGCCCAACTTCATTGCTAGAGTTCCTCCCATCGAAGACCCAGAATGATGCTATGTGATGAAGTTGGACAGATCTCTCCTCCCAAGAAATGTCACTCTCTTTACATAAATGCTGTAAGCTTCCCTGGAAAACCTTCCGTCGTCCTTGGTGGTGAGGCATCATTGCTGTGATGGGGAACTTGTAAGGAATGGCAGGGAAAGATGTAAGTCAATATGCTTAACAATAACAAACATTACACTAGATTGAATATATAATAATTATATTGTACAGTATATTACAGGGGTGGCCAAACTTGCTTAATGTAAGAGCCACATACGATAAACTTTAGAGGGCTGCAAGAGAGACGTTTGAGAGCCGCAATATTTAAGTATTTAAATTCTTAAACGTATCTACTCACCATGAACATTAAACTCATGTTTTAATCCAGTGGACTCTCATTTTATACCTGGTCAATAATTATAAAGCTTGAAAATTTCTTATTTACCTATTATATTAATGGTGATGCAAAAAGGAGCTCACATTATACGTCAAAGAGCTGCATGTGGCTCAGGAGTCGCAGTTTGGTCACCCCTGGTATATTATTATATACAGTATTGGAGAATATATTGGGGCAAATTCTCCATCCCACCTTGATTTCCCCATCCCTGAAATTTGACAATTGAGCCTGTTTTGACTTTTTGGGCACCCCAATTTGAGCGGATCCCATCAACCAACTTCTGTCTCCGAGTTAAAACTAATTTACCAAAGATGCCATCTTCGACATGCACAGCATGTTCTTTAACCCTGACCTGTAGTCTTTCCCTGCTGTTCAGAAGACTCTATTGACCTGAATGAATACATTAGCCTGCAAACCTTCAGCAGACATCTGGATGATGACTATTCAACACTATCAATTTTGCAAAACGATTTCATATTATTCTCTTTGATTATGCCTAGTTAAATGAACACAGTAATTCATGAGAAATCTTTCAGCGATCCAGTATAGTTAGGAAATGTCTTGGAATCTGGAGTCGGCAAAGCATGTCATGCATCCACAGTATTCCCTTAGTGACACTTAGAGAAGGGTCATAGCTCAATGGTAAAACACCTGGTTTGCATCTAGAAGGTTCCACGTGTGACCTCTGGGTCATTAGATAACAATGGAATAAAAGGAATGGTTAAAGAGGATATGGAGATTGCTGAGGAGCAGAATTAATTTTGTAAAGAGATCTCGGATATCCGGGTTTAAAAGCCGGATATCATGGCTTTTAAACCCGGATATCCGAGATCTCTTTACGTTGTAACAAGCCATGAAGAAAACTTTTGATTGTGTTTAGAATTAATTTTGTTGCATCTGTCTTCACTACAGAAGACAAAGGGCACATACTTACACCTGAACTGACAGCTCTTGTGCTTGCTTTTCTTATTCCATGATTGTCCTTCGAATTGCCCCGGGCCCTAAAGCAACAAATGCTCCCCTTTAAGAGCTTTAGATGTTTTGTCTGCTACAGTTGCCCTGGAATTATATCAATACTTAACATTTGAAAGGCCCTGTAATAGCATCAATGGGGGAACTGAAGCAGCAGTAGCAAAGAGGGAGACATAGGAGTGCAGACGAGACTACAAATGTGTGGGTGAATGTTCGTTGTTGATTGCCCACCATTCCCTTTATGGTCAACCATCCGCCGTTATATGCCGTCCAGCAACACGACTGTTTTGCTGAGAGTTCTCAGGGTAGATAAATAAATGCAGGCAGGTTGCTGTGGGTGATTATTTAAAAACCAAAGCCTTCATTTTGAGCTCCCCATTAGTATTCATCATAAAGAAAAATAACACTACATATGTTTACTGCTCTCACCTGGTTCTGTTCCAGAGTACATGTGTTCTGCAGGATATTAAAAAATCTACGATGCACAAGTGAGTCATAACCAGGAAAGCAATTACATCTCTATCTCGCTTTTTATTCAGAGCACATCGTGCGTTGGAGCTGCTCAGACAAGGCTATAGCATTTCCAGGCAGGCCTGTTTGCTCTCCATACTGTGCTGGAAATCCTGCTGTGATATTTGCAATAGTCTCTTCTGCTGGGTGGGTGAAGGTACGACATGGGTGAGGCCATACAGCTCAGTCCTGTTCATGTTTCCTAGGAAGAAAACCAATGAACAGAGGCTGCAATTCTATGCACTCTTCCCTGGGAGTGAGCTCCATTGACCTCACTAGGGCTTACTTCTGAGTAGTAGAAGATTGCACTGAAAGACAGCTGCAGAGCTGGGAGTAGCGTAAAGGCCGCTAAGCAAGTGAGCGGCAAGCAAGAATTGCCCCCGGCAAAGCCTTGCGTATGCTCTGTAAACTCAAAGTGATCTAAGCCAAGCTATTCTCAGCTTTATTTGCAATATGGGGATGATGATGATGATGATAATATCCCTTTACTTTACAAGGTTAGGGTAAGACTTACATCAAGATAGTGCATGGAAAGACTGACCAGGCTCAACTGCAACTTATTAAGCCTATACATACGTATTATTTGTCTAGCCCTTTCAAGTGTTTATGGGGTGGCCAAACTGTGGCTCCTGAGCCACATGTGGCTCTTTGACGTATAATGTGCGGCTCTCGGAAATATGTTGGCTGAGCTCCTTTGTGCGTCACCATTAATATAAGAGGTAAAGGGTGACACGATTGCACTGGGGTGACACGAGGAAAGGCTACAGCGTCTGGGGCTTTTCAGCCTAGAAAAAAGGCGCCTGAGGGGGGACATGATTGAGGCTTATGCATGGGATGGAGAGAATGGATAGAGGGAAATTCTTCTCCCTCTCGCACAACACCAGAACCAGGGGACATGCACTAAAATTGAGTGGAAGGAGAGTTAGAACAGACAAAAGAAAATATTTCTTTACCCAGCGTGTAATTCATCTGTGGAACTCCTTGCCACAGGATGTGGTGATGGCACCTGGCCTAGATGCCTTTAAAAGGGGTTTGGACAGATTCATGGAGGAAAAGACCATCACAGGTTACAAGCCATAAGCAACCTCCTGGTTTTTAGAAGTGGGTTTTCTCTGTGCCAGGTGCAAGGGAGTGTCAACGGGAAACAGGTTATCTTGTTGTCTTGTGCTCCCTGAGGCATCTGGTGGGGCCACTGTGTGACACAGGAAGCTGGACTAGACGGGCTTTTGGCCTGATCCAGCAGGGCTCTTCTTATGTTCTTATGTTATGTTCTTATCATCATGTTATCCTCAAATCATCTCAGTTAAGTATGATCCCCTTTATGATCTTGCAGATGGAGAAGACTGAGATGGAGAGGGAGTAGCCTTCATTATGCATGGACGGAGCAGCAGGTGAGTAAAAGCCATGTGGCTGTGACGGTCGCATTTAGTTTGGCCTTTAAAGAAATCCCAGGTTGGATTCCTGAAGCATTTCTCATTTCTGTTCAAAGCAGTGGTAATGTCCTCTTGCCATCCGCATGATGGGTTTCCCTGAGACCTCAATCAAGAATCCATGCGTTTATCCTGCCTTGTTAAGCCTCAACAATGCACCTCTTCAAGGCATGTCAGAGTTTAGCATTCCGATAATGGGCTACCAGGTCTCTTGCTGTTTCTCCGCTGGCCGGTGCAAGCCCTTTCTGAGTACTCTCTGGCCTAATATATTACTTGGAATGGAGCAATAATAAAATTCCTTCGGAGATCTATAAGCAATAAAATATTCATGAATGACAGATGATTACTTTAGGTTCTGAAATCTCCCTGGTAGGACTGCAGGGGCAGCTTTGCAACATGATTTGCTGTGTGGCGCGTTTTGTGTCTGTGCGCGCATAGTCTTGATGTTTTATTTGTAGTGCGTGGTGCTCATGCTGCGGGATGGTGTATTCTCAAGCAGCGATGTGATTTTTGGTGTAGGAACATAAATGCTTGACATTCTGTCAGTTGCAAATATTTTACGTTAGGGAGAGGGTGAATAAGAAAAGGGAAACACACACACTCTATGTTTTCCTTGCAGATTGTCCCTACTGAATTCTTTCGGTCCCGATGGAATGGTAGTTGAAAGCTCTTGTAGGATAGATGGAGGCTAGCAAGAATCTTCTACCAAGGTAATGTTCTCCTTTCATTCAATATTAGTCAAATGTTCGCTGTTGTTATGATGAAGGTGTCAGGGAAGGCTTCAGGTTTGTACAAAACCCTTCACCCTTTGTTCACAGGCATGAGAGATGGTGTCAGATTGGGGGCAGAAGCTGGGATTTGAATTATCTGTATTCTATCAAAAGTTATGGTCAAAAAATTGAAAAAGGTATCAACTGCTATATGTGACAAAAGTGGATTTTCTGAACTCAAAACTGACCAATGAGACTGATTGTTCCAAGAGCCAATGTGGTGTTATTATGACACAGCATGGAACCAATAAAGTGTTAGTATGAGTCAGCTCTCCTTTCTGTGTATCAGAGCTAATATTAGAACTTATTCATTTCTGTGGGTGTCATCAAGTGGACCACTTTTTTTGTTGGTTACTGATTTGTTGGGTGATTTCTACTGTTAAATATTGAAGTAAATAAAGGTTAATGGGGGTGACACCATCAGTTACCGCACTGGGTGACACCAACCCTAATTACATCATTGGGGTGACACGATGAGCTCTCGCACCATGTGACGCAAACCCTAGTGAAGCCTCTGCCCATCCTGCACAGTATAATTGACGGTGCAATCCTGACAAAGGATCCGGCTGGAGGCCCACGGCCACCCGCCGGATCCTGTGCACCGGCGGCAAAGTTGCCGCCGGGCCGGAGGTCTCCTCGGGGAAGGGGACACTCATCCCCTTCCCCGAGTGTAAATGGCAGCTGGCCCAACTGGCCTCCTCGGATTTCCGCCAGCCATTTTGCTGGTGGAAGTGGGTCATTAAGCTTGCAGAAGCCCTGAAGAGGCTTGGAAATGGTGCAGTTTACTGCTAAAAGGTACCCCCCCCCCCTGCTTTTTAAACCATTTTTTCCAGCGTTTTTAAGGTGGACCCTCGCAGGTCTGGGATCCGTGGTGAGTCAAATCCGCGGATCCTGAACCAGATAGAAAGTGTCCACTGTACTGCTTTTCAACAAAAAAGTAGTTCACGGCAGTTTACATAGCAAAATCAATCAATACAATATTGTTGCAGCAATGCATCTTCAAACAGACTTTCGATGCTGAATGAGCAACAGAAGGAGTGGGGAAAAAAAGCCTCATCCCAGTTGTCAGTTGATCATGTTCACATTAATGTTTTGGTTTTAATCAGCTTATATGTATAAAGAAAATAAGTGTGTGTCGTTTTTAAAGAGCTGTGATAAGAAGATTAAAAAAACAACAACAGCATGGAGAGCAGCAAAGTACGAAGAATATATTTAGCAGAACTGGGAACAAAATCACTAGAACTTGAGAACATCCTTTAAGGGACCAGACCAGGAAGGCAGATTACCGAGTACCTTGTCTCTGATAGTGGGCCTAAATCAGTATGCTAAAATATAAGCATGAGGTTGTATATAGTATATAAAAAAAGGTAACGGTGACCCCTGACGATGAAGTCCAGTCGTGTCCGACTCTAGGGTGTGGTGCTCATCCCCATTTCAACGCCGAAGAGCCAGCGTTGTCCGAAGACGCCTCCGGGGTCATGTGGCCGGCCTGACTCTCCTTGCCGCAGCGCGTAGCATGCGGCTGGAACACGGAGCGCTGTTTACCTTCCCGCAAGCGGTACCTATTTATCTACTCGCATTAACATGCTTTGGAACAGCTAGGTTGGCAGGAGCTGGCCAAGCAACGAGAGCTCACCCCGTTGCGGATTCAAACTGCCGACCTTTCGATGGACAGCTCATGGTTCAGCGGTTTAACCCACTGCGCCTCCCGCTGGCTATGAGGTTGTATACCTTTCATTAACTGGTGTCAGTATGGGATGTTCTTATGTTTACTTTAGCGAGGAGTAGGTTTATATTTGGGCTGTAACAGTTCAAGGGAGTAGATGAGCTAATGCCTGAACTCCTAAATTCCAGCCTGGTGATGTCATAAGATGGGGCTGATGATGTCACAAGACTGCCAGTCCTTGAAAAAACGGGAAGGAAAAAAACAGTACTGGGCTGAAGCTGTGCAGTAAATTGGCAGATCCGAATGGTAAAAAAATGGATGGGGCATAGGAGCAGGGCCCCAAATACCCTGAGATCAGTGGTTGCCTCCCAGAGAAAAAAGTTGGAGAAACAGAGTTACATGGCAAACTGGTAAAATCTACTGTATATTAGTTGTTCTTGGTTTTCATTAAAGCAAGGGATTTGTGCCTTTAAAATGCATGCCTTGTATGTAGGCCCATTTTACTGGTTGATAACAATTGTCTCCATGTGCAGAACCTATGAATTTGCCTCAAATAGCAAGTCTTCCTGCAGCACAATCACATGCAGTTTGAGAAACATGCAGAGAGAGGATAATGGTGTCCCAAGGTAAAGTGTCATCAATACTTTTATGTGGCTGGATAAACTCCCCTGCTTGAAGCTCTGTGTGTGTGTGTGTGTGTGTGTGTGTGTGTGTGTGAGAGAGAGAGAGAGAGAGAGAGAGAGAGAGAGAGAGAGAACGAGAACGAGAACGAGAACGAGAATGCTGGTGCAGCAGTGTTGTAGGGCAGAATGGGAGGCTTTGGAAGGGAAAGGGGATTTAAATCCCCTTTACATCCCCCTTTAAAGGTGATTTAAATCCCATTTCTCTCCCAAAGCCTCCCGTTCTCCCTCCACCACTGCTGCACCAGTGGAAGAGCTAGGTAGGATTGTGCTGTACATGTGTGTGCATGCATGTGGGTGGGTGGAAAGGGAAAAAACCAAACCAAACCACCCCGACGTTTGCTTGATTTCCTCAGCCAAGGAAGGTTTTTTTTTTTTAAAAAAAAAAACATAATTAGAAGGAGAGAGTCAGTGGTTTGGGTCAGCAAATGTGGGGGAAGTAACACAATGGGGTGTGTAGTATATTGTGCTATTTAATGACATGTCAGTGAATCATTGAAGCTTAATGTGAGGCCTCCTTGTTTAGTCCATTCTATGTAAAGAACAAAAACTTCTTGATTTTTTTTTTTTTTTTAGTTTTAACCTCTTCTTCGGTTTTGAGAGCCTGGCCGCTTTTATCTTCCTTGCTGTGGAGCTCCCATATTATATTTTAAAAACACTGACAAATTCTGTTCTTTTTGGTTAGTTTGTTTGTTTTCCAGCAACCCCTTCCTCCAAGGTTAGGTTAAGAGAGAGCTCATCATCTGTAGAATAACTGAACCCAGGAAGAACAGTGTGGGATCAGTCCTAAGGCCACTGGCGTCGCTGCAGGGGGGGGGGGGTGGAGCTCTAAGTTGAATGGTTCCGAAGGCGAGGGGGCGGGGCTGTGCACGTTATCTGAAGGCGAGGGGGTGGGGCCGCTTCGTGCACCGGTGTAATGGAGGGTCAGACCACGGTGGAACTTAGAGCTCCGCCCCCCCGCAGCGATGCCAGTGCCTAAGGCCCATCTAATCCATCGGTTTCTTTCCCACGTTGGCCCACCAGCTGCCTCTTGGGAAGCCCACAAACAGGAGATGAAGGTTGCTCCCTTGCAAATAGTATCAGAGACACATTGCCCCTGATCTTGGAGGCAGCATACAGCCATCACAAACTCTCAGCCCATCTCTGCTTCTAGAAGGGTTGAGCTAGACAGGGCAGTGCCACTTGGGCACCATGGCAGTGGGGGCCCAGATACCTACAAGTCCTACAAACCAGGACTTCACCTATGTCAGGACCTCACTAGGTGGCCTCGGGTGAGCTATTCCCTCTCATCCTCAGTCTTCTCCATCTGCAATATGGGGATAATCATCAAATATACTCATCTTACAAGGTTATTGTAAGGGCAGCATTAAGATAATGCATGTAAAGTGCTTCTTTGTACACTCAAGAAGCAGTCCACAGTTGCTGAGTATTATTATTATGGTTGAAAAGCCCGGAGTTCCCGGAATTTGGAGTATTCAATTGTTTGTAAACTTTGAGGTAGACGAGAAGAGCAGGGATAGGGGAAGTTGGGACTAGCCATAGTTCAGGCAATTGTCTTCATAACCGAGATGAACAGATGGTGGAAAACTGACAGCAAGTTGGGTTTTATAGCAAAATATGGCATTTCTTTGAAGCCCCGACACCTGGCCTGCGTTCCACTGTGAGAAAAACATCTAGGCATTACACTAATGGACTGAACAATAGTCAAAAAGAGAAATCTCTCACTGCACCGAGGTGGGTAACTCTCTTTTCCAAGCTCCCCGCTGTCATTCTATTTACTGTCTGTCTGTATCTAAGTGGGGATGACTTGAGGCAATACATTAAGACTTGAATGGAACAATATATTTTACAATTAGGTTAGCAATGCTGTTGCCTCCCCATTGATAATTACAAATCAATTATGTTTTTTTTTTTTAAAAAAATAACTCCTATGGTGTTTCATGAAACGAATTCTCCTCTGAGACAGAAGCTCTCAAAGGCTAGGAATTAGAAGGGTATAGTTAGCAACAAGAATGTTTAACCGCCCCTAAGCAGTATTTCTGTAAAAACCTGATTAAATTAAGGTCAGCCGGAGCAAACAGCTGCTAAATGTAGCGGGTTTTAGAGAGTCTAACATTTTCAAGGGGGAAAGCTTTGTAGTGTTGAATCTTTGGGGGGAAAAATCTATGGAATAGTGGAGGTAACATCACATTATAATACACTGTCCCCTTGAGGTTGGCGAAAGGTACAGATGCAGTAACTGGGATCATGCAGTAACCATGGTTTGAGTAGACTATATACCCTGTTTTCCCGAAAATAAGACCTACCCTGAAAATAGGACCTAGCATGATTTTTAAAGGGTTCTGCTAAATATAAGACCTACCTTGAAAATAAGACGTACCGGTAGTTTGGAGCTCGCCTGCCAATACTTGCCTGCTCTATTACTGGACATGAGAGATTGGGTCAATGGTTCTACAGGCAATGGAGTCGCAAGAAATTCAGGCCAGAATGTGGGGTTTGGAGAGTTATGACTATGTTCCAGAAGAAGATGACATGATTGCATTTGGATAAATGTAAATTGTTGTACTTGGACATTAAAAAAATGTACTGAAAATACATCCCCTGAAAATAAGACTTACTGCATTTTGTGATGCCAAAATTAATATAAGACCTGGTCTTATTTTTGGGGAAACAGGGGAAAAATAAAAATCCGACCAGCCACACCTAACAAAACCATTGCAGCTGTCACCTGGAGATGGAGGTCACATTTCATCCAGGCATTGATGGTATACTTAAATAAAATAAAACAAATAAAGCAAGGTGAGCTTTGCAAGATCTGAGCTGTTAGATTTTTGAAACATCCCAGTTCTTTACAGGTGAGTATGTAAAGCTTGCAAGAGTTCCACTGCAAGCGTGTTATGGAGAAATGGCCAAATTGCTGCAATGGGATTTCTGGTTTGGGGGCTAAAACCAGTTTCCTGCTCTACATTAACTTCAAAGAACTACCATGAAGGGACTTTTAAGTCAATGATCACAACTTTGCATTGTACTGTCAGATGCTTGCAGGTTTTATTCAATATTGGGCACCCAGGAGAGGACATGTCCCCTTGTTTCAGGTCCAGATTTGGGGGGGGGGAAAGAAGGAAAGATGCGTATCCTCCGCACATCCTTGTCTCCGAATTCTGTCAGCTGCAGAAACTGAACGGGGAAAAGTGCTCAGCGCTTCACTTAGAAGTCTCAAAAAACAATAAACCAAAAAACCTTACGATAAATCAGTGAAGGAGGGAAATCAACCCACCGCTTGACAGTTAAGGTGTCCCACTGTGGATTTGCTGGCATTCCATTTGATGATGCGCGTTGCTGATAGTGCGGCTTTGTGGCACTTCTCATCAGCCATGACAGGTTTTATAGTGCCTCTAAATTGGAGTGAGGAAGAACGAACGAGTTGTTAGGAAAAGAGAGCGCGGTAGGCAATTGCCGTACAACATGTTGTCAGTTTTTGTTTCCGTGAAGTCTAAATACTATATTATTGTCTGTCTTATTGACACCAAATGGGGAAGAAAACAAACTGGGGGGGGGGAGAGAGGGAGGAGGGGAGAGGGAGGGAAGAGCAGTGATGTAGACTTGAGTCTATTGACTCGGAATCGAGTCAGACTCAAGTCACGTCAATGACTCGACTCGGAATTGACTTGGTGATTGTAAAAGACTTGAAAGACTCGAGACTTGGAGTCTTTTACGACAAGTCCAATTTTATTCAGGTTTAAACCCGCTTTCCCCATTAAATAGATAGGGACTTGCAACCAAAGACTCAGGACTTGGGGGCAAATACTTGGGACTTGACTCGAGACTTGGAGTCAGAGACTTGATCCACATCCCTGGGGAAGAGTCAGCTATAGCTGTCTACCTACCTTTCCTGCAGGAACGGGGATAATTCTGTTTAGTTTCTTTCCAAAGGATGAGCTGGACCAGCGGTCATCCATGGGATTAATTGCCCAAAGATATCAAGCTTTGGGCATTTCACGGAGTCAAAAGGTGCCAAAATGTAGCTCCGTCTTCCGCGATAGCCGCCCACAAAGACTGTCTGCATATTTTCTTGATTGCTCAACCGGAAGCCACCTTGGTGACTGGCCAGGTGGTAGCTTCTGGAGCGCTTAGTCGAGCGCTGTAGCTCTCGAGTGACGATGTGAAAATTGCTCTGGCACTACCTTAGATGGCCTTAAAAGAGGATTGCGCAGATTTACGGAGAATATTTACCAATGGCCACTAGCCATGTGCTGTCTGCAGGCTCAGAAGCATAACACCACTGAAGGTGAGTTACTGAGGAACAATGGCAGGAGATAGGCTTACCAGCTCTCCAACCGAGACAGAGTGCTAGACCTTTAGGAGAAGGAATGTGGGCAGGTGTAGCTTGTTAAACCTTAGAGCACAATCCTAGGCATGTCTATTCCGAAGCAAGCCCCATGGATGCCTAGGATTGTGCTCTAAGGTTTAACAAGCTACACCTGCCCACATTCCTTCTCTTAAAGTTCTAGCACTCTGTCCCAGTTGGAGAGCTGGTAAGCATAGCAGGAGAGGAATTCTCAACTAGTGCTCAAGTTGTGGGCTTCCCAGGGGCATCTTGCACTCTGGTGAAACAAGATGTTGGACTAGATAAGCCTTTGGTTGGACCCAGCAAGTGCTCTTTTTATGTTCAATATGGACTAGGAACTTTTTTTTAAAAAAACTCTCAACTATTCCAATTAAAAAACATGATCACCTGACCTTGGGGTGTTTTTAAATGACTCCAGTAGGAATTTCCATAGGTGTTGCGATAAATGTTTTTCTCCGAATGCAAGATTTGTCTCTTTGGTGACGATCTTGAGCCTAGGAAGACATTTGTATAAAATAAGTTCAGAAAAAAAAGCCAGCAGTTTTTTATACACATTAGGCAGACCCACATCTTCAAAAACGGTAAAGTCTTCCTTTACAACAATGGAATTTAAAACAACAACAACAACTATATACAATACTATTGCCACTTGGTAGACAAGGTTGCAAATATTTTAAGCATTGCATGGTAATAGTATGGTAATTCTAAAAGAAACACCAAAACATACCTTTGCACACTGCTTTCTAGCAAATTACTTCCTTGATGTGAAACTGACCGGACTTTGGCACCATAGAAAGACACAAAGCAAGCTTGCTTGAGAAGGAGTTGGTTCTCCCTCAAAGTAACTTATGTAGGAAAAAAGTCAGATGGTTTTCTGTTTCCAAAGAGGCTCACAATCTAAAAAGGAATCACTGGGGAGGGACTAGGAAATGGCCCCTGGGGGAGGGTTACATACTTGGCAATACTTTGCATGCCAGAGATGCCTGTTGAAATCCCAAACATTTCCTGGTAGGGCTGGAAATGACCTTTCTGAAATCCTCTAGGATTGCTGCCAGTCAGTGTTGACAGTCAGTCAACTGCTGCCAGTCAGTGCTGATATTTTTAAACTAGATGGACCAGTGGTCTGACTTGGTATACAGCAGCGTCTTATGTGACCTATGATACTGTAGGGACTGTTGCTTTCCCCTTGATAGATATAAGAGCGCCACTACTTTAAAAGAGACCTCTTTGCCAGGTTACAAGGGCAAACACTGCATCTGTCCAGAGTAATGCTATTGTGTTCTGAAACATTGGGAGGGGGGCACTCGCTGGCAGCCCGACATATCACTGCTGCCCCGTCGCCCTCTCCTTGTGTCCATCTGCCTGGTTCCAGAACATTACTTGCTGTTCCCCCACATCTGTCACTCGCCCATTCCGTCAAACTGCCAAGTAATTTGGCTTCTCGTCAACCACCTGTCTGTCCTGTTCATCTATATTCTACTCTCATCCCCCCCACATTTATCCGTCCTTTATTGTGCCGGAATGGGAGGTCTCATTCACCCATTTCATTTGGCAACATCTTCTTGCTTGCCAATTCCCTGCCTTTGCTGTTTTCCCAGTTTTTAGACTGGCACTTTCTACCACCAGAGGATAAACAGGTGATGGGTCCCTTTAGGATATCCCTTAGGAATGAGTTTTCCATTGGATGCCAAATTGGCAGCACAACTCAAACACAGCTCTTGATCTATTTTTGAGTTTTGCTCGAGTTGCTGGAAGACACAGAGTAAAAAAAAAAAATCTGTAAGGGCAAATATGTGATAACTGAAAGAAAACAGCAGCCCTGACTGAAGTCTGGTCTATTAGGTTGGGTTAGCTGCCATTGCCCATTCTGTTTGTTACATTTAAAAGCATTTAAGCTGAATACCAATGGCCTGAGTTAAATGCAACCAAAGTCTCTTGGGGTTTTCAGCGCTCTCTGGTTGTTTGGCGTTTCAATTTGGGGGCCAGCGTTCATGTCACCGCATTCCAGAAAAGGCATTTGTGAGCTGGTGAGGTTTCAATGCCCAGTTTGTGCGATGGAAAAGAAGTACAAGCTGAGAATCACAAGGAGTTCTGCAGATGGCACTTGTGTTATTAGACAATTACAGGGATTTGCATTCAGTTCAATGTTACTGATTGGATTGACTAGGCCAGGGATCACACAGTGTAGGGGAAGCTGTGTGGAGGGGGGGGAGAAGAGGGAGAACTTGGGTCACACTGGAAATACATAATGAGTGATTGCACATTGTGACTATTTCCTGCAACTAAAGCATGAATAGAAAATGAAATGACATTTGCACATCATGCTTAGTCCGGGATTTCATTGTCATGTAAAATGCAGACACAATATGACTAGGTTTGCCAGGTCAGATGCACCCCAAATCCGAGGATTTCGGAGGCAGGATCTGGAGATAGTCTTGTCCTCCACAAATTTGCCTAATCCTTATCACTGGCTACTAGTCAGGGCTGGCATCGGACCTCCTGACGCCAGGGGCGGAATGCCAAACGCTGCCCCAGTGGCGTAGCTAGACTGGAGCGGAGGCAAGTAGTTCTGCAAGACTCCTTTGCACCAGAGTCAACAGCCCCTCCCCCTTGCTGTTGGAGCCATTCTGGTGGCAATGGCAACACGCAGGACACTCCCCTGTCGCTGCCGGAATGGCTCCAACAGCAAAGGGGAGGGGCTGCTGACTCCGGTGTAACGGAGTCTTGCAGAACTACTTGCCTCCGCTCCAGTCTAGATTCACCTCTGTGCTGCCCCCTTAGCAGAGATGATGGGCATGTGCCCGGCGCCCAGGTGCATGGGGGCGGGGCCTGCATGCGTCACGTCAACGCACCCCTCGCGTCACGTCGATGCGCCCCCCGCCCGTTTACTGCTCATTTCGGATCCGAACGGGCTCCAGGGAGGGCGGGCGGGCTGATCCGGCGCTTCGGTGAGTTCCCCTGATCGCGCCCGCCCTCCCGCCCGAGCGCCTGGAGCGTTCTGCCGACATTCTGCCGCTGCCCCTTAGTGATGTGCCAGCCTCTGCTCTTCTCACTCTGACTCTCGCCTGTTCTACGTCAGCACTGTGCTCCCCTCTGCACTTCCAAACCAATTTGGGACCCACTGGAATAGGTGTTGCTGAATGAGGCAGGGACATGCCATTGTATTCTTGCTGTAATCTTTCTACTTGTACCTATCTGGGTGGGTGATTCCAGTACATCAGTGTTTCCCAAACCTTTTCGACCTGCGGCTCCCTTGACCATTGGCAATCTTTGGCCACAGCTCCCCATTACATTGAGTCAGCGGGTGGCGCAGTGGGTTAAACCACTGAACCATGAGCTGTCGATCGAAAGGTCGGCAGTTTGAATCTGTGCGACGGCTCCTGCCAACCTAGCAGTTCGAAAGCAAGTAATTGCAAGTAAATTAATAGGTAATCTACATCAGCGGGATGGTAACAGCGTTCCATGCACCTTGGTGTTGAGTCATGCCGGTCACATGACCATGGAGACATCTTCGGACAGCGCTGGTTCTTCGGCTTTGAAACAGAGATGAGCACCGCTCCCTAGAGTAGGACACGACTGGACTTAATTGTCAAGGGATACCTTTACCTTACCCCATTACATTATGTTGCTGCCTGCCAATTGGCATTGCACTGTGTTCCGAGAGGATTCTGTGGCACTTCGCGGCTCTCCTGGCTGGTTTCTGATTCTGTGGCTCCCCTGGCTGGTTTCCGTGGCTCCCCTGGCTCAGTTTGGGAACCACTGCAGTACATGAATGGGCCATGCATCATTCATGTATGGCAAACCTGAGAGTTTGCCATGAGTTTACTCTGTGGAAGCCAAGAGAGCATCAAAAATAAGTGTGTTGGACAGTGATGCTCATCTTCTCTCAATGTGCCTTCATCTGAAGAGAAATGATCTTGCCCATGAAATAAAATGTCAACTTTTATTTATGTTCATCTTCAAGGCATGAAGTCAGCTGTCCACCTCCTCCTTTGCCCTTCCTTGATTGAGCTGAGCCTGTCCTACAAGTCTGTGCTCGAATTACGGGAGAACAAACATGAAATCCACCAGTGTGTTCCCTCGCTCTTCTCCCCATTTAACGTATCATGTGCCCCATAAAAAGAGGTCATGGGGTGGCTCCCCCTGGCCCACTGTAGTTCAACATTGCTACAGTTTACAGAATTTCCCTCTTTCCCTTCAGTACCACTGTCATGGCACAAGACTATTCAGGAGGAAATCCTGTTGAATTCAATGGGGGACACTCCCCCATAAGGAGAGCCAGCCCAAGACCTCCTGACACCTGAGGGGGGCAGCTGAAACGCTGCCCCCTTTGACCTCGTGATGTGCTGCCCTCCGCTTCTCCCACTCTCCAATGTTCTAGCTCAGTATTATTCTCTTCTGCACATTTCCTCTCTGTCCCCCTCTTTTTTTCCAATCTAGGGGGTGGAAGGAGGAGGATCAGTGGGGGTAAGCAGGCAGACAAAGATGGGTGCCCCATACCAATCTGTTGCCTGAGGCACCTGCTGAAGTTGGCCACATGGATGGGCCGGCCCTGCCAGTAACTGTATGTAGTTGTGAAGCCCTAACATCCCCTCTAAGCCTGCCCTTTCTTCCCTGGTTTTTAATGAGCTATTGTTCTTTCCTGCCCTCCTTCAGGTGGGAGATGTTGAAAAGGGCTTTTTAAAATTCTTGTATAAAGGGCTTCATTCTTTTATTGAAGCTGGAATTTGAAAATGGTTCCAAAGATACACTACGACAGGCAAGCAAAGATTTGTGAATGCCCCATGATTCTCCAGAGGTCTGTGCTTGCATGAGGCGTAGAGTCTGGTTCTGAACAGGTGCGCGACCAATGCCACATACAGAGCGGAAGAAAGAATGTTAAACAGGCGTCTATTTTTGACTATGTACACACCTGGAAGAATCTCTTTTCATGTCCATTATCCCTGCACAATAGAAACGTATTAGGAGAACAAAGATATTATTGCAGACTCTGAACAATCTCTGTTGAATATGGCCATTCAAATCGGAAGAGATGGCATCCTTTTAAAACAGCTTCTCACGGTGATTTCCTTTGGATAAGGACAGTACATCTTATTGATGTCTGCTGTTCAATAACCACTTACCAATATGTGGCAGTTTTAAGCCCACTACTCTCCTTAACTCTACACTTTCTCTTCTACACCATTCTCCTTTTCTTTTCAAATCCAGGGATGCCGTGTCAGGCAGCTTTATACCTTTATTTACACAAGGGGGGGGGGAGCACATTTTTGTACACCTATTTTGACTAGTTGGAGAGCCTTTTGATTCCTATGCTGTTGTTCCCTGTGATCACGGGACTATCCCACATGGGAACACGCTGGGGGGGGGGACGACAAATCCGCCGTTTCGGTGGTACGTTGGTGGCGGCAAGGGAAAAGCGGCACAAAAAAACAAGATCGTCCTTGTGGACGGGCAGCAGTGAGAAAGGATGCTCCCTGCCTGCCCGCCCACCCTTCACTGACCGTTTTGTGCCAGCAGTGAGGCCATCGGGCGGGTGTGGGGCGGGTGACATCACTTCCGGTGGTGACATCACAGGGGGACATTTTTATGCCCTCCCACAAGGTTGTCGCTACGCCTCTAACTATCCAGATTTCTCCATTCATCAAATAACAGAATTTTTCCCACCACCATCACCAATGCAGTTAGTCAAGGCCTGTTATTGTGTTCAGACAGCATTGGTTTGACCCACCATTCTCCTTCCTCCCTCTCACTTCCACTCTGTTCCCCTCAACCTTTTCAAATCTGAGGAGAAGTGGAGGTGAGTAGGTGCACCAAGGCAATCATTGACTGCCTGAGGAGGTCACCCCAGTTGGCATCATAAATAAGCTGGCTCAGACTGTTTTGACTTGCATCTCCTCGAAGCCTTCAGGAATAGCACTTAACCAGCCATTAATCAGTGGACACCAATGAGATAAACTCTCGATATGAAAGAAAACACCTTTCGTGGTCACAACACAAGCGTTTTTTGAAGGGTGTCATCTCTTTCCATTTGAAAGGCCACCGTCAAGACAGATTGTTTGGAGTTTGAAAGAATAGCGTTCTCCTAATACGTTTCCATTGTAAGGGGATAATTGAAATGAAAACGGATTCTTCCAGGTGCGTACTAGGCAGTCAAAAATACATGCCTGTTTAAAATCCTCTCTTCTTAGTGGCAGCCAAGTCAGGAAAGCTAATATAGGGCAGTAGATATGTGACAGTCCTCTTTCTCTACTGCCGCAGGAGTGGTAGATGGCAGCATGGGGGGGGGGTTGTCCATCTGTTGCCTGGTTCCCAGGAACCACAGAGGGGTAGTAGCCATGCACACACACGTGCTTTCCAAAACATGGAGGAATATCATTTTACCTCGACCCTTCGCTGTGGTCCAGTCCTAGCAATCTTAGCTTCAATCTCTTAGCATGTCCAGGAAGGGCGGGGGAAAACCTTTGCCTGGAACATGAGTCCAGGTAGTCATTACTCAGCTAGATGGATCCATGGTTTGCTACAGCACCTTTTATATGTTCATATGCACAAGGGACCTATATGTTCACAGAGTCGTGTGGTAGCGCAGTGGGTTAAACCACTGAACTATGAGCTGTCGATCGAAAGGTCGGCAGTTCGAATCCGTAAATCGCCGCTCAGCCCAGCTCCTGCCAGCCTAGCAGTTCAAAAGTATGTCAATGAGAGTAGAGAAATAGGTCCGCTTGTGGGAATGTAACAGCGTTCCATGTCCCAGCCGCATGCTACGCACTGCGGCAAGCAGCAGTGGGCCTACACCCGGCCGTGGGGGGCCGATGCCGCGACACCCCCCACAGATGCCACACGTTCTGCTCCTGGGGGGCATGATGTCTCCTCTGCGTGCCACTGCGGCGTGGAAACACCCCCCGGCTCTTTTCGGCCCTTTTGGAGCCAAATGGCGCCCGGGGGTGGGTGGATGGGAGGGCCAAACATGCAGCCGAGTACAGCTGCACGAGAAGGAACCAGCAGAAGAGGAAGCTACGGGTTCAGCGGCAGGTAACCCCCCGTGACCCTACCGCCCCCACCGTAACGACTCCTGTGGCGGCAAGGAGAGTCATGATCACATGATCACATGATCACAGCTCTGGCTCTTCGACCTCGAAATGGGAATGAGCACCGAGTCGGACACAACTGGACTTAATTGTCAATATATATATATTAATTGTCAATATATATATATTAATGAACACGGCAGTTTCTTTTTAATTCCCAGTGGTCAGTTCACAATGATTTACTTGCTATCCGACTGTCACCAGCCAAGATTCAGGTTTGTTTTTTAACATTCGGACTTCTGCCTTCAACAAATACTCCCCCCCCCCACCAACACAGTCAGTCAAGGCTCTGCATGCTGTAATTGTGTAAAGACAGCATTGCAGAAATGTGTTTACAGCTTACTGTCCATCCATCCAGAAATAAAAGAGGAAAAACTGAGCAGCAAAATGACTGTTGAAAACTAAATGGCTCCTTGCCGACACTAATAATATAACGGGGAGGATGGTAGCATGCCGGCCGCCATTAAAAGCGTCGGCATTTAAAACAATTACCATGCAACGTTCTCTTGAGTAACAGCTGATGGCACCCTTGGAAGAAGGAGCGTTCGACTGACAAGTGTCAAATTCACTTTGCAACGAATGCCAAATACTTCTGCCAAGACAGTGACAAATATTGTATCGAATGTATTTAGGTCTTTGCTGTATTGCAACAAGCAGGAACACCGAGACTAGGGGTACTAGTACTACCGATGGTACTTTGGCCGACTGCTGGTGGTACTCGGACCACCGGACTATTGGAACCCTGCTCCGACATGGAGCTTTTGGTGGTGTGTTTTTGCTCCCAAGAGGCTCCTGCCTTTGGTCGAGCCTCTCGGGAACGCTGAGAAGGGCCCTCTCACCCGCCCAGAGCCTCCTACCTGCATTTTCTGACCTCCAAAACCCTGAAAACCAGGAAGTAACCGGCAATGATGTCATCACCAGTCACTTCCGGTGGTACACAGCAGAAGAGTGGCGCCGGAGGTGATATGCAGCCGGGAAGGGGTACTCGGCCATGTTCAGGATCATTAAAAAAGGAATTGAGAATAAAATGGCCAATATTATTATGCTGTTGAAATAATTAGCAGGCTGGAGCACCTCCCTTCTGAGGAAAGGCTACAGTGTTTGGGGCTCTTCAGTCTAGAAAAAGGTGCCTGAGGGGGGACATGATTGAGATGTATAAAATTATGCATGGGATGGAGAGAGTGGATAGACACAACACCAGAACCAGGTTACAAGCACTGGCATGCCACCGGAACACACTATTTAAATGTTGATTAGTTCGTCCTCCGACTATCCCTGCTCGCCGCACTTCTTTTCTTCGCTTGGGAGCTCTGACTTTGGAATCAGAAAAGAAGAAAACTAATCCTCCGCAGCCAGACGGGACTGAATGCTAAGAACATAAGAACAGCAGAAAAGCCCTGCTGCATCAAGCCAAGGGCCCATCCAGTTCGGCTTCCTGTATCTCACAGTGGTCCTACCAGATGCCTCCGAGAGCACACAGCCAACAAGATAACCTGTTTCCTGTTGTCACTCCCTTGCACCTGGCACAGAGAACCTGTTTCCTGTTGTCACTCCCTTGCACCTGGCACAGAGAAAACCTACTTCTAAAGCCAGGAGGTTGCTTATGGCTTGTAACCTGTGATGGTCTTTTCCTTCATGAATCAATCCAACCCCCTTTTCAAGGCATCTAGGCCAGGTTACTGGCATACTGGCTCGCATGCCTGCACTGTACAACACCTGGGAGCTCTGATTTTGGAATTGTCCAGGGAGTCCGGACGATTGTACAAGGAACTGAATGCACAAAATCAATGCAAACATGCAGGAAACATTTCTAAACAAGTAGATCATTTATATGCACCCCATTTCTACAAACTATGTAGTTTGAAATGTGTGTTAGAGCTTTCTAGGAGAGTAGGGCCTTGTGAGGCCCATTCTTGCTGACGTTCACTACAAAGAACACAAGGAATCCTGTTGCATTTTCTCTTTGAAATAATTTGCCGTCCATGACTCTTCAGCCTTGGAGAGCATTGCCGTTTACAAATGGTTCATGTTAGATCACTCCGGAAGGGAGCCGTTACCTGCTTTGATGTCTCAGCTGGGCTTGCTCAGCTAGGAGAAAACAGCCACCCAAAATCACATCCAAGAAGTCAGCTTGAAACATTTGAAGGAAGGAACTAAGTTCCTGTAAGAAACTGGTGAAGCTTCAGCCTCACCAGGAAAGGGGGGAGGGAATTCCTCTGCAGCCTGTCAAAAGTCAAGATGATGCGAATGAAATAGCAAGCAGGCAGGACCGAATGCACTTCAAAAACGGAGACTGTTGCTGCCGCTTGCGTGGGTGCCGTCCAAGTTCCTGAACGCTCTTTTGAAGTGCCCGTTTGCATTTCTCTTTGGTCAGCAAGAAGTAACAGGAAACATTTAGTGCCCATTGTGTGCGCCGCATCTCGGCCCCCGAGAGCCAATATTGGAAATCTTTCTAACAAGAGAATTCATCTATTATTGATCAATGGTTTTGATTTGTTTACTTCCAACTGGCAGTGGATTTGGTTTCCTCTCCCCCCCTCCCCACTGCCCCAGGCCCTGTCTTGTTGGGAGAGCAAGAGGCTGAAAAGACATCACAGTAGACATTACAGCTTGTGATTTTGTGGGTAAACATTGAAATTATTTGCAACTGAACACATTAAAAGCTTCAGAGCATTGAAGACCCCTGTTTTGCATATCAGTGCATGCTCTCTCTTGGTGGTAGGGCTACAGATCCGTGTGCTGCTGCGGGTTCAACCATCAAGGCTCTAGGGTGGAGTGTGATCGGGGCGCTAAAGTGTTCTTGGGCTCCAGACAGAGGTGTATCTAGCCTCTGCGGCAACTCCCGCGCGTCACGTCAGAAGCCCAGTTTGTGCTTTGTACTTACCTGTGGTCCCATTCTAATGCTAGGTTTTTGTACAGCCTGGCACTCAAGGGCTGTTAACATGTGTACCTGTGTACAATCATGATTAGTCTGTACTAGTTAGGTAGTTATTAATATATCCCATGGGCAGCCCAAACCTGTCTACATTGCAGACCAGTGAAGTGCCCGCTCCACCGGTCTAGGGTGTCACAAATGTGCCGTTAAGCACATTTGCAGCACCCTGGGTGTCGGGGGCACCGAGGCCAACACTGCTTTCCCCGACCTGGATCCCGCACTGCACCTGCTGAGGAACGTGAGTTCCCCGCTGGGTGATGGAGGGGCATGGGGAGGGCAGAACGGGGTGTTCCGGGGGCAGGTGGGATTGGTCAGCCAGGCCCAGGAAGGGGGAGGGATCATCGGTGGCCTCCTCCCCAAAATACTATCCACCTTCCTGGATCGGGCTGCTGTTACACGGCCAGATCAAATGTGCACCTGCAAAATAGCTGGCACACATTTGAGTAGACCAATTGGGGCGGCAGGGCTCTACTTGGGGAAAGGGGATGAACATCCCGTTCCCATGAGGAGAGCTCCAGCTGCGGCGGCATTGGGATCTATCTGGATAGGATGCAGCAAAGATCTTTGCCAATGCTGCAGCCTGGCTTGACAGGATTGCGCTGTTAATGCTGCTTCAATAGCCCTTTTCAACCATTACATTTGTGAGGTCAAAACACCATAACAATATGAATAGGAAGGAGGAGACAGACTTTGAGCATCAGCAATGCTTGGCTACCAGCCCTTAGAAATACTAAGATCCAGGAATTCGGAACTGGAAAAGAACCTGGTTGCGAATAGCACCTAGTCCTTTAAGGAACACACAGTGAACAAATGGAAGATCATTGGACAGTTATTGACAGTTGCTCTGGGGGTGAGACGGACGGCTTGTGGTGCTCACATCCAGTCCTTTGAAAATGCCTACCATAAGGTAAAGGTGACCCCTGACAATTAAGTCCATTCGTGACCGACTCTAGGGTGTGGTGCTCATCCCCATTTCAAAACCGAAGAGTCAGCGTTGTCCGAAGATGCCTCCGTGGTCATGTGGCCGGCATGACTCTCCTTGCCGCAGCGCGTAGCATGCGGCTGGAACACGGAGCGCTGTTTACCTTCCCGCAAGCGGTACCTATTTATCTACTCGCATTAACATGCTTTGGAACTGCTAGGTTGGCAGGAGCTGGCCAAGCAACGAGAGCTCACCCTGTCGCGGATTCGAACTGCCGACCTTTCGCCTACCATAGTTGTGGGCAAAAAATTTGGAAATGAAGTTCTTAACAGACCGTGGCCAAAATGCCCAAATACTGTAGTTCTTACCACAATACTGTGGAATGTTTGCTGATACTTTGCATGTTTTACAATCATACACCTTTTTTCCCCTACAACTTTTCCCCCTACAACTTTCCAAATTACTTTTTTTTTGTCATCCCTGCATTTTTTAAAAACCACTGATATGTAGTAGGAGTAATTTATTTTGTATTGACTGTAGGTCATGGCCAAAATAAAAACTGTGCATTATACAAAAGTTTCAGAGTTAGAGATAAAAAAAAAACACATCTAAAATTAGAGCTAAAACCATTTCCATCAATAAAACATTAACTGCTTATCAGTCATCATGCGGGTCAATACATTTTTGCTAAGATATGTTTACCTTTCATTAACTGTAGATAATCTAGTGATGTTGCTGTTGGAGTTTGCCAGCAGATGATCAATTTTTGTGCAAAGCCAGTCAATACCCCTGCTCCTTCAGTAACTGATAAACATGCAATGAGTTTCCTCTGAAACTGGACATTTCAGCATTTACTGCGGAATGCCTTCCACAAGACTCTGAAAGGGATATTTACTGAATTGTCCACCAGCACAGATGATTCCATAAGTTACTTTTTCTAAAATTCCTCCTCATGCACATTCTCTGCTGATTTAATTCTTATTCCATAGTTTTATTGAATTGAGACATGGAGACAAAGAATCTTGACTTTGCAGCAGTGGAGTTGTTGGTGCTGAGCCAGGAAAGATCTTGGGGTCATGGAGAGCACACCTAAATTCTATATATAATTTGTCAAGCATTTTCGTGTCATTTTCATAACATTCCTAGAAAGTATTGAGTCCCATACTGCAGTTGGTGGTGCTGAGGGAGTGACGTGCCTTTAGTGACAACATGACAAAAGGGGAACTTCAAACTACTAGGGAAACCTCAATTCACGGCTTACACCACTGCACTACACCAGCCCTGAGTCCCCATTGTTGTTGTTGTTGTTCAGTCGTTAAGTCGTGTCCGACCCTTCGTGATCCCATGAACCACATCCCGCCAGGCCTTCCTGTCCTCCACTATCTTCCTGAGTTCGCTCATTTTCATGTTCGTTGCATCGGTGATGCTGTCTAACCATCTCATCCTTTGCCTTCCCCTTCTCCTTTTGCCTTCAATTTTTCCCAGCATCAGAGTCTTCTCCAGAGAGTCCTCTCTTCGCAGTAGGTGGCCAGAATATTTGAGTTTCAGCCTTAGTATCTGTCCTTCCAGGGAACAGTCAGGGTTGATTTCATTTAGGATTGACTGATTTGATCTCCTAGCAGTCCAAGGGACTCTCAGGAGTCTTCTCCAGCACCACAGTTCAAAAGCATCTATTCTTCGGCGCTCAGCCTTCCTTATGGTCCAACTCTCACAACCATACATTGCTACTGGGAACACCATCGCCCTGACTATGCGAACTTTTGTTGGCATGGTGATATCTCTGCTTTTTATTATGCTGTCTAAGTTTGCCATAGCTTTCCTTCCAAGGAGTAAGCGTCTTTTAATTTCATGGCTGCTGTCTCCGTCTGCAGTGATCTTGGAGCCCAGAAAAGTAAAATCTGTTACTGCTTCCATTTCTGCCCCTTCTATTTGCCAGGAATTGATGGGCCCAGATGCCATGCTCTTAGTTTTATTAATGTTGAGTTTCAAGCCAACTTTTGCACTCTCCTCTTTCACCCTCATCAAGAGGCTCTTTAGTTCTTCTTCACTTTCTGCCATTAGGGTGGTATCGTCTGCATATCTGAGGTTGTTGATATTTCTCCCGGCAATCTTGATTCCGGCTTGTGATTCATTCAGCCCTGCATTTCTCATAATGTACTCTGCATATAAGTTAAATAGGCAGGGTGACAATATACAGCCTTGCCGTACTCCCTTCCCAATTTTGAACCAGTCAGTTGTTCCATGGCCAGTCCGAACTGTTGCTTCTTGACCCGCATACAGGTTTCTCAGGAGACAGGTAAGGTGGTCTGGTACCCCCATCTCTTTAAGAATTTGCCACAGTTTGTTGTGATCCACACAATCAAAGGCTTTTGCGTAGTCAATGAAGCAGAAGTAGGTGGTTTTTTGGAACTCTCGGGCTTTCTCCATGATCCAGCGCATGTTGGCAATTTGATCTCTAGTTCCTCTGCCTCTTCGAAACCCAGCTTGTACGTCCGGTAGTTCTCGGTCCACGTACTGCTGAAGCCTAGCTTGTAGGATTTTGAGCATAACCTTGCTAGCATGTGAAATGAGTGCAATTGTGCGATAGTTTGAGCACTCTTTGGCACTGCCCTTCTTTGGAATTGGAACGTAAACTGACCTTTTCCAATCCTTTGGCCACTGCTGAGTTTTCCAAATTTGTTGGCATATTGAGTGCAGCACTTTCACAGCATCATCGTTTAGGATTTTAAGTAGCTCAGCTGGGATATTATCATCTCCACTAGCTTTGTTGTTAGTGATGCTACCTAAGGCCCACTTGACCTCACTCTCTAGGATGTCCGGCTCTGGGTCAGTGACCACACCAGCGTGGTCATCAGGAACATTAAGATCTTTCTTGTATAGTTCTTCTGTGTATTCTTGCCATCTCTTCTTAATCTCTTCTGCTTCTGTTAGGTCTCTGCCTTTTTTGTCCTTTATCATGCCCATCTTTGCACAAAACGTTCCCTTGATATCTCCAATTTTCTTGAAGAGATCTCTAGTCCTCCCCATTCTGTTGTTTTCCTCGATTTCCTTGCATTGTTCATTTAAGAAGGCCTTCTTATCTCTCCTTGCTGTTCTCTGGAACTCTGCATTCAGTTGTTTATATCTTTCCCTTTCACCTTTGCTTTTTGCATTCCTTCTTTCCACAGCTATTTGTAAAGCCTCATCTGACAGCCACTTTGCTTTCTTGCATTTCTTTTTCTTTGGGATGGTTTTCGTTGCTGCCTCCTGTACAATGTTACGAACTTCCGTCCATAGTTCTTCAGGCATTCTGTCTACCAGGTCTAATGCCCTAAATCTATTCTTCACCTCCACTGTATACTCATAAGGAATATGGTTTAAGGTCATATCTGACTGGTCTAGTGGTGTTCCCTACATTCTTCAGTTTAAGCCTGAATTTTGCAATAAGAAGCTCATGATCTGAGCCACAGTCAGCTCCAGGTCTTGTTTTTACTGACTGTATAGAGCTTCTCCATCTTTGGCTGCAAAGCACATAATCTATCTGGTTTCGGTATTGACCATCTGGTGATGTCCATGTGTAGAGTCGCCTCTTGTGTTGTTGGAAAAGAGTGTTTGCTATGACCAGCGTGTTCTCTTGACAGAACTCCGTTAGCCTTTGCCCTGCTTCATTTTGCGCTCCAAGGCCAAACTTGCCTGTTGTTCCGTTTATTTCTTGATTTCCTACTTTAGCATTCCAGTCTCCTATGATGTAAAGGACATCTTTTTTGGGTGCTAGTTCTAGAAGGTGTTGTAGGTCTTCATAGAACCGGTCAACTTCATCTTCTTCGGCATCAGTGGTTGGGGCATACACTTGGATTACTGTAATGTTGAATGGTTTGCCTTGGATTCGAACTGAAATCATTCTGTCGTTTTTGAGGTTGCACCCCGGTACTGCCTTTCCCACTCTTTTATTGACTATGAGGGCTACTCCATTTCTTCTAAGGGATTCATGCCCACAGTAGTAGATATGATGGTCACCTGACTTAAATTCGCCCATGCCCGTCCATTTTAGTTCGCTGATTCCCAAGATGTCAATGTTCAATCTTATCATCTCATTTTTGACCACATCCAGCTTGCCTTGATTCATAGACCTCACATTCCATGTTCCTAAGCAGTATTGCTCCTTGCAGCATTGGATTTTCCTTTCAACCTCAGACACATCCACAGTTGGACGTCCTATTGGCTTTGGCCCAACCGCTTCACTCTTTCTGGGTCTACTTGGAATAGTCCTCCGCTCTTCCTCAGTAGCATATTGGACACCTTCCGACCTGAGGGGCTCATCTTCTGGCGTCATATCTTTTAGCCTTTTGGTACTGTTCATGGGATTTTCTTGGCAAGGTTACTGGAGTGGGTTGCCATTTCCTTCTCCAGTGGATCACTTTTAGTCAGAACTCTCTGCTACGACCTGTCCGTCTTGGGTGTCCCTGCACGGCATAGCTCATGGCTTCATTGAGTTACGCAAGCCCCTTCGCCACGACAAGGCAATGATCCATGAAGGAGTGAGTCCCCATACTAAACTTTAATTATGTGTAATTAGTATAATTGCATATTCTTCCCCTGTTAACCCTGCCTCAATTTCCCTTCCTCAATTAACCCTGCCTCCAATTTCCCTTGTGACAGTATCTAGACTGTAGGCCTCTTGGGGCAAGGATCATCTTCACATTCTTTGTATAGCTGCAGGTACATGGATAGTAAGGCCAGCGGGTGGCGCAGTGGGTTAAACCGCTGAAACCATGAGCTGTCAATCGAAAGGTCGGCAGTTCGAATCCGCAATGGGGTGAGCTCTCGTTGCTTGGCCAGCTCCTGCCAACCTAGCAGTTCCAAAGCATGTTAATGCGAGTAGATAAATAGGTACCGCTTGCGGGAAGGTAAACAGTGCTCCGTGTTCCAGCCGCAGGCTACGCGCTGCGGCAAGGAGAGTCATGCCGGCCACATGACCACGGAGGTGTCTTCGGACAATGCTGGTTCTTCGGCTTTGAAATGGGGATGAGCACCACACCCTAGAGTCGGACACGACTGGACTTCATTGTCAGGGGTCACCTTTACCCTTACCTTACATGGATAGTAGAATCATGCTAAATTAGTTAATACTAATAATTACTAATAACGAATCATCATCATCATCATCATCATCATCATCATCATCATCATCATCATCATCACCACCACCACCACCACCACTAAAAATAAAATATATGTGCTTCAGAGCCAGCTAAGAGCAGAAACGTCTGAACTGAGAATTCTGCTCTTTCCTCTTGTGGGAAAAATAAAAGGTTCAGTTGTTCTTTACAGATTCACTTCCAGAGGCTTGAAGGTATAGAGAAATGAGGAGAGACAAACATCTTTCATTTCACAGCACACACAAAAATGCTTGGAAGTGGCACTGTCATTAAAACCACAGTAGCCCAACTGCCTTGAGTCCCATTTCTTGCAAAGAGGAATGTGGAGGAAAGACGACAAGACCATCCATCAACTACCCCTCACCTTAAAGGAGCCACGAGTTGTGGGAGGAAAGCCAGTGCTTCGAGAAAAGTTTTTCCTCCTGGGTTCTTAAGGTATGACAGCTTAAATAAATGTGCTTTTAAATGTCATTTGAAATACCTGGGTGACATCCTCTTTATCACAACATTGACATTTTTTTAATTTTAAAAAAGAGCACATTATTTGGCATGTCCTTTCTCCTCAGACAGCATGCGCTCAAGGCCAGACTAGATGATATGCCTATTGCATGATAGGAGAGTGTGCATTCGCTTTCGTAGATGTAAATAGCAGCTGTGCAAGGTCCCAATCTGGAACACTGTTGAGGGGGGGGAGGAAGATGGCATTAAAACCCATATTTCTTCTACCATGGTCCTATCTGAATTACCATTTCTGTCTTAAGTGGAATGCTTATTATTTGCCTTAAGTGGAATGCTTATTATTTGCCTTAAGTGGAATGCTGCCATTCAGTATCAGGATATATGCACCATCATGAGTTTGCTGTTATATACTATTAGCAAACTCAGATTTGCGGAGTACCGGTAGGTTTGCATGTGAAATTGAACCACCCTCAAACAAGTTAGTGCTTTTGCAGACTTGAGAGATTCCCTAGGTAGCCAGAAGTAGAGAAGTTGTAAGTTAAAAGAAGGGGAGGGGGGAGAATGGCCTAAAGCAAACTGAGTATGCTCAGTGGTCTCCCCACCCCAGGATGGAACTACAGAATTTTGAGGTTGGGAAAAAGAAATTGACAGCACTGCGAGATTTTTATTTTTATTTTTTCATTTTTAATTAACTTTATTTTTCATTTTCGTTTGGTGCGTAACATATAACCTGTATACAAAATCAACCATTATCTACAAAATAGAAAAAAAACAGCAATTGTAACAAAAAAAACCCAACTGCAAGATAATTGGACTGCTTGAACCAATTGTTAGGATTGGAGAGCTGCAACATTTTGTTGCAGATCCCTCTTGTTCTTCTGAACACCAAAATGCTGGGAACAAACAGGAATTATCACCACTGTGTCCTGCTTCTGAACTTCAATGACATCTGAATGAATGGACAAAGTTGGAAAGAGAATACTAGATCAAATGGTTTTCAGGTTGTTCCAGCAGTGGCAATCCTTCTCTTATTAAGGAATTGCAACAATCACTTGGTTAAGCAACATATTATTTGATGATCATGTTCTTAAGAGCTGTACAGGATAATATATAACAGTAGATTTTTCACCTAGTTCTTTGCCTTTCTTTCTTCCTCTGTAAGTTGTGACAAATAATGAGTTCTTTGTGTATGGAAAACAGCTGAGCTTAATACTTTACAGGTCTTTTAAAGAAACTTCTGTATGCCCAAAATGAACCTTTCTCCTTTCAGATACCTGAGTTTTAGATGCCTCCTTTGGACTGGAGAATCTTTGAATGGGTTTACACTCTGGAAGGGCTTCTTTACTTACCACCACCTTCTGTGCAAGTTTGACAATTATACCTTTTTATTAGCAAATGCACCTGCCATTTGGAGAATCTGATCCTTATTTAATAAATGTGAATTTCAAGATAAAAGCTCTCTAAGGCATCTCAAGAAGAATAGTGCTCTCCTTTGAATGCACGAGTCTTTCTTCCATACAAGAACATTGTCACTTTATCTTAAGCCCTGTAAGATTTGCTCCCATGTCATTTCTCTTTTCTCATATACGCTCTCCCAGCTTTTAGAAAGGAAAGAAACCCTTTAGCACAGTGTATGAGTAACTTGGATTGCGTAGGTGGGGAAGCGTAACAAGACACGATAGACCAAATGGGTTTGAGGGGAAGGGTTGGCCCCAGCATTCAGGGCTGTGCTAGAATAGTTTCATATTTTTATTGTTTTAATCAATTGGTGATGTTTGGTACAGTTTTCTTATTTTGATTGTTAAGTAGCTTCAAAACCAGTGGTTCTCAAACGTTTTAGCACTGGGACCCACTTTTTAAAATTGACACTCTATCGGGACCCACCTAGCCTTAAAAAGGTAAAGGTGACCCCTGACAATGAAGTCCAGTCGTGTCCGACTCTAGGGTGTGGTGCTCATCCCCATTTCAAAGCCAAAGAGCCAGCGTTGTCCGAAGACGCCTCAGTGGTCATGTGGCCGGCATGACTCTCCTTGCCGCAGCGCGTAGCATGCGGCTGGAACACGGAGCGCTGTTTACCTTCCCGCAAGTGGTACCTATTTATTTACTTGCATTAACATGCTTTGGAACTGCTAGGTTGGCAGGAGCTGGCCAAGCAACGAGAGCTCACCCCATTGCAGATTCGAACTGTCGACCTTTCGATCGACAGCTCATGGTTCAGCGGTTTAACCCACTGAGAAGACTTTAAAAAAGGTGCTCTAGAAATAAATAAGTAAGTAAGTAAATAAATAAATAAATACACTGCCATCTTGGAACTCATAATATCTCGTGAGATTTGGGTGCCGCCATCTTGACCACATGATTGGATGCATGTGGGCAGCATCGGGGTTGAACTCAGCCCTGCTCCTTGGAGGGTCCTCCTCCATAGCAGGAACCTGAACTGTACTCTGCAAGGGAGTGGCAACAGGATACATGTATCATGTAGTCTTGTGTGCTCCCTGAGGCATCTGGTGGGGCCACTGTGAGATACAGGAAGCTGGACTAGATGGTCCTTTGGCCTGATCCAGCAGGGCTCTTTTTATGTTCTTATGTTCTTAAAAGCTTGATGTGATTCAGTTTGAATGCGGAGATGCTTGTGCACTCCTACTCACTTGTGGCACCTTCACCACCACTACCACCAACTATCATTAAAAGAAGGAACTGTGTCTCATATGAAATTCCACAGTGTTTCTCAAACATTTTAGCACTGGGACCCACTTTTTAAAATGACACTGTATCGAGACCCACCTAGCTTTATGAGACTTAAAAAAAAAGGTGATCTAGAAATAAATTTATTTATTTATTTATTTACAAGTAAAGAGTTCAGCTGCTTGCAGGGTAATTAGCAGCAATCTTGCAAATTTCAGGATCTCAGCTCCTTGAAGAGCAATTAGTAGCTATCTGATTTTTAATAGTCTCAGGGCTTGTGGCAATTACTTATCTGATCTTTCCATCACCTGGGACCCACCAGAAATCAGGTCGCAACCCACCAAGTGGGTCCCGACCCACAGTTTGAGAAACACTGGACTACCACCCTTAAAACCCTATTTAACAGAACTAATTGCAGGTCCAACTGCGCCATTTTAAATGGGATTGCAGCACAGCAGGCAATGGTTAAACGCAGTGGCGTCGCTCCGGTAGGGGCGGGGCTGTAAGTTTCGCTTGGTCGGAGTCCCTTTACCGAGCGAGGAGGCAGCGGCCCCGCCCCCTCACTGTCGGAGCCTTTCCCGTGCGGAGAAAACAGCAGGCAAGAGACTCTGCCTGCTGCTTTCTCCGCAGGAGAATGGCTCCGACAGTGAGGGGGCGGGGCCGCCTCCTCCTCGCTCGGTAAAGGGACTCCGACCGAGCAAAACTTACAGCCCCGCCCCTACCGGAGCGACGCCACTGGTTAAATGCCCCACCCGCACACACCACAGCCCTGATCTGAATTACAGCGTGAGAGAGGAACGGTCGCTATTTACACTTGGGAAAATAAACACATGAGGCTAACTACACATTCATCACAATGTGGTACGGTTGCACCCTCCTGTTTTGCTCTCCTGTAGCTTCATCTGCAAAGTGGAACTTTACAAAGAGCAGAACGGTGCCAGAGAAAAGAGCCCTACGACTCCGCCAAGTTCTAGCTGCCTGGGTTTAATTGGAACCATGCCTCCACGCGATTTATTAACAAAAGATCCTGTTTCCCCAGCATGCAGCCAGTGCCACTTACCAGAGTCTAAAGTTTCACGGCGGGAGCGCTTCCAAAAATGACCGCATGACCCAGATCCTTCCCTGCCTCTCATTAAGAGGAAGTTTTCAAGTGCAAAGAAATGTTTGGTTTGGTTTTCCTGTTTGTTTGTTTCAACTTGGACGCAGAGTAGGATTGCAGGAAGATGGACTGTCAACAGCAGAAAAAGGCACACAAGGGTTTGCTCAGACATTGCAGATGGAAATACCAGTGTGTTCTGCCGAAATACCTGCAAGTGATCTTTAAAATAATTTTTTTTAAAAAAAGTTTCGAGCTCTCTGTCTTGCTGTGCAGAATACAGTAAGTCCTGAAATCTGGCATGGGGAGAGCAAAGCCCCCAGGAAATATTGGGGTGGGTGGCTTTGGGGATTGAGAGATTTCTTGTAGCGGGGTTTCAATAATATAGTGCATATTTGTTGGAAAGAATGTGACTGTATTTCAGCCTAATAAGCTAAAACCACACCACAGCTCGCTAAACTGTAGCTCAATTCCTTCAGTGGGGGCAACAGGGGGAGGAAAGGAATGACTAACAGCTCAATTCTGTCTGCATTTAGACTGGTGAAGTGATGGCTCTGACGGTCTAGGGCAGGGTTCTCAACCAGTGGTACGGGTATCCCTAGGGGTACGCGGACCTCTTGCTGGGGGTACGCCAAGCCCTGCCCCTTATCTGCCCCATCAGCAGCTAATTAAGTGTTAACATGGATTTTACATTGTAATTATTTTTGGAGCCCTTCTGTCTCTCTGATTTTGGTTTTGGGCTTATTTTTGTACTTTGGAAAATGTACTTCGGTGGGGTAGGGAAGGGAGGAGCTGATTTTGGGAAGTGTGACGGAGAAAAAAAGAGCTCCTTCTCTCTCTCTCTCTCTCTCTCTCTCTCTCTCTCTCTCTCTCTCTCTCTCTCTCTCTCTCTCATACACACACACAGAGTTAAATAAGACATTTTTCACATTTAAAATTGTTTTAGTACTTTTTAACTTAACGATTAATTACCTAATTAATTGTCAATGACTTGGGTACTATGGGTAACACAGCCATGTAAAATAAACAAACCAGCTAGAATAAAAACAAAAATCCAATTCTGTTATTAGCGTTCACGAAGCAGACAGAAAATCATTAAAATCCAAAGCACAGTAGTTAAGATGCCGACATTTCATTTCCTTTTTCCGGAAACATTCTCCAGGAAGCAATCTAAAAGATTGGTAGCTGTTAAACAACGAACGCAGCGCTCAGATTCTTTATCCTAAAAAGCGCGGGAACGGAGCAGGTAGACCGGAACAAAAGCGGAAATGATCAATTACCTCCGTGTTCGTTCAAAAAGCAACGCTCCGAGAAGACAGTGTCAATAAAGATCTTCCGTGGTGTAAAGTTCAGCAAGTACTTAGCGCTCCGCCGCAGGGATAACCCACAGAGAAGCCTCAGTGACCTGAGCTGAACCCTGTTCCGCTGTCATCCTTCTGCTGCTGCCTGCACTCAGTTTTGCGTAATATCGGAAACCATGTCTTGTTGATAAAACTCAGATCCTGTTGCCTATTAATCAGGCAGGAGGCAGGTTTTTTTACTGATCTCAATTGCCTCTAAATTATGCAGGATGCCCACTTTGTTCTCTATTCGCAGGCAGCTGGTGTCTTTAAAATGGATGATGTGACCTGTGGTTAGAGCGTGCTCGGCAATAGAAGACAGTTCCGGATGTTTCAATCTCACAGACCTCTCATGCTCTTTAATCCTGGTGCCAATTGATCTTTTAGTCAGTCCAATATATTCCTTCCCACAGGAACATGGGACCCTGTACACTCCAGGATTAGACAATGGGGTGCGCCTATCCTTGGTTTAGTATCTGCTCTATTTTAGTGGTAGGTTTAAAGATGGTTTTGATCTTGCCTTGTGCAATTCTGTAATTCTGCTGTGAATACGTGAAGTTCTGTCAGTGACACCCTTAATAAATGGCAAGCAAGCCCAGATTTTCTCCTCATTGGTTACTGTGTCTTTATTTGTTGTCTCATTCTTACTAGTATCAATATTAAGGTTGGTGCCTAACCTAGCTGCTGTAAATTTGTAATTTTGTTATTTTGTTGCACCCAACACCTATTGATTTGTGAAGAAGAATAATCATTGGCCCTCAAAGTGCTGAACACGATTTGCTTCTCACTCTCCAGTGATTCTTCATCACATATTTTCAGCTCACGGTGTACCAAGGAATTGATAAGGGAGGTTTTTTTGGGCGATGGTTTGAACCCTGATGAAGATACCTCCCTATTTTGGTGGGCTTCCTGTATACCACATGACCACAAGATAAGTCCTCTTTCCTTGTGACTAGTACATCTAAAAAGGCCAATGAGCCATTATTCTCCTGTTCCATTGTGAACTGGATCTCCTTACAAAAACTGTTAAGATGTTACAGAAATTTATATAATTCCACTTCTCCATGGGACCAAATACAAAAGACATCGTCTATGTATCTCCACCATATTTCTGGTTTAAATTGGACTGTACGGAGCACTTGCTGCTCGAAAAATTCCATATATAGGTTTGCAACCACGGGGCTCAGAGGGTTCCCCATGGCTACTCCGTCGCACTGCTCTCTGTACTCCCCTTCCCACAAAAAATACGTGGATGTCGAACAATGTTTAAACATGGGAATCATTTCTTTTGTTGTTGTTCAGTCGTTAAGTCGTGTCCGACCCTTCGTGATCCCATGAACCATATCCCACCAGGCCTTCCTGTCCTCCACTATCTTCCTGAGTTCGCTCATTTTCATGTTCGTTGCATCGGTGATGCTGTCTAACCATCTCATCCTTTGCCTTCCCCTTCTCCTTTTGCCTTCAATCTTTCCCAGCATCAGAGTCTTCTCCAGAGAGTCCTCTCTTCGCATTAGGTGGCCAAAATATTTGAGTTTCAGCCTCAGTACCTGTCCTTCCAGGGAACAGTCAGGGTTGATTTCATTTAGAATTGACTGATTTTATCTCCTAGCAGTCCAAGGGACTCTCAGGAGTCTTCTCCAGCACCACAGTTCAAAAGCATCTATTCAATTAATCTTATGACTTATTTAAGAGGCACTCTTGTGAATAATGAAACAACATCAAAGCTAACTAAAATAGAGGTAGCAGACAATTTTACTAATTTCAGCATTTCTATAAAATGATAAGAATTTTTTACATAACCGAGTGTATTACCTATATAGGGATATAAAACCTTAGCTAAGTACTGGGACATCTGATTAATAGGCAACAGGATCTGAGTTTTATCAACAAGACATGGTTTCCGATATTACGCAAAACTGAGTGCAGGCAGCAGCAGAAGGATGACAGCGGAACAACAGGGATCAGCTCAGGTCACTGAGGCTTCTCTGTGGGTTATCCCTGCGGCGGAGCGCTAAGTACTTGCTGAACTTTACACCACGGAAGATCTTTATTGACACTGTCTTCTCGGAGCGTTGCTTTTTGAACGAACACGGAGGTAATTGATCATTTCCGCTTTTGTTCCGGTCTACCCGCTCCGTTCCCGCGCTTTTTAGGATAAAGAATCTGAGCGCTGCGTTCGTTGTTTAACAGCTACCAATCTTTTAGATTGCTTCCTGGAGAATGTTTCCGGAAAAAGGAAACGAAATGTCGGCATCTTAACTACTGTGCTTTGGATTTTAATGATTTTCTGTCTGCTTCGTGAACGCTAATAACAGAAGACGTGAACAGAACTGGATTTTTGTTTTTATTCTAGCCGGTTCGTTTATTTTACATGGCTGTGTTACCCGTAGTACCCAAGTCATTGACAATAATTGGTGGCCATGAAAGTTTTCGAGCTAAAAACCTAATTAATTAATTATTCCAGTTAATTAGCAGTTAATTAGCAGGGGGTACTTCAGAAAATTGGACCGTGATAAGGGGGTACCCGGGCCTCCAAAGGTTGAGAACCTCTGGTCTAGGGTGTTGCAAACGTGCCATAAAGGTTCTGCATACAAGTTCAGCATAGAAGTTCAGCAGATCTCGACGTGAGGCAGAATAACAGCACCTGACAGCAAGGCATGCAAGTCATTTATACTTGGCAGCCGACTTAGTTGCCCAATCAGGATTCACATTATCTCATCCCTATACCTCACCTTGTGTATCACATGCTGGTGGTGATCTCACCGACATTATGTCATATCAGGTGTTTTTTTTCCTCCAGCCTCTGCTGTTGCTAGGCTGAGTCAGCATCACTCAGCAGATATCTAACGTATTGTCCCGAGTATAAAACGCACTTCCCCCCCCCCCCAATTTAACTTTTTTAAATAGGGATGCATTGTATACTCGCACCATTGGTGAGAACATTGCTGGAAGAAGCCGAGGCTAAGAGGTTGTCTTCAAAGCAGCTAATTGAAGTGATTAAGTGATTATCGGGTGATTATCTATCGCTGCTGACTGAGACGCGCGCCTGCTTTTCAGCTCCGTTTGCAAATCTCCGTTTGCAAATCGGGTTTTGCAGCTCCGAGATGCAGTGGGCTCCTTCTCTCAGTTGCTCCTTCTTCTCCTTCTCAGAGAAGGCATCCACTAAATCTTGGAGCTGCAAAGCCCGATTTGCAAACGGAGATTTGCAAACGGAGCTGAAAAGCAGGTGCACATCTCAGTTAGCAGCGATAATCACCTGATAATCACGTTCTCTGCCCTTTTCTTTGTAAAAACAACACACACACACGCACACAACACACACACACACACACACACAACACAACACACACACGCACACAAACCTCTCCCCTACAGGCTGTAAAACCCTTTCCAGGCTGCAATAAGTTGTTAATTTTCGTTCTCTGCTCTGCTGGGTTTTGTATCCTCTTGTAAAGCAAGATCACATACACTTTCATCCCCCCTCCCCAGGCAATGAATGGTTTAGGCTGCAATCCTGTGCACACTTTCCTGAGAGTAAGCTCCATTGAGAACAGTGGGACTTGCTTCTGAGTAGACATGCACAGGATTGCACTGTTCGTTTAAATCACTGGCATATATTTAATGCCAGTGATTTAATTAAAGTTTTTTAATAGCACCAAACTTTAAGGGTGCGACTTATAATCAGGTGCGTCTTATACTTGGGACAATTCGGTATTTTTTTCCCCTTCTGCTAGCCTTTCTGACTTGCACAGTAAATTCTGCTAGTAAATTCCAGGTTCCAAATTCCAAACCTCAACATCCTCCTTCTCTGTCATCTCTGTAGGGTTTCTTTCGAGATTGTGGGCCTCTGAGGCCCTCTGATTGTGGGCTGTATCTTCTCTTACGAAATGCCATGGGTGTTGATGGTGCTGTAGAAATCAATAATAGCAGTTTTAAACCATTAAGTAAAATCATCTTCTTGTGAAATTAAGGTTCTATGGAGATCCCATTTTGGAAGTTTCAACTGTGACAATCCTTTCCCTGGACACATATGCTTCTATTCTGAAGTGGGCTAAGAGCTCTGACCTATTTATGAGTGCCCAACTCATCAGACTAAGTCTTTAGATTCTTAGATTCTCAGCATCAGACTAAGACTAGATTATTTCATTTCATTCCTTTTCTAACTCTTCTTTTTTTGTTCGCCCACTCTTGTTTTTGTATGATACTTACAGGGACGATGCTTTTCAAAAGCTTCTCTGGCAAGAGACAACAATCAACACAACATCTTAAATTTTTTTTTTAAAAAACTGTCATTGTTAGAGAGCACTACTTTTAAGTATCTGTTTGCTTTGAGTACCACTCTTGCATTATGTGAATTCCAGCGATGTTTGACTCTTAATCATGGGGCAGTTTTTCATGACTATTGACTTTGGTTCCTTCAGGCTACCAGGGTAACCTTGAGTCAGGGTAAGCACTATAGATGCCACTCCCCCATCCCACACAATTCATCATCAGTAGGTTTGGAGTTGAGAGGCTTCAGAAATGATCTTTAGATCTCGTCATGTGGAACTCCAGAAGGCAAAGATGAGGTTCCCAAGCACTCTCCCTTTCAGGCACCAACCAGGTCCATACTTGTTAGATGAAGCAAGCTATGGAAACCCACATGGGCCTGAAACAAACATTTGTCCCTTCCCAAGGTCAAAACTTGCTGGTGGTTGTAGAACTGTATGCTCAAAATCACTGGCGTCGTTGCAGGGGGGGACGGAGCTCTAAGTTCCGCCGCGGCGCCGACCCTCCGTTATACCAGAGCACAAAGCGGCCCCGCCCCCTCGCCTTCGGAACCATTCAAGGCGGTGCAAGCAGCGCTTTCACTGCCTTGAATGGTTCCGAAAGCGAGGGGGTGGGTCCGCTTCATGCTCCGGTGTAACGGAGAGTCGGAGCCATGGCGGAACTTAGAGCTCCGCCCCCCTGCAGCGACGCCAGTGCTCAAAATGTTTTTCTTTAACTCCCCCCCCCCCAATGGATTGGAATAGGCATTACATTTCTTCCAGACCACTCTACTGCCATCTCCTTGCCAAGTCTAAATCCGAATCTCATGTTTCAACAGACTGCGTTGACTTTAACAGTTGATTTACAGAACCCTGTTTCCCTTGGGCTTGTTCATTTTCTTCGTTTTCCAGACCGGCGGCATGTCGTCAAGAGTACATTTCTCTGTTGAAATGCTGTTCCGATGCCATTCAAGAAAACTGTTTAGGACTAGGTCTTCCGGAGGCCTGTTTTAGACTCCTTGATGACGTTTTTGTGTGTTTGTGATATTGTTGGAGGGGCATGTGTGCCTAGGGCAAAGCTACCATTTTTTTTGTTTTACCAAGTTGTCTTTCCTTAAGCATGTCCTTTCTCTCTGTGTGTTCTTTAAGGGACATCACACTGAAGATAAAACGGTGTGGTGGAACTCAGTAACTTTATTTTCTGCATATTGTTGTAAAAGGAGCATGTCATCTGGGGGGGGAGCACCAATTGTAGCTGTTTCTTGTTTTGACATTCTTCCCCTCTCACGCAGAAGCATTAACGCTCCCTCCTCACAAAAAATGTATTACTTCTGGCCTTACATTTGCATATGAAAAGATGACATTTAAAAAGGGACTCTATAAAAAGAATAAGGAGGATATTCATAGCTGTATTCTTGCCGTACACTCATTGTCTGAAAAGTGTTTGGATTATTTTGTTTTCCTGAAAGGAGATTTGGGCATCTTATAAACAGGGTCCGTGGTAGCAGGTACAAATAGAAAACACCAACTCATCCCAGTGTTTGCTGTGTCCCTGGACACCAATGGAATATTTTCCTTCCTTGCAGCGTAATCCTGCGCAATGAACCACCACAACTGCAGGAGCTCAGCTGTTTGCAGAGTAATTAACAGCTATCTTGCAAACTGCAGGAGCTCAGTTGTTTGCAGGGTAATTAGCAGCTATCTTGCAAACTGCAGGAGCTCAGTTGTTTGCAGGGTAATTAGCAGCTATCTTGCAAACTGCAGGAGCTCAGCTCTTTGAAGTTCAATGAGCAGCTATCTGATTTTTGAATAGCCTCAGGGCTTGTGGCAATGACTTATCTGATCTTTCCATCACCTGGGAACCACCAGAAATCGTTTTGCGACTATATCAGCTATATAAAGCTATATCAGCAATGCTATACCATGTTTTGGGGTCTCAATCCCCCCCTCTTTTCGTCTGCTTGTCTGTCTACGTTTGTCCCAGCTCGGCTTTTGAAATCGGACAAGGCTTTGTCTCTTGCATTACCAGAGATCAATCTGGGTTGAGAAATCTATTCTTGGATTTGACCTTTTCAGCAACAGCTGTGGAGTCTTCAGGGAAACCTCTCTTGGTTCCAGAGCTCAGAATTCAGCCCAATCATTCAATGACATGATCGAGGGCACGGAAAGAGCAAAAAACTCAACTGGCGTTCGGCACACCAGGGACTGGAGATTGCAGGGCTGACAAATAACTTTCCTGGTGTAATTAATAATCACAACAACCTGTCCAGAAAATGGAAAATGAGAAGGTCAAGGAGAATGATTAATCCAAAAGATCTTTTAATGTACCAGACTCCAGCGGCCGTTTAAGACACAGTCAAAATGGTGATATGTTCATTCAGGCTTGTAGTTGCATTAAGAACATAAGAACATAAGAACATAAGAAGAGCCCTGCTGGATCAGGCCAAAAGCCCATCTAGTCCAGCTTCCTGTATCACACAGTGGCCCCACCAGATGCCTCAGGGAGCACACGAGACAACAAGATACCTGTGTCCAGTCGCCACTCCCTTGCACCTGGCACAGAGAAAACCCACTTCTAAAAAAAAAACCAGGAGGTTGCTTATGGCTTGTAACCTGTGATGGTCTTTAAAGTCTGCATTAAAGTCACAGGAGAGGTGAGACTTGTACTAATCAGTGTCAGTGTGTAGGACAGTGTTTCTCAAACTGTGGGTCGGGACCCACTTGGTGGGTCATGCCCCGATTTCTGGTGGGTCCCAGGTGATGGAAAGATTAGGTAAGTCACTGCCACAAGCCCTGAGGCTATTAAAAATCAGATAGCTGCTCATTGCCCTTCAAAGAGCTGAGCTCCTGCAGTTTGCAAGATAGTTGCTAATTACCCTGCAAACAGCTTGAGGCTATTCATTAGGGCTGCCTCATTATGAGAAATGGATTGAGGTTTTTATTGCAAATAAATAATTAAAATATTACTTGTAAATAAATAAACATATTATTTCGTTCTAGATCACCTTATTCTTAAAGTCTCGTAAAGCTAGGTGGGTCCCGATAGAGATTTAAAAAAGTGGTTCCCGGTGCTAAAACGTTTGACAACCACTGTTGTAGGACATAGGAACAGCCCAGCACTGGTGTCGCTGTTGTGAGGCGAGGAGAGTGTGTCGCCTCGCGGTGACGCGTGCAGAAGGGTGACTTACAGTCGGGCCCCTACCAGAGGAACGCCACTGGTCCCACCTCATCTTCTGTGAGACAGGGTGGATGCAGTCAAATATTTAGAGGATCATAAAAACACCTTCCATAAGTTTTCTGACAGTCACAGCTAATGGAGTGATGGAAATGGAATGGAAACATTTATATAAATTCTCAATGCAAGCGAAGGCCTACAACTGAAAGATCTTGCTGCCTGAACGCGAGATGTTGTGGGATTACGGTCAGTAGAGAATATGTGTTTTTGAATGAGAGAACTAGAACAATTGCAGTTAGGAACAATTGTAACTGGAACACACCTGAACATTGTGTAATACAGTACTGTGTTCTTTTTTTGAGTTTCTCTAATTTGAATTCATTGGAAGGGGTCACTTTGAACAACAGAAATCAGTATCTGCCTTAAACTGACTCAGATCATCAGGCATCAGGAATCTCTGGACATATAATAGATCGTCTGGTGATCCTGGACATATAATAGATCCTGAAGCTTGTGATCTCTGGAGAGTGTATAACGGTATAATCACTCAAGACATGGTTTCTGCAGTGTTTCCTTTGATTTATCTCATTATTGCTGAGAGACGAGACAAATTTACTGTTGTCGAAAACAAGAGCTTGATTGAGGCATCAAAGGTAAATCGATGGATAGAGAACATGGATCAACACATTATAAGCTGAGGAACCTAAAATCAATATTTTCAGGTGGAAAATAAACAACTGGGATTGCTCTGTTGAAACGGGATGGAAAAAAATACAGTGGTCTCTATGTCTGTTGAGGTCTTGGAATCAAGCTGACTTGTAGCAAAGTTATATTCACGGTCAGAAGAGCCGCACAAAACTATTTAACCTTCTGAAATAGACTTTTTGGGTAATACATATTTATGTCTTTGAGTCACCACTCCACAGGATGGTGTAGGGCAGTCAACAGGCCCCTGAAGTGGGAGGCTGGTTCACCACATACTTAGTGATCCCTTGGAGGTTGCAACATCCATTGAAAATGTGTATGTGTGGATGCAGCCCCTCCGCTGACAAAATTGGACATGACGACCTTCATTGCATGAGGAGAGGCAGACACCTGATTGGTTCCTAGATTCGCTGGGGGCAGGGCTTAGCAGAGCGTCGTGTGTGTTTGAAGCCTCGTCCCCAGTCTTCTGAGTCTGGAGGTGCTCTAAAGTCCAGCTCACCCACCCACCTTGCTATTTGCTTCGAATGTTGTTTTCAAGTGTCACGGCCAATCCTAGGACTGCCGTCTCCCTATTGCAGACAGGGGGCAGAGGCAGAGGGGATGATCATTGCTTTTCTAAGCCCACCTAGTTAGTTTGTGACTAACAGGAGATTTGAACTCGGGACTTCTTAGTCATTAAGGTAAAGGTAAAGGTGACCCCTGACAATTAAGTCCAGTCGTGTCCGACTCTAGGGTGTGGTGCTCATCCCCATTTCAAAGCCGAAGAGCCAGCGTTGTCCGAAGACGCCTCCGTGGTCATGTGGCCGGCATGACTCCTTGCTACAGGATGTGGTGATGGCACCTGGCCTAGATGCCTTTAAAAGGGGTTTGGACAGATTCATGGAGGAAAAGACCATCACAGGTTACGAGCCATAAGCAACCTCCTGGCTGTAGAAGTAGGTTTTCTCTGTGCTAGGTGCAGGGGAGTGTCAACGGGAAACAGGTTATCATGTTGTCTTGTGCTCCCTGAGGCATCTCGTGGGGCCACTGTGTGATACAGGAAGCTGGACTAGATGGGCTTTTGGCCTGATCCAGCAGGGCTCTTCTTATGTTCTTATGTTCTTATGACTCTCCTTGCCACAGCGCATAGCATGCAGCTGGAACACGGAGCGCTGTTTACCTTCCCGCAAGTGGTACCTATTTATCTACTCGCATTGACATGCTTTGGAACTGCTAGGTTGGCAGGAGCTGGCCAAGCAACGAGCGCTCACCCCGTCGTGGATTCGAACTGCCGACCTTTCGATCGACAGCTTATGGTTCAGCGGTTTAACTTAGGTTGCATCATCTCCCCGCCACCGCTGGTGTCCTGTTTCAAGTGGTGTACATGAATGTGGAGTCATCTCAGAATAGACTATCCTGCCCATTCTCCATCTTCAATGCTCCTGCCTGCTTCCTTGGTAAACGAGTCAGCCCCATGTCACCCCTGGGCCTCCTCCTCTTCCTACCTATATTCCAAACACTAAGTCAGTGGTGGCCAACCCGTGGCATGCCATGTGCCACATTTTATGTAGATAATCTTAAGCGTGCCACTTAAATAAATAAATAAACAAACAAACAAATAAAGAAAGAAATCTAAGGTAATGAAAACATTTAAAGCACAGTGATAGCGCAAGAAGAATAAGGCACAGTGGGGTGCAGAGACCTCTTCTAGTGCCACAGGTGTGCTGGGGTTGAGAAAGAGAGAGGGACTTCAGCTATTATTAATTATTATTAACAGTATTTATATACCGCTTTTCAACACAAAGTTCACAAAGCGGTTTACAGACAAAATCAAATGGTTAAATGGCCCCCTGTCCCGAAAGGGCTCACAATCTAAAAAAGGATGCAGAACACCACCAGCAAACAGCCACCAGAAAAGACACTGTGCTGGGGTGAAAGGGGAGCAGTTACTCTCCCCCTGCTAAATATAAGAGGAGCACCAATTGAAAAAGTGCCTCTTGCCCAGTTAGCAGGGGTTGTGCCCAGTTAGCAGGGGTTGAACAGGAATGGCAGTGTGTGCCACTTCAAAAGGCTCAGTGTGCCACTAAGTGGCACCTGTGCTGTGGGTTGTCCACCTATGGACTAAGTAATGGTGCCTGTATACCCCCCCCCCCATGCATGCAGCTCCTCGGCATTGCCCCAGCTCTCCCATTCTCTGGCTTTCCTCTCTCATGAATGCTGTGAATATAGCAAGGAGACCAATTGTGCTGGGAATTGGTGGCTGTGCTTTTGGCTCAGGAGAAGAAAAGAGAGATCAGTTACAGCAATTTCCTTTTGATTTCTAAAGGGATCGCCGCAGAACTCATCCTTTGAAGGGAAAAAATTGGATTCAACCTCCCTGCCCCTTTGTATGAGCAGGGTTTTTTTTGGTGTGTGTGTTTTTTTTTTAATCCAAAGGAAAATGTCTTTTGCAATAAAAGGAAGAACATTAACTCAGAAAGCATTGTAGGTGGCCATACTTGGACCGAAGCATGCTCTTAGAAATGCTTGCCAGGTGTAAAGATAGTTTGCAATCTTCAAGGAAGGAAATAATTTAAAATTGTTCTATGGAGGCCAAATTCAGACTTTGTTTTGAGCCTAGCAGAATAACATTTTATTTGTGCTTTTGCGCAGTGTCTCGATGCAGCGGGGCCCTCAAATGGGAGACACCAACTCGTTTCTCTGTTGACGTGTGCACTAAGGAAACTGGGGGAGGGGGAGGGGGATCTTGCCCCACCCCTTTCTGCATACTTGAGCAGAAGGTATTGTAGCGGAATTTTTAAGCACATGAGAATTAATAGGACCAGGAAGACTGGTGAACAAGGGAAAAGTATGGGTTTATTTGTTACGCAGCGCAGTGGACAGCCCCCAGTTGGGGAACTGACCCTTTGCTCCATGTGAGAACAGTTTTTATACATTTCCAAGCAGAATATCACATGGTTGCTGAGAATGTGCATAGTCACAGAGTCATACAGGAAAAACAAGAGACTTTTGATTTACATTTTACAGAAAACAATGGGAACAATAGTGGGCTGAGCTAGTCAGAGGACCCTTGATGGTCCGATCCTTGAGTTCTGGGAGACTTAATTGAGTTAGCTCCGGGAGTTTCCCTGCACCCAGAGTCAGCCTAATGTGTATGCTCTCCTTGGAAGGAGGAAAGATTAAGTTTGCCAAATGTGAGGTTTTTCCTGTGACCTGGGGAGGCAGATATGAACAGAAACCAGGAAAATATTTTTCTGCATCAGTATAAATGAATGAACTACCCTGTTTCCCTGAAAATAAGACCTCCCCCGAAAGTAAGACCAACCGTCATTTTTGCTGGCACTCATAAATATAAGACCTCCCCTGAAAATAAGACCTAGGCTGCAAGAGTCCGCCACCATGGAGACGACGTGCTAGAGAGACTCTGCAAGGTTGCAGCCTCCTTGCAGGCCTTGCTGCCCTCTCTAGCATGTCATCTCTATGGTGGCGGGCTCAAGTGCAGGCCTTCCAGGCCTTGCACCCTCGGGAAAGAATGAAGCTTTAATTGGTCAAAGTGCCGGGGGGGGGGGTTGCCGGGGGGGTCATGCCACAGGTTGGGAAAATAAGACCTCCCTGAAAATAAGACCTACTGTATTTTTGGGAGCCAAAATTAATATATGACACTGTCTTATTTTCGGGGAAACACGGTGACTAACTAGGCAGAGGCGTTCCTACAGTGGGGGCGGTACTGTAAGTCCCCATTCATATGGTGCTCTTAATAACGGTTCTCCCATTAGATGGGAGACAGTCTTGAAGCAGTTGCCAGACCCCGAGGAGGAACAAGCAACAGGGAATTGTGCCTCAAGACTCATAGCCTTCTCCTTTCCGTGTCTTAAGGAAAGTCAGTGTCTCACTGATAGAGTTGTTGTTTTAGCCAGGGAAATTAGGAAGCCTGTCTCAGCTTGATTATCTTCCTCCTGCAAGCCAATTGACAGTGAGTGCTTACCATGGGAGTGAGTGGCTAATAACAGCTCCTTTCTTGCCTGAAGACATTGTGAGTAGAGGGCCAACACAAAATCCTGCACCATGGCTGCCTATCGCTGCTGTGGGGGCTGGCAGCCACTACTGTCACTGTGAGGCTTCATTCCACGCACTGCCTTGTTCGGAGGCAAACGTGATTTCAAGTCTCCAGAAAGGGCAGTTATTGCAGGAGGAGGAAGTTAAATCTGATCAGAGTCCCCATGGTTTATTGTAGAAAAATTCGCAACAGATCCTTGGTCAACTCCAAATTATCCAAGCTTAAAATAAAAAAATAAAAAAAATTGGGTCATTAAAAAAGTTGGATCTTTTACCAATTTTTTGTTTTTGTTTTAAATTTGAGCCACAACCATTGGAGGTGCCAACTTTCAAAATCTGGCACAAGACACATACTCTGGCTCCCTGCGTTGCATTTATGAACACACAGTATTTGCATCTAATGAACAATTTGCTTGTAAAACAACAAGAAATCCAAGCCAATTGCTGTGAGGAAGAAAAAATAATGTAAAAGTTGCAATTACTTTTTAATTATCAGTGCCAATCTTGCAGCATATGTTCTAGGTATCAAACTATAGCACACTACATATTGTGACACTCATTAATCTCGAGAGCTGAAGGCTATCTGTGTTTAATTTTAAATACTTTTCTGGACAATGGAGTGTAATGGAGTCACTTCAAGAGTAAGATAAAGATATTTCCAGAGATATGGGAAGATAATGTCTTTCCCCCATTCAGATGGTACCTAGGGGGGCTGTCAGCTAGCTTTTTACATGATCTGCAGGTATTCCAACATGCGGCCCCCCAGACTCGCATTCCACAATTCTGCTGATGGTGTAGCTTGGCTCAAAGCTAGTGGCCTTCACTGCATTGTGTAGCAAAGAATTCCGCGCGGAATGGTTCTGACGGTGAGGGGGCGGCGCCTCCTCGTTCCCGTTCGTATACATAGTACTAGGATGCGGCGCGACTTACAGCTCCGCCCCTACCTCAGAAACCCCGCTGCAGACACACTCCCACAGAGTATATGTGTATGTATTGAAAACCATTGTCATACACAACTAAAATATTATAGTACATGCTAGTACCATGATGAAAGTTATTGTAGTGTATTTAAAAAAAATGTTAACAGTAAAAATATAAGAAAGTTCCATCCAAATATAATAAACGTTACTTATGGATAATTAGATATTTTAAGGCTAGTGAGAAAAAAACTATTAATACTTACCCTTATAACTCTATACCAAAATGGAAGAGAAAAAACATAATCCAATTTTATTGTCGTATACCTTGGCTCAATAAAGACTTATAAAGAAAATGCAATAAAAGTGTTCACGTAAATGTCTCCCGGTAATCCCCATGGCCCCCTTCGATGATCACACTCGATTGTTCTCCTTGTGTAAGTAATATCTGGTAAACAGAATTATGGGTTCATTCATTGCTGTCGCATAAGCATGTCCTCTGCCACAAGTGCAATGTATTTCTTCTAAAAAGGAATATAAAGAGTTGGGCGAGAACCGCTCCCTGTGGTATTTGTCGCTGACAATAACAGAATCATAGTCCAATATGTACCACAGGCACTTTCTAAAATAAATCCCATACCTTATGGAGGATATAAGATCTAATTCATAACAGCGACAAGAATACAACAGGCAGTGGAATGTGCTTTGCAGTCTGCTTCTGAACATTTTGTGGCATATGACAGCAAAGTCAGAGAATCCAGGGCTGGATGGCCCATGCACGAGGCCAACTGAAGTGGTATCCGCAAGCAGAAGAATGGTGGGAGGGCACCCATCTCTGTCCACCTATGCCAACAACCAGTCCCTGAGGAGACACCCAGTCCTCAGATGTTTCAACCAGGGATGGGGACTCGAGTCAAATGACTTGACTCGCAAGTGCGACTGAGTCACTTTTTCCCTGACTTGTACTCATACTCATACTCGTGACCCACTGACTCGCACTCGCACTTGTACTCGTGACCCACGGGACTCGCACTTGACTCGCACTCGTGGGGGTAACGACTTGCCATTTCCAAGTCATAGGGGAAGCCAAGTGGGTACTTTAAAAGCCTCAGAGGTCCACACCCACCCACCCCACACAGACACCCACCCACCCCATTTTCAGGGAAAAAAGCCATTTTCCCCAAAGTGATTTGACTCGTGACTTGTGACTCGTGGTTTTTGGCCTTACTCGTACTCGACTCACACTCGTGCAAAAATGACTCGCACTTGACTCGTACTTGCCCCAAAATTTTGGCACTGACTTGCACTCGGACTCGCACTTGTGCAAAAATGACTTGTACTCGCACTCGCACTCGCGACCTCATTACTTAGATACATCCCTGGTTTCAACTGATAAAGGTAAAGGTATCCCCTGCTCAAAAGCCAGTCGTGGGTGCGGTTCTCATCTCTGTTTCTAAGGCCGAAGAACCAGCGCTTCCGTGGTCATGTGGCCGGCATGACTAATGGAACGCTGTTACCTTCCCGCTGCAGTAGTACCTATTTATCTACTTGCAATTTCTTGCTTTTAAACTGTTAGGTTGGCAGGAGCTGGGACAGGAGACGGGAGCTCACTCCGTCATGCGGCACTTGGGTCTCGAACTGCTGTCCTACCGACCTTCCGGTTTGCAGTTGAGCATCTTAACCACTAAGCCACCGCACTCCCGGTTTCAACTGAGACCTCTCCCCATTTCTTTCTGTATCTGAAAAGGGGTCTCTGAGGCTTGAGTGCATGAAGTCTTGGGACGCCAAACCTATTTCTGAAGTTCAAGCCCCAGCAAAGCCCCCAACAGGCTCAGAGTCAACTACTGACCTTCAAAAGTGCTGGACTTTCGTATGAAAAAGAACCGCTTTCAGTCCATGTCTGAAAACATGACATGCCTTCACCCAGAAAATGCCTTTCGGTGTAGATAAAACATGTGGAGCTATAAAGCCAAATGAAGCAGGCTTGACTGCTAAATGAGATGCCTACTCAGACAACTGAAGTCTGACTGGCTCGTCTTTTACGGCTCCGGTCTGGAATAGACACCATAAAACCAGGTCCATTTTATTAGTGTGTAAGCTTTGCAGGCTGTAAATAGACTGTGATTTATTAGCTAATTTGGGATACAAGTGACCATAGCTAATTTAAGTAATAGGTATCAAAGGACTGTGTAGAATCCATGAACACATCAACATTTTCTCTGTTATTATATCCACTCTGTAACCTAATTAGCAGTTAACACTCTTGTTATCCTAACCAGTCAACGTTATTAGGAAATTAAAAGAAAATGCTTCGGGTGTTGTGTGCTGCCTGAATGTCCATGATTTATGCCTCTCGCAATTCATGGCAAAAGATTATTATTACTGTTATCATCATTATTAATAATTTTGCAAAGCACCTGATAATGCAGAGCACGTTGCAATCCCCCTGTCTGTTTTCACAACCATCTCATAATTGGTATTCCTATTTCGCCAAGGGAAATGAGATCTCTCCCCTTGAAGGTTTCAGGGTGCTGTTGGATTCTCAGCATTTGTGGCTTGCAGTGCACCAGTGCTGGTTGGTGTGCTAGCTACCAGTGATGTAGGCTTGAGTCTATTGACTCAGACTCGAGTCAGACTCAAGTCGCGTCAATGACTCGACTCGGAATTGACTCAGTGATTGTAAAAGACTTGAAAGACTCGACTCGAGACTTGGAGCCTTTCATGGCAAGTCAAATTTTATTCAGGTTTAAACCCATTTTCCACATTAAATAGATAGGGACTTGCAACTCGCAACCCAAGACTCGAGACTTGGGACTTGACTTGAGACTTGGAGTCAGAGACTTGATCCACATCCCTGCTAGCTACAATCTATCTGCTTAGAGAGATATCTTGGTCTTCTAGCCATTCAGGCTATCATGCAGAAGACGGTAATCATATCTCCCCTTAGTCTTCTCTTCTCCGCCCTAAATATGCCAAGTTTTTAAAACCATTCTCCGTAGTCACTGTCGTGACTGCCTGTGATTGGTTTGTCCTCCATAAACAGTAGCTAGTGACTAGCCAATAGCTAGTGTAGCTATTCACGAATTGGTGAGCTATGACCAGCCCCGAGATTGGGCACTGGCCAGGGATTCATGCCCATCGAAAGTCCTATTAGCTGAACCCCCCCAGTCCTTGTGGTGTGAGTCAGCCAAAGCATTTCATGCTGCAGCACCTGACACCACCACCATGGAGGACAATGGCTATTAGCCACGATAATAATAATAATAATAATAATAATAATAATAATAATAATAATAATAATAATAATAATATACAGTATTTATATACCGCATTTCTGGTCATTGGATTTCTCCTCCGACTTTATTCAAGGCGGTGTACATGGGCAGGCTGTTCTAAACCCCAAAGGGTTTTTACAATATAATAACGTTCTAGTCTTTCATAGAACCCTTCATTCGAGATGTTGCTTTCACAGTCCATCTCTCTCTCTCTCTCTCTCTCTCTCTCTCTCTCTCTCTCTCTCTCTGGCGTTCGCCTCAGCATGCTTCAGCTGCAGCTCCACTCCCCCACAGGGCTCTGCAGCTTATCAGGCCGGCGTGCCAGCAGCTCTCCGACAGACTTCCGGCCATCTTGAACTGCTGTCCTTCAGATCTTCAGGCAGTTTTGTGAGACGAACGCTCTAACAACTAAGCCAGACGTCCTGCCCGTCCTGATGACTACTCTGTGCTACCTCCAGGTCCAACAGCAATGTGCCTCTGAATACCAGCTGAGGAGGAGCAATGGTGGGAGAGAAATCCGCCTTTCTCTGCTGCTTCCAAGAGGCAGCTGCTGGGTGCGCCATAAAGCACTTTTGCAGAACCCGGAGAGTAAGTGGCGCCGGCACTGAGGCTGGCGCAGCTCACCACACCATCTTGAGGACACCCGTGCCACCGGTCACAGCTAAGCCATGTGCCGGGCGGTGGGAGAACAAGAGGAGGGTGGGCCGGGGTGGGAGAAGAGGGGGTGATTGGCCAGCCAGGCCAGGGAGGGAGGGGATATCGGTGGTGCACTCCGCCGATATCCTAACCCCATTTCCGGACCTGGCCGGCCTTATGTGGCCTTCCCGGTTGTGGGCCAGTTAAATAGCTGCCGCACATCCGAGGAGGCCCATTGGGGCCACTGGGGCTAACACTGGGGGAAAGGGACATTCATCCCTTTCCCCCGAGGTGAGCCCCAACTCCGTCAGCGCGGGCCGCATCCTCCGGAGGATGCAGCGGCTGGCCATTTAGGCCGGCCGTGCATGCTTCTTGGGGTGCCCATCAGCTAAATTTGTCCTTGTAAGGATTGGGAGAGCTTTGCCAATCATCATTTCACATCTCAGGATAATTTGAAATCTATGACTTTCTAACCTGCGGCATGTCGTTCCAGAACGCTCCCTCTTTTTATCTGCTTTCAAAACTTTGGGTTGCTTCAACGTGCATGCGGCCTGTATTGTGTCTTATGATTGCGAGATTAATTTGATCAAATCCGTGCACTGAGACATCATTAGAGCGATAATGCACAGTCTAACCTTTTCAGCTAATCCTTCCACAAGATGGGAAAGGGAAAGAGCTCTCCTCCTCCGCTTTCCCCTCTTCATACAGTTAATCGCTGACAGATAATCTTTCCCACTCTTTTAAGGCTGCACGGCTGAAGCTTTCAACGGTTGCAGATCCAGGATTTACGTCTCATTTCAACCTGTAAGATAGGCCCTACTTTGACTATATATGCCTGTTTTCCCTCAATTTAGGGTCACCTAAGGAGGGCAGGGGTCTTGTATTTTTAATAGTCCTATAGAAGAAAGTGCAATTTGAATTAAAGCCACGATGACAAGGGGAAGGAGGGTCTTTTCTCCACAGCACTGACCTGATCCATTTTTGCCAGTTGCTTTTAGCCACCGAGGGTGACATTTAACAGCATAAATGAGGTTTCCCAACACGGCTAATCCTCTTTCAGGTGGGATTTAGATCAGGGCTGCAGTAGTATTGGAAGCTACCTTATGGTCTGTGCTTACAGAAATGGCAAGGATGGAACTTTGGTACCTTCTGCAAGCGAAGGATGTGGGGGTCTACTATTGAGTCATAAAGGTAAAGGTAAAGGTATCCCCTGACAATTAAGTCCAGTCGTGTCCGACTCTAGGGTGTGGTGCTCATCCCCATTTCAAAGCCGAATAACCAGCGTTGTCCGAAGATGCCTCCGTGGTCATGTGGCCGGCGTGACTCTCCTTGCCGCAGCGCGTAGCATGCAGCTGGAACACGGAGCGCTGTTTACCTTCCCACGAGCGGTACCTATTTATCTACTTGCATTAACATGCTTTGGAACTGCTAGGTTGGCAGGAGCTGGCCAAGCAACGAGCGCTCACCCCGTTGCAGATTCGAACTGCCAACCTTTCGATCGACAGCTTATGGGAAAACCTCCCACTCAACCCCCCCCCAACCAAATGGAGATCTTGGAAGCTGAAGTCCAAGACCTTGAATGCGCCAGTGCGCATCTCTAGTGGAGAAAGGTTAGACCCCCCCTTCCCATTGCACTGTGGCCCCTATCCAAATGGCACCCTGAAGTCATGCTTTGAAAACGAAAATGACATGAACAGTTCGACGAATGGAACCAAACGCATCAGCTGTGGGCAGCGCAGGTCTGTCTTCAGTGACTCCAGAAAGAGGAGGCAAGACCATTGCTCTCACGTGTGGACGCAACCCTGAGGCTGTGCCACAGGCTGATAAAAGTTCAGAAGGATTTTTCTTTCCAACTTGTGATTTTCAGTGGGCCAAGGCTCTGGCACAAGTAGAGTAGGAGCCCTGTGACTTCAACCCCTTCTATTTCTTGGAAAGTTTAAAATGTTGCAATTCGCCAACCTGAACTCAGCACCAGTTCACTCCTGGGTAAATGTAGAAAAAATAAAATACAAAGTGCTGTGGTGTCAGTTTTTCTTTTTTCTTGTTCATTAAACCGTGAACATTTGCATGACAACAGAGCTTTTGTTTCTATCCATGTAAGGAACCCTGCTGGTATAGCTCACCTGAATTCACAATTTTCTGATAGCATCATCGTCCTAACACAGCAATCAACTGTGGTCCCACAAACCTGTAATTATAACCTCAGGTGCAGAATTATCCGTAGGAGATGAGGAATTCTGATAAAAATAAAGACTCCGGAGTTCAAGCAAAGATCCTCTATAATACGGAACAAGGGGAGTGGAGGGGGAAGGGAGAGCAACTCACAGAACTAATTTCTAGCTAGAAAGAGGTTATTCAAAAAATTTCCAGGACACATATGTTGCATTAGCACAGGGGTGGGGAACCTATTTGCGGTGGAGGGCCATTTTCCCATGGGGAAAATGTGCCGCGGGCCGTGTGACCCTCCATCACAAATGGGTCCCCAGGTGCGCGCGCACACACACACACACCGCCCCCCATTCCCCATCGCTCTCCTTACCTTTTTCAGGCTGCTGCCACCGGCCCCGCGCGCACTGCTTGCATGACTCCTTTTGAACCCGGCTGTTTCTGCACATGCGCAGAAACAGCCGGGTTCCAAAGGAGTTGCGCGAGGTGAGCGCGCAACCATCGCGCACGCTCTCACCTCAGCGCGACTCCTTTTGAAACTGGCTGTTTCTGCGCATGTGCAGAAACAGCCGGATTCCAAAGGAATCGCGCGGAGGTGAGCGCGTGCGGGGCCGGCGGAGCCCCCGGTCTGCTTGCGCAGGCCGGACCTGATTGACTCGGGTCCGGTCTCGCGCGGGCCGGACCGGATCGCTCTGGGGTCCGGATCCGGCCCGCGGGCCGCCGGTTCCCCACCACTGCATTAGCAGCTTTACCCAATCTGTGGCCCAATGAACAGATTGGTTCTTACTCAGGTCATGCAAAGAGAGACTAGCAGCCAGAAGCGTAGCTTACCTTTTGCATGCCTGGCGTGGCGAAAACTGGAAGTAACTGATGTGGTGGGATGACATCATCACGCCATATCAATTACTTTCTCCCTTCTCAAAACCAGGGTGTGGAATGAGGAAGAGGAATGGGCAGACAGAGGCTGGGGTCCCCTGATCTCAGTTGGCCTCAAGGGTGGCCTGCCTAGGCATGGAAGCTGCTATTTGCGGATACTTATTCCACCATTACTGATCGTCTCATTGAGAAAGCCCTAATAAGCTTTTAAGGAATGTAGTTCAAAGAATGGTGGTGATAAGAACATCAGAAGAGCCTTGCTGGATCAGGCCAAAGGCCCGTCTAGTCCAGCTTCCTGTAGCTCACAGTGGCCCCACCAGATGCCTCAGGGAGCACACAGCCAACAAGATAACCTGTTTCCTGCTGTCACTCTCTTGTACCTGGCACAGAGAAAACCTATTTCTAAAGGTTGATTATGGCTTGTAACCTCTGATGGTCTTTTCCTCCATGAATCTATCCAAACTCCTTTTAAAGGCATCTAGGCCAGGTGCCATCACCACATCCTGTGGCAAGGAGTTCCACAGATGAATTACACGCTGGGTAAAGAAATATTTTCTTTTGTCCGTTCTAACTCTCCCTCCGCTTAGTGCATGTCCTCTGGTTCTGGTGTTGTGCGAGAAGGAGAAGAATTTCCCTCTATCCACTCTCTCTATCCCATGCATAATTTTATACGACTCAATCATGTCCCCCCTCAGGTGCCTTTTTTCTAGACTGAAAAGCCCCAAACGCTGTAGGCTTTCCTCATAAGGGAGGTGTCCATACTGTTCACGTGACAGTGAATTGTTTTCTCTTCGCAGATACTTAGAATCACTCAAACGAATACGGCTTTATGCCCTCACAACCACCTACCTGCTCATTAGCTGTTTAGCGTCTCTCCTAGTGAAAATATGCTCCGTGCTCATAGGTCGAAAGGGTCTCGTTCTCATAAGAGTGTTTTTCTACTTGAAATATACTTCAAACAGTTGTTCTGCTATGGTGAACAACTCGTTCCCAATAAAGGTCAAGGATTGTCTTAACAGCCCGCCAAATTACCTGCATAGGAAAAGAACACAAGCTGGTTAATATTTAAAGATGTTTTTTAGGAAGAGCAGCACAAATGAATATGCATGAGGTTCATGAAAAACTATGGACTAATTGCGATATTTTTTTAAAAAAGAAGAAAACAAAAACAAAACTGTTCTTTAATTAAACTACATTGTAACCATCCAACAACAATGTAGCCTAATTAAAAAAAAAAACTATTCCGATTGTCATGAGCAGCAGAACAAATTTCATCCGGCTTAGTAAATATTTGATTTGGTGAAATTCAAAGACATTCTGGCCATAGATTGTCTGCAAGAACAGGGCACTAACAGAGGCGTCGCTGGAGGGGGGGGCAGTACTGTATGTTCCGCACCATTCCACTCCCCGTTTACTCCCCGGTACGAGGTGGACCCGCCCCCTTGCTGCCGGAGTGAATTCGTGCAGCCGCTAAGGCGAAGGCAACGGGCAGTAGACTCCCTGCCTGTTGCCTTCACCGCACTGAATGGCTCCGACGGCGAGGGGACGGGGTCACCTCGTACTGGGGAGTAAATGGGGAGTGGAATGATGCGGAACGTACATTACCACCACCCCTTCCAGTGACGCCTCTGGGGCACTAAGGGCTCATTAAGTACAAAGGACCAACCCAAGACTTCCCAGGTCCTGAAGTGGAGTAGCATTGGCTTCCTCCCATACTCGGTGATATGCGATCTTCTGGTCCTCCCACTCCCTGAATTGGGAGAGGGAGCAGGAGAAGGAAGTGTAGACAAGAGAATAGTTGTGGGCTAGAGCAGGGGTTCTCAGCCTGTGGTACGAGTACCCCTAGGGGTACACGGACCAACGGCAAGGGGTACGCCAGAGCCTGCCCCTTAGCAGAATCAATCGGTAGTTAATTACTTGTTAATTAGAACTTAAATGCAACCCCCCTGTCTGTCTGTCTGTCTGTCTGTCTCTCTCTCTCTCTCTCTCTCTCACACACACACACACACTCACACACACACAGTTAAGTAAGACATTTTTTCACATTTAAAATTGTTTTAGTACTTTTTATTTAACGATTACCGTATTTATTGGCGTATAAGACGCACTTTTTTGTCTAAATTTGTGACCCAAAATAGTAGGGTGCATCTTATACGCCAATACTAAAAAAATCCCTCCCCCCCCGCCCGTTTTAAAGCATTTTTGGGCTTACCGGGTTTTTTCCAGAGCCGGAGAGCTCCCTTGTGCTTTCTTCCCTGACTAATCTATCCGATCTACAGCTGTTTGTCGGGTTTAATTTATGCATGTGCATGAGTTGAGCTTCTCAGCAGCCAGCAGAGGGCGCTGTGCTCAGTTCAGTTCAGCTGCAGAGGGCCTGGTCTTTCCCAGCTCTCCTGGATGCTCAGCTTGGGTAAGCTTCTGAACTGGGCCTAGTTGGGGGGCTTTGGAAACTGTGCATAGGTTAGGTGGGGTGGGGGAAAAGAGTTGAGTCTGGGGTTTTTGTATTTGGGATTTATGTTGTTTAAGAGTTGGTAAGAGTTGAGTCTGGGGGTGGTAAGAGTTGAGTCTGGGTTTTTTTTGTACTTTTATGTTTTTTACTTTGGAAACTGCATGGGTGGGGTGGGGGAAAAGAGTTGAGTCTGGGGGGTTTTGTACTTGGGATTTATGTTCTGGTGCATTTTGTTCATGTGTCTTATTGCTGTGTGTTTTAAAAGAGATCCTGGTATTTTTGTGCAATTTATGTAAATTAGCTAATTAAGCAGCCAAGCAGTAAGTGGCCAAGTGGCCCAAAAATGTTTTTTTCTTGAAACCCAGGGCCAAAAGGAAGGTGCGTCTTATACGCCAGTGCGTATTATACACCGATAAATACAGTAATTACCTAATTAATTAATTGATTAATCCAATTAATTAGCAGTTAATTAGCAGGGGGTACTTCAGAAAATTGGACTGTGATAGGGGGTACCCGGGCCTCCAAAGGTTGAGAACCCCTGTGCTAGAGTATCAAGATGCTGGGACCAGCTTGGTGCATAGTGGTGTTGGGAGCCCCTCCAACCCAGCTGAATACAAACGGTGCTTCCAGGACACTCCGAGGCCCGGATTCTACAGGCAGTGGTGTGTGCGAGTCTATCATCATGGCTGTCTTGCTGCAATGGATCTCTAACCTCTGCCAGCTTAAAAAAAAAAGTGAACTCCTTTTTGGAGACTTTGCTTTTAGCTCCTCTCTCCTTCCGATCTAAAATTCATTGCCTGTGGCAGTTCTTCATGCTCAATCGGTCTCTGCTTCTTTCTTGTTTGCTTTGACTGGCACTTCCAAAGCTTTTCTCCTGGGGAAGCACCTTGGGGACTCCTTCCGGATTGCCTAAGTACCATTTGTGTTGAATTGCATTAAGCGATGCTTGGATTCAAGTGCCTGATTCATTAAGATTGTGGACTCTGCTTTGCTGCAAAGGGTTCAAATGCAGTCTTTACCCAAACCTGCAGATTTTTCTGTCTCTTCTCATTTGTCTGCATTAGACAGAATTCTACCTTGGGCAGCTAAAACTCCCGAGCACTTTCTTTGCTGATGTACACCATCAGAAACATTCATGAGCAATATCAAAAGGAAGAACTGGATAAGTGCATTATTTTTATTTTCAGTTTCAATACATAAATGGAGACCCTCATTCCAGCATGAGGCTAGATGAGACACAGTCAGTTTTCTTTCAAAAGCTGTAGCTACTATGGGCGTTGAGGTCCTGCACAGTATATGTAAAAAAATAAAATCTCTCTCTCTCTCTCTCTCTCTCTCTCTCTCTCTCTCTCTCTCTCTCTCTCTCTCTCTCTCTCACACACACACACACACACACACACACACACACACACACTGTATATGTGTGTGTATAAAAAAATCCAATTTAGCACTACTTATATGTATGTAAGTATATATAAAATTGAAAAATGGGATTAAAAATTATCCCATAGAAAGGATAATATTTACTTAATGGTAAATGCTGTTGTGGTTTTACCCCCAGGTGCTTTTGTATAGGATTGCAGCCTTAGTGCAGCAGGAGCTCAGCTATATGTTGTCCAAGGAAGACTATGGCCCAGACATTAGCATAGGTCCCTAGGCAAATGTCTCAATTTGCCTTCTGCTGAGCCTGACACTTCATCTCAACTGAGCCTTTGAGAAATGTTTCAAAAGCAGTACCTGAGCTGTTGATGTCACTGCTCCTGTTGTAGGAGAAGTCTTGGAGCTCTGCCCTTCTCCATTTCCTCTCAGCTATGATGCCACCACCTTGAGCATCTTACTGTACAAGAGAATAAAGTGGGGTATACATTTTTTTTAAACCAGGGGTGGGGAACCTTTTTTCTGTCAGGGGCCATTTTAATTATTACAATATTGCTTGCGGGCTACCAGCGAGACTAGAGAGGCACTTCCTCGAGAGGCGCTTCCTCTTCCTGGTCACCCTCATGGCTGTGGCCAGGTTTGCTGCTGCTGCTGCTGCACGTTCAACACAGCGGCCTGCTGCTGCTTCTGCTGCGTGATTCCGGCCAGTCCCGCCAGCCACATTAAAGGCATAAAATTTAATGTTGGTTTTCCTCTCGGTTTTCGGTGGGCCTCGGCAGGCTGGACGGAATGAGCTCGGGGTCTTAAATGGCCCGCGGGCCGGAGGTTCCCCACCCCTGTTTTAAATGAATAAACTACATCCCTGATGGTGACCAAAATGCTTTTCTCATCCTTCCCCTTGCTGTGATGAGCTGCCCCTGCCAATACACCTGTCTTCTCCTTGGAACGTGGTCACCTTAACCTACAAACTGCAGTTCATTTTTGCTGCTTCTGTCTTCTTGCACAGTCCAAGCAGCAGTCTGCGTTATGTAAGAGCTATCTACATGAATGCCCTCTAGGCTTGGCAGCACTTTGGTTTTTCTTTCACCATAAGGGCACTTAAAGTTGCATTCTGCAGTAGGTGTTAAATTAGGCAGAACTTTAAAACCAATTTAAAGCTTTTTGTACCGCATCTATCGAACACACAGGAAAGGGCATGCATTTGTCTGAAGGATCGCTGTGCTGCGTTAAATGATTTCCGCGGCTTTGTGGAACATCTCTGGGTGAGCATTTAGGGAGCGGGAGTCTATCGAGGAGACATCACCCATGAAAAATGTGTCCTCCCTTCACCGCTTGATCCAGTCAGAAGGACACAGATGAGAGATCTAATAGGCTGATGCCGACTGTTCACTTGTAAATATAGATGGGAGCAAGCTACTCAGAGCAACCCGCTGCTCAGAAGTTTAAAAGCTAGAAGTCTGCAGTTTAGAAAAAGAACATTGGACTTCTTGTGATTGTTTCCTTCACCCACCCACCCCAATTTCCAAGAACAATTCTTAGCACCAGAATATGCTTTTTGTTGCATTACAGATGGATAAGAGTAATGGGAATGTGTTCAATGTATTCGTGCTCAATGGAACCTACCAGGGTCTCCAAGAATAATTTTATCAGGGGGTACTATGTTTCTTTGGGGACCCTTTTCAAAGGGGGTGTGGGAAGGGTGGTGGCAGGGCAGGTGGAATGGGGGCAGCAGGGAGGGGGCAAAACAGGGCAATGACAGCTGGAAAGAACTCCAGAGCCCAGGTCAACCAGGCTTCCCAATGCAGAGCCCAGATCTATCTGTCTGGTAGACCTGGCCTCCTGGTCGGAGTCGGACTTCCTTTTCATCCGCAGGTCCAGGTTGAGCCTGGGTGATATCGGAAAATGTTACGGGCCCCCTCCTTTGGCTCCTGGCCCCCTTTTTGACCCCAGGCCCAGGTACAATTCACCCCTTCCTCCACTCATGGGCCCTGGAACCTACTCCCAACCAGTGCTGGTGCCAAGCTGTTGGGGATCCTGGGGCAAAAATCTGCCTGGTGGTGCACCTGGCACTCTCACTGCCACTGAGGGTTCATGTGATAACAGGTGGTCGGCCCTCTGATGAGTGTGAGCCCTAGGCTCTGCGAAATTTCACAGATAGAAACCACTAGCGTAGTGAGGGGGGGGGTGCTGTGTCCCGGGTGCCATGTCAGATGTTCCTGGGGGGGGGTGTAACATGCATCTGAAAAATGACATGCATCCAGTGGCGTAGCTAAGGGGGGGGCAGGTCTCTGGGAGGGTGCCATTTAATAATAATAAATTATTCATTTATTTAGTTTATATCCCACCTTTCTCCCCCATAGGGGCCCCCATTTTTATTAGGGTGTGTACTGTACTGTAAGGGTATGGGGGGATGAAATGTTACATTTCTGTGAATGTTTTGGGATTATTATTAATTAATTATTAATTAATTATTATCATAGTTAATATTATACATAATGAGTTTGTCAGCACTCAAGGGGGGGGGTTGCAACAATTTCATGAGCACCGGGTGCACCGGACCCTAGCTCCTCCTCTGCGATACATCCATGGTTTTGGACAGTCTTTCTCAGTCCTCCTTGAAAATGCCTGGGATCTTCAACATGCAAAGACTCAGCTGTTGTAGAGAATGGTTATTGCTTCCTACAATTTCCATCCAATCTCTATTTCTGGTATTCTCCATGTTATAGAATAGGGATTTGTGCCTCACTGTGAGGGCTTTTTCTTTTTCTCCCTTTGGCCTTGCCATCAACTGCACCTTCCTTTTGATCATGGAATGAAACTATAATCCTGGCTTTGTGATGCCACAAGCCCTTTGACAGAAATGAGTACATTGCTGCCAGTTAATCATTAGGGCAACTTCACTCGCAAGCAGGAATGGTTGAAGAGACAGATATTTGAGTCAGGGCTTGCATTCAGATAACCTTTTTCATCCCAGTGGATCTACAAGCTCCTTACAAGTGCGGAAAAATCAGATGGGTGGTGGTGCACTTAGATGTGTTCTTAGCTGCCAAAATCCCCTGTTCCCCCACACTGTAATATTTAGTGATAGTTAAGAAGGAAAATTGTATGGAGATAATTTAACGATGGGTTTTATTATATGGCATCATATGCTACAACAGACACTGAAAAGTCTGGCCTACTGCTTATTACTGTATATAGCAGGGGTGGCCAAACTTGCTTAATGTAAGAGCCACATACGATACACTCCAGATGTTTAAGAGCCACAATATTTAAGAAGCATTTAAGTTCTTAACCACTAAGCCACCACGGCCCAAGCCTTAAGGTAGTCATTGCTTATTATTCTAGCCAAGGGCCAACCTCACCAGCCAACCTCACCAATCCGGTCAAGTATCGTCTGAGTGGTCCTGGCCACTCTGTGACCTTGCTGGCCTCAGGATGTACGCCAATCTAAAGAGCCCTGTCTACGTGACCTACCACGCACATGTGGACACTGTGAAGTAATAGCAACTCCATTTTGGTTTGCACTCCTAGTTGGTACAGGATGGTATTATCTGTGTGCTGTTACATCTGATTTATGGTAGCCCTAAATCCTGAGAGGCCTACATGGCGGACGTGACATTCTGCTCTGCCTGAATGGTAGTGGCCACACGGTTCTGCGCATGTCAGCATTCTTTGTTCTGCCTAGTGACAAGATAACAAACACCTCAAGGTCGGCATTAACTGCCAAGGTCGGCATTAACTGCCAACAAGGGCCACCTCTGTATTCTCCATTGGGAGGGGGTGAGCATAGTGATGCCACCCTTCTAGAAGGAACGGCTGGATTCCCCCTTCTATAGGGCAATGAGTTTGTCAATCAAAGACATCCTAAAAAAGTACTTCATTTGGCATTTTGCACTGTTCCATGCGAGGTTTGCACAAGTGCAGGTGAAAGAAGTCGCAAAACTAATAAGGCACTGATGCTTGTGTGTGTGACATCTCCTCCAAATGGTTGCCTGATAATGAATCTGCCGTGTGTTGAATGAATGAATTATTGCAGTGTGTTGTTGCCACAACAATGAATCTGAGTCAGGATTGCATTTCGATTTCTGTGGGCAAGAACCTCGCTCAGGGTTTGGGATGCATCTGATCTGGCCACACGACAGCCTAGGACTCCAAATGCTGTGTTGTCACTCACACAACGTAACCAAGAAGTTAGCAGCCACCTTCCCAACTCCTGAACAGGAAGTCAGAGTTCAAGAACAGAATATAAGAACATAGGAACATCAGAAGAGTCCTGCTGGATCCAGCCAAAGGCCCATCTAGTCCAGCTTCCTGTATCTCACAGTGGCCCCACCAGATGCCTCAGGGAGCACACAGGACAACAAGATAACCTGTTTCCTGTTCAAAGGCGTCGCTCCGGTAGGGGCGGGGCCGTAAGTTTCTCTCCGTCCTAGTCCCGTTTACCGAGCGAGCAGGAGGCGGCCCCGCCCCCTCACTGTCGGAGCCATTCCTTGCCTGCTACTTTCTCCTCACGGGAATGGCTCCGACAGTGAGGGGGCGGGGCCGCCTCCTGCTCGCTCGGTAAACGGGACTAGGACGGAGAGAAACTTACGGCCCCGCCCCTACCGGAGCGACGCCTCTGTTCCTGTTGTCACTCCCTTGCACCTGGCACAGAGAAAACCTACTTCTAAAGCCAGGAGGTTGCTTATGTGGCTTGTAACTTGTGACGGACGTTTCCTCCATGAATCTATCCAAACGTTTAAAGGCATCTAGGCCAGGTGCCATCACCACATCCAGAATGAAAGAGAGCGAGAAGGAAAACGTCATCAACTTGGAGCTGCCAATGGAAATGGTGGTTCTTCCACTGAAGATTAGGCGAGAGACCAGGGACAGACATTCACACTCTCATGGCAGGTGCTAGGGAAGCTATTAGTGACCCCGGCTAGTCATAACTTTGCATTCACACTTCTGCGAGATACAAACCCTGTGAAAAAGGAAAATGATACTTAGCTGCAAATAGCTTTGACAATTAGCAGAAATGAGGGCAAGGGGAAACGAGGCAGATCACATGAAAGGGGAGCAGATTGATATTTGAGGAGATGCTTTCAAGATTATTGCAGTGTGAAAGTTCTTTTTAAATTACAGATTGTGATCACACATAAATTGTCTCCTGTTATCAACGCCCCCCCACCCCCACCCTCGTTCTTTTCTTAGGCTTCTTTGTTATTGCACTTTTAAACCTTAATCATTTTTCTCACAGAAAATGAAAATTGTTATTAGCATCTGTTGTGTCTGGGTAATTATCATGCTTGTTAAAAAGCCTATTTTTGCGGTTTCTAAATTGTCATTGCAAAAAAAATGTCTTCATCATTGGCAATAAGTGGATCTTATGAACATGGGTGGTGGGAGGGTTTGCAAAGGAATTAGCAGCACAGGGGCAGAATGATTCTCAGATAAACCATGCTAAGGTAATATCGGAAATATTTGATAGGAAAGGGGAGAGGAACGTTGTACACAGTGTGTGCTGTGAACAACTTAAGGCTTTGAGACCAACTTGGGAAACCTTATTTAACTTATGAAGTTGCATTGTAATACCGGTAGCATTTGTTTGTTTATTTTTCACATTTTTATACCGCCCTTCCTCCAAGGAGCCCAGGTTGGTTACTACCAAATATATTTCTTATTTGAGGGACTGTAGGGACTGCTTGGACTTTTAATTTTTTTTTTGATTAAATACTCAAATTGCGGGTATTTGAGGCGCTTTAGTTGAGAAACGAGTTGAATAAGGAGGACAGGACAGAAGGTTAGAAAATGGCTCATGGTGTGGAAAATGTCAACAGCGAGACGCTCACTTCCTCTTTCATAATACTAGAGATCAGAGTCATCCAATGAAGGATATTTTATTTGCACTTTCTGCAAAAGTACCGCAGATGAGCATTGTCGTCAACCCACAATGTCAGGCTGCGCATAAGCAAGGACTGTCCAAGCAAACTCATTAGCCAAAAGATGCAGCATTGCTTCGTTCTGAAGCCTCTCAATGCCACTGGACTGTGCTGCAGCCGTCTCTTGTTCGTTTAGTATGCATGAAGAAATGTGACAGGTTCTCAGGCTTTAGCTGGCGAGCCTCTGTCTCATTTTTCTATTACGAGTATCATTTGGGGATTTGGTTAGCCCTTCAGTCCCAGAGATATCAGGCAAAGAGTCATTCATTTGCTGCAAGACGTATTTGTGGCTGCAGAGGCCAGCCCGCTAGGCACCATCGCTTAGACTTGCGCAGCCTGTGTGCATGTTAATACCTTGATTGATATGTTTACTGTCATCACTGTCACTATCGACTTCTTTATAGGGACCTACATCCCGCCTTCCCTTTAAAATATCGGGGGCTCAAAGTGGCTTACAATAAAAAAAAAAGAATGAAGACACTAGAAAGCAATGAAGACACTAACATGAGAAAAACATCAATGTGAAAAAAATGCGCACACAAAAATACAAACTAAAAATGGCAACAAGAGGATACCAATAATATGCAGCACAGTCTAAATTACCACGCATGGGAAAATAAAAAAATATACAAACAACAGATAAAAAGGCAAAAGCAAAATGAAAAAAAAAAAAGAGAGTTTTAAGGCCTTGCCAGAAGGCTGGCAAGGAGGGCATGATTGAGACATATAAAAGTATGCATGGGATGGAGTGGATAGAGAGAAGTTCTTTTCCCTCTCACACAACATTAGAACTAGGGGACATCCACTCAAATTGAGTGGAGGGAGTATTAAAACAGACAAAAGAAAATATTTCTTTACCCAGTGTGTAATTGGTTTGTGGAACTCCTTGCCACAGGAGGTGGTGATGGCACCTGGCCTGGATGTCTTTAAAAGGAGATTGGACAGATTTATGGAGGAAATGTCCATCACAGCTTACAAGCCATGATGGGGATAAGCAACCTCCTGGTTGGAGGAGTAGGTTTTCTTTGTGCCAGGTGCAAGGGAGTGGCGACAGGATACTGTATCTTGTTGTCTTGTGTGCTCCCTGAGGCATCTGGTGGGGCCACTGTGAGATACAGGAAGCTGGACTATATGGGCTACCTTTGGCCTGATCCAGCAGGGCTCTTCTGCTGTTCTTATGTTCATGATGATATTAGCGGGCATGATGTCCTTAATGTCATCTTCATCTAATTCTCCCCCTTTTTCCCACGGTGCTGTGGGCCAAGGTGGTCCATATCGAAGACACTGAGGATACGAACCAGTAATGGTCGTTATCTCAAAGATAAGGTCATGCATTCTCATACTATGGTTTCCCCCCAATTTTAGGGGCAAAAAACACATTATGAAGCTTCTCTGCCTCCCATCCTAGGATGGTAGAAGAGAGAGGACCCTACTGCCAGTGAGTGAAAGGTTCTCCCATTCACCATTTTGGAATCACCCACTGCCACTGCCTGTACGTTTGTGGGGTGTGAGGGCCCAACATGCAGAGGGAGACCCAGTGCAGTACTTTGTCCCAGGATCTTCCGCAACCTAACAATCACCACAGTATATTTTAAATATATTGTAACCCCCCTCAAGAACTTTGGTTAGTAAGCGGGTTACAAACATTTCACACCAACGGAAAGATCCCCACCTGTGATCTTAAGTGGTATAGTCCATCCTCGTACCTCATTGTGGTAGACCAGGGGTTCTCAACCTTTGGAGGCCCGGGTACCCCCTATCACGGTCCAATTTTCTGAAGTACCCTGCTAATTAATTACTAATTAATTAGATTAATTAATAATTAATTAGATTAATTAATTTGTTAGTTAATCATTAAATAAAAAGTACTAAAACAATTTTAGTATTTTTTTTTCTTAGAGAGAGAGAGAGAGAGAGAGAGACAGACAGACAGACAGAGGCGATTGCATTTAAGTTCTAATTAACAAGTAATTAACTACTGATTGATGCTGATAAGGGGCAGGCTCTGGCGTACCCCCTGCCATTGGTCCGTGTACCCCTAGGGCAGTGGTTCCCAAACTGGGAGGCGTGGCTCCCAGGGGAGCCGCGGATACCAGCCAAGGGAGCCGCAGAGTGCCACGGAATCCTCTCGGAATACAGTGCAATGCCAATTGGCAGGTATCAGCATAATGTAATGGGGAGTCGTGGCCAAGGGTTGCCAATGGTCAAGAGAGCCGCGGGTCAAAAAAGTTTGGGAAACACTGCCCTAGAGGTACTCGTATCACAGGTTGAGAACCCCTGTGGTAGACTCAGCCTGGTAGTTCAAGGGAAATCTTGTGACAATTTCTTGGGCTCTGGGGAGCAGTGTCCACAGACTCCTCACTTAGATCCACCTTAGGAGATGAACTCCACTCGAATGCAGCTATAAATCTTATCTTCGTTGTATCAGGGACGTAGGTCCATCCAGCGACTTTGCTCAGAGACAGCCTTCTCCCGTGATTAATTACTGGTATTAAGGCCTAGCAATTGGTGGCATTTTGCCACGTCTGCACCACGGACGGCACGGCAATGTTTGCAAGTGTAATTTGGGGATAAATTAGCATGCTAATTGCGAGAGCTGCCTAAAAGTCTTGATAGTGCTTTTAATATTTATGTTTGATAAATATTGCTCTATCCATCAGTTTATGCAGCACAAAGTGAAACTTAATGTCAGAAGGCTATTAGCATGAAATTAGCATAAAGAAGGAAAAACAAGACACAAAGGTAATAAAAAAATAACAGAGGTTGCTTCCCATTGTTCTCTCAAAGGACGCACTTTTACAACCCCCAAAAACCTGTGTTCAGGAAAGCAAATTTAAATTAATTATGAACTTCTGTTAAGTGTCGAACACATGGTCACCTCTTGCAAAGTTCTTCCCGGAGCAGAGCGTTCCTCTCTGCCTGTTTGCAAGTGTCTTTTGCATTTTATACTTGCTCTGAATGAGTTTGGCGTGGTGCGTGCAATCCCCACCTGATCGATCTAGCCAGGAAAAAGATTAATAATTCCCTACCTGGGGCAGGTCGTTTCTTTGCACAGTGGATTGGTTATCACTCACCTGAGCATCAGGTTTGATGTGGTGGCCCTTTTCAGAAGCGATGGCGTCCACCTAACTTCAACTGGGGCTGATATTTTTCTTGCAGACCTGCAGCAGGCGCTGTGGAGTTGTTGTTTTTAGTCCAGTGGGGCAGTGGGGGTTAAGCACTAGGCTAACCCCCCTATGTGGCAGGTGGTGTGCGGGTCAGGTAGATAAGGCTTGGCATACATCAGTGTTTCCCAAACTTTTTTGACCTGTGGCTCCCTTGACCATTGGTGACCATTGGCTGTGGCTCCCCATTACATGATGTTGATGCCTGCCAATTGGCATTGAACCGTTTTCTGAGAGGATTCTGTGGCACTCCTCGGCTCCCCTGGCTGGTTTCCGCGGCTCCCCTGGGAGCCATGCCTCCCAGTTTGGGAACCACTGGCATACATCCTGAGGTTAGCAAGGTCAAGAGGTGAGCCAGGACCACTCAAACGACACTTGACCGAGTTGGTGAGGCTGGCTGGCAAGCCCCCTGGCTGGAATATGCAAGGACCAATATGCTGCAAGACCTGTGGGAAGCTACGCTCTTCCATTGCCTCGACCCTTTGGGGTTGACTGTGACAAGCTGCCTTGGTCCTTGGTTAGTACCACTTCCCCTGTTCAGGGTCGGCACAGGAGGTTAAGGTTAGGACTCCCCCCGCTGCGTGGCGTCACTGCGCGCGCGTCACCTGGTGGCAGGGCGCGCACGTGTCACCTCCCGCCACCCCAACCCCCCTGCGCGTCACCTACCTTAAGCTGGGCATCTTCGACCTTGCCCTTGTCTCGTTGTGCACAGGCGTGGATTTTCTGCGCACGTGCACTCCGTTGCTGAGGGCAAGAGCCTGCCTGGTTGCCCTCAGCTGTGGATCCGCCATTTTGGTGCATGCGCAGACCGCTGCTGAGGGTACGAGGCTGCCTGGTTGCCCTCAGCTGCGGGTCCGCCATGTTTGCGCATGCGCAGACTGCAACTGAGGGCAACCGGGCAGCCTCGTACCCTCAGCGGCGGTCTGCGCATGCGCCAAAATGGCGGATCCACAGCTGAGGGCAACCAGGCAGGCTCTTGCCCTCAGCAATGGAGTGCGCGTGCGTGGAAAATCCACGCATGCGCAGAAGAAACCGCTGGCCGAAGAGGAGGCCGCGGGGGTGCACACTTCACCCTTCTGCCCCGCCCGCCACGCTACAGCGACGCCAATTGTTCTGTTTGTTAATCAATAAAGTGGCCCTTTCTCCTAAGACTCTGCCTGGTGTGCTTTATTGCAGGGTCATGAAAAACAGGGGGTTGCTTGGGATAAACAGTCTGTTAAATCTCAGGCTGTCTGCAGAGTGAAACAAACAGACAGATTTGTGCGTTTCGTGAATAATATCTCACTTCTCACTTCCGACGGAAACCGGCACCCGCTTCCGAGGCGACTGCAGGTCAGCACAATGATAATATATGCAGGAAACAAATCCATCATCATCAAAACAAATATCCAGGCAACGGGACGTGTTCCAGAGCTTGCAAGCAAAGGTGCATTCAGAGGAAAGAAATCCTATCAAAGTGGTTTTTATTGCAAAAGACAATGCTCAACTTACAGGGGGAAAGGTAGGGCGGCTTAGTGACATCCATATGCCCCACCATCTAATTCTCAATTTTAGTCATCATGCCCGCCCTAATTACAGTTGTTGTTGTTGTTCAGTCGTTAAGTCACGTCCGACCCTTCATGATCCCATGAACCATATCCCGCCAGGCCTTCCTGTCCTCCACTATCTTCCTGAGTTCGCTCATTTTCATGTTCGTTGCATCGGTGATGCTGTCTAACCATCTCATCTTTTGCCTTCCCCTTCTCCTTTTGCCTTCAATCTTTCCCAGCATCAGAGTCTTCTCCAGAGACTCCTCTCTTCGCATTAGGTGGCCAAAATATTTGAGTTTCAGCCTCAGTACCTGTCCTTCCAGGGAACAGTCAGAGTTGATTTCATTTAGGATTGACTGATTTGATCTCCTAGCAGTCCAAGGGACTCTCAGGAGTCTTCTCCAGCACCACAGTTCAAAAGCATCTATTCTTCGGTGCTCCACCTTCCTTATGGTCCAACTCTCGCAACCATACATTGCTACTGGGAACACCATCGCCCTGACTATGAAGTACTATACCTAATTACAGTATAGTACTTCAAGGGCCATCAGAAAAGGTTAGGGAGCCAGGCTTCTTCTGCCCCCTCCCTCCCGGAACTTGGCAACTGGTAAAAAACCAGTGGACTGATAAAGCCATATTGATAGATTGATTGTATGCTAATGCTGCATACTGAATGGGGTGGATCATACACCAGTTGCCCAGGCATGAGGTGACCTGATGTCAGAGGCATCGTTACAGTGGGGGCGGTGGGCCCCAAGCGGCGGGTGTACCTGCCTCCGGATCCGTTGCTCCGTCCCGCGCTGGCTCCTCTTCATGCAGCCATTGTCAGCTGCAAGTTTGGCCCTCCCGCCCCCTCTCTCTGCAAGCCAACCTATAGTCGAGCAATGACATCTTGAAAAAAACTGGGTGTTGGAGTTGTGTGTGCGCGAGACAAACCAGCCTTGAGAATTCGAAAATCTGTAGCTGGGTTCCAACACAGAAACCAAAACAGAATGAACAAAATGCAGTCTGCCTGCTGCACTTATAGTGCTAGTTGTCAAGATTCTTTTCCTTGTGAACGTTTTATTTATTTACTTATTTTTAGAAGAGGGTAGCACACGAATGCAGTCTGGAAAAAAAACCACCACATTTTTTAAACAAGACTTGTCTTCTCATTTTAATGCTATTGCTGAAAAGAGAGCAGCTTGCAAGGTTAGTACATTGGGAAAATTACTGAGTAGGAACTGTAATTACATTAAGTAAAGGTAAAGGTGACCCCTGACAATTAAGTCCAGTCATGTCCGACTCTAGGGTGTGGTGCTCATCCCCATTTCAAAGCCGAAGAGCCAGCATTGTCCGAAGACGCCTCCGTGGTCATGTGGCCGGCATGACTCTCCTTGCCGCAGCGTGTAGCATGCAGCTGGAACACGGAGCACTGTTTACCTTCCCGCAAGCGGTACCTATTTATCTACTCGCATTAACATGCTTTGGAACTGCTAGGTTGGCAGGAGCTGGCCAAGCAACGAGAGCTCACCCTGTCGCGGATTCGAACTGCCGACCTTTCGATCGACAGCTCATGGTTCAGCGGTTTAACCCACTGCGCCACCCGCTGGCGCACCAAGGGAGCACCAAAAACAACTGACTTACTCAGGATTGGAAGAATGTGATATGCAAGGAGTCACTTTGACTTGAGCCTCTGTGGTGCTTATACAAATCAATGAGGGCACCCCCAGCATCAAAACACCCATGTGCTGCCTCTTTGCTAGTGGATCTATCTGTAAAAATCTTCTTGCCAATTCATATTTGAATCCTTTCTGGAAATCTGCGATGGCTTCTAAATAGAAAAAAAACGGGCCTATCTCCATTTCGCAATGGAAGCATTTGAAGAAAGAGAGGAGCTTCACGAATAGTGCCCCCCCAATCGACATGTATCCAATGATGTATTGAAATAACATTGTCTCTACATTATGACTGAAGCACTGTATTTTGTATGTACATAAAGAACTCAGTTCTGTTTCCAAGGAGCCCCCAAATTGGTTCTCTTTAAGCAAATCAAGCCTCCATTTTCGCTGATCCGTAATTAACCTCCAACTGACGGGTAGATAATTGAGGAGAACATATGTATTCGTGAATACCAATGATTGTTGTAACACTACATTTATAATATTAGTAATTTCTCCCCCAAAACATACAAGTGTAGGGCATGATCAGAGCGTATGTGTGAGACCGGGGTGCTCACAATCTAGGCATCTCCTTTTTAAACTAGGTATTCACAAGTCAGTATTTTACCTGAAATACCCAGTACATTTCACTTCTCAACCAACATTAGACTGAACCCAAATGTAAATGCTCTTCCTAAGAAGTTTGCAGCACAGCAGTGAAAAAAAAATAGGTGCGTAGCTGAAGGCAATGTCACACATAGCTGGGAGGAGTAGGAGGTTGCTACTCTGCAGTTAGGATACACTGATAACCTGAAAGTGCTTGTGAACCACAGCCAGTGATGATAATTTATGGCAGAAACAGTCAAATACACCCTCTTATTAAAAAACAGTCCAATAATCAGAACACAGTGAAAGAACACAACTGTGGGGCCTTGTGTGCATACCCTGCAGGAGGAATTTTATTCTTCATCTAGTGTAATAAAAAAGATTGCATGCACATTTTGCTGAAAAGATGTTTCTGTCAATGCACAAATGTACTTGCTTTCCTGGAGTCCTAGTCCCATACCCTTTTCCTTAAAAGAAAGAAAGAAAGGAACTTCTCAGATGGCAAGCAGCCCTGGATAACACCCAAAAGTTGATAGAATCAGCCTACGTTTTTGTTTAGCTTTCATGAGTGGGGGTCCTGAACTCCTTTCGGAGCCTTTCTGAAAAGAGAAATATGACGTCCAAGGAAGCCAGGGATGTGGATAAAGTCTCTGGGTCCAAGTCTCGAGTCAAGTCCCGAGTCTTTGCCCCCAAGTCCCGAGTCTTTGTTTGCGAGTCCCTATCTATTTAATGGGGAAACGGGTTTAAACCTGAATAAAATTCGACTTGTCGTAAAAGGTTCCAAGTCTCGAGTCGAGTCTTTCAAGTCTTTTACAATCACCGAATCAATTCCGAGTCGAGTCATTGACGCGACTTGAGTCCGACTCGAGTCCGAGTCAATAGACTCAAGCCTACATCACTGGTAGCTAGCACACCAACCAGCACTGGTGCACTGCAAGCCACAAATTCTGAGAATCCAACAGCACCCTGAAACCTTCAAGGGGAGAGATCTCATTTCCCTTGGCAAAATAGGAATACCAATTATGAGATGGTTGTGAAAACAGACAGGGGGATTGCAACGTGCTCTGCATTATCAGGTGCATTATCTCGAGTCGAGTCTTTCGAGTCTTTTACAATCACGGAGTCAAGTCCGAGTCGAGTCATCGACACGAATTGAGTTCGAGTCGAGTCCAAGTCAATAGACTCAAGTCTACATCACTGAAGGAAGCTCACAGCAAAGCGAGGAGCTAGTACATTTCGTTAGCATGGATGGACACATGGAGTCCATGGATGGACACTTGGAGACCGTTGGCTGGCCAACGGACATGGCGGACACAGAAGTCTCTCCCCCCCCCCCAGATTTTGTTTTATTTTACTGGGAGGTGAAGGAATGGGACATACATTGTTTCATCCACTTCCAAACTTGAAAGGGGCTCCATATTGGCAAACACTTGTCATTTCAGGTTGGCGCTCTGAGCTATTTGTGTCAGAGTCACTTCAGTGCCTCTCGCTCAATGTGAAATGTGGCTGAATTCCAGGACTCGCAACCACCTCCCAGCGAAGAGTTTGCAATAAGACTTTCTAATCTACCTACCGAAGTGCCAAACTGACATTACTGAATAAATATTAAGAGGATGCTATATTAGCACTTGAGTTTAATCCACATTTGACTTGCTGGGCTCCAGAAAAAGAAGAGATTGAGTTTAGATCTCCATCGCCGCTGTCTTGCTTACATCTAATTAACCAAGCAACATTTGGAGTTTTTTGAACTTCAGTAGTAACAAGTGAGGCGACGTGTTTCTGAACAGAGTTAGATAAACAGTGGTGGCAGGTGTGCATTTTCAAGGTCAAAGGACTGAGCTGTCGAGCAGAGCAAATCAGCACATTGCGTGATGAATGCACAAGGCTGAAGAACAAATGATGAAGTCTGTGTATGACTATAAAAGGGTCGTTCAGTCTTTTTCCTTAGCGATGGACTATGATCGATAAAGGAATATTAAGGAAGACCATCGTTAAGCCAGCAAAGTTAAAGCAAATGGGGGAGGAAACAAGTCTTTTATTTCATCCCCCCTTGGCTCTATGAATTGCAGGGTGGATATTTCATGGATTGATGGCATCACTCCAGGGTTCTAGACAGCTCTATCTGATGCTGCTGCAATTGAATTTAGGACCCCAGTCCCTGCAGCAATGCACTGTTCTAGATGAGCCGGTGGTGTGATCCAGACATCCAGTATCTGGTAGTTTCAGCATATACAGGAGCAGCCTGAATGGATCTATCACCTGAATTGGGGCAGATTTGCCAACCCTGTAGCATGAACCCCCCTAAAATAAGGAAGGTGAGGTGAGGCATGGTAAAGGTAAAGGTGACCCCTGACAATTAAGTCCAGTCGTGTCCGACTCTAGGGTGTGGTGCTCATCCCCATTTCAAAGCCGAAGAGCCAGCGTTGTCCGAAGACGCCTCCGTGGTCATGTGGCCGGCATGACTCTCCTTGCCGCAGCGCGTAGCATGCAGCTGGAACACGGAGCGCTGTTTACCTTCCCGCAAGCGGTACCTATTTATCTACTCGCATTAACATGCTTTGGAACTGCCAGGTTGGCAGGAGCTGGCCAAGCAACGAGAGCTCACCCCGTCGCGGATTCGAACTGCCGACCTTTCGATCGACAGCTCATGGTTCAGCGGTTTAACCCACTGCGCCACCTGCTGGCATGGTAGAGTATGGTAATTTGAAGGCTGGTAGCTGCCTCCCTACCTTCTGTCCCAGCACGGTGTCCTCCCTGTGCTGTCCTGTTTGAAATAAATAGGATGAGTAGAGTGCTTCCCAGCATGCTCCACCCATCCTATTCATTCAAACAGGATCGTGTGGAACAAGGAGACGGTGCTGGAGCCGAGTGTGTGAGTGTCATCAAGTTGGCCACTGGTTTTTCTGTTTTACTGGTTTTACTGGTTCCTGTACAGTTGCTGTACTGTTATGTATTAAAATAAAGTTGATGGGGGTGACACCGTGAGTGACACCAACCCTAATGATGCCTCTAGTTGGAAAGGGGGGGGAAGCAGAGCAGTCAGTGAAAGCACCCCTTTTGCTATGGGAAATATTCCACCCAGCTAGATGCTATCAATAAAACATACACAGGAGCGGAGGCTGGTTAAGATTTCATAAGAAACACTTTACTCACAGTTTCATGGTTGTATATACATCTTCTGAGTGGTCAGGTTCCTACTACTTTGGAACAGAGAACTCAAAATATGATGGGGATGGCTCCAGACAGAGCACACCCTTCTCCTGCGATGGTCTGGGAAGATGAGGGGATTGTGTGGAGAAAGGGTGGAAGGAAATAGAATTGGGGACCACACCTCCTGCAAGGACCATAGAGGGCAGGTGAGGAGGTCTCAGGTGTTTGGACAGTACTCTGCCCTCCAGTGTCCTGGAGGTGGCATTGCACCCAAATTCCAAGAAAGAGTGGGCTGCTGCTACTGCCTCTACCCAACTCCTCTTTCTGCTTGCTCTCAGAGAGCAGGGAAGAGGATCAGAGAGCTTACTGAAGCTGCTCAGTGGGGTACAGGCGAAAGGGGGTTGATGGGCAGATGCGAGGTGTAGGGCATCCCTTGTCAGTTCAACACTTCACCAGCCCCATGTCTAGGCCAGCCCTGCTCATAATAGTCCTGTAAGTTGTCTGCAAATGCCTTGCTGCGCATGCATCTTCATTAGCTATGAACGCTCCATGCATCTGAAGCTCGCTGGGCAACGCAGAGCTCTCTTCTGTCATCTCCCTTCTCTCCCCACTCCAGTCATCCATTTCCCAAGTGCTCATACTCTGGTCACACCATTTGGAGGTCCAATGCGCCAGAATGCACAGGGCAACAGTTTGATAAAAGGTTCGTTTTAAGGGGCAATCTTGCCAAATGTGAAGGCCAGAGATGTTTTTCGCTGCGTCTGATTTACAGTCAATGTAGCATTACTTATGGGGCAACATCTTTGAAAAGGTTCAGTGGCATTTAAATAAACTAATAGACAAAGGGTCAACTCTTCTCACCTCAAAGCAAGTGAAAGGCACAATGACAAATGGGCCTGTGCAGTAGGGAGAATAAAAAAATATATAATTCACGTCAAAAGAAAACCCGAGTCATTTCAGCTGAAGAGTGACTTTTTTCCCTCTCTCTCCATCCTTTTGTGGTTCCCCCCCTCCCAAGTTTTCTCCTCTTAGAGAGGATGGATTTATATATCCAATTAATTCATCTCATGAAAGCTCAGTGATCGTTTTCGAGCTATAAAGCATATTTAGAGGACTCAATTAACACAATTAAAGCGCTTGGAAGTATGAAAAAAAAGATAAAAAATGGAGCGGAGAGTCAGACATAATAGGATTGTGTTCGCATGTGTGAAGCGATGGGTAGTCTCCAAACGAGATTGCGTGAAGATGAATCGGAAGCGAGGCTGACGTTCCGCCTGAAGCCTGCTGCATAATGATCAATGGCAATTGCTGTGTTTTTATCTCGCGATGGCAAAGGGAAGAGGAGTTGCCTTTACCCAGGGCAAGTCCTTCATCAGCAGAGGACTCACAGCTCTGGACTTGAACTTCTGACATTTGGACTTGAACATCAGAAGCTGCCTTAATAGAGTCTCAAACCATAGGTCGATCTGGCGGGCAGCCCAATTTGACCCAGTACTGGGGCAGCGTGGGCGCCAGCCCCACGCTGTATCCTGTGCTGGAGGGAAGCAGGCTGGGGAGTCTCCTTGGAGTAAGGGAACATTCATTCCCTGACCCCGAGTAAAGTCTCAACCCCCTGCAACAGGCCTACTCAGGTCCGTACCAGCTTATTTCACTGGCACGGACACGAGAAGCCCCTTGTAGGCTGAAAAGGCCAGGAGGGAGCACAGGCGCTGAGGCTGCTGATCCCTTCCCCATCCCGGGTCAATCCACCCACCCCTGCCCCATTACGCCCCCTTCCCCCCCGCCCACTCGGAGTGGCCTTACCTGCTCCGGTGCACGGGGCTTCTGAATGCTGCACCGGCGGGACAGCGCAGACTTTCCTGCCAATACTGCCTACTTCCAGGGTGCCGCAAATATACCTTACGGCACATTTACGACGCCCTAGGCTGAGGCCGCAGTGCCGATGCTGGCCGAAGATAAGATTGCACCATTAGTCTTGTCTACACTGACTGCAGCACCTCTCTGGGATTGCAGAGAGGCATTTCTCTCTGCCTTACCTGGAGATACTAAGACTGAACTTAGGTAAAGGTAAAGGTATCCCTTGACAATTAAGTCCAGTCGTGTCCGACTCTAGGGAGCGGTGCTCATCTCCGTTTCAAAGCCGAAGAGCCAGCGCTGTCCAAAGACATTTCCGTGGTCATGTGGCTGGCATGACTCAACACCGAGGCGCATGGAACGCTGTTACCGTCCCGCTGACGTGGTACCTATTAATCTACTTGCAATTTCTTGCTTTCGAACTGCTAGGTTGGCAGGAGCCGTCGCACGGATTCGAACTGCCGACCTTTCGATCGACAGCTCATGGTTCAGTGGTTTAACCCACTGCGCCACCCGCTGGCTCAAGACTGAACTTGGGACCTCTTAAAAATAACACATGTTCTTCCTCTTGTGTTACAGCCCCTTGACATTGGCTAGTAGGAGAGTATGGAGGGCAAGGAAGATGCTGGTACATATGGAGTGAATCATGTCAAGACCTGTTTGCAAGCTAGATAGGGAAGGGGAAATATGAAGCTGCCTTATACTGGTGGTTCATCTAGCCCAGCATGGTCTCCTCTAACTGGCAATAGCTTTCCAAGCTGTTAGGCAGAAATTCCCCTACTTACCTGCTATCTGACCCTTTTAGCTGCAGGTATCAAGAACTGGGACCTTCTGCATGCAAAGCATGTCTTCTAGCACTGTGTTGGGCACCTCCACTTTGGCAAGCTTCCCCCTTCTCAGAGTATACTGAGCATGCTCAATATGGGTAGGTGGGCAGGTAGGGTAGGTGGACACTGTGAGCATCAGCCAGTCTTTCCTGCCAGCGGTCTTGGTGGTACAGAGAGTAAGGTGCTTGAACCCTGCTGCCAGAGTTCATGGCTTGTGACCCATAGCCTATTACAGCCAGATGATGTAGCTTTGGGATGCTGATCCATCCCATAGGTCACAAGTCAGCCATCTCTGGCTTAAGGAGTGTCTGTCATAGACTGGTGCAGTGCTGTAGAGTTAGAAAACAAAAATGACATGAGAATGCCAAACTATCAGGGATCCTAGTATATTTGTGACTTTAAAATCTTTGGTAAGAAGCAGCAATTTTAATCACTCTGTTTTGTTCGCTGCACCCACAAAAGGCACGTAAAGCTCATTCTTTCATTTTCTATTCTAATTATAGGGATGAAGCTGCAGAATGTTTTCTTACAGAAACAGCAGCTAAACAAAGTGCTATTGTGAGTGTTCTATTGCTGGCATGTGAACAATAGGTAGAGTGAAGGAGAAGAAGCTGCCTACATTATTTTGACTTGTCAAGTCATTTGCTAGCCAGAGATGTCTATACATATTCACCGTGGTTTTTTCCTTTCCCTTTTGCATGGCTGTGAATGTGCTATCTAATGACCATGGGCATGTCTGTCACAGTGGTTTTGCCTAATTGTGGCTCTGAATGGGAGTCATGGATTTAATGCTCTTTTAATGTCTGCAGACGTCTCCTGAATGGGCAATTCAGAGGCAGGGATGGGGTTTGAGAGGACCACTTGGGAGATGGTGTGTGAGAAGCATGCATCAGCAGTGTGGAATTTGGAGACAGAGTTGTGGCATTAGGATGCAAGGTCTCTCTCTCTCTCTCTCTCTCTCTCTCTCTCTCTCTCTCTCTCTCTCTGGGGACCTGATGTAGGATAGTGGATCTGCTGTCTTAAGAGTGTGCCTGTTGGCTTCTGCTTATGTGCTGCTTGTATATTTCTCACAGAAGCTAGTGCTAATAGAAGAGTCTCCAGCATTCTATCATCCCAAGTATACTAACAGCCCAATCCTGTGTAACTCTTGCAATGGTGTAACAGTAGATCCAACAGTGTAAGTGCACTTATGCCAGTGTAACTTGCCATACGCCGACGGACACAGGACAGACATCGACGTAACCCCCAGTCAGATGCCGTGCATGTGCAGTTCGGACACAGGACAGACGCCGCTGCAACTCCGCCAGCGCAGGGGGCATTCCGGGGGCGTTCGGACATGCCCGGAATGCCCCCTGCACCGGCAGAGTTGTGCTGGCGTCCATTCTGCATCAGAACTGCACGTGAGTAGTGTCCGAGGGGGGTTACGCTGGTGTCTGTCCTGTGTCCATTGGTGTACAGCAAGTTACGCTGGCATAAGTGCACTTACACCGGTGGGTCTACTGTTACACTGCTGCAAGAGTTACGCAGGATGGGGCTGTGAATCTGTTTGCACTACCTCTGGACCGAATAGGACGTGATTGCCATCAAAATCCACTCCTACCTGGTGCGGGCTTCATGCAAGGGACTGTAACATTCGTAAAGGTATCACCAAGCAGGCTAATTTGATAGCATGAAAAGTCTTGATACCTTTTCAAGGTGGGCTCAGTTGAACAGCTGGTAATCAAAGGATAGCCCTCGCTGGCTAAAGAGGTACTTTTTAAAGTGGTAGTTCTCTTTTATTTAGCAGGGGGAGAGAAACTATCCTTATTCACCCCAGGTGAGCACTTGTTACAGTGGATGTTTGCTGGTGTCAGAGAGAGAAACAAAAGCTCTGTGTGTGAGAGACTGACAGCCCAAATTCTGTCTAGCAGGACAGAGCGGCGCAAATAAGGTGCCCGCTGCATCCTAGGCAGGATTGGGCCTGCGCTGGCACAGCCGAAGGCCTCCTCGGGATAAAGGGATGTTTGTCTCTTTACCCAGCGTAGAGCCCTGGCCATCCGTATGGGTCTATTTGAATGTGCACCAGCTATTTTGCTGGCGCACATTCAAGCAGGTCATGTAACACTGTCCAGTCCCAGGAAGGGGAATAGGATTCGGCGGAATGTGCCACAGTCATTCCCACCCCTGTCCCGGTGGGCCAATCTGGCGCCCTTGGAATGCCCCCCCCCCACCGAGCCCCAGGGACTTACCTCTCCACTGCGGTGCTCCACCACTCTGCAGCACTAGCGTAGCGGCTTAGACCTTTCCACCGGCGCTGCTTACTCATTGGGTGCTGCAAATGTGCTTTCTGGCATGTTTGCAACAACTTAGACTGGCAGAGCGATTGCTCTGCCAGTCTACAATTAGTCAGGATTGCGCTGTGACTGAGCTGCAAATCTGAACTTCCCTGGTTTGAATCTCACCTCTTACATAACCTTAGACAAGCCACTACCTCTCATCCTCAGTCTTCCCTAGCCACAGTATGGTAATAATAATATTTGCTCATCTTTGAGCACCTTTGCTGTTAAGACAGCATCAAGACAATACTTGAGCGCACTCAGAAAGCATTGTATAAATGTTAATTATGCTTATTTTCTCATTGGAGTAAGAATAACAGTTTTCCCAAGTTACACACACACACACACACATACACACACACACACACACACACACGATGCCAGTACGAGGTTGCTGGGGGTCCTGGGACAAAGTCTTGAGCTGAGCCCCCCATTGAGCTGAGCCCCCCTAACTATCCCCTGATAGTGCCTGGCTAAAATCTGGCACCACCTCTCCCCACCCCACCCCTTTGTCAACCTATTGTAGAAATCAGAGAAGTTATCTCATGATGGTTATCAGAGAAGTTATCTCATGATGGTCGAATGTGCATTTCTGGTTGGGCAGATTTTGTCTTGACAGTTTGTATGTGTACATAAGAGTGGGAGGAAGGAAATATGGATCACGACAGCATTCATATTTCTTCCCAGCAAACCTCAGAAGGCTTCAAACTGTCAGAGCCATTAGTGGAAAGTTTTTATTTATCTCTTTTTATCTATGATTCTTAATGATTCTTTAATTGAAAACTGTCAAGGACTTTGCTGAGGTTTCTCTTTGGTATATGGTTGAGGAGATAGGATAAAAGCAGCCCGCTGTGTCGTACAATGAAATGCCACAGAGGGTGAAGACGACGAAAGCACTGCGATACAATCAAAAGGAGCCCGGAAAGGCTGTACAGCAAACATCTCTCGGAGGAATTTTGTTAAACAAACTCCAACTCCTGTATAATTTAGATGCCAACATTTATTTCAAAACACAGAGTATGAATCTGACAGCACCATAATTTGTCTTAAATAATTTGTTCACACCCTGTGAGTGAAGACACAGGCACCAAAGTTCAATGTTGTCTGCGCTTTTTATATTTCTTTTAAGTAAAACCACTTTTTAAAAACATCTAAATTGGGAGTGTAAACTCTGGGAACAACAACAACAAAAAAAGAGATAGAAAGAGAGAAAAAAGGGGGGCTTGGAGGAAGAGTCATCTGATATAGTTTTGTGAGAGCCAGGCGAGTGTTTGTGAAATGGTTAGTCATGCTTTGCTATTTGTATTTAGATGCTTTCCCTGGTAGGAAGTTTTTAGGTGATCCATTTTTCCTCCTACCTCTGGATGTGATTCATTTTTGAAGGGAGTTAGTCACCTGTTGAGGAACACAAGAAATTGGTACTAGAGATACCTGAAACTGTGTGACAACCCCCCCCCCCGGCCATTCTTACAGTATATGATGCTGCCTTAATTGAATCAGAACACTGATCCATCTGTGGTCCATCTGGGTATTGTCTACATTGCCTAAAGGTGGCTCTAGAGCAGGAGTACCTACTGAGTACCTCCGGAAATGACTGGCCATTACATCATCACCAGTTACTTCCGGGTTTTCAGAGGTCAGAAAACGCAGGTAGGAAGGTGGGTGGGAGGACCCTGGGACCTTCTCAGCATTCCCGAGAGACTCGGTCAAAGGCAGGAGCCTCTCAGGAGTTAAAACGCACTGCCAAAAGCACCGTGTCGGAGCGGGATTCCAGTGGCTTGAGTACCACTAGCAGTCAGCCAAAGTACCACTGGTGGTACTAGTACCACTGGTTGAGAACCCCTGCTCTAGAGGTTAGAAGTCATGATGACTATATGCAACCTCTGGGATTTAGAGGTTGCCTATCTCTTAATGCCAGATGCAAGGAAGTGGCAATGTTACAAGTCTCATGTTGTCTTGAGAGCTCCTTGAGGCATCTGGTGGGGCCACTGTGAGATACAAGAAGCTGGACAAGATGGGCCCTTGGCCTGATCCAGCAGGGCTCTTATGACAGTGAGATCTTCCTGATAGCTTCTAGATGAGGTAACTATTGCCATAGGGTCTGTGACCTATAACCAATGGTTTGGCTAATATCATTTATTCCCACCATATTGATCTTCCTGGAAGCCATCAACTATGTATCTACAGAGGTGACAACTGCTAGCCACCCACAATAATATAACGAGCGTTGAATAAAGGTGTTGCTTTTTGAAATGTTCCAAATTGCAATAACTGTAGTCATCAGCTGTAAGCAGAGATATTAGCTTTTGAAGAATTGAAAGTGTGCCCAAGAATGATCACCGGTTATGAAGTAGACACACATCCCATTTTGGGGTCAAGTTGGTTGGCTGAAGTGCATGCCCCATACTCCTGTCGCCCCCCCCTCAGGCTTCGATCCTGTCCCCCCCCAGGCTTCGATCCTCCAAAGCTGGAGGGGGGGTGACAAAGAGAGCTGTCCCACCAAATTCCTCTTTTCTACTCACAAGTCTGTCAGTCAGAGTCCGGAAGCCAAGGCAGGGTCTGCAAGCCAGTTCAAGAGCTGGTCCGTAAGCTGACTCAGTAAGCCTGTCCATAAACTAAGTCAGAGTCCAGAAGCAGAGGAGTCGCTCCGGTAGGGGCGGGACCGTACGTTTCGTAAGGGTTGCCTGCTGCTTTCTCCGCACGGGAATGGCTCCGACAGTGAGGGGGCGGGGCCTCCTCCTGCTTGCTTGGTAAACGGGACTAGGACGGAGCGAAACGTACAGCCCCGCCCCTACCGGAGCGACGCCTCTGTCCAGAAGCTAGTCCAAGATCCAGTTCTTAAGACAAATCAGAGTCAGTCTAAGTTTGCAAGCCAGCCAGCTGTTTCAGCCAACCTTCTCCCCTCCTACCTTTCCCCCTTCTACTAACCACATCCTTCCTCCAGGTGCAGTTTTTATCCCTGAAGACCTGGTTGCCTGTAGTGGCCACAGCTGTGCAGCACGCCTGCTGCTAAAGCCTAGGTTTTATTCCCTTATTCCCCAGATTTGCCAGAGCAAGGGGCCACTGTAGACACCCATATGTTATTGGTTGTACGTTATTGTTATAACATAACTCATGTGTTATTGTGACAATGAATACAAATTCACATAAATTGCAAAGTTTGGTTTCCTTGCCTCTGGATTTTATTTTTAATTAATGCTCATGACTGTACAATTCAATATCTCAAATATTTGCAAAAAGCAAAAAACAAAAAAGGCAGAGTGATATTAGCTTGAATTTCTCTGGAAATCAGACAGAATATTAATGGTTCTGCATTATTTACTCACTTAGCTTTAGCAAAACAAAACACAAAAACAACGCTCTATGCGGTTTGTGCTACTCAGGGATACTACCTGTCCGAAGAGCCACTATCTACCACAGTCACCCCATGTGCCCCACCCGTGTAACCCCCCCTATCTAAGTGGCGGTGGGTGCGATCATCTTATATACCGCTCAGGCTGCTGCTGATCCTGTCTGTGGTCTCAACAAGTTGTTTTTTTTTAATTTTAATTTGATTCTCTGTGAACTGAGAATCACAGAGTATTTTAGTAGCATTGCCAGCTTTTTCTCTGGTCCTGCTGCTGTGCCTTTAGCAGCCTAACACACAGTGCTTCAAGAGTAATGGGAATAGCTTCACTTGCTTTAATTTCTGACTGTTGGAGTTGCTGAAAAAGACACAGGAGCAAATACAGAGATGGCAGCCTTAGCATCTTCCACAGCATCTTGTGGGGTATGAGCAAGCAAACCCATGTCCAAGCTTTAGAAGTAGGTTTATCAACACATGCAGAGGGGTGATTCAGATGAACCACCCACTCTCCATTATTAGGCTTACCAGATCTCCAACCGGCAGTCGCGTTGCGACGACGCGCGTCACCCCAGAGCGGGGGGGCGCGTCGCCCTTAAGGGGGAGGCTCCACCCCCGCGCGTGACGTCACGCGCAGGAGCAGAGCGCCCTCCCCGCTCCGTTTTCGGCTCATTTTGGAGCCAAACGGACACAGGGGAGGGCGGGCGGGCCCACCTCCAGCTCAAAACTGTAAGTGGGGGGAATCGCGCGTCACCCCATACGCGCGACGCCCCCCGGCGGCCCGCCCCTCCGCTTCCCCCCGTCGACGCCAGTGCCAACCAGGACAGAGTGCTAGACCTTTAGGAGAAGGAATGTGGGCAGGTGTCGCTTGTTAAACCTTAGAGCACAATCCTAGGCATGTCTATTCAGAAGCAAGTCCCATGGATGCCTAGGATTGTGCTCTAAGGTTTAACAAGCGACACCTGCCCACATTGCTTCTCCTAAAGGTCTAGAACTCTGTCCCAGTTGGAGATCTGGTAAGCCTACCCAGTATTAAGGAAACAGATCCTGACTCATCTGGTCCTACAAATAGCTGTGAAGTGAAGCCAGAGACGTCTTCAAGGGGGGGGGGCGGGGGCGGAGGGCGCCGAGGCTCCTGGGGGGGCGGGGGACTACTTAGGTTTCGATTTGTGTTTTTGTATTTTTACGGTTTTTTCGGGGGTCTACGGCTTTTGTCGTTCTGCGCTTGCGTCGTTCCTCTCAGTTAGCGCATGCGCAGAAAGATTGTAACGACGGAGCGCCCTGCTCCGGAGCGAACGGGAGCTTTTCAGGAGTTCTGCCGCCCGGACAGAACGAAAGCAGGCAGAACGAAGGCTCCGGGATACACAAGCTAAGTGGGACAAAGCATACACACATCAACATTACAGTAAAAAAGCCCGTAGACATCTGAAAAACCCGGGTGGTGGTGGTTTTTTTTTTGTTTTTTTGTTTTTGTTTTTTATTGGGGGGCGGCGAAAATCTGGCCCCCCCCGCGGGGGGGCGCAGGATTGTCTCTGAGTGAAGCATCTTCAGGTCCAGGGCCCATGAGAAGGGGGTAAAGGGGGTAAATTGTATCTGGGCCCAGGGTCAAAAAGGGGGCCCAGGAGCAAAGGAGGGGCCCCAAAATTTTCCTGGGATCTCAGCTGGCCTCATGGAGAGTGAAATATGGTGGCCAGGCTAACCAGAAGGCCATGTTTACCGGGCAGGTAGACCTGGGCACCACATCGGGAAGCCTGGTAGACCTGGGCTCCAGAGACTTTTCCGGCCGTTGCTGCCCTCCCCTGCCCCATTTTGCTCCCTTTGGGAAGGGGCCCCAAGGAAACTTCATGCCTCCTGATAAAATTCCTCTCAGAGACCCTGTTCAGGTATACAAGTATCTGTCTAGAAATCTGATCGAAAGGTGCTTTCTCAAGTAAATGCTCACCTCAATCAAGACCAGCCCAGGAATGAATCCTCCACCGCACTTCCTCCTTTGGCTCATGTTGAACTTTTCGGCAGACGCTGCAAAGGCAGCTGGGGATCCCTCACTTCAAAAAGACATTTTCGGCATCAGTGGTTGCTCTTATTGATTTGGCTGTTCATGAATTATTTAGGCAGCCTACCTCTGTACGGCATCCAGGCAGAAACACCGGCATCGTGCAAAATCAGGTGCACACATCTGTCTCCCAAGACAATGCAAGCAGAACAATGCAGTTTATTTGGAACCGTTGTCTTTTTTCGATATTCATTTCACAAACCCGTTGGCTGAAGAAACATCCTTCTTTGGACCCCAAGCATTAGTTCATCACTGTACTGAAAGTTCGATACTGAGGACCATACTGAGTTTGGGTGCTACCCAGTGGCGTCGCTGGAGGTGGGGCAGAACGCTAAGTTTATTTATTTATTTATCTTTCACATTTTTATACCGCCCTTCCTCCAAGGAGCTCAGAGTGGTGTACATATTTCCTCCCCTCCTTTTGTCCTCACAACAACCCTGTGAGGTAGGTGGGGCTGAGAGATAGTGACTGGCCTAAGGTCACCCAGTGGCTAAGGTCACCCAGCTTCGTGGCTGAGCGGGGATTTGAACCTGGATCTTCCAGGTCTAAGTCCGACTCCCAAACCACTACACCATCCTGGCTTCTGCACTGCACTGACCGTTACTCACTGGCACGAGGAGGCCCCGCCCCCTCGCCTTTGGAGCCAATCAGTGGGGCGAAGGCAACACGCAGGAGTTGCCAAGTTCCGGGGGGGGGGAGCAGAAGCGTTCCGCCTCACCTCCAGCGACGCCACTGGTGCTACCATCTGAGCTGCCACCCAAATGCAATTAGGGATGTGCATAAACACGTTCTGCAGAAGGTCCAAAAGCCATCTACCCTTATGGTCCTGGCTCAAATTACCTCCTGCACAAGCTGGTTGTACGCACACACAAAACACCACAAACACAAAAAATGCAATAACGTAGATTTAACTCACATGTTAAAAGTGCCGTTTTGACCAAAGGAAGGGTCATTGCGTCCTCATTCCATTTTCCCAGTATGGCCAGAATAATCCAGGCATTGTGTACTCCTTCTCCTATTACAAATGCAAGGAGGGTGGGAAATGAACAATCTAGTGAATCTGTTACATTAAAAAAAGCCAAAATTACATGTTGCTAGTTGAGACAGCAATTAAAAGGGCTTACAATAAAACCCCCGTCACAGCAGCTAGTGTGTTTTATTTAAGCTCTCCAAGAAACTGAGCCCATAATTAGCGCTCTCTTCAAACTGAAGTCACTGTCAACGAAAAAGGCGCCTCTTAATCATACTGTAATCATATTCTGCTGCGTGAAATGGAAACATGACAGGCCAATCAATTTTTCAAAAATATTTAGAAAATGAGCGTAATTGTGGGGAGTCCAAGTAAATAAGGCTCTTTCTACCCACCTCCTTTGCAGAGATGAATCCGCCCGCTGATTAATTGTCTGTCTTTAGCAAGAGTTGTTGGAAATGAAACAGAAAAGGTCTTAGAAGTGCCAGAATTTGGGATGACGGCTATTCTGGGTAAATTATCCCAGGTCCTTCTAAAATAGGTAAAGGTGAAGGTGGGGGGGGGAGCAGGGAAAAGGTGATGTTTACAACAAACCAAGGAAAAACAAAAACACATGGGCATGTTTGGAAGAGCTAATGAGGAGCACACAAAACATGTACAACACGACACTCACGGATAAAGGAAGAGGTGCCAGGCTTTCCTGGAATGTGATCCTTCTGGTTTAGACTTCGGCTCCTTTGTCCAGAGAAATCGCTACGGTGGGGGCGGTACCAGTAGCGTCGCTAGACGCGCGACACCCTAGGGCTGGGGGGTGCGCGTCACCCCCCCGCCCTAGGGTGTCACCCCCCCGAACTGGAGGCCGGGGAGCCGGCCTCGGAATGACTGGCTTCGCCGGCGCTCCAGGGCCTTCTGAAAGCCCGCTGGCTCAAAACGTAAAGTTTTTACATTTTTCGCGCATGCGCATTGCTTTTCTGAGGGCAAAGGGCTGCCCATTTGCCCTCAGAAAAGCAATGTGCATGCGCGAAAATGTAAAACTTTACGTTTTGAGCCAGCGGGCCTTCAGAAGGCCTTGGAGCGCCGGTGGGGTCGAACGCTCTAAGACTTGCTCCCTGGCCTCGGAGCTTCCGGACTCCGGAGGCTCAGAGGTCGGGGGAGCCGGCCTCGGAGCGTCCAACGGTGACGCGCGGGTGATGTCACCCCTTTGCGCGCGTCACGCGCGCATCACCCCCTGGCGGTCCGCCCCCCCGCCAGGATCTGTCGACGCCTCTGGGCGGTACTGTAGGTTTTGCACCGTCCTAGTCCCCGTTTACAACCCAGGGAGTCTCCTGCCTGTTGCCTTCGCCCTACTGAATGGCTCCAATGGCGAAGGGGTGGGGCCTCCTCGTACCGGGTTGTAAACGGGGATTAGGACGGCGCGAAACTTACAGTACCACACCCACCATAGCGATGCCTCTGCTTTTGTCCCAGAGCTAGTGGAGGCAGGGTTCACGTTATGCATCAGCCAAGGAAGGACACTGATCATATGCTCAGAAATCTTCTTTTCATATATATATATATATTTGGGGGGGGGGAATTCCCACCTTCCATTTTCTGTTCTTTGAGAGCCAGTTACGAGTGTTGCACTTGGACCAGGTGACGAGTGTTGCATGGTTAATGGTTACACGAATCCAACCAATTGTATTTGGATGTAAGTTTCTTCCATTCTAAATTATAAGCCTGACGTGAGCTGTGAGGGCCATCTTTGGCCGTGTTCCTACATCCGCTTAATGAAATTGCTGGTTCAACTTGCCGACTAATGTAACAAAATTATTCAGATCTAAATTATGCACCCAGACTCCCAAGTTCCTCAGCTTCATTAAATACTAAGGGATTAAAAAGGGGTATAAATTAATCAATATGCTATAATCCAAAAAAATTACAAAATGAGCCCTTGAGGAAGCAATGTAATTGTGGCTTTTTAATTAGCATGACACCAAAGATTCATTGTTCCGTGCAGAGGAAGCCATATGTTTATGAGCTTCTTTGTCTTTTCTTTTAAGCACAGTGGAATATAGGGGTGATGGGTGGTTGTGGCGTCCTCAGAAAAAGAGGCCTACTATGCCCTGGTTCCTGCTGGTGTGGGGAAGCTGCACCAACCTTTGGAAAAGGATTTTTAGGATCCAGCACTCAGACTGAAGCCCTGGGCTAAAATCTGCTCCTAAGTATGTAGACCCATCATGACAAAAAGAAACATTCATCTGTGAAGTGACACAGTTCAGGGTGGGGGTCAGACTACACCCCCTAACAGCCCAATTCTGTCTAGCATCTGCTGTAGTGTGCTAAAGCACGCTGCGCCGGATTCTAAGCAGGATCGGGTCAGTGCCGGTGCAGCTAGAGCACACCTTGGGGGAAAGGAGCGTTCATCCCTTTCCCCTGGGTATTGCCCCAGCTGCACCTATGGGTCTCCTCGGATGTGTGCCAGCAATATGTCCGGCGCCAATCTGAGGAGCCGGTGTAATGCCAGCCAGGTCCGGGACAGGGGATAGGATTCAGCAGAGTGCGCCGCTGAGGATCCCTTCCTCCATCCCTGGCCTGGCTAACCATCACCCCTCCCTTTCCACCCTGGTCTACCTTCCCCCCACACACACCCGGCACAGGACTTACCTCCATCCTCTGGCAGAGGCTGCAGTCCAGGCAGAGTGAGCGGCGCTGGCCTGTCTGACAGCACCACTTACTCACCGGGTGTCAGAAATGTGCTTTATGGCAGAGCCACCACTCAGCCAGCGGATCAGAATTGCGCTAAGAGTAAAGCCTCACAAGGAAGAGTCTGGGTATAACCTCAACTACCATGAGAAACCAGAGGTGCTCATATTATACTCAGAGGGTGTCACCAAGGGTCAGTCAGGTTGGGTCCTGGCCCTGAACTCCCAGTAATAGTGAAAATAATAGTGCCCAAGGCATCATCCGGTGGTGAGTGGGTGGATGACATGGGAGACCCAGTGCAGGGCGTAGCCCCAGAAATCTGGCTTATGCATATCAATGATATGCTTATTTCCATTTGGGTCCCAGTCTAACAAGCTGGAGTGAAGTCGAACATAAGTCAGAACATGATGATGATGGTGCTTTTTCAACACATAAGTTCTCGAAACAATTTACCTTGTGCAGGAAAAATAAGATGGTTCCTTGTTCCAAAGAGGTTCACAATCTGGAGAAAAGGAAAGGGGAAAAAAAAAACACAAGGAGCCACTGGAATAGTAAATAGTACCACTTCCTCTCCAGCAAAGAGCCACTGGAATAGTAAGTAGTACCACTTCCTCTCCCCTTGCTATATATAAGAAAGCCACCACTTTCAAAGTTGCCTCTTCGGCCAGTTAAGAGGGGCAAAAGTTCCTGGAATGATAGGGGGTTCCTATGCTGGAGTTACAAGCACATTTATTTATTTGCTTCATGTATGTGCCTGCCTTCCCTCTATGGACCACCAGGTGGTGTACAGAGCATATTTGGATGCCCCTCCCATCCAGGCACTGACCAGACCCAGACTTGCTTAGCATCAGCAAAGTGGATGCATCACAGAGTTTTTCAACATGCCCTGAGGGAAAAAAGCAGGATCTTCCCATTCTTTCTCTCCTCTTGCTATTTCTTGCAGGTGCCTTAGGCTCCCTGATTGGCTTTGTGCTTCTTTAATTGGTTAATTTTTTTTTTGCCTTCACAGCTCACACATCTGTATTATAATTGTTACCCTTTTGCTAAGTTGGTCCTTTTAGCCTGTTGACATTGTTTTATTTTTAATGTTCCTCTGTTTTGTGGTAGACACTGTCCCTACATAGGGACAGTGATTTATGATTGTTTGGCTTGCTGTTGAGTGGTTGGAATTACTCATCTGCGATGTGTTATTGCAGATTTCATATTCTATTCCCCCTCCACCCCAAAAGAGTATGCATACAGTTTAAGCGAATCCTCTAAAAGAGTTCAATATAACTTTGTTTTGCATCATCTCAGCCTCTTTTTTTAATACTGTCTAATTTATTTCAAGAACACCAACATTATAGCCTGTAAACCATGAGCCAGCTTTCAGTAATCACCGAGATAGATGCTGGTTCTGCTTTCATTTGAAACAGAACATGAAGGAACCGTTTGCAAATGAACCACGTCACCTGCAGAGATGGATGTTTTTCCATTTCAATTAGACCCCTTTTATTGCAAAGAATGGGAGGGAATAAGTTTTTTTCAAGGTTGGATCACTGCCTCTGACTACGTTTTATATTTTAAAAGTGAACCTCTAGTGATCAGAAGGAACAAAAGGAAACAAACAAACAAACAAACAAACAAACAAACAAACAAACAAACAAACAAACAAGAATTAAAACAACTCTCATCTGAGGCAGGGATAGCTCAACAGTAGTGAATTGCCTCATTTTATAAGTGTAGAAGATTTGCTGCTGGTCTACCAACTTGTACTAGATGTTTCAGTTCAATGAATTCTGATGGTGATGAGACAGTAAATAATGAAAAACAGGGCCCAGAAAAGAAAAGTGAAGTCGATCTTACTTGTAAGTGCGATGTCTTCTGCAATCTGCGTGCCATGGTATGTCTGACTGGGTTTTGAAAAGGTCAAATGGCTAGTTATTCTCTCCGACAGAGAAAAATACAGCTGTGTTGCTGTCACATGGTCTGTGCTCCATATGGTGGACTCTATTTCAGGCCAGCCATCACATCGGCCGAGAGGAAGAGGATAGCCTTGTCCATGTCACACTGCTGTTGTTGCAATGTTCCAACTGAACAGAAGTCTATGAATAGCTTCCTCTCCTGGGTGATGATGGGTGGAGTAGATAAGATCTCAGATCTTACAGGCTATTATGCACCTCTGTGGAGGTGCAGGGTTGCAGCGCCTATGGTGTGTGAATGTGGCCCCTTCCTGACTGCCTTTCAGCAGCGGCAGTTGCAGGTGTCACACAACCTCACATTTGATCCGGTTGATAATTGTTATATGGTAACATGAGGCAAGGGGCCGTGGTGGCTCAGTGGTTAAGACGCTGAACTGCAGACCGGAAGGTCGGTAGGACAGCAGTTCGAGACCTGAGTTGCTGCATGACGGAGTGAGCTCCCGTCTCCTATCCCAGCTCCTGCCAACCTAGCAGTTTGAAAGCAAGACATTGCAAGTCAATAAATAGGTACCGCTGTGGCAGGAAGGTAACAGCGTTCCGTTGGTCATGCCGGCCACATGACCACAGAAGCATCTTCGGATAGCGCTGGCTCTGCGGCCTTTGAAACAGAGATGAGCACCTGCACCCTAAAGTCAGACACGACTGGCTTTCGAGCAGGGGAGACCTTTACCTAACATGAGACAACAGAGTTGTCAGTGTCAAGATATTTTGCTACCTAAAATGGAGCACCTCCCCTCCTGTCCCTCCTCTTCCTCCCCCATTAAAATCACATATCCCAATTGCTTCTTTCCTTTCAAATCTCTTGATGACCCAATCTCAGCAGATCTGTGGTGGCATCAGTGGCGTCTCTAGGGCACGCGTCACCCCATAGCTGGGCGAGCGCGTCACCCTAGTGACGCCTCCCCCCTATACCCCCTCTTATAAATCTTCGGCGCGGCCATAGGCCGCCCCGCAATTTTGGATGGGGGTCACCCGACGGGCATTGCTCCGGCCGCCCGACGGGCGTCGCTTTGGGTGCCCGGCGGCGCCACTCCGGGCGCCCAACAATTTTTGCAGACGGCTCGGGCAGCCCTTTTCCCTCAGGGATGGTCCGCGCATGTGCAAAAAACGTTATAAATAACATTCGCACATCGGGCCTTCCTCAGAAGGCCCTGGCGCGTCGGCTGGGGAAGACGTCTCCGGAGCCGGCTCCGGGGACGTCTGCGGGGGCGACGCGCGCAAGAGGTGACGGTTCACGCGCGTGCGCACGTCACCCCTTGCGCGCGTCAACCTGTAGCGGCCCATTGGGTGGCATGGTCAAAATGCAGTAATGCATTGTCTGCTGCACATTTCTTAATTGCAGGACTGTTTCATTATATATGGTCTCTGTTTTACTCCATTTATTCAAGGTTTCCTACACATGCAGGGAAAGGACATGTTATAGGCTTCCTGAGACTTAAAGGTTAGGGGCTCCTATATCAGGGAGGGAGGGGCGACTAATATATATTTACAAACAACTTGCATTAAGGGCCAAAATATCTCTCAACTTAAAACAAACTTAAAGTTTGGCCTACAAAGGCCTTTTAAAGTTTGTTTTAAGTTGAGAAATATTTTGGCCCTTAATGCAAGTTGTTTGTAAAACAGCTGCAGAGGACTGCAATTTCTATCAGAGGAGCAACACTGGGGAAAAGGGGTTAATCTTTTTCCCTGCACCATTTTTAAATCTTCACCCCCAAAACTTCTATACAGTGAGAAACAAAAACAAAACAAAAACAGCACAATACATAGCAGGGACAAAATGCTTTGGGAGCAATTGAAATTAGGGAAATAATGGCTGGGGTGAAGAGTCCGCCTGCGCCGCTGCTCCAGTCAGAATCATGCCCCATGCCACTGCTGTAAAGCCAACATAAAATGTTGGGTGGCTCCATTCCCACATTTCCCATGTCACTTCGGTTTTGGTCCCAAACGTGTAGGCCAGTGTTTCTCAAACTGTGGGTCGGGACCTGATTTCTGGTGGGTCCCAGGTGATGGAAAGATCAGATATGTCATTGCCTCAAGCCCTGAGGCTATTCAAAAATCAGATCGCTGCTAATTGCTCTGCAAAGAGCTGAGCTCTTGCAGTTTGCAAGCTTGTGTAAATATAGGGAGATAAATGTTTTGAGCCTCTTTTTTTCTGGTGTTTACTTTTTTAAAAAAAGTCTCGTAAAGCTAGGTGGGTCCCGATAGAGTGTCATTTTAAAAAGTGGGTCCGGTGCTAAAACATTTGAGAACCACTGGCGTAGGCAGTCAAACAATTGATGCTGTGATGATCATTGGGTGCTGTGCAATGCTGACATTTCCTGCCATACTACAGGGATCGGTCCTCCCTTTCCTGGTCAATCTGTCCTGTAATCATTGCTGTCGCCCTCTCCCCTTGCCCTCTGGATGGCAGGCTATGAGTGGCCCATTACCAGTCACAGCACGTTGCTCCTGCTGATTGGAAAGTAGTCACACTCCACCAGGCATCTTCTCTGTTTACTGAGATGTAACATGAAGGAACAGCAATTCACACCTGCAGCAAAAGCTGTTCTGCTTCCCATTTCTTTCGCTCTAATCTATTTTTATCTTGTTCGTCTATCCTGTTGTTTCTCGGCGAATATTTCTCCTCCCCTTTTGCCTTATGGTGGCGGGCGGACATTCGTTGTGGACAGCGGACTTAACCTGTCGCAACACCCCCCCCCCCATCCATTCTATTTATTAGAGACTGTGGATAGTGCAATGCAGTTTGGAGCCATTGGCTAGCAAAGGACCTTCAGGAACACTCGCTAAGGTCAAGACATTTCTTGCTTTGGCTATTTCTGAGCCAGATGGCCTTATAATCCAGCAAAGGCTCTTTCAGAGAGGTCCTTTTTCAGACACCGTTCTATCTTCAGAGACCCAACTAGAGTGGGTTTAGCTTTTAAGAGAAGACTGCCTCTTTAATCTGTCCGGCGCTATCACCAAGTGACAGCTTGCATATATGAATGGGTCATGCTATATCAACAGAACGTATTTCTTGATGAGCACAATGCTTGTGAAATGAGGTCAGTCCACCCATTTAAGTGCACGTCATCCCGTGTAAATGATTTCAGTGTAGAGCAGGGCTTCTCAACCCCTTCCCAGCCCAGTACCACCTCCGGCGCCACTCTCCTGCTGTGTACCACCAGATGTGACTGGCAATAACATCATTGGCAGTTACTTCTGGGTTTTTGGAGTCCAGAAAACACAGGTAGGAGACTCTGGGCAGGTGAGAGGGCCCTTCTTAGTGTTCCCGAGAGGCTTGGCCAAAGGCAGGAGCCTCTCAGGAGCAAAACCACGGCGCCAAAAGTGCTATGTTGGAGTGGGGTTTGGCGGTCTGAGTATCACCAGCAGTTGCCCAAAGTACTACTGGTGGTACTAGTACCACTGGTTGAGAACCCCTGGTGTAGCGAAATCAGGAGGTGTATGTGCATTTGTGAATTGTGCCTTAGAGGGCTGCTTTACTGAGGGCTGCTTTGCATGTTGTATTCTAGTGCTGCATTCTAAAGATGCAGGTGGGTTTGTCTTGAGGTGTTCATATCCAAAAATGTTGGGGTAATGGGAACTAAAAGCAGCATGGAGGATGCATGAATTGGACGGTGTCACCATTTCTAAGATTTATCTCAGGGTCAAGCAAGATGTTACAGTGGCAGCCCCTTGTTTCTTTTCACAAGGCTGCCTCATTCACATATAAAACATGGGGTAGGGTAGAACTGGAGACCACAAGTCAGAAGTAAATAATAATAATAATAATATAGTATTTATATACCGCCTTTCTTGGTCACTGGATTTCTCCTCTGACTTTAATCCAAGGTGGTGTACATGGGCAGGCTTTCCTAACCCCCCTATCTTTTTTTTTTTTTTAACAATATACAGGTATAAATGTCCAATCTTTCATGAACAGATACATTCCAGGTGGTATCTTTTTGCAGTCTGGCTTTTTTCCACTGACCGTCACCTCCCACACTCGACCGACGTACTTTCACAGCTTTTTGTCGGCGGCGTGTATCGAACTTGCCATTCACCGATTTTCGGGCTTGCAAGGCGGCGGCTTTCCCAACTGAACCAGACCCCTCTGCCCCATGCTTTGCATGTAGAAGGCCCCAGGTTCCACTTTCATTTCTCCACATTGAAGTAGTTTGTCTTGGGCATTCTTGGTAATGGCCCAGAGGTGGTTTGGTTGTGATGCCCCCCCCCCCGAGTGCTTTCCATTTATGCAAGAGACCTTTTAATCTCCATCATTGTTTGGAACCTTAAGCACATTAACGCCTGCCTTAAAGAAGGAAAGATTAGAGTTAAGAAATGCACCTGACAATGATGGCTGTATCTAAAAGAGGTATCCCATCTCAAGAAAAACACCCTGTGTCCAGCAGCGACACTGCAGGGGGGGCGGAGCTCCAAGTTCCATCAGGCTCTGAGCCTCCGTTACACGACGGGAGAAAGCGGCCCCGCCCCCTCGCCCTTGGAGCCATTCCGGCCAAAGACGGCCATTCCGGCCACTTGCTTTCGTCGGCCGGAATGGCTCCAAGGGCGAGGTGGCAGGGCTGCTTTCTCCCGTCGTGTAATGGAGGCTCAGAGCCTGACGGAACTTGGCGCTCCGCCCCCCGTGCAATGTCGCTGCTGCCTGTGTCTGAGTTAACATCTGAACGAATGTCAGTGGAAAAGGAAAGGCGTGGGACATGGGGTGACAGGGAAAAAAAATTCTGAATGAGTCTTGAGTATTAAATAATGGATATGTGTTTGTGAAGTATTCAAATGTTTTTTCTGCATTTTCATGTTGGAGATTAAATTTTCCATTAGTATTCCACCTCTTCACTTTTGCCCAAGGACTATTAATTATATTTTGGAGATAAGTTACTTTTTTGTGGTCTCATTATTTGGGAAGAAGCAGATTGGATCATGAGCAGTCAAGTCCCCCCCCACACACACAAGAAAGTAGTTCTTGGGGACGATGCGACACAAAACTTTGCTTCATCGCATTAATTCTGTCGCTCTGACAAATGTATAACCCTAATGAATGATTCCCATTCAGTACAACTGAAGGCCCTCACAACTTGTTGGTCAGGAGTGCAGTTTACCCACATTAGATTATGCAGACGATACCACCCTAATGGCAGAAAGTGAAGAAGAACTAAAGAGCCTCTTAATGAGAGTGAAAAAGGAGAGTGCAAAAGTTGGCTTGAAACTCAACATTAATAAAACTAAGATCATGGCATCTGGTCCCATCAATTCCTGGCAAATAGAAGGGGCAGACATGGAAGCAGTAACAGATTTTGCTTTTTTGGGTTCCAAGATCACTGCAGACGGAGACAGCAGCCATGAAATTAAAAGACGCTTACTCATTGGAAGGAAAGCTATGGCAAATTTAGATAGCATAATAAAAAGCAGAGATATCACCATGCCAACAAAAGTTCGCATAGTCAGGGCGATGGTGTTCCCAGTAGCAATGTATGGTTGTGAGAGTTGGACCATAAGGAAGGCTGAGCGCCAAAGAATAGATGCTTTTGAACTGTGGTGCTGGAGAAGACCCTTGGACTGCTAGGAGATCAAATCAGTCAATTCTAAATGAAATCAACCCTGACTGTTCCCTGGAAGGACAGGTACTGAGGCTGAAGCTCAAATATTTTGGCCACCTAATGCGAAGAGAGGACTCTCTGGAGAAGACTCTGATGCTGGGAAAGATTGAAGGGAAAAGGAGAAGGGGGAGGCAAAGGATGAGATGGTTAGACAGCATCACCGATGCAACGAACATGAAAATGGGTGAACTCAGGAAGATAGTGGAGGACAGGAAGGCCTGGCAGGATATGGTTCATGGGATCACGAAGGGTCGGACACGACTTAGCGACTGAACAACAACAACAAATGGGTGGAATACCCTTTACTCTCTTCTCTGCAGGCTTTAAAGTGCTGTAACACTTTAGTGCACTTTAAAGTCCACGTTGTTTCTGGCCAATAAGGAAGAGGTACTGGAGGTTACCCACAAAGCAAAGCTGTTAGCTAGATAAATTCCTCACCCTCCTGCTCAGCTTACTGGGCTGAGTCATGGTGGTCGATTTCAGTGGACAGGCCGACTGGGAAGGAACAATGTGGACAAACACCTCTCCCCAGTCTGCTCACACACCCAATCTGAATAGCAGAAAAACCCATTAACACCCACCCTTTCTGCACCATTCAATGTCATTGTTTGCCCTCCAGGCTGCTGCTTCAGCAAAACGTTTACCCATTGGAAGGTTTCTTTCTTCTTTCTAGAGTGATCTCAGCCAATCAGGGATCCTGTAATGAATGTGATAATATAAAAGTACTACATGGACAATCAAATTAGGCTATGTGCTGATGTCACAGTGAACAAAGAAAGGCAATAGTTCCCAGACAGAACTCACTTTGCATGGGCAAACACTTCCCAACCTTTTTTCAAACGACAGCAGCTCAGTTGATCATGACCGCCATTAAATCTCCATCAAACATTTTGTTTGACATATATTTCAAATCTATCCCATGCTACATTGGGACTCTGCTACTCCTTTGACTTATGAAATGAACGGCTAATAATTTTCACTTGCAGACACCTGCAAAAATAGCCACAGGGTTTAATTTTTCCCTTGGTTTCCTGGCCGACTTTTGTTTTGACACCTGTACAGAACCTGTTCCAAATCAGAAAGAGTTTTTCTCCCCACGTCACTCTGCCACCCAAGTCGTGCTGACATTCAAGCCCAGTCTAAGATGATCGGCAATTATCAACACACTTTCCTTTGGTGCCTGTTCTGTTTTTAGCTGTGACAAGTTCCTAAGGAGAAACCTGCATGTAACCATTTCAAGTGTGGCATGCAAAATGACTAAGAAACTGACAATTAAGTGGAGGCGTATAAAATGCAACAGATGATAGGGACATGATGGGAACTAAAAAACAATTCAGAGTTAAATTACAATTAACAATGTTGTATGATTCTTGGTCCAATTTTGTATTTTAACAAGGCAATTGATGAATTGTGTCATCCAAATTATAAGCGATCAGGCAGTCTGTACAGCTTTCCTTTCTCTAGGGAAGGGAAAAAGAAAAGGTTACTATTAGGAAGCACCTTGCAGCTTAAAATGTTTCAAAAGGCAATAGCAGAATATTCCTGGTCATCTTTCAGATTGTATTGAGATACACAGAACTGAGAATCTGAGAGGAAGCTTAGGCAACAGCTGTTGGATGGATGCTACCATTTTCAATCATGTCTTGCTCTAGCAATAGCCTATATCAGTGGTTCCCAAACTGGGAGGTGTGGCTCCCAGGGGAGCCACGGAAACCAGCCAGGGGAGCCACGGATACCAGCCAGGGGAGCCACGGATACCAGCCAGGGGAGCCGCGGAAACCAGCCAGGGGAGTGCCACGGAATCCTCTCGGAAAACAGTGCAATGCTTAATAATGTGTTCCTCAGTTCTCCACTTGTGTTTGAGAGAGACGTGCATCTGAGCACTGGCGTCGCTCTAGGTGGGGCAGAACGCTAAGTGCCGCCCCACTCTGAACCTCCATTACAGCTCCGCAAGAGACGGCACCGCACCCTCGCCTTCGGAGCCATTCGAAGCAGCGAAAACAACGCGCAGGAGACTTGCGATTTGTAAATAAAGCAAATGTTAGAAGAATGCATTATCATTCCAGTTTTCTCACTCTCCACCAGTGGAAACCAAATCTGGATCCTTCCCCCCCCCCCCCGTAACCTCTCATTGCTTAAGGGATTGGGAATCGGATGCAACCATATAAAGGCAGTTCCTCCCTTCATCGAAACCAGTGGGAATGTCGTGGCTTCAATAACCAGAAACAATCACTGATTTGTACATTCCGTTGCTTGAGCTGCTTTGGGGTTGGGAGACCGGGTCGTAAAATCTGTACATAAAACAGCACAAGCCATAACTCAGAGCGTAGGCAGTTCTGGACAGCATCACATTCCCCTGCCATTTGTTCAGTATTATGTTTGGGTTTGCTTTGTTTGCTGCTTACAATATTCCCCATTGTTAACTTAATGGAAGTGATTTGCTAGTCATTTGGCATTCATAAGTGAGATTAATTTCTTTGGCAAACTATTGTTGTGTGCATAGCAGGTCAACTGCCTTTGCTGGTTCCATCAGCGACGTGTCACCGAGTTACTCCCTTAGGGTTAAGTGCTTTTCAGGATTAAGAAACTTCATTAAAATGGAAATATCCTTTAAAAAGATTTCTTCCGTTTTCCCCCCTTAGCCGCTCCAGTGCTAATGTGGGCCTTGATCCTTTGCCTATTGAAGTCAATAGAAAATATTTCATTAACTTTTTATGACCAGGGAAGAGGGCAATAGCAATTATTCAGTTCCGAGATACTCCAAATAAGCATCAACTTGAGGTGCCTTAATTATACCTTTAGTGTAAGGTTGTACAACACCTTCCACCGGATAAGCAGAACTTCCTCTCCATTGCCAATATTCTCCAAAAGATCCTGTTAGATCAGAGGTGATAACAGATTCCAAGGCAAAAAAACTACATATCAAAAACTCAACGTGGTGGAGAATCGAGAAATTAGGCATGCACATCCGTTGCTTCCAAAAGTTTCCTTCCTCTGAAGGAGGATTCCATTCCCTGTAGGGAGTTCTTTCCCACCGAAGAAGGAACCCTTGGATGCAACCTATAGACTTACTGTTACCACTTATTTATTTATTTATTTTCTGTATTTATATCCCGCCTTTCTCATCATCAGATTTCTCATCATCAGATTTATTCAAGGCGGTTTACACAGGCAGGCTATTCTAGACCCGAAGGGTCTTTACAATATTGTTCTATTCATATGTAGAACCTTTCCATACCCCAGATATTTCCCTTCCGAGTGTAGCCCTCCTTCTGGTTTGTGCTCTGCACTTCCAAGCTTCACAGTTCACCGCAGTTCACCCCCGGATGGTTGTCTAGATGTTATCTCTCTAGTTGACTCCTCCGCATTCCACCCTCTCATGGTGTCTTCTCAGTGTCTCTGTGAGGTCCGTCAGCAGCTTCTGTCTCCCATCCATGCGAGAACCGAGGTCGACCCTTCTTAGCTTCTTCAGGCAGGGCACCGGCTCAACCTCCAGGCCACACCTCATTTCAACCCAGTGGTCCCCTTCTTTCAGCTTTGATTCTCCCTGTCCTACAGGCCCTAGATAAATGGCTGCCTTTCTCTCATCTTGCTCACAATCTACAGGGACTCACTGCCTTGGATGCAGGTGGGCCAAGAGGTATAATACAATTATAACCTTTTTATCAGGCATCAGAGGTTGGCTACGTCAGACACTTGTCCAGTGCCCACACCCCTCAGAGGGACCACTTGGCCAGGTTGAGTTATGGGTAGTACCAGTATGGGTAGTACCAGTATCAATGGTACTAGAGCAGCATTGTAAGGTGCCATGGGAAAGCCACTGCCGGGCTTTGCTCCCAAGGCTCCCAGCTACCTGGCACTTGCACTGATTTCAGCAATGTCTGAGATAAATTTGGCAGGAGGTATGGTCTGGAGGTTGAGCTGCTGCCTTGCCTGAAGAAGCTAAGCAGGGTCAGCCCCGGTCTTGCTTTGGAAGGGTGACAAATGCCGCTGATGGAGTGTTGGAGCTTCATGAAGGAATGTGGAGGAGTGTGGACTGTGGAAGTGTCAGCTGGCAAGAAATGGATAACAGCTTGTGAGCCCATCTGAGACTGGATATGCCTGTGGAAGCTTGGAAAGGTCAGAGCCGTGCAGTCAGAATGACAACTGCACTATGAAGGGAAACAGCTGGAGAAATGGAGGGTTCTAGGAGTTTCTCTCATAGAATAACATTGTAAAAACCCCAATTTGAAAAAAAAAGGGGGTTTATGGTCAGCCTGCCTACGTAAACCGCCTTCAGTCTATGAGAAAGATGGTAAATAAATATGGTACCCACATAAGAAAACATATGGTACCCACATATGGTACCCACATGGTAAAGAAATATGTGGGTACATATGGTACCCACATATGGTACCCACATGGTAAAGAAATATGGAAATAAATAAATAAATAAAATGGTTGTATCCTTCAGTACCCACATAAGCCTGTAAATATGACTTGGGCCAAACAGAGACCATGCTGTATCTATTTGCATGTAACCCTTTCCCTCATAAGGAGCTTTTTACTTTTTAAAAAAGAAATGCACTAACAATAGTTCTTTTTCTGAAAGAGGCACATTCCTACTTCCTAGGGTAAATATTTTAAGTTGTTACCTATCATTATCCCCGTTTTTAAGGTTTCCATATTTTAGCCTTCAGCGTGTGTACCTAAGGGAGTGCTACATTTCTGCAAGATATAGTTTGTTAGTGAGACTTTTAATAGTAGCCACTAATCATAAAATGCAAGTACTTGTATCTCTGGGACTGTGTGAGTTGCAATACTCTAAATATAAATGAAAATAGTGCCTTGCCCATTGCTGAACTGATTTGCCTTTTCCCCGTGGGAGAGGAGATGAATATTTATATAGTTGATGTATAAGCTCTTTATAACTAGTTTGAGCTCTGAGGAGAGAAGGGGATTTATTTCAGATTGCAAATTTTGCTTACTAGTGGGTCATCAAATATTACTCTGCTCAATCAATGTTGATCTTCAGGCTGATGTTTAACGTGTGAGCAGGCATGGACTAGACTGGCAGCGCAATCCTACATAAGGATCAGGCCAGCGGCCCAGGGCCACCTGCCGGATCCTGGGCACCGGCGGCCAGGCTGCCACCGATCCGGAGGTCTACTCAGGGAAGGGGAAACTCATCCCCTTCCCTGAGTGTAAATACCGGCTGACCCGACCTGCTTCCTCGGATTTCCTGGCTGAAAATTGCTGGCGGAAGTAGGAGGAGGCCGTGGAGTGGCCCAGCCACCCGGCAGGATCCGGAATATGGCCGAAGCCATCCCCTCCCCCTCCCAGCCCAGCTGGGCCAATGGCCCCCTCCCTCTACCACCGAACTGCCCCCATGCCCTCCGGATCCTTACCTGGGTTTGTCGGCGGCCCAGGGCCCCTCTGGCACCAGAGCTGGCCTTCCTTGCTCACGAGTCGTCGTAAATGTGCTTTCTGCCACGTTTGTGATGTCTCCCGGCACCGGAACGCTTGTTCCCGCGCAGGGTGAATCAAGTGGATTGCACTGTGGATTGTGTTGGAGTGGCTCTGCCACTTAGGAAGGTTTGGGGGAACAGGAGTGTAAATTGAGGGGTGGGTGGGAGAGAGTGCAGTGTTAGGACTTTTCCTAGAGCTGTAGATCAGGAGATGTGATGTCATCAGCAGGGGCGTTTGAAATTTTTTAAAGGACCCGAGCTAAATAGAATTTGCACACTGAGCAGAAGGCCCCAAGCCCTAGAATACATAGCTACTGTACTTGTTTGTTTTTAACCCAGATTGTGAGCTGCCTTGAATTTTCATAGGATTAGAAAAGTGGGCTTATATTTTCTTGACTGAATGCTCCATCTGATTGATGCGGAAAAATAATTGAATGGAAAAGGCTGGTTTGGATTATCCAATGTTCACCAAATATTCACCGATCCAGTGAATATTCAGAAAATGTTCCAAGAAGGGAAATCTTGCAGTGAGAAGGAAACTGGGTGGGTGGGAGGGCCCTTCTCAGCATTTCCAAGAGGCTCGGCTAAAGGCAGGAGCCTCTCGGGAGCGAAAACATACCGCCAAAAGTGCTGCATTGGAGCTGGGTTCCGGTTATCTGGCGATCCAAGTACTACCAGCGGTTGGCTGAACTTTGGTGGTACCACTAGTACCACTGGTTGAGAACCCCTGATTTAAACCATTTATGAGTTTTTTTGTAATGAATCTGAAGTGGCATGTGACTATACTAATGAAAACTGGAAACACAGAATTGTTTAAATTATATTTTATACAATCAATCAGTTATAAAACAAGCAGCAAGTATCAATAAAACAGCAGATTAAAAACCAAGAAGACTAAAATAGCAGAACACATAAAAAAGGCTTCTTTTTGTTTTGAAAGTCTGGTCCCTAAACATGGTTCATGAAGTTGCCTACTGAATGTGTTTGGCGTTGTGCTGATCCTTAAGATTTATGCCTGCAGCTTTTATGTTGTGGTGATGATGGTGGAGCAACTTTGTCAGTGTTCACCTAGGTAGGGAGGACAGTTGAGGGCCCCTTGAAATCTAGATCCACTCTTGATAGTTTTTGTGTTCTCCCTCTCCAGAACAAAACAGTTGGTGAAAGAGGCTCTCTGAAGCACGCGAGAAGATTCCCGAATCTTTTTTTTTTAGATGAAGCACAAAGGTAAGAAAATAAAAACAAAATGCCAAGCATAGTCAAACAGATGAGAAGTCCATCTGTTTTCATGTAATGCGAAAATAACACAATTGTTAATTTTGGATAGCAGTGAAACACAAAATAGTGCCTTTCAAACTCACAGAAAGAATTGATTTCACTTGACACAGAAAAGAGTCATAGAATGTGAGCCTCCGAAATGAATTGCAATGAAATGAAGTAGGGTGGGAACATCTCAAGCCTTTTTTGAAACCGGTACACATCATATACGTACAGGTTGGCTACACAGCTACCACAGCCAGCAAGAGCACCTGCTGCATATGCTCCCTTCGCCTTGTTGTTGTTGTTGTCCAGTCGTTAAGTTGTGTCCGACCCTTCGTGATCCCATGAACCACATCCCGCCAGGCCTTCCTGTCCTCCACTATCTTCCTGAGTTCGCTCATTTTCATGTTCGTTGCATCGGTGATGCTGTCTAACAGCCCAGTCCAGCCTAAGGCCTCAGCGGCACAATTCAGGCACAACTGCAGCCTAAGCGCTTTAGGCTCGAGTTGTGCCTGAATTGTGCCGCAGAGGCTGAATTTGTGCTGCAATTGTGCCGGATGTAGGACGAATTTACGACGGACGCCGTGCGCATGCGCAGTACGGGCGCCAGCACAATTCCGGCACAACTGCGGCCTAAGAGTGGGCGTCACGGGGGCGTGACGGGGCGGTTACGAATTTGAGTCGGATTCCAGACACTGGAGAGCCCCCGACACGCCCCCTCGAGCACAACTCCGGCACAAAATTTGGGTCGACAAAAAAGGTGGACTTAAATGTGAGGAGACCCATAGGAGCCATTTTACCTTACCCACTCCAGCCCTCTCCTGAAAAGTTCTAACACCCTATTCCTGAGTTGTGCATGAGTTAGGACGGAATAGTTGTGGCATAACTCTGGAACCGGACCCAAATAGTTACCCTATCAGCACCCAGCCCCACCCAGCCTCTTTCCCACAAAAGCCCAGCCCCAGGCCTCCATTCTCTCTCTCTCTCTCTGAGCACATGGCGTGGGGTCCTGTCCCCCAGCAGCCACAAAGTGGGACTTTGTCGGTGGAGGGCAAAATTCACAAACACCCCACTTCTCTCTTCTCCTCTCCTCTCCCCTCTCTGCCCCCCTCTAGGGCAGAGAGGGCTGTTCAGGCTATGACCAAACTGTTTACTGCTGTGCCTGGGCAGCTGTCTCCATGCAAGTGTTTGCTAACCCATGTCTTTCTCCCAGACCCTCTCTCCCCCCCCCACAGGCAACAACACCAGCAGGTAAGTGCAGGTAAGAGCAGGGAACGTGCTGACATGAGTTCTGACTTCTGCCTCTGTGAATATAGAAATATAGGTAGGATACATGCCTCTCTACCAATGTCTTGTCTCATAGCTGCCTGCAATGCCTGCCATGATATGCCTCTTTACCAATGTCTTGTCTCATAGCTGCCTGCTTTGCCTGCTATGATATGCCTCTTTACCAATGTCTTGTCTCATAGCTGCCTGCAATGCCTGCCATGATATGCCTCTTTACCAATGTCGTGTCTCATAGCTGCCTGCAATGCCTTCTCTGAAATGCCTCTTTACCAATGTCTTGTCTCATAGCTGCCTGCAATGCCTGCTATGATATATAGGATACATGCCTCTTTACCATTGTTGTGTCTGATTGCTGCCTGTAGTCATGTGAGCACACAATGCCACAAGTGTGGAACTGTTAGCCTTATGTAGACACCAGCTGTTCCCCCCCCTCTTTTCTCCACGGGGTCCACTGACAGGTCAGTATTGCTAGGTTTGCCATGGTTGTGACCCACAAGTTGTGGTGTTGTCTCTCTCTTTGACCCTTTTCCCTTACAGGATCATGCTCACCTTACACCCAGGGAAGGAGCGCAGACCATGCTATGTGTGTCACACCTCTCAGCTGTGTTTGATTTCTCTCCCTGCAGGCCTTTGCAACCGGCACACTGGCATTTCTTCAATGGCGATTGCTACCACACAGCAGCTGCCATGGAACACCCCCATGTTTTTTGTCTCCCCAGGAATGTCCACTACCACCTACCTTCCTGGGAGCACCCCTGGGCCTGCAGTCTGGTTGCCCCACTGTCATCTGCCTCGATGCTGCCAGAGGTCTGGGAGCCTGCCCTGCAACCCTCCTCAGCTGCTGCTGCTGCTCCACCTCCCTGGCTGCCTACTTGCTGTCCCTCCCCTTTCTATGGAGCAGGCTGTGGTTCCACAGGGGAAGAGCCTGCATCTTCAGGTCCATGGGGCACGCCTGATGCTGCTGCTGCTACGTTCTGAGTGGCTGCTGTACCTACCCCTGGCAGCCTCGCCTGGCCATCTCTGCCAATGTTCTAGAACAATAAAGATGCCCCTTGGGCAAAGGCCCCTTGAACAACATGACCCCAGTGTTACACAAGCACTGCCCCACAAACACAGAGACAGTCCCCAGCACCCAAGGCCCTGCATGAATCCTAGCCAGGGCCTGCCACAGCCAGCCCAGGGAGAACGCAGCAGGGGGGCTGCCAGACCCTCAGGGCTCAGAGGGGAGGGGGGAGTTGGGGGGCCTCTCAGGCAGGCAAACAGTGACAGGCGACACGACGCCCATACTGGATCCGCTCGCGTCCGCCACGTCCGTGAAGAGCCCTTTCAGCAACCGGGGCTCTCACCCACCCTCGGTCCGCCCGTCAATGGCGTCCGTTTCTGCCCGTCAATGGCGTCCGTTTCCGCCCTCGGTCCGCCTGTCAACGGCGTCCGTTTCCGCCCTCGGTCCGTCTGCATGAGAGCCGCCCGTTCCTGCATTGCCTTCATCTGCGAAGTGACCCCTGTGTCCCTATTGGTCTCTGCAGACCCCTCTCCCTGTATCCCTCTCCCACCAGCATTGTTGTCTGTCTGTTTCTGACCCACCCGTGCCCCTCCCCAGCACACCCTGTCTGTGTGCCTGCCTCCCCTCCCACTCCCTGATGATGGACGCTGGCACCCCCCACCCCGCCAGAGCGCCTGCCGCGAGGCGCCGACGTTGCCCCATCTGGGGGCGTGATGAGCTGCGTGAGCCCTTCCCGCTTGCAGCAGACAAGCCCAAGGCATCTCTCGGTCTTGGCCGGGGCACGGAGCAGAAGGCATGCCGGGATGCCTTCTTTGTGGGCATTGCCACGGCCCTGGAGGCCCAGGGCTTCAGGCAGCGCACGGGCATGTCCTGGCAGAGGCGGTTCCAGACTTCATGAGACCCCCCTTGTGCGTGCCGTTCCCACCCCCTCCTTCCCTTCTCTCCCCGCCCCCCCCATGACTCCCATGTGCAGCCTCAACGTGGCATGGGGGTGGCTACCCCTTCTGCAGGAGGGAGGGCAGTGGCACTTCCCCCTGCAGCAGGTGGCTAATGCACAGGGTGCCCTGGGGCGGCTGGCACTGGCACAACCTCTGCCCTTCAGCTGACTGTCGCACGCCCAGTGCCTGCAGGCCCACCTGTGGCTGCCCATCTGCTGCGAACGCTGCAGCAGCTGTGGTAGGTGCACACAGACGAGCTCAGGAGGGGGCTCTTCGCTTCCACAAGACTGACACCTCCCCACAGGGGCCTGCCTGCCTCTGCGGTAAGTTTTGCCTCGATCCTGGCCCACTGCTCTTGCCTCCTGCCTAACTCAGGCACAGTTGCAGCCTAACTCAGCCCTATTTTAGGCCACAGTTACGCCGCAACTGTGCCTCAATTGTGCCTGACTTGTGCTGAGTTAGGCTGGACTGAGCCCTAACTATCTCATCCTTTGCCTTCCCCTTCTCCTTTTGCCTTCAGTCTTTCTCAGCATCAGAGTCTTCTCCAGAGAGTCCTCTCTTCGCATTAGGTGGCCAAAATATTTGAGTTTCAGCCTCAGTACCTATCCTTCCAGGGAACAGTCAGGGTTGATTTCATTTAGGATTGACTGATTTGATCTCCTAGCAGTCCAAGGGACTCTCAGGAGTCTTCTCCAGCACCACAGTTCGAAAGCATCTACTCTTCGGCGCTCAGCCTTCCTTATGGTCCAACCATAAGGAACCATACATTGCTGCTTTGTCAAAGGTGTGAAAAGATGTGTTCCCCAAAATACTTCCTAGATGCATTTTAGCTCTTGTCACAGGGTTCCACCAGAAGTCAAGACGAATTTGCTCAGTTTTGCAATTCTAATGCATTTCCCCAGAGGACCACCTGACTCTAACCAAAGAGAAAGACCACTCAATGTATTGTCCAATAGCCTGCCCTTAATAAGCTTGCTTGGGTTGGTGGGAGGGCAATGAATCCAATGCAACACCCATTGTTTGGATCTTTTGCATGAAGAAATTGGATTCGGGGGAGAATGAAGCATCGGCTAACATACCTTTGAGTAGGACATCATTATTAGCATATAAACTCAACTCTTTATGTTGAGCCAGGGCAGATTTCTCATTCTGTCCCTCAAAGGTGCTCAAAGGGGGTCTGGGGTCTTTAGGGTTCCTTAAAAGTTGACTAATTTTATTCGTTGGTTTAAAAATTGTTTTAAAATTATATTTCCCCATTATTCTACCAATTTTATCAGTAGTCCCTTTCACATATGGCAGGTACACTGGGGGCCTGATTTCTTCATCTGTTAGTTCCTTCACCACTTTCCCATTCTGTTTAATATAAATTTGTTTTTCCCAGGCTCTATTGATTTGAGGCTGATTTGAGATTTTAAACCAACAAATAAAATTAGTCAACTTTTAAGGAACCCTAAAGACCCCAGACCCCCTTTGAGCACCCCAGACATATACAGGGTGCCATGTAGTTGTGGGAAGGTGTATGTGGGGACTACGAAACGTTTTATTAGTACCAGAATAAAAGAGCATGAGCGTGCGTGCAGATTGGGACAGAATGAGAAATCTGCCCTGGCTCAACATAAAGAGGAGTCAGGACATGAGATCAGTTTTGACAATACTGTCAAGTTGTGTAATGAAAACAATTATAGGGCTAGGCTAAGTTTGGAAGCCATAGAAATATTCAAGCATAGGTCCCATGTTCTTAACCACCAGCAGGAGTTGTCCTTTATTAATAAAATTTGGACCCCTGTATTAAGCAAGAATAGTAAGCCATTTGAATAGTTTTTGTACCCTGGCTGCTATCATCTAGGTTACCACCAGGGGCAGCATAGATAGGGTTACCTGGGGTCATGTCCCAGTAGATGCAGAGCTTCCGTTCCAAATGACAGTTTGTGCGATGGGGATTCCATTTCCATCTTCCTGTCTACTGAGGCAGGGTTGCATTTGATAAAGTTCATGGGAAATGAATGAAACGTCATGCGAAAGCAGCCTTTTAAAAATGTTTTATTGTATTTTATTGTAAAATTCTAAAGGTGTTTATACACATATGTGTTTTAATTGACTTTTGAATTCATCAGTATTATACAGTCTTTACATTTTATAAAGCCATCTTATAACCTGAATCCCGGAGATGATTCGTTCTGAATCCCGGAGATGATTCGTCCACCATATTGTCTGCAAATAACAGGATTGGTATAGATAGAGCACCCAGCCTGGGGTTATGTCCACCAACACTTCTTAGGACAGGGGCCAGGTCATTGATGAACAAATTAAACAAAGTAGGGGCTAATACACACCCCTGTTTTACTCCTTTATTAGTGGCAATTAGATCAGATAAATTACAATGATATGATAATCTAATCCTGCAGGATGTGTTGGAATAGAGTTCCTGTATCGAAAGAAGCAGTCTATTATAAGGCCTGCATCATTCAGCTTTGTCCATAATAAGTCTCTATCTATTGTGTCAAACGCTGCTTTCAGGTCTAAGAAAGCAGTGTATAAGCGTGAGTTAGCTTGTTTTATTTGCTTAGGAAATCTATTTGCTGATAGAAGATGCTGTGTAATATAAAGCTCCCCTGTGATCTGTAAAACATTGTTCAGTGCTTTGTGGCAAAGTTATGTCAATAATAAACATTACAACAATGAAGTAGGGTAATGGAATTCCCATAAACATTACAATTATGAAAGTGAGATCGTTCCAGATTGTGACAAACAACCTCACGTTAAGCAGCATCTCATGAAATGGATCTACCAATGATGAAAATAAGTGGCATATCTGCTCAGTGAAAACTTGCACTTATTGTATCACACCAGAGTTAATGTAGAAACTAGCTTTTGAAGAACCCCTGATTGAAAATCTCCTGTACACAGAGGTGTCGTTTGAGGGGGCGGGGGGCAGTGGGCCCCAAGGCGACGGGGCGTCAAGTAGCAAGGGGGGTGTACTTGCCTCTGGATTCATTGCCCCCCTCTGCCACTTTTAGTCTTCGGCCACAAGATTGGCCCACCCGCCTGCTCGGGCTCCGTACGTTTCAGAAATGAGGTCTGAAAGCGCCGGTGTGTGTGTTTTTGCGCCACTGAATTTCGGTGACCCGCGACAATGACATCACACCCCCAGGGGCAGTGCAAAAAAAGTGTCCACAATTTTGGCCATCACTGTAAATACTTGCTTAACTTTCCTTGGAAATTCTCAGATATTTCTCTTTGTGAGGAATCTTGAGTTTTGCTTTATATTTCTCTTTGTGCAAAATTTCAGTGCCAAACCTAATCTGCTGGATTGCTGGTTGAGGTGATATCCATCATGCCCTACTTTAAGGCTTCTCAAGGGCACCTGGTTGGCCACAGTTGGAGACTGAATGCTAAAGCAGATGGACCTTTAGTCTGCTCCAACAAGACAATTATTAACTTCTTCATGAAAGGAAATTGCAACCAGTCTTAATGAAGAACCACCATTATGTTGGATTGATTAATTTCTCCTTTGGGTTAGAAAATGGGTTAGCTTACTTTCTTGTCTATTGTTAGCTAGAAAGATATTAAGGCTACTCAGCTGCATTCTGCTCCTCTCTCCAAAGATCTCCTGGAACTTTTCAAACTCTGTAGTTATGCCCGAAGGCAAAACTGGAGTTTTCTTGGAGCTTCCTTCGAAAAGCACACATTACAAACAACAATAAAAGGTTTATTTCGGTGGGACTCGGAGAGGCACTGTGCATAATCATAACCTGAAATATCTTTGTGCATAATTGCTGAACTTAGATGTTTGTTCCGCCAGGGAAGATTTTGCATTCTTAAGGACGCTTCAAACGCCATTCAGGAGGCCATAAAACCTAAGAACGGGTTCAGAAAATTAGAAATGCTGCAAAAAAACATAAATGCTTCGCTTAGTACATTATAAAATAAATGAAGCCGGAGGGAAGCACCAGCTTGGCTGTGAGGTTATGATACTGTATGTACTTCATTTCTTCACCCAAGAACACAGCACCCTCATATGCTTTCAGCCTGCGGTTGTGATGCTCCTTAAAGATAGGATACAACCTCCCTCCCTCGTCCCACACTCTAATGGTTCCCCAGGGAAACACGAATCTGTTTGCCTTAATAAATGTTTTAATTACAGTTTCTGTCTTTGGAGCATCACTGCAGAAGGAGGCCGCTGCCTTGATGATAAGTGAGGTATAGAGAGACAATATTGTGAGAGCCCCTGTGGTCGATGCTATGCAGTGGGTTATGAAGCTTTAGTGGGTTATGAAGCTTTAGGTATGGTTGATAATTGAAAAGCAAATATTGTCCTTTAAATATCCCTGGGTATCAGAGCTGCAAAAAGCACACACCGGATCTCTTCAGATAAGTCAACCAGTTATTGCTTACGGCTCACTGGAAATGTCCACTGCATGACATGGGAGGCGAGTAGGGAAAAAGAAACCAGCACAACTTGTCTGATGTTTTTAGTCTAGTTTTTAGTCGAGCTGGGCCTAGAATGGTTCAGGCTCCTGAGATGGTACAGGACCAACCACTAACACAGGCTTTCTGCTGCAAATGCTGAAGCCATTGTCTCAGTTCTGTCACATGGCCTTCATTCTGTGGTGCTGTTGCTGAGCTACACTGGGTGTCTCTTTATGCCAGAGGTGGCCAACCTTCCACCATGAGGGCCTCTGCATTCTTAAGAGTTGTATAGAAGATAGAATCTTGGCAGCTGCAAGTCTCACTCTGTATATGGTCTCAGTATAGAGTTGCAGTGGCTTAGTGGTGAAGACGCTGAACTGCAGACCGGAAGGTAGGCAGGATAGCAGTTTGAGACCTGAGTGCCATGTGATGGTGTGAGCTACTCTCTTTGGCTCCAGCTCCTGCCAACCTAGCAATTTGAAAGCAAGAAATTGCAAGTAGATTAATAGGTACTGCCTCGGCGGGAAGGTAACAGTATTCCGTTAGTCATGCCGGCCACATGACCATGGAAGCATCTTCGGACAGCGCTGGCTCTTCGGCTTAGTACATTATAAGGCTCAATTTACTTTTTGCTTTTCAATTATCAAGAGCGCTGGCTCTTTGGCTTTAGCAACGGAGATGAGCACCGCCCCTAGAGCCGGTAATGACTAGCTTTTGAGCGAGGGGAACCATTACCTTAACCAAGTATACACAATGTTTTGCAGAACAACAAGCCTCCACTCCAAAACCCATAGAAATTTAGAAAGTGGATGAGAGAAATGCAATTGAGGGAGAAATGCAATTGAGGAGAAATGCAATTGAGGGAGAGGCAAAGTGATGGGTGTGTGCAATGACTATTACATGTGACTAGTTGTTGCTACAGCTGGAGATGAAGACTGCGGGGTGAACTAATGGCAGGCAAGATTCCATTGCTCTTCCCTAAGACGCAGTGTGAATGCTACTTATGGTAGCAGCACTGTCTGCAGTTGATGTACAATAACGTTACACTGTGTCAAGTTCCTTGACACGTTTTAAATTAAAACCGAGCAGATTGTCGCTTTGCATACCGAGCCCCGGCACTGTTAACGAGGCACATATTGTGCCTAAAACCTAATTGGTAAAAAATAACCACCACAAGAACACACACACACACACACACACACACACACACACACACACACACACACACACTGACATTCATTCAGAGCTGGTGGCAGGTAGGTACAGGTTTCCACCTGTGCAGCTGCTAAACCAGACAGATGCTGATCTTTACACATCTGTACCAGATGTCAACTGCTAACAGAACCACATGGGGTACAGATGCACTGAGAAAATGTGTCATATGCACATGTAATAGCATAGGTTGTACTTTGCTCAATCCAATTAATGATTAATCTTAGAACATGGAATTAATTACCCTAAGTAATCCTTTCTCCCTGGATCAATTACAAATTTGGTCTTTGTATGCTGGATAGCATTAGATTCCTGAAGAGGCTGTAGAGTCCCCATCACCCTGAAGTCCATGTGGCCAAATTGGATCCTCTTTGCCATTATGCCTCCCTCCCTCCTGGACCAAATCTCAGAGACTCCATCACACCCAGGACTGAGATCTGCCCCCACTCTCTCAATCCATTCCCTAAATATGTAAAGATATTTTTTTATGTTCCAGGGTGCAATCCACTGGAAATAACCGGCAACGGAGCGAGCGCTCCGTCGCCGGAAGTCGTTGCGAACGTGCCATAAAGCACATTCGCAACGACTCTAGAGTAAGGGAGGCTGGCGCAAGGCCGGCCTCCCTCACTCTGTCGTCGGACCAAAACGCAGCCGCAGAAGGAAGGTAAGCTCTCCCGCCGGTGGCCGCGTGGGTGGTCCGGTGGGCAAGGGAGGGGGCCATTGGACTTGCCAGCCCGGAAGGGGTGGGGGATGGCACCCGCCATATTCCCATCCCCGTCAGGCGGCTAGGCCATTATACGGCCTCCTCTATTTAGCTGGCGAAAATCCAAGGAGGCCTATCGGGCTGGCCCCAGTTTACGTCCGGGGAAGGGGATGAGTGTCCCCTTCCCTGAATAGACCTCTGGCCCACCAGTGCAATGGCAGCCTGGGCTCAGGATCCGGTGGGCGGCCCTGGGCTGCCGGCCGTATCCTTAGTCAGGATTGCGCTACCAATGTATTGTTCCAATGTTCCACATGATACATGTTCCAATGTATTGCCTATCTGGTTTTCTTAACATATAAAGGCTATATATCTTCTAACCTCTTGTAGATAATGAGATGTAGAAACTTTCCACTGAGCTAGTTGGAGAATGCATTCTAAAATTGGTCATGAATACATGGGTTAATCCCATTCAAATTGGCACCAGACCACTTAATTACATCCATGGTGCAAGTCAGAACAAGAACTGCTTAAATGTGGACTGCAATGATTTCATATGTAAATTGAAACTCAATTTTCTGGACGTTATGAAGTCTATTGCCTGTGCTGGCGAGAAGATTTCAAACTTGAGTGGGTTTTCTGGGTGTGCTGACTGATCCTCAGGTACTTATTGGTGACATTTCAATCAAGTGTAGATGACATAGTTACAGGCATTGCAGAGGATCTTCAGTGGTACGACTTACATGGAGAGTTGCACAGTTCTCAAGGCCAAATGACATTGTTATATATTTGTATATATTTGCTGAAAACTGTTGTGGATGTTATGAGGTTGTCAAGTTTAGTTGGAGATGCCATGATTTATGTCAGTGGTGGTCAACCCGTGGCACGCCATGTGCCACATTTTATGTAGATAATCTTGAGCGTGCCACTTTAAACAAACAAATAAATAAATAAATCTAAGGTAATGAAAATATTTAAAGCACAGTGACAGCGCAAGAAGAATAAGACGCAGTGGGGTGGAGAGACCTCCTCTAGTGCCACAGGCTTGGAAAGGCGCGCTGGGGTCAAGAAAGAAAGAGGGACTTCAGCGTTCGGCTCGAACAGGAACAGCAGTGCGTGCCACTTCAAAAGGCTCGGCGTGCCACTAAATGGCACCAATGCCGTGGGTTGGCCACCTATGATTTATGTCATCCCTGTATAAAAAGTATTTTTTTCACATTTTTTTTAATACCGCCCTTCCTCCAAGGAGCTCAGAGTGGTGTACATATTTCCTCCCCTCCTTTTTGTCCTCACAACAACCCTGTGAGGTAGGTGGGCTCTGTGCTCCATTCTCTCTCTCTCTCTCTCTGCCTCCTTCCCTCTTGCACCTCCCCCTCTCGCTGCTTTGCTTCCTTGTTCCTCAGTCAGCCACTCTGTAGGTTTCTGAACTTTGCTGTGCAGAGCCTCAGAGCCATTTTGTATCTCCCTCCTCTCCTTGTGCTCTGCTGGTTGGAGCCCAAAACCACCACTACCCCTCCTCTCTCTCTCTCTCTCTCTCTCTCCCAATATTGCTGCAGCAAAAGGACAACTCCTCTCCAGGAAAAGGTGACTATTACCCCCAACGCTTCAAAGGGAATCCTGCTAATGCGAAAGTCTCTGTCTTTTCCATCTGAATTCCTAGATCTGTATGATGTGTGTGATTGTATTTTGCGTATGATTCTGCTTGAACTATTTAGTAAATATTGAAATTAACTACGTGTGTCCTCAATATTATTTAAAAGGGAATTCTGCAAAAGCCCAACTCTGATATAGCTGGTCTAAAGGTCCCTGCCTAATACCAAATTGCCATTTTTAAGATATTCCCCTGCATTTCTAAACATACTTACAATGAGTATACTTACTCATTGATATACTTACAGTGAGAACACAATGAGGCTTATTTCTGAGTAAACATGTATAGGAGTGTTCTGTGGATCAAGGAAAATCCACCTGATAAATATTTTGTTTTAATGTTTCTGTGCTACCTTTTTAGTAAGCAACTTTGAAGTTGGCAGGCAAAAACAAAAAGTCAATTCCATGCAGATACAGCAAAGTATTGTTATGAAGAACATTCTACAGCTGGAACGCTGTTCTCAGTCCACCTAGCACTGGTTTGAAACCAGTGGCCTCTGAAAGAGGTTGCTCTTACAGCACAATCCTATGCATGGCTACATAAATGTTCCATTTATTTCAATGCTGGAGGAGAGTCATTCACACACAAATATGTGAATGCAGTTATGTGAATGTGCATACAATTTAATGTGTGGAGAGCCGGCTGAATGATGCGTTTCTGTGGTACAAATGTTTAGGATTGCTGCGGAGAGCATCCTGTTGTTGTTTCTCTGGGCCAGGGGAATGTGTTTAAATCAGGGGTTCTCAACCTGTGGTATGGGTACCCCTAGGGGTACGTGGACCACTTGCTGGGGGTACGTCAAGCCCTGTCCCTTATCTGGCCCATCAGCAGCTAATTAAGTGTTAATTGACATGTACTTTTATTCTTTCCCCCCACCCCATTTTCTGCAGCTTCTTTTCAGCATCTGTTTGCTTGTTTTGTATGGCAGAGGGATGCATTTTTATTTTTAAATGATTAATTAGCTAATTAATTACTTGATTAATCCAATTAATTGGCAATTAATTAGCAGGGGGTACTTCAGAAAATTGAATCATGATACCCGGGCCTCCAAAGGTTTAAATGGAAAACGTGCATTTTGGAAAGTGCTACTTTTGGGGGCACATCTGAAGGGGCTCAGCTTGTCCTTTGTAGATGCCATAATTATAATGACGACAACATCTGCATTGATTTCTAAATTAAAAGCCCAAGTTGCCTATCTGGAATGTGGAAAGTCCAGAACTAGTTTTTCCCGACTTCACTAAAGGTCAAATTCTCCTCATGGATGCACACGTGGAACTCCAGATGCCATTTGTCTTTGCCTCTAGCAGTCCTCTGAGAGCAGAGTTTGGACACAATATTTAATGTTCTCTGGATTTTGTGCTATGCCATCCTCTCCCCAAGGAAACGATTCCCTTGCTTGCTTGAGCTCACTTTTGAAAATGTGTTCCTTCTCTCTTGTATGATTTCCCTTCTTTCCATTTGGCTCCAGGCCATTACTCAAGGGCTTTCTTACCTTTTTCACCTGGCAACCTTCTTCTTCTTCTTCTTCTTCTTCTTCTTATTATTATTATTACCCTTACACCCCGTAATTAACACGACAGACAACGTTGTGTTGGATTATATGGTCACTTTATTGAATACAAATAAGACCTGCAAAGGTAACCAATATCTGGGGCATCTAACCCACCCCCCTTTGGCGTGCGGATACTGGTCGAGGGAAATTGGCTCTAGCCAATTACCTCCCCCTACTCCTCAGACGTAAGCACCCAGGCTCCAGGCCCCCTCGGTCTCTGCCCGAGGGGGCCTATCACAGCCCACCCTTGAAGGTGAAGACAGCTGGGCAGTGCAGGTAACCATACTAGGTGCGTCCTAGATGGTACCTCCCTGCCCAAGCCAGGTGGTACGCCAGCCAGCCTCACCGACCCAAGGGTAACAGTGTCGTGATGAGCGGTCCTGGCTTACCACCTGACCTTGCTGAACTCCAGGTGCATGCCTCGTCCCTATCGCCCTGCCTACCCATTTCCGCACGCCACCTGCCACATCGGGTGATCAGCCTAGCGCTTGATCACCCAGCCCCACTGGACCAGGCAGTTAAACAAAGCCCTCTGCAGGTCTTCTAAAAACAAATCTGTCCCTGAGGGGGAAAGGTGAACTCCATCCCCCCGGAACAACCAAACAGATTCAAAACGGATACGCTGATGAGGAACAAACGCTCCGTCCATCGTGCGCACCACCCGCCCCAGGTATGCATTAACTTTTCGGCGGGCTAGGTCCACCGCCCTAGGGCGTAACGCCCCCCTCCAAACCCGCCGAGGCAACATGTTGGACCACAGGAAGCGAACTCCTGGGATCCAACCCCTGATAGTGTGTAAGTCCCTGCGGATCTGGAGCCTCAAGGCCTTGGACAACCTCTGGCCCAGATCATTCTCACCCAAGTGCAGTAGAATAACCTGGGGCGGTGGATGAACCTCTAAAAACTGCGCCAATAAGGGCAGGAGTTGGCCGCAGAGCAGTCCTCGCCTGGCGGCCCACCACACGGATGCGATGCCGCCCAGCCCAAGCTGGTCCCCGAAGGTGGACGCGGCGGCCCTCTTCCTGGCCCAAAACAAGATGGAGTGTCCCAGCATCAAGATCCTCGCAGGAGCCGGGCTGTACACATCTAAAAACAACGAGAACAAGGTGAGTCTCAAACTGACCCCAAAAGGAAAACACACACACACATACATAGCCGTCAGGCTCACAGGCCAAGCGCCCTTGGCGCTATAACCTCCCCCACTCTGGGTTGCAGGCCCCCACCGAGCCCCCAGGCACTAGCGGAGGGAGGGGCCGACACTGCGGCCACATCAGGGCTTCACCGCCCGGCCCTCAGCGTCTGATATATCCCTGAAAGGCCCCAGACCGCCAACGGCCAATCCGCTGAATGGTCGATGCTGGAAGCCCCAGGGAGGCTGCAGCCGAAGCCGCGCCGATCCTGAAGGAATGGAGACCGAACTCCCCTTGCTCCAGGCCCAACAGGGACAAAGCCCTGTGCAAAACTGCCCTGAATTGAAACAGGGTCAGAGGGGAGGCGTCAGTGTGCTGAAACAGCCATCCCGGGCGGCTGCCCCGAAGCCTCACGTAAGCTTCGAGCGCGGCCACCGGGCAGAGGTGGAGCCCCGAGGCCCGGCTCAAATGAATCACGTGCCCCTTGGCCCGCTGGTCCGTCTTGGAGCGGCGGAGGGAAAGCCGAGCCCCGGCTGGCGCGAGCCTCAGGTCCTTAAATTGCAACGCCCTCCCCGACGTGTCGCGTTGCGAACATGCCAGAACTTCGCTGGGACGGAAGGCGCCAAAGAACATGACAAAAGCCACTGTCCTAAAGAGGGCTGCCTCGTATGCCGACCCACAGCATGTAACAAAAGCCCCACTCAACCCTCCCAGGATTGCCGGGGTGATGGGGCGCCGCCAGTCCGGCGCAGACAGCGCCGCCCTCCGCAGTCCCTCGAGGGTCTTTCGGACGCGGAAGTCCCCCGTGGAATCTCCCACTCCCCAAGCCCTGGAGTGAAAACCAATGGCGGCCAGGTAAACAGAAATGGACCTCACTGCCAGGCCGCAGTCCCACAGGTGCAGGATAAAGCAGAGGAGATGATCCAAAGGCACAGGCCACAAATCGGGCAAAGGAAAGTCCGCCCGAAAATCCCTAAAGGCCCTGACCTTACCCGCATAGCTGATGCGAGAAGACGGGGCCAAAGCGGACCACATCAGTTGTTGGGCTCTGGCAAGCCCAGTTGCCAGAGCCACTGCGGCATCGCCTCCGGTTCCAGGCGGGCGTCGGGTACCAACTCCCGGAAGCGCTCCACCTGGAAATGAGACAAGGCATCTGCTACCGAGTTGGCCAAGCCTGCGACATGCCGGGCGCAAAACAGGGCGTTGATCCTCAAGCATTGCAATACAAACGCCCGTACCAATCGCATAACCCTGTGTGACCGAGACGTCTGCTGGTTGACAACAAAGACCACGGCTTGGTTGTCACACCAGAAACGCACCGTGGCGTTCCTGAAAGAGTCAGCCCAGATGTGGACGGCCACCACGATGGGAAACAGTTCCAGGAAGGTCAGGTCGCGCACCAAGGAGCTCTCGGCCCATGCCGCCGGCCAGGGGGCCGCACACCAACGGCCCTGGAAGTAAATACCGAAACCCGCACCCCCTGCCGCATCAGAGTGTACTTCCAGCGTAGCGTTCAGCACCTGCTCTGAGCGCCAGAAGGAAATGCCATTGAACCCCTTCAGGAAGGCCAGCCACATGCGCAAGTCTTCCCGCATGGGACCGGTCACCCTGAGCTTAAAATGCTGCCGTCGGGCCCCCCCCCATGGCGTCACATAAGCGCCGGAGGAAGGCCCGGCCGGGAGCGACGACCCGACAGGCAAAATTCAGATGACCCACCAAGACCTGCAGTTCTCGAAGAGACAACCGACGTGCACGGACGGCGTGCTCAAGCAGCCCGGTCAGCTTGTGTAGCTTTTCGGCCGGCAGGCGACTGCATTCCGCTTCGGAGTCCAGCTCTACCCCCAAAAAGGTCAACTTGCAGGTGGGGCCCTCCAACTTGCCCTGGGCCAGCGGAACCCCCAGCTCCTGGCAGAGTGACAAAAAGGCATCCAGGAGCCGCCGACATTCCCCGGATCCCTTTCTTCCCATAAAAAGAAAGTCATCGAGGTAATGAACAGCGGACCATAGTCCCGCTCGCTCTTTGGTGACATGCTCCAGCATTGTGGAGAATGCTTCAAAAAGCGAGCACGACAAAGAAAGGCCCATCGGGAGATTACGATCGAAGTAGTACCGCCCCTCAAATTGAATGCCCAACAGGCAGAAATCATCCGGGTGAATCGGCAAAAGATGGAAGGCGGACTCGATGTCCGCCTTGGCCATCAACGCCCCTCTCCCGCAGGCGCGCAGAATGGCAACGGCCTCGTCTAGGGACGTATACTTTACGGAAGCAAGCTCCTCCGGTATCCCGTCATTGACAGAGGAGCCATGCGGAAAAGACAGGTGATGAATCAACCTGAATTCACCCTCAGCCCGTTTCGGCACCAATCCAAGCGGGGACACCTTCAAGTTGGGTATGGGGAGGGCCTCAAAGGGGCCAGCTATCCTCCCCGCAGCCAGCTCTTTCCCAAGTTTAGCCCGTACAACATCCTCCATCCCCGACACCGACCAAAGGTTCTTGGCCCAGGAAGGGGATGTCGGATGAGGAGAAGGTATGCGAAATCCCTCGGAGAAGCCGGAGGCCAGCAGGTGTGCCGCCTGCCGGTTCGGGTAGTGCCGGAGGATTGTCAGCAAGGGGCCAAGCCTAATCGGCGTTGGCCCCTTTACCTTGCTGGCCTCCACTGGCCCCGGAACCCCCACCTCTTTTGTCCCTGGGCTGCACCCGGCCGCCGGGCCGTTGCCCCGACAGCCGGGCGCAACCCTTGAGGGCGTGCTTGGCCCCACAGAGCGCGCAGGCATGGGAAAAGGAACATCCCTGTCTGCCGCAGCGGCCCGCCGTATTGTATTCAAAGCAGGGCCGTGGGGGTTGAACCCACTGTTGGCCAGTGCCGGATTTGGCCTGGCCGCCCTGCACCCGAGCTATTAGGTGTCCGCTATCCGACCTGTCACCCTTGTTCGCTCCCCCCGGAACCACGGAATGATTCCATATTTCCCATTGGGGGGTGCGCCAATCTACGGAGGGGTCGTGGGCTGAGCGCAGGCGTACGCCCTCATCGTAAGCTAACCAGCCACCCCCACCGTACTCCCTGGAAGCCTTATGGACGGTGTCCAAATGCTTAACCAGGGCCTGGGCTTTTTTGGGGTGCATTTGTAGCACCACCGCCATATAAATGGAGTACCTGGACAGCCAATTCGCCCACGTCCTGTCGACCTTCCGGCGGCGGACGACCTCCTGGTCCCGCATAGGCTCCCCGACACGTTGAACAGGCTCAGGCTCCTTTTGCAGGAGGCTAAACATGTCAACATACTCGCCTCGCCAAATTTTTTCTTTCACAGCGAGTGCGAGGTGCCAGCCGAGGGGCCAGCCCATATCGCCGTAAGCCCGGCGCGGCAGGTCGTCCTCCGACTCTGGAGTAAAGCCGGAGGTCACAGGAAGAGCCGGGGGCCATGTGGCAGGGCTTTGAGTCCCGCCATATGACCCACTGGGCAGCGTCCACGGCGGCCAAGGTGGCTGCGCCACCGTCTCTGAAGGGGCCACATAGGAGCTTTGGCCCGGGTCAGCCGGAGCGGCGGGCGTGGCCCCTGCTTCCGAACTGCCAGAGCGGGTCAACAAGCTAGAAAAGAGGGCGAACCAGGCTGCGTTGTTCACCCCACTCGGCCCTGCCGGGCCCCCCCACACTTCCCCCAAACCCGAGGACGAAAGCGGCGAGGCCTCACCTGCCATGGCCGCTTCGATATCGAAGGGGGGGGTCCTCAGTCAGCTCAAAACTAGGAGGGGCGGTAGCCCCCGCCATGGGAGGCGCCTGGGAAGGACCTGACGCTGGAGCGTTGGAGGCCCTGGACCGGGAAGAAGATGACAAAATCATTTTTGACCCCCTCCCTTTCCGGGTGGACCGGCGCGCGGGCTCAGGCGCTGCAGACGTGCTACCCCCGTCGCCCTGGCCCGCCTCTCTCTCTGCTTTTTCCCTTTCCAATGCCTCTAGGCGTGCAATAACAGCATTATATTTGGAGACCAAATCATCCTCATCCGAAGAGGAGGCCTCCGAGAGGGGTTGAGGGGCCGGTCGTTTAGGTGCCCGGCCCCCACGTTTTTGATGTCGTTTGCCCCCCCCAGCCATGTGTATGAGAGGGGTGTGTCTCGCTTTAACCACTATCACCCTGCGGGGAGGGCTGTGTGCCCCGCTCCCCGCGGCTTGCGCTGCTCCCGCGACGAATCAAGTGGGAACAGGGGGGGAGGGTCAGCGCCGCTCCCTAGGGGCTCCTACACCCCCTCGCCAGGCGAGCCGATCGTGCAGGGGATACACCCCCGAAAATTGCCTCCTCAAGTCCCTCGACGGCTCGACCCACAGCTGCGGGCCGAGCTCACACCGCTCGCGCGCTTGCGCGCGACTAACAAAGCCGGGTCGCGCGGCCTAGCCGCCTTAGAAGCCTCGGGAGTGGGCGCAGGGCCGAATCACGGAGCTCGTGCCTCTGCGTCCACCCTCGTCGCTTCCCGAACGCCGACTGAGGAGGCCACGCTAACACGTGGCTCCCTCGCGTTGGCGCTCAGGAACACGTGACCCGGCCAGCCAATCAGCTGGCCGGGATCACGAAGGGGAGCCGTTGCTGCCGTCCTTTTCCCGGAGGCAGGGCAAACGATCCCGGGGCGCTATGCGCGTCCCAGGAGGATTATTATTATTATTATTATTATTATTATTATAACAGTATTTATATACCGCTTTTCAACAAAAAGTTCACAAAGCGGTTTACAGACAACATCAAATGATTAAATGGCTCGTCCCCAAAGGGCTCACAATCTAAAAAAGATGCAGTTCACCACCAGCAAACAGCCACCAGAAAAGACACTGTGCTGGGGTGAAAGGGGAGCAGTTATAAGAGGAGTACCAATTGAAAAAGTGCCTCTTGCCCAGTTAGCAGGGCTTACCTTCCTTGTCTTGTTCTTATTTTTGTAAGAAATTGTCACATCTCCTCTTCTGTATTGCTTTTCCTTTTGGGGGGAGGGGTTTTTTGGTTGAGAATTGGGATTCTAAGGCCCACTGGCGTCGCTGCAGGGGGGGTGGAGCTCTAAGTTCCGCCGCGGTCCGACCCTCCGTTACACCGGTGCACGAAGCGGCCCCGCCCCCGCCCCCTCGCCTTCGGAACTATTCAAGGCGGTAAAAGCAACGCACCTTGAATGGTTCCGAAGGTGAGGGGGCGGGGCCGCTTCGTGCACCGGTGTAACAGAGGGTCGGACCGCGACGGAACTTAGAGCTCCACCCCCCCTGCAGCGACGCCAGTGCTAAGGCCAATGGGGCTGCAGTGGATGTCATCTCCCCTGTTGCTCAGGGCAGCTTCTGCTTTCTCCAATAGGTTTGTATGTTTCTAGAATTCAATCAATTTCTACACCTTCTGTCCTATACATGATATACAAAACAGCGAACAAACTCCATATAACAAAGTGACACATAGCGCTCATTAAAATCATAGGCAAAGAGCAACATCAGAGTGATAACAAAATATAAGCATCAACAGATCAGGATTTATAGTGTAGATACTTTACATTAGAAACAGCATAGAAAAGAGGAAGAAGAAAGAAACTAGCAGCACAATCCTATACAACTTACACCACCAGTGTAACCAGCAGGGGGTAGGGCAGGAGGCTATGGAGGGGAGGGGAGATTTAAATCCCCTTTGAATCCCCCTTTGGAGGGGATTTGAATCCCCTTTCCATTCTGGGGCCTCCCGTTCTTGTGCACCGCTGGTTACATTGGTGCTGTAAGTTGGATCGGGTTGTGCTGTTAGTTTTGTTGTCTATAACAGTGGTTCCTAACCTTTTTTACTTGTGTACCCCTTTGGCAGCCCATTTCCATAAATTGTACCCTGTGATTGGCCATGTGCTTCCAGAACGCCCTGCTCTCATTGGCTATGATAGCTGTCAATTACCCCAGGACAAAGCACTGTAATAAATGACTGTACCTGATTTGGGGGCCTCTTTGCACAAGTGAAGGAAACAATGCTCTGTATTTGACACTTATTGCCAGAGCTGGCCCATCCATGAGGCCAACTGAAGCTGTTGCCTCAGGCAGCGGATTGGTGAGGAAGGCTCATCTCAGTCTGCCTCCTTCGCCTTCTATTCCCTGGATTGGAAAGGGAAGGAAATGTGGAGGGGAGGAGAGTGTTACACTCAAACATTGGAGAGTGGGAGGAGCAGGGACTTCACATCATTGGGTAATGCTGCCTCATCAGGAGGTCTTCTGCTGGCCCTACTTACTGCAAACTTGTTCACATGTTTGCTGTTGAAAATAATACGAGTGGTTCCCTAATGGTTGCTCCATCTTGGTCCCATTTTTTTTCATCCCCCTCTTCCCACACTGTCTTCAGCCTCATTTGCTCTCACTGCTGTTTAATCTGGTTGTCTATTAGCAACTCATATAAGCCTTGCTGGATCAGGCCAAGGGCCCACTTAGTCCAGCTTCCTGTATCTCACAGTGGCCCCACCAGATGCCTCAGGGAGCACACAAGACAAGAAGAGACCTGTATCCTGCTGCCACTCCCTAGAAGAGCCTTGCTGGATCAGGCCAAAGGCCCATCTAGTCCAGCTTCCTGTATCTCACAGTGGCCCCACCAGATGCCTCCCAGAGCACACAGCCAACAACTCACGTGATTTTGTTCATGCTGCTACCTCCCAGGGGACAGATGGCAGAAAACAATGTCACTTTGGGTGCTGCAGGTGACCAGATTCAATTTCAGTGAGGGCAGATGAACCCAGGGACACTGATGGCCAAGAAAAAAGGAAAGTGATGCCAAGAAAGCATCAGTGGCCAAAGACATCCAGCATGTTCCAAACAGTATTGAGACAACTTGACTATCAGGGAGTTGCATATTTTTTTTCTGATAATTAGTTCCACTGCATCAAACATGCTGATTATTTTAAAGTGAATATTGACTAGCAAATATTTGGTGCAACCTTAATGCCAGACAGGCTACTGACAGCAGTATCTATCTATAGCCTGAAACAATCTAAGAAGACAGCCCATAATCTCGCAAATTGCACAGGGACGTAAACAGAAGGCTAATAACAGTTCTATTGCTCATATGATGTTTACTCTGACTTTTATAAAGAGGTAATTTGCAAGAGTGCCGATAATCCCAGTATAGTTTATAATTTAAATGTCAGTCAGAATGTATGCCGAGATGCAACTGATTAACGGCAGGTTTTTGGTGGCAAATTAATTAGTATTTAATCCAGAAGCTGTACTAAGATGTCATACGATTAAAAAAAAAGTAGTCAGCAGTAATTTGATTAAAAGTGTGCCAATTGTGCCTTTGGCTTTGTGTCACTTAGGTTTGAGACTTCTTTTGGGAAGCCAAATGATTTTCCTGCTGCTTGTATGAAAACACGGCACGCCGTCAAAACAGAGATTGAATGTGAGCTCTCTTCATGGAGAGGAATGGGAATGAATGAACTGTCTTTCAGAGGCGGCGCTCCGGTAGGGGCGGGGCCGTAAGTTTTGCTCTGTCCTAGTCCCGTTTACCAAGCGAGCAGGAGGCGGCCCCGCCCCCTCACTGTCGGAGCCATTCCCGTGCGGAGAAAGCAGCAGGCAAGAGACCCTGCCTGCTGCTTTCTCCGCACGGGAATGGCTCCGACAGTGAGGGGGCGGGGCCGCCTCCTGCTCGCTCAGTAAATGGGACTAGGATGGAGCGAAACGTACGGCCCTGCCCCTACCGGAGCGATGCCTCTGCTTGTCTTTTAAAAAGTCAGAAGAGGAACCAGCAACAAAAATTTGAAGCCAGACCTGGCCAAAGTCCATCAGAACATGGTGGGGTGGGGAGGGGGAGGGTGGTGACAGCAGTGGGGGTGGGTGGATTGGGCCCAGGAGAAGGGTGGGATCATTGACACTGCCGTGCGCATTATCCTATCCCACGTTCCTGGGCCTGATCCGCTGACACGGTGTGTGGACTTTCACCAGCCATATGGCAGGCACAGCTCCGAGTTGCCCCATAGCGGTGGTTGAGTCTTTCCCTGGGGCAAGGGGACAAATGTCCCCTTACCTCGAGGAGACCTTCCATGTCCTAATTTCCCCTGCAGGATACAGCATAGCCTGAGCTGGCCTTGCTGATTTGGCACAGGGAAGGATGTTGGGTAAGATTGGGCTGTAAGGCAGTGGCGAGGCGGGGAGAACTTTGAGTGTTTGCGGGGGTGGGGACAGCAGTGGTGGCGATCCCCACCACTGCCACAAAAAGTGCCCGAAACTGCCCCCGCTGTACTTACCACTTACCAGTGCTTGGGAGAGCTTCAGGGAGGCCTGCGCGACCCTCTGCAGGCCTCCCCGATCTTCGGATCGTCGCAAAATGGCAATCTTTGGGTACTTCCGGTTTTCGCCTCACTGTACTTGGGCCTGATTCACACATGTATACTCTTCACTCAATGACTGCAGAATCTAGCGAGGACCTGGATGTGTGACTGTGCTTCCAGATTGCAATAAACCACAATTCTCCAGTGAAAACAGGGTTTCCAATTTCAGGGAGAGAGGTATCCATGTTCACAAAAGTATAGTAGACACGCTGCAGAGTTGTGATGGAACCTGACAAGTTTGTGAGAATGTACATTCAGACCCTCACCTCTGTACATCTGGAGAGGGCAATGATATCAGTCCAGAGATGTACAGAAACATCCTAAGAAATGTCATTGGACTTATTGAAATGTTTCTGATATTTGGACTTTGGAAGATTCCCCACATTATTATTATGCCATCAATGTGCATAGCACCTTACAACAAAAGAGAGAATAGATCTTTTCCCAGGAGTCTCACAATCTAGATACAGAGGAACAGGAGGGGAATGAATAGTATGGTCAACGGGGGAAGAGCATGTGAGTTTCGCTTGAGTTGCGTGGAAATTCACAAGTTCATGGCGAAGCTGAGAATTCTTTTGAATGTGCAGCCCCCAGCCTACCAAGATTGATGTTGCCTGCCTGGTTCTCCTTGTCATGTTTAACAGCTTGTGCTTCCTTGCACGGCATATGTTTGTTCTCTGCTTTTAAGAACATTTTGGTCCAAATGTCACACATTTTTTTTCTTGTCTGGCTTATTTTCAACAATTAAAGTCAGCCCTGCTCTTGCAAAATGTCAGCAGTGCAGTTTCGCAAGTGAGGCATCGACACTTCCTCTTCCTCTGTCTTGTTTCGCTCCTTTACATGGCAAAGAAGAAACCTGTAGGAGTCTTGTCACCAGTGTTACCCCGAAGCTGCGTAGCTGCACAGATCAAAACTGAGCTTTGTACAGCTTGGAGACCCAGAAGTTGGTGTTCATGTATGATGTCATTGCTGAGTGTCCGAGATGTATGATGTCATTGCTGAGTGTCCGAGATGTATGATGTCTTTGCTGAGTGTCCGAGATGTATGATGTCATTGCTGAGTGTCCGAGATGTATGATGTCATTGCTGAGTGTCCGAGATGTATGATGTCATTGCTGAGTGTCCGAGATGTATGATATCATTGCTGAGTGTTCGGAGATGCTGCTGTACAAGTTATGGAAGGGCCCTGCAGCTGCACAAAAAGTAAGGGGGGAGAAAAACACTACTTGTAACAGGCTAGATCGCCCTTAAAAATCTTTCTGACAAAGGTCAATTTATAGATAGGCAGACCCTATCAAATACTAATACAAATAGTAGTGGTGTCAGGGGGTCAGTCCTGGAAATTTACAGGAGGAAGGCTTGGTTTTCAGAGCAGGGTAAAACTTCCTGAAACTATTCATAGCTTTGTTGCCATTTTGATTTTCCCATCATACCCCATTCTAGAGGACATTTTGGAAAAATAATGGCAGCTGCCACACAAAAAAGGCATGTCCCTTCTGTGTTGCTGTCTTTCCCCCTCCAAATGTCCCTTGGAATGGGGGCACTCTGGGGAAAATCAAAATGGCAGGCTGCTTGCTAAGCAGAGTGATGCGGAACTCTGGTAAGTTTACACAACGGGGCTCATGGCTGAGGGAACATACCAGAGTTCCGCGTCACAGGCTGCAATCCTACACAAACTTACAAGGGGATAAATCCCACTGAACTCAATGAAACTTGCTTCTGAGTAAGCATACATAGCATCCGGCCAGCAGCGTCACTGCAGGGGGGGGCGGAGCTCCAAGTTCCACCGGGCTCTGAGCCTCCGTTACATGATGGTAGAAAGTGGCCCCGCCCCCTCGCCTTTGGAGCCATTCCGGCCGACGAAAGCAAGTGCGGGGCTGCTTTCTCCCGTCGTGTAATGGAGGCTCAGAGCCCGGCGGAACATGGAGCTCCGCCCCCCCCTGCAGTGACGCTGCCTGCATCCGGCAGTTAAATACAGGGCATCTTGAGAAAATGTACACACACTTATAGTGTTGAATTTATTGTGCTGTAATTCTCTCTCTCTCTCTCTCTCTCTCTCTCTCTCTCTCTCTCTCTCTCTCTCTCACACACACACACACACACACACACACACACACACACACTGCATTTGGTGTACCCAGAAGCAGTTGCTTGAGCTAGTTAATTAATTAGACCAGGTGCATTGGTGTCTATACACCGTAGACAAAATTGACAAAGGGATCTGCAGACATCCACCAATATGTGTGCTGGGATGAGTCGGCACATCTCTTCAATTGCTTTCCTTAGACGTTGTGTTGCAGGTTTTCTACAGTGAAGTACTGTATATATGACTTAGAGCAGGGGTTCTTAACTGGTGGCACGTGTACCACTAGTGGTAAACAGACCGCCATTTGGTGGTACTTGAACCCCCAGCCAGCAAGGTGGAGGCCGCCATTGTGGCTACACCACGCCACGTCGGAGTCCTGAAAACAGGAACTCAAGTCTGCAAAGCTCGAGTACACGGGCTTCCCGTGCTGGGAACAGGCTTCCCATTGTCCGTTGATTTCTGGGCTCCGGTGCAGCGAAAATCTGGCAGTAAGTGGTGATTATATCATAACCACATATACTTCTGGTGGTACTTGGCGTGGTAGCAGCCTGAGAGGAGGTACGCCGTGCCGAGGGGCTTGAGAATCCTTGAATTAGAGCTCATTAAAATGTGTGCATTTTAAAGGCATTTTTTTACCCAAGGGTGCATACACGCAACAGGAGTTAAATGCGTACACCTGTGGGCAGGTGTGCAGCAACATTCTTTCAGATTTCAAACAAAAGGAAAACCCCTTTCAGACGTTTGCATTTCACTCTGTATTACTGGGCACCTGTGCCTGAAATTTTCATCACAGCAGAAGCTGATAAAAAAAAGGGATTTCCATTGATTTGATCAGATACGTCTAACTCTGCCAGTGGCTTGAATGAGGAGTCTTTGTGCAGGTCGATTGGAGTGTGAGATTAACCGAGTTGCTTCAGAATCACTTGGCTATAAAACCTTTATCTGCATGCCTTTTTCCCTCCAGGAAGATCTCAACAAATCATACCATCTCTTTATATGATGCCTAAGAGAATTAATGTGTAGTTATCCTGAATGATGTGTGCATAATATCATTAAAAGAGACAAATTATCATACCATATGCTTGTTGCATTGCTGCTACTCTGAGCTGGAACTGCAGTAGTAGAGATATCGTTAGAATTGGTGCACACAAGTGATTTTTTTCTACATAGATATCAAAGAAGAGCATAAAGGATGGAAAGCCGAGAGGTTTTTTTTTCTTCATTGTTTAAGACTTATGGCTCTTAATATATCTCACCAAAGCAGTGGCTTACAACCGATGTGTTTCAACACTTCTTTAGCACACAACCAAGAATGTAGGAACAGGCCCGGAAACATTTCCCAATAGATTCTTCCATGATAAATTTAGGAAGGCTTGAAAAAGCCAGTTTGGTCACTCTGTAGCACCAGAATACATCCGGTGCCAATCTGAGTGAGGAAATTCCAGGAAGCTGGTCTTTCAAAGCAGAGGGAACCAGGTGGGGCTGGTATCAGATCTGCCGGAGCCTTTCACCAAAGGCCATTGTGGCTGCAATCTTTGTTAAAGGTAAAGGTATCCCTTGACAATTAAGTCCAGTCGTGTCTGACTCTAGGGAGCGGCGCTCATCACCCTTTCAAAGCCGAAGAGCCAGCGCTGTCCGAAGACGTTTCCATGGTCATGTGGCCGGCATGACTCAACACCAAGGTGCATGGAATGCTGTTACCATCCCGCTGACACGGTACCTATTAATCTACTTGCAATTTCTTGCTTTTGAACTGCTAGGTTGGCAGGAGCCGTCGCACGGATTTGAACTGCCGACCTTTCGATCAACAGCTCATGGTTCAGTGGTTTAACCCAATGCGTCACCCTCTAATGCAAAGCTCTGTCCCAATGCTGTGTCACCAGCTATAAGTAAATAAATGGGAAGTATTCTTGTGAAGTGGGATGTAGCAGAGTTCAACCTGATGAGAGGGACAGTGCAATCCTAGGCATGTCTACTCAAAAGTAAGTGCGGGCTCCCGATATTAAGCAAGACCAGAAATGGATGATAAGGTACATGGTCCCTTTAATTGACAGAATCTAGAGACCACACCTGATGAGGAGGATTGTCGGTATAAATAACAGCTGCTCCAAGCCTTCCTGTTTTCTCAGTGAGACTCTTGTACTCCCTGGAGCATCTTTTCCTTGAGAAGGTTTGCCATAGACTGTAAAATGTTGGGAATTACCGTATTGTCCCGAGTATAAGACGCACCTGATTATAAGACGCACCCTTAAAGTTTGGTGCTATTAAAAAAAATTAATTAAATCACTGGCATTAAATTGCAACAGCCTGATTATAAGACGCACCCCTAGTTAAAAAACTTAAATTAGGAAAAAAAAGTGAGTCTTATATTCAGACCAATACGGTATTAACATCTTTTTTTTAAATGATTCCAAGGAAGGTCTCCCAAGTCCGAGAATGTCACTTGGAAATCCTGGGCTCCAGTGTCTCTCATTTCTAAAAATGAACCATTGATATCACAGTTCCACAATCAGGTTCCATTATTTTAGCGCCTGAATTGTTTCTGCTAGGGCTTACATCCCACCCTATCGTTTGGGAAGAATGTAGCTATATTAAGAAAGCACACAAAAGCAGGCAATTAAATTGTCTTATCAAATGTTTGCAGCTTATTAAGTTGTTCTCTTGTACAGGAAAGAATTAGTAATATAAAGAGAAGAGCTTGGGGGAAAAAACATGGATGCTATGACTATAATACAGATTGAAACTCCACCTGATGAGCCTAGTTCAAAATGCACAGTGCATGCAGCAGAAGTGTTTCCACCCTATTTGCACATTGGTTGGTTCCAGTTTGTATGCACGAGTTATAAACAAAGAGCCGATTTCACACTACTGCCAGCTATATAGCTCCTAGCAGAACTGCACTCCCTTGGCCTGGGAAGTTAACCACTGGGGTGACCATCATGGAATTCCATGGCACCCTTATATTTTCCTTTTGCTGAAAACAAACTACAGGTGTCCCCCGCTTAACAACGGGGATACATTCTGGAATCCCCATCATAAAGTGAAGCCGTCATTAAGTGGGTGTTGCTGTGCTTTGAAGTTTAGCACTGTGCTTAAAGCTCCAGCGATAAACAGCCAAGCTCTTATCTTGCCCATTAGCTGTTTGGCTTTAGAGAAGGGCTTTGAAGTTCAGCACTGGGGCTTTAAGCACAGCACTGAACTTCAGAGCCCTTATCTAGCGCAAAACAGCTGAAGAGCTGTTTCATCATAAAAAGTATCATAAAAAGATGCATCTTTTAAAATCCTTTGCTCTTTTTTTTACTGGGGACCTCCATCATATATCCGGATCATCGCTAAGCGATCCGTCATTAAGCGGGGGACACCTGTAATGCAAGTCCAGTGCTGGTCTTGTTGAGTGGTCAGTAGAGCCAACATCTCCAAAGGAGATCTGATCATTTCACTCTTTCAGAGAAAAAAGAAAGCATAAGATTCCAACAACAGTGATGGTGTTTTGTTCAACATCAAAAAAGTGATATATAAATGTTAGCGAGAACGAAGTGTTAATGAACTGTGAAATAGCAGAGTGTGTGAATTAACAAATTATTTGCAAACTAGGCTGCTAAATTTCCCAGTACAATCAAACAAAACGTCTGATTAGTTTCAAATATTGACATCGACCTTAGTTTGGCTTCCTATTGTTTTTTTTTGTTTGTTTGTTTTTTGCTTTCTCCAGGGGTGATCTCCTCAAGGAAGCTGGCTTGCTAGAAGAAGGTAAGCTGTTCCCTAGCCTTGGTTGGTTGGCACTGAAATGTCAAGAAGTGCAATTCAAAGAGAATGTGAACCTGAGGATTGTGAAGGGATGCTGAGTAGGTTTTTATATGACAACTGAAATATCGGAGGGGGGGAAGTCCGTACAAATGTACATGTGCCACTGAAATTTCACACAAAGTGAAATTCAAATTGAATGTCGGGGCTCCTCCTAAGGTTACTGTCTGCTGTAAATTGCACTCCCATTGCCCTGGAAAATTCATCTGAGGGCACAAACCACCAGGATCCATGAGAGTGGGGTAAAGGGGGTAAATTGTACTGGGGCCCAGGGTCAAAAAAGGGGCCCAGGAGCCAAAGGAGTGGCCCCAGAAATTTCCTGGGATCTCAGCTGGCCTCATGGAGAGTAAAAGACAGTGGCTGGACAAGGTCTACCAGGAAGGTAGACCTGGGCGCCACATCGGGAAGCCTGGTAGACCTGGGCTCAGGAGACTTTTCTGGCTATTGCTGCCCTCCTTCAACCTGTTTTGCCCCCCCCCCTTTGAGAAGGGGTCTAAAAGAAACTTTGTACCCCCTGATAAAATGCCTCTGGCAGCCACCATACTATTCCACTGTCCCTCCCTCTGGAGAAGATAGAGGTGGTTTAAATCCCCCCTCTCCATGAAGAGCTGCCTACTTTGGCCTCTGTTGCAAGAAATCTTGAGCCTTCCCTGGCAGGGCCTTATTTACCCAATGCAACTAGGAACAGAAGAATTATTTTGATCTTTCATGACGTACAAGGGAGGGATCTGGTAAGCAAAGCTTTTTCGTTTTCCTTTTTGCTGGCATGGAAGCATCAGAGTTTGCCGTATTGCTGTTTTTTTACACCGGCTGCCCCTTCCTTCGGCATCTGCCATTTATGCAAAAGATCTTTTCTTCAAAGGTCCCTGGCTCCTCTCATTTCAGTTGCAACTACATTTTATTGTCTCTTCCAATTCTTATGTTTCTCAGGCTGCCTTGTTGTCTCCTGCTCCCTTCTGTGTCCACAATCATCCTTATGTGTGTCAGGTGTCTTTTTTTTAACCCCCTCAAGCAACTCTATTTCACACAAGTGTCTCTTTTTATATTGTAATTACTGTAGAGTTGCAGTTCAGGCAAGCAGGCTCATGCAGAAGTTGGTTAAGATGCAATAACGGAAGCACCAGTGATGTAGACTTGAGTCTATTGACTCTGACTCGAATCGGACGCAAGTTGCGTCAATGACTCGACTCGGACTTGACTCGGCAATTGTAAAAGACTCGAAAGACTCGACTTGAGACTTGGAGCCTTTTACGACAAGTCGAATTTTATTCAGGTTTAAACCTGTTTTCCCCATTCATGAATAGGGACTTGAGACTTAGGGGCAAAGACGTGGGACTTGACTTGAGACTTGGACCCAGAGACTTGGGACTTGACTCGATACTTGGAGTCAGAGACTTGATCCACATCCCTGGGAAGCACCCAGGAATAAGCTTGCAACCAGCGGCAGAACCACGGTGGAGCGCGTGGAGCAGGAGCTCCAGGCGCTCGATCGCGGGCGGGGGGCGAGATCGCGGGCGGGGAACTCACCCTCTCCCGACGTGCAGAGATGTGTGGGCCCGCCCACCCTCCCTGGAGCCGGTTTGGCTCCGAAATGAGAGCAAGACTGGCGGGGGGCGCGTCGACGTGATGCGAGGGCGCGTCGATGTGACACGACGCTGGCCCGCCCCCACACGCCTGGGCGCCCTCCCGGCGCCTGTCGCCTCTGCTTGCAACGATCCAGCAGTTCTGATGCACGCAAAGAGAAATTGGATGCCTGATGTGCTTCTTGGTTACATAAAAAGGTCGCTCCCACATACTGTACGTTCATAAACCCAGCTACACTTTGAGCAATATGGAGATGTGCACTATTTTGTAGAACAGGGGTTCCCAACCTGTGGTCCGTGGACCAGAGGTGGTCCACAAGACCCTTCCAAGTGGCCTACAAGGCTTCTGGGGCAGCACGTGCCCAGCAGTGACTTCCGGGCTGCCTGGCTCTCGTGTGAGCTTGGGCAGGCCGATAGAATCACCGCCCGCGTCTTCGGCACCCACCGCAGGGCTGCCAACAAGACCCAGAGCACAGGGAGCACTGCTGGAATGGCACGCCCACCTGCCCTTGGCCCAAATTGCTCAGAAATCCCAGCACCCCAAAAGTAGTTTGGCAGTGACGCGACATGTGACCTCATTGTGTCCCTACCAGTTTACTTCCGTGTTGCCAGGGTCCGCAGCGTCTTAGCATGTCGCTGCAGTGCTCTGCGATCTTCCGAGCATTGGGAACCAAGAGCAGGCACAGAGGTGGGTGCTTCCCTGCCATACCGCTACAGATAGTGGCATGGATGGGCTGGCCCGGATGACTGGATAGATGTAGCCCAGCATGGCTTGGGAGTGATCTCATGAAAAAAAGTGCTCAGGGCTGCAATCCTATACACACTTAACTGGGAGTAACAGCGCAATCCTATCCTGCTCCTCCACTGGTGCAGCCAGTGATACAGCGAGGAACTGCAGGCCCTGGAAAGGAAAGGGGATCCAAATCCTCTCTAAAGGGGGATTCAAAGAAGATGTAAATCCTCTTTCCCCTCCAAAGACTCCCGTTCTGCCCTCCTCCGCTGGTTGCACCGGTGGAGGAGCTGGGTAGGATTGTGTTGTCTCACTCAGCAGCGTCAATGCAGGGGGGCAGAGCTCCAAGTTCCGTCGGGCTCTGACACACGCCGGGAGAAAGCGGCCCCGCCCCCTCACCTTTGGAGCCATTCTGGCCGACGAAAGCACTTGCTTTCGTCGGCCGGAATGGCTTCAAAGGCGAGGGGGCGGGGCCGCTTTCTCCCGGCGTGTAATGGAGGGACAGAGCCATATGGAACGTGGAGCTCCGCCCCCCCCTGCAGTGACACTAAAGTCTCACTGACTAATTTTTGGAGTAGACATACATATGGTTGCATGGTAGGAAAGGGGAGTTATGTGAACTGACCTGTGACATCCATCTCCCTTGGGTGGGCTAACGGGGGTCTTCGACTGGCGAAGCGGTCGCTGCAGATAAGTGCCGGTAAGTTCCCGGGGCCCCAAGTAAATAAAGAAGAGGACTTACGTGCTGCCTTTTGAATGCTGTTTAATCGAGATAACGTCTTAACATTCATGGGGACCGTGTTACGCCACAGCCCCCCCCCCCCGAGAGTTGTTCCCTTTAAATCACAATGACTTTCTCTTTTTCCCTTTCTCAGGTGCAGTGGGCCCGATCCACAACCCCGGGGTAGCATTCACACCTTTCGGCAAGTCTGGGGTCACTCGGGGCCCAGCGATTCCCCTTAGGGGTTGAGAGGGAGGTGGTCCACAAACCGGGGGGGACCTTGCGATTGCCACACCTTAGACTTCCCCCATTCCCACAGCCTTCCCAGGCGTCAAGGGCTAGGATCCTCACGAGGTCTGGTATTGTTCACCTTCCCTGGCTCGGGCAGGCTTCCTCCGGTCAGGCTGCCCTCAGTGGCGTTCGTGTGGTAGGGGCTCAACAGTAAGTTGCGCCCCGTCCTAGTACCGCATTCACGAACCGGAGTGAGGAGGCCCCGCCCCTCGCAGTCGGAGCCATTCCGCGCAGCGAAGCCGAACGGACAGGAGACCCTGGCTTTGCTGTGCGGAATGGCTCTGACGGCGAGGGGCGGGGCCTCCTCACTCTGGTTTGTGAACGCGGTACTAGGACGGGGCGCGACTTACTGTCGAGCCCCTACCGCACGAACGCCACTGGCTGCCCTGACTCTTGTTGTCTTCCCGTCTCCCTCTTTCTCAGGTTTCCATAGGAGGACGCAGTCTGTCCAGACTCAGGAGCTCCCTGGGCCTGCTGCCTCCCCCAGCAGCCCTTGAGCTCCTTATGAGCTCCTGGCTAGCTTGCCCTGGTCCCACCCCTTCCGGGGGTGTGGTTTCCCTGTAGTCCTGTTCTCGCGAGACTTGGGCTGCTCTTGTCTCTGCAGCTCTAAAAGGGACAGCGCCGCTTTCATCCCTGGCCTCAGTAGTCGTGGCTTGGCTGTACGTGCAGCTGCCTTTCTCCGCTGTCCAGGCACCCCTCGGCCTTTGCGCCTCGTCCCAAGACAGGGCCTGGCGAGGATTCCTCCCTGGGGCAGACTCTCTTCCTCTCACAGTTAAACTGGGGGGTGTCTCCACACGTCCTGGTGGCCCTTTCCACTCTTGTGCCCTGTTGGTATGCCCGCCCAGCGGGTCTCCATCCTCTCCTGAGGGGGCGGGATGACATGGCCTGTATACACAATACTCTTTGCAGTAATCTGTAATATAATTATCCATGCAGTATTCATTACCCCAGTTTATTTGCCATCTTGAAATTCCCTAATGAATTAAGTTAAGCTTCCCCAAGATTAAGGAACTTGTTCAACAGAGTGAGCTGTAACCAGTGCATTTTGGTACTTCCTCTCTACGTTCCAGACAATCTTTTTACAATTGACCTACTTAATAGTCTGCACAAATTTGATAAGACAATTTAATTGGCAGCTATTTTTTTTTTGCATCTTCTCAATATCTCCAGTCTTAGCAAAGATGTAGGAAGCACCATTTAATTAAAAAAACTCACAAAAAACAATGAGACCAGATTGGGGAATTATATTGAGTGGAAAATGACAAGGGTGTCCTTTCATGGTGGTATTATAATTGATTCATTTTTCACAAATATCACAAATGCTCTAAAGAGCAGGGCATGGAGCGTGCATGTGTAGAAATCAGCAATCATATCTATTCACATCTAGCATATTTTGTTTTCTGCCAGTCGAGATAGTGAAGGTCTTTTAAATAATATTTTTAAACTTCACTATATGACCCAGAACTTCACTATATGACCCCAGAGTGTTGCTAACTTCCTAAAATGCATTAGGTTAATATTCCATGTCAATTAATCATGGGCAAAGGCGTCGCTCCGGTAGGGGCGGGGCCATACGTTTCGCTCTGTCCTAGTTCCTTTACCGAGAGAGCAGGAGGCGGCCCCGCCCCCTCACTGTCAGAGCCATTCCCCTGCGGAGAAAGCAGCAGGCAGGGTCTCTTGCCTGCTGCTTTCTCCGCACGGGAAAGGCTCCGACAGTGAGGGGGCGGGGCTGCCTCCTGCTTGCTCGGTAAAGAGACTACGACGGAGCGATACTTACGGCCCCGCCCCTACCGGAGCGACGCCTCTGATCATGGGGTGGGAAAAGGGAGATCGTTTCCAAGAGAGAGTCTTCTCTGCAGCCATGCCCAGGCTCTGGAACTCATATCCAAGAAAGTCCTGCCTGACCTAATTTCTGTCAGGCAGCAACAACTTTCTTTTTATTCTGATGTGTTTTTGATCTATTGCTGCCAGTTTTATGCTGTTTGTTTTATTGCCATTTTATCAGTTATCATCTTGCTTACTATCTGATAATACTGAAGCATTTTGTTGAGTCCATGGGTTTTTTTTAATAAAATCTGTAAGATGAGTAAGAGTTATCCCCCTCCCCCGTATTACAGATGGGGAAGACTGAGGTTGAGAGGGGGTGGTTTACCTAAGGTCATTTAATGAGTTAATGGCAGATGTGAGATTGACAGCCCAGTCCTGCCTAAATATCCTATCCCCATGGAGCAGCCAGGAGGTCTACTTGGGGGAAGTGGATGTTCATCCCCTTCCCCCGGTGTAATGCGGGGAGGCCCCAATGGGGAGGCCCCAATTTAGCTGGCACAAGTCCGAGGAGGCCATGTAATGGCCATGCCGGCCCAGGAAGGGGATGGGGATATGGCGGCCACCATCCCCACCCTCCCGGACCAGCTCGGCCAATGGCCTCCCTCCCTCACCGCCCGGTCTGCCCCCGCCGGTGCTGTACTTACAGTCTCCAGCTTCTGCGGGGACGATCCAGCAGCAGATTGAGGGCGGCTGGCCTCCGCTTACAAAGTCATCGCGAACGTGCTTTATGGCACATTTGCAACACCTTGGAACGGTGGAGCGCTCGCTCTGCCATTTTCACTTTGGGCGGGATTGCGCCCTCCGTCCTGAATCAGATTCATGGCAGAGGTGAGATTCAGGCCGTCCCGATCCATTGCCAGTCCCGATCAATGCCACAATTCTGCATCAGCTTTACACTGTTGTTCTACTGTAAGTCTCCTCGTGTCATTTTTTTGAGAGTGTGGCTGGGGTTATAAATGCTTACGTAAATACGTGCAATTTATTTCTCTTGCCAACTTGTAGTGCTTCAAAGAGCATAAACAGCTGAAGGTTGCCTTGACTTGAAACAGCCCAGCAAATGGCTTTTGAATGTTGAAGTTGTCACAGTAAGTCTTCTCTTTTAATTGTGAATGATACAGCCCTGGTCTTGGGCTCCCACACAATAGATATTAACGTGTTCCATTTCTACTTGCTAAAAGCACTCTGCATGCTTAAAAACATTTTCCCCCCGTCTCTGTCACTTGATTAAAGTCAATTGGGAGACAGGGAAGCTCTTAAAAGTCCTAATTTGTGACTTTGAAAAAACATGAATAAGTCGAAATATGAATTCCTCTGAAGGCTCAATTGTAGGACTTGTTTGTAGAATGCTGTAACAAATTCTTGTGCTCCTGCATAATCAGTGTGTGGACATGATTTTATCTACCTTTAAAAGGAATTCATTAGTTTTCTTTTTTCATTTTTGATATGCATGTATAGATGCCAAATCCTTTCTGCCTCACACAGGCTTTCAAATGTTCAAAGGCACATGGACAATTTATCCTGGTCACATTTTGTTGATTACTTAAAGAAAAAGACACACAAAAAACACACACACCATTTTTTGCCTTTCTCCTTTCACTTCGTTCCAACGCAATTACCGTACTCAGACGGTACCTTGTTACGTGGAGCTGTTGCCAGTAATAGCAAGTATAAAATACCCCATGATCTGACTGTTGGAAAAGTGGGCAACGTCCATCTGCTGGACACTGGGGGGGATGTATTGTGTGATTACCTGAGTGAGTCTCTTGTCTTTGACCCCTCATTGTCTTAAGGAAGGGGCGTGGCCCCAGACCCATTTTCCTTTTTCTTCACCCTTCTCTCACTCTCTTCTGCTTCTGACTACTGACCAGGGAAGACGTGGCAAGCTGCCCTCCAGCAGCCCAGCGCCATCTTCCAGCATGCCTCCACGCAGAGAGCCCTAGCTCTAGGAGGGTTCTGTCCTTCAAGTTTAGCATATCCTCTGATCCAAATCAGACGCTGTACATATGCATGAAACCTTGAATAAACTTCTTTTTGCAACTTCAACTAACTATGCCTAGTGTGTTTTATCTAGCCAAGTAGGCTAAGCAAGTCTGCCACGTGGGTGGAGAGTAACAGAGGAGGAGAGGGGAACGGAGCGACGAATAGCTACCCCTCCCCCTAATTCCTACATGTGACATCACCATTTCACGGAGGAGCAAGAAATGCTTGTAGGGGAAAAGGTAGCCTAACGTTGCAGGAGATGCAAACTCCGAGGGTGTTGGTTTGGGTTTAGGGAGATGTGGGGCAAGATGTCCTCATTGACTCTCTGAGTGATCCTAATTCCCAACCATTGTCACCATTGCCAGGTCCTTTGCCCTCTTCCTCTGGTCCTAATCTGGCCAGTCATGAGGAGGAGGAGGGCAGAGGCGTAGCTGGGGAGGGGAGCAGTGCAAGATGACACCCCATGATGTCACAAACTGGAATCCCCACCCCCGGAACCGGAAGTTATGTCATCAGCCTGCCAGTGGCTGAAAACCAGCCTGGGGGTGGGCGGGTGGGGCGCCTACTCTCCAGGACCCTCCAAAGCGGTGCAAAAAACCTTACCACCGCTGCCGAATTGCCGTTGATGTGGCCACAATGATACCTCCCCTGCTTGTTGCCCAGGGGCAGTCCACCCCCCCGCTCCCCTAGCTACGCCTCTGAAGGATGGAGGGGCAACTGTTGACCTCTGCTCCTTACTCAGAGTAGGTGAACAGGCAGTAGGCTGCAGTGGGGGGAGGGGCTGCAGAGCTGGGACATTCAGGTAAGCAGAAGGTTGCCAAGTTGGAGTCATTCCTAAATTGGAGATTTCTGAGGTGGGACTTGGTAATGTCACAAGGTGGGCCCTGGTCGTGATGTTACAAGACTGCCAACCTTTGAACAATGGGGGAAAACTGATTCTGGGGTGGAGCTCAGAGATAAGGAGCTCAGGATGGTGTAGTGGTTTGGGAGTCGGACTTAGACCTGGAAGATCCAGGTTCAAATCCCTGCTCAGCCACGAAGCTTCCTGGGTGACCTTGGGCCAATCACTATCTCTCAGCCCCACCTACCTCACAGGGTTGTTGTGAGGACAAAAAGGAAGGGAGGAAATATGTAAACCACTCTGAGCTCCTTGGAGGAAGGGTGGTATAAAAATGTGAAAAATAAAAATAATAAAATAAAAATAAATAAAGGGCAGAGGTCTGGACAAGGAGCGATGGCTGCCCTAAAAAGAATTGATGCATTCCCATTGCTTGAAAAGAGTGCCCTTCCAACATCTTGAGTGTCTTCCAACATTCTTGAATGTCAGTGCTGCCACTTTATTGTCAGAACTGGTTTCAGGGATGTTAGGAAAGTCTTGAAACTTTAATTCTTGACCAAGCTGTGACTTGACACAATGTGGAATGTGTTGACACTTGAGACAAGGAGCCTCTAAAGCCAATGTTTGTGACACAAATAGTAGGGAATGATTGTGCTGCATGGGTTGGGGGACAACGCCACACATTTGTTTTCCAATAATTGCACTAAGTTAGGAGTGTTTTCAATGTCTACGTTCTTGGAGGGATGCTCTATTCTGCAGGTGATGGTCTGGAGCCAGAAGAATATTTTATCACATAATCCAACTCGTTCACACTATTGTCCTGGTCTGTCCCTTGAGCAAATATCCGTGAGGTGAGGCAAGGTCAGGTTGCAGAATACCAGAGATCTCCAACTGTGAGCAACTTGCTCTAACAAGTGTCAATGGGGAAATGGTGCCTGAAATACTCTAAGTCAGGGGTTCCCAACCCCTTCGTGGCCGAGTACCACCTCCGGCACCACTCTCCTGCTGTGTACCACTGGAAGTGACTGATGATGACATCATCGCCAGTTACTTTCAGGTTTTCGAGGGCCAGAAAATGCAGGTAGAAGGCTCTGGGCAGGCAGGAGGGCCCTTCTCAGCGTTCTTGAGAGGCTTGGCCAAAGCCAGGAGCCTCTCGGGAGTGAAAATTCCGCCACTGAAAGCACCATGTTGGAGTGGGGTTCTGGCGGTCTGAGTACTACCAGCAGTCAGCCAAAGTACCACTGGTGGTACGAGTACCACAGGTTGGGAACCCCTGTGCTAGAGCATTATGACCACAATCCCAAGAGTGATTTTCTATTAATGTGTGAAATAGCTTCTTTTTTCCCCCCAAGTTAATATGTTTCATTTTTCTTCTGAGTGAAACCATGCTCAAATATTCAATCACATCACTTCAAATATGATATGATGGGGTGGAGAGGGATATACATTAATTGCTTCTAGGGTTGGTTCTGCCTCATAGGTTCCACATTGAACTAAACTTTGGAAAGGACTAATTTGGGGAAGTTGCAAAGTCCAGTACAAAGTACATTGTGCCAGCTGTTAGAGAAGACCATCGAAAAGTAGGACTCAGTAAATAACTTAAATGTTTTCTTTTTTTATATATGTGACTTCCAGCCAGCTTCCCATGTGGATGAATTGATGGCTGCGACAAACAGCTGTGCATATGGCAGTAGAAATCACTTACCTCTGTAGGTGTCCCACACACGTGTCCCACTTAGTGCCTGAAGTGTTGAAATGTGGGCAGCATACTTATCTTGTAGTCGGTCCCATTGAACTCAGTGGAACTTACTTTTGAGTAGGCACGCATAAGATTGGGCTGTTAGGCCATGGTACTCCTCCCTTTTAGATGATCATTGAAAGAAGCAGCTTACCTGAGGACAGGATGAGAAAGAAAGGGGGAAAGAAGGAAATCCTCTCCCCAAATTAGAGGGCATGGCTCTGTTTCTAGGAACTGCAAAAATGCACCTGCCCTGACTGATGTGTATAACCATACATATCTGGGAGCCAGGATAGTGTAGTGGTTTGGGAGTCGGACTTAGACCTGGAAAATCCAGGTTCAAATCCCCGCTCAGCCATGAAGCTTCCTGAGTGACCTTGGGCCAGTCACTATCTCTCAGCCCCACCTACCTCACAGGGTTGTTGTGAGGACAAAAGGAGGGAAGGAAATATGTACACCACTCTGAGCTCCTTGGAGGAAGGGCGGTATAAAAAAAAATGTGAAAAAAAATGTGTGAACCCTCCTGAAAAATATAAGACAAGTGAGAGAAAATTATTTGGCGTCCTTCAAAAATTCTCAGATGTTTTTCCTTGGCAGGAACTTTGAGATTTCCTCGAACATCACTTGTTTTGAAATTTCAGGGCCAACCCCGAGGGACGTGCAGAAATTCATGGAGAAATATCATTGAAAACAGAAATTTTTTAATAGAAATTTTTATAGAAAGAAAATAGAAATTCTTATAGAAAATTGTGTGGCTTCCCTTGAACGTCCTCAGATGATTCCTTGAGATCTACCACCCACAGCAATACCAAAATTCACTTTGAACCACTTCAGCTGTCGCTTGGTTTGAAATGTTGATGCCAACATGTGTTCCAGATGGCTATACTTGGTCAGAACAAAGAAAAGATGGAGCGTATCCTATGAGCGCATCTTGACCAAGCACCATTGAAATCAACGAGCTGAGCTAGTTGTGACTCATTTAAGGCCAATAAACTTCAGTGGGACTTAGGAAATCTAACTTGTTTAGGAAACAAACCATGGACTGCAGCAGTTGACAGACTCCATACACATAGGAGAAATGTCAATGAAATGTCGCTGAACCAAAAGTTACCCTGACAAGACTAGAACAGTGGTTCTCAAACTTTTTAGCATTGGGACCCAGTTTTTAAAATGACACTCTGTCGGGACCCACCTAGCTTTACCAGACTTTAAAAAAAAGGTGATCTAGAAATAAATATCTATTTATTTATTTACAAGTAAAGAGCTCAGCTGCTTGCGGGGTAATTAGCAGCTATCTTGCAAACTGCAGGAGCTCAGCTCTTTGAAAGGCAATTAGTAGCTATCAGAGCTTGTGGCAATTATCTGATCTTTCCATCACCTGGGACCCACCAGAAATCAGGTCACGATGACCCACAGTTTGAGAAACACTGGACTATACAAATAAAACTTACGGTAAAGATTGTAAGGCACAATTGCTAATGCCCCCTCCCCCCTGAAGAATGTGAATGTTTGTATGTTTTATGTTGGGTAACCGTGACTGAGCATAAGATTTACAATCTAAGCATGCAGCATGATCTCATTGACTTCCGCGGTCTGAGGAGTTGTGAGTGGTTTGGGTAACTGATATTCTTTTGTACAAGAAATGCTATTGATACATTTAGTTCTCTGTTAGAACAAAATCAAGCAACGGAAGGTAAACCGCATCAAAGAGGGTAGAATGCCAGGCATTGATTTCTATGACCGCAGCAAAGACCTTGCCAGAAAGATTAACAACTGTTGACTGCCGCAGAAGTGCTAACATAATGGTTTGAGGAAGACAGCACATATGTTTATTTATTTATTTATTTATTTAAAGAATTTATACCCCGCCTTTCTCCCGAGGGCACTCGAGGCGGCTTTTATGTTGTGAACCCTTAACTTCTCCTGGGCCTAGCCTTAAGGTCATGACCAGGGCCCATGAGAGGGGGGGAGGGGGTAAATTGTACCCAGGCCTGGGGACAAAAAGGGGGCCCAGGAGCCAAAGGAGGGCCCCCAGAAATTTCCTGGGATCTCACCTGGCCACATTGAGAGTGAAAAACAGAGGCCGGGCCAAGCTGGTAGACCTGGGTGCCATATTGGGAAGTCTGGTAGACCTGGCCTCTGGAGACTTTTCTGGCTATTTCTGCCCTCCCCCTGCCCTCCCCCTTTGAGAAGGGGCCCAAAATAAACTTTGTACCCCCTGATAATTCCTCTCTGAGGCCGTGGCCATGACACACTGCACATGACTTGAAGCAAAGAGCAGGAAAGCAGCACCGTACGGATGCGCACATACGGTGTATCCTGGACTAGCCTCAGTGTATCTTGGACTAGCCTTTCATGTGTGGATGTAGCCATGCGCGAGGAGATGAAAATATTTAACTTTGGCCAATCCGCAAGCACGTACAATATGGTGCGGCAGGACATGAAGGAAGCAAACGGCCAATAGAAAAGAATGTTTCATAGACAATGGCGGAGATTCAATTGAGTTTTGCAACAACACTCCGAGTAACCACTGTTGGTGAATTCATGAAAACATAAGGTGGCTGCTGCTACAATATAGACAGGATGCGGCGTGGTGCAGCGTGAAGCGACAGTTACGATATTACGATATTTACGATATTCTACGATATTTTATTTCTTGTTCACTTTGCGCCACCATGCTTCGCGTCGCATGCAGTGTGTCACGGCTGTGGTAGCTTCAAGATGGTGGTGGTGGTGGGAAAGCAAGAGCTACGTATCAGCGTCATCCTCATTAGATGCAGGAACTGCATTGAGAAGGTAAAAATCTTGGATCTGACGCTGCAGCAAGCTCATGGTTTCATAAATCATACTGGTGGCCATTGCTATAATGGCGCCTGTGCTGTTTGTGGTTTGTTGTATCAGAGTTTAAGACGCTAATGGCAAGAAGCACAGTTGGAATACTTTGCCTGTGAAGGTGAGGAGAGATGGTTCTTGTCTGCACTTAAAGCTCATAACACCATTTAGGCTTTGGCCAGTGGCTGGTTTTTGCTTCAAGTTAATGTAAGCTGGACCTTAATTAAATCAGACTCTGGATAGCAGGAGGAGGAATTTACCAAACAGCAGCTTTATAAATTTGCCAACAAATTTGGAAAACTCAGCAGTGGCCAAAGGATTGGAAAAGGTCAGTTTACGTTCCAATTCCAAAGAAGGGCAGTACCAAAGAGTGCTCAAACTATCGCACAATTGCACTCATTTCACATGCTAGCAAGGTTATGCTCAAAATCCTACAAGCTAGGCTTCAGCAGTACGTGGACCGAGAACTACCGGACGTACAAGCTGGGTTTCGAAGAGGCAGAGGAACTAGAGATCAAATTGCCAACATGCGCTGGATCATGGAGAAAGCCCGAGAGTTCCAAAAAACCATCTACTTCTGCTTCATTGACTACGCAAAAGCCTTTGATTGTGTGGATCACAACAAACTGTGGCAAATTCTTAAAGAGATGGGGGTACCAGACCACCTTACCTGTCTCCTGAGAAACCTGTATGCGGGTCAAGAAGCAACAGTTCGGACCGGCCATGGAACAACCGACTGGTTCAAAATTGGGAAGGGAGTACGGCAAGGCTGTATATTGTCACCCAGCCTATTTAACTTATATGCAGAGTACATTATGAGAAATGCAGGGCTGAATGAATCGCAAGCCGGAATCAAGATTGCCGGGAGAAATATCAACAACCTCAGATATGCAGACGATACCACCCTAATGGCAGAAAGTGAAGAAGAACTAAAGAGCCTCTTGATGAGGGTGAAAGAGGAGAGTGCAAAAGTTGGCTTGAAACTCAACATTAATAAAACTAAGATCATGGCATCTGGGTCCATCAATTCCTGGCAAATAGAAGGGGCAGAAATGGAAGCAGTAACAGGTTTTACTTTTCTGGGCTCCAAGATCACTGCAGACGGAGACAGCAGCCATGAAATTAAAAGACGCTTACTCCTTGGAAGGAAAGCTATGGCAAACTTAGAAAGCATAATAAAAAGCAGAGATATCACCATGCCAACAAAAGTACGCATAGTCAGGGCGATGGTGTTCCCAGTAGCAATGTATGGTTGCGAGAGTTGGACCATAAGGAAGGCTAAGCGCCGAAGAATAGATGCTTTTGAACTGTGGTGCTGGAGAAGACTCCTGAGAGTCCCTTGGACTGCTAGGAGATCAAATCAGTCAATCCTAAATTAAATCAACCCTGACTATTCCCTGGAAGGACAGGTACTAAGGCTGAAACTCAAATATTTTGGCCACCTAATGCGAAGAGAGGACTCTCTGGAGAAGACTCTGATGCTGGGAAAAATTGAAGGCAAAAGGAGAAGGGGAAGGCAAAGGATGAGATGGTTAGACAGCATCACCGATGATGCAAGGAACATGAAAATGAGCGAACTCAGGAAGATAGTGGAGGACAGGAAAGCCTGGCGGGATATGGTTCATGGGATCACGAAGGGTCGGACACGACTTAACGACTGAACAACAACAACAAGCTTTATTGAAAAGCGATATCGCTGGCGCGCAGCTCCAAGCTGTAACAGCGACAAAAGGGGAACTGCGGCCCTGGTCAGCGTCCGAGATTGTATTTTTATACTTTGCAAAGTTACAAAAAGCAAGGAAACACGTCACTATTATCCAAAAGCATTCATTGGTTATCTATGGCTTACATGTCATTTGTTTCCAGGGAAAAACTTAACTTAAGGTTCTAACTTCTTAGGTTTCATTTACTGGATTAGTTCTGATTTCCCCTTGAGCTAGTTAAAAGATGCTACCTACGCTTTTTGTGGTTAGCTACATCCTGTGCAAAAGCTGATTTCACAGAAGCCAAGTGCCATTAGTATTCCAACTTAAAATACAGGTTCTGAATAGATGTATTACAAACTTAAAATTTCCTATACATCCTACATTAATGGCTGTTTTTATTGCTCTACTGATTTTATTCTTAGAATTCAAAACAAACATTCTGCCGGGAAACTCCGTCGTATAATACCATTTTTATTATTATAATCAGATGGCTAAACCATCTGATTATAATAATAAGAATTGTATTATACGATGGAGTTTCCTGGCAGAATGTTTGTTTTGAATTCTAAGATCTGGACACGTCATGAGAATCTAAGAACGATTTTATTCTGTTTTTACCTGTATAATGTTTCTGTCATAGGCAGCAATATATACCGCCTTTGTGGTCATTGGATCTCTCCTCCGACTTTATTCAAGGCGGTGTACATGGGCAGGCTGTTCTAAACCCCAAGGGGTTTTTACAATATAATAACGTTCTAGTCTTTCATAGAACCCTTCATTCGAGATGTTGCTTTCACAGTCCAGCTTTCTCTCTCTCTCTCTCTCTCTCTCTCTCTCTCTCTCTCTCTCTCTCTCTCTCTCTCTCCTCTCTCTGGCGTTCGCCTCAGCACGCTTCAGCTTCAGATAACACAGGCAACCTTGATTGTCACTCAAGCGCTGCAGCTGCAGCTCCACTCCCCCACAAGGACTCTGCAGCTTATCAGCTCGGCGTGCCAGCAGCTCTCCGACAGACTTCCAGCCGTCTTGAACTGCTGTCCTTCAGATCTTCAGGCATTTGTGAACGCTCTACCAACTGAGCCAAAGGTTCAACCATAGGAGAGTCAGAGAAGCTAAGAACAGAAGGCAAGTCAGGAATTGGAAATGAGGAGTCAGGAATCAAGGCAGAAGTTGGAATCAAGGCTGAGTTGCAAACCAGAAGTCGACCAAATCCAGGAATCAAGCCAGGACTCAGGCCCAAGAAGCAAACTGGTCGTCAGGGAGCCTGCACAGCTCCTGATAGCTGTTTTGAGAGTTTGGACGTCTTTGGAAAGATTTTAAATAATGTCAAGGGTGTGCAGTGAGATTTCTCGACTCGTGCTTCCACAAGCAGCCACAGGTTATCTGAGGTGTTGCTCCTAACATTCAGGGTATGGTCCCAGCTAGGGGTTGGAAGGGTAGGCAGTTGATGGCGCCTAGATTCATTAAAGAGTTAACTTACTGAGCATCAATAACACTATCTTGGCTCTCTTTTTATGTGTCGTCTCTGTCCTGGCTTGGCATTGGGCTCACCCTTATGATGTGCCTTGTGATGGTACATTTGGTGCAATCTGCAGCCTTTCTGAAGAGGCAAGCCACCCTTTAAAATGAAAAAGTGCCTTCGTGGCTTATCTCTTCAGCAGTATGAATTCCTGTAACAGGATCAACGAACACAGCTGTCCTGATGTGATACCCTCTTGTGTGTCCAGCACTTCTCTGAATCCCATTCCAACTGTTACATTGCCATGTTTTCAAAGTTGTGGAGATAATCTCATAAGTGGTTTCCGCAGAGCTTGTTTTTTGAAGGGGAAAAAAAGGAAAGCATTTTCGGTTTCCCCATTAATAAATAAGGGCTCAAACTCCTACCATTGCAGCACTGACTAACTTAAAGCTTTCCTTTCCTTAAGCATAGTAGGAAGAGTTATTCCCAGTTGACCTGATCAACAAAGATTAGAGAGAGATGTTTTTTCCAGGATTGCTTTCAGATGAAACAGCCAGACGTAGCAAATGTAAATCATGCCCCATGGAGGCAAAAGTGTTCAGAACAGGCTAAGAATGCAAATCATATTCAGGACAAGAAATTCAGATCAATATTAGAATCTGCCTCGTGACTTCTCTCGCATGTAGCTATCATCTGAGCTGCCTGCAGGAATAGACAGTCAAGATAAAAGAAAAATGTTGGACACATCCTGGCTTGCTTGTCAATAGCTTATTGAGCAGTCTTCAGTTAATTCATCAGACAAACTGGATCAGAAAAATAATAATAAATACCGGTACATCGTTATTTTTCAGTGGTAGAACTGTGAAACTCTGAATGAGATTATTACTCTTATGCATAGTGATGAGATATTCTTAGTGTTTATTAAGCACGGTGTATACTAGGTGTTGTGCAGGTTTAAATGGGCAGATGTTGGCCAACATTTACTTAGTTTGACTTCTGTTGGCCCAATCCAAGAAGAGAAACACCATCAGCATGTAGTGTAACTATTATTGATCATTTTATTTCATTTTACCGTAATCATAGTAAAGGCCACTGGCAGGCAGGCCGAAGGCCTTACTCCGCCACGTTCCCAACCCTGCAGCTGCTGGAGGACATCCACTAGTGGGTGCAAGGGTGGGCTGGGCGGCGAGGGAGGGCGGCGATAGGCTGATCTGGCCCAGGAGGGGGTGGGAATATTGGCCACAATATCCTCATCTCGTTCCTGGGCTTGGTGGCCATTATATGGCCACCTTGGATTTCCACTGACTCGATAGTCAGCGGACGTCTGAGGAGGCCCATCGGGGCTTTCCAGCTCGACATGGGGGGAAGGGGACGAATGCCCCCTTCCCCTGAGTAGACCCTGGGCCGCACCAGGAAGAGCATAGGATCGGCATGGGTCAGCTGCAGATCTTTGCGCAGGATTGAGCTGTAAGTCTCTGTTATAGGCAGTTTGACATGGCACATAGAATGAGGTGGTAGAGTCCAGAAGTGGTAAATGGGAGCATTGCTTTTGGGTGGTCCACCTCTTTTTAAACAACAATACCCTCCTTGTAAGTAGAAAACTACTACCTCAGGGAAAAAAGGTTCCTCTTCTGCTCTTCTGCTAGCTTTCTTCTTTTTAAAAATAAAGGTCACTCCCCCACCTGAAGTCTAAAGTGGTACAGTCCATTGTGCCTTCTCCAGACTCTACCACATCATTCTGTGGCTGACGTCAACTGCTTCGCAGTAGTTTTGCTTAGGAATTCTTACATTCCCCCCCCCCCCGGGCGCTCAAATGAACAATGAGGCTCAAAAAGCAGGGAAGAAAAGAGGAACATGAATAAGTCATAGAAATTAAAGCTGACCCTGTTTCCATGCATATTTTTGACATAATGATCCCATAGGCTAAATTGCTGTGTTGCTGAAAGAAGCCCTCTTGACAAGATGAGAGGCACTTATCTTGGTATCACAACCAAACAATAGGAGACATGGTATTTAAAAAGACGGATTAGCATATCTGTGCAAGCAGATTCATTCATCCCATGCAGTGAAACTCTGAAGGGATATTGCAGTTTCCTTCTCCAGTTTAGATTAGTTAATGAAAGCAGGGGAAAATGCTTGCATTTCTGCCTCTATACTTAGATGATAAACACACAAGAAAAAATGGGCAGACCTTAGGGTTCCGTGAGTGACTTTCCCCAGAAGCCTTCCGTGGTTTTTTTTTGGAGCTACCAGTGCAAAATGGCAGCATGCAGAGGTGGAAAATATTGCAAAATGGTGGATCGGGGAGGTAGAACCAATTACTGAATGTTGACTTGGAATGGCAGAAAAAGCTGGCTAAAATAATAATTTGCAGTGTCAACATTATTTTTGCATAATGCAACCTATTTGTATACTTTGCTCAATATCTCCGGATGAACACCATGACAAAGGGCCTTCAAATCCGCCTCCAGCTTTGTTGGTAATTTCAATAAAGTTATAATTTTTTAATAATTTTTTATAATTTTTAGAAAAATTATATTTTTTTTCAAAAGGAAGCTTATCTGAAAACTGGACCGCAAATTTGATCCCAGGGGTACATTTATAACTCATGAGGCTGCTTGAGCTCTATCTTCTTTCTCCTATTTTCACAGCAGGAAGAACATGGCCACTTCCATGCTACAAACCGTAGTGATTTCAAACCAAGACATTTCTGTTCCTTTACAAAAAAGCACCATATAATGTATTTACCAAGGAGGTGTTCCTTTGAAGTTCAGATCTCGTCTTTGATCAAAAACACACAGCCTCCCCCGTGTCTCTTCCGAACAGACAGTTGTTTGACTGCAATGGTATGTGTTTAAATATTTCAGACAGCGAAAATGACAATTACATGAGGCAGCAATGCCTGGCAAGATTGTAAAAGACGAGACGATTGGAGCGCTGCGTTGCAGGCACAGTCTCCAGTGCTGACATTAAATCAAGGAGAAAGTGGTGGTATGTCAGACTTCCTGGACCTCCCTTACCTGCTGTTAATTAAAACACTGATAAAAGAGATCTGTCAACATTAATACTGTGAACAGTGAAATGTGTTTTTTCAAATAGTCCTGATGAAAGTGCACTTAATCATTTTTACAAGGGAGGAAAATGGTTCTTGAATTTGACACGTTTTGTTTTAAGAATTGCAGGTATGTACAGTATTTCCCTGCATCGGTTGCAGTTTGCTATTCTTGTGTGTGCAAGATTCGCATTCATTCACATTGCATGTTCATTCACTACAATCCAGTCTTGAAGCAAGTATGGCTCCCATTTATTTCAATGGGACTGGCCTTATTCAATCAATCACTTTATACCAGAGCCGTAGCTAGCAGGGGGGCCGGGTCCTCGGCGCCCCCCCCATAAAAGTAATTAGCATAAATTATGCTAATTTTTTCGGCCGCTTTTTTGCCGATTTTCGGCGATTTAAAACCTAAAAAAAGGGGTTTTTTAAAAGTATGTCTGCTTTGCGGCACTTAACTTGTGTATAGGAGCCTCCAGCGAAGCGATCGGCTCTCTCCAGCGACGACGTTCTCTTCCAGGGGCGCAGATCGGCGATCGGAGATCGCTCCTCTGCAGCCCATGACTTGAACTGCTCATCGTAAGCTCATCCTTTGAGTTTCATTCACGCATGCGCGAACTCAAAGGATGAGCTTACGATGAGCAGTTCAAGTCATGGGCTGCAGAGGAGCGATCTCCGATCGCCGATCTGCGCCCCTGGAAGAGAACGTCGTCGCTGGAGAGAGCCGATCGCTTCGCTGGAGGCTCCTATACACAAGTTAAGTGCCGCAAAGCAGACATACTTTTAAAAACCCCCTTTTTTAGGTTTTAAATCGCCGAAAATCGGCAAAAAAAGCGGGAAAAAAACAATTTTTTCCCGCTCTCCTCCGGAGCCTCCCGCCCCCCCAGGAGCCTCTGAGCCCTTACGCCCTGGGGCCCACCGCCCCAGGGCCCCAGGTCAGCCTACGCCCCTGCTTTATACTGCCTAGTACATCAAGAGGCTAACATCTCTGCAACTCTGTTGCCTGATACCTGAGGAGGTCCGCAGCATGTGGAGGAAACGTTGTATCCTGTAGATTAGTAAAGGTAAAGGTATCCCTTGACAATGAAGTCCAGTCATGTCCGACTCTAGGGAGCGGTGAGTTTCAAAGCTGAAAAGCCAGTGCTGTCCGAAGACGTTTCCATGGTCATGTGGCCGGCATGATTCAACACCGAGGCGCATGGAACGCTGTTACCGTCCCGCTGACGCGGTACCTATTAATCTACTTGCAATTTCTTGCTTTCGAACTGCTAGGTTGGCAGGAGCCGTCGCACAGATTCGAACTGCCAACCTTTCGATCGACAGCTCATGGTTCAGTGGTTTAACCCACTGCGCAGTGTTTTTAAACTGTTTCTGATGCAATAACTTTATAGTTTAATGTATCTGCTAAAACGTTATAGCTGTTCCATCTAAAGGAGATAAAGGGGGTAAGTGTCTCTAGGCTTGGTCTTTTGGTTCCAACTTTGTTGCTGATTCCTGGCTTGACTCCCCAATCTCGATTCCTGGCTTCATTCCTGATCTCTGGCTTGACTCCTCAGCTGACGTCTGACTTCATTCCTGGCTTGACTCCTCAGCTGACTTCTGGTTTCTAACTCCTAGGGTCCAGTGTTTCCTTATTTCAGAGCTGAATTGTGGCTGCATCAGTGCTGGAAAGTTGGATAGGATTGGGCCCCTGGTTTCCTTTTTGTTTCTGTCTCATGGTTAGCCTTGCAGTCTCAACTTCTGATTCCCATTGCTCTTGCAGTGGTGTCTCATGGCCTGACACCTTGAAATCCACAGAAAGGCCCACGCTATTAGGATTTCAAAGTTGTAGCAAGAAAGAACAGCTTTCCTTCCATTTGTTTTTTGACAGTTCCCAAGATTCATGTGTTTGACATTTTCTACTTTTTAAATACAACCTTTCCCTAGAGAGTGGTGGTGCTTCAGTATTGTAACACCTGGTCTATTATGCATGATCCTTAAACTGACACCTTCTAAATGTTGCTTTTGTAGGAAGTGTGTACTTTAAACAATTTTGTTTCTGTAATGTCGGCAATGCATTTATTTGAAGTGTTTCACTGCCTTTGATCGATGGATTGGTTTCCCGAAGAACTGAGCACCCACAAACCCCACCAAGGACGAGGGAATGATGGCAGCTCAGCACTTCTCAAAATGCATAAAACATTTTTATATTGCCGGATAATTATGACATGAGACACCTGCCTCTTCCGTGATTCTTATATTTAATTGGCGCCAATAAAAACACTACCACTTGGAACAGAAGACGAACTGTGATGGCATTTTAATCTTAAACTTTTTGAAATATCTTTGCCATTTTGTATGTTCCCTGTGGGACTCTGGGATTAACATAAGAAACAGTGAAATGGCTGCCCAATCAACAAATGGTATACTGAAAAGGTCAAGGTAATGCATTATGCCATTGTAATGTTTTATAAAGGAAGACTGAATATGGAATCCGATTCAGAGACTATGCAAAGGAACAGAAACTTCTCCAAGGTGGTTTTATCTTCATCATCTGCATGATTGTTTTCGTTTTAATTATATATCAATCTTTTGTGATATTTAGCTTCCCTTGTCCTCCCTTGTCTTTTGAAGGGAGGTCATTATTTCTCGACGTTTACGGATAGGGCACCAAGGGTGAAATATACTGACATGCTCAGAGCCATCTAAATGATTTTGTCCAAGCCTCCAAGGCCATCTCCTGAAGGATTTTCAGAAACAACAGATTAATGGCGCAGTCCTTTATACATTTAGACTGGCAAAGTGAGTGCTCTGCCAGTCTAGGTGTCGCAAATTTGTCAGATAGCACACTTGCAGCACCCAGAGAGTACGCAGGGATGGTGGAGAGGCCTGTGCTGCTCCACTGGCGCCGCAGAATGGTGGAGAGGTAAGTCCTCCCAGCACGGCGGAGGGACGTGGGAAGGGCAGGATGGGCCGTTCTGGGGGTGGGATTGGTTGGCCAGGCCCAAGAAGTGGGAGGGTTTGGTGGCAGCCTCCTTCGCCAAATTTTATCCTTCTTCCCAGGCCTGGCCGGCATTAACACAGCCAGCTTGAATGTGCACAAACAAAATACCTGCCGTACATTCGAGTAGACCCATTAGGGTGGCTGCATCTCAGGGTAGAATGTTCCTTTACCTGTCTGCGCAGGCCCCATCCTGCACAGGATACAGCAGGTGCCTTCTTTGTGCATCATCATGACGTTGTGGTAAACACGATTGGGCTGCCCGAGAGTGCATTTGTTTTCAAAATGAATAGAACATATTGTGTCATCCTTGCGTCATGGATTGTGTCATGGATGATACCCATTCATTTTGGGTTCCATTCATCCCAAAGAAACATGGAGTTAGGTCAGCTGGGACCCACATCCTTCAGAGGCTATGCTGACCTCCTGGACCCTCCACCACTGGTTAGCCTCTCTAGCTTTCTGTTCCCCCACATTGGGGAGGGTGGGGAACTGCTTCCTGTTGCTGCTAATGCCAGCTGCTGCTAATCTTGGGGCGGGGAGGGGGTGTCTAGTGAAGGACATTGCCTCAGAGCCTACACCAATCTGGGACCCTGTGTAGCAGGGATGTGGATAGATTCTCTGGGTCCAAGTCTCGAGTCAAGTCCCAAGTCTTTGGTTGCGAGTTCCGAGTCCCTATTTAATGGGGAAAACGGGTTTAAACCCGAATGAAATTCAACTTGTCGTAAAAGGCTCCAAGTCTCGAGTTGAGACTTTTACAATCGCTGAGTCAAGTTCGAGTTGGGCTGGGTTTCCTCGGAAAGAAGTCCCATTTTACAGGGCTGGTCCAAGACCTGACATCCAAGGCAGCAAGGATGTCAGAGACGTGTGGGAGGGGCAGCACAGGCAGGTAGGCAGATAGCACCCCCCCCCCAATCTATTGCCTGGGGCGACTGCTTCAGTTGGCCTCATGGATGGGCCGGCCCTGATAATTTAGTAAGTTTTAAAACAAAGCTAGTATTTTGAGCCATGGACATTTTCCTTGGAATGCAGTGAGACAGATGTGGTTGCAAATGACTCTCCGCAGTTCTAAAGAAGACTGCAGATGTTCTCCATTCTCAAGGACTGCAGCCAATTTTCTTAATGGTGATTTTTAAAACAGGGCACACAATGCCACAGGAATGGAAGGAAACTTATTTTATGATCCCCAAAGGAGCCCTTCTGGGTAATGGAGGTCTGTGGGTGGGGGAAGCATCTTCCTCCACAAAGTTCATTTCACTGACCTGTTTCCTCCTCTGCGGTGCATACATTGTTGTGTGAGGCAGAGGAAAGGGTATCTGTTCTCTTGCATAAAACATGCATGCGGATGCCGTTTATAGGAGCAAGGAAATGTTAACCACTCATAGGAATGGCTGAAGCTGGGTGATTTACTCAGAAGTTTTCCATGATTCATAGAAGTTATGATGGCCAACCATTTTTTCCCCAAACGAACTTCATGAATAATCAAACTGGAAAAAAAAAGTTGCTATGATCTTGTGCTCTGCATGTAAATTCTGATTATTAGCTTCCCATGAACCCTTTGGCATGTCCTCCTAGTAGAGAACCTGCTGTAATTAAACATCATATTTTACCTGAATTAATTGCCTATTCTAACCCCTACTAACTAGGCTAACTGCCCACTTTTACTAACTGCTAACTTTTACCTTTTAAAGTGGTGTCCTCATATTTAGAGGAGAGCAACTGTCTCTCTTCACCCCAGCATGGAGTCTTTTCCAGTGGCTGTTGCTGGTATCTCTTCTGTAGGAGGTCTGACTCAGTTGGTAGAGCAACCATCTCATACATGCCTGAAGACCTGAAGGACGGCAGTTTGAGGCAGCCGGAAGTGTCTGTGTCTGTCGGAGAGCTGCTGGCACACCAAATGAAAAGCGGTGTGCCCCAAGGATCGGTCTTGGGACTGGTGCTTTTCAACTTGTTCATAAATGACCTGGAGTTGGGGATAAGCAGTGAGGTGGCCAAGTTTGCGGATGACACTAAACTTTTCCGGGTGGTGAAGAGTAGACCAGCAGGGATTGTGAAGAGCTCCAGATGGATCTCTCCAAGCTGGGAGAATGGGCAGCAAAATGGCAGATGTGCTTCAATGTAAGTAAGTGTAAAGTGATGCACATTGGGGCAAGAAATAAAAACTTCACATACACACTAATGGGTTTTGAGTTGTCTGTGACGGATCAGGAGAGAGATCTTGGGGTGCTGGTGGATAGGTCGATGAAAGTGTCGACCCAGTGTGCGGCGGCTGTGAAGAAGATCAATTCCATGCTCGGGATCATTAAAAAAGGGATTGAGAATAAAATGGCCAATATCATTATGCCATTGTACAAATCAATGGTAAGGCCACATCTGGAGTATTGTGTCCAGTTCTGGTCACCACACCTCAAAAAGGATATAGTTGAATTGGAAAAGGTGCAGAAAAGAGTGACCAAAATGATTAGTGGGCTGGAGCACCTTCCTTATCAGATGACATGCATTAAAATTGAGTGGAGGGAGAGTTAGAACAGACAAAAGAAAATATTTCTTCACCCAGCGTGTAATTCATCTGTGGAACTCCTTGCCACAGGATGTGGTGATGGCACCTGGCCTAGATGCCTTTAAAAGGGGGTTGGATAGATTCATGGAGGAAAAGACCATCACAGGTTACAAGCCATAAGCCACCTCCTGGCTTTAGAAGTAGGTTTTCTCTGTGCCAGGTGCAAGGGAGTGACAACAGGAAGCAGGTTATCTTGTTGGCTGTGTGCTCTTGGAGGCATCTGGTGGGGCCACTGTGAGATACAGGAAGCTGGACTAGATGGGCCTTTGGCCTGATCCAGCAGGGCTCTTCTTATGTGCTTATGTTCTTAAGCTGATAAGTTGCAGAGCCTTGGGGGGGGGAGTGGAACTGCAGCTGCACTTGAGTGAGAGTCAAGGTTGCCTGTCAGTTGAAGCGTGGTGAGGTGGACGGCAGAGAGAGGGAGGGAGGGAGGGAGGGAGAGAGAGAGAGAGAGAGAGAGAAAGAGAAAAAGAGAGAGAGAGAAAGAGAGAAAGAGAGAGAGAGAGAGAGAGAGAGAGAGAGAGAGAGAGAGAGAGAGAGAGAGAGAGAGAGAGCTGGACTGTGAAAGAAACCATCTAGAATGAAGGGTTCTACGAAAGATTAGAACATATTATTGTATTGTAAAAACCCCTTGGGGGTTTAGAAAGCCTGCCTGTGTAAACCGTCTTGGAATTAAAGTCAGAGGAGAAATCCGATGACCAAAGAAAAGGTGGTATATAAATACTGGTTGTTTGTTGTTGCTGATGTTGATGATGATGATAATAAAAATATAATTATGCACCTTTTAATTTTTTTCCCAAAAGGTTACTGAATGCTACACACAGACTCTTGACTGTTAGACGTTGGGTTGAAAAAATGGCCAAGTTGAAATTGGCAAGACAAAAAGCATCCCCCACCCTTGCACTTAAATGAAGTCAGCGGAACTAAGTATATGCACTTAAAATGCACCCAGCTGACCTCCCAGAACTGCAGCATCTTAATTATGGTGTGTTTATAACCTCTCGTATACGAGACTTCAAAGGAGACAACTTGCAGTGTGTCTTTCATATTCTCAACGTGGCTTCCCAATTTTGTGGTTTCTGTTTCTTGCCGACTTGCCACTCGGAGGAGAATAAAAAAAAAAGATGAAAGCTGACATCGAGAGGAGGCAAAACCCTAAACTATCCATAAGAAAATAGCATCACTTTGAGGATCTCAATTTGTCGACGAGAGGAAATCCACTTGAGGTTTTTATAAATCATAGGGTTTGACGCTTTATAGGTTAGATTCCACAGTGATGGACTTGAATGTACCCATTTTGCTCATTGTGACGTTGTGTGGAAAAGGAGGAAGAAGACAGCAACTTGTATAGTTGGGAAGAATTTATCTTGTTTCTTTATGGTGCCTGAGAGATTTTTTAAGAAATAGGGATTTACTTGGGTGTGGAGCCAAATACCGTATTGTCCCGAGTGCTGGTAATGACCTTTAAAGCCTTTCCCAATTCAAGGTGCTGGTAATGACCTTTAAAGCCCTTCATAGTTTGGGTCCAGGATATCTGAGGGACCGCCTTCTCCCATACATTCCGGCCCGCTCTCTTAGGTCATCTGAGGGGGCTCTCCTCCGAGTGCCACCTCTATTGCAAGTTAGGGGAGTGGCAACACGTGGGCGAGTCTTCTCTGCTGTGGCGCCACAACTGTGGAACTCCCTGCCAGGGGATCTGAGAACCACCCCCTCCCTCATGACTTTTCGGCGAGGGCTCAAAATGTTTTTGTTTCATCTAGCGTTTGGGTGATGGGCTGTGGTCTGCCTCCTGTGTCTCAAGATGCTCTGCCATGCTGCTTATCTGCTCCATACTCTCCCCCCCCAGTGGATGTTATTGTTTTTAAAAATTGTTTATATATGGTTATATATTGTTTAAACCTTTTAATGTATTTTTTAAGTTATGTATTTTAACTTCTGTTGTAAGCCGCCTTGGACATTTGCCTTTCGGCATAGGAAAAGGCGGGATATAATTTTTTTAAATAAATAAATAAATAAATAAAGAAATAAATAAATAAATAATATACACGTTAGTAGAACAGTAAACCAGTACAACTTTAGTACAGTTAAAGGCATAGGCACCCTGTCCCTTATTGAATCTGGGCACCCTAGTATTAGTAGCCTTCCCAGATCTAAAGGGGGACAGAGTACCTACTTTAACCTTTGAAATTTGGGCAGATGCAGCTTGTTGATGATGAGCTGCACCTGCCCAAATTTCAATGGTTAACAGCACAATCCTATGCATGTCTACTCAGAAGTGTCCCATTGCATTCAGTGGGGCTTAGTCCCAGGAATGTGTGCATAGTATTGCAGCCTAAAGGTAGGCATTCTGTCCCCCTTTGGATATGGTAAGCCTATGCAGGAGCTCTTGCTCTCAACTTTCAAACTGCACTCTCAACTTTTAAACTGCAAGATCAATAAATATCTTAGTTTCCACAGAGTCCTGGGGCTGGAACTTAAGGGTTAATTTTTTCAGATGCTTCTTGAGGGTAGAGGCTGCTGAGAGATCATTGTTTGGCCATTTAGCAAGTGATTAAGAGGCAAAGGAGAGAGGGAAAAAAGCCCCTTTTTACCTTTGAAAGAGACTGGGAGAGACTTGGAGAGGCTTGGCTTTGAAAGCGCTTTGCAGAAAACACTAGGCAGAAAATGCTAGGCTTTGATTGTAGGCCACACCCCTACTTTAAAGACTTGCCTTAGGGGAAAAAAGTGAGTCTTATACTCAGGCCAATAAGGTAAATACATTTTATTTTTTTATGCTAGTTCTGGCCAAAAATGGATAGAATGAGCCACTGGCGTCGCTGGAGGTGGGGCGGAAAGCTAAGTTCTGCAGCTTTCCGCCCCACCGTTACTCTCCGGTACGAGGCGCCCCGCCCCCTCGTCGTAGGAGCCTGTCAGCAGAGAGAAAGCAACGTGCAGGAGAGTCCCTGCGCGTTGCTTTCTCTCCGCTGACGGGCTTCTATGACAAGGGGGCGGGGCGCCTCATACCGGAGAGTAACGGTGGGGTGGAAAGCTGCAGAACTTAGCTTTCTGCCCCACCTTGAGTGACGCCAGTGGAATGAGCTAACATCAGTCTGGCAGATGAAAAAGTGAGTAAAAATGAACTGGAACAAAACTGTGCCAAATGGAAGGAATGCTTCTGAAGAGATCCTAGATACTATTACTAACAATTTTTATGATTTTGATTTAGGAAATAATCTCAGTGGTGACATCCCATCAGTGGAATGCACTCTCAAAGGAAATCAGACTGGCTCCCTCCTTGATAGTTTTTTTTTAATGTCAGTTGAAGATGCTTCTGTTCAAGAAGGCCTTTTGAACCATGTTTAAATCTGCTTCCTATTTGCTGTCCTGTATGTTTTTTTAAAAGATTGAACACTTCTTATTTTAACAGGGTTTTTTTTTAATCTTTTGCATTGTATTACTTTAAATGTGTAGGACACATTGGCTGCTGTACATAAAAGGTGAGAAATAAAAATCACATCAATAAATTGTTAATTGTAATGCAAAAAGGAGCTCAACCAATTTGTTTCCGAGAGCTGCACATTGTATGTCCAAGAGCCGCATGTGGCTCAGGAGCCACAGTTTGGCCACCCCTGTTATATACAGTATTATCAACTTGTACCATCAACCTTTCAAGAATACTGAGTCTCCAGCAACAGCCCTTGCTAATATGCAACTTTTTGTCTGTAGACCATTGGTATTTCTGGATTTTGCACATTGTCGCACCTGCCACTAAAACCACTTACTTGCTGTTGTCACATCTGTGATGCCCTTGTAACAGTCACAATCCTCTACAACGCAGGGGCCAATTTGCACCTTCTTCCAGCACTCCATTACTACAATATCAAGTGATGAACTGCATGTGTGAATGGATTGTCACCGGTCCAACATCACAAATAGAATTTAATGTCTCTCAATGTCATCTCAGATCCAATGCATTCCAAGGGAGCCCATTCACACCGTCAGTTGCTAGTCATTGTTGCATACTGAATATGATCCTGGGGCAAGAATTCGAGGGATGCCTGTGCAGGTGTGAACCTGCCCTATGTTTGATGGTTTAAAAGACTCTCTTCCACTTTCGGTCCTGCATGCACGAAATAGCAGAAGAGAGTCTTTGACCTCTAAACACATAATGTGCCATGCATGTGTTTGCCTCTTTTGTTTTTAGGCGTTCCCAACCTGTGTTTTTTCCGTGGATCACAGGTGGTCCAGCCTCTGGGGCCATGTATGCATGGCAGTGACTTCTGGGCCAACTGGTTCTCAGGTGGGCTGGCAGCAAACAGGGCCTTGGTCGGGGGACCGACAGAGTCTCTGGCCCCCGCCGCAGGGCTGCCAATGCAATCCTGTCAGGGATGTGGATCAAGTCTCTGACTCCAAGTCTCAAGTCAAGTCCCAAGCATTTGCCCCCAAGTCCTGAGCTTTTGGTTGCAAATAGAAATCCCTATCTATTTAATGGGGGAAACGGGTTTGAACCTGAAGAAAATTGGACTTGTCATAAAAGACTCCAAGTCTCGAGTCGAGTCTTGAGTCGAGTCTTTCAAGTCTTTTACAATCACCAAGTCAAGTCCAAGTCAATAAACTCAAGTCTACATCACTGGATCCTGGAATGGCCTGCCTGCCCTTGGCCCGAATTGCTCAGCCCAGCAGTCTGGAAGTAGTTTGTCAGTGACATGACTATGTGTGACATCATCACATCATTGCCAGACTACTTCCGGGTTACCAGGGTCCGCAATGTCTCAGCATGTCGCCCCAGTGGTCTGCAGTCTCCTGAACCACTGGTTTAAATACTACATGGAGGAGAAATAATAATAAACCAGTATTTATATACCACCTTTTCTTTGGTCATCGGATTTCTCCTATGACTTTAATTCAAAGGCGGTTTACATGGGTAAGCTTTCTAAACCCCAAGGGATTTTTACAATACAATAATGTTCTAATCTTTCGTAGAACCCTTCATTCTAGATGGTTTCTTTCACAGTCCAGCTCTCTCTCTCTCTCTCTCTCTCTTTCTCTCTCCCTCCCTCCCTCCCTCTCTCTGGCGTTCGTCTCACCACGCTTCAGCTGACAGGCAACCTTGACTCTCACTCAAGTGCAGCTGCAGTTCCACTCCCCCACAGAGGCTCTGCAACTTATCAGTACTACATGGTACTGGAAAACTTGGCAGGGAGTTAAGGGGGCTTCAATATTTCCAATAGAAATTGTTGTCCCCCCCATGCACTATTTACTGTAGGAAAAGAACTTCATCCTTTTCAAAGTATTCAAACCCCCACCCCCCCAACTTCTGCCACGGTTGCATTGCATTTTGTTTCACCTGCACACAATTTTTTAAAACGGGGAAAAAAAGAGGCCAGCAGAACTTTATACATGTGTTAAAGTCATCAGTGAAAATGCTTATAGTAGTTTAGGGGTGGTGGTGGTTTGTTACATACCCCACTATTTTTGCCAGTGCGCATAGGAGTCCATGTGCCTCCTATGTCATTTTCCATTTGAATAGGCTGTGCATGGAGCAGTGGCGATGTTGCTGTTTTTTTTTTTTTTTTTTTTTTTTTTTTGCTGAATGTCATTTTCTTTCACATCTCCAGCAACTCGACCGAGAATACCAGGCCTAAGCATGGCTGGAAAAGCTCGTCTGGGTCAGTGGCTGGAGGCTGATGTTCCAGACCATTTCCATTGGAAATCATAATCATTGCTGACATGAATGTCTGCTGGCATGAGGTGGGTGCCTCAATCTGCAAGGAAGAAGCAACAGAACCATAAAGTGAAGGTGAATTCCACGGGAGTCATCGAGGCCAATGGATTGTTTTGCTTGAGAGACTTCGCTCGGGTCCCTTTGAATGTTTAAGGTTCCATGAGATTCTCTGGTCAAAGAGAAGGACTGCACAAGATTCCTGTTGGGAAGCTTGTTTTGTTATGGGGAGTTGCATGCACGGCAGCCGTTGAGACTAGCTTTGCAATGGGGAAGTGTTTCTCAAGTCCTCCCCAGTCGTTTGCTTTGCACACTCCAGAGGGATCTATTCCTAGTGCAAGCCTAGGAATCTCTGCTCAGAAGTAAGTCTCGTTGAGTTCAATGGGAATGACTCCCAGATAAGTTGTGCATAAGAGGGCAGCCCTAAATGGCAAACCCACCCCCCCACCCCCCCCACCCACACCCACCCCCCACCCACACCCCCACCCCCACCCCACACACACACACAGACCCAGGCCCCTTTGGATTTATTTTTTAATTTTATTTAGAAGATTTATATCTGGTCTTTCCCTCTGAAGAAGTAGAGTGCTTAACCCATGGCCAATGACATTCACCTGGATGGTGTAATGGTGTGGGAGTTGGATTTAGACCTGGAAGATACAGGTTCAAATCCCTGCTCAGCCATGAAGCTTCCTGGGTGACCTTGGGCCAGTCACTATCTCACCTCTCACAGGCTTGTTGTGAGGACAAAAGGAGGGAAGGGACTATGTACAGTAAGTCCTCACAGTGCAATCCTGTGTAGGATATGGTGGCCGACCTAAAGGGCCATCCACCATATCCTATCGAGTTCCGGGCAGCCCGGGAACAACTCGGGAGAAGGGGACAATCATCCCCTTCCCCCACTTAAACAGCGGGAGGCCCTTGGGCCTCCTTGAATGTGTGCGAGCTCTAGAACCCGCGCACAGTGTCTGGGGCCTGGAGGGAGCTTTGGATACCGGGGATCTTGGCCCTCGGTATCCCCGCCCCTCCAGGCCTCAGGCAGCCAATGGCCAACCTCCCATGCCACGACCGGCGTATAACTTACCCAGTCCGGCTTGCGCAGGGCCGGGGAGAAGGAGGGGCAAGCAGCGCCGGCCGCAGTGCGGAAGTGCTTTCTAGCACTTTCACGACACCCTGTTCTGGGGCAACGCGCACTGCCCTGGGGCTTCTTTAGGCAGGAAAGTTGTTGATAGGTTCTTCTTGGAAACTGTATCTTTAAGAGAAACAACTTCTAATGAAGCTAATTTTACCATAGGTTAATTGATAAACGTAAACGTTCCTATGGCATTTTCCCATCAACTTTACAATGAAATGACTTTTAACGAAACGACTGTAAGTGAGGACTTGCTGTACGCCACCCTGAGGTCCTTGGAGGAAGAGTGGAATAAAAGTGTGAAAAAGCAAATATTTGTACCCCAGGTTCTCCACTCTGTATAAAACAAGGAAGCATGTCAGAGGGAAATACTCTGCTCAAAGCTTCACAAGGATTTTGGTTTACTGTGACTTCTGTGTCTCGGGGGAATTGTGATGGATGCCTTATTGAACTGAGATGAAGGGAACATGTGCGAGCATCTGATAAAATGAAGAGTTTATTTGGCCTCCCTGATTTGATCACAGGCGTCTACAGGTAATGAATCTTTGGAAGCTGGGTGAAGAAAAATTTCATACGGGGTTCAATGGTCCATCACAGAGACTCAGTCCAGTGCGACTGCTAATAAAATGGAAAGGCCAAAGTAATCTTATATAGTTGTTCTTTTATTCTCTGAAGTGTCAGGAATCCAAAGGACACCAGTGTGAAATCCCACCCAAAGTAAATTCCACTAAAGTAATATTAATTCTTCCGGCAAGCAATGAGCTCCATGTATGTCTGATTAGTAAGTTGAGGAGCCTTCGTGGAGTATCAGCAAATAGGACGCTGTTTGTCCTGTACACAGAGTATATTGCGTTAACAAAGCACTTTATTCTTATCAAAGTGCACTTCAGAGACACTAATGGGGTTTTGTCTCTGGACACAACTTGGCGCTAGGCAAATATTTTCTCCATTTGATTGCGAGGAAATGGTCGCATCACAAAGTAGCACAGAAAGGACACTGGAGGTAGGGAGGAACGAGTGGAATGGGTAACTCCGCTTCAGATTAGAGGTACGCAAGAAAAACAACAACCATGATTTAATTTGTTTTCATGATTTAAAGTAGAATTTGGATGTGTTGAAAAGAGTTATGGGAGACAGACATGCCAGGATGGAAAGTCTCCATTTTTGAACAGAAAAATGGCACAGTCATTGCAGATGTTGGCTACAAAACCGCTTCAGCTCTCTCAGCAGTCACAGCAACTCAGTGGCGTTGCTGGAGGTGGGGTGGAACGCTAAGTTCCGCACCGCGCTGACCCTCCATTACTCACTGGCATGAGGCGGCCCCGCCCCCTTGCCTTTGGAGCCATTCAGTGGGGCGAAGGCAACGTGCAGGGAACGTAGCGTTCTGCCCCACCTCCAGCGACGCCACTGCAGCAACTGTTGCCTGCCCAAGCCAACGGTGTGTAAGAACTGCTGTAGCCTCCATCTGCTTTGACTTTCTCTTAAAAGCAGAAGGAGAACCGCTATCCTGCCACTGTAGGGAAGCCACTTCCTTAACCCCCTGAGGATTGACAGCAGAACTGTTCAACTCCTACTTTGCGTCTGTTTTCTCTCAGAAGGAGAATTGTGCAAATGTGGATGCTTTATTATTGGCCTATGGGGATGGGGGGGAATTCGTATTCGTATTCATACAGACGTGATGAAAACATAAATGGCACAGGCCTGCAGATTAAGATTGACAGGGAACTAGTTAAGAACCACCTAACTGGCCTAAATGAATTCAAGTCATTTGGACCGCATAAACTGCATCCTAGAGTACTATTGAAGTTGCCGATGTTCTCATTCTCACAGAGCCTCTGCCAATTATCTTTGAGAAATCTTGGAAGACAAGGGGGTGCCATTAGAGTGGAAATGGGCTAAGTAGTCCCAATCTTTAAAAAGGGGGGGGGAAGGAAGACCCAGGAAATTACAGGTCACTCAGTCTGACTTCAATACCGGGGAAGATATTAGAACAAATTATAAAACATATGGTTTGCACTTATCTGGATAACAACTTATTAATAGAAGCCAACATGAGATTTGTCTGGCAAGATTTATTTTTGACAAATCCATCTCCTTTTTTGATCGGGTTACTAGCTTACTAGACAGTGGGAATGTTGTGGATGTAATTTCTCTCGACTTCAATAGGGCATTTGACAAGGTTCCCCATGACATCTTAATGAGCAAGTTGATAAAACATAGGCTAGATGATATGATCGTTAAGCGTAGAACTATATCCAATGGGTACAAACTGCAAGAGGAGATTCCGGTTGGACACCTGGAAGAAATTCTTGACAATAAAGACGGGTTGACAGTGGAACGGATTGCCGAGGGAGGTGGTGGATTCTCCCTCATTGGGGATCTTCAAGTAGAGGCTCAACAGGCAACTGCTGGAGATGCTCTAGGACAGTGGACCCCCTTTTGTAGAATGACAATCTGTCGGGTCACCCCCCCCCCCCAAGAACTAGGGCCAGAAGTGATGTCATTAAGCAGGCAGTGATGGCATTGTTTTGAATAAATTACACTGTTTAATAAACCACACTTTTAAAAATAAGTCACATTTTTAAAGTTGTACAAATATAAGCAGCCCTGTTTTTTTTGCGGGGGGGGGGGGGAGTGAGCTAATATTAACAGAGATGCTAAAGGCAAGCAGAAAGTAACACAAAGTGAGCAAACAAGCCCCAAGAGAGCATCAGACACTTCTTTCTCTGCAGTAGGGGAGAGGAGTGAGCTGCCGTCTTGGGTGTGGCCATCCAGCCAACATCCCGCGACCCCCCCAAAACTGCTTCCCGACCCCCAGGTTGGGAACCACTGCTCTAGCAGGATTTCCTGCTACAGGCAGGGGGTTGGACGAGATGACCTTGTGGGCCCCTTCCAACTCTATTGTGACCTGGGGCAATTCCTATTCCAAACTGCTTTCCCCCACATTTCAGCAGCAGAACTAATGGTGAAGGAGGATGAGAGCCAAAGGAAAGGGATACCTTTGTAATAACTGAAAAGCAGTGTTGCCAGGGGTGGTGGTGGTGGTGGTATATTGCAGTGTTTCTCAAACTGTGGGTCGGGACCCACTTGGTGGGTTGTGACCTGATTTCTGGTGGGTCCCAGGTGATGGAAAGATCAGATAAGTAATTGCCGCAAGCCCTGAGGCTATTCAAAAATCAGATAGCTGCTAACTGCCCTGCAAACAGCTGAGCTCCTGCAGTTTGCAAGGAGCTGAGCTCCTGCAGTTTGCAAGCTTGTATAAATATAGGGAGATAAATGTTTGAGCGTCTCGTAAAGCTAGGTGGGTAAAAAGTGGGTCCCGGCGCTAAAAAGTTTGAGAACTACTGGTATATTGGATAGTGTAAATGGATGCGACTTCTTTGAATTAGCTTGACAGCACTGTAACTTCACTCACTCTGTTCATTAGAAACGATGGGATGAGCAAATGATCTGGAAATGACTGGAAATATCCGTGGCTACTTTCTCCCCCAGTCAGAGTATGGAGCAGTGGACATCATAGCAAGTCAGAAACAACGGCGATCAAAAGGCAAAGAGAGAGATAGAGATGTGATGTTGGGTGTAAATCTTTCCAGGCTCCCAGCAGGCTTATTTTGCTGCCAGTGCACATTACCAAAAGACAATGTTTAAAAGCATTTACAACAAATTAACATCCCTGATTACGTTCTCACACCGTGAACGCATTTATCACTTTTTTTCCACAGCGCTCTGACAAAAACAGCATCACAGGCACAGCATTAGGGTCAAAAAGAAATTTTAAAGTATAATGAAAACTTAATTACCAGGATTACTTACAACAATGTTGTTATTAATAAAGTGCATTTGATTTTTTTTCTTCTAACACATTCAATGTTTTCCAGCTTTTGAGATGCTGAATTATGGCTCAAGAAAATAAAAAAGCACGGGTTTCTATGAGGTATGTACTCTCCAATAGCACTAAACTGAAGCAGCTTCAATCCCCTGGAAGAACAGCAAAGAATCGACATAGACAACGTATTTAAAAATCACCTCCAAAAGCACACAAAAACCTGTCTCAAAGCGCTTTTTAAAAAATGGTCCGGTTGGAATTTTATAATCCGGGTGCCACTACTGAAAAAGCCCTGTCCCACATCCATGTCAACCACATGTGTGGGGATGAGTAGCATGGCCTCTGATGATGAACACAATAAATGGGCAGGTTCATGTGGTCGAAGGTGATCCAAGTATCTTTCTAATTTTCACATAGATTAGTGGTCCACATAGATAAGGGCCACGGTGGCTTAGTGGTTAAGACGCTGGACTGCAGACCGGAAAGTCGGTAGGACAGCAGTTCGAGACCCGAGTGCCGCGTGACGGAGTGAGCTCCCGTCTCCTGTCCCAGCTCCTGCCAACCTAGCAGTTTGAAAGCAAGAAATTGGAAGCAGATAAATAGGTACCGCTGCGGCGGGAAGGTAACAGCGTTCCGTTAGTCATGCTGGCCACATGACCACAGAAGCTTCTTCGGACAGCGCTGGTTCTTTGGCCTTAGAAATGGAGATGAGCACCACTCCCTAGAGTCGAACACGACTGGCTTTTGAGCAGGGGATACCTTTACCTTTACCTAATGATCCTAGGGCCAGTTTTTTCATTGCTTTGTTATTGAACACATTCCTCCATGCTGCACTTGAGGGCAGCATTCCTCCCCCCCCCCCGACCTCACCTCACCCCACCCTGAATGACACCCTCTTTCCAAGTGTTATTTATTAATTATACTCCCACTAGCAGCACAGCTGGAATGTTTTCACAGCTTGAGATACCCAACCTACACCTTCCTTCTTCTTGTATGTAAACTGGTTCTCAGCTATCTTGCTTTTAAATTATTTTTGCATATTGTTTTTCTCAGGATGCGTCAACAGCAAAACACTCAGCTGTATTTTTGGAAGCATCTATTTCGTGGCTTAATGGGAACATATACACTCTCCTTCCGCAGGCAATCAGCACTGGGCGTGTGTATGAAAGCTGGGTGTGACACCATTTCTTTCAGTTTTGTAAACTTGGTTGTCACAACTAGAGAACGTGGGAGGTGCTTCGGGTACACTGAAGTCAAAGCAACGTAAGCAAGGTAGAATAAAAAAAACCTTGTGTTTCTAAAATAAGCTTATTTGAAATTCCATGGACATCCCCCTTGCTCTTTCTTTCCCATACATCTCTCTGGCCATTGCCCTTGTGAATGGTGCCCCTGCAGGAAACACTAGCTTGAACACTAGCCATCAACACAGGATGTGGTGATGGCACCTGGCCTAGATGCGTTTGGATAGATTCATGGAGGAAAAGACCATCACAGGTTACAAGCCATAAGCAACCTCCTGGCTTTAGAAGTGGGTTTTCTCTGTGCCAGGTGCAAGGGAGTGTCAGCGGGAAACAGGTTATCTTGTTGTCTTGTGCTCCCTGAGGCATCTGGTGGGGCCACTGTGAGATACAGGAAGCTGGACTAGATGGGCCTTTGGCCTGATCCAGCAAGGCTCTTCGTATGTTCTTATGCTCTCCTTGCATCTTCAGGTATCATCTCACGTGAGCGATGTACTGTTTTTTGAAAGCCTCTCTGAGGAAGGTGTACAGACAGTATACAGACAGTTCTGCTAGGTGGGCAGACAGGGTAGCTGCTAGCCCATACGGTGCCTTTGTGCAAATTAGAAAAGGGCACTCCTTCCTCCCTGCCGGAAGTAACATTCCTCCTCCTTCCAAAGTGAATGGTGCCCCTGTAGGTGTGTGCCCTTGTGCAGCGTGCAACTTGAACTGTACATGGTGGCCCTGTGTGCAGAGCTAGTGGCATTGTGCTTTGTGTGCCCCTGCTGGGACTGCTTGGTGCACCTACCAAGAAAGCTCCCCATCTTTTCTGGAAAGGCAGATTTTCACAATTACCGTATTGGTCTGAGTATAAGACTCACTTTTTTCTCCTAATTTAAGTTTTTAAACTAGGGGTGCGTCTTATAATCAGGCTGTTGCAATTTAATGCCAGTGATTTAATTAATTTTTTTTAATAGCAGCAAACTTTAAGGGTGCGTCTTATAATCAGATGTGTCTTATACACGGGACAATACGGTAATTTCATGTGCTTATTGGACTGGCGCATTCCCAGTTTTTGGAAGCAATTGCTTGAAATGGATGTGCATTACAAACACTTGCACCATACAGGGCCGAGGATATAACAAAGCGTATTTTGCAAAAGGAGCATGTGGCAAAGTTATGGCTAATGAAACAAATTCATGCACATAACAATGTGCAGAAGATAGAAGCACTTGGAGACAGTATATTCTCTGGGAAGTCTCAGGATGTAAATGTGTGTTAAATTAAATTGAAGAAGGTGAGCAACGATTACAAAAATCCAATTTTTGAAAAATGAGATTTTAACATTTGTGCCGTTTCTGTACCAGGGCTTTAAGCTATCTTGGTAATGAAAAGGTGAAAGGGTGACTTATGCTATTTAAAAAGGAGGTTATCATAAAATGAAGACAGAGCTATAATTGGGTCTCCTGCTGATACAAGTGAGGAAAAACAATTAGCGGAAGGCTTTAAAAGGCTAATCTGAAAGAGTGGTGGTGGAGAAAAGTCCATTCTATTACTAGGCTGGCACTCATGAAACTAATCAAGAGCCTTTCTGCAATGTTCGGTGATTCATCAACTCAATGAGTAAAGTACAGTGTGGCTCCTTCTCGAGGTAGGCTTCATTTACTTGTATAATTACCAAATTATGAAGTAGGAGAGACGTGATCCACGTCACCAGGGCCAGCTTGTCCATGAGTAGGCTTACCAGATCTCCAACCAGGGCAGAGTGCTAGAACTTTAGGAGAAGGAACGTGGGCAGGTGTAGCTTGTTAAACCTTTGAGCACAATCCTAGGCATGTCTACTCAGAAGCAAGCCCCATGGATGCCTAGGATTGTGTTCTAAGGTTTAACAAGCTACACCTGCCCACATTCCTTCTCCTAAAGGTCTAGCACTCTGTCCCGGTTGGAGATCTGGTAAGCCTACTTTTAGGAGAAGGAATGTGGGCAGGTGTAGCTTGTTAAACCTTAGAGCACAATCCTAGGCATCCATGGGGCTTGCTTCTGAATAGTCATGCCTAGGATTGTGCTCTAAGGTTTAACAAGCTACACCTGCCCACGTTCCTTCTCCTAAAGTTCTAGCACTCTGTCCTGGTTGGAGATCTGGTAAGCCTACTCGTGGACAAGCTGGCCCTGGTGACATGGATCACGTCTCTCCTACTTCATAATCCTAGGCATGTCTACTCAGAAGCAAGCCCCATTGAACACAATATTATGAATTAGCATTCATTTATGTGGTGAACAAATCACGTGGTAGGCAGGTTTCCCTCCCCCCCCCCCAAATGTTTCTATATCTCTCCCAAATGCTCTATTTTCTTCTAAAACTGTATAAGACCCATTTTCTTCTCTCCTGGCCATCCCTTTTCACCTTGGGAACAAACCTCTTTATCTTTTCATAACATCATTTTCTAATGTAGTAACCAGTGCCATGCATACATTCTGAGTCATACCAACTGCTTAACCTTATCATTTTTGTGGGTTTACCTTATTAATCTTAAATTACCTGCTTGAAGCAGCCTCATTTCCTTTTCCCCCTCCGTCCGTTTAAAAATAAGAACGACTTCTCCGTATTGTCGAGAGATCCTACGGAAGGGATGTTTTTCCATCCAGGTTTTTCCTGTTAAATCTCATTCATTCTGAGACTGCAGTTTTTAACACTGTGCCATCCGGTATCTCTTCACATTTGTCAAAAAGGCAGATTTGCTTTGTGCAGTATACAGAGAACAAGTGTAAATACTGCCAGTTCTCCTCCAGCTTTCTCAGGATGCTGCTTGGTATTTTACCAGAAACCCGAAAGAGCAATTATGCTTTTCTTTTTCTTTTCTCATGTGCATAAGAACATCAGAAGAGCCCTTCTGGATCAGGCCAAAGGCCCATCTAGTCCAGCTTCCTGTATCACACAGTGGCCCCACCAGATGCCTCAGGGAGCACACAAGAAAACAAGATACCTGTATCCTGTCGCCACTCCCTTGTACCTGGCACAGAGAAAACCTACTCCTACAACAAGGAGGTTGCTTATCCCCATCATGGCTTGTAAGCTGTGATGGACTTTTCCTCCATAAATCTATCCAATCCCCTTTTAAAGGCATCCAGGCCAAGTGCCATCACCACATCCTGTGGCAAGGAGTTCCACAAACCAATTACACGCTGGGTAAATAAATATTTTCTTTTGTCTGTTTTAATACTCCCTCCTCTCAATTTGAGTGGATGTCCCCTAGTTCTAGTGTTGTGTGAGAGGGAAAAGAACTTATCTCTATCCACTCTCTCCATCCCATGCATAATTTTATACGTCTCAATCATTTCTATCGGCCAGACCAACACAAGCCAAACTGGCCCGTCTATAAGACTGACAGAAGTGATCACCACAGGTAGCAGATTGGAGTCCATCCACGTCCATTGCTCCCCCACTTCCTGGATTCCAAAAAGAAGAGGGGAACAGAGCAGAAGAGGAAGTGTGGAGGAGGTTGGTGGATTACAGTGTTGGAGATGTTCCAGCCCACCAGTTTCCTTTCACTTTCTCTTCTGCTCCCGTCATTCTTTCCAAATCCATCGGATGGAAGGAAGAGGAAGAAGAACAATAGTGAGGCTGAATCATGAGGCGGGGCGCACTGAGTGACGCCAATTTTGAGGGTGACACCACATCCACCGGCACGCCCAGGGCCACTCAGCGGTGAGCCTCCGGCAGGGTTGTACAGCACAGGCGAGCAGGCTGTGTTTCGCCCGGTCTCCCACTGGCTCCCTGCGGTGCCGGTGGGAGACCGGGCCACAAAGCCTGCTTGCCTCCAGCAGCGCGAGGAGCAGCGCGAGGGCAACCTGCACAACGGATGGGGTAAGTAAGTTATTTAATTTGTAATAGGAAAATTAATTAAATAATTAAAAATTTCAGGCGCGCTTCGCGCGGCAATAGGGGGCGCTTTGCACCCCGTTTAGTTTTAAAATTATTTTTATTAGGTTTATTTTTTATTTAAATTTTTAATTATTTAATTAATTGACCGGGGGGTGTTGTGGGGGGGGGTTGTCTCGGTTGGGGGTGGGGAAAATATGGTAGGCCTACTCATCTCCATTTCTAAGGCCAAAGAGCCAGCGCTGTCCGAAGACACTTCCATGGTCATGTGGCCGGCATGACTAATGGAACGCTGTTACCTTTCCATCACACCAGTACCTATTTATCTACTTGCAATTTCTTGCTTTCAAACTGCTAGGTTGGCAGGAGCTGAGACAGGGGACGGGAGCTCACTCCGTCATGCGGCACTCAGGTCTCAAACTGCTGTCCTACCGACCTTCCGGTCTGCAGTTCAGCGTCTTATCCACTAAACCACCGCTTCCCCATACATGCTACCTGATTGCAAAATTCAGTGCCATATCTCATGGATATAAAGCTCGCTTGAATGTTTGCTATGAAATGCACATCACTTCCTATCATCTGCCCTCTTCAAGGCAGCTCCTCTCCTTCACACATTTTATCCTTTTTATGATTGCCATTAAAGGATTTTTTAAGTGTTTCAGTTTCTTGAGGAGTATTTATGGCTTTGACAGCATGCTCAAAGCCCAGAAGCAGTTTTTCGAAGAAGTGCACATTGAAAAGGAATTCAGGTGACGCATAGCTTTGTTGTACTGTTCTGCACATAAGGTGTTGCTATCAGTGGTCTGGAAAATGTTTCACTAGGTAGTATTCTTTTTTAAAAAAGAGGTTCTGTTCAGTGCTTGTGGCCAGTTAAAATCAGGACTGGGAAAGAAAGGCCACTCAAAGCACTGATTCCTGTGTGTTTTTACCCTGAAGATGCTAGGAATACTACCTAGTGAAACGTCGGTTTTACTTTGATCCTTAAACCAGATTTTATTGCCTTAGAATATGTCTTTATCAGCCGTGTTTTCATCAATAAAAATTGTCAACATCATGACTTTCAATCCTGTATCTGTCATTCATTCTTCGTTACTCAGCAGATGGTACTGCAACGCTGCAAAATACTCTACGTTTCTGCTAAGATCTCACGCATGTATAATACTTTAAGGATTAATGTTTTTTAAACATGGGGGCTCTGTCCTGAACTGCAAACAAGAACTATCAGTGATTTATAGAATCTGGACTCCTGCATTAAGTAAGAGCAGGACAGAGGCGTCACTCCGGTAGGGGCAGTACCATAAGTTGCGCCCCGTCCTAGTCCCGTTTACCAAGCCGGCAGGAGGCGGCCCCGCCCCCTCGCCGTCGGAGCCATTCCGTGCAGAGAAAGCAGCAGCCAAGAGACTCCCTGCCCCTTGCTTTCTCCGCACGGGAATGGCTCTCCTGCTGGCTCGTAAAAGTGCTATGGGAGAGCACTTCTTTTGCATGCTGAAGGTCCCAGGTTCAAACTTGGGCCGGAGCTACGCCGCACGAATCTCAGCGTGTATGCGTCCGGTGTCCCGTCCCCAGATTCAAACAACGGGCTCTGATAGGCTGAACACGAACGCGGGCAAAGTGGAGTCCAACTCCATGTTGCCAGCATTCCGTTCGCGTCTAGCCAATCAGAGCCCATTGTTTGAACCTGGACACATACGCGTCGAGACGTGTGCGGTGTAGCTCCGCCTTAAGTAGTTCTGGACAATATCCTTGTCTGAAACCCTGGAGATCTTCTGCCAGTGTGTGATGGCAATCCTGAGCTGAATGGACCAATGTTGTAACTGGTAAAAAGTAGCTTCCTATGTGAAGTTTGACTCCTGAAATCTTCACTTAAAATATCACAAGACTGGGGGGAAAAAACCAACAACTTAAGCTAAGTCTTAGGAGAGCTGAGATCCATATTTGTTGAAAGCATTGGCACAAGTGGTTTAAGATAGTTTTCTTATCCTTAGAAAAGCAGATATTGTTGAGGGAGGGAGGGAATCATTATTGCAGAATGATAGCTGTAAGCGATATAGTAATAGGCATTTCTTTTTAGTTTTTTCTCCGCCTGACCCTAATTGATTTAGGAGAGCTAGTCATTTAATAAGGACAACTTCATCTTTGGTGGCAACCAATTTCTTTCTGCAAGCTGGCTGTTTGCTTGCTTTATTGTCAGCTAAATTTGAGCTCTAAAAATCAAATGGCTGGAGGGTTGATGAGCCCGGAGTTGATTACATAACACAGCAACAGCTCAAAAACATTGCTCATATAGATTGACCTCGGCTGACCTGGAAATGACAATCCACTAAAGCAAACAGTGTTTTCTTTTTTTAAAAACACATGCACAAAAAAAAATGCATTTAGCCTGCGCTAGATGGAAACAGAGCAGGCAGCAATGGAGATTTTTTCCCCCCATGTTAATTGCATCGCAATCCAGGAGAGGGCAACATATATTCGCTTGTCTTGCCATATTATACCTGGAAACAGAGAGGCATAATAACTTAGGTATGATGTTATCTGTTATGGGATTCAGCTCGTTGATTAAATAAAATCCAGCTTTCGGTTCTCCAAAGGCACTTCTCCAGAAAGATATCAAGTTGTTAAACGCATTGTATTGAATACTGGAGCAAGCACGTTCAAAGGCTCTCGCTGCAAGGAACGTAGAGGAACGAGAGGAAGTAATTCTTCGCTCAACACTTTATTGATCTGTGGCAGTCACCACAGGAAGTGGTGATGGACCGTGGCTTAGATGGCTTTTAAAAGAGGATCACACCATTTCTTGGAGTGTTCAACTATGATGCGTGTTCAGAACAGCGTGCCATTGAATGACAGTTGCTTGGGGTGGGGGAATGGGAGAAGGCTATTCTATAATGTCCTGGTTGTGGGCTTCTTTGAAGCTTCTGGATAGCCATTGTGGGAAACAAAATGGTGGACCAAGTAGACCTCTAATGCAGCAGAACTCCCTGGGCCCTTCCTTTGAAAAATGAATAGTAGTGGTGGGAAGATGGTAATGAATGATAGTGAGGAAGAGTGGCAAGCAACAGAAACCTGGTGGTGATAAGAGGATGTGGAGCTGCTGTTTTCCTGCTTGTGATGCATTTCAAGAACTCTTATTATTCACCTTGATATTTTTTGCAGCATGCTTCTCGATATCTTGAGAAGGAGGTGTGGCCTGGAGGTTGAGCCGGTGCCCTGCCTGAAGAAGCTAAGCAGGGTCAACCTCGGTTCTCACTTGGATGGGAGATGGCAGTTGCTGACGGACCTCACAAAGACACTGAGAGGGCACCATGAGAGAGTAGAATACGGAGGAGTCAACTAGAGAGATAACATCTAGACAACCATCCGGGGGTGAACTGCGGTGAACTGTGAAGCTTGGAAGTGCAGAGCACAAACCAGAAGGAGGGCTACACTCGGAAGGGAAATATCTGGGGTATGGAAAGGTTCTATATATGAATAGAACAATATTGTAAAGACCCTTCGGGTCTAGAATAGCCTGCCTGTGTAAACCGCCTTGAATAAATCTGATGAGAAATCTGATGATGACAAAGACAGTATATAAATACAGACATAAATCAATCAATCAATATCTTGTTCCTGTTTCCCTACATCACTGGATTGCTTTCCCTCCCACTGTCACGTCCCCCCCCCCATGGAATGCCTCATGAATGATGCTAGATCATGAAGTAGCCCCATTCTGCAGGTGATTCGGGGGGATGGGACGGTAGCCAATGGTGTGCTGAGAAATTTCTCAGTCTTCCCCCTCCAACTCACCAAAATTGGTGAGAATCTGAAAATGGGGCAGAGAAAATAGGGTCACATTTTGGAGAAGTTTTGAGACATACCATATATAGTCATGTGAAAAGCAGGCATAAGACAGCAGATTTTCATCAGAGGTTCTAGCTGTGTATGCACTGTACTTTAATTTTATGGTCTGTCAGATACCATTAAGAAAATATTTGCTTTTCTGGTTCATACTTCATCTAGTTAATGGGTGGGAAGGAAAGCAGTCTCTTGTCCGCTCTCAGAGGAGATCACTGAAAATTTTTGGGAGATCATATAGCAATTCCACACATACTACCCTACTTGGCTCCGTGCCTTGACTTGATGGTTGCCCTTGACTGTGCTGCTGGTTCCCAGTTTAAAATAGAAGGCAAACATTCCATAATTAAATTACAGGGTGAAAGACTGCAAAGTGGGCAGAGGCTCACTTGTGAAATCTCCTTGCAAGATGTTAGTTACCAGAATAGAAATTGCAAGGCATGCTTTCGTGGGCTTTTTTCTTTTTCTTTTTACTGTAATATAAACTTAGCTGTGATTCCTAGTGCTAAGGCTTCAATTCTTTCCACGCTTACCTGGGAATAAGCCCTATTGATTATAATGTACTTACGTCTGAGTAGACATGCAAAGGCTTGGGCTATAAATTCCCCAGAAGAAGTAGAAGCAGTATGGTATACATTTGAAGGGGGGGGGGGAGATGGCGTGACTCACTGTAACTGCAGAGTCTAGCTCAAAACCAGTACCAGTCAGAACAGACATTTATACCTAGGGGCAGGAGAAAATGGTGATAACGAAGTAAAAGCACGTAGCACTGCTTTCTGTTACAAAATCTGCAAAAATAAAATAAAACCATGTAATTTTGCGTTATTCTTCATCTGCTGACACTGTATAACCTATATATACAGTATAACCCAATACACTTTGAAAGCAGCTACAATTGATAAAAATGGAATAAAAACACATAACACTGCTTTCTGCTATTTCATTTTGGTTCAACACCGAAATGAGCAAAAAAAATAAAATCATTTTCTCCCACCAGTATTTATACCACATCCCAAGCACGGCATTGAACTGGAATGCCAAGCATACCAAATTTGAAATTGTCTTCTTTTTACACACAGAGCGTTGGAGAAGGGAAAAAAAAAAACAGAACAAAACTGTGTGATAAATTATCTGCATGTGAAACCATTTCTTAATTTCTAGTTCTAAGACAAGTGGAAAATGGTTTACATTTATTAAAGCATATGCAAGTCTAAATGAGCCGTAATTAAATATTTCAAACAACAGCTGACTCTGGCAATATCACTTTGGTTGTTATCAAGCAGCCAAATGTAGTTAACCATCTAGTCCCATTGAGTCCTTAGAGGTACGGCCGAAAAGTAAATAGTTAAAAGAAAATGGCTTCCCCAAGTTCTCTGAAATTTGTTTTGTGGAAAGTAGACAGATGAAACTATGTTATAAAACAATTTTCAGAGTTCTAGGGTCACCCCACTGACCCCCCCCAGAGGAGCAAAGATCACTGTTTTTAGGGAAAATGATGCCCCGGAATTGGGGGCAGCCCCCCCTCCTCACTGAAATTAAAAATGAAACTCTGGCTTTGTTTTCATGGCCAGGGCCCTGGCTTTTGAATCCACCTTGTTTGGAGCACCTCAGGTGCAGGGGAGCAGCTGTACACAGCTGTACACACGCGCAACATTAGGCATACCTCAAAGGACTCAACGGGACTTTATGGGTACGCGTTGCGCAAACAACTCACAGCCCAGTCCAGCCTAAGGCTTCAGCAGCACAATTCAGGCACAACTGCATCCTAAGCGCCTTAGGCTCGAGTTGTGCCTGAATTGTGCCGCAGAGGCCGAATTTGTGCTGCAATTGTGACTGACATAGGACGGGTTAAGGAAAGTTGACCAATTCAGTCCTAAGTTTGGCATAAGAGCTATTCCGTCCTAAGTTTGGCCTAAAAGTGGACGTGTTGGGGGCGTGTTGGGGGAGTGACGGGGGCGGTTACGAATTTGAGTCTGATTCCAGACACTGGCAAGCTCCGACATGCCTCCTCGAGCACAACTGCAGCACAAAATTTAGGTCGACAAAAAAGGTGGACTTAAATGTGAGGAGACCCATAGGAGCCATTTTACCTTACCCACTCCAGCCCTCTCCTGAAAAGTTCTAACACCCTACGCCTGAGTTGTGCCTGAGTTAGGACGGAATAGTTGTGGCATAACTCTGGACATGGACCCAAATAGTTACCCTATCAGCACCCAGCCCCACCCAGCCTCTTTCCCACAAAAGCCCAGCCCCAGCCCTCCACTCTCTCTCTCTCTCTCTGAGCACGTGGCGTGGGGTCCTGTCCCCCAGCAGCCACAAAGTGGGACTTTGTCGGTGGAGGGCAAAATTCACAAACACCCCACTTCTCTCTTCTCCTCTCCTCTCTGCCCCCCTCTAGGGCAGAGAGGGCTGTTCTGGCTGTGGCCAAACTGTTTACAGCTGTGCCTGGGCAGCTGTCTCCATGCAAGTGTTTGCTAACCCATGTCTTTCTCCCAGCCCCTCTCTCTCCCCCCCCACAGGCAACAACACCAGCAGGTAAGTGCAGGTAAGAGCAAGGTTCGTGCTGACATGTGGTCTGACTTCTGCCTCTTTGCATATAGAAATATAGGTAGGATACATGACGCTTTACCAATGTGTTATCTCATAGCTGCCTGCAATGCCTTCTCTGAAATGCCTCTCTACCAATGTCTTGTCTGATAGCTGCCTGCATAGCCTGCCATGATATGCCTCTCTACCAATGTCTTGTCTGATAGCTGCCTGCAATGCCTTCTCTGAAATGCCTCTCTATCAATGTCTTGTCTGACAGCTGCCTGCATAGCCTGCCATGATATGCCTCTCTACCAATGTCTTGTCTGATAGCTGCCTGCATAGCCTGCCATGATATGCCTCTCTATCAATGGCTTGTCTGATAGCTGCCTGCAATGCCTTCTCTGAAATGCCTCTCTACCAATGTCTTTTCTGATAGCTGCCTGCATAGCCTGCCATGATATGCCTCCCTACCAATGTCTTGTCTCATAGCTGCCTGTATTCATGTGAGCAGACAATGCCATGAGTGTGGAACTGTAACCCTTATGTAGACACCAGCTGTCCCCCCCTTTTCCCCAAAGGGTCAACGGACAGGTCAGTATTGCTAGGTTTGCCATGGTTGTGACCCACAAGTTGTGTTGTTGTCTCTCTCGTTGACCCTTTCCCCTTACAGGATCATGCTCACCTTACATCCAGGGAAGGAGCGCAGACCATGCTATGTGTGTCACACCTCTCAGCTGTGTTTAATTTCTCTCCCTGCAGGCCTTTGCAACCGGCACACTGGCATTTCTTCAATGGCGATTGCTACCACACACCAGCTGCCATGGAACACCCCCTTGTTTCTGTCTCCCCAGGAATGTCCACTACCACCTACCTTCCTGGGAGCAGCCCTGGGCCTGCAGTCTGGTTGCCCCATGGTCGTCTGCCTCGATGCTGCCAGAGGTCCGGGAGCCTGCCCTGCAACCCCCCTCAGATGCCGGCGCTGCTGCTGCTCCACCTCCCTGGACTGCCACTTCCTTCCCAGGGAGACCACAGCAGGGGGGCTGCCAGGCCCTCAGGGCTCAGAGGGGAGGGGGGAGTTGGGGGGCCTCTCAGGCAGGCAAACAATGACAGGCGACACGGCGCCCATACTGGATCCGCCCGCGTCCGCCACATCCGTGAAGAGCCCTTTCGGCAACCGGGGCTCTCACCCACCCACGGTCCGCTTGTCAATGGCATACGATCCGCCCGTCAACGGCGTCTGTTCCGCCCATGGTCCGCCCGTCAATGGTGTCCGTTCCGCCCAAGGTCCGTCTGCATAAGAGGCGCCCGTTCCTGCATTGCCTTCATCTGTGAAGTGGCCCCTGTGTCCCTATTGGTCTCTGCAGACCCCTCCCCCTGTATCCCTCTCCCACCAGCCTTGTTGTCTGTCTGTCTCTGACCCACCCGTGCCCCTCCCCAGCACCCCCTGTCTGCCTGTCTGTGTGTCTGCCTCCCCTCCCACTCCCTGATGATGGCAGCTGGCAACCCCCTACCCCGCCAGAGCGCCTGCCGCGAGGCGCCAACGTCGCCCCATCTGGGGGCGTTATGAACTGCGTGAGCCCTTCTCGCTCGCAGCAGACAAGGCCAAGGCATCTCTCGGTCATGGCCGGGGCACAGAGCATAAAGCACGCCGGGATGCCTTCTTTGTGGGCATTGCCATGGCCCTGGAGGCCCAGGGCTTCAGGCAGTGCACGGGCATGTCATGGCAGAGGCGGTTCCAGACATCCTGAGACCCCCCCTTGTGTGTGACGTTCCCACCCCTTCCTTCCCTTCTCTCCCCCGCTCCCCCCACATGAATCCCACGTGGAGCCTCAACATGGCCTGGGGGTGGCTACCCCTTCTGCAGGAGGGAGGGGATGGCCACTCTCCCCTGCAGCAGGCGGCTACTGCACAGGGTGCCCTGTGACGGCTGGCTCGGGTACATCGCTCACCGGTCACCTGCCCTGCGCCCACCACATGACTGGCACAACCCCCATGCCTGCGGCCAGCCCCTTTGAGACCGGGCTGCGGCAGACACTGCGGCAGCTGCCATGGATGGACGCTGGCACATGCAGACAGAGGCCTGCACATGCCCGAGCCAGACACCGAGCCTGGAGAGCCTGCCTGCCTGGGAGGTAAGTGTTGCCTGGATCCTGGGGTGGTGTTGGCCCACTGCTCTTGCCTCCTGCCTAACTCAGGCATAGTTGCAGCCTAACTCAGCCCTATCTTAGGCCACAGTTACGCCACAATTGGGCCTCAGTTGTGCCTCACTTGTGCTGAGTTGGGCTGGACTGAGCCCTCAGTGGTCTTTTTCATGCAGAAAAAGAACCAAAGCTGCGTATTTCAAGAATTTAAAGTGCCATAAAAAAACCCTTGAAGGTAGGGACTTGAAACTTGAGGTACACTTAGGTGAGACATCCCCCTAAACACCCCTAAAGCCCTGGAGCTGTGTGTTAAACACAACTATGTTTTTTGAGCATTTTCGTGCTGGACTCACAACAAAATCTGCGTATTTCAAGAATTTAAAGGGCCATACAAAAAAACCCCTTGAAGGTAGGGACTTGAAACTTGAGGTACACTTAGGTGAGACATCCCCCTAAACACCCCTAAAGCCCTGGAGCTGTGTGTTAAACACAACTATGTTTTTGTTTGAAATCTTGTGTTTTCAGCTCCATGCTTTACATAGAAGTAAATGGACGAGTTGAGTTGACCTTAAGTCCCGTTGAGTCCCTAAAGCACCACCTGTAGACCAGGTGCAAGGTGCACCGGCGAAGTTTACTGCAGGTGATTCTTTCTACATGGGGGTTCATTACAAATGTTGATCAAACTAACATTTGGGAAGTCTGGGAAGGTCATACCGCGGGACCAGATGGGTTAAGAATGACTTAAGAATGGTGTGGCCCAGTTCACGCACCATTTCTTATGTTTCTCAAACTGTGGGTCGGGATCCACTTGGTGGGTCGCGACCTGATTTCTGGTGGGTCCCAGGTGATGGAAAGATCAGCAAAGCAATTGTCACAAGCCCTGAGGCTATTCAAAAATCAGTCAGCTGCTAATTGCCCTTCAAAGAGCTGAGCTCCTGCAGTTTGCAAGACAGCTAATTACCCTGCAAACAGCTGAGCTTCTGCAGTTTGCAAGGAGCTGGCTCCTGCAGTTTTCAAGCTTGTGTAAATATAGAGAGATAAATGTTTGAGCCTCTCATAAAGCTAGGTGGGTCCTGATAAAGTGTCATTTTAAAAAGTGGGTCCCGGTGCTAAAAAGGTTGAGAACCTATCTTATACAGAACAGTGATCTTCAACCTTTACTGAGGTTACCTGGCGGTGGCCCGATCTCAGCAGTGCCATCTCTGCCAAATTGCAAGGATTTACAGCAACCTTTACCCAACAGTTCCAACCTCACCATCTAATAGGCTCTCATAGGTGCTATCAAGGTAAATAAAACATCAAAGAGGAGGTGCCAAAGAGCATTCTCACAATCACAGTTTGCCCCCCCCCCATTTTTTTTAAACGCGACTTTTTTTCCCTCAACTGACTTGTTTTAATTAGGGCCCGAAAAGTTACCCAGCTAGTAGAACGATGAACATTATCAAATGCGAGTGGTGTTAGGAAGCAGAGATTAGCCCTAGATTGCATCAGCTTGCTGGCACAGCTGCAAGTTTCCTGCTTCCAGCCTGTTTTATTTGCATGCCTGGAGAAGACAAATTCCATCTGTAGATTGGGAAGTCGTCAATGACCCTGAGCAACTGTCCTCCAACAAACCCAATAGACTAACCTCATTAGCAGAAAATAATGGCCAATAAATTTGTTCATATTGGTAAACAATATATTTGGATTCTGCAGAAAGCAATTTGATGCATCCCTGGGATTGCTTGCAGGGCAGTTCCAACTCCAAAAAAATCCAGACAATTTCTCCTACAACCACATATTTCCTGGCATTTTCTTCCGAGACTCCCAGGAGAGTTGCCTATTTAGGATATATTTGCACAGTGGAAAGCAGTGATGTTTGCTTTTCCCAAAAGGCAACCCATGCTGGTGGTGAGTTGTGATGTCACAAAAAAAAAAAAGCACTGCTTTGGAATACAAATTTGTCCAACTTATTCTGCTGTATTCCAAAGTGAATGTCATTGACCTCTCAAATTCTTGTCTGGCTTGGATTGTATGTGAGCCAGATGACTTCCTTTCCTGGAGCTCAGAATGCTGCAATTATCTGTGTCCATTAGTGATGTCATTTTGCACATGATAAGGTTCAAAGTTCAGAATTGGGCTCCATCCCCCAAGCTATTTTCCAAGAATTGGGGAAAAGAGCTTGAATTGAACCGAAGAGATTTTGTCCATCACAAGCGGTGAGAATTCTGGTCCCCTGCATTTGCGAGGGATCGCAGGTTTGCCTGCATCTCCCCAGGCATTGCGAGACCCTGCCAGGCTCCCCCAATTGGACGCAGCATTTGCGGGGTGGGGTCGGGGGATTTAAGCGACCCCTGCCATGTGTATTGCCATGTATTGACTCAGGTCCGAGTCAATAGACTTAAGTCTACATCACTGGAAAAGACTCACCTGAAGTTCAGTCTCTTGGTCATGGTAGTGTGTGACAGAATGTTAGAAACTGCCTTTGATACAGTGAGAGATTTAGAGAATGCATGGGTATCGATTTCCATTGCAGCCTTTTTTGAACCAACCTTATGGCAGTGTCATTTTGCAGTTAGTTATTCTTGACTTTGTTTTCTTCTCTGCGGTAAATAGGCGTCGGACATGCAGGTCCCTCTGTTCTTGCAAAGCTAGAAAGAACAGATTTTTTTTTTTAAATGCGTTCTACCAATGGTGAGAATTTTTCACATCTTTTCTTTCTAGCAAGACTAACAAGTGCTGTGTACTTTGATTCTGTCCCTCCTCTAATTACATTCTGCCCTCCGGCAGGCTTTTATACCCAGTAAATCTTCTGTCAGATTGTAGAAACCTTTGCAATAATAGATTGTAATGAAGATTAAGCTGACAGATACATAGCTGATTTATTTTAGATTACTGAACAGTAAAATGAAAAAAAAAATATTAAACAGTCAACACTGGATAATGAGAAATATTACGCGCTTGTGTCCTCGCAACAGCTTCTGAGGAGGAAACAGTGGGAATAATGTAAGCCAACTGCAAACTACACATTATGAGGAACTATTGTGTACAGTTGATTATAACATGTCAAAATCTAGTCGAAGGATTTCCTCTTGGGAGATATGCATAGCAGTAGGCTCCTTACAGCAGGCTCCTTATCCATGTCCTGTTTGCCACCAAGATGGAGAAAAGTCTAGCACAGCAATTTTCAGCCCATGTGCCATGGCATATGGGTGTGCCACAAATGGTCCATAGGTGTGCCATGGGAGTTTGGGGGGAGGGTCATTTATTAGAAGGGTCATTGGGGGATGTGAGCCCCTGGCTGGCAGTGCGGTTTGCCTTATCAATTGTCCAAAAACTGATGGTGTGCCTTGACAATTTTAGCGCCTTGTCAGTGAGTCATGATATTAAAAAGGTTGGAAATCACTGGTCTAGCAGAATCAGAGGCGTCGCTGGAGGGGGGCGGTACGGTACTGTAAGTTCCTCACCATTCTAATCCCCGTTTACTCCCCGGTATGAGGTGGCCCCGCCCCCTCGCCGTCAGAACCATTCCGTGCGGCCGCTGCAGCGAAGGCAACAGGCAGGAGACTCCCTGCCCTTTGCCTTCGCCGCACTGAATGGCTCCGACAGTGAGGGGGTGGGGCCACCTTGTACCGGGAAGTAAACGGGAATTAGAACGGTGCGGAACATACAGTACCGCTCCCCCTCCAGCAACGCCTCTGAGCAGGATCTGAGCCATTAGAGCAGGTTCATGGCTCAGGAGTTGACCAATAGCCACTTTTCTCCAGTATCCCAAAAATGTAAGCCACTGTAAAAACACTAACCAAACTTATTTTTTAAAGATGAAAAGAGACTTAGGGCCAGTTTAGAGGATACTTCCAAATTGGCCTCATGTTTTCATTGCCATGCATGCTCTGTGAGTAGATTTATTAGCACACATAGGAGAAGTGGTTCAAATGAATTGTACCCTCCCTACGCAATTATAAAAAAGCCCCAAGTTCCCCCAGATGTGAGAGAAGAGAGCAATAAAGTATGGTTTGAACGAACTGAGAGCGGTGTGCAGGGGGAACTCCAGATTAAGCTGGAATTGACTGGTAGTTACATTCCATTGTTTCTCAAAGTGTTTTTTTTCCTCCTGGTTCAGTAAGTTAATAGTTCATTGCATGGGTTCCGAAGGTGATGTAAATCACCAGAGTTCCATAGACATGAATGATATGGCAATACCTCACTACCGGATGAATCATTTCATTGATGTTAGTATGCCTTACGAGAGCTGAAGTGCTCCCATCTTGCTGCATGTTAGAATTATATTTTTGACCCATGCTGGATAAGAATTCATAATTTTCATAGCTGCGGGTTTCCAGAAAATCCACAAAACAGAACAAAGCCACTTCTTGTGAATAAATGTTGATGGTATGGATTAAAAAAAAATCTACTTTTTGAAAAGATAGTGTTAAGTAATTGTATTTTTGCAAAGCCTGTTAAGAAATAAATTAAATCCATCAGAAGTATAGTGGAACCCCTGGGCAAAGACAACTGTGCCATGCCCATCATCATGACATCATCATGACATCATGATGGCCATGACATGAGGACCATGACATCATCTGAATACACGGAGACGGACTTAAGGTTCAGCCTATCAAGAGGTCCATTCTGACAAGAACTTTGGGTTGTTGTCACACATAGCAGTTGTCTCTCTCTATGTGTAATGCCTTCCTGGTATCATCAGGGAATTGGGATCATAGCTTTGATGAAAAATTTCCTGGATGCCCTCTGGGTTTGGAAGTGGGAAATTTGAAGGTCCACTAATCAGAGCTTAGAGGGTGGTGGGCTAGTCTCCAGGGATGTGGATCAAGTCTCTGACTCCATGTCTCGAGTCAAGTCCCAAGTCTTTGCCCCCAAGTCCCGAGTCTTTGTTTGCGAGTTGAGAGTCCCTATTTAATGGGGAAAATGGGTTTAAACCTGAATAAAATTGGACTCGTCGTAAAAGGCACCAAGTCTCAAGTCGAGTCTTTTGAGTCTTTTACAATCACTAAGTCAAGTCCGAGTCAAGGCATTGACGCGACTCAAGTCTGAGTCAATAGACTCAAGTCTACATCACCGCTAGTCTCCCCAAAATGGGTTCCAAGACAGCTGACCAGCTGGGTTAAGGTGTGATAACCTCGTCAAGTGAGAAGGAATGCTGGTGTTGTCCAGTTAGGACAGGGTGGATTCCTAAGCTCTTGTTTTCCATTCGGGTCAAGGAGGCAAGGGTGCTGCGGGATGTTGATTGTAAGTGGATTTCTTTCAATCAGGGATGTTTTTAGTTAGAACCTGTTTTACATTTCTTCTGAACGTTGCCTCTGATTTCAGCTAGAGAACTTGATAGTCTGTTTGTCTCATTTCTGTTCTCTCAGAAACCTTTTTTAAAATTAAATGAACCTGCTTAGTTTTTTTCCTAAAGAAGAATTAGCTTCCACCACCACTTCAGCCGCCCCTTCCCCTCAGTTATTATCCATTGATACTAGCTCCTTCCTGCTGCTTCTCCCCCGCCCCCGAGCACCACTTCACCAGCTGCCACTGAGCATATGGCACAAATCTGCCCTCTCAACTAAAGTCGTGAGGAATCCATTTGCAAACAGGCTCTCTGAGTGCACACATGAAAGTCTGGATTTAGGATCCTAGTCTTCCAAAAATGTGGATGGCACAAGTTTTTATTTGTGGGTTACTTGGAAGGTAGGCAGGCCAGCGGGTGGCGCAGTGGGTTAAGCCGCTGAACCATGAGCTGTCGATCAAAAGGTCGGCAGTTCGAATCCGTGACGGGGTGAGCTCTCGTTCCTTGGTCAGCTCCTGCCAACCTAGCAGTTCCAAAGCATGTGAATGCGAGTAGATAAATAGGTACTGCTTGCGGGAAGGTAAACAGCGCTCCGTGGTCCAGCTGCATGCTACGCGCTGCGGCAAAGAGAGTCATGCCGGCCACATGACCACGGAGGCATCTTTGGACAACGCTGGCTCTTCGGCTTTGAAATGGGGATGAGCACCACACCCTAGAGTCGGACACGACTGGACTTAATTGTCAGGGGATACCTTTACCTTAATCATAGTTACATGGCCAGCGGGTGGCGCCGCGGGTTAAACCGCTGAACCATAAGCTGTCGATCGAAAGGTCGGCAGTTCGATTCCCGCGACGGGGTGAGCGCTCGTTGCTTGGTCAGCTCCTGCCAACCTAGCAGTTCCAAAGCATGTTAATGCGAGTAGATAAATAGGTACTGCTTGCGGGAAGGTAAACAGCGCTCCGTGTTCCAGCCGCATGCTATGTGCTGCGGCAAGGAGAGTCATGCCGGCCACATGACCACGGAGGCGTCTTCGGACAACGCTGGCTCTTCGGCTTTGAAATGGGGATGAGCACCACACCCTAGAGTCAGACACGACTGGACTTCATTGTCAGGGTTCACCTTTACCTGGAAGGTAGGCAGCAAGCATCCTCTCTTGGGCTTGCACACTGCTGTCCTTCTCGTTTAGGAGGAGGACCACTGTTTCCGAAAGCAAAGCTGCCCCTTCTGTGATCTTCTGCAACATCCCTTTTCCAAAATCTCTTTCGCTACCTTAAAGATTATAGAGCGAGATTGCCGGTGGCATATTATTGCACACCACTGTTTTTACCTTGCCCCATCCTGGAGCCTGAGTCAGGGGTGAGCAATTGCGACCTCTTGATTGGTTGAGCTGCTTGTGGGAGGGCAGAGTAGCAGCGCAAGCTGGGAGCGCATCCTTACCTCTCAGTCACATTCCGTTCTTTGACTAGGGCAGCAGGAGACTTTCCATGCTGGGAGCTAGTTGGAGCGCTTTGCTCCTTGGAGTTCTTGTGGCGCTAGTCCTGGTGGACTCTGTAGGGCTCATTTGCGGTTCTTGTTGCCAGGGGCTGTGGCCTCAGGCGGCCCCCCTGAGAGGCACTGCACCCTACTGTGAATTTTAGAACACACATAGGGGCTTCTTCAGGAGTTGTACTAGATCATCCCGTGGGTGGTTTGCCACATAGTCTATTATTGCCTGGTGGGCATTTTAGGAGTCAACGTGCCCTGCTGGCGTGGCGGCCATTTTCTATTCAATAGTCCCTATTCATTTTTTTCAATAGATGGGTGTGAGCCCTCAGGATACGCCTTCTTTGTTATGCTTTAGCTGCATTTGCTCAAGTTTTTAATTTGGTTTGTTGACAGGTCACTCTTGGGCTTTCCTGGTGAGAGTGGTAAGCCTATCCATAGGGATCTCATGCTGATCAGAGGTTGGATTCTGGGGATTTTTGTCCTCCTGTCCAATTTACTCCCACGTAGGGCCTAGAGGGGGCACATAATCCACCTAAGGTTGACCTGGCTAGATGCAAATTAAACATGTTACCTGGGTGTGTGTGTCTTGAATGGGTGGGGCAGTGATCTCTCATCCAGGCATTGGATTTGCACTGCCTGCTCTTGTTCAGAAGCAACGGCATCAATTTATCACCTATGGAGGCAGATATTCTCCTTTCCGAACTGCAGCAAGGTCTTTGGAGCGTGTTGCTTCATGGTGGCGCGGAGGGGGTTAAGCGCTAGGCTAATCAGGTGTCATGCAAGTCGGGTGGGTAGGAGTTGCCTTAATAAGCTCTTTTGGTCTCTGATAGAGTGCAGCATTGAGTCAGATGGTTATGCCTGTTGATTTCCGGGGGGGGGGGAGTAGACAGTGACCACCACTCCCCCGCTGCAGTTGCACAGACGCTTGGGGGTTGGTGGTAGTTTTCCCTGCTGCGGGTGTATTATGTTGTCATTTAATAAAGTGGTCCAATTACCCCACTGTCTCGCGTGGTTATTTGGGGAGGGTGACTGGGTAAAGCAAAATAGTGTGTGTGTGTGTGTGTGTGGGGGGAGAATTACTGGGAAGGGCAAAAAATGATCTAACCATTAGGCAGTCTCATGATGGCCTGAGCCCTGCATTCAATTCCTTCCATAAATGGAAAATTGACAATCGAGGAGACTAATATTTGAAATCACTCTCATCAGCTTTTGGGATCCTAAGCGAAAAGCAACACGCTTTTAAAATCCAGAAGCTGGAACTGCTTTGGGAAAATGGTTTGCACAGGCTGAGATACAGTATATAAGAACAGATGGCTCTTGAGGATAGGAATGAATTGTGGAATGGAGTTTGGAGAGTGGGGATGTTTAGCTCCCCATCATCATAAGTTCATCAGGTCTCTTTTAATCATTTCAGCCTTCTCCTGCTGCCTCTACCCTCCCCTCTTCTGTGTGTTTCACCCAAGGGGTCTGCTGCTCTGTTATGTTTAAATATGAATCAAAGGAGAGATGCTGCCTTTGTTCTAAGGGCCACTTACACAGCCTGACCCCTGAAAGGAAGAGGGCAGACTCTGCATGTTGCAGAAGAGGTTGGCAGAAGACTAATTATACAGAGATTGCAGCCTGTGCAGAATAGCTATTTCGACTCAATTTTTCGGTGCACAGTGTCACCGTAAGAACCCAGTTAATTCTTAAATAACATTCTAATTTGAGAGCATACACTCTGCATTTTGCAAAATAAAGAAATAAAAAAGCAGCCCTACTCCTCTCCACGCACCAAAAATATCTATGGGGCTATTGCAATTGTCTGTAATTGGGAGTGATACTCTCCTAAATACTGACACATCTGCCAGAATAATAACCCATGTGAGGACATGACAGGGATGTGGATCAAGTCTCTGCCTCCAAGTCCTAAGTCTCTGGGTCCAGGTCTCAAGTCAAGTCCCAGGTCTTTGCCTCCAAGTCTTTGGTTGCGAGTCCCTATCTATTTAATGGGGAAAATGTGTTTAAACCGGAATAAAATTCGACCCTGGGGCCCACTGCCCCCTAACAATAACTCCTCCTCCTCCTCCTCCTCCTCCTCCTCCTCTTCTTCTTCTTCTTCTTCTTCTTCTTCTTCTTCTTCTTCTTCTTCTTCTTCTTCTTTGCTGTTTTGATTATAATTTATTTAAACCATTCATTCTTGGTAAGGAGAGGATTTTCTTTTTTTATTGTCAGGATGCTAACTTGCTGATTACATAAGAGTTGAAATATTAATAAAAAGATTATTAAAAAAAATCAGGATAGGGAGTAAATAAATATTTGAGCATTCAGCCTTCTGCCGAGATAATTGTGCCCTCTATTTTGGTGGTGAAAAAGAGTTAAAGTGCAGTCAGAATGTCAAGGAAAACTCCAATAATAATACAAAGGACTTCTGAAGCAAAGTTAAATAACCTTTCGACTGCCGGGGTCAGCTTCTTTTGCCAGTGGACAGATAGACTTTTTTTAAAGCACTCACCCTTTGAACGGATTGGCAGATGTTCACAGGCATTTCGTCTTCTCTGCACCAGTTTATACATTTTAACCATCTTCTATTATTCAATCTTGTTCCTCAAATCTTTCAGGATGGTCTATGTGAAATGGATGATTTGCGCTGTGGTGATGGGGGGGGGAGCCAGGGCTGGTCCATTTACGAGGCCAACTGAAGTGGTCAATTCAGACAGCAGATTGGTGGTGGTGGTGGTGGTGGTGGTGGTGGTGGTGGTGGTGGTGTGTGTGTGTGTGTGTGTGTGTGTGTGTGTGTGTGTGTGTGTGTGTGTGTGTGTGTGTGTGCGCCAATCTCTGCCCACCTACTTGCGTCCACTATTCCTGCTCCTTCCATCCCTGGATTGGAAAAGTAAGAGGGGGACAGAGAGGAAGAGGAAATGTGGAGTGCCGAGTAAGAACATTGGAAAGTGGGAGGAGCAGAGGCTGGCACATCATTCGATAAGGGGGAAGCATTTGCCATGTCACCTCAGGCATGAGGAAGTCTTGGGCGGCCCTAAGCCCTGGTGGTGGTGCTGCCTCTCCCTTTTTCGTTGATCTGCAATGGCCTAAATTGGAAGACTCTTTCTCCACCATGAGGACAAAGTCTGACAAAGAGAACCTAGCCTCTTTCCCAGTTTTGTGGAGAATCCCCCTGACACAGAGACTGTAACAGGTAGCAGAGGATCCAAGCAGACTGGGGCAAGGCTCTGGCTGTGTTCAACTGATAACAGACAGGTGAAGACTTAAAACATAGTAAAGAGCTTATTAAAACACAAAAAGGGCAGGCAGGGGATAATTCAAGGAAGAAAGAACGTGCAGGCTTGAAAATGACTAACAGCGCAATCCTATCCAACTTACACCACCAGTGTAACCAGCGGTGCAGCGAGAACTGGAGGCCCCAGAATGGAAAGGGGACTCAAATCCTCTCCAAAGGGGGATTCAAAGGGGATTTAAATCTCCCCTTCCAAGCCTCCCGCCCTGCCTTCCTCCGCTGCTTACACCGGTGGTGTAAGTTGGATAGGATTGTGCAGTAAGAATGGGTGCAATGGGAAATTTAGTTTTCCCAGGGTACCTGGTGCCTGGAACATTGCTGGTGGTGTACATAATTTCCCCAGGTGGTCTTCCGTCCAGTGATGTAGATTGGATAGGATTGTGCTCTAAGAACGGGTGTGATGGGAAATTTAGTTTTCCCAGGGTACCTGGTGCCTGGAACATTGCTGGTGGTGTACATAATTTCCCCAGGTGGTCTTCCATCCAGTGGTGTAGATTGGATAGGATTACGCTGTAAGAATGGGTGTAATGGGACATTTAGTTTTCCCAGGGTACCTGGTGCCTGGAACATTGCTGGAGGTGTACATAATTTTCCCAGGTGGTGTTCCGTCCAGTGGTGTAGATTGGATAGGATTGTGCTGTAAGAATGGGTGCAATGGGAAATTTAGTTTTCCCAGGGTACCTGGTGCCTGGAACATTGCTGGTGGTGTACATAATTTTCCCAGGTGGTCTTCCGTCCAGTGGTGTAGATTGGATAGGATTGTGCTCTAAGAACGGGTGCGATGGGAAATTTAGTTTTCCCAGGGTACCTGGTGCCTGGAACATTGCTGGTGGTGTACATAATTTCCCCAGGTGGTCTTCCATCCAGCGGTGTAGATTGGATAGGATTGCGCTGTAAGAATGGTTGCAATGGGACATTTAGTTTTCCCAGGGTACCTGGTGCCTGGAACATTGCTGGTGGTGTACATAATTTTCCCAGGTGGTCTTCCGTCCAGACACAAACTAGAAGCAAACCAAAGTGCAAACCAAATATGCAAATCATGTGCTTTCCAAGTTTTATATACCAGACAAATTCTACACTGTCTGAACTCCTGCTCAGAAACTAGTCTCAAAGTACTGTACAGCAATGTTACATTTAGTTTGGAGTCATGATCTAGGAATGCTTATTCTGTATTCCTAAACTTCCTGGCTGGAACCCAACTGATATCTGGCAGTGTCATTTCTACCTCAGTCAGTTTTCCCGATGAACTTCTACATTTATGATCCTCTGCATGAAAGATTGTTTCCTGCAATCTATTTTAAAATTGGCTTTTGGAAAAAAAAAATTAAAAGCAAAACCTTTTTACACATTCCTCATTGTTCTATTATCTTTACAGAGCACAAAATGGTACTTTGACTTGGTGTTATCTTTTCTATTTAAATTTTATATGATTCACTTTAATTACACCATCAGTCCATTCTTTGAGTTTACATGAAACAGCGGAGTGGTTGGGAGAGTTTAATTATTTTATGGAGGGCCTGAATGGAGAAGTGTGTGTGTGTGTGTGTGTGTGTGTGTGTGTGTGTGTGTGTGTGTGTGAGAGAGAGAGAGAGAGAGAGAGAGAGAGAGAGAGAGAGAGAGAGAAAATTAAACTGCTTTCGCACCATATTGGAGGAGCTGCATTGCCCATTGTTTTGCAATTGAACAAATGGGTCTGCAGTTGTGAAGTTGCAGATTACGGCCACCCATCCATTAGTCCAAATGAAGAGGTCATTTCAGGCAGCAGATGGGTGGTGGTGGTGGTGGTTGCCCACCTCTGTCTGCCTACTTGCCTCCATTGCTTCTCCTTCCACTCCCTGGATTAGAAAAAGAAGAGGGGGTGGAAAGGAAGCGGAAACATAGAGGGGAGTGTGGAACTAGACCAGGGGTGGCCAACCTTCCACCATTAGGGCCTCTGTGTTCTTAAGAGCTGTGCAGAAGACAGAATCTTGGCTGCTGCCAGTGCTGATGGTGCTGCTAAAGCAGCTGCACCTGCTGAAATGCCCTCACCTGTACAACCGTTAAAGGACCAGGAACGTTTATGTGGAAAGGTTGGCTACCCCTGAACTAGAACATTGGACAGTGGGGTGAGCAGAGGCTGGCACATCATCAGGTAATGGGGCAGCATCAGAAGGTCTTGGGCCAGCTCTGCCATTGCCATGATGATAAATGGAATCTTCTAAAAATATCAATATGAAATGAGGAGCATCTCCTAAACCCTAAACCTTGGTACCTGACCATCTATGATGTCCATAGCTTCTGGTGCCCCTGTGTCTGGGAGAATTGGGGTATCATGGCCACCCTTCCCTTCTGACGGGCTGCCCCTTGAGCGCACTGGGTTGCAGTGTTGCAGAGACGGGTTATTCTCACCAGAGTCTTAACATTCATAAGGGCGCCTGTTCGGTCACAGGGCCCATCCCTTTAAACTTTAACAGGAGTGTCTTCTTTGTCTTCTTGCAGGGGCAGCAGGCTGGTTGTGATGGCTATATGGCTGGAGGATTGGGGCTGGGTCAGGTCCCCTTGACTGGGGGTGCTGAGGTGTTTGCCTCTGGATGTGGGGGGGATGCTACAGGGGCCAGGCTGGGGCTGGGTGGTCCCCCTGGGGCTTCCACTCTGGCTGCCTTCCAGTGGGGTTCTTCCCCAGGCAGAGGGGTAGAATGGGATGGGGAGGGGGGTGCGGACCGCCTCCAGGCAGCAGGCGGAAGGTCATCAAACCGGAGGAGGGGGGCACCATACCAGCACTGCGGGCAATCTGGGCAACGGCGGTTGTGATCCGGGCCTGCAGAAGGGTCCTACCACCACTGCAACATGTTTGTTTTGGCCGCCTCCCTCCCGCCCAACCCGCAAGGGACGTTTGGCTCTGGCTGATGTCACTCAGGGTTGGGGTGAGTGACGTCAGCGTCACGAGGGGTGTGTGGCTGGCGCGACACCAGCTACGCTACTGTCCCCAAGCCTTGTCTGGGAGAGGGAAGGGCTCGTCCTCCTGGCAATGCAATGCTATGGCATTTTACTCAGTAGTAAGCCCCACTGTGTCCAAAGGGGCTTACTCCCAGGGTATGGGATTGTGCTGTGAATCAGGCAACGTTCATCACGAACTGTGTTTTCATAGCCGACATTTAGGATATAGAAATGAACAGTCATTTGTCATAGAATGAAGTGGCTGCCAGTCTTTGTCTCAATGTGCCCAAAGACCCTGTCATCTCTGTACTTTCTGGACAGCACTCTTAAGCCGGTAATAATACAGAATAGAGATTTAATAACAAGGACCGTTTTTGGATTTGGTTTTTATTGAGCACTTGCTGCACCAGAGGATTTGTTTCAAGGAGTGGATGCCAACAGTGAATTATTGTTCGGATTAATCACCAAGGTAATCATGATGCATCTTCTAAGCATCGTGAGGAAAGAGGCTGCAGTTCAGTGCTAGCGAAGCGGCTGTGCATGCAGAAGTTTCTAGATTTCATCAATGGCATCTCCAGGTACAACAAGGGACGATTCCGAGTCAATCAACTGGTAGTCAATCAGACTGGTAGTAGCTCTTCATGGTTTCCTACAGGGGCATTTTCCCACCCTACCTGGAAACTGAACCTAGGACCTTCTGTATGAACAACAGCAGCAGCAATGAAGAGGGATGTGGATCAAGTCTCTGACTCCAAGTCTCAAGTCAAGTCCCAAGTCTCTGGGTCCAAGTCTCAAGTCTAGTCCCAAGTCTTTGCCCCCAAGTCCCAAGTCTTTGATTGTGAGTCCCTATCTATTTAGTGGGGAAAATGGATTTAAACCTGAATCAAACTCTACCTGTTGTCAATAGCTCCAACTCTCGAGTCTTTCGAGTCTTTTACAATCCCCGAGTCAAGTCCGAGTTGAGTCATTGACACGACTTGAGTCCAATTCGAGTCTGAGTCAATAGACTCAAGCCTACATCACTGCTCAATGCACTATCAGGGAGTGAACAGAGGTGCCAGCGGGGGGGTGGGGGTGGGGGGAGTGCATGGCTTTTGCCCAGATCTAGCACTGACCCTGGTGTTCTGCAGGGAGAGATATTTACCCTTTTGCTGCCAGTGTCGCACTAATTGAGATTTGGGGGCTCTCCAGCTGCTTTGTAGATGAATACAAAAACCAAAGAATGACAGACCAAGTGCCACATGCAACATGACATGTAGCTTGGCTCTCAGTGTAGACAGTGCCATTTCTCTTTGCTTTGCCAGTATGTAAATCTCATGCGATCTCCCTCGGGTAGGACAGAATCCGTTCACAGTGCTGCAAGCCCAGTGGAATTGCTTATTGTCTGCAAAACAGCAAAAAATGTATATCCCACAGATGAAATCTAGTCAGTCCTTTCAAAAAAAGACTATATTATGTAGCATCAGGGTACGTGCAATTCACTTTATCAGCTCTTCCTCTGTCAGCGACGGTATAAACTTGCTTATAAATGGAATAATTTGTGTACTTTTCCCAGTGCCTATTTAGGAGGTTAAGTTTATAAGTGGGTCAGTTTTCCCCAGGGGAAATTACAAGCCAGGCAAGAGAGACAGTGGTACACAACAAGGTTGACCTGATGAGGTCAGCAGACCCTCAGGAGGCTATCTAGGGAACTCTTCTGGGGCCTGAATTAACATTCAAAGCTCAAGAAGTGAAAGGCCAGCAAATGAGCTCTGGTAAATGGAAACTGCCTGGGGAAGCAATAGGGCAGGGGATGAGCAAGCAATGCCTTGAGGGGATGAAACCTCTCAAGCTGAAAGTGACCCCCCATAAGACATAGTTTGTGCATGTTTGCCACACTCATGCCGCCTCCTCAGGGGCATTGCTGCCTTCATATTAGTCACTCTGGGCAGTGGCGGGCGCTGGAGGTGGGGCGGAATGCTAAGTTCCGCACCATGCTGACCCTCCGTTACTCACTGGCATGAGGCGGCCCCGGCCCCTCGCCTTCGGAGCCATTCAAAGTCTCCTGTGCGTTGCCTTCGCCCCACTGAATGGCTCTGAAGCGAGGGGGCAGGGCTGCCTCATGCCGGTGAGTAACGGAGGGTCAGCGCGGTGTTGAACTTAGCGTTCTGCCCCACCTCCAGCGACCCAACTGACCCTGGGGATTCTGCTGCGAATAGATTCTGCTGCAAATAGGGATTCTGTTGCATGAGCAATGGCATCGCTATGGGGGGCTGGGGGTTGGGGCTGGGGGTTGCAATGCCCCCAGGTGATAACCATGGTTTCCCCGTGAGGAGGAGCCAAGGCGGGATTTTACCCACCCTGCACCATGGGTTTATTTAGCTCTCAGCTATGCAAAATTATGCATGGGATGGAGAGAGTGGATAGAAGGAACTTCTCCCTCTTGCACAACACCAGAACCAGGGGACATGCAATAAAATTGAGTGGAGGGAGAGTTAGAATGGACAAACGAAAATATTTCTTTACCCAGCATGTAATTCATCTGTGGAACTCCTTGTCATAGAATGTGGTGATGGCACCTGGCCTAGATGCCTTTAAAAGGGTTTGGATAGATTCATGGAGGAAAAGACCATCATAGGTTACAAGCCATAAGCAACCTCCTGGTTTTAGAAATAGGTTTTCTCTGTGCCAGGTGCAAGGGAGTGACAACAGGAAACAGGTTATTTTGTTGGCTGTGTGCTCTCGGAGGCATCTGGTGGGGATACAGGGAGCTGGACTAGATGGGCCTTTGGCCTGATCCAGCAGGGCTCTTCTGATGTTCTAACTAATATCTCCACCATTTTCAGTGCCTCCCTGTGGATATTTTGTATGAAAGAGCTCAAGACTTGTAGTTGGAAGCATGCCTTGTTTACTGGCACATCTAGCTTGACCCGAAGTAAGTTCCATGGACTGGAGGCAAAATGCACACTGATTTTGCAAAACATACTCATGATTGGGAGATAAGATTCCTTTCCTCAGCACAGACTTTTCCTGCAAAAGCCAGGTGGATTTTTGCTTGTCAATGTGGCATTTCACAGGTGTGTTCGTAGCGTAAATGTTCCCCTGCGGTGCAGATTAAAAGGGCCAGCAATGCTACTCCTAATGAAAGGAGGAACGCCAATAAAAAATAATAAACTCTTCAAGGCACCTTGCCAAGAAATCTTTTAAGACATGTGCTGGCCATTCCACAGGTGGATCAAAGTGCTGGGCTGATATTATTAGTAGCAACTTCATCTCTTTTAGCTAGTTTTTTTTTTCCTGTGCCAGTGCAACAGATCTGTTCGTATTACAAACACTTCTTGCCATCTGGAACGGCCAAGTAGAGTATCCTTGGTTGATATTTTAGATTATTATTATTATCAGTATTTATATACCGCTTTTCAACAAAAAGTTCACAAAGCAGTTTACAGACAAAATCAAATGATGAAATGGCTCCCTGTCCCCAAAGGGCTCACAATCTATGAAGGAAAGATGATGGGAACAATGAGTTGCCTGTAATGAAACTGTAACTGCTGACATGGAGTTTAAGATTGAGGTGAAACCTTTGATAAAAGGTGACTCTAAAGGACCAAGCATAGTATGGAAGATAACCATCTCCTTCTTGGAAGACAGATTAAACCCATCATGTTACAAGGTAAACATTATCAGGGATTGTAGAATATTCATGTTCTACACCAGAGGTGTAACAAGGGTGGTGCGAAGGCAAGTAGTTGTGCAAGACTCCGTTACACCAGAGTTAATGGCCCCTCCCCCTTGCTGTTGGAGCCATTCTGGCAGCAAAGGCAACACGCAGGACACTCCCCTGTTGCTGCTGGAATGGCTCCAACAGCAAGGGGGAGGGGCCACTGACTCCAGTGTAATGGAGTCTTGCACAACTACTTGCCTTCGCTCCACCCTTTGTTTCACCACTGTTCTACACCATATACCATATACCCTCCACCGGCCTTTCTTGGGGAAAGGATGGGATAAAATGCAATTAACAAACAAACCTTGTTTACAAGAGGGCTGCTCTTCATACTTCCCTCTCCCCCAAACACACAAACTTTCCCATCACCGTGAGATATACATAAAAAAAAAACCTGTCGGTAAATGCGATATTGAGATATATAACTCAGCATTGCTTTGCAAAGTCCTCACAAAACCATGGAAATAATGAAAGTTTTTATTTTCCATTTGTCACTGGGTTCCTGACATGAGCGATGGCTTTGTCACATTCTCTCGTCTCCCCCCCCCCCAAGCCTGAGGATTAGATGCTCGACAAAGTGAGTTAAGAACGGTTGAGCTCTCCCAAAGTGTATTCAAATTCTGCTGGTGGAAGAGATGAATAGCCCCCATGCCTATGAAGAATCTGACTGATTTTGTATTAGCAATATCTGAGTAGCCCTTACCTTCTACTTGAAAAGAACTCCATCACCAGGAAGAGGACGAGGCTTGCTACGAACCCAGTTGTCAGAACGTTTGAGATCCATGTTGGTCTTGAATAGCTGATACACAGCACAATCCTATCCAACTTACACCACCGGAATAGACAGCGGTGCAGTGAGAATGGGAGACCTCAGAATGGAAAGGGGATTCAAATCTCCTCCAAAGAGGGATTCAAAGGGGATTTAAATCTCCCCTCCCCTCCAAAGCCTCCTGCCCTGCCCTCCCCCGCTGGTTACACTGGTGGTGTAAGTTGGATAGGATTCCGCTGACAAAGTGATATGCTAAGTAAACCGCTTTGTGAACTTTTTGTTGAAAAGAGGTATATAAATACTGTTATTATCAACAACAACAACAACAACAACAACAAAACAGCCTTGTGCAATTTTAGCTCCTGAAGCAAAAAGAGTCCAAGCAGGAAGAAAAAGGGGAGAATAATGATTGCCAATGATATTAGCTCTTCCAATTTAAGTTGCCTGAAGGAAGAAGCATGTTTGCATTTGTTTTTGTGAGTATACATTTGCAGAGCCATATTTAAAATGCCCGTAGCATTTTTCGATATAAACGTGAAGTCTTTCTTGACTTATTTGTCAAGTTTCACTTCTGGGAACAGCAAAATGTGTTCTGTTCAAACTAAAGATGAGAGTTAGTTTCGTATTCACCTGCAGACTGGGTTTTGTGTGTGTGTGTGTGTGTGTGTGTGTGTGTGTGTGTGTGTGTGTGTGTGTGTGTGTGTGTGAGTGTGACAATTGAAACAACTTTCCACAGGAAATGGAAAAAGTCTGTGGCTTTGCCTTCAGAATTCTGTGGAAAAACACACACCACATCATTCGTCCTTTCATGTTTCATTGACATGCCTTGGATTTTGATTTATTGTAATGGCTTTTGGAAATCCAGAGGGCGAGAGATCACATTCGTTCATGGGGACAGAAATTGAAAATGTAATAATGCTTTGAACTCCAGAAGCGTATTGATTGAGTAGGTAGGGGTTACCCTCTTTCTTAATGGTTACAGTGTGTGACTTCCAGATTGGTTGATCATAAGATAAATGGCTTTATTCAATGTGAGCAGGTGATGCACTAACAGTGCAGTAGACACATGTCCGATGCCAGCACCAGGTTGCTAGGGGCACTGGGGAAACGTTCTGCAGAAGGTTTCCCATGGTGCCCCTTCCATCCTTTGATGGCACATTAGGTCTTACCAGGGTCACCAATATTGACGGTTCAGGAGCTGGTTTGGTCAGGGGGGGGCTGTGTTGAGAGTGGGTCCCTGGTCATTTCCCAATGTAGCTAACCCCTGATGCACCCCTGCACACATCACAAACTCTGACAAGTGTGCATTCAACTCTAGGTAAGCATCAGAAAGGACTGTAGCTCAGTGTCAGATCATATGCTTTGCATGCAGAAGATCCCAGGTTCAGTCTCCAGAGAGGGGCAGGAAAGACTCCTGCCTGAAGCCCTGGAGAGGCACCTGCTACTCCATGTAGTCAGGTAAAGGTATCCCTTGACAATTAAGTCCAGTCGTGTCCGACTCTAGGGTGCGGTGTGCTGCTCATCCCTGTTTCAAGACCGAAGAGCCAGCACTGTCCGAAGACGCTTCCGTGGTCATGACTCCCCTTGCCGCAGCGCGAAGCGTGCAGCTGGGACACGGAATGCTGTTTACCTTCCCGCAAGCGGTACCTATTTGTCTACTCGCACTGGCGTCACTCCAGGGGGGGCGGAGCTGTAAGTTCTTCCGTGAGTGGAGCCTCCGTTACACGGAAGAATGAAGTGCCCCACCCCCGCGCCTTCCGACCCAGTCAAAGCGGTGAAAACAATGCGCATTCACCGGTTTGACTGGGTCGGAAGGCGCGGGGGCGGGGCGCTTCGTTCTTCCATGTAACGGAGGCTCCACTCACGGAAGAACTTACAGCTCCGCCCCCCCCTGTAGTGATGCCAGTGTCTACTCGCATTGACATGCTTTCAAACTGCTAGCTTGACAGGAGCTGGGCCGAGCAACCAGAGCTCACCCCGTCGCGCGGATTCGAACTGCCGACCTTTCGATCGACAGCTCATGGTTCAGCAGTTTAACCCACTGCGCCACCCCGCAGCCATAGATAGTCCATATAGAGTTAAACAGACTCATGGTCTGGCTCAGTAGAAAGCACCTCATATGTGCAAATTCCTCTCACATTCTTTGCAGTATGTACAGCCTCGTCCTCCCAACCCTGCAGAAAAAGTGAGATCCCTCAGAAATTATTTTCATCTGGGGTTGTAAGCTTCCATTTAAATAACTAGTCTTGACTGACAAAAATCAACTAATACCTTAATCGCTATGATTATCATAATTTTTGAGTATTACCGTATACAGTTGCCAATTAAAAAGTCAACATTGTACCAGTAGTTCTCACACAGTGGTAGCAAGTGTCTAAATCCATTTCCAGCTGGGTTTTATGGTACACTGATGTGCCTTTTTCACATCTTTGTATTGAAGTAGCTCGCTAGCACTTCTCTCTGAGGTACCCCAGGACAGATTTCCAGCCAGGTGGGTGTGCCGGTAGAAATAATTTTGGACAGGGAGGGTGCTTAATGGTTGCCCTGATCTGAAAAAGCCGTATTAACATATTTCTCCGCTCCCTTTTAGGAAGCAATAATTTCAACTCTTCTCGTTAGCCAATTAACTCAGGGATATAGCCCTACTCATAATAATATGAGAAAGTTTAGCAATGGGGGAGAATCCAGACAAACTATTCACCCTCATACATGATTAGTAGGCTGGATGTTAAAATCGATGGATGTTTTGAATATTCCACACCTGGAAATTTCAGCTAGTATATGCTTGGCTCTCTCCAGCTCCAGGCATCCAGTCTCTTTCATTTTCATATGTGCTACGTCCAGGTTCCATATGTCCATATATGCTACGTCCATATGTCCAGGTTCAGCAGCCATAAGCCTCTGAATGCTAGTTGCAGGGGAGCAATGGTAGCAGATGAGGATGCCTTTCTGTCCTGTTTGGGGGCTTCTCAGAGGCAGCTGGTGGACCACTGTGGGAAACAGGATGCTACATTGACATAAGAACATAAGAAAAGCCCTGCTGGAGCAGGTCAAAAGGTCCATCGAGTCCAGCATCCTGTTTCCCACAGTGGTCAACTGGATGCCTCTGGAAAGCTCATAACCAAGAGATGAAGGCAATACCCCCAGGGCCCATGAGAGGGGGGTAAAGAAGGTAAATTGTACCCAGGCCCAGGGTCAAAAAGGGGGCCTAGGAGTCAAAGAAGGGGGCCCAGAAATTTCCTGGGATCTCAGCTGGCCTCATGGAGAGTGAAAGACGGAGGCCACCAGACCAACCGGAAGGCCAGGTCTACCAAGCAGGTAGACCTGGGTGCCACATTGGGAAGTCTGGTAGACCTGGGCTCTGGAGAGTTTTCCTCTCGTTTTGCCCCCTCTCCTTTGAAAAGGGGCCCCAATAAAATTCCTCTCAGAGGCCCTGAATACCCCCATCCCGTCATTGCTCACCTGAAGCTGAAATTGCCTCTGTTGTGAGTTGTGCTGCCTCTGAACCTGTAGGTAGTGTACAGCCATCATGACTAATGGCACAATTAAATTCGGCCACGTAGGACCATTGCAAAAGCTGTCATAAGGCAGTCGCGCTGACCCCAGGCCAGTGCAGAGGCCTACACCGGCCTCTGCGGGTCAGATCTGGAGGGGGCGAGATTGGCGACAATGGCATACGCCGAATCCTACCCCCCTCTCAGGCCTGTTTTACCTGGCAGAGGAAACCTTGATTTGTGCTGCCAAAATAGCATGTGCATGTCCGAGGAAGCCCGTTGCGGGGACTGGGGCTTTACCTGAAAAACAAAAGTTCCCTTACCCTGAGGAGACATCCCTTACCCCAAGAGCATCCGCATTGAGTCACATCCGCAGATGCTGACATCATGGAGACGGATCTCCGACTATAATTCCAAATGTGGACACACCATGGTGTGTTAATATTATCAGTTTTATTTTTCCGTCTCTTTCCTAATGGTCTCTAGCATAGAATCTGCTTTCTTTGTAGTTGCTGCACACAGGGCTGGCAATTTCACCACGCTACCCGCCACGACCGCAAGATCGCTTCCTACTGGAAACGGTCAACAGTGTGCAAGCAGCATAAGAGACGTCAAAACCAGACTGCTGGCCGTTTATCCGACATTTGGGTTAAATCGAAGTTACACAACGAGAGCAAGTGTAGAATCCCAGGCGACAGGCTGCGAGCCTTTGCCTCCATTTGGCGATGGCATGCGACTCTTCCTCAAGCAACAACTGTTGTTTATCCCTGCTCTTGCATATTGCAGTGTTCTCATCTTCCCTCCCCCACTGAGCAGTGCGACTGTTCCAAATCTAAAGGCCATGTCGACAGCAGCATGTTCACTCACCCTTGACAGCAGCGGAGCGATCTGAAGATGCAATCAATTCTCAATTCGTTACACATGGGGACTTTCACAGCTCCAATTCATTAGCTTAACTTCTCCAACCCCTCCAGCAGGTTTACATCCAAATATTGCTATCTGTGGCACTGGCATCACTGCAGGGGGAGCGGAGCTCTAAGTTCCGCCGCGGTCCAACCCTCTGTTACACGGGTGAACGAAGCGGCCCCGCCCCCTCGCCTTCGGAACCATTCAAGGCAGTGAAAGCAACGCGCCCCATCGCCTTGAATGGTTCCAAAGGCGAGGGGGTGGGGCTGCTTTGTGCACTGGTGTAACGGAGGGTCGGACCGCGGCGGAACTTAGAGCTCCGCCCCCCTGAAGTGACACCAGTGGTCCGTGGAACTCCTTGGGCCAAGGGATCAAGTGTGGAGGCAGCTGGATTCATCCTGCTCAGCGCGTTTTCACCAAACCTTTCCCAACTGATGGCGTCTTCTTAGTTGGCAGTTCTTATATGTCAAGACCTTTATCATGTGCATTGCATGTTTCTGCATTGTCTTCAAGCTCCATGTCCTTTGTTAAATGTGCTACGCAGGTCTATCCGAGATCTAATCGATGATGAGTACCCTCAGATAATCGTCCTTGCTTACTGGTGCAATCCAACTGGCATTACCTTATATTTTTTTTATATGACCAGTCTCACGATTGGCTCGTAATTTATTACCAACTCTGATGGCGCTTGCTTCCTTCTCTGCAGTACAAATGGCTAGACAGTGGTTCCCAAACTGGGAGGCACGGATACCAGCCAGGGTTGCCACGGAGTGCCACAGAATCCTCTTGGAAAACAGTGTGATGCCAATTGGCAGGCATCAATATAATGTAATGGGGAGCCGGTGCCAATGGTTGTTAATGGTCAAGGGAGCCACAGATCGAAAAAAGTTTGGGAAACACTGGGCTAGAACCTTCTACCGATTGGGGGTGGTGGTGGACACAAAGCCTTGCTGCAATGCACAGTTGTTTTAGAATACTTACAGCACAATCCTATGCATGCCTGCTCAGAAGGAAGTCCCATTCTGTCCAATGGGGCTTACTCCCAGGAAAGTGTGTATAGGATCTCAACCTTACTGCACAAGCCTATGTATGTCTGCTCAGAAGGAAGTCCCATTCTGTCCAATGGGGCTTACTCCCAGGAAAGTGTGTATAGGATCTCAACCTTATAGCACAAGCCTATGCATGTCTGCTCAGAAGGAAGTTCCATTCTGTCCAATGGGGCTTACTCCCAGGAAAGTGTGTATAGGATCTCAACCTTATAGCACAAGCCTATGCATTTCTACTCAGAAGGAAGTCCCATTCTGTCCAATGGGGCTTACTCCTAGAAAAGTGTGTATAGGATCTCAACCTTAGTTTCAGGGTTTAGTCCATTACTAAACCCTGTACATCACTCCTCTGACACACGGAATGCCAGGAGGTGTCCACTTAGTAAATAAACACACAAGGTCCTCAGCATCTCATTGCTTCAAGATAAAAACCATGCTGTTTTCACTTTCCATTTTTACTGTCCTCTTGTTTGTGCTGATTGTTTGTTTTGGCAATTCCCACTTGTGTCTTCCCTTCTGGTTGGTTTTTTTTTTTATGCTACCTTCAGAATCATGACTGAGAACCCTGTAAAAATCTGCTGTTTGTGACTTGCCTCTGGCCACAGTCAATCATGACCAATACACAGTTCAAAGTATTGGAATGATCGCGATCAAACAGCTGCTCAGGAATCCGGAGAAAGGGCCCTCCCACCTGCGAGAGCCTCCTACCTACATTTTCTGGCATCTGAAAACCTGAAGATCTGGAAGTAACTGACAACGATGTCATCACCAGTCACTTCCAGTGGTACGTAAAGGGTGGTGCCAGAGGTGGTACTTGGCCAGGAAGGGGTTGAGAACCCCGTTCTAGGGAGAAGAAACAGTCTCTTTGTGTGTAGTAGGGACTGGCAGGCGATGGAGCAAGCTAGGGATTTCTTGCAGCTGAATACCTTGTCAAACTACAATACCCAGGATCCTTTAGGGGAGTGGTTCTCAAACGATTTAGCACAGGGACCCACTTTTTAAAATGATACTCTATCGGGACCCACCTAGCTTTACGAGACTTAATGATCGAGAAATAAATAAATATATTTATTTACAAGTAAAGAGCTCAGCTGCTTGCAGGGCAATTAGCAGCTATCATGCAAACTGCAGGAGTTCAGCTCTTTGAAGGGCAATTAGTAGCTATCTGATTTTTGAATAGCCTCAGGGCTTGTGGCAATTACGTCTCTGATCTTTCCATCACCTGGGACCCACCAGAAATCAGGTTGAAACCCACCAAGTGGGTCCCGACCCACAGTTTGAGAAACACTGCTTTAGGGGAAGCCATGTCAGTTATAACAGTATACTCTATAATAAGTATCATTCTTTTATGTTGACTGGGCTGGAATCTATGGACTGCAATAGTTCTCTCTTCCCAGTTTCCTATTGGAAGGGCCGTACTGTTGTTCCAGGCCTTTGAGTGGGGTTGCTTTAGGCCATGCCATGCTACATGTAAGCAATAAAATATAATTTTAAAACTGGTCATTTTGGGCATAGAGCCTTTGCGTGATGCTCAGTGAAAACGAATGGATGAGGTCAAAAGACATGCAAATCCAAAGATGTAATTAGCATTGCCTCCACATTCCTGCATGAATAAAATGAAATCAAGTACCCGATTTCCCTAAAGTGTATGCCTGAAGCCTACAAATATTTGAACGGACTGCTCTTCAGCGAACATCTATGTACAGTAATGAATCATTTCATGATAGGATGAAATTAAAATCAATTTGAAAACTTATTTAGGGATCCTACCAAAATGAGCTTGGGGAGACAATTCCCCTGAATGTACACGGTGGAAGCTGTAACTTCAGCTTCAAAGATAATTGTGTCTTAGTTCATTATTTTCCAGTTTGTGCTCCTATAAACATCTGTGGCAGGGAGGTGAGATCATTTATAGGGCCTCATGATTTCCCTTAGTACTCTCAAAATAAATACACTCTCAAAATAAATGTGTGTGGAACATCTTTATGCATATCACTCACGGCAGAAGGGGAAAAATGCTTCATTTCTTCTCAAATCAATGGGGACTCTACTCTTTGATATGCCACCACTCAGAACCATTCCAAAAAGAAGCCTCTGCAAGACAGGATGTGAATAGGATGCCAACTCGGACGGAAATTATCCCTGGAGATTGACTTGCCAGCCTGATGTAACGTTGGAAATTCCTGGAGCAGGAATGGAAATTCCTGGAGCACATGCTGGATCCGTGCTGCCTCTTCCTTGTTAGGGACCCTCCTTTGGGAAAAATCCCAATGTTGCTCATTCCTGGGAAAAACTGCAATATCACCTAGTTTATCCTTCTGCAAACTTCAATCTCAGATTGAGAAATAGATGAGCATCTCCATATGATACAATGACAGGATTTAATATTATACAATGCTCATATAATGATTAGGTAAAGGTAAAGGTATCCCTTGACAATTAAGTCCAGTCGTGTCCGACTCTAGGGAGTGGTGCTCATCTCCATTTCAAAGCCGAAGAGCCAGCACTGTCTGAAGACGTTTCAATGGTCATGTGGCCGGCATGACTCAACACCGAGGCGCATGGAACGCTGTTACCATCCTGCTGACGCGGTACCTATTAATCTATTTGCAATTTCTTGCTTTCGAACTGCTAGGTTGGCAGGAGTCGTCGCACGGATTTGAACTGCCGACCTTTCGATCAACAGCTCATGGGTCAGTGGTTTAACCCACTGCGCCACCCGCTGGCTCCATATAATGATTAGTAAAGGTAAAGGTATCCCCTGACAATTAAGTCCAGTCGTGTCCGACTCTAGGGTGTGGTGCTCATCTCCATTTCAAAGCCGAAGAGCCAGCGTTGTCCGAAGATGCCTCCGTGGTCATGTGGCCGGCATGACTCTCCTTGCCGCAGCGCATAGCATGCAGCTGGAACACGGAGCGCTGTTTACCTTCCCACAAGTGGTACCTATTTATCTACTCGCATTGACATGCTTTGGAACTGCTAGGTTGGCAGGAGCTGGCCAAGCAACGAGCGCTCACCCCGTCGCGGGAATTGAACTGCCGACCTTTCGATCGACAGCTTATGGTTCAGCGGTTTAACCTGCTGCGCCACCCATTGGCCATATAATGATTAGCACAACTTTAAAAAAATCCAGCTCTTGGAGACAACTGGAGAAGTGCTTTTGACTTCCATTCAATTTTCATTAGGGCTCCTGCAAAATCTCTTCCAGGAACACATGGGTGTCCCATGAGGAGACGAGCAAATCCCCCTGCTTCCCTGGCCCCTGCACCTCTCTGTCATGCCCCAGAGGTCTTCGATTCTGGAATGCTTGAAGGAGATGTGTCTTGCACGGCAGCTTCAACCATAAACAGGTCTTTCTCCCCCCCCCTTCTTTTAGAGATCAACTGGTCTCAGATTTGTTGTTGATTTTTTTGTGGGTGCACGTCAAACAAACCATGCTGAAATGTCACTAATTTGACAGGGGTAGGAATGAAAAGACCCATGCATGCAGCCTAAGATACTGGCGCTGGTGACAGCTGGAGGGATGTTGAGCTTGAAAAGGCCAACATTGGGGTTATAATATTGAACAAAAAGTCTAATGTGGATTAGCTCATTTGTCTCTCATTTGCATTGGAACGAAGGAGAAAACAGCTGCAGCCCATGTTTGCAATAGTGTAAATATCAGAATGGTAATACTATACTCGATTAATTGGGACTCGGTTTTTGCAGACAGGAGACCAAATGAAGATTAATAACCCCTCCGAAGCTGTGAACACTTTCAAAAACTATGGACAGTTTCTTTACACCCTCTTTCTTCATCTGGATGAGCAAAAAGAACAAAACTATCTGTTAATAGAACATGACTGCCCACGGAAAAGCCTTCTCAGGATGGAGTTAATAGAGACAAAGACATGGGAGTGGAAGGCCTTGATTTTCAGAGACGTTTGGGGAAATATGAGAGTATACAGATTGATTCCAACTTCACAGGATTAACAGCCATGTAGAAATATTTATGTTTACAAACATCTACACTGTTAATACATAAGAAACAGTTTAAACACACTACTCTATAGGATACAACGTTTCATCCACATGCTGCGAACCTCCTCAGGTATCAGGCAACAGAGTTGCAGAGATGTTAGCCTCTTGATGTACTAGGCTGGCTTATGTAGCTCCTTTATTTATGCGTATAAACGTCCAGAACGTTCAGCCCTAGCAGAACACTCAATGAACACAGGACATACCATCAAGTTTGAAAATACGAAGAGTTTAATTTATGAATCAAGCCTGAGGCTATGACTTCATTATGAAGCGATTGAGATAAGCAAGAACAAACATTTAAATTTAACAGACAGCAAGAGCTCTCTTTTGTAGACAACATCTGGCTTCCCATCCTGAATAAAATGAAAACTGCTTGGACAAATGAAGACCAGCTACCCCTCTGAGTCGGACGGACTGGGGTCCAGAAGTGTAACAAGGGTGGAGCGAAGGCAAGTAGTTCTGCAAGACTCTGTTACACTGGAGTCAGCGGCCCCTCCCCCTTGCTGTTGGAGCCATTCTGGCAGCAAAGGCAACACGCAGGACACTCCCCTGTTGCTGCTGGAATGGCTCCAACAGCAAGGGGGAGGGGCCGCTGACTCCAGTGTAACGGAGTCTTGCAGAACTACTTGCCTCCGCTCCACCCTTGTTTCACCTCTGCTGGGGTCAACCGTCTTTCTCCAACCGATGCTTCGCTCTGCTACATAAGCCAGCCTAGTACATCAAGAAGCTAACATCTCTGCAACTCTCTTGCCTGATACCTGAGGAGGTCCGCAGCGTGTGGACGAAATGTTGTATCCTGGCGCTCCACTGGATCTGGGGAAGGGAGAGTGACGCTGGCCTCTCTGCGCCAATGCCACCTCCTCACTGGGTGACACAAATGTGCCTTACAGCATGTTTGTGACACCTGAGACTGGTGGAGCATTGCTAAAATGTAGAGAGAATTGGTCTGCCCGATGTTGATTCCAAGGTGGTGTCTGATGGAGAAAGGGCTAGAATATACCACCTTCTTTATTTTGAGAATATGAACATTCACAATGTTCCTAGTGATTTTAGAGTCCTGGATTCTAGTCCTCATGACAAATGTGGTCTATGTGGAGATGAGTCGTGATTGCCACCACATTCCTGAATGGATTGAGGGGGAGAAGAGAGGAGTTGCTTTTCTCTCCAAAGAAGGTCTGATATCCCCCAGGCCGATCCTTTGAGAACCATAGCAATGGCAGTCTTCCTCAGCTGCAATAGGGGAATAATACTACTCACCTTACAGGGGTGTTGTAAGGACAGCAAGGTAATTTCTATGAAGTACTATCAAGAGACAGAAGACTAGTTGGGTGAACCATTGCAAATACGAGAATCTAACCTTGGTTTTCCATTTCTTTCACATCTCATGCTCGGAAAACCAGATCAGCTCATCCTTGCTTCACACAATCATCATGAGAGAATGGCTTCAAAGATTTGGAGTTGTTCATACAGCGAATTGGAATGGGGAGGCTGGTAAAGTCTTCTGAGAATTGCCCCTTTCATCCCCCTTTGGACTACAGAAATGGCAGTTCTCTATTACTATTTTCTTTTTAAAAAATCTCTATATCTCTTTTTGTGGCTTGACAAGCTTGAGGTCTTTATTCTCTGACATTTACAGTGCAATTCAAACAGTTACAGGGAGAGTGGAAAACCTTTGTACGACCAACAGTTTGTAAAGATTTTATTAAAACAGGGACTTCGGAGTGCAGCTAGAACTCTCTGCCCTTTTAATTACAGGATCTTGAAGGCTCACGGCTGATCAATACCTCTCTTTCGATTGTCAAGAGAGTGCGCTCCAGTTCTTTTAAGAATTCCACTCCAGCGCTCTTCATCTCAAGAATGAAATTGGATACTTTGAGCTTTGTCCAGTTCAGCACACTTCTGCCAAGGTTCACACTCGGAACATCATCTCACATTCCATGCGCATGGAGAGCAGCGATGGCTTGAGAGCAGGTGATTTTTTTTAAAGCTCTACAGGGTGTGCAAATCCATAAACCCATACTCTATAACGGCAGGACTACTCACTTACAGTCACAAAATCAAACATGACCTTCTGCCGGCAGACGGCACCTTTAAATGGAACAGCAGCACGGAACTGAGCACCCTGTCGATCAAGGTCAATAAATCTGAAAGGAATGAGCCTCATACATTGGCATAATGGAAAAGCTATTGAAGCCATGGCTCCAGGGTTGATTGAGAGGCCTGAAAGTGGCGGAGCTGCCATCACTGGATCAGTGGCGTCCTATAATGGGGGGAGCTGGTGCGCTGCACCCCAGGTGCTGAGTGGCGCGCGGTGCTTCCGGGGGGCGCAGCACCAGAGCCCGGCTGCCCGTTTGCCCTCAGAAAGATTCTGCGCATGCGCGAAAAAATGAATAAAAGCAGCGACGACGCATTGGGCCTTCTTAGAAAGCCCTCGACCGCCGAACTGGGCGGTCGCTCTGAGGAGGGCTTGTCCCGGCCTCGGAGTGGAGCCTCCGGAAGCCGGTGACGCGCCGAGTGGGCGCGCTGCTTCCGGGGGGCGCGGCAGCTGGGCTCAACGGTGCAACGGGGCGCTCCAAACCCCCCCAGGCGCCGGGAGGGCTCGGAACGCCACTGCACTGGATAGATCTCAGATGGCTTTTAAGAGGCACTGGCATTGAAGGAGTGCAGTAGGGAGCTTATGCCAAGGCAGATCATTGGTCCATCTAATCCAGTCTCACAGGGAGCTGCTCTCCTTTTCTCCTTTTGCTCTCATCTTTTTTATTGCACACCTACCCCAGTCACACAGGGATAGTGGTGCGGTGGCTTAGTGGTTAAGACGCTGAAATACAGACCAGAAGGTCTGTAGGACAGCAGTTCGAGACCCGAGTGCCGCGTGACGGAGTGAGCTCCCGTCCCCTGTCTCAGCTCCTGCCAACCTAGCAGTTGGAAAGCAAGACATTGCAAGTAATAGATAAATAGGAACTCAGCGATTGTAAAAGACTCAAAAGACTCAACTTGAGACTTGGAGCCTTTTATGACAAGTCCAATTCTATTCAGGTTGAAACCCATTTTCCCCACTAAATAGAAAAGGACTTACAACTCGCGCAACCAAAGACCCGGGACTTGGGGGCAAAGACTTTGGACTTGACTCGAGACTTGGACCCAGAGACTTGGGACTTGACTCGAGCATTGGAGACAAAGACGTGATCCATATCCCTGATAAGGTCATGTATGCCCAAGGAAAATGGGGTAACCGCCTTCCCCCCTGGCTGCCGCTACCACTCCCAATTTTTCTCTCACACTTGCTGAATTTGTAAAGGAAGAAGAGGAAAAGGAAGAGCTGAGAAAATGAGAATGTGGTGGGCTAGAACATCTACCTCCTCTCTTTTTGAACCCAAGTTGTAGGATGAGCAGCAGCAGAGATGTCCCATCCACCGTCTATCCTCTCCTCCACACTTCCTTGTCCACTCTGTTTCCTTCCTTTTCAAATCTAGCAAATACGGGAGGAGGAGGTGTGTTGAATGTCAACGTGGTAAGAGGACAATGACACTGGGTGCCTTGTCTCACACGTAGGAAGATATTGGGCTGCCCCTACAACCAGCTGGTATGAAATGCTGCTCTGTTTTATCCAATGTACGTTCTCCAATATACGTTATCCGGTTCTCCAATATACGTTATCCGGTTCTCCAATATACGTTATCCAAAATACGGATAAGGGGCGTTATCCAATATGCGTTCTATTTCTATAGCAGCAGAAAACCTGCTTTAGAACAATCGGCCGAATCCACCCCTGTCACATGGTTGTGGAGTTATCATCCACAAGCCATGCTCAGCGGTCGTTTAGCACAACGTTCGCACGCAGCAAAGTACACAGTGCAGGCGGAGAAGATTAGTTACTTTCTTCAGTTCCTGGTTCATTGGGAAAACTCAATTTTACATGCACATTTTTCAAGCACAGGCTTCCCTGCTGGGATCCAACATAAACAAAACATTGCATGTTTTTGTAAAGAAAATGCAAATATGACTACATAGCAAAGTGAGATGTGATTTTGAAGTGATTTATGCACAATACCACAATTGCAAATGTATATCATGTTTGTCAGGCACAACAAATAATTTTTCAGCTTCCCCCCCCCCCCCTTCTAGCAGACAAACTGAAGTTCTGAATGTTTTTTTCAATTGAATCAGATTTTCAAAGAAATACATTTAGCAGGTGATCGTGATGGAACAGTGGGCTCTTTTATTACACCATCATATAGGAAGCACTTGATACTACCATACTAACTGGGTCAGGGACACCTTTTAACTGGTGGTTCTCTTATATTTAGCAGGGGGGGAGCAATTGTCCCTTTTTATCCCAAAATAGTATCTTTTTTCCTAGTGGCTACTGTATTTTCTGGTATCTCTACTAAAACTTTTTTTGAAGGGCCCCTTTGGAATAGGGATCTATCTTTTCATTTATGAACTCTTTTTTTTGTTGTTGAAAATGTGATACAGTGGACCCTTTCTATCCCCGGATTTGGGACCCACAGATTTGTCTCACCGCGGATCCTGGACCCGTGGGGGTCTATGTGTAAAATGTTTTTAAAAAGAAAAAAAGGTTACAAAAAACACAGGTATTTTTTTAGAAGCAAACTGCTGTTTTGTAGCCTCTGCAGGGCTTTTTGAAGCTTAATGACCCACTTTTGGGTCACACAAAGGCTCTTCCCCCCCTCCCAGCCTTGCCCCAGGATGCATTCTGAAAACTGGGCAGAGAGGGGGAGGGAGGGGGTGGATTCAGCGGTGATAGTGCATGCCGGATCCTATCCCCTCTGCAGGCAAACTCCCTGCCCCCTTTATCTCCTCAGACTTTAAACTCAATCCAGTTGTAGGAAACAAGTAAAATAACTTTGTTATTTTAGTTATGAATATTGTGGATTGGATTTAAAAAATGAAGACCTATTGAATTTCATCTTCAAGAATCACTGATCTCATTGATTTTAATGGTACTCAGTCTCATGACTAATGTTGTTGGGGTACCACTCTAATTATGCTATCATGTTGTGAACTTTATATCACTTTGGTCACTTTGGTCACTTTGATATCACTTATATCCTATCAAAAGTCTTACAACTAGATTATGACTTTTGGCTTCTTCCTTCTTCTTCTTTTTTTCTCCAATGGACCAATGCAGCTACCTACATTTGTAACGGCAAATGTAACCTTCTTATTTCATTTCTGTTGGATTGTTTAGCTGCCTTGAATATAGTTGACAAAATGGCAGGGTATAAATTCAATAACAATATTCATACGTTTAAAGGAAATAAGGTTATGCATTATCCTGCCAATTTCGGTGTCTCATGCTCTGAAAGTCATAATTGAAACTGAATTAGAGGAAACAAAATTGGAACTTTTACATGCACGTTCAAACCATGATAATTTGCTGGAGAAAATCCTCCGCAACCCCCCCCCGCCTGTTCTTTTCAGCTTTAGTAAAGGTTAGTCTGAGATTTACGAAAGTGCAAAAAATGAATCCTCTTTGAAATCAAAGCTCAACATTGGGTTCCATCTGTTAGCAAGTCAGAACTGATATGGTGTTCAGATTATCTTATTTTTTCCTGCTGTGCTGTGTTCTCACTTGTTCTGATGCAACATATGGAATCACTTATGCCAAGTTAAGAAGGATGTTAAGTGGTCCTAAGAGCACACAATGCCAGTTTGTATTCCTTCATAACCAGGGATGTGGATCAAGTCTCTGACTCCAAGTCTTGAGTCGAGTCACAATATTCCATTGCCAATCCACACATTCACAAGAATCATGTGCTACACCCCTGTTGGGACTGTACTGCTTTACAATGCAGGTGGACCCTACCTGTTTGAAAGCCCCATGTAAAATTGCCTGCAGGTAGAAAACTAGCAGAGCAGAGAAAGTGCTAGGCTGGAATGTCTCCCTCAAATATACTAGTTTTCCAAGTGCAGGGATTTATTTATTTTTTGTACATAGGGAATTGCACATTCCCTCATGTGTAGTCTGAAGTGGCATAGTTCTAGGAGGATTGCGCTGTGTGATTATTCTGAATGTGTAGGTCCACGCATTCCCAGGCTTTCCAAGCTCTTTCATTGTGCTTCTGCAGGATTTTCCCAAGATGCACTCATGACGCCAATTTATTCACTTGACAAGCAGTATCAGATCTCACTTTTCAAGATATTTTCTCCAGAAAATGTCCCAGCACACCCTCCAAAATATGCTTTGACACAGACCCTTGAAGATATCCAATGGTCAGGGAGCATATTTGATGTTGAATGACAAGCATTTTTATAGAGAAGGAACACCGGGACAAAGAGAACAAAGGTTCTTTCAAGCATGTACAAAGAGTAACCTTACACTGGTGGGAGCGATCAGGTCAAGGGGAATTGGCAAATGAGTGACGCGTTGCTGGATCTGGTCCCCAGTGTATGCAAAGCTGAAGGAAACTTTGAAAAGGTGCAAACTTCGGTCTCTCACACAGGAGAGACACTGGCCTTCTGATTTTTTTTTTAAATGACAGCCGTTCTCTGGTGCATGTGAAAGAATCTGAGTTTCCTCAGTGCCCCATGAGGTATATTTTAAAATTAGAAATGACTGACTCGACCTCCGAACGATTCTCTTGAACAGTAACACTTTAACAACTTCTCTCATATGCCACCTCATTCCCTCCAACGGTGTCTGTTCAAGAGCACGGCTTCATACTATACTCATGGCTTGGCACGATGTGCTGAATGTCTGAATGACGTTCCACTTCACAGGTGTTGTGCCTGCTTCATCTGCCTTGCTTATTTTCTGACTGAATATCTCAGGGCCGTTGGTGGTTTAGTGGATAAGACGCTGAACTGCAGACTGGAAGGTCGGTAGGACAGCAGTTCAAGACCCGAGTGCCGCGTGATGGAGTGAGCTCCCAGCTCCTGCCAAGCAAGAAATTGCAAGTAAATAAATAGGTACTGCTGCGGCGGGAAGGTAACAGCGTTCCGTTAGTCATGCCGGCCACATGACCACGGAAGCATCTTTGGACAGCACTGGCTTTTTGGCCTTAGAAACGGAGATAAGCACCTCACCCTAGAGTTGGACACGACTGGCTTTCGAGCAGGGAATACTTTTACCTATGCAGTGGATAGTTTTGACATTCTCAAAAGTGCTTATATTTGAGATACCTGATCATACACTTTATATCATCAATCCATGAAAACAGAAGCAATGTTTATGAGATTTCCAGCCATGTGATATCAGCTCTCAAATTGAAGAAATAAAGAATATTCTTACAACTTTGTCTGTTGAGATTCCTGTCCTCTGATCCTACCGGTATGTAGAAGCGGGCGACCAGAGCGGATTATCCAGATCAGACGCAGCAATAAAAAAGTCTTGAGTCTTCCTTGCTTAACGTTTCATCCCCAAACACTTGGGATTTTTTCAAAAGCAGAAAAATGGGAGAACTCAGCCACAGGCTGAAAGATGTTGTAGTGACATCTTTCAGCCTGTGGCTGAGTTCTCCAATTTTTCTGCTTTTGAAAAAATGTAGATATGTCTGAGTGGCGCTGTCACACCCTAACCCTCACCCTGGTGATGGTCTCAGAACCACCACCACCCCAGTAGTATGTTTGGAACATCCTCCATCATCCTGCAGCAACCTACAGCCCGAATCCTATCCGACACTCTGCTCAGCAATCCAGCTACGCCGGCAAAGCTGCATCCTAAGCAGAATAGGTGGGGTTGGAGTCTTTTCAGGGTAAGTGAATTTCGGCGGTGCAAATCAAGGCTGCCCATTTCAAGTGAAAAAGGCCTGAGAGGAGGATAGGATATGACGTACGCTGCTGCCGAAGATCCTACCCCAAACCTGATCCATCCCCGCCCCAAACGCTCTGCCCCTGAACACCCTGCTCCGCCCCGCTCTGCCCCCACCCCCAAATGCCCTTGGACTGCCCCCAAATGCCCTCCCTCAACCCTGCACCGTGTGACCCAGCCGTGGCTTACCTGCACCACATGCTGTTGGGATCTGGCCCGCAGAGGCTGCTGGGGCCAGCGCAACTGCCTTACGGCAGCTTTTGTGATGGTCCTGGGCTGGTTTATAGATCCTATGCCAGCCTAGTAGTCGGATAGGATTGTGCTGTTAAAGAGAGCAAAACTATGCATTTAATGTAATGTGCAGTTTGGCCCTGGCATGACAAATGTTTACCGACAAAATTTGAATGCAAGTAAATTTGAATGCAAGTAAATGCAAAAATATTCTGGTCTGATTCGATAGAGTTTATTCCTGGCAGCAGGTAAAAGACTGCTATTATTCATAGAAAGGGGGGAAATCGCTACTACAAAAACTTAAGCAGCCTCCATTCAGAATTGTCCAAATTCTCATAGAAGGCCCTATGGCTCTAGCTGACCCATGATTCTTCTTGAAACTCCTCTCCTGTGGAAAGTTTTTCAAATGATGCACGTTAAGTTAACTCCATTGGAAGATTCACTTGCTTGAAGATTAAACATGAAACACTGTCCTATTTCAAAGTATTTGGAATCATTCAGAACAAATGAACTAATTAGTTCATTGGTTCTAATTAGTTCATTGGTTCTAAAGGATTCCAAATCAGAACTCATAGAGGATTAGTTATTTCACTCCATGTCTTCAGAAAAAAATGTATACAAAGCATTTTGTCAATTGTGTCTTGTGTCAGAGACTTGCATCAATTTATTATATATTTTTCCTCACAATTATCCACCACGGTAATTAACAGACCGATCCTGTTTAACTATAGGCCGGCGGAGCAGAGGCGTATCAGCAGCGAGTGCTGCCTGGAGCACTCGCTGCGGCGCCGCCCCAGGGGGGTGCAGTGCCAATCCGGGGGGAGGCGTCCCGGCTTACCAGGGCGCTCCGAGGCCCTCTCCCCTGGCCTCGGAGCCAGAGAGAGCCCCGGAGCATCCACCACGACTGGTGGCCGGGGCTTTCTGAAGGCGGCCGACTGCGTCGCCCGCTATTTATACTTTTTTCTGCACATGCGCAGAATGTTTTAAACGTTGCGGGTGGGCGCGCGCTCCGTGAGACTGGAGCGAGCGGAGCAGCGCCGCCCAGCGCCGCGGTGTCACCCGGAGCCGCTGCTCCGCTCGCTCCAGTCTTTCCATGCCTCTGCGGCGGAGTGAGCACATTTTCGGCACCCAGAGAGTAAGCAGTGCCGGCGAGGAGGCCAGCATCATTTACTCCGCCACCTATCTGGACCCGCGCCGACCTCCACAGGTAAGTGCTGTGCCGGTCAGTGCAGGAGGCGGGGTTGTGGGGAGGGTGGGCAGAGGTGGCGAGGGAGGGGCCTTCATCTTCACATTACACAGATACATTTCTTGAGAAGAAAAGCAGAAGGGCACCTAAAGCACAGCAATAGAATTCCTGATTACGGGGTTGGAATATAAATGGTTGTAGAAGACCTCAGACAGTGAGGAATGGGAAATGAGACAAACAGTTTGATAAGCTCATTATGCAGCAATGAGCCATACATAAATAGGATGAGGAATGAATTTAACTTGTGGCTGTGAATCTGACATTTTAACAAACAGCACCTGAAAGACTTGGCTGTGGAAACTAGGATAAAATTATGCTGTTACATAATGTGTGTGTGTGTGTGTGTGTGTGTGTGTGTGTGTGTGTGTGTGTGTGTGTGTGTGTGTGTGTGTGTGTGTGTGTGTGTAACAGAGTATTTGGAAGTATTTGGAAGTATTTTGCATGGTCCATTTCTCAAGTGGGAAATAATTGGAATCCACATCTGCCAACTGGTGATTCTGCAATCTGAGAATCTTTATTTACAAATGTTCTGGACATTTTCTTCCTCTCCCATAACGTACATGTGTGTGTGTGTGTGTGTGTGTGTGTGTGTGTGTGTGTGTGTGTGTGTGCGTGTGTGTGTGTGTGTGTGTGTGTGTGTGTGATTCAATGAAATGGATTGGCAGGAGATCTAGGACAAACTAGAAGAAGTACTTCTTCACACAGAGAATAATCAATTTATGGACTACATGACCCAAACCCTAACTGCAATCGACTCTGATAGTCTTCATCCTACAGAGGTGGAGTTGGCAGGTAGGCAATAAGAACTGTCAACAGGTGACTCACTTTTAATTATACAGCCAGAGTTTTTCTATGAGTTTTGGGATTTGGAGTTGGAGAAAGGGTGAAGTTTTCTATAATAGCTTGGTGAATCCTGAGCTCTGTGACCTCATGTTTATTTAGAATTGATGCTGCATGTCTGACACTGCATAACTATATATATAACCTTTGCACAGCACAATACAATGACACAAAATGCAGGACGTGACAGTTTTAGGAGAGAACAAAACTTTGCTTGCAATATTGGCAAGTACAATAGATGCAAATAGAATCAAAAGAAGAGGGAGAAGAGAAGCAACAGAGCAGAGATTCCCAACCATTTTCTTTGACGTACCACCTCCGCACGTCTCCAGTCCTCCATGTACCACCGAAAGTAAGTGCTGATGACATCACCGGATTCGCCTCACCCGGTTTGCAGCCACGTCGGAGAGAAGAAATCACCAGTAAGGCACAGCGGAGAGCTATTCCCTGTGCGTGGAGCCAACACACTTGAGCTCTGCCGACTCAGTAGAGCTCAAGCCACCATTTTTCGGACTCCGACGCAGCACCACGTGGCCAAGATGGCGGCTGCCATTTTGGCTGCCAGCAGCTCGCGTACCACCACCAGTGGCACTACAGGTTGGGACCCTTTACAATACAGTTAAGAGAGGCCTACTGCAGGCCCTGAAGTCTGGCAATATCTAGTCAATCCAGCAGCTCTGCAGTAGGTTTCCCATGGCCCTTGGTGCAATCCAGCAGCAATGCAGTAGTTATTTTTTTATTTATTTTTAAAAATTATATCCTGCCTTTTCCTATGCCGAAGGCAAATGCCCAAGGTTTCCCATGGCCCTTGGTGTAATCCAGCGGCTCTGCAGTAGGTTTCCCATGGCCCTTGGTGCAATCCATCAGCTCTGGAGTAGTTTTCCCATGGCCCTTGGTGCAATCCAGCAGCTCTGCAGTAGGTTTCTCATGGCCCTTGGTGCAATCCAGCAGCTCTGCAGTAGGTTTCCCATGGCCCTTGGCGTAATCCAGCGGCTCTGCAGTAGGTTTCCCATGGCCCTTGGTGCAATCCATCAGCTCTGGAGTAGTTTTCCCATGGCCCTTGGCGCAATCCAGCAGCTCTGCAGTAGGTTTCCCATGGCCCTTGGTGCAATCCAGCAGCTCTGCAGTAGGTTTCCCATGGCCCTTGGTGCAATCCAGCAGCTCTGCAGTAGTTTTCCCATGGCCCTTGGTGCAATCCAGCAGCTCTGCAGTAGTTTTCCCATGGCCCTTGGTGCAATCCAGCAGCTCTGCAGTAGTTTTCCCATGGCCCTTGGTGCAATCCAGCAGCTCTGCAGTAGTTTTCCCATGGCCCTTGGTGTAATCCAGCGGCTCTGCAGTAGGTTTCCCATGGCCCTTGGTGCAATCCAGCGGCTCTGCATTAGGTTTCCCATGACCCTTGGTGCAATCCAGCAGGTCTCTTTTTATGTCCTCCATGAGTTTGTCTAATTTTGTTTTCTAATGTGAGCAATGCTCTTAATGGAACAAGGTAATGAGACAACTGCTACACTCAACCTCATAGCAGGTTCAGCTGGGTTGGGGAGGAGCAGTGTTTGCACTTGAATTTCCACATTATGCATTTTGCTATAAAGTAGGTTACGGGTTTATCTGTCTGTTTTTTTGCAGAGTATGTTCTTTTTGCTATGCATAACTAGGTTTCTTTTCCTCCCCTTTTTCAATTTCCAACCCCCTTCCTACATTCAGCACTTAGGAGTTTTATGGAGCTTCTGTTAGACCGGAGTTGGCATCGTAACAATCTGGCACGCCAGTCTGATGAAATGTCATTCCTCCTGAAGTCCTAAAGTGGCAAACATTTATCTTCGGCTGAGCAAAACGCGATCATTTCCCCCTGCTTGACTTCCAGCTGCTTATGGATATTTTAAATATAAACGACACCTCTGTATGTGCTACAGTGAGGTATCTCCCAACATTTATGATGTCTACTCCCAGTCAGACAGGAAAATAATAAGCGGCAACGGTGCATCATAACAGTAATAGATGGTAAACAATATATGTAAATGTACGAAGGCATCTATAGGGATGTTCTTTTGTCTTCTGTATCCAGTAAAGTTGAAATGTTGGCATAGCTCCCCTGCCCAAGAGATAAAGGCTATAATTTATAAGAATTAGATTGCCTTTTTCCGAGAGAGAAACATGGAAATTATGCTAAAACATTTGAATTGCCTTAAACCAAAGCTACAAACATATCAAATTTTGCAGTGAGGTTAAGCTACGCAACAACATTATCTATTCCAGAGGTTCCCAACATGTGGTACGCGTACCACTAGTGGTGCATGGACCACAGGCTGGTGGTCTGCAGGCTGCTGGCGGCCAAGATGGTGGCCACCATCCCAGCCATGCGGTGTTGCATCAGAGCCCAAAAAGCCGGCAGAGCTCGAGCGCGTGTGCTCAAAGCACAGGGAATGGCCCTCCCGCCCTCCCCTGTGCCATACCAGAAATTTCTTCGCTCCGACATAGCCGCGAACATGGAAATAAGTGCCAATGACATCATCAACGCTTAATTCCGCGGAGAAGTGGACGCATGCTGAGGCAGTACACCGAAGAAAGAGGCTGGGAACATCTGGTCTATTCAAAAGGCTAGATATGGGTCTCTCGTCAGGGCCGGCCCATCCATGAGGCCGGTTCAAGTAGGCCTTTCAGGTGGTGGATAAGTGAAGGTCACCCACCTTCTTCTGCCCACCTGCCTCCACTACTACTACCTCTGCTCCCTGCATTCAAAAAGGAAGAAGGAAACAGAGTTGGCAAAGGAAGTGTGGAGGAGAGCAGAACATCTCCTCTCCTCCACATTTCCTCTTCTGCTCTGTTCCTCTCTTTCTGTTTCTGAGCAGGAGGAGGGAGGAGTGGAGGAGACAGTGGCTGACATGCCGCTAGGTGTGGTGTTTAGTGTCATGTGGTCTTTGGCCAGCTCTGTCTCTGGTGAGTCTCCAAGAGTTTGGAGCAATAAGGGAGATAGTACCTCTGACCACATAGTGTGTTTATGCTTACAACTCAGTCATCACAGCACCAGAGGCGTCGCTCCGGTAGGGGCGGGAGTCCCGTTTACCGAACGAGCAGGAGGCGGCCCCGCCCCCTCACTGTCAGAGCCATTCCCCTGCGGAGAAAGCAGCAGGCAAGAGACCCTGCCTGCTGCTTTCTCCGCAGGGGAATGGCTGTGACAGTGAGGGGGCGGGGCCGCCTCCTGCTCGTTCGGTAAACGGGACTCCGACCGAGCAAAACTTATAGCCCCGCCCCTACCGGAGCGACGCCTCTGCACAGCACACACCTATGATTGTGGGTTTCCAGAGAAGAGGGAGGCATTTTCGGGCAGCCTTGAAATCCAACACTTGCCATTTTTGAAGTAAAAACCCCCTCTTTCCAAGAAACATTCCTTCACTCACCCTGAATGTTCCATCTCTCACCTCTTGCCTCCATTATCTTCTCCCTATTCCATGTCCTAGTCAGCTATAATTAATCCGGCATAGCTCTGATCCTCTGACGTGACCTTTCTAATTATTTGTCTTACCTGGAAGATGAATGAAGTGATAACATAGGAGGATATCGTCCTATTAAAAAACACCTATGTCTAGAAAATTGCCATAAATTTCCCTTATGGTCAATTGTTCTGCTAATGGACCATCAAACCCCTCTTCATGCTAATGCTCTGTCTCATTTACATATAAGAAAAGGTGACAAATGCAGAAAATAAATGATGAATCAAATGAAGAGGATGATCTACAATCACATTCTTTGAGCACTTCGAATACCTATTCTACACATGGTTGAAAATACAGGGTTTCAAGAGTGGCCAGGCAGATGCACAATGTAACTTTTCAAAACTTTTCAAAAAGTTACACAATGTCGCTTTTCAGTCCAGGGGCATCTGCATTGGAGTTACTGGAAATGAATCATGACTGATAGTTATTATATGGCCCCTTGTCAGAGCTGGCCCATCCATGAGGCCAACTGAGCTGGCTGCCTAAGGTAGCAGATTGCAAGGGGCACTTGCCTCTACCATTTTTCCTTCTCCTGCTCCTTGTACCTGAAAAGGGAGAACTTCTTTATGAAGCCTTTTTAGATGCTGCCCAGAGTCAGCTGAAGACCTTCTGATGCTTAAGGAGGCATGTCATGTGTTAGTCCCTTTACCTGCCACTTCTGCTGTTCCTCCACCTTCTCTGTCTCCCTGGATTCAAAAGGTAACTGGGGAATGGGAGTGAATGAGGAATTGTGGAGGAGAGAGTAGTGGGCTAGAGCGTCAACAATCCATTCCTCTCTTCCTTTTCAACTCCTGATCTGTGATGAAATCTCATTCTGTACTAGTCTTTCCCATATTCTGTCAAAGCAGGCTTTAATTTTTGGCATATATTTTTTTTTCTGTTTCCAAAATTTATATTTCTGTCCTTAGCACTTAGAAAAATCACTATATAATAACTACGTACAATAATGATTTACATCATTAAAATGTCAAAGGGGTGTAAAAAGCCTAATAACACTTCTTGGAAATATTAGCGAATAATACGCTGGCTCATGCAACTGTAAGAATTTTCTGATGCATTCATCAACAAGAGAGGAAAGTATTATTACGAAGACGGAGCTACCACTCATTGCAGCCCAAGCAATTTATTCTGCAGCACTGAATTCTATTTTAATCCTCATCATACACCAACTTGAAAACTCTGTTCAAATTACTCAATACAAGATTAATCAAAGACCAGATTAATCAAAACAAATATGCTATGGTAGTGCTTAAACATGATGGAAATTCCATCGCTTATTTATGGTGCTTAAATAGTTTTTGTGACAATTAAACAGCCTAGGTCTGTAAACACTCTACAGCAGCGTTTCTCAAAGTTCTTCCCGTGAGGCGGGGAGAACTCTGAGTGTTTGCAGGGGTAGGTTTTTTGGTGATCCGAAGATCAGGGAGGCCTGCAGAGGGTCGCACAGGCCTCCCCGAAGCACCCGGGACGAAGAAGAAGATGAAGACGAGGAAGAAGAAGACAAAGAAGAATATGATGACGAAGACGAAGAAGATGAAGGCAAAGAGGACAACGATGAAGACGAAGAAGACAAATTAGATGAAGAAGAAGATGAAGAAAATGAAGATGAATATGACGACGAAGAAGACGACAAGACGACAAAGATGAAGAAGACGAAGAAAATGATGAAGACGAAGAAGACAAAGACGAATTAGATGATGATGAAGAAGAAAACGAAGATGACGATGAAGAAGATGACAAAGAAGATGACGAAGAAGAAGAGGGTCAGCTGGCACCAGAATTTGGTGGAGGCTGTAAACAGGTGGATGGGTTGAGCAGGTGCCAGAGGCGGTGAGTGTACACCTGGGCCTCCTGCCTCCTCCAGAAATCTGCCACTCAAAGCTGCCACTTCATCTGTCCTGACCGGCTTCCACACTTGTGGAGACATATCCGTTCATAACTGAAGACACTGATTCTGACAGTGTGTGCAGATAATATATGGCGTGCAGCCTTCCAGTCGTTCTTGTCCCCGACAAAGAATAACACGGACACGGTAGTTTCTACCCCCAAAGTCTATTTACATTACTCACAAATATATACAGCAGATAAACATAGCAGTCTTTCATCAGCAACTTCATACAGAGCAACAGCACAGAGAAATGAAGCCCAAAATACTAGTCCTGGGTGTTGTTGTTGTTGTTCAGTCGTTAAGTCGTGTCCGACCCTTCGTGATCCCATGAACCATATCCCGCCAGGCCTTCCTGTCCTCCACTATCTTCCTGAGTTCGCTCATTTTCATGTTTGTTGCATCGGTGATGCTGTCTAACCATCTCATCCTTGGCCTTCCCCTTCTCCTTTTGCCTTCAATCTTTCCCAGCATCAGAGTCTTCTCCAGAGAGTCCTCTCTTCGCATTAGGTGGCCAAAATATTTGAGTTTCAGCCTTAGTACCTGTCCTTCCAGGGAACAGTCAGGCTTGATTTCATTTAGAATTGACTGATTTGATCTCCTAGCAGTCCAAGGGACTCTCAGGAGTCTTCTCCAGCACCACAGTTCAAAAGCATCTATTCTTCGGCGCTCAGCCTTCCTTATGGTCCAACTCTCGCAACCATACATTGCTACTGGGAACACCATCGCCCTGACTATACGAACTTTTGTTGGCATGGTGATATCTCTGCTTTTTATTATGCTGTCTAAGTTTGCCATAGCTTTCCTTCCAAGGAGTAAGCGTCTTTTAATTTCATGGCTGCTGTCTCCGTCTGCAGTGATCTTGGAACCCAGAAAAGTAAAATCTGTTACTGCTTCCATTTCTGCCCCTTCTATTTGCCAGGAATTGATGGGACCCGATGCCATGATCTTAGTTTTATTAATGTTGAGTTTCAAGCCAACTTTTGCACTCTCCTCTTTCACTCTCATCAAGAGGCTCTTTAGTTCTTCTTCACTTTCTGCCATTAGGGTGGTATCGTCTGCATATCTGAGGTTGTTGATATTTCTCCCGGCAATCTTGATTCCGGCTTGTGATTCATTCAGCCCTGCATTTCTCATAATGTACTCTGCATATAAGTTAAATAAGCAGGGTGACAATATACAGCCTTGCCGTACTCCCTTCCCAATTTTGAACCAATCAGTTGTTCCATGGCCGGTTCGAACTGTTGCTTCTTGACCCGCATACAGGTTTCTCAGGAGACAGGTAAGGTGGTCTGGTACCCCCATCTCTTTAAGAATTTGCCACAGTTTGCTGTGATCCACACAATCAAAGGCTTTTGCGTAATCAATGAAGCAGAAGTAGGTGTTTTTTTGGAACTCTCGTGCTTTCTCCATGATCCAGCGCATGTTGGCAATTTGATCTCTAGTTCCTCTGCCTCTTCGAAACCCAGCTTGTACATCCGGTAGTTCTCGGTCCACGTACTGCTGAAGCCTAGCTTGTAGGATTTTGAGCATAACCTTGCTAGCATGTGAAATGAGTGCAATTGTACGGTAGTTTGAACACTCTTTGGCACTGCCCTTCTTTGGAATTGGAACGTAAACTGACCTTTTCCAATCCTTTGGCCACTGCTGAGTTTTCCAAATTTGTTGGCATATTGAGTGCAGCACTTTCACAGCATCATCATTTAGGATTTTAAGTAGCTCAGCTGGGATATTATCATCTCCACTAGCTTTGTTGTTAGTAATGCTACCTAAAGCCCACTTGACTTCACTCTCTAGGATGTCCGGCTCTGGGTCAGTGACCACACCAGCGTGGTCATCAGGAACATGAAGATCTTTCTTGTATAGTTCTTCTGTGTATTCTTGCCATCTCTTCTTAATCTCTTCTGCTTCTGTTAGGTCCTTGCCTTTTTTGTCCTTTATCATGCCCATCTTTGCACAAAACGTTCCCTTGATATCTCCAATTTTCTTGAAGAGATCTCTAGTCCTCCCCATTCTGTTGTTTTCCTCGATTTCCTTGCACTGTTCATTTAAGAAGGCCTTCTTATCTCTCCTTGCTATTCTCTGGAACTCTGCATTCAGTTGTTTATATCTTTCCCTTTCACCCTTGCTTTTTGCATTCCTTCTTTCCACAGCTATTTGTAAAGCCTCATCTGACAGCCACTTTGCTTTCTTGCATTTCTTTTTCTTTGGGTGCTTTTACTTATATCACTGCTAGTCCTGGGTGCTTTTACTTATATCACTGCTAGCCAATCAGATTTAATATTGCATCTTAGTCAGCATGACACAGCACTTTTTTTTTTCTTACTACCCTGTTAGCCAATCAGCTTAAACATGATCTCTTCTGCTCAGTCAGCATGTCACAGCATTTTTTTTTCTTTATGCCCTGCATGGTTTTTTCTGTTCATGCTTGTGAATTCCCAGGTTATAATAACCTGACAGATTCATTAAGTACAGGTGACAATGAACTGCTGGACAACATTATGTGTTCTTAAAAAAAATTGAGCAGATTTTTCCATTCCATTTCCAGTTTTGCAAGTTTCAGAAAAGCAGTTAAGCTTCTGCTGCCGAAAACGACCCACTTTTCTTCACCAATCTGGAGTCACCGTGTGCTGTTGTCAAGCAGAATGCTTGTGCTCATGTAGTTCAACTCTCTGTGTGTGCCATAAATGCTTGTTTGAGTTTATTCGGCAATAAGTTCACATATCAGAAGTCTCGGGAATATTACACAGCTGCACGTTACATTTAATTGATGTCTCTTCTTTCTCAGTTTTGCGATAGGAACATCTGGTATTTTATTTTATTTTATCCCCCAGTAAAAACTCCCAAGGGAACAAAAACCTGCTTGACAAAATACCTTCATGATGAATTCTGCTTTAATAAATGTGCATTCTAGAGATGATTCATGGATTATATGATTTCATTCAATTATTTTTCAAACAGCCCGTGGTTCATTTCATCAAGGGTTTCAATCAACGCTGACTGATTAATTATCATACCACTAGTAGCCTTTTTGTTTAATAAACACTCATAATGATCATGTTCAGTCTTGGCATATATAAATGTCACTGATATAAAACTGAAAATGTATTTAAAATTAGAGAGTGGGCACAGTTTTTTTTTTAATAGCTGCCCTTGAGCAGCAAGCTGTGTTGGATGAAGAGAGTAGAGAGGGAACACATTTGGAGGACATGTCTCCAAGGGGGGGGGGAGAGAGAAAACTTAATTGGACAATACAATTCTAAGTTTACATTCAGAATTTCAAAATTCATGTTTATATATGTAAATAAATCAATAAAGTAACAGCCCGATCCTATTCAAAACTCCACGCTGGGAGGTCGCAGCACTGGGGCAGGCTTTGCTTTATCCAGCATGGGGCAGGAGGTCTCCTTGTGGGAAGGGGATGATCATCATCCCCTTCCTGTGTGTTGAGCTCCAACAGCCCCTATGGGGCTACTCAGAGGCATGCCAGCTAAATAGCCAGTGCAGGTTCGAGCAGCCCCATGTTGGGCTGTCACCGGGGTTAGGATCCGGCAGAGGCCTCCTCTGTCCCCTCCTCCCCGCTCTCCCCCACCCCCAAACGCCCCCTCCCCACCTCCGTTCTGCATGACAACCACAACTAATCATATGTAGAGATCGAGACGTTATAAGGCTATCGTGGTGCTGGTATGAAGCATTCTGCAAGAAACCATTATGGCTGAAAAATACAGCAAGACAAATAGTGCTGATCCAAAATGTCTCTCCCACCCCTACATTTTCATCTTTTTTTGAGAAAAAAATTTGAGAAAAAAAATCACACCCATTTCCAAGAGGAAGAGTTTTTTGAGATGTCCCCAACAGCTCTGTTCCCTTCGTGTGTGTGTGTGTGTGTGTGTGTGTGTGTGTGTGTGTGTGTGTGTGTGTGTGTAGAGGAACACATCTATACATTATATTATAGTATAGAGCAGTGGTTCCCAAACTGGGAGGCGTGGCTCCCAGGGGAACCACAAAGACCAGCCAGGGGAGCCACGGAGTGCTACAGAATCCTCTCGGAAAACAGTACAATGCCAATTGGCAAGCATCAACATAATGTAATGGGAGCCACAGCCAATGGTCACCAATGGTCAAGGGAGCCACAGGTCAAAAATGTTTGGGAAACACTGGTATAGAGGAACACATTACACAGGCAATGTCCTATGCATATCTGGTTCTGCAGTTCACATGTTTTTTTCTTTTTCCATTGATGGAAGCCTCCACTAGAGTAGAGGAAGTCTTCTTGGACTCCCCTGGAGCAAGGCATCTTGGGAAAGCCAAAATAATCACCCCGATTTTGACCGTGCTTCAAGAGCTCCATATGTTTTACCCTCCCATTTCCAAACAAAATTGCTTCCCCCCCCCCCCAAGAATATGGTGCAGAAGTCCACCCCACTTTCAGGGACACAGAAACCAGTTGAGAAATTGGAGTGTGATGGAGGTGGTTGGGATTGGATTAATCCTACACATGCCTGCATCACCGTCACCAACATAGAAGAGGAAACCCACCAGATACCTTGAGGGGGGTGGAGGGAGGTGCAGAAGAAAATGCCTGGAAATGTAAGAGACACATCAGAAGGTGGAACGATGGTGATGAAAAGATGAGACTATTTAACGGGAGGAGAATACAGCTATATAAGGTGCTTCTGCAGCTCTTGGAACAGAAGACGTTAAAGGGAATCCAGATTTGTATGATGAAAACTGCAGTATGAACAGCATAATAATAAAGAACGATGTTGTGTTTATCAGTCCACAGGAGGACGTTTGAATGTCTTTTTCCAAGCAACGAATTTTCACTTTCAACATAAGTGCCGCCACTCCAGAACATTGTTAAATGATGTAAGCAAGTGCAGTAAAAGGAATGTTGTAAGTAGTCTGGATATAGTTGTAGAGCACATTAACTACCATCACATTTTCCCTTAAAAAAAAAGACTATGCATTTTCAACTTTAGTAACTCTTTTGTGACCAAATCAATTGAAAAACTGACTCCCAGCAATTTCTCAGACAAAGTGTAACGGAAAGCCTACAGACCAGCTTATGAATGATTAACACACTTACCTTCTGGCAAGCCGGAGATCTATCTATCATGATTGGAATTTGTCAACTCAAGGCTGCATCAAAAGCATGGAATATATTGTCTATCACGTGAATACAACTCTACCAGCAGAAGCATTCGATTGCAGAAAAGTGTAACTCTGCAAAAATATTTATGTAAGGGCTCTAACCTTGTGTCTCCATTTGTGATCCCTGTAGGACAATATTTTCATACACCTAGTATTTAGATCAGCTTTAAGCTGCTCAGGTTATTAAAAAATAAAAAAAATTAAAAAGTGCCAGGCTTACAGCCCAATCCTAACCAATATTCTAGTGCTGATGCAGCCGCAATGCAGCCCGAGGTAAGGGAACAAACATTCCCTTACCTTGAGGAGGCCTCCATGACTGCCCTACCATGGCAAGATGTGGTACGCAGCCCGTTGGCATGGCTGCATTGGTGCTATTTTTTTAAAAAACTGCTGGGTCAAATTCAGTGCCTGTGTAAGGATCGGGTTGGTGGTGGTGTTGGTTTACCAAAAATGTTAACGGGAATAATGGAACAATTCCACAAGCAGCAATCGTCATACCGAACTCAGTGTAGACGTTAATGCTCCCATTATAACAACAATTAAGCATATGGAGAGTTTAGCTTTCATCATTGGCTCTGAACCGGAGAGCAGATTCAGTCTAAAGCTATAATAATAGATTGGTCAGTGATGGGACCCTATAATATGCTTGGAAATCAGATGTTGTCTGCCGCTAAGTTTGGGCAGCCTTTGCCAAGGAAAGGATGCCATTTGGATCTGCTGGCGCACTCTTGTCGATCGGTACACTTGCTTAGTGGAAAGCATTCCGTTCCTCAGATTTATCAAAAATAATTGAGGGAAATAATACGGTTGGATTTTGCTTTCCTTGCCAAATTATTTCTCAGAGGGAGAAGGAGAAAACAAGGGCAAATAGTAGGTTTATAAACTCCAGATGACTGGAGAAAATCCACCAAAAATATTGGCAGAACATGGAGAACAACAAAAAATATTGCATGGAGCTTGCAAACATGCTACAAATACATATGTGGTCACCTACAGGGCCTCTGAGAGGGGAGTTAAGGGGATACCAGAGGTGTTGCTGGAGGGGAGGCGGTACAGTAAGTTCCACACTGTTCCACTCCCCGGTACGAGGTGGCCCCGCCCCCCCACTGTCTGAGCCATTCTGTGCGGCTCATGGCCATGCTCCACCACCAGGTTTCAATAGCCGTATGCCTGTAAATCCCAGTTGCAGGGAAGCAATGGTGGGAGAGGCATGTGTCATTATCTCCCTATAGCTTTCTCAGTGAGAGATGGTGGACCACTGTGGGAAATAATAATAATAATAATAATAATAATAATAATAATAATAAAAATACCACCAATATTTATATACCGCCTTTCTCTGGTCATTGGATTTCTCCTCCGCCTTTAATTCAAGGCAGTTTACATAGGCAGGCTATCTAAACCGAAGCGGTTTTTACATATTACAAATGTTCTAATCTTGCATAGAACACTCCTTCCAGGTGGTTTCCTTCACAGTCTGGCCTCTCTCTGTCATGTGCCTCCCACGCATCGACTTGATAGCAACACTGCCTCGCACTTGGTGTGCCAGCTGCAGAATTCTCTCTCCCACTGAGGCTTCTGCAGCTTGTCAGCGACGTGTTGACAGCTCTCAATGGGTCTTGAACTGCCGTCCTCAGATCTTCAGGCATATGAGGCAGCCACTCTACCAACTGAGCCAGACCCTGGACTAGATGAGCTTTTGGTCTGATCCAGCAGGGCTCTTCTTACGTACTCAACTGCTTTGAAGACCATAGTTCTCACCTTGGATAGCTCTGTCTGCTGCTGCTAGGGACACAGCAGAAAGCGGGAGATCATGGCGGCTGAGCAAATTTTATTATCATAATCCCATTTCCTTAGCGCCGTTGCTATAAACATGCTCAGCAAGTTCAATAACGGAGAGCAGATTGTGTCAGAGAACATCGACGGAGGAGGATCCCATAAAAATGTGCTTCTGGCTAAAATGGAAAATGAGAGTAATCAACTCTAAGGCTGACAAATACTGGCATCGCCTCCGAATCACAGGTTCAGTGGGTTCTTTTTTTATTATGGCTATTCCGCGATATATAAATCTAGGGCCTGTTGCCTTCTGGAGGAGGCATTTTCCAATCATTGCTACTAATTCTGAGTACAGTAGAAATTATCTGGCCCATTGCCACATTTCTTCAATTATCTTAATTACGTGTTAGCTAATTCCTTTCCTTGCCATTTGTTACCCGAACGGAATATTCAGCCAGCTGAAATTCCCAGCTATCCACTAGATTTGTGCTAGAACGCCATGACTGATGCACTTTTTATATCAGTATCCATGGAAGGAAAAAGGGAAACATTCCTCAGAGGTTCATTAGATATCCAGATAATATATGTGTTTGATGCGACCAGAATGAGAAGTGAGTTTTTGAGATTTTTTTAAAAAATCCAACTTCCATGTCTGGCCCTCATTATTATCAGATCAAATGAGCAAATGGAAAAGCACTAATAGATATTTTGCTTCTGCTAATTTACCAGTTGTTTGATTACCACACTAGTGATTAAAGCATTAGTCCAGCGTTTCTCAAACTGTGGGTTGGGACCCACTTGGTGGGTTGCGACCTGATTTCTGGTGGGTCCCAGGTGATGGAAGAATCAGATAAGTAATTGCCACAAGCCCTGAGGTTATTCAAAAATAAGGTAGCTGCTAATTGCACTTCAAAGAGCTGAGCTCCTGCAGTTTGCTAGCTTGTGTAAATATAGGGAGATAAATGTTTGAGTGTCTCGTAAAGTTAGGGGGGTTCCGATAGAGTGTCATTTTAAAAAGTGGGTCCCGGTGCTAAAAAGTTTGAGAACCACTGCATTAGTCAATCCATTGCACAAACTGATTCAAGTTTGTTGCTTTTCTGAAAATATATTGTGAACCCCACTTTTTTGACTCTCTGGAATTCCAGGCAACTCTGAAACTCTTTGCCAGTTTGACCTGAAGCTGCTGCTGGATTAAATCTGGGACCTTCTACATATAAGCAGCTCTCTTCCATTGAGTTACAGTCTCATTCCCTATTCTCTCTTGAACGTTGCTTTGACCAGATTTACATGGTCTTTAAATTATAAAGATGGAAACCTAGATTTGGTCCAAGTCGGGAACTTTTTGGCAGCTTGTGAAACGGATGCAAGCTGAAATATTGTCATTTAATGTGTGAATGCCTTGACTATGGGGATTTCTGCAAGTGCATTTTGCATTTACACTTATGTCAGGCGCTAGGCTTTCAGCAGCCAAGAGTGATTAAATTAGGATGATGAACCAAACACATCTTCCATTTCAATTGACATTGCTAAATCTCAGTGTTCCGTAACTGGTACCGAGATGGTGCACCCAAGCAAAATTGTTTTATAAAACACAGGTGATCTAGGAATCTCCACATGTGGTACACAACATTTCAGAGGACTGCAGGAAGACAAAAGCAGCCTTCTGCACATATGCACAAAATATTTGTGCTCTCTGACGAACTCAGTTCTATCTGTATATGGTTGCATGTTTATTTATTTGAGGAATTTATATCTTGCCTTTCCCTTGCTAAAGCAAATGTCCGAGGCAGCTTACAAAATTCTCACAAAACACAACACAACACAACAACAACAACAACAACAACAACAACAACAACAACAATAATAATAATAATAATAATAATAATAATATGCAGCAGCATATTACGCAGAGAGAAGGGGTATACCTCAGTAGAAGGCAAACATATTGCATGCAGAAGGCCCCTCTGGAATTTCCAGGTAGGGTAAGAATGTTTCCTGACAGTGGCGTCATTAGGATGGGGGGAAAAGTCGGCAGACGCAAGTGGTGGTGGTGGTGGTGTGCCTCCTGGATGCGTTGCCTGGTCGCCCCCTCCGCCGCCGCTCCCATCGTCGTTTCTGCTGGCCATCTTCCATTTTTGACGAAATTCGCCCTCCCGCCCACCCTGGAGCCGTTTGGCTCGAAAAGGTTATGCAAAATGGTGTGGGTGTGTGTTTCAAGCTGTGCTGCCACCGAAATTCGGTGGTGGCATGCAAAAATGATGTCACGGCCCCAGGGGGTGTGGCTTGTGGCATCACATGGGGGGTGTCATGTCGGTGGGCCCCCCACATGGGGTGTAGGAATGCCACTACTGTCTGAAACCTTGGAGAGAAGCTGCCAGTCAGGGTTGCCAATATTGTGTTTGATGGGGGGCCTAACTCTGTCAGAAGTGGAGAATGTGGGGAGAATCTGCTCTGGTTGACCAGTACTGGTGGGTGATTTAAGGAGATTGTTTTGATCAGGTAGGCTGATCACCAGTTTTTAAAGGTGTGTGTGTGTGTGTGTGTGTGTGTGTGTGTGTGTGTGTGTGTGTGTGTGTGTCCCTGGTGACCACAGCATGAATTGACAAAACACCCTATTTCAAGTGGAAACAGTGAGTGGAGCTATTGGAAGTGCTTATTGAGACTAGCCAGATAGTAACGTATGATGATATTTGAATGGAAGTTTGAAATAGAAGATGGTGCTTGAATTGTAAAGGGGGGTCCTTATAGCTTTTGATTGTATGAACTCAAAAAACAACAACAACAAAGGACAGCTTTTCCAGATAAATGTCATTTTCCAGGGCTTGACTGATAACTATCATCCCAATTTCTTTTAAAGCGTCAATATCTTTGGGCTTGAAAATGAATTATGTTCTAATCTTTTGCCCCTCTGCTGAAGTTTTCACAGATGAAAAATGATGGCCAATGTGCTAACCTAGTTCCAAATGTTACCTGTAGAAGCTAATCCCATTATTTAGGATTCTGTGCTAACACTGTGATAGTTCAGTCCAGTGGCATCACTAGGGTGTGCGTCACCCTGGGGGCGGGGGTCGCCACGTCACCCCCTCACCCCCCTGCCACCGCGTCACCCACCGGGGGCTCCGCCGCTCCGCGTCACCCCCTGAGGCCTCCCGCCCAGTACGAGCTGGAAGAGGGTCTTGACGCGTCTTCTTTGTCTGGCGGCTCGGCCTCTTCTGACTAGGCCCTCAGTGGCGTTTTTGCACATACGCACAATGCCGCTTGAAGTCTCTTTCCCCCCCGGTGGTATGATGCATACTCATAGGGAATTTATTTATTTGGAGGAGATTTCTGTCCAGCTATTACTGGACTAAAATGTCGTTTGAGGTTAGGATTGAGGAGTGGCTCAATTTGTGCTTTGGTACCTAGCCATTACTGACCTCTTCACACTTTGATTCGATGTGACATTTCAGGGCTATTCTGCCACAGTAAAAGGGCAACACAAATCTTTTAAGAGGTGATAGCAGAGAAGAACCAGAAGCTTTTGTCCTTGTGCAGTAACATGAGGATGTAATTATCAGAGTGAAATTGATGAAATGTCAAAACTAATCACCGAGAGAGGGTGTGGCGATCTGTAACCTTTTTTGAGCATTGGAATTTGTCATTATAAATATGTAGTCATAACCCCATTAATTGTAATAGATGTTTCACATGCCTGGAGCACACATTTATACTAGAGTAATGACAACTAATGAGTGCATCATAATTCAGAGAAAAGCAAATGAAATGGAAATATCTAGAATGTACAGGAAGGCCTCCATTCACTTCTAGACCTGTTACAGTACGCCTCCCCCCCGCCGTAGCGACGCCTTTGGAGGTTGGCGTGCTGAGGTACCACTTGTAGGCCCCCGCATTGCTTGCCACTCTTGCCCTTCCATCTCCTCCGTGGTGCAGGCTCCTCCCCTCTCTTACCTTGGAGGAGGAACATTGGTGGTAAGGAGATGGAAGATAAGGAAATGGCCAGGAGATGGCTAGTTATGGGGGGGGAGGCACAGCTGGAAGGGATGGGTCAGGCGCTTCACCTCATCTCGTCGAAGGGCCCAGTGGCGTTTCTGAGGTTGGGGCCCGACCGTAAGTCGTGCCCCGTCCTAGTGCCGCGCTTAGGCACCGGAGCGAGGACGCCCCGCCCCCTCGCCGACGGAGCCATTGGGCAGGGAGTCTCCTGCCTGATCGGCTTCGCTGTGCGAACGGCTCCGTCGGCGAGGGGGCAGGGCCTTCTCGCTCCGGTGCCTAAACGCGGTACTAGGACGGGGCACGACTTACGGTCGGGCCCCAACCTCAGAAACGCCACTGGAAGGGCCAGTCTTGCATGAAAAGCCCGAGTTTCTTGCAGAATGCAAATGTGGCAAACAAATGGTGGAGTTTTGCCCCGTGTTAAGGTCGCTCCAAGCTCTGCTTTTCATTCTTTACATTTTTCTCTGGAAACCGGAGCTTTACAGTGCTCCTCCACTGGTGCAGGCAGTGGTGGAGGGAGAACAGGAGGCTTTGGGAGGAAAATGGGATTTAAATCCCCTTTAAAGGGGGGTGTAAATGGGATTTAAATCTCCCCTTTAGGATTGTGCTGTTAATCTGCGTTCATGTGGCCGACAAATTCTGCCAAAAGGGCAACAGGGGAAACCAATAGATCTTGGCATAAACCACATGGGTAAAAGAGTAGGGTGACAAATTCAAAATGGATGGAACAGCAATTCCTTGACAATTAGCTGTGACTGATCCAGGGGGGACGGTAATGACACAGCAAAAGTACCTACTTGACTTTGCAAAATGTAATCCCTAATGATGCAATTTTATCCTCCCACTCAGCAGCTGGTCAATAACCTGCTCAGGAGATGGTGTATTTCTTCCTTACCTTCATTTGCGGCTCCTGGAGAGAAATTGCTGTACAGAGACGACCAAATATATCTTCCTTTATTTATTTTTGGGGCTGTTGTTTTGTTTAGGTTCTCCCGATCTGTGTGCATTTAACATGCTCCAACAGCCTGCTTAAAAAGGGGAGAAAGACTGCAGACTCCATGTCAATGCCGGTGACTCCAAAACAAAGACCGAGAAAAGCATCTGTACCGAAGTTGTGTGAGTGGGGGGGGGGGGGGGGAGCCGCCTGTGAAATTAAAATGTAAATCAAAAAGTAATTGGCTTTTTGTGCATAGTTTAGATAAGATTTACTTTTGAAGAATGGCTTTGTGTTGGAAACACAGCAGGCCCAAACTCCATGTGGCATATTCAGCACTTAATAATGGCAACCAATCGAGGCCATAAATATTGCAAACAACATCCTCTGAATGAGAAGGCCTATGAACCAGAAGAAGCCCCCCCCCCCATGATTAATTTCAAAACTGCTCTGTTCATATTAGAGCCGCCGTAGCCTCCCTGATGAGATCAATACAGTGTAGCTGAGTGATTCTAATAGAAGCGTTATCATCTTTTAATCTTTGGGAGAATGACACGCCCCCCCTTTCTCCCTCAAATTCTTCCACATTCAGTATAGGCTTGCTTATTTTCAACCTTGAAGGGTCTTGTTTTGAGGTTGGGGTTCCCCCCCCCACCTCTCTCCTGAAATGAAGATCCATTAGGAGTCATTTCAGGGGTTTATCAATAATAAGACACGGTCACTGTTTGCAGTGCCAACAGCTAAAAGACACATTTGTATGCTGAGATTTATAGTTGGTCGCAATGACCTTCTCTGTCAGCCTCGATTTTCGCAGCAGACTAATGCCTACAGTGAATAAGCGGTAAAAAGAGAGATGTTGGGGAAGAGGAGGAAGGAGGGAGGGGTTAGGGAGAGGGTGGGAAAGGGACACATTTATTTGCTTGTTTGTTTATTTATTTAAGGAATTTATATCCAGCCTTTCCCACGCTGAAGCCCAAGGCAGCTTACAAAGTTCCCTAATAAATGTACAATGTATGTAAACTAGTGTTTCTCAAACTGTGGGTCGGGACCCACTTGGTGGGTCGCGATCTGATATCTGGTGGGTCCCAGGTGATGGAAAGATCAGCAAAGTACTACTTGCCTGCAATAAGCAGCCAGAGGCTGCTTCTCCTGTTTGTTTAAGGAAAAAACGAAGCTTACTGGGGAAAAAGTAAAAGCCTGGGGGGTGGTCCCCGCAATCCGTGGATAACTGAAACCGTGGATAGCGGATCCGTGGATATGGGGGCCCACCTGTATTGTTCTTCAAGCGGTTGGAAGCAGCTTGTCAAAAAGTCGGTTGCTGCATACATTTCATAGAGCACAACCATCCCCGTCTATGAAATATCGCTGCAGCTAACTGGAATACAAAGGCTGGATTACAAATTGTGGTTGTCGTTAAATGCAGGGTTGATTTCAGAGTCAGCCTGTCAACGAGACTGACTGAGATGGCTGCCTCTGGGGGCAGAGGGCATCCACCTTCATTTGCCCAATCACCTCCACCTCTATTTGAAAAGCAAGAAGGGAATGGAACAGAGAAGGAAGTGTGGAGGACTCTTCTCCTCCACACTTCCTCTTTGCCTCTTTGTTATTGAATCTAGGGAGGAGAAAGAGGAATGGCAGAGATGGTGACTGATGCACTGCTGGGTAAGGGTGGAGAGGGAGGTGGATCAGACTGGGATCACTGGTGTCGCTGCAGGGGGCGGAGCTCTGTTCTGCCGCTGTCTGACCCTCTGTTACACGGGTGCATGAAGCGGCCCCGCCCTCTCGCATTTGGAGCCATTCAAGTCGGTGAAAGCAACGCGCAGGGAGTCTCCTGCGCGTTGCTTTCACCGACTTGAATGGCTCCGAAGGCGAGGAGGCAGGGCGCTTCATGCTCCCGTGTAACGGAGGGTCGGACCGCGACGGAACTTAGAACTCCGCCCCACCTTCAGCAACACCAGTGAATGGGATCAGTACCCTCATCAGGTGCCACAGCCTACCCTCCCTCCCAGACATCCAGGCCTGACACAGGGCTTCTCGGGGCAGTTCCACCAAATTAGGCTGGGGAGTTATTCGGGGTAAGGGGACAAACGTCCCGCAGTCTGCTCCTCTCCAGCACGGGATACAGCATGGGCCTGGTGCCCACGCTGCGCCGGTTCTAGAGACGATTACGCTGCAATAATTGTGCATTATATAAAAAGAGATATACAATAACACAAATGGGATCCCCCCCCCCCCGTTTTCGAACAGAGGGTCTTTTAATTCTGAATGAGTTTAGTGTTTTGACATTTTTAAATAAATATGAACTGGGATTATCATTCATTTATAAAGAGAAGTGCCAGATGCCCTAGCTACGCCACTGTGTTCAGTTGCCCAGTTACAAAGGAGAGCTGCACTTTTTATCACCTTTATTGTGTGGAAGCATGGAATCTCAGGCGAGACGTTTCTCACTTGAAAATGAGATACACTGAGTTGCAAGGAATGGTTTTTGAAAATGGTACAGTTGGGCACAATCTCTGAAACAGATGACAATGAACGGCAATGGCAGAGAGGACAAGAGACACCCTTCGGATTCCTTTTTCACATGTTCAGTGAACGCATGGGGAGAGAATCTGGGATCACATCTGTGGTCCACACTCCAGACCCTCAATCATCTGAAAATTTGGGACAAACACGTGAATAAAATTGTGCGCGTGACTCGGGACAAAGAGATTCGACACCTTAGAGTAGGGGTTCTCAACCTTTGGAGGCCTGGGTACCCCCTATCACGGTCCAATTTTCTGAAGTACCCCCTGCTAATTAATTGATAATTAATTGGATTAATCAATAAATTAATTAGGTAATTAATCGTTAAATAAAACAGTTTTAAATGTGAAAAATGTCTTATTTAACTCTGTGTGTGTGTGTGTGTGTGTGTGTGTGTGTGTGTGTGTGTGTGAGAGAGAGAGAGAGAGAGAGAGAGAGAGAGAGAGAGAGAGAGAGAGAGAGAGAGAGATTCATGCAAGGATCTCTTTTTTTCCAAGTCACACTTCCCAAAATCAGCTCCTCCCTCCCCCACCAAAGTACATTTTCCAAAGTACAAAAATCAGCCCAAAACCAAAATCAGAGAGACAGAAGGGCTCTGAAATGCTGATGGGGCAGATAAGGGGCAGAGCTTGGCGTACCCCCAGCAAGAGGTCCGCGTACCCCTGGGGGTACCTGTACTACAGGTTGAGAACGTCTGCCTGAGAGGATTTTTTTTCCTGACCTGGTGTCTCTTACATGTGTATTATAAATGCTGCAGTGCCATTCACTCCACGCATTGTGTGTATTTGCTACCTTGTGAAAATGGCTGTCGCCTGCGGTGAGCGCCAAACAGGGCATTGTATCGGCAGACTCCGCAAGTTGCGGCTTTGAAAAATAGTCAGTGGCTGGAAATGGCGCTTTATGAGTCCTCATTGATTATCCCAGGCCTTTCAAATAGGAGGTCTGATAAAGGATCATGGGTAGGCTCTAGTTTCTGTGTAAGGCAATGCTCTCCAGCAGGCACCGTTAACAATGCTAAATGGCTTTGCAAATGTAATCCTTCTTTTACTTTTGTTCCCATTTAATTGAATTAGGAAGGCATAACAACCCAAAAGGTTACTTTCATGTCCTTTGCTTTGGCGGTACGAGTTTGCCGCATAATGATTTGTGCACACGGGATGCTGTGCTTGGGAAAGAATGCTCTTCCCCACCTTGTAATAATTATAATTCACGTTCATATTCCCGCTCCATGCTTTAAATTTTAATCAGTGTTAATTAACATTAATTTTGTTCAAGCGTCCTTTTTTATTTTAATCTGTTAAAATGCATGCAAACTACGTGACAATTGTTAATCCTTTAGAGAGAAGTCGCCACCAATTCTGATGTGTCCCGAATGACGCAAAAAAAAAAAAAAATGCAAGTATAACATGGACTACAGAAGCTTTTTATAGGCTATTCAGTGTTTGCTGAACTGCTTTTGGGGGTATCTGATCTAAAGCTTCTTCATCATTTTCTCTTGCCCCCCAAATACTGGAGAAAATAATGGGGGCTGTTGTTTATTTAAAAGATTGCTATACCACTTTTCTAACATCCAAAGCTGTGCACAACAACATAAACGTGCAGAGATAAAACAATTCAATAGCCATTAAAACCAATTGAAACAATTCATAATTAAAAATCAAAAGATTTTTAAATAAAACGTCTACAACATAAAGCAACAACAAGAACCAAAAGGGTCCTGAGGTAGCTCTTCCCTCCTCAAATGCCTGGTGAAACAGATGGGTCTTTAAACCCTGCTGAAAACCATGTAGCGAGGGAGTTGTCCTCAAGTCCTCTGGTAACTGATTCCAGAGGCGTGGTGCCACAACAGAGAAGGTCCTACACCTTATTCACTTTTGTGAAATGATGACTTTCGGGGAGGGGGATGCTTCAATGTTGATGGCAGCCTCCTCTTCCTTAAAACTTGAAAAACTGCTGTTTCTAACCCTGACGACGTGCACAGTGAAAGCATCCCTTGTCTTTTGGGTGTCATTTTCTGTCCCGGAGTGCGCTGAGTCTTCAAGTGGTCATTCAATGTCCTGATGCATTCTGAGATAGAAAACAGTGTCTGGCAGATAAATAGCCCTTACACTACTGTCACTTTCAAAAGCAGTGGTTTTTCAAGCTATAAAAAAAGAAAAGCTAAAGCTTTTCTAAAAGAAAAGCCCTTGGTAAGCCTCTCCGCCCCGCAAAGTCTTCCCCAAAACTGGCAACACTTGGGATGGTTTCTGGAAGCTAGTTTCAGAGTGCCTTTGAAACTGGAAACAGCACCCAGAAATACTTGCTCGAAAAAATACTAGCTGGAAAACAACAACAACACATTGCACTAGTTCATTAACTATTTCTGCGTGATCTTTTCTGATATAGGAATACCCTCCAATATTTCACAGGTTGGCAGCCCAATCCTGTGTAACTCTTGCTCCACCTTGTAACAGAATGCCCCCTGCACCAGTGGAGTTGCGCCGACGTCCATTCCGCATCTGAACTGCACATGCGTCCGAGAGGGGTTATGCCGGTGTCCATCCTTCGTCCGTCGGTGTACGACAAGTTTCACTGGCATAAGTGCTCTTACACCGGAGGATCTACTGTTACACCAGTGCAAGAGTTACACAGGATTGCGCCCAAAATGAGGGACACTGATGTAACTTGTAGCATCCCACCAGAGGAGTAGCCAGACCATTTTTCAACCGTGGCCCAAACCCTTGACGCCCCCCCATAAAAACGCGCGGCCGTAACCCTTGACGCCCCACGGCGTGGCGCCGCCACTGTCCCCGCCCCCGCCAACAGTCACAGTTCTCTGCCTTGCGGGGAGAACTTTTGAGAAACACTGCAATAAAGTAGAAGAGTAGCTGAAGCTTAGGCCAATATATTTTGTGCCCAGAACATCATGCAGGAAACTGCTGCACTGTGCAATAATACAAACAAATCATGGGTTGGGTTGAAGGAGGGAACCAATATAATGTTCCTTGATTCTGCCTCCCTCCCCAGCTGATGATTACGAGCAAGACTTAGCTTCTGCATAACTGTCTCCTTTATACAACAGCAGCACTCAGACTCATATAAACAAAGACAGGGTGTTTTTACAGACATTGCTATTTCTGATCATCACTGTCCACGATAGAATGACAGAAGACTGATTTGCCTTCCTAATGGGAAATAAGGACGGTCCTCTCACCCAACATCCTGATCTTTTAAAAAGCTATTAAAAGTTTTCATGGTTGTATGAGTGTGGAATATCCTTTTTTTCTGTAATGGAATATGTATTTAAATTAAATTTTTTTGTGTGTGTTTTTTTACAAATTTTGCACGGTTCCCCGTGCTTCTGCTGCCTCTCTCTCTCTCTCTCTCTCTCTCTCTCTCTCTCTCTCTCTCTCTCTCTCTCTCTCTCTCTCTCTCTCTCTGCCCCTAGCCCCTAGCCCCTGGCTAGGTTCAACAAAAGGCAAAGCAACCTGCTATTTGTGTTTGAGGCTCCTAAAGTTTCGTTTTTGTTGTGGTTTTTTTCAGGTTTTAAAAAGCTTTTTAGGGTTTTTTTAGCACTAGCGCGGGGCTTGTAATCTTTAGTGTTTGCTTTGCGCCACTTATCTGTATTCTAGGACCCTCCAGCGACGACCTACTCCAGCGTGACAATGTCTTCCGGGGCACAGATCGTTCCTCTGCTCTGCCCCTGGCGCGAACTCTGTAAAGCGCCCAGCAGCGCTTTACAAGAGTCCACGCATGTGCAGGACGACGATCGCGCCAGGGGCAGAGCAGAGGAACGATCTGTGCCCCGGAAGACATTGTCACGCTGGAGTAGGTCGTCGCTGGAGGGTCCTAGAATACAGATAAGTGGCGCAAAGCAAACACTAAAGATTACAAGCCCCGCGCTAGTGCTAAAAAAACCCTAAAAAGCTTTTTAAACCCCGAAAAAAGACCACAACAAAAACGAAACTTAAGGAGCCTCCCGCCCCCCCCCCGGAACCCTTCCGCCCCAACGCCCTGGGGCCCACCGCCCCACCGCACCACATCAGACGACGCCTCTGCATCCCACTGCTTGACATCAGGAATCCGTACTTTTCCCTGCTCTTCCCTGCCTCCTTTCCATCCTGTTTTTTCATCCTGCACTCACCTGACTGCAGATAGCTAGAAGCTTCTGCAGGAGTTTGTTCACAAGCTACTGCAAACTGGCTCTTTGATATTGTCTGACCCTTGGATATTGTCAGCATATTCCTTGTTACGGTTAGCCAATATTGAGATGTTCACTTCTGTTAGAATGTGGATTGTATCAGGTGGCCCTATGATATATTGTTTATTTTCAAGTTGCTCTATAGTGCTCCGTTTCCTATTTATTTGTGATAGAAGCAAAAAATCTCAACATACAAGCATACTCATTTTTCTTCTTGACGTGACATGAAATTTCAGATGGTATCAGCTTGTGCAAACTCACGGAATTTAAAATGATTCTTAATAACGACACAGGAAACCAACTGCTTTGGAACGGGCCAACATGAAGATTTCCTCCTCAATGCAGATATACCAAGTCCTCAAAGTTGTCGATAGGTTTTTGGAAACTGCAATTTTAAGTGAAACGACTTATAATGAAACCAAGTTTACCGTAGGCTAATTGACATGTATTAGCAAGAGTTTACGGCATATTTCTGGTCACAAAAACATCACCAAACTTCTAAATAAAGACCCCAAACACTTCTAATATCAAACATTGAAATAAATGTGAGCTTTCTGGGCCAGAGAAAACCCACACAGACATGGGGAGAATGTTCAAACTCCACACCGACAGTGGCCCAGGTCGGGAATCATTTTTTTTTTACTCAACAGCTTTAAAACAAAATGACTTATAACGAAACGACTTATAAGTGAGGACTTGCTGTATTTTATTATGTATGGATTTCTATAGATCAGTCAGCATAGTCTATGCTTCAGAGAAGCACAAGCAAACAAGTCCCTGCCCCGAGGAGTTTACAATCTATATGTAGGCAGTGGGAGAGGCACTCCCACCTACCCCTTGATGTGCATTGAGTGCTACCAAGGCTGTTGGTCCTGAGGAATTAGGGGTGGCTTGGTCAACTGGTCAAATTTGCCTCCAGAACCTTCTTCCACGCAGAGAAGAGTCAATATACAGTACTCCCTCCATACCCACTGGGGATATGTTCCAGGCCCCTCCGTGGATACTTGAAACTGTTTATAGGAGCGAACACCCCCTCCATGGTTTCCTGAGGGGCCCCCGCCTTGCCTCCCCTGCAGGCAGGCATGCATGCCCCCCCAGCTCTTATTTTTCTTTCAGCAAGCTTTGTTTCTTCCTTAAAACAAACAGAGAAGCAGCCTCCATTGCAGGCAAGTAGAACGAGACTAAGTCCTAGAGAGGCTCTGCATGGTTTCTGTTAACCTTGCAGAACCTCTCTAGGACTTATTCTCGTTCTACTTGCCTGCAATAAGCAGCCAGAGGCTGCTTCTCCTGTTTGTTTAAGGAAGAAACAAAGCTTACTAGGGAAAACGTAAAAGCCTGGGGGGGGGGGTTGTCCCCGTGATCCGTGGATAACTGAAACCATGGATAGCGAATCCGTGGATATGGGGGGCCACCTGTACTCCGCATCACATTCTATCATTTATACGCTGTTTATAACCCAAATCATCTTACAATAAAATTGATTTTTTTAAAAAAAAAATTACAATAAATATTGCATGCAATATTAATTTAGGCAGTGAGCCTGTGAATAATATAATGCTCTTCACTTCCCACATTGTTTCTTGGAGCTAGCAGTTGTGGTATCGTATCTTGCATTTTCCTATTTAATTAACTTAGCACGTATAGATATTTCATTCATAGGTTACCCCCATGTGGTTTACCAGAAGTTGCTATGGTTTCATGGCTCTATTAGCCCTGCATGTTTGCAAGTTCCAGAAGGAAGGAATCAGGGATTCCAGGAGACTGAGCAAAAAGACTTCTTCTTTTTTTAAAGGCAGACAGCAGCATTATTGTGTATAATCTCAAAAGAAAGTTCTTGGCCCTGAGTAACCCATGCAGCACAATCCTAAACACGTTGACTCAGAAGTAAGTTCCATTGAGTACATTGGGGCTTACTGTACTTCCAGGTAAGTGTGCTTAGGACTGCAGCAGGGATGTGAATCAAGTATCTGACTCCAAGACTCTGGGTCCAAGTCTCAAGTCAGGTCCCAAGTCTTTGCCCCCAAGTTGCGAGTCTTTGGTTACGAGTCCCTATCTATTTAGTGGGGAAAATGGGTTTAAACCTGATTAAAATTGGACTTGTCGTAAAAGGCTCCAAGTCTCGAGTCGAGTCTTTTGAGTCTTTTACAATCACCGAATGAAGTCCGAGTCGAGTCATTGACACGACTTGAGTCCGACTCAAGTTAGAGTTAACAGACTCAAGTCTACAAACATAATTGAGACATATAATATTATGCATGGGATGGATAGAGTAGATAGAGGGGAGTTCTTTTCCCTCTCTCACAACACCAGAATGAGGAGACATCTGCTATAATTGACTGGCAGGACAGTTAGAACAGACAAAAGGAAATCTTTCCTTTCCCAGCGCGTAATTAATCGGTGGAACGTCTTGTCAGATAATGTGGTTTTGGCACTTGGCTTAGAGGCCTTTAAAATGGGACTGGACAGATTTATGGAGGAAAAGTCCATCGCAGGTTACAAATCATGATGACTGTATGCAACCTCCGGGTTTTAGAGGTTTTAGAGGTAGCCTGTCTCTGAATGCCAGTTGCAAGGCAGTGGCAACAGAATAGCTTGTTGCCTTGTGTGCTCCCTAAGGCATCTGATGGGCCACTGTGAGATACAGGAAGCTGGACTAGATGGGCCCTTGGCCTAATCTAGCAGGGCTCTTCTGATGTTCTTATGACCATGGTTCATTTAGCTCAGTATTGTCTAAACAAACTGGCAAAGACTTTCTACGTTTCAGACAAGGGTCCCACGCCCTGCTGGAAGATACCTGAGATTGAACTTGGGATCTTTTGCACGAAAAACATGTGCTATTCCACTGATTTTCAGCCCCATTCTCTACAGGAGCATATATTTAGCTTCCGGTGATTCCACAACTGCATATTCTAATAGCATTGGGCATAACCTCTGTTTCTCTCCTGCTATCAGGACCACAATAGTTTTAAAAAGCTGTGTTAGCACATTGCACCTCATCCTAAGCACAGTTTCAGGGGTTCCTCTATTTCCCCTTTTCTTTCATTTACCTTTTGGGGTCTTTTATTCTTTAATGCTCCTTCTGTTGTCCTGACTGCAGTGGGGGCTGCAAGACTCTTCTTCCCTTGTCCCTAGTTCCAAATGCTTCCGTTTGGAACTAGGAGGCAGTGCCCAGTTTTGGGGACAGCTACCCGTGCTGTGTTGCACATTGTTGCACATTGCCATGCTCCAAGGCAATGTGCAACTATCTGGAAAAAGAGAAAACTGCCGAGGAAACTCCCTGGTGCTTTTAGGCCAGCAATGTGCACAGACAAAAGGAGTGGTTGATAATATTATCGTATGATAAATGCCATGGCAGAGTCAGCGATGTAGACTTGAGTCTATTGACTTGGACTCGAGTTGGACTCAAGTCGCGTCAATGACTCGACTCGCACTTGACTCGGCGATTGTACAAGACTTGAACGACTAGACTCGAGACTTGGAGCCTTTTACGACAAGTCCAGTTCTATTCAGGTTTAAACTCATTATCCCCATTAAATAGATAGTAAAGGTAAAGGTGACCCCTGACAATTAAGTCCAGTCATGTCTGACTCTAGGGTGTGGTGCTCATCCCCATTTCAAAGCCGAAGAGCCAGCGTTGTCCAAAGACGCCTCTGTGGTCATGTGGCCGGCATGACTCTCCTTGCCGCAGCGCGTAGCATGCGGTTGGAACACGGAGCGCTGTTTACCTTCCCGCAAGCGGTACCTATTTATCTACTCGCATTAACATGCTTTGGAACTGCTAGGTTGGCAGGAGCTGGCCAAGCAACGAGAGCTCACCCCGTCGTGGATTCGAACTGCCGACCTTTCGATCGACAGCTCATGGTTCAGCGGTTTAACCCACTGCGCCACCCGCTGGCCTATCTAAATAGATAGGGACTCGCAACTCACAACCAAAGACTTTGGACTTGGGGACAAAGACTTGGGACTTGACTCGAGGCTTGGAGTCATAGACTTGATCCACATCACTAGGCAGAGCGAAAGAAGAGTAAAGAAAAGCCATTGTTTTCCCTCTCCTTCTGGATACGGTATTTTCCTGCCCTGCTCCAGGGCGAAGGCCCTTTTGCCAGCATCCCAAACAGCATTTCTCTCAAGGAATAATGGTACTGCAAGGGGAAAGCGAAAGCTCCAGGTGGAGTGGAGGGTTGCACCACTGCTGTGAGTGTGAACATAGCAATGCAGGTGCCAATAAACAGAGAGGCGCTGGGATGGTAAATGAGAGAAGCAAGTCAGCTCTAATCACTGCACATGCAAAGGAAGCCAAGCATTGGTTCTGAAAGCAGATTTGTGTGTGCGTGCGCACGTGCGTGCATGTGCGTACGCAGTAGGGTAATAATCACAGCTAGGAAACAGAGGGAGAAAGAGAGAGCGGCAGCCAGGATGAAGGAACAGTTGTGCACCGTAACCCACACACAAGTCCTGCCAAGTGGTTTGAATAGAAGCCAACATTTAAGATGTTTGGGGTTTCATGTCTCTAAATATAAAAAGTAGAAAGGTCCAGCCAAGCCGTTTTTTTATAGGAGGAGGAAAATAGGAATCAGCAGGAAAAAGGAAGGTACAGTACTCCTTCCTAATATAATCAGATCTTGACATGATATACCATAGGAGATAAGTATACTCAATGAGTAATTGTGGGGTAGGAGTGACAGAGTTGTAGATGTGGGGAGACCTAAGTTCAACTCTCCACTTGGCCATGGTACTTACCGAGTGACCCTGGGCCAGTCCATGCTCTCTGCCTGACCTACCCCATAGGGGTGCTGTGAGAATAAAATTCTCTGCCTCTTGCACAAGACCAGAACCAGGGGACATCCACCAAATTATCTAGATCCCTTTCTAGATTATCTCTAGATCCCTTTCAATCTGATTTCAGGCCAGGATTTGGGATGGAAACAGCCTTGACCACCTTGGTGGATGAGCTACACCAGGGACTGGACAGGGGGAGTGCAACCCTGTTGGTCCTGCTGGACCTCTCAACGGCTTTCGAAACCATCGATCATGGTGTCCTTCTGGGCCAATTGGCCGAGTTGGGAGTTGGGGGCACCATTTTGTGTTGCCAGATGGTGGCGCTGGGAGATGGTGGCCCCTGCTCCCCTAACATCTTATCTCCTCTGGTGAACATTGGGGGGTCTGCTGGAGTGGGAAGGAAGGTTCAGGCCTTCCAGCTGGTTCTCCCGGCAGCACGCTAAGTGGCTTGCTGTCGGAGTGCCTTTTGTGACTGGTGCTGATTGCTTTACGACAGGCAGTGCCAGCGAACAACCAGTTGCAATGACAGCTGATGAGTATAGGTTTGGGCCCTTAATGGACATCAGTCATGGTTCTATGTAGCCTTGACTTGGCTCAGACTTGGCTACATGACATCACCCAAAGTAAACCCAACTCACTGAGGCGAGGGGAATATTTCCCGGGCTGGGCACATGGTTGATCCCAGACAATGGATCATCTATGGCAGTGCTTCCCAACCTTTTTAGCACCGGGACCTCCTTTTGTAGAATGACAATCTGTCAGCCCCCCCCCCCCATGACCTAGGGCCTGAAGTGATGTCAGTAAGTAAGTATTTATATAAATTACACTGTGATAAATCACACTTTTTACTCATAAGCAGCACTGTTTGGGAGCAGGTGAGCTAATATTAACAGAGATGCTAAAGGGCAAGCAGAAAGTAACACAAAGTGAGCAAACAAGCCCCAAGAGAGCATCAGACACTTCTTTCTCTGCAGTGTGTGCGTGGGGGGAGTGAGCCGCCATCTTGGGTGGTCATCCAGTCGACATCCTGTGACCCTCCAGAAACTGCTTCGCGATCCCCTTGGGGGTCCCGACCCCCAGGTTGGGAACCTCTTCTCTGGAAGATCATCTGCCTGTTCAGCTGTGATATCCTTTCACCTGAAGCAACATATGGGGGAAGAAGTGAGCTGCCATCTTGGGTGTGGCCATACAGCCAACATCCCGTGATCCCCCAGAAACTGCTTTGCAACCCCCTTGGTTCTTCACTCTGAACGGATGTTCACTTTTCAGAAAGTCCCAGAAAAGTTGCTCAAAGAGGGAGCACTTTTTGTACCCACTGAAATTATTAATGAAAAGCAACACCCCCCCCCCCATCCCCGCTCATTCAATGCAGCCTTAACCTGATTGCTGGAATTGTCTTACAGAGATGAATTATTTCCATAGGACTGCTCTTGCAAATTGCAATATGAGTTGAATGGATTCGGTTTTATGATACTCTTTGCCATTTTGTCTGACATTCTTTAAACTTAAATGGATAATGGCAGCATGCAGCCGGCATAGAATATGAATTAACTCCCGTCGGTCGAGAATGCAGACACAAAGGCAGGCGCCCGAGCCTACTGTGAAAAATTCAAATGAGGTGTGTTCTGACATAGCTTGTTGTTGAGGTACCATTATTGTCAACGTAATAAAGCAAGACAGAATTTTTCGGGGTACTTTGAGAGCCAATGAAACGAATATTGTTGACACTGGCAGCTCACCTGGCAAGGGAAGAGAAAGACACATAGCTCTATTAGCATATTAAACATGAAACGTTTGCAAAGGGATTCTTTAAGCTTTTATTTATTGTGCGGCCTGGGGTTTTTGGGCTAATTATAGGCTGAGCTTTGTGGACAGCACAATTCTGTGCAGGCATGCAAAATGTGCACCCGGTGGGCAGCCCAATCCTGCGTAATGATACGTGGATGGCTCCTAGGGCTGGCCTCAGTATCTAAAGTCCTTCCCGGGCTACGCTGATGCAGCCTGAGAACACCTCAGGAGAAGGGGACATTTGTCTCCTTCCCCAGGTGTAGGGCTGCCTGGCCCCAATGGGCCTTCTTGAATGTTCATCGGCTTTAGAGCCGACGTACATCCAGGGCGGCATAGTAAGGGCGGCCCGGAATGGGAATGGGCAAGGGATATTGGTGGAGCTCACTGCCGATATCCCCGCCCCTCCCAGTCTGGGCCAGCCAATGATTACTTTGATTGGGAAGAGCTCTTTCTGAGACTTGAGATCTTTCTAACGGGAGATCCTAAACACTGAACACTACTGTTATGCTTGCAGTGCTATGACTTTTATTTATTTATTTATTTATTTTGCACATTTTTATACCGCCCTTCCTCCAAGGAGCTCAGAGCAGTGTACATATTTCCTCCCCTCCTTTTTGTCCTCACAACAACCCTGTGAGGTAGGTGAGGCGGAGAGATAGTGACTGGCCCAAGGTCACCCAGGAAGCTTCGTGGCTGAGCGGGGATTTGAACCTGGATCTTCCAGGTCTAAGTCCAACTCCCAAACCACTACACCATCCTGGCTCTCAGGTTATCCTCTTATAGGTTATCCCAAGAAGCCCATGACATTGCTGTATACTGAGACTGGTCACTGGTCTGCCCTGCCCAGTGTTGCGTCTCCCAACTGGCAGCAACTCTCGTGGTTCCCAGTCTGAAGTCTTTCTTGTCCTGCTATCTGAATCTCTTTAACCCTGGAGATGACCAGAATTGAACCTGACATTATCTTCTGCATGCAAAAAATCATGTTGTTGGAGCAGTGGCTTTGTCCCCAACACCTTCCTCCGAGAGTGACAAAAGGCTGATTTTATAACATGTTGGATAGAGGGCAGGCCTTCCTCTTTTCTTATATTCAGCACTGAAAAAATCAGATAATTAAATTGCTGATGAGTTCTCACGAAATCCATTTACCCTTTGTTTCAAAGTAAATGAGTAAAACTTATTTACACATCCATCTGTCTCTCCGTGGCACAGATGCTAATTTTATGATGTACACTCACATCTTTGCAAGACCGGAGTGTCAACGTGGCCGCTAGGTCGGGCTTGTAATTGTTGTTGTAAATGTTTACACATCTATGAATGATTATTAGGCAAACACAGAAAGGTCATTCTTAAACCTGGAAAGCACTGGGTGCATAATATGGAGATTAGACTGAGAAAATGGTCTTAGATTAATTATATGTTCTGTTGGCAGAATAATCACAGTGAAGGGTGAGATGGATTGGCGATGAAAATTTATACCCGTTTTAATCATTGTCTTTCCAATGGTTCTTTTCCGGACAACTAGTTCCTCTTAGTGATATTGCTGAATTTGAGACTTGGGAGGGGAGTGCTCAGAAGATTGTTGGCATGAGATCGTGTGACAATGCTGTGATACCAGCGCCGTAACTACGGTGGAGCAGATGGAGCAGTCGCTCCAGGCGCTCCACCGCGGGGGGGGGGGGGCAGGCAGAACGCGGTCGGGAGAACTCACCGGCTCCCGAAGCAGCATCGCGTTTTGGCCCTCCCTCCCGCCCTGCAGGCCGTTTGGCTCCGAAATAGGAGCGAAATGGGCGGGGGGCGCGTATACGTGACGCGAGGGCGCATCGCCCCGCCCCTTGCTCCAGGGGCCATTATGGATTGTTACGCCTCTGGTGATATCAATGTGTGATATCAGGGATTTAAACAGGGACCTTCAGCATGCCAAGCTGGTGGTCTACCACTGTGCTACAACTCCCACAATTTACAGTTCTCAGTTTATTCAAGGTCTGGTTTTTCAGTTTATTCACGGTCTGGTACATAATTCAGTCCATACCTAATGCACATTAGGAACAAATCCCATTTCTTTTGTTTATTGCTTGGGGGGGCTGAACAGCTCCCCCCATCTCCAAAGCAATTCTTTTTTCATCCAAAAAGCATTTTGTCACAACAATCTTTTGCCCCCTTGCCAGCAGATTACTGTATCCTCGACAGTGGACTTGCCTCTTTTCACGTCTCTTAAATCAGTCACAAAACTAGTCAAGTGGTGTGTAGCTTTGCCACTCAACCAGTCTGTTCTCTCCCCATATCCCTAAAAAGGTAAAGGTGACCCCTGACAATTAAGTCCAGTCGTGTCCGACTCTAGGGTGTGGTGCTCATCCTCATTTCAAAGCCGAAGAGCCAGCGTTGTCCGAAGACGCCTCTGTGGTCATGTGGCCGGCATGACTATCCTTGCCACAGCGCGTAGCATGCGGCTGGAACACGGAGCGCTGTTTACCTTCCCGCAAGCGGTACCTATTTATCTACTCACATTGACATGCTTTGGAACTGCTAGGTTGGCAGGAGCTGGCCAAGCAATGAGAGCTCACCCCATCGCGGATCCGAACTGTCGACCTTTCGATTGACAGCTCATGGTTCAGCGGTTTAACTCACTGCGCCACCCGCTGGCCACTATATCCCTACTACCCTGCTTTTCTCCAAGCCCATCTGTGAACTGTTGGCATTTGTGAGTCCTCTGGCACTTCTCGTATCTTTTTTAAAGCTTGATCGTTAAAAAAAAAAGTGTTAATTTGTGACAAAAATAATTTAAATTTAAAGCTGTTGACATATGGGGGGGGGCAATCCCACTTGCCAAACATGAAGAAAGAGGGGGAAAGGCAGAATTTCATATTCCAAACATCTTATATGGTTTAATCCACTCCGTTGCCAGCACTGCTCATGCACACGCACATGTGTGTTCCTACATGTGTCATGCACATACACACAATAACTCAAATTGAACCAAATTGGGGGAATTAGCAATATTTCTAGAGCGAGAGGTCAAATTCAACCATGTCTGACAGTTTGGGGATCACTGACATGGGTGAGCGATGCAAACAACCTCAAAGTAACACTTCTGCTAGTGACCAGAAAGTGACACCTCTGCTAGTGGTGTTATATAAATAAACCTCAAAGTGACACCTCTGCTAGTGACCACCTCTGCTAGGACCAGAAGTGATGCCAGTAAGCAGGCAGTGATGTCATTGTTTTTAATCCCACCGCAGCGGTACCTATTTATCTACTTGCAATTTCTTGCTTTCGAACTGCTAGGTTGGCAGGAGCTGGGACAGGAGACGGGAGCTCACTCCGTCACGCGGCACTCGGGTCTCGAACTGCTGTCCTGCCTACCTTTCAGTCTGCAGTTCAGCATCTTAACCACTAAGGTACCTATTTATCTACTTGCAATTTCTTGCTTTCGAACTGCTAGGTTGGCAGGAGCTGGGACAGGAGTCTCCTGTCCCAGCTCCTGCCAACCTAGCAGTTCGAAAGCAAGAAATTGCAAGTAGATAAATAGGTACCGCTGCGGTGGGATTAAAAACAATGACATCACTGCCTGCTTACTGGCATCACTTCTGGTCAGGAGACGGGATCTCACTCCGTCATGCGGCACTCAGGTCTCCTGTCCTGCCTACCTCCTGGTCTGCAGTTCAGCATCTTAACCACTAAGTCACCACTTTTCCTACCTTGGTGCTATGCTAGTAAGCATATCTTCTGCTAGCTTTTCTCTGAGCCAATGACACACAAGGCTTCTATTCATGTGGCACCAGAGAGCCTAACAACCCTAGAAAGGATTGGGCTGTTTCCGAGTTTCTTAACGAGAAAAGCCTTACCAGTTCTATGTGCAGGTGCTCTTCATATTCAATGGGACACACAGATGTGCTTTGCATTCTGGTCTGTGTACCTGAGGACAAAAACCAAAATATGAACTGGCTGTCAGTTTGAATGCTGGAGGAAACCTTTGCTGTTATGAGCATGTCTCTCCACTGTCTTACGTCTTCTGCCCTAGGCATGAACTGCCATTAAATCACCCCAGGAGCAGTTTACTACAGTGTTGCCAACTGTCCTCATTTTATTGCAAAATCTGCAATATCTGCAGTTTCCCTTAGAGTCCTAACTCCTGGAGGCATATAAATATATATGAATCACAAGTAAAAAAAAAATGTTTATAGCTCTCATGGTTCTAGAGAAAAGCAAGAAACCATGAATCAAAGGAACTCAAATGGAACAGTTACTGGATGAGAAACGAAAACAAAAGATAGAGACTAAAAATAATATAGTGTTTTTAAAACCACTCTCTAGAGATGTTTGGATTCTAGCATGGAGGAGGTTGAAGCCTTGGAGTTGGCAATGATGAAGCTAGTTGAAGCTAGAGTAGATGATTACGTGTGATGTATTGGCCTGCATAATGAAGGTGGCTAAAAATATGTACAGCAAGTCCTCCCTTAAAGTTTCCGATATGTTCTTGAAAACTGCAACTTTAAGTGAAACGACTGATAATGAAACCAATTTTACCGTGTGCTAATTGATATACAGAGGAAGTGGCTGCTACGACATCAGAAATATCTACAGATGTTATGTACCTACTGTTACCTACTAGATTGTTATGTACCCCTCCCTAGTGTGTCACCTGGAGTGGGCTGCACCCCCCTCACCTCCTAGTGACGCCAGTGTATCTCACTTCCTCCCACCAAATGTTCATTGAATGTGGCTATTGTAACTCCTATTTGCCCTGCATATAAAGGCAGCTTAGAACGAAACACATAGACAACGTGAATATTTTAAAATCTGTCTGGAAGAAAAACCTGAAACCACAAAGAACTAAAAGGATGCATGGATTTTACACCTCAAAATCGTAAATGTTCATTTATTTAACTCAGACGTCTAGCCAGGTATAACAAATTATGCAGGAAAGAGTTGAGGGAGAGTTTTTTGGGAGCTTTATTTCCTCATAAATTCACATTCTCTTACTTGAAGCCCTGGATTGAAAATCACTTGCTTCGAGTTCAAGTAATGCGATAGTTGCAACATTAGCAAGATCAACTCTGACAGTTTATGCTCCTTTTAGGAGGGAATAAGCCCATTAAAACAGTTATCCAATTATTAACATTTCCGGCACTGTCTAGACATTGGGATATATAAGAATACACAGTTTATGTGTCTCATGGCCTTGATAATTGTGGATGTTTTCAGCAAAAACATCTCAGGACTTGTCTTTCAACTACAATACAAGCTTTATTCACATTTTCAATAAGGCATATCCTCAAGGGCTAGGCTTAATTTTGGATTGAAGTTGGGTCAGCTATTTCAATGTTTAGGCTTACCAGATCTCCAACTGGGACAGAGTGCTAGACCTTTAGGAGAAGGAATGTGGGCAGGTGTAGCTTGTTAAACCTTAGAGCACAATCCTAGGCATGTACTCAGAAGCAAGTCCCACTGAACACAATGGGCGGGGCGTGTGGCGTCCGTGGGGGGGCGTTGTTGCGGCAGCCCTCACCCACTGAAATTCTCTTTGCTTCTCTTAGGATTCCTTAGATATTTCACTAAAACAGGATTCTCCAAGTTCTCTCTGAACAGCCACTTTTGCTTAATGCTAAATATATTGTCTAATAAAGTGGGGGGAAATAGCTCCCTTCTTAAACTATATTAGAGGGGGTAAGATAGCTGTACCATGGAGATTATTATTTATTTCCATTTGTTATCTATTTATTTACAAATCGTAAAGTACCTTTCTCTCCTGGATTCAAGGTAGTGTACAGTAAAAGAAAACAAAACACCATAAAACAACAAGCAATAAAGCAGTATACAGAGAGAACAGAATAAAACAAATTAAAATAGTCTCTGTACTGCAGAGCAACTAATTTTAATACTTAGTAACTTACTACCTAAGAGTACAGTTCATTGTCTTCTCTATATTACATTGCTGTAAAAGAAAAAGAAATCTGGATGTGATCATATCTATAATTGCATCAATATTCTTTGTCTGTGGTGTTTTCGCTAACACATCCACAGTCTCCTGTGCATTGGTAAAACACTGCTCAAAAAGAATCTTGAGACAACTCATACTGTCAATCACATCAAGATTGATTCTCTGCAGTGTTTCACCACGTGCACATGTTCTTCAACAATATAGAGCAGGGGTTCTCAACTAGTGGTATGTGTACCACCAGTGGTACTTTTGGATACCTCTGGTCATATTCAAACCCCCAGACCCCCGAACCCTGCCAAGACACACACACACGAAAACATGACACTTTTGGTACAGCATTTTTGCTCCCGAGAGCGAAAAACAGCCTTTGGCCGAGTCTCTCGGAAGCGAAAAAAGCCTCTTAACAGCCTCCTGTGTGGCATCTGGCGGCCTCCAGCACCAAGAACTGGGCTGAAAACCTGGAATTGGCAATGATGTCATCAGTGCTTACTTCCGGTGGTACTTGGCGTGGCGGTGGCGGCCATGTAGGTGGTACACTGCGCCGAGTACGTTGAGAACCCCAATGAGATGCACATGAGCTAAAATGATTCAAATGAGCTGGGCATGCACAGTGCTCTGAAAAAAAAAACAAACCTTGGACACAAGCATTCTAACCAAGGAGGATTCCTACTGCACATGCCTATGCATGACTACTCAGAAGTAAGTCCCATGGTGCTTAATGAGATTTACTATGGATAGGGTTGCAGCCCTAGTGTCCACGAAAGCATAAGAAGTTTCAAGCCGAATCGGACCTATCTAATTCAAGACCCATCTAGTCCAGCATCTGGTTTCCCACAGTAGTCACCCAGATGCCTTGAGGAAACCAACAAGCAGGACATGAAGGCAAACCAATCTACCACATTGCACCCTTTCAGCACACTACCTTTGAATGTGGAGGTAGCCCATCAGGACTAGTAGCCATTGATAGAATTGCAGCCCAATCCTATCACTCGATGTACTGCAGCAGGACAGTGTCCCACTGCTGTAAATCGGCTGCCAACGACACACAGAGCATGCCACCGGTGGTCATTTTCGAGCCGCTACCACCGCAAAGGGGCAGCAACATTGACAACCTGCTACATCCACTGGTGACCTGGTCCAGTGTAGGGAAGTCAGTGCAGGGGGCAAGACGGGGGTGGGGAAAAGGAGTAATAGGGCATGTTGGGGTGAAACCGAGGGTGGGGAGAAGAAAGGAGTGGATCCAGCAGCCGTCACGCACACCAGTTCTTATCTTTCCAAAACCTCCCCACTTGGACATATGCTATAAAAATGGCGGGCTTATGTCTGATGGAGACCCATAGGTGGCCTGTAGGCTTATACAGAGGTAAGTAAACTGTGTTTTACTTACCTCTGGTTTGCCACCATAGCATGGCGCAGCTGCATGGTATAGCATAGCAGAGGATAGGGTTGGGCTCCTAGTCTCCACTGCATGTATTCAGCAATTTGGAGTTCCTAAACCTGGCTTGATATTCAGATCAGGAAAATGTTGGGAGGACCCTTTGCCACAGGAACATGTGTCCAAGGATATCAGAACCTTGAGAAGGTTCTCAGAAGGATATCAGAATCTTGAGACCCCCTTGAGAAGTGTCACATCTTGAGAAGGTTCTCAGAAGGATATCAAAACTTTGAGACCCCCTTGAGAAGTGTCACATCTTGAGAAGGTTCTCAGAGGGATATCAGAGCCTTGAGACCCCCTTGAGAAGCATCACCTATTTTATAGACACTTGTTTGACTTCCCTTGAACATTCTTGGATGATATTCTTTCAGAATAACCTAGCAATTTGGAGTTCCTAAATCTGGCTTGATATTCAGATCAGAAAAATGGAGGACCCTTAGCCACAGGAACATGTGTCCAAGGATATCAGAACCTTGAAGAGAATGGGGAAGCCCTTGCTTTGCCTGTTGTGAATGCCTTTGAGCCCTGCCGAGTTTTAGACAATCGGCATATATCGCATAACTCAATTCCCTTTGATGGCACCTTCAAAATACACTCCTAAAGAGCTAATTCATCTGTCAGTTCCACCTGCAAGGTGCTTTTCTTCTCTCATTACATTTTGAAATCAAACTACTCTGACGATCCTTACAGAACGTTCATTTTTTAAGCATCAGCAAGACTCCACTTTTCAACAGCTCTTCGCCCACTACAAAAGGGAGCACATCATATTTATTCTTTAATCAAATGTGCAAAAAAACAAACAAACAAACAAAAAACCATCAGTATGTCTCTTACCACAAACTGTGGACAGAGGAAAGGAAAAGAAATCTAAACCATTTATATACCAAAATCCCCACCTTTAATGCATTTTTTTTCAAAAAAAAATTCCAGAAAGATAAAACATTTTTTGTCCCTTGAAGCAATCAAGGAGAGAGCCTAAGAGCTTATCAAATTCAACATCTTGTCCCTAGAATCCAAATAGCTGTTTGAGACAGTAGAACTGCATCTCAAATTTTCAACGGGGGGTGAGAGAAATCATCAACAGGTTCCTAGAAAATCACATCCTTGCTTTTGCATACATAAAATGCAGAAAATGTTTTTGTCGAAATAATGGCAGATGGGAGAACATCAAGCACAGAGAGCAAATAATTAGGAAAGATGGATGATAGCAATCTTAAAAAAAAAACCATTTTAAGCTATGTTGGTGATTTTCTAATGGCTTTTGAAGAAAATTTGGGTTTTTTTGGGGGGGAGGGAAATCTGAATATTTTCTAAGTGGCAACATCAATGATAACATCAACGTCAATACATCAACGAGTGTACTTCGTAAATGACTTCTCCCCTCACCGTAATATATAGCCAGGATGGTATAGTAGTGGTTTGGTGTTGGATAATAATAGTGGTTCCGGTGTTGGACTTAAACTTGGAAGATCCAGGTTCAAATCCCTGCTCAGCCATGAAGCTTCCTGGGTGACTTTGGGCCAGTCATTATCTCTCAGCCTCACCTACCTCACAGGGTTGTTGTGAGGACAAAAAAAGGAGGGGAGGGACCATGTACACAACACTGTGCTCCTTGGGAGGAAGGGCGGTATAAATGTGGAAAATAAATAAAATGAAAATAGAGTGATGATTATTATGCGTTTTTACAACATTCATGATTTTTTCCTGTTTTTCCAGTATTACAGGTCTAAAATGAATCTTGAGTTTGCCCAAGATCTTCTGTTGTTTGACCGGAAGCAACCTATTACTTTCTACTTTGGACTGGTTGGGATGAGTCTTCAGCTGGCTCTCCATGGCTCTCCCATGTGATGAGTGAGACCTTGGTTTTATTGGATCGACTTCATAACGGAAACCCCCCATGTTTGGGGTTCACATCATGTTTTCTAAGGTGAAGCAATAACAGATTTCAGAGATGCTAAAAGGACACAAATGTGTGCATAGCAGGGAGAGAAAATGGGAGCCAGGTGCTGACTTCATTAGCATTGCAAATTCCACCATCAGAGACACAGGAGATCATCTTTTTCAGAAGTTTGGATGGAAATGCAATTAGGCTCTGTATAACGTGAACGCTGGGAAATGCGGTCTTGTATGGCTGTTTATTAATATCAGGCTGAGGCAAAACTACTCTTTCCACTTCACTTTCTTTTTTCAAATGCCATCAATGTTTTTAATCTTCCCTCCCCACCCCTTGCTTGAAATCTATGGTAATTTTCGGGTTGTTTTTTCCTAAACTCAGTAGGCCTGAGAGCTTGCAATGAAAGCTCAGAAGAAGAAGAAAAAGCCAGGATGGTGTAGTGGTTTGGGAGTCGGACTTAGACCTGGAAGATCCAGGTTCAAATCCCCGCTCAGCCACGAAGCCTCCTGGGTGACCTTGGGCCAGTCACTATCTCTCAGCCCCACCTACCTCACAGGGTTGTTGCGAGGACAAAATGGAGGGAAGGAAATATGTACACCACTCTGAGCTCCTTGGAGGAAGGGCGGTATAAAAATGAGAAAGGCAACTGGGGGAGTATGGGGGTGTTGTTGTGTCTTATCTTGGGGAAAGCTTCTGCCTTCCTTATGGGTCTTCTTGGCAGTGGCGTCGCTGGAGGTGGGGCGGAACGCTAAGTTCCGCACCGCGCTGACCTGCATTACTCACCGGCATGAGGCAGCCCCGGGGAGAAGGCAACGCGCAGGAGACTCCCTGCGCATTGCCTTCGCCCCACTGAATGACTCCGAAGGCGAAGGGGCGGGGCCGCCTCATGCCGGTGAGTAACGGAGGTCAGCGCGGTGAGTGGTGTCTTTGCTACCTGCGAGTGTGCTCGGCTGCCAGTGACTGTGCTGGCAGCCTCATTGCACTCTCACCAGCCGCGTTGGCGAGCACAACATTATGCAACGTGTGCCGGATCCAGACACTTCCACCTGGATCCCGACGTGTCCGCCGGCAGAACATGTGTTCCACTAGCATGGCATCTTGCATCCGATTGGGTAGAAAAGCACAGCAGAAAGACAGGATAGTAATAAATGACATCGCCATTAGAAGCTCCTGCAATCAAATTAGTGGGGGAAAATTTAAGTGCATTGAAAGCATGAAGGTGTCCGCTTGGGAATAGTTTGGTTAATGTGCTGGCGTGCTTTCAAACCACTGCAAGTGGAATTTACATCTTGACCTTGCTTCCCTCTTTTGCCAGCCAGGTTTCCTAAGCATTCCAGGAAGACGTGATGTATTAATCATCTGCTGGTGACCGCAGCCCACTGGAGACGTAATATGCAGAACAAGTTGTGTGAGACAGACCACAGCTCTCCTGCCTCGCTCAAGGCAGCTTGGCAACTGCTTCCTGCCAGGAATGGAGAGGCAAGGGAATGCGGCTTAAAAGCAAGACCTCATTGCAGTTCCCAGAGGGTCAGGCCTGTGCAGAACAGAAGGCTGTTGCGTCGGTCGGACACCCCTAAGAATGCTATGGGAGGACGTTTGTGAGTTTTCCATTTCAAATTGTATTATTTATAGGCTTACCAGATCTCCAACCGGGACAGAGTGCTAGACCTTTAGGAGAAGGAATGTGGGCAGGTGTAGCTTGTTAAACCTTAGAGCACAATCCTAGGCATCCATGGGGCTTGCTTCTGAATAGATATGCCTAGGATTGTGCTCTAAGGTTTAACAAGCTACACCTGCCTACATTCCTTCTCCTAAAGGTCTAGCACTCTGTCCCGGTTGGAGATCTGGTAAGCCTAATTATTTATACCTTTAATTTACAATTTACACAATAACTTTAAGCCCGTCATTAACAGATGCGCTGAACGTAGGAACTGGACTTTGTATGTAGAGTCACTCTATCCTTGAAGCCTACTGGTGATCATCTCAGGTGACAAAATGGTAGAGACACCCACCTCCATCCGCCTCCCCTACTCCTCTTTCCTGGATGGAGTAGGAAGAAGAAGTGTGGATGAAAGGAAGAGGAAGTGTGGATGCTTTTGACTATTTAGGTTTTCGGGGCCAGTATACCTCGCACAGAGTCTTTTGGTTCTTAAGGCCATGTTAAAAAATTAAAAAAACTTAAAAAACACTATAGAACAGACAGACAAGTTTTTATATGCCTCCGTCTATTACCAGTAAATCCAAATCGGGAAGCCCCTGCCTGTTACGAATTAGGATCGTAGCACATCGATACAGAAATAATTCCACTTATCAAATTTGGTCGTCTGTAGGCTCAGCTTATTAATTCTAGCTTGCAAAAGGTTTGATTCTTTACAGGTCCTTATATAATATTTTCAAGTGTTCCCTCGAACCTGCCACCCTGTCAGTTGATGTTAGCCTTTCCGGTGTGTTCAGCTCTCCTTTTTGAAAAGTGAGAATTCTTTTCAGGTTTATAGATGAGATGACTGAAAACGGTTTGGCTGTTTTTGCTCCTGCTGTCAGAAACTGCTCTCTTACTCGGGAAGCCCCTGGGACACCCCCCCCCCATTAGGACACACTACGGCAAATAAATCCACTTTCCTACTTACAGCTCTTTCTCCTCTGCTTCACAACTGTCCAGAATATCAGGTGCTGAATAAACAAAGGTTGACTAAAAGATCAATGAAGCCTCGTCTGGCAAAACTCCAGACTGTACAACTGTGTCGTTTTGAAGAATTTATTTAAAAACAAAACGTGAAAGACCTACACAGTAGCAGAAGCACTTGAGACACACGCTGGCTTTGCGTTGGAAGAATACAAGATACTACTGAAGTCAAACATGGTTAATGAAGGCCCATGGCTTTGTGCCATTGTGTTTTCAGTGAATGATACGAGAGCACCACCCCATCCCATTGAGAATGGGACAGTTCAATTCACTTATTTTGGAAGGCTTCTTTTGCACACCTGACATGAATTCAATTTCAAATGGAAGACCTCCGCTCTTGAGATGATCGTTAGAAACTTGACAGCCTAGAACAGTGGTTCTCAAAGTTCTCCCAGTGTGAGGTGGGGAGAACTCTGAGTGTCTGCAGGGGCAGGGGCAGCAGCAGCAGCAATCCTGGGGATCACCACCACCATTGGGAAAATGCCCCCCAAACCACCATTTTGGACCTTACCAGAGCTTGGGGGGCTTCGGGGAGGCCTGTGCAACCCTCTGCAGGCCTCCCTTATCTTTGAATCGCCAAAAAATGGCAATTTTCGGGCACGTTGGGTTTTCGCAGAATCCAATTAATTAGCTAATCAATTTGTTTTCTTATGCCAGTGTAATTGTACTTTACACTGGTGCATCTACTGTTACACCAGTGCAAGGTTACACAGGATTGCGTTGCTGTAAGAGTGCTAGACAAAGGAGTTGTTTTGCAGCATTTCACGGGCATTATCTCCGGGTCGCCAGCTTGCAACCCAACAACAGGTACACAAGGTTGGCATTTCTGTTTCCCACCGGCTCAGTTTCAGGGAGTGCAGCCTCTGTTTTTCTAAGGCACGATTGAAGATTCTATTGCTTAGCACTATACCACTGTAGCACAGAGATTAGAACAATGGAGTTCTTTCTCTTGTCTTTGCTTGTTTTTACTGGAAAATTACTATTTCTCATTTTGCTACCTGCCTCCCCCTTCAGGCTTTCTTCTTTTTGGAGGCATGATTGCCACCGTTCCTTTAAGTAGGACAAATCAATACGTGCTCAGCTCCAGGGTACATTGAATGCTGATGAGGAATTAGTAGAAAAGGCCAGGTAGGGTTTGGTTGGAATGGAAGAAAAGTGGACTAGAATCCTCCTAATTAACAGTGATGGAACAACAGTGCTTTATAGAAGGATTTAGAATGAAAAGTTTAATCGGGAAAGGCACACGAAGGGAGATAATTAAAGTCAAAATGTAAGGAGTCCAGCAATTGCCCAGTTTTAAATTTTGGGGGGAAATTTTGGGGTATATATATATATATATATATATATATATATATATATATATATATATATATATATATAGTGATTTTGCTGAAATTTAGAGTTTTTTAAAAAAATTGTTTGTTTTAAAAACACAAAAGATAATTATTATGTGTGTTATGAAGATTGCAAGTGACCTTGGTAATCCTTTAAATGGGATGGAATAGTGGCCTATGAATATTTAAATACATTCACATTTGGTGCTAGCAATCTCCTAGCAATGAGAAGCCAATCAACAAGTGATTTAAAAAAAAACCATTAAGACCTGCCGGGATTGTGCAAAGCCTTGTTATAAACTCTAATTCAATACAGTAAATGGGCTCCTGAGTTGACTTTCCTTGTTGACTGGCAAGCTTTGTTCATTGTATATTCAAAGGGTGATAAATGTGAAGCTTAGAGACATGACAAAACACTGGAAAACTGCAGTACTCTTTCTTCCCTTTACTAAATCAAAAGGTTGCCAGCAATCCACATCATTTATAAAGCCCATTGTTGGCCAGCCGCAGTGCATCCTTGGGAGCTGCTTGGGCCCGGACTAGGCCGAAGCCTGCCTCGATTCCGGGACGATGGTAAGCCTATATATAAAAATAAGTAAGTATGTTTTGGAAGGTTTGAGACAAAACTTTTCCCATGATGAGTCTTTAGAAAGCTTTCCAGTAATTACATCTTTTAAATAGGCATCTGGCCTAATTGATTAATGATGGCTAAATGGTTGTTAGGCATTTCAGTCCCTTGGCTGTATTCCACAGTCTTTCATACACAGATCTTCCATTGCTCACAAATGGTAGAATCAGTCTATACATTCAGAACAAAAGTGATATACTCCACCCTGGACTGCACCACTTCGAACTGACATGGGGCTGGCCCTTGTTGTCAGGGATGTGGATCAAGTCTCGAGTCAAGTCCCAAGTCTCTGGGTCCAAGTCTCAAGTCAAGTCCTACATTTTTTGCCCCCAAAGTCCCTTGGTTGCGAGTCCCTATCTATGGGGAAAGTGGGTTTAAACCTGAATAAAATTGGACTTGTTGTAAAAGACTCCAAAGTCTCGAGTCGAGTCTTTGCTTCTTGCCTGGGACTTAAAGAACAGAGAGGTTGTCAAGCAGCAAGACCTGGTAGACCTTGGTGGGTCTCAAACTGCACCGAACAAACCACTGGCCAGGAGGGGTCGCAAGTCCAGCAATGTTTGTGCTTCATGGGTCCAACTGTGCCAGATTCCCTAGTCCCATCTGTCTTTTTTTGCTGGTTGTTCAACTCTTCATTGGCCCAGCACATCAGACTGTAAAATGCACTCTCCTAGCTCTGTGGGTTGATGGGGGTTCTGTTCTTCTTCGCAAGGAGCATTATAGCTGTTACTTGGGTCAGAAGAGTTGGCCTCAGATGACAGATGCTTACGGTGGCTGCATCCCAGATGGATGTTTAATCATCGTTACTGTGCAGCGTTGTATGGAGAATGAAAGCCCGCTAGGAGGTGGCTTTAGGAGTCAATAGGCTGTTACCATCCTGGAGAATTTCATTAGATGCTGTTTGCAGCTATTTGGATAATAATACTGTATACAAAACATTCAACGTATTCTCTCTCTCTCTCTCTCTCTCTCTCTCTCTCTCTCTCTCTCCTCGCGCCCCCCCTGCACCCTTCAGAAGCCCGGTGCGATCATCAGGTGAGTGTTACACAACGTTTTGTCTTGCTAGTGGCAGCACAATCCCAGAAGCACCGCTGTCGTCACCGTATGTCGCCACCCCCTTAAGGGGATTTAAAAAAAGGTAAAGGTGACCCCTGACAATTAAGTCCAGTCGTGTCCGACTCTAGGATGTGGTGCTCATCCCCATTTCAAAGCCGAAGAGCCAGCGTTGTCCGAAGACGCCTCCGTGGTCATGTGGCCGGCATGACTCTCCTTGCCGCAGCGCGTAGCATGCGGCTGGAACACGGAGCGCTGTTTACCTTCCCGCAAGCGGTACCTGTTTATCTACTCGCATTAACATGCTTTGGAACTGCTAGGTTGGCAGGAGCTGGCCAAGCAACAAGAGCTCACCCTGTCATGGATTCGAACTGCCGACCTTTCGATCGACAGCTCATGGTTCAGCGGTTTAACGCACTGCGCCACCCACTGGCACCCGCCACCCGCTGGCAACCATTAATCCAAGCCTGGGGTGTCGTGATTCCCCAGTTTGGGAACCTCTGCCCTATACAATTTTTGTTCCTGACTTGTTTTCTTAGTCTAAGCAACCATGGTGGCAGGTGCTTTGCATTCAAGCCTTTGTAAGCAATTTGTTTGCTCATGCATTTGTGAACCTTTGCAAGCGTTCAGATCAAAGTGCTTGCCAAGGCTCAAGTGCTTGCGAGCATTCCCTTGGAAAATGCACAAAAGCTCAGTCCCATTCAGAACTGAACAATGGGGTCCTTGTATACCCCTAATACAGATTCTTCTACCTTTTGGAACTTGAGCCTCAAACCTAAACATACTTACCTGGGAGTAAGCCCCACTGACCACAATGGGAATGACTTCTGAGTAGACATACATAGGACTGCACTGTTAATCTCCTACTGAACTCAAATGTCCCTGTTGCTGGTCCCTCTGATATGATATCTGTACACTATTCTGTATGTTGACCTCTGGCTGTTCTGGAGATTTCCTTAATTTTTGGGTATATAATAATAATAATAATAATAATAATAATAATAATAATAATAATAATAATAATAATAATAATAATAAACAACTAGTATTTATATACCGCCTTTTCTTTGGTCATCGGATTTCTCCTCTGGCTAGTTTAAAGGTAAAGGTATCCCCTGACAATTAAGTCCAGTCGTGTCCGACTCTAGGGTGTGGTGCTCATCTCCATTTCAAAGCCAAAGAGCCAGCGTTGTCCGAAGACGCCTCCGTGGTCATGTGGCCGGCATGACTCTCCTTGCCGCAGCGCGAAGCATGCGGCTGGAACACGGAGCGCTGTTTTACCTTCCCGCAAGCGGTACCTGTTTATCTACTCGCATTGACATGCTTTGGAACTGCTAGGTTGGCAGGAGCTGGCCAAGCAACGAGTGCTCACCCCGTCGCGGGAATCGAACTGCCGACCTTTCGATCAACAGCTTATGGTTCAGCGGTTTAACCCGCTTCGCCACCCGCTGACTAGTTTAGATCAGTTTATATCATGTTCTGTTCCATCAGACATTTGAATAGTTAGGATTCCTTTGTGAACGTTAGTCTATTTCTAAAGTATAGTCAATTCAGGATTATTTTTCTTTTCATTGTTATTATTGTATATTTCTTTTCTATTTTTAGACATCTTAGTGTGATTCCATTAAGCGCAATAGTTGCCATTCTTTGTTTTGCAGGAATGAAAGAATAAAGCAGATTGTGGTTACTGCAGTTTTCCAACTTCTTCATCGCCAAAATCCGAAGAGAACCAGACCACGCAGTCCAAGAATCCTACATCTCGACGAGGCACATTTCAATAAAAACACGCTATTCAGAATGTTGATTGCGAGCTCTGTGTAATTAGTATGGCTCAAGCATCCATTGCTAATTGTTGCCTGCCATCGTGAAGTCTGGGTATTCATAAACAGCCACGGCATTTGGTTTTAATTACGGAGTGAGTTATCATAAACATCCCTCAGTGATTACTAAACCACAGTAACGAAAGCCTGTTTTAAGAGGGTCCTGTACCCCCAAAAAGAGTACAAACTCAGAGCAGGTCAGTTCCTCAAGAATTTGCACAGTCTCCCATCTATAGGAGAAATAACTTTGCTGCTCTCTGCTTACACGTTAGTGTCTCCCTGGAACAACACAAAATATTGTCATGCAACGTATACAACCTATGATAAGGATGGAATCACAGCATGTGTGTGTGTGTGTGTGTGTGTGTGTGTGTGTGTGTGTGTGTGTGTTGTGTGAGTGTGTTTTAAATACATATTTTACGGCTTTGACTTTGGCCCTTGTTGTTTGTGAACATGGCCAGTCACCTAGCAAGGGGGTTGTGGATTCATTTAAATTTCATGAGACAGAAATTGAAATCCACTTGCTGGAGGGGCATTTATGCTTTCTGAATTGACTTTAGCTGAATAGCAACTTTCAGGCAAGGCATGGATTTTTTGTTCGGGAGGCAGGGCGAGGGTCATGGTCGACACACTTTGCAGTTGGGAGAATCCAAGAAATGCAGCTTTTCTTCAGCAGGAGGCAGTTCTAAAGCAGAGACAGCACTCAAATCCCCACCGTTGCAGTAGAGACATGGGATTAATGCTGGTTAATTGGATGTGGTTATCGGAGCTTGTGATCTGACTGGACTCAAATGAAAAGAGAGTTATTCGGCCAGTTCATGCGAGCCAACAGTGACATGATGGGCACTTATTGGGCAGCTGCAAGTGACAAGCTATTCATGGACGACAGTTGTAATTATTGCCCATGCCTGGCTAACTGCCAGCCAGGGTTTGTGGTAGCATAGTTGAAATTGCCAGGGCTGCATGGTGAATTGTGGTTCAATTGTGGATATGATTGTGGATCAAGAGCTGGGGTAGCCTTGTGGCCAAGGAGTGGAGCTGCAAATCATGATTTCTTCATCTGAATCTTGGCTCTGCCTCTGCTATGAACTCACTAAAGGGCCTAAGGCAAGCCTTTCCCTCTCAGCCTCAGTCTTCCTCAGCTGTGATATGGGGATAATAATATGCACTTTATTTAGGTTTAAACCCACTTTCCCCATTGAATATAGACTTGATCCACACCACATCCTGATAATCATTTCTCTATCCAGATTCAGATCTTGCAGTGGTGACAGTAAATGGAAAACTGTATAAGACATAGAAAACATTGAACTGTTTAAAGTTTCTTTTAACAGGAATAAGGGATCTTTCTTGAGTGGAACGGCCAGTTTAGTTTGTGTGGAACAGCTCTGTTAGTCTCTACCGAGTGGAATTGTGATTGACAGAATTAAAAGAGAAAAGTCTGTTTTCCATTTTCCCTACAGGCCCATCTAAAACATGTTAAAACTTGCCTGAGCTGGCACAGCACCAGACATTAATCTCAATTTGCTGTGAGTTGAGCTCATGTCTCATCTATGTCATCTGTACCAGGCACAGCTGGGAATTGGGGTAACACTTGAATTGCTGTGTTCAAAACTGGCCCAGACTAAACAGGGATGATGTTACACCTCTGTGGTTTATGGTATGACAAAATGTGTGACACCCAGTGTTGGTTGGTAGGAGGTCAACCTCACATCACCTTCTTCACCCTCCTGCTATTGTCCTTTCCTCTTCTTTATGTCTTTGGTCCTACTGACTTGGTCCTCCCTTCCATAATATCTGCAATCAGGTTGACACCCACATTTCCTAAAAAAGTAAAGATCAAAGAGCAGGTCAGGCATGTCCTCCAAGTGAGATACATCTGCAAACGTTGGATGCCTTGGCACCTGGCCTGGATGCCTTTAAAAGGGGATTGGACATATTTATGGAGGAAAAGTCCATCACAGCTTACAAGCCATGATGGGGATAAGCAACCTCCTGGTTGGAGGAGTAGGTTTTCTCTGTGCCAGGTGCAAGGGAGTGGCGACAGGATACAGGTATCTTGTTGTCTTGTGCGCTCCCTGAGGCATCTGGTGGGGCCACTGTGTGATACAGGAAGCTGGACTAGATGGGCCTTTGGCCTGATCCAGCAGGCCTCTTCTGATGTTCTTAAGTTCAAAGGAAGCCAAATGAGTGCAGTGGCGTCACTGCGGGGGGGGGGGGGGCGGAGCTCTAAGTTCTGCTGCGATCGGAGCCTCCGTTACACGGAGGAACTAAGCGGCCCCGCCCCCTCGCCTTCGGAGCCTTTCAGGGAAGCGAAAGCAACACGCAGGCGTCTCCCTGCGCGTTGCTTTCGCTTCCCTGAAAGGCTCTGAAGGCGAGGGGGCGGGGCCACTTCATTCCTCTGTGTAAAGGAGGCTCCGATCGCAGCGGAACTTAGAGCTCCGCCCCCCCTGCAGTGACGCCACTGAACGAGTGTTCTTTTTCATTGTCACAGTGGTCTCTTTTATCATTTTTAGATTATTTATGAGTTTTAGTTAACTGTTTTTATTGCTTTTAAAATGGATTGTGTTTTTTGTATTGGTAATTTTTGCTCTTGTAAGTCGCCTTCGGTCCCTTCGGGGAGAAAGGCGGGGTAAAAATACTGTCAAATAAATAAATAAATAAATAAATAAAGTAAAAGACCAGTGTAATTTCTCCAGGAATTTTCTGCACATTCTTCCATTCACATTCTTTTCTGGCTGGTTGTGTACTTGAACACGTTGCATTGAAATGCAACATGTATCCCATTGTAGAATGTTTGTGCACATCATACGCAAGTCTGCCCAGACTCTCAGTCCATTGATGGAAGCCCTTCATCTAACTTCGGTGGGCGGTGACCAGAGAGAGCATTTTGAGGTCCCAATCCTATCCAACTTTCCAGCACTAGTGCAGCCACAATGCAGCCCCAAAGTAAGGCAACAACAAACATTCCCTTACCTTGAGGAGGCCTCCATGATTGCCCCACCACCACCGGATGCAGTGCACCCAATTGGCATAGCTGCACCAGTGCTGGAACGTTGGATGGGATTGGACTGAATGTCATGGCACCCTAATGCTAAAATGCCACTTCCAGAGAAGTTTGCTTGGCACCAATCTTGATATTCCTTTAGCATCAGGCCAAGTCTTATTCAGACCAGTCTTTTGTCATGCGCTGGTCTTAGCTGTCATTTTAACGGTTTTGCTCGTTTGGTTGTCGGATAATAACTGTTGTTTCTGTGGGTTTATAATATTGTATAATTAATATTGTATAATTTGTATTGCTTTAAACTTTAATGGTACACTGACCTGGGAGCTTATGCTGAAGGCCCGATTTACTAAACAAGTGGTTCTCAAACTTTTTAGCACCGGGACCCACTTTTAAAAAACGACAATCTATCAGGACCCACCTTGCTTTAGGAGACGCTCAAACATTTATCTCCCTATATTTACACAAGCTTGCAAACTGCAGGAGCTCAGCTCTTTGAAAGGCAATTAGCAGCTATCTGATTTTTGAATAACCTTAGGGCTTGTGGCAATTTCTTATCTGATCTTTCCATTACCTGGGACCCACCTGAAATCAGGTCGCAACCCACCAAGTGGGTCCCGACCCACAGTTTGAGAAACACTGTACTAAACCATCAAGGAAACAAAGAGTCTGCCCCATTCGTATGAAGGTTTACACAGTGTGATTGTTTTCCTTTCCCGATTGACTCAAATTCGCTCAATTGCTCAACTTGTTTCCTTTGGTGGCGTGTGTAATGCATTTAATTGGTTTGATCAGCTTAATTGGTTTTAATGGTCTGATGGGTTTGCATCCTTGCTGCTTTAATTTGGGCATGCATTCTTTATTTTAATAACAATGCAATACTATTATTTTTTAAAACAATACAATACAAATGGGTGTGGGCTGCTGATGTCAGCAAGGGTGCTTTTAAGATAGGCTTACCGGATCTCCAACCGGGACAGAGTGCTAGACCTTTAGGAGAAGGAATGTGGGCAGGTGTAGCTTGTTAAACCTTAGAGCACAATCCTAAGCATGTCTACTCAGAAGCAAGCCCCATTGTGTTCAGTGGGATTGTGCTCTCAGGTTTAACAAGCTACACCTGCCCACATTCCTTCTCCTAAAGGTCTAGCACTCTGTCCCGCTTGGAGATCTGGTAAGCCTATTTTAAGATAAACAACTGTCCTCTTGCCATTGTGCTGAATAAAATATTCCCTGCCTCCAGTGTTGCTTCCAGAATCTACAGGTATAGGCAGGAATCCCCCTTCTCTCTTGATTGCCCTGCAGAAGTGGCTGGTGGTTCCACGGACTGAACCACCTCTCCAGCCACTGCTGCAATTTGCCACTGCATAATACCTGACCTCTTGGCCTTGGCGTGTGTATATGTGGAGGACACGTTCATCCAGAGCTACTAGTCATGGTGGTGATAGGCTTCCTCCAGGTTCAGAGGCAATACTGTTCTGCATTCTCCCACATTAGTCTGGCATCTGTAGCAGAGGCCCTGCTCTCTGGCCCAGCATTGATAGAGATCTGGTTGGTGGACACAAAAGGCAGGGCCTTTTCAGTGGCAGCCCCACAGTCAGTGAACTGCCTTCCCTGGGAGATCGGTACAGCTCCCACACTTGTGCTTTTTTTTTTCAGGGAAAAGCTAAAAGCATTTTTAACGTGGCAAGGTCTTCCCAACTCTTGAATTTCATATTGGTTTTCATGCTGCCATTTTAGTTTTTAGAGGTATTGCTTTAGGGTATTGCATCCAAAATGTTCTTCTCTCCCTTTTTGGGTAAATTGCTTTAATCATTCGAGAAAGCAGTATAAACCCATAATGGATTTACCATCTTCATTGAGTATAAAAATGGTCTAAAAATAAAGACAATGAAATGGAGGTGTATTCTCTGCAACTCCTTCTTGCAGGCTTCCCATCTGGTTGGCCATTGTGGGACACAGTACAGGCTGTTGCTTTCATCCCACAGGGGTCTTATATATGTGTATGTACAAGGCTGTGACGGTGATTCTATAATGTGACATGGGGTGGAACAAGCCTGGATGTCACATACCTTTCGTTAACGATTTCCAGCCATTCTCCAAAGGCCCCAACATGGCATATCTACTATCCTATCCTATCTACCTATCTACTGTTGTTCAATTAAATGGTTTCATGTGCCTTTGTCAGAGCGCCAGGAAAAGTGCAATGGAATTTTCATCATGTTTCTCTATACCAGTGGCGTTAGCTCCACAGGCCAACAATAATGCTCTTTGAGAAAGAGAGTTTGCGTTTGTTCTTTATATACCACACATTCCATTTCAAAGGGAGGGGGGACGAAACCATTTGGACAGTGTCATTTAATGGAGCAAGTGCTTGACAAGATAACATGACACACATTGTTCAGATTTTTTAAAGCAACAGAAAAGAGGTCGCCAGGAATGGAATGAGCCAATCTTGTCCAAATGTTTCTGTTTGCCTTGCGCAACATTGCATTCCACTCTCCCAAGAAACAGAGTCCAGAATCGGTCTATGAAGAGCATAGCAGACTATGCAGAGTAGAGTTGCGTCTTAATTGCCAGTGGTTAGGATCCAAACACACAAAAATGACTCTCAGCGCAATCCTGTGTCACTTTGCACCAGTGTAACAGTAGATGCACTATGTATGTTCTGAGGTTTTCACGACTGGTACATATCTTTAAATTAACAAAAGGAAGCATTTTCCAGGTTGTTCTGGTCATTTTATTTAGTTAAGAAGAGATTGTCCTAACGTTTCGCTCCTAATCTATGAGGAGCATTATCAAAGGAACAGCAACTTGCTGTCTGCTCTAGTTCTTCTTGGTGCAAGATGTTAACAGTTGAGAAGTTAACAGCTTGGCAGCTATGGAACTTCGTTATAAAATGGTGATATGCCTTTAAAGAACTCGGCAAAGGGTTAACTTCCCAACTGTTAACATCTTGCACCAAGAAGAACTAGAGCAGAAAGCAAGTTGCTGTTCCTTTGATAATGCTCCTCATAGATTAGGAGCGAAACGTTAGGACAATCTCTTCTTAACTAAATAAAATGACCAGAACAACCTGGAAAATGCTTCCTTTTGTTAATTCAAAGTAGATGCACTGGTGTAACAGCAGATGCACCGGTGGTGCATCTACTGTTAAGGTAAAAGGTAAGGTATCCCCTGACAATTAAGTCCAGTCGTGTCCGACTCTAGGGTGTGGTGCTCATCCCCATTTCAAAGCCGAAGAGCCAGCGTTGCCCGAAGACGCCTCCGTGGTCATGTGGCTGGCATTACTCTCCTTGCCGCAGCACGTAGCATGCGGCTGGAACACGGAGCGCTGTTTACCTTCCCGCAAGTGGTACCTATTTATCTACTCGCATTGACATGTTTTGGAACTGCTAGGTTGGCAGGAGCTGGCCAAGCAACGAGCGCTCACCCCGTCGCGGGAATCGAACTGCCGACCTTTCGATCGACAGCTCATGGTTCAGCGGTTTAACCCACTGCGCCACCCACTGGCCTACATTTACTATTACACCGGTGCAAAGTGACACAGGATTGCACTGTTCACCACCCCCAAAGCCACAGTAGTTTCCCTAAGTGTACCCCTTTACTTTCTAACAAGGATCGGAAGCTTTCATGGCTTGCCATGATATACAATGATTTAAGGTTTCCAGGATTAAAAGTCATGTAGAAAAAATATACCGTATTGGTCTGAGTATAAGACTCACTTTTTTCTCCTAATTTAAGTTTTTAAACTAGGGGTGCGTCTTATAATTAGGTTGTTGCAATTTAATGCCAGTGATTTAATTAAATTTTTTTAATAGCACCAAACTTTAAGGGTGCGTCTTATAATCAGGTGCGTCTTATACTCGGGACAATATGGTATTTATGTTTCAAAAACCGTTAAAAAAACCGCTTAAAAAACAACAATAAAAATCACACATTTCGTCCACAGCTGTGGACCTTCTCAGGTGTAAAAAAACACCAGCAAGCTGCCATCTAGGCAGCCTGCTGTTGCTTTTTTACACCTTGAAACGTTGTGTGATGTTTATTGTTTTTTAAGAGGTTTTTTTTACAGTTTTTAAAACATAAATATATTTTTTCTACATGGCTTTTAGACCTGTAAACCTTAAATCTTTGTATACCTTTACTTTCTCATTCCCATGGAGAAAATTAAGGCACTACCAGTATTGGGGAGGGAAGAAGCCTAATTCATCATGCCTGCTCCTGTGAGGACTAGCCAGAGAGATCCCACTGGCTAGCCAGAGAGATCACAGGGCAATCTAATAGCTCAATCCTACGGGGGCCGTATGCTAACGGATCTCATGATCTGTCTCAGCCTCGGCCACCATCGTGCAAGCCGTTCGAACAGCAGGCCGCTTGCTAATGACAGAGCGGGAGTAGGGAGGCCTACGTCACAATGTGCTTTATGGCATATTTGCGACAGACTGCGACACTGGTGCAGAGGCCAGTTAGTAGGCTTACCAGATCTCCAACCGGGACAGAGTGCTAGACCTTTAGGAGAAGGAATGTGGGCAGGTTTAGCTTGTTAAACCTTAGAGCACAATCCTAGGCATGTCTATTCAGAAGTAAGCCCCATGGATGCCTAGTATTGTGCTCTAAGGTTTAACAAGCTGCACCTGCCCACATTCCTTCTCCTAAAGGTCTAGCACTCTGTCCCAGTTGGAGATCTGGTAAGCCTAACAGTTAGGATTGTGCTGTCAGTCCGCTCCCAAAATACCTTCTGTTTTTAGTCCACTTGTATTTGGCGATGTTGACTTTTGTCATTGCAAATGTTTCGAACGGATGAATGACATCTCTTTTTGAGATGCCTACCATTCTGAAGGTCTACCTGAGAAGCACTGGAGATCAACCTGCCCAAGGTCAAGCACGTATGACCTGAAACAAAAACAGCCCTCTTCTGAAAGGAGACAAATTCCTTTTCTGATGCATGAATGAGCCAGCTGAACTTTCACCTCCTCCAGGTAATGGATTGCTTTTCAAACTCAATCACATTTGATTACACTTCAAGGATTTGGCTTTCAGGTCTGTCTGTTCTTCTGGAAGACCCAGAGTCAGAGCGAGAAATGGCCTACTTTGAACGGCATCCTCTTTTATAGCTGAGTTGTAATCAGAAATGAATATCAGCCAGGACTGAATTGCTTGGTAAATAATAGGCTTTTGCTTTAGTTCATTGCGTTCTGAAATGAAGCCTCTTTATTGAAGATTGTTAAGTAATTGGAGTCACAGATACTGGAAGGGAAAAGGGGGAAAATAAAATTACTGATAGCTGCAGTTCATATAATATTAGCATAAATGTAGATTTGATTCAAACCGTGTGTGTGTGTGTGTGTGTGTGTGTGTGTGTGTGTGTGTGTTCTTTTGCACAAAATTCCCAATGACAGAGTTGCATACAAAAAAAGAGATTAACAATCTCTCTCTAGCAAACTCTCTCTAGTAAGTTTATCAAGCCTGGATCGGATTGGAGCCCAAGTAGGACCAGAAGATAGAACTTTCTGAGGGCTGCTGAACTCCAGAGATTTTTTTAAAGTTAGGAACTTTCATCATCATCAACAACAATAACACCTTCCCACTCCTGGGGGATTCTAACAGCACATCCACACTTAAGATATGCACCAGCCCAGTGTGCAGTAAATTTGTAATCCTTATTAGAATGAAGAACGAACCAACGGGTGGACGGACGAAAGAAAGTTTCCCAGGGAAGCAAAACAATTTTCTGTGACATTGTGACATTTCTCAAGGGGTATCAGCATATTCTTAAGTCCCAGATTTGAGATCACGGTTAGCCAAAGATTGCCTGGACCCTGGGCAGCAAGGCAACACAAAGGCATTGCTACGGTGGGGGTGGTACCGTAGGTTTTGCACCGTGCTAATCCCCGCTAACTCTCCGGTACAAGGTGGCCCCGTCCCTTCGTCGTCGCAGCCGTTCTGTGCAGTGAAGGCAATGGGCAGGAGACTCCCTGCCCATTGCCTTCGCCGCACTGAATGGCTGTGATCGCGAGGG